>JANDEH010000011.1:12347145-13597145 GCA_024610705.1 Tetragnatha versicolor | reverse complement strand
TTTACCAAGTTTGTCAAAACGCAAAAAATCTATACCCGAAATTCGGATGAGGCGTACCAAAACGAGTTGAAAAAGTGGGGTTTTTGACTTAAATTTCCAAAAATTTTCTGGGGGAGGACCCCCAGACCCCCCTTTTAATGGTTTGAGTAGGATAATTCACTATCTATTCCGTGTTACCATTAACAAGAAGAATCAATTGGATTATGAAAATTCTTAGCCCCCCAAAACCAAATCCTGGATCCGCCACTGGTCAAAAGGAAATATGAATGCTTAAAAGGTTTTGAATAGTTTTTTAATGTTTTCACAATTTAATCTTTAAATAACTTTCAACATGCAGAATAATCATAAAATTAAAGGCGCAAGTTCAGACTTGCGTATGCGCCAAGTTTTTAGCGTTAAAGATGACTAATATGGTAACCCTAACTCATATTAAGAGTCATTTGGCTTCTAAATGTGCCGCTAAAGAGCCAAAAATCGCCAAGCATACGCAACTCTGAACTTGCGCCAAATTAAAATTGCCCTAAAAAAATCGGACCGCCCCCCCTTGAAAAGTTTCTTAATCCGTGCCTGACTAGGGGAGAACTAGCCACATCCTTCCATTTTGGAAACAAAAATTCTGGTATTCCATAAACCAGTATGAATTATACTGGACCCAGTATAAATGATACTGGAACCAGTTTAAATGATACTGGATCCAGCATAATTCATACTGGTTTATGGAATACTAGAAAAAATTTTCTAATACGGAATTGCTCCACTGCAGAATTTTCTAGGAGAGATCTCTAGTAAAGAAGTAATAAACTTCGAAGATATTAAATTAAGAAGTTAAGCTAAAAAATGACAATTCATTAAGGGATTTGAATGTCAGGGTATCCACAACAAAGGGGTGAAAATTAATTTCTGTTAAAAATAAAATTTATAGATTACTTCACTGCACTGACATAAATTTATTTTTCTTTACATTTAATTATTTTTGTTCTTTTGTTTATTAAATTTTAATAAAACTTCTTAAGGATCAGAAATCCTATTTCGATTCGGAGTTTCTATTCATGTTCGTTCTTAAGAATGGTCCAGCGTCCATCAGCTTGTTTTATGTTTAAATCTCTTCTCAACCATCTGTATTGAAAAAAGTGATTGAAAAATGTACGTGGCGCCATCTAGCTGTCATCCATTCATTACGCACTTTTAAAATACAAATGGGGATCTAGGCTACAGAATCTTAGCAAAGTTCGAGAGTAGCTTGCTTGAAAAACTCTTCATAATGTAATTCAGGATCATCTTTTTTATTCACGTAAGTAAAGTTGTGATCATTTTTCAATTTTGGCTGAAAATATTTCTGTTGTGCAAATTTTAAGAGGTTTGAGAAGCGTGGTAAAAAACAACACCTCACAAATTATAATAATAGCTCATAAAGCAATTGATAGTTTAATTAGAATATAATTTTTTTTAAATAAAATGTTGGTGTAATTATTATTTTTTATTTGTGAAGGAGATCATTAACATTTCTATCAACATAAACATTCTTTCTTACTTGTTAAATTTTTATTGTATAGATGGCAGCCCTATTTAATCTAACAAGCGAGTGGTAAGGAGCAAATATCGGAGAATATTTTCTTTTTTTCGTGGTCTTTGGTCATTTGCCTGTCTACTATATGTCTGTAATTCTTCTGTCTCAAATAAAACTTTTTATATTACTACCACTTAAATCCCTGAACATTTAAGGAAAGGTTGCGACAAGTTATATATATTTGATTTTTATTATATTTCATTACCCTGGTTGATATATCCGGCATGGTCTAGTGGTTAGGATATCTGGCTCTCACCCAGGTGGCCCGGGTTCGATTCCCGGTGTCGGAAGTAAATTTTATTTTTTCGTCTATCACTCAAATTTTAAAAGTATTTTGTAAATTGTTTTCCTATTTAAATTTTCTTTAATTCAAACTAATTCCCTTATGGAAATGAGAAAGTTACTTCAATTTGGATTTTCATTAAAAACTAGAAGATGGAATTTTCCGACTAAAAATAGTGAGAAGGGCTTCAGCCCCTCCCCTGGATTCCTTCTGGCTTTTCGTTTTTTATATGATTTCATTTTACAGCTAGTGGTAGAAGAATATCTCTATGGATTACATACATCAACCACAGGAAATTAGGGACCATATCTTGCACTTATCCCCAGAAACAGCCTTTACTGCAGCAGATAGATTTTTCATACTACCTAGTTTTCACGTTCGCGCATTATTTGATTGTCATTATTTTCTTTGGCCTTTTTATAAAGTTGTGAATGAAGTTTTTTTTCAACTGAGGATGTGCCCTCCGACGTAGAGAGCAAAACGCCTGAATATAATGCCCGAAGGCTACGAGATACAATCCTGGAAAATGGTTCAATAAATAGTTACTATTCAGGATGTGGAAGATTTCCTGGTTTCACACAATCCGTTTTGATTCATTGCTCGTACTTCATCGAGAAGATAACTTACCTCCGTAATGGTCAGAACCGTTTCTCAATATATACTATCGCCTTACAATATCATCAAGATGAAACGTATGACAGTTCACAAGCATACAAATCGCACTTAAAGATGTACCTGAAGGCCGGATTTCTGCTTGGATAGGCTTTATTGCGGTTTTGTTAATGTTTAAGTTTTGTAAAACTGGTTTGAATTGAATAATCACAAGACAGTGCACAATAGTATAGGTAATGGTTGCTTTGCTGTGTTTTAGAAAACATTTGAATCAGATTACCTTACTTTATATGACTACCTCCTTTGTTTAACCCTGTACTGCCCATGAAAGCAAATATGCTACCATAAGTTTAGCTTCAATTTTTAGCATTAAGTAGCAATTTCAGCACGTTTTTAAGTTATTGTAGCAATAACTGCGCCTTTAGGTGCTATAATTTATAAGGTTAAAGTTCAGTTCCCAATTTACAATTAAAAAAAAATTTTTTTGAGCTAAAAATTGAAAAAAAATTATGGCATTTTAATTTGTTTTGCTTCAACTAACATGAGGCAAAAAAATATTTTTTCCCGTAGTTATTTCTGGTAGTGGGCATTACGGGGTTAAATCGAATTATTTTCCTTGTATATATCTTACGTAAAAATATTGTTTATTCACCTTTTCGATACACTTTTATAAAAATTGGTACTCAAGGATTAGCCGGGCGCAAGTGTCAAGTGTTCTAATAAATTGCCCAAAGTAAGCGAAAATAAATAACAATAAATATAGCTCAACCGGCAGTATATTGCTTTTAGTATTTTTAATGCTTTAATGTGTAACTTGTAAAATGTTGACAATAAAGTCCTACTGCCGATATTTGCGCCCATCTAATCCGAAATTACCTATAAAAACATATTTTATTTTATTAACCCTTATTTTATTTTTTCTTATGAAAAATCAAAGTTTTATTAGGTTGAGTAATTTTCACTCAAGGGGAGTTCAATTGTTTCGATATTAATTCTTTATTTTACATCCATGGCCAAAAAACTTTTCGAACAGATTTGAAATTATGAAAAATAATCTTGTATGATTTTTAGCAGCTTAACTATTAGAGATGGGGGTAGAAAATATTTAAAAGTATGCTAAGCACTGGTCAGGATCTATCGCGCCTTGGGGTGGGAATCACCCCTACCGTCAGACGCAAACTTACAAAATATCACTGTTTTTCTATCAAGTAACTCTCATGTCCCCACATCATATATTATGTCTTGCCTACCTTCAATCAAATTCTGCCCAGGCCTAGTGGCCAATCAAGAGTTGCCCCCTTTTCATTAGCCTTCAGGCCTGGTGTGCTAATTACTTAGCTTACCAGGCCGAGTGGCTAGCCCGACGCTGGACCCCCAGTTGATTCACCAAGCGAGCTTAAGGGCTGAGTGCCTACCTTACTACATATTAATAAAATATTATCTAGCGAAGCAAAATGCTTCCTAAATAATCATTGTGACCCCTTATAATAATTAACTTTCATGAGTGTGTAAAAGTGTGTGTTTTTCATGAGTGTGTAAAATAATTTCACATTTTATAGCGTAACATAATGTTAAGGGGATCTGAAGGATCTTCCTACAGATTTTTTGTGAATTTGACCCTCGATCTAAGCGATTGATTATATAACAGACGAAGTCAAAACAATTCTACCAATTTTTCGCGTGTTTCAGTAAAAATTTTGCCTTCCTCACACCGTAATAAAGCCTTTTTTTTATCAATCCTCATTATACAAAAAAGAGTTAATAGGATAGTCCCCTTTCTTAATATAAAAAAAGCCTTATGGACTTGAAAAAGGGAGAAATAAGGGGAAAAGGGAAGAAAGGGGTAAAAAGAAAATGAGAAAAAGTAAATACTTTTTTTAATCACAAAAAAATTGAATGATCTGGGGAAAGTGCCCCCCCCCCAGGTTAAATAGTGAAAGAAGAAGAAAAGAAAGAAGGGAAAACTACACTTTGAAAGATTGAAACAATTCTTAGGGTCATTCAAAATGCACTTTCTCCTTTTATTTTTTTTTATTTTTTACGCTTTTTCGCTTCTTTTTCCCTTCTTCCCCCATTTTCAGCCTTCCTCGAATACACGTACACGTCTTAGTCTGCTTACGCAATATCAGAACAACCTTTTTTTCATGAGGGCCGTATTCTGGAATCTCGAATATTCGAACTCACATCGAATGTTCGACCTCACCATTCGAGTTGAAAATGGTATTCAGACTCCAAAAGTCACACGTAGTGAGAAGGGCGGAGACCTCACTCGTTCGCTCATTGGTTTATTTTTTTCGCGCGGGAGATCCTGGCGCCGACGTTCGTGGCCAATTAGAAGACGCGTTTCAAGTCAAGAAAGATCCCTCCACGTGCTTTTCAGCTGCAATATTTGTAAACATCTCGTGTGCATTAGTGCTAAAAATGTCAGCGGAAAGGTCGGCGTTGGGTGTACTTTTGTGGATAAAGCTGCTCAACAAAAGGGATGGGAGAAAGTAACCCTTCAATTGAACGCTCTCGGTTTCGGTAAATACAAACGTACAGTGAAAGAGGTAAAGCAGTGGTTTGATTTATAGTAATCGTAAAAAAAGGCGGCCCAAACAAACGAGAACCACAACAAAAATGGAAAAGGTGAGGGAACAACAGACTCACTGACCCCCTTGGAAGACCAGGTTATTAGGGTATAACATGCTCCACGTATGATGATGTTAAGCCCATAGCTTTTTCTATAGATCAATAAAATATGAATTTTCTGTCAGTATTATTTTAAATGTTATTTTTTATTGCTAAAATTCTTACTGTCCTATATCAAATTAAAAACAGTCTTGCTCTATATCAGCGGTTCCCAAAGTGGTCCATATGGACCCCCAGTGGTCCACAGCGACTTCCAGGGGGTCCACGAGCATGAAAATGAAAATTGGGGGTCCACAGCAACTTCTAGGGGGTCCACGGCGATTTTCAGAGGTTCACAGGAAAAATTTCATTAAAATGGGAAACTTTGATAAATTTCAAAAATTTTGTCTTTTTTAAATCAAATTTTAGTAATTTGAAAAGTTGGTTATCATCGAATCCTTGAAACGCAAACAGGGGCGATGGAATCATTTCTCTTATCGTGGTGGAGAGCCCCCAACCAGCCTGGCATAAATTAATTTCATAAATTAAAACTAAATTTCCATAATGTATAATTTTACTTCTTTTCATAGTTGAACTTAATTAAGTATTGTTTGTTAACATGCCATATATTAATTGTAATTATTTCTGACATTTTATGATTAGGTGAATGAATAACTCATAAGCCATTAACTTTGACAATTTTGCGACCAAAATTTTTATTGTTAAGTTAAAGCTAAAATTTGTTGTGCCTTGAAATGTAATGATATTAAAAGTTAAGATTTGTTTTTGGTTTCAAACTTTTAAAATGTTTGATTTTTATAATTTCATTAAAAATTTTATGTAACCATATAAAAGGCAATTAGATTTCTTTTCACAATTGAACTCAATTAAATATTGTTCGTTAACATACCATATACTATAATTTGTAGTTTTTTCTGAACTTTTATGATTTGGTGAATGAATAATTCACTCATGACTCATAAGCCATTAACTTTGACAAGCTTGCGAACAAAACTTATTAAAATTAAAAGTTTTAGTGTCTTGAAATGTAGATATTAAAAGTTTATATTTTTTTTATTTTAAACTTTTTGAATGTTTGATTGCTATAATTTACTTAAAAATATCGTGTAACCATAAGGTAGGCAAAAATTAAAAAAGCACTTGAAAAAAATCACAACATTTATGCTTGGTTTAGAAGTTTATATCAAAAACATAAGATCTTTAGCTACTTTTTGAATGGTCCATAAGACAGGGGGTCCACGGGGTACGAAAAATGTCGTCAGGGGGTCCACGGGCCAAAAAAGTTTGGGAACCCCTGCTCTATATTAATAGCAGTGATTTTATTCATGTCAACAAAACAGTTTGAAAAAATTTTAGTTTTCTTTATAGTAATTCCTTTACTTGTGTTAAATTTTATAACCCTCATTACACAAGCTAATTAACTGTAAAGCAAAAACATACATTTTAAGATTTGATTTGTGTTGCAAAATATGAAAAAATAAATTAAAAATTAGAAGTCTGTATCATCTACAATACAAATATAAAAAAATTAAATAACTTCCTTGAAACCAGGAACAATCGTCAATTAGTTATAGGAAGTTTTTTATTGATGTATCAATTTTGTTAGAAACAAGGATTTTAATGGTAGGTCTTAATAAGTGTAATCAGTGGTGGCTCTTGGACGTCATAAAGGTCAACTAACATCAGGCGGGAAAAAAGTAGCAAGCCTTCTTCGTTGCTTTGACGGTTGGGGGAAGGAAATATTTTCAGGCACCTATTCAAAATGAATAGAGTATAATATTTGTTTATCCTTATTATATTTTGCATGTCAATAAACAAAATCAATTTGTTTTAAGAGCGTGCAAGCTTTGATCCAATGCAATAACCCATTTGGATTATTTTATTTTTTTTGGAGGAAGTGATTTAAAAAATTATGCAAGCAGGCTAAGCAATATTTGTAAATAATGGGTATATAATGAAATTGAATTAATTTAAAAAATGTGATGTTTTTTAACTTTCTGAATTAGCAGCTATGAATTGAATACTTAATCCATACTTACTGTTTGTTTACTATTTTTGTTTTATCACAATAGGTTTGTGCAACCATTTCTGTGAAAACGCCATGGGTTGTAAAACAAATTAATTTCAGTTAGTTGATATGAGCTAGTAAAACTGAGGCGTATCAGATAGTTAACTAATCGAAAATATCCATCATTCTCTGAAAAGAAGCATTCCTTGCCAAATAAGGCAACTTTAATTAAAGCTTTCTGCTAACCCCACTCTCGTATAACCTAGAATATGTATTGGATAAATTTTTATAATGTGCAGTATGTTGATTAAACATGTGAAATTATTAAATATTTATTATAGGCTACAGTATCCCAAATAAATAAAAATAAATATTATAATTCCAATCATTTTCAATTTATTGTCTGTAGTAATTTACATTGTAAACCAATTGAGCACTGGTTTCTTGTTACAATAACTATGTCAATATTACTTATTCAGGAACTTATTATATTCAGGAACAATTATATTCAGGAACTTAAATCAGAAGACTTCATCAACTATGAAGCTATACAACACAAAGATAAGATTTTCAGTGTTAGCAATTAGTATACAGGGCAGTGGTTCCCAAACTATTTTGGTTGTGGAACCCCCAAATTTGTTGCCAATGATCGCAGAACCCTGAATATTTTTTAAAAATTTAATATCTGATATTAAAAGAAACTATTGTTATTTTGGTAATTAAGATTTTATTGAATTAAACAAAACTAAAAAAAGCAGTTTATCATACAAAACAAACTAAAATAAATGAAAAAACTTTAATGGGAAGAATGCACCTGCTTCTTTGATTCCATGATTCTCTTAAAATTGGGCATTATGTTTGATAACTGAACTCGTACATATGTGGTGCAGCATCAAGTTTGTCAATATATTTGGTTTTTGTCGCAAACTATTTCGAAAACTCAGCTTCACACAAATAAGTGGTTGCAAACGGCAAGAAAATTTGAATAGCCTGTTTCGCTAAATTTGGCTTCTAATTGTGTATCCGAACTTTAAAAATTTTTATATAATGCTTATAAAAATTTTTAATTTATTTTGGTGGTCCGAGGAAAACAAAAATACATTAAACATCATTCTATTTTTAATGAAATACAATTTGTCACGCAGAACCCCTTAAGTTTTTCTTGAAACCCCAGGATTCCAAGAAACCCACTTTGGGAACCACTGGTATAGGGTGATATTATATAAATCATTAAGTGTTTTAGAAATAGTATATACAACAGGAAAATATTTAGTAAAAAATATATGTATGGTTTTCATAAAATTCATGGGTACTGTTGCATTAGCTGGGCCAAACTGCCAAGGGCAGTGTAAAATATCCATTAAAAACTTTAAATAGGAAAATATTTACACTTTAAAACCCTTCAAATAATTTGCTTTTAATTGTTTTCTGTAATTTTTAAGATGTGAAATTTGCACCCGGGTTATGCAACAGTACTTATTTATATCGTCACTGTGAAATCACACCAGCATATCTGCAAAAATTGAGTTTTTGAGTTATTAGTGTCAATAAATTCCTTTTTTCAACTATCTCACAATATTACATTATTATTATTTTAAGTAGTACATGCAAAAACTTTAAGGCGCTCTAGGGAAAATTGCAGATATGCCGGTTTGATTTCATTTTATAATTATATACATAATGGTGTTTTAAAAATAGCAGCAGGAAAAAATTAAGTTAAAAAATAGAGGTCTTTCAAAAAGTTCATGTAGGTACTGATGATTTTTGAAACTTACACTTGCAACTGAACTTTGAAGGACAAAAAGTAAATGAAACAAACTATGTATTTTGTAAACAAGCTGATTGTTGTTAACAGCTGAAAACAAATAAGGCCGAGTTTGGGCGACATGAAAGAGAATTAATAAATGTTCTAGATCAGGCATGCTGAACTCTGACTCGGAGCCAATGCGATGGTAACAGCCAGTCATTGTCTTCGAATGGATTCCAAATCTAGACAAAATCAAACGAGCCGCGAGATGGAGTCATGGGTGGTACCAGACCAGCGGCAAAAGGCACTCAAAATTCTGTATTCAGCATCACAAACCTATTAAAGAAGAGCATATATTTTAATAACAGCCTTTAGTGATGTTAATAAAAAAGAAACTTCCTATAAGTGCTCATAACTATCCTCCCTGTAAATAAAAATGGATAGACAAAAAATGTAAGTCAATTTGTATTTCGTCAAAAACATTTATTAAAGACCAGTTGAATTCCTCTCAATATTTTTAATAGTCTGTCTGAGAATTAACAACTTTATAGTTGATCCTTTTCTTGATGTCAAGATCCACAAATTGAATTTATTGCTCCAGTTAAAAGCAAATGTATGCCGATGTAAACTAATCAAATTATAATGGAATGTAAACTAAAAATAAAAAAGTCAAATTTGATAGCTAGGAGTCGGGAATGGTCAAACTTTTAAAAAATTTATCACTTACAAAATACACTTTATGTATCATCGCTACCACCAGGCCAAAAACATGAATCTGCATTCGTGATTAGGTAACATCCTAGAAGAGTGTTTGGGTTGACACCTCTTGGCGAATTTTTTGTCGACATCATCAATTTGACACTTGGGCGCACATTGGCGCTACTACTTTGCTTGGTGACTGAACCCACTTCTAGACTAGATCCCGTAATTAATAAAATATTCATGTTTTTGGCGTGGTGGTAAGGGGACATCCATAAATTAGGTGAGGTGTTTTTTCCAAAATCTGGACCCCCCTCTCCCCTTGGTGAGATTTTGCTGGACCCCCCTCCCTCCCACGTGAGATTTACCTACAATCTTTAAAAATAATTTTCTATCTTCACAGCACCTAAAACTTTTCCATTATTAATGATGTGGGGGAAAAGGTCATTATTCCGCCTAAAAATATATACTTCCACAGTATCTTATCTGTGGGTATTATTCCTTTCTCATACTTAAAAGAAATCGTTTAATTTTGAACTTAAAAAGTTGACATGAGATTTTAATCGACCCCCCTCCCCCATTGGTGAGATTTTTCCAAACCCCTCCCCCCTTTTTGACCTCACATAATTTATGGATGTCCCCAACCATATACTATAACTATTGGATAAGTGATGTATATGTTACGGGCAATGAGATAAATTCAATGGAATTTATGAATGAAATTTATTACTTTGCCCGCCTCCACCCTGGGAATTATTAATGACCAATTTATCACTTTGCCCTTAACATATATATTTAAAAATTTTTAAGGTTACTTACCTGCTAAACATTAATGGAGAATTTTCCATTCTGATCAGACTCGGGAGAGGTTTCTTGTTGTTGGGATACCTGGAAAATTGTTGGCTGGGATAACTGGAGCCGGATGAATTGGTCATCCCCAATCATGGACTGGATGAGCCAACAGCACCTGCAATAAATATACATTAATATACTAAAAGAATAATACCAACTTGCTCAACGAGAGTAAAAGTTAATGAAACAATCAATTGGTTTCATTAAAAACTCAAATTGAGAGGTCTTTAACTATTTTCAGACCTGCCAACTCCCCTGTTTTTGAACTGAGTTTTCTGCCATTAATTCAAATCTCCGGCTTCATTTTTTTGATCGGGTGCCTGATAATAATCCAAAAACAGCCTAATAAAACTCCCAATCAAAATAGAGAATGGCGATTCAAAATAAAAGCCAGAAACTCCGGCCAAAGGCCGGAGAGTAGACTGGTTGTGGTTGCTATTTGCACAATCTCAACAACATTTACAACAAGTATGTAATAGTTTAGTTTACAATACAAACGAAAAGTCGATAAGAGAAAAACCTTCAGCTGAAAACTTTAACTGGAGTTAAAATAGGATAGAGTAGGTGGTAACTATTACATTACTTTTAATATAAAGGGGAAGATAAAAAGTTATATAAAAAGAATATTTCTAACCTGAAGTTCCATGTTTATTCCATTTGGTCCTTGCTGCATCGCGAAACTTCTGTCTGAAATGTAAACAAAAACAGCTTTGCTCTGCCGGCTCTGCCTCAGATTGACGTCATGAAAGGCGCCTAGCCAATCAGAGACTCACTCGAATGAATTCTCTCGAATACTCACCAGCTCCTCGGCTGGTGAAGTTCGAGCGTTCGAGTTCGCCTTTCGGTGGTGAGAATTTGGCTGTCAGAATACGAAATTTCATCTCACCGTTCGAACTCACTAGGGAGTTTCCAAAACTCGAATGTCAGAATACGGCCCTAAATGAAACTTGCACACATACTTTTACTTCCCGCCAAAAGTTTAAAGGCCGCCACTGTTAACAAATGTTTTTTATGAAGAACTAAATAATTCTACTTTCCAAATTTAAAATAAAGATTTCATGTGAAATTTTCAAATTAGATGGATTATTAAAATGTTAAAAATAATATTTTTCTCAAATATTCTTCATTCCATAAATAATCTTAAAAAAAGAGAAAGGATTAAAAATGGATTAAACATCCACCTACAATATTCTAAGAAAGATGTCTCCACAAGATTCTATTTTTGTAAAGTTTATATATTAAGTCTTACAAATTCCGTTAAGTCTAGACATTTTTTTCATCTGCTACCATATGAATTTTTGTGCTCTCATTACTTCTACCTTATCCCTTTACATAAGGATATTTTTTTTATTTCCTACCTATCCAATTATAAGGTTAAAGTGTGGGTTTCTTACTCGTTATTTGGAACCTAGAATTAATTTCTTGAGGAATTGATTATCGCCGTATGTTATTGGTGACGAAAAGCGAGCAAAACAGAAATCAACTGGGAAAAATATTTTATATTTAGTTATAAAAGTAGATATAAATAGTAGCATTTATAGCTACAGTTTTTTATTTTTGAATTGATATAATGCTTCGTTTTATGCTTCGCCAAGTTCTTCGTCAGGTTGAAAATTTGTTTGAGTTCTCTTGAGAATCTTTTTAATGTAATTTAATTTTGTCATTATTATTTCAAGCAAAACTTGTTTAGATTGCGGGAGGGAAATATATTTAGTATAGATATTTTTAACGAATTTTATGCATGGGATTTACGAGGTAAATGTTTTTTTTCCTTAGTCTAAAAAATGTTTCCATAGCCATTTGAGACAACTTCTCATCTCTCTCTAATAATTGCCTCTCATCTCCCTCTAATATCTGGTCAAATGACCACAAAACCATATTCAATTATCCTATCTTTACCAAGGGACAACATTTTTTATTTCACTTACACCTATAGTTAACTGAGTTTAAGTTTTTTGATGGCCATTGTTGATATGAACCTGATGATTCTCTTGATCAGGCGCAGAAGAAGAAGGTTAAGAGGTTTAGATTAAGTAGAGTTGGGCGAAATTGATACGTTTAGGCAGGGCTCGATTTCAGCCGGAACGGTACGGAACGCCGTTCCGGAACCTCTTTTTCGGAAAAAAAATACATTCTATTTCAGGGGTCTCTTAACTACGGCCCGCGATATCCATTCATCAGGCCAGCGGATACCTTTCTAACGAAAAAAGTCCAAAACCCTGTTTGACATTTAAAACCCTGTTTTAAATGTCAAATTTCCTAAATTTTTCGGGGGGAGAACCCTCAGACCCCCTTTTTGTACTTTGTCCTCAACTTATCAGATTTGTTTTCAGATTAAGTTCATAACTGTAAGAATCCTACCAAAAAAATATAAAAAAGGCATAATTCAAATTTTAAAAAATATTTTTAATGCATTTTTCACTTTTTTGCAAATAACAATATTTGCGATTTAATTGTAAGGTTTTTACTTAATTGTTCTTATAAAAACATGATTTTGAACCCCCATTTGAACTACCCACTATCCGCTCCCGGTGTTGATTCTTTTTTGTATTGAACCAGATTTGCCAGATCGCTGGGCGAATTTGCAAAGAAATTTGCGACATCTTAAATTCTACCATTTACGGACTTTAACTACGCATTATATTCTTTAAATTGGCAAAATATACTACACTAATGGTTCATTGATGATAAGCCGTCTCTCGTCTCACCTCCTAAAAGAGGCACCCTGTTGGAAAAAAAATATAACCCACTGTAAAAAAAAGGTGTATAAAGGGTTCATTTATACAATTAAGTTATAACACTCTTGCTAATCTAGTACAACACATGTGAATTGATTTAAAAAAATTTAAATTTGAAAATAAATGCTTAAGTTTTGGTGTTAAAAAGTATTCGCTTTTTCAGTCTTGATACCAATAATTTTACTGTTCCGGTACCTCTTTTTTTAGAAATCGAGCCCTGCGTTTAGGTATTGAATACCTAGGTATCGATACTTTTAGGAATCGAGTATTTTCAGGTATCGAATACTTTTTAGCACTCTTTGAAATTAAGTTCAGATATGGTTTAGAAAATTTAATGCGAACCAGTGGCGGCTCGTAGCTAAAATTATAGGGGGTGCTGCACCAAGTTGAAAATGTGTATCTTAAGCGATATAATGCTAAATAGACCTAAAAAAACGTGGATAAAAACTAAAAAACTTTAATAGGATTTTCTCATGATAAGACAGCAAGGAAAATTTAAGCTGTTGAAGTTCACTTACAGCCACAGAATTCAATTCTTTGGGATGCAATCCTACACTGTTTCTATTAAACAAAAATGTTGAAAAAATCAAATAAAACACATGGGAACAATATTATAAGAACATTCACCCTTATTAAGTCAACTGTTTTTAAATTTTGAAATAACTCATAATTGTGTAATAATTCAGACTACCTATAAAAATTTTTGAAAGATTACCCCCAAAATTGAAAAAATCTAGGTTTTTCTTTACGTTTTTCATATTTCATGAAACTTAGACAGAAAAGAGGGAATCAAAAAAGCGGTTCATCTGGTCACCATACACTTAATTAACAATCAAAAACATGTCACTTACCTATTAAATCATTAATCCCATCTTACCAAGATGTTCCTCGCGCTGAGAATGATATTAAAAACTACAGAGAGCGGATTCAGTTTGTTTTGTATAAAAAAACCCTGACTACTAAAAAGTAAAAAAAATATCCTTATTTATTGAATGGCCGAATCAGTTGAACAGAATTGTTTCTTACGTTGAAAAGAAAATATAAATAAAAAATGAAGAGAGTGAGTGTAAAAAAGCTAGAAAGGAAATGTGATTTATTATTTGAAATGTTTGAAAGTTTGAAATCAGATATTTTTTCTTATCTCTACAATGCTCGCGAAAGAAAAACGATAATTCTTTTTCTCGGCGGCGAGGGCTGCTGAGAAGCAGCCCCTTTTTCCCTAACAGATTCGCGTGCTAAATTCTTGATATTTTGATTTGATTAGATATAGCTAACTCTCAACAGTTTCCATACCCTCGTTTGGTACATTTCCGGGGGCTGTCGACCCAGAAAGAAATCTATTGGCGAGACGGCGGCGGAGTATTTTGAAGTAATTTTTTGTGCGTAAGGGGAAGGAATGATTAATAGCATTACGCTAACAGCAGAGAATTATAAATTTAAAAAAGGGGATTAAGAGAAAAATAAAGGGAAGATTGAAATATTTTTTAAATATTTTTAAGTTAAAAAAATAGGAACTTTGGGCAATTTTGGTTGGGGGTGCTGCAGCCCCGCAGCCCCTATGGACGAGCCGCCACTGTTGCGAACTGAAAGTACCTACAATTCTAAAAAAATAAATGAAGGGGGTATTTAAAAAAACGTATCTATACTTTTAAGTATCGAATACATTCGATACTTTTAGGTATCAAATACTTAAGTATTGGTATCGATACTTGCTCATCGCTAATTTAGTGGAATAATTGGTTGCATTATGGTTTACTTTAGTGAAAACACTTATAAAAAGATGAGTTTTTCTCTAATAAAATGCAAAAAACACTCGGTGGAGAAAAAAAAAGGATTTTAAATGTTGTTTTCTCTGTCAATACTTAGTGATTTTAAGTGCGAAAGCATGAAAAGGTCAGAGAAACTTTTGAAAACTTTTTTAACATTCAACTATGTGACTTTGTATTTTCCAGCATTCGAATTTCAAAATATGGGAGCTCAAAAAATTAATAATGATATTTTTAAAAGTTATTAGTAGTATGTTTTGTAAATTTTTTGCCTATTGTATTCCTTAAAAATCTACAATATCTTTTTAACTTCTTTAACTATTGCGCAAATCTCTCTAAAATAATAATAATATACTCCTGTTCATAAAAAATGCAACACCATGAAGGACTTGTTAGATTTTGATGAAATTTACACAGCAAGTGATCTTTGTAGATACAAATAAATGATATAATTTTCAGAACAAAGGAATAAAATTTACTATCGAAAATCGGTGTTTAATGTCTTCCATACGCGCTGCAATGAGAGCCTCTATACGACAGGTCATCAAATCAAACAGATTGAAATTTTGACTGAGGAGGTGATTTTCATCTAAGATTCATCCCAAACCCAAAGTTTGCCAATATTGGCAACATGACAAGCATTTTAAGCATGAGAACAAACCAACGAAATTTTAGTCGAGCTCCATAGGTGAAATTTTGGATGAAGAAATTTGTCGAGAAAGAAGCTGTCTTTATTAGATGTAAAGTAAGTTTGGAACATTCCAAAAACATGTGTACGGGATTTGTTCTGATGAATTACAGCTTCAGGATTGCTTCAAATGTAGGGTATAACTTTTGGCTCCAAAAATTTTTAGAAATTTTTTTTAAGAAATGAGATTGCCCTCATTTTTCATCTAATGAGGTTGCCCATGGTACCCAATAGTGCTCCAGGTCAAAACACTTCTCTTCTTCACCACAGACTCAAGATAAAACACTCCAAAAATTGCGATTTTCGGCATAGCGTCCAAACCCAATTTAGGTGTCATGTTAACCAAAATTGAAGGGGGATTTCTTTAAAAGGACCATTTGTTATCAGTGATCCTGCGAAAATATTTTTTGTGGATCCCATGGTAGCTTTATGCACCGATGGAATTCCATCGATGGAACGCAGTAAAAAAAACGATACTTGGTGAATTTTGGTGCAATGACGATCGATTAACTGATGGAGCAGACAATGATAGACCTGTAGCAGTATTCTAACAATTTGAAACATGTCGAATAGTCACTCAATGATCCGGCACTGTCATGCGAATGAAGCCTCTTTCATCCCGTGCTGACGTGACTATAAGGGGTCCAGACCCAATTTTTAACTCGCCTTACCCTTTTTGGACCTCTGCTTTCAAACCTATATCAATAATGTCCGGTTTCCCTTCATCTGACCAGCGGTAAAACAGTGTGAAAAACACCCCTCTGGGAGGCCTAACATTAATCCTCTTTAAAACTCTTTGTTAAATGTTCATATGACATCCGTTAAGGTCTAAGGGATATAATAACATCTAATGACAAGATAATCAACGGTAGACAACCTTCTTACAAGCCCTTAACGTCCCGTTACAGGCCCCCAAATATACGAATAAATCACTGCTCAGCTCGCGCATGCGCTATAGCTCTGAATTTGATATCACTTGATAATCAAGTTGATCGGACAATTCCTTCTTGGTGTTGCATTTTTTATGAACAGGAGTATAAAATAGAACAATAATACTTATATTGTTTTGCATTTGCAACAAAAACCCCGGACATAATGTTTAATTTGAACCTTAAAAACTTCACGCCATGGAATATTATTGTAAGTTTTTTTAATGTAAAATTCACAGCTAGAAAAAAATTCAGATGCCCTATGTCCTGGATATTGAGATAGGTTTTAGATATACATTAAATAATAATTTAAAAATACAGAAAAATGTGGAAAAGTAAATTGTAATTTAGAACAATGATATTTTAAAAACCTTGGTTTGTCAAGAACATTTCTTTTTTAAAAACTTTTTAAAGAAATATGTCCTATGTATTACCTCGCGTAAGTTTTGGAGACTATGAAATACTAATTTTAAAATGATTATATCTCTCCTGATAGATAAAACTATCAACCTAAACCACTTTTAATTTACTACAGGGCAACATGAAAAAATTAACTGTGATCAGAGAGTAATAATTTTAAAAATGTTAGATTCCATACTGAAAAAAAACATGGACGTTCTCAAAGTTTCTTCAAATAATTCAATTTAGAAAACTCTCCCGCGAAAGAAAAATAACAGATGTCTTTAATTTCAAAATTTTGATAGAGACATCTCAAGACTCCGTTTTCACAAAGGAGGTTATTTCTCTGCAAATTAAAGATGCAGATCCCAGTCTTTCCCACGCTGGTAGCACTAACTTATCAAGACAAGAGACGACAGATAAACTCCAGGTTTCCTACATCCGATATTTACACAGCCAATCAAACAGCCCGGAATGGGAAATTGCTGTTTACGGCGTTTTCACAAAGTTAGCCATTTTTTTCCTGTAGTCGGGTGCCATTTACTTACCATTCTTTACCCCAGAATGTTGAGACGGGTGATTCCGAGACAGCTTTAGCATAAATTTCAGGAGGAATGATTAGATATTAAAATTCTTGAATAAAAAAGCGAAAAAGAAATTTGCCTTTTGTCGAACGCAGCATGCGAAACGATTAAGATTACGATGATGATGGAGTTGCTCGAACATGTGCATTTCTGTGAAAATAAATTGCTACCTGAGACTTTCTCCCCTTTTTAAAAATGAAATAGAGATTCGTGGAGAACGCCCACAGAAAGGTTATTTTCGAGAAAAGACATTTTACAAACCCAGACCGAAATGGCGGTTTTGGAACGTTTTTATTTCACCTTCGAATTTTGCGTCTCGTGTATGTGATTACAGGTCTGTGGAAAGGGTTATCCTGTTTTATTTATGCAGAATGGAATGTTTGTTCCACCGTCCAGGATATGCTCCTATCCTTGAAAACAGAATGGAATAAACATGCACTAAGACGCATACATCTAATTATGGTGTTAACATTTAGGGAAAAATTCCGTAAGATAGAATAGTCCCAAAATATTGATTAACACAGTGTTAATGCTATGAGACATTATTTTTGAAAACTGAAACATCATGAAAGGTGAATATACAAACAAGACCTTCATAAATGAGTTATTATTGCAATATCTCTCTAGGAGAGGTATATTTATGATAGTTTCAAATAGTTTAAAGGTTTTGCACCTAGCCTAATTTTTTTCGTGATGTCTTAGAAAATCAAACTTAAATACTTAAAAATTATACAATGAAATCATTTCTTTTATCCAGGGATCAGACTTGTGGTAACTTAGACAACTTAATTCTACATAACCTTCTACATAAGACCTACATAATTTGTTATCACAAAGCCAAAACCGTGTTAATTTCTCCATAAATGTACTTTTGGAATCTTATTATAATGATGCTGTGAATCTCAAATCATGTTAATAAAAAATAACGAACTACTATACTCAGTTGCAACTTAAACTTGAGCCTGTAGTGTAGAAATATGCTGAGAGCAACCAAAGAAAGTAGTTCTGAATTTTGAGTGAAATTTAGAGCTTCAATTTTGAATAATGATTAGTTTTTAAGTCCACGTATATTAAGCATATTTTCATCCCGATATGCATAAAATGTTCAGTATTATTATTTTTTTTAAGTGGCGTAACGCGTAGTAGTACAACTAGCTCTCAAACTCGCCAGCCAATAAGAGTTTCTAGCAACCCAGCAGGCTTTCTGTTTACTCAGATTTGCTTCCGCGTGGCCATGACGTCAGGCTCAACTTAAGCTGCATTCGAGTATTGAATCGTCTGTTTTCGTATGTCCTGTAACCTTCCATAGCTTCGTGTTTTTAAAAAAAGGAAATCAGTGGTCACAAACTGTTTGCATTTGTAGAAAGAACAAATGTAGAATTCCCTTTTTATCTTTTTTTTCAGATAATCAGTATGTTCTAAAATGTCCTTAAAAAGTATAGTAGAAATGAGTCCTTATTACAATGCTGTTATTCTTTCTGCTTTCTAATAAGTATGCTTGTTATGTATTCTCCCTGATTAAACTTTAAGAGCTATAAAATCCCAATTATAAATGGCCTTTCAGCGTTCAGAAACTTAAGAAATATAAATTATGTGGTTAATATTACTCAGTGGATATGTTTCAAGAGTAATCCATAAGAATAATTGGAGGGTAATGATTCAAATGGTATTAAACATTGATATATATGAATGGTAATGATAATCAGGGTATAATTATTCAAAGGATTTTAAGCATCGATATGAACAAAGACTTTTGCTACAAAATTTGCCAAACAAAGGGAGAAAAAAAATCATCATTAACTTAGTTCATAAGTTTAATTGCTTTTATATGCATATTTACCATAAAATGTAAGCAGGAGTACACACGTTTTCTTAAAAACATTTTATGTTGTAAATAGACATAGACATGAGGCATTGCTATAATTCGATAGATCCATTTTCTAAGCTAATGAAGTTTTGTTTTAGGATGGAAATTTTTTTATATATTTTGAATGACACATAAAATGACATATTAGAGAACAACTTTATGAAATTTGTTAGTGATACTACCCACGAAATAAATTCGAAATGCTATTTTTTTCTTTGAAGTAATGAAAAAAATCCATGGAGGAAACTGCATGCTCTTTGTGGTTTGATTATATGAAGTAATTTATTCTTTGGAAATACATAAATACGAATGATATTAATATAAGATACTTTATGTTTGTAGTTTTTATTATAAAAACAACTTCAATAACACAGGTCTGCAATGAAAAAGCTGTTTGAATAATTTTAGCGATTTCCTATGTATTTTGGTGTGCTGATAACGAAAAAAATATTGAAAAATAATCCTATACGTCAGGATTTTTCACAAATTGCAAAATTATATTCGAATTTGCCTATTTTTCATAGTTTTTGCACATTTCTAGCTCTTTTATTTTTAAAAATTAGGAGCTGTGAATGATGCACATAGTAAACTATCTCATCAGGACATTATAGAGACGGAAAGAAAATATAAGGGAAGATTTAATCGGGCAATAATGAAGGATTTTTGTTGTATAGTTCAAAGAAACGTTCTTGTTGCTGCTCACAAGGGTAAATGTACAAAGGGGAGCTTCATCAGAAGGTAAAATTGGCTTTAGAGTGTGTAAATGAGTTTATTTTAGTTATAATGGTTTTCATGAAGAATATGTAATAAAAATTTTATTTTATGAACCTATTTTCATTAAAATTGAAATAATGACTTATTTTACAATTTTACCTAAATTTTCAGGAAGCATGACATTATAGGGCAAAACAGAGACCATTTTTGAACTCAGGACACAAAAAAGATGACCTTAATAATAAATTTGGATTAAAAAATCTACTTCTTAAGTGTACTTACATTTTATGTGAAAAATTGCTATATTTGCAAAATTTGTTACAAAATATGATGTCTTAAAAATCAAAAGAGGTCATTTTTGGATTCAGCACACCAAAAAAACATAAAAAATTATCTTCAAATAAAGTTTGTGTCGAAGAATAATTTTTTTAAACATATACTTTTATTTTCTTAAAAAATTGACATTTTTACTAATATTGTGAAGAAAGGTAAAATCCTATGATAAAACAGAGGTCAATTTTAAATTCAGAACATCAAAAAAAAACATAAAAAAATGTTTTGTGGAAAAATTTGAATAAAAAATTTAGTATAAAGAGTTAATTTTTCAAAATTTTAAGGCATTTCCCAATAAAACCTAAAAACCTGAGTTGTCAAAAAACGTGACGTCCCAGGACAAAATGGAGGTCATTTTTGGATTCAGCGCACCAAAAATCATAAAGTTCAGATGAAATATCCCAAACAGCTATTTTTGCAGACCTGTGTAAATGAATGGATATTTTGATATTATCATTTACATACTTGCTAAAAATATACATGATTTGTATCTAAATTGTTTACTAATCTAAAGAAAATGTTAAAAAGGTGCTAAATGTTTACAGATCTTGTTGAGTCTAAGCAATTGTGAATTAAGTATTTGAAATTTTTACTATTTACAATTTTATAAAAAAAACCATCTCGGCCTTTCCTACATCATTTTGTTCTGTCATTTGGCTTTATTAGATCTTTATAGATTGTTTTTAATTTTTCTCTTCCATAGATCTAAATTAAATCCGTTAACTATCAGTTTAATATGGAATATTTATATCCATGTTTTGGGTACATCGATGTTGCACTAACTATTACATTATTCCAACGAATCAATAATAATGCTTTCCTTCCACACAAATCCTATCCAACATTATCACAACCATAAACAAAATCCTTCAACACCACGTTATTTTTAAACAACGAAAAATTCCCAGCCTAATCTGTTGAATCTACGGCTGATTCAACGACTCATGGAATGCTCCCATCGCGCAGAATCGTTTAAAAGTAATTTAGGCATGACTCCGAACCTGACAACTCTGAGTAGTATAATAATGCACACAACTGAATATTTAAAACTTAACTACCTTAACCTAAACCTCGAGATCGTTTACCCTTCAGTTAGTGTGCAGGGGTCGCTAAGAACGAGATCTTGTTTACTAGTTTTCTGTAAGTGTCACGCTCTTGAAATTCCGCCACGTTTCTGCTTTGCTCCTTCCTTCAAACCATTTTGTTTTAGTTAAAAATATCTTGTCTTCTTAGAACATCTTTTAACTATTTTTATGGACGCATAGTTAGGGGTTAGCTTGAATATTCTCACGGATAGCTCTGAAACATGTCACATAACATTTTTCATATTCAGATTGTTTTCCTTACTTGAGTTTGTCGCTTTAGGTATTTCACTGACATCTGATGTTACGGTTATGATAAGAAGCTGTATTAGGTATTTATCTCTAACTTTTATAGGACAACTCGTTTAAAGAATTTGATTAGTATCGTTCATGATGTAAATTGAAAAATTTTACACCATATACTTAGTTTTATTGTGCAAAAAATGTTTTCAAAATTATTAACACATTAAAAATATTGTACCGAATTTTAAAAGTATCGGAACATATAGATCGGTTGGTTACTGTATTCTTCAATAGGTGAGTTTTTTATGTTGATACATATATTATTAAAGTAATATTTAATATGATGAACAAATAGTTTGAATGGTTGAAGTTTGAACAAACTAATTTAACCTTAATAGAGGTATATAGACTAAATCCAATTAGGTCAATTCCATTTTGTGACAGACATGACATCGGACAACATTTTGGCTTCAAATAAGTACTTAATATTAACTTATCTTCATGTTTTTGGTGTGCTGGTGCATACATGAAAGGTTCCTAAATGGCAAAAAATAATAAAATATAAATATCGATATTTCATTTTAAATTTTAGTCAAAGTAATTAACTATAAAACTATATGAACTCAAAATATTTAATTTATTTTGTTATTTTTTTAAATTTGGTCAGTGTCTATAGGTTAGAACCAAAAAACATTTATTTAAATGAAATTTTAAAAATATTCTCCTGTCTACTTTCAGAGACAAAAATGCCACCTCATAAAATTATCTGAACAATGTAAATTCAAACAATTTTCAAGCACAAGCCAATTAGACTTACAACAAATTAAAAATTATTAGTCAATCATCTTTTCCTACGTTTTCGAACTCTAAAACCTTCTTACTTTTAATTATTCCTAGTCCTTAGCCAGAAACCGAACTGAAAAGATTCGCTGATTATAATAAAGGAGATAATTTATCTGAATATATTTAGTAATTAAGGTATAATGTAGTCACTCCATTCAAATATCTACTTACAGGTTAAATTAAGCTGAAGTTCTTGCCGTAGTAAGTAATTGCGTTTCCAGATGACTTATTCTTGAGAATATGATAATTGATGTTTCACGTACTTGGATCATTGAGAGCAGAAGTTATTGTGTAGTAGTAGTATAACTTATGAACTCTTTAATTAATATACTACCCTATTTGTGTTCTTTATACTATAATGAGAAAGGTTTGGTTCGTGGTTTATGTTGTTAGTTTCGATCTTGATGTCTGGGGGTCTGTCTAATTTTGAAGATAATTATCTATTTTGCGTCTTTTTTGTTTTGTAATGACTGTAAACTTTATCATTCAAATTTGATTTTGAATCAAACTTTCGTTATAGTAGTGTTAATAAGGAGTTATTAAATGTTGATTTTTGTTATTAAATGATTGAATACCCCTACTTTTTAAGGGGACTCAGTACCTCCAAATCGGTCAAAACATCAAGTTAAGGATTTTGCTCTCAAATCCATGTTTATACTCATAAATTGATTCAGCAAATTTCATAGTTATGCGTGAATTCTAAGCATAACAAATTTCCTATGTTTATTAAGAATAGTTATTGCATATTTTTTTAAATAAATATTTCTCAAAACTACTTTTTTAGCACTTAAATCCCTAAGGCTATTTTTCTACTGAACCAAATGTTATGAAACTTGGTATTCATATTCAATAGGGTAATTTTATCAATTGAATGTTCCAAAATTTAATGATTTTGGTCCAGAATTTTTTTATCATGCAAAATAGGTTAAAAATCATAGAATTTTCACGTTTTTAAATGGGAATCACCGAAAAGTTATTTTTCCCAAAAACTACTATGATTATCCAAAATCCCCCACATTAAATTATACTACAGAACATATTTAACATAAAAATGAAAAAAGCTAGTAAGAAAAGGGAAAAATGAAGGAGGAGTAGCGTTTCGAAATTTAGTGAAATTTTTGAAATTTTTTTTTTAAATATTAAAAAAAATAAAATTTTTTTAATACTTTTTGTGTTTAATATTCCATTACATGATGGTAAGGGATAATTTGGCTCTAAAAACTAATAAAAAAACTCAAAAATAAGAAATTAAATTTTTTTGGTACTGAGTCCCCTTAACTGATCGATCAAGTATGTATAGCTACAACCACATTAGAGAAAATTCGAATTAAAAGATACAGTTTCTTTTTAAAGGGCATGAGTGATACTTTCTTTCTGTCTTTCTTTTTGTATTTAAAACATGAGAGGAGTTCTTCCAGGAACGAAAATGTTTGAATTCCTCTCTCTTTTCTCATTATCTCTCTTATTCTTTCTTTTCTAATAGAAAACGGTCATGCTCTTCAAATTCCACATAATTAAGTGAATTTTTTTCCTATTTCTTCTCTGTTTCTATTTATTTAAATGTTTTTAAGTAATTTAAAGCATTCTATTGTTTTTTCCATTACCACCAACTTGTTATGTGCTATACTTCACGGCAACGTTTCCTGAACCCATCAGTACGTCACTACGTGGAAGAAGAAAGTGGGTAAACACAAAGCCTGTTGGGTTGCAAGGAGGAGCTTCGGTCGCAAATCGTGATAAAAATACACTATATATACATGGGTTTAACGAAATAATCGTATTTTAAAATTGACGTACTTGGTTTGACTCGAAATTAAGACACCGCGATGGGAACTACTTTGTTTGTTAGTGAAGTAGTAGGGTCAACTTAAGTTGCTGTCTAGTATAGATGGTCTCATATAATCGTTGCACTATACAAACGAACCAAGCAAAACCTATCTATGACCATAAATTAAATCATTAATTTTTTATCCATAAATTGAATCATTCATTCCCTCTAAAACACTTGTTTGTGAGAACAACTTGTGGATGCAGTGTTCGAGTCCTTCACCATGGAAATAATAGAGAGGGAAAACTTGAAAGATTAATATTTACTCTGGGTGTTTATGCCTAAATAATTGTAACTGATATTACTTAAGTTAATTTGGCAGTGGTTATTCCTATTACGTTTCAGTTAACCACCTCGCGTTCAGCTTGTGGAGTGAATTTTTGTCGTAAAAAAGGTATGATTTTTACTATTTTTGAATGTTAGTTTCTTTACTTTTCTTAACGGTTTTCATGACAAGTATTCTTCATAGATGAACAGTGATTAATAGTTCAAATTAAATGGTTATCCAGATTAGACCGAAGTTTTTAAATAATTGTTTCTAACTGTTGGATCAGACCCATAAGTGGGTTCAAACCGGTTACATTTTAAGGTCCGAGCTGATAGTCTCATGTTTCTGTTATTGGTAAATAATATGCAACTAATCGCTTGGGTATAAAACTGATTTTTATAAAGCCTTTTTGATGAAACTTTATGCTAAATATATGTGTTTCAGATTATTTTTTCAAAAACACCATGCAGTGTTACTATATATTTCATTTTTAGTAACCTTAAGTATGTTAAGTTTCTCTTTTAAATTTAATTCTTGTGAAATTTCGAAATTTTAAAATTATTTTGTATCGACATTACAGTTAATTTCATGACACTTGTATAATACGTTGGTGTAAAAATTAACTTATCTCGATAGATTCGCCTTTTATTACATACATAATATTATCTCGATAGATTTTCCTTTTTTTACGTAAATAATTTTATCGATGAATTTGATTGAAAACTTTACGTAAACGCACTTTTTATTTTGAATTATAAATAGTAAAATAAACAATACATCAAATATAGATGAAAGTTTTTAGTAGGTACAATTACAACATGAAATCACGTTTTAAAGTATAAATTGATGAAAACTTCCACGACCTGAAGAGTAATTTATTTCATTTTCCGGGATAGATGGCCGTGTTTGATGAATGGAATTTCCAAACGTTTCGCTCTCTGCTTCGGAGAGCATCTTCAGTGGCAAAAAATCAACTGATAAAAATTGAAAATAAAAACAAATACCAAACAATTACAGCGTGAATGCTAATGTGGAATGAAATCAGATACTAATACTATTGTTGTGCTGGCTTTATCCCACATTTCTTGAGTGCCGGGTGCCAGACGCTCGGAATGGAAACACCCTCCTCTTTTCTATTGAAATTATTCTTGTGTTTGAAAATTTCTATGGCTTCTCTTATTAATCGGGTGGGCACAGCTGGGATATGAGTCTATAACGTGGCGACCGCTTCACGCGGTCGCCAACTAGTTGGCGCTTATCGCGGCCGATCGCCCGTTCCGGCTAGAACGGGCGATCGCCCGCTCGGGCTAGAACGGGCATGGCAGCCGGCCGCCATGTTTTACCACGACTAAAACGATAACACTTCAATGCATTACGATGGCTCCGATTTAAAGAAGAAATACACTAAGCTTGTAAATAAGACTTTCGCAAATTGTATAAAGCATGGTACTAAAAAATAAACGTGCAACTTAACATTGTATCATGCATTGTCATATATCGTTATTAAAATGACTCTTAAGTAAAATACCATGCGATAACAAAGGCACAATATGCATGCAATAACAAAAGTACATTAAATGTTATTCTTAATCAAATTATGGCTAGATATAAGTAGTTATTAATAAAATTCTGAGAAATAACGTTTCGCTTACCGATTTCTACGCTGCATACTTATTCATACTAGCATTACCACAATAAACAAGATCTATTGACGAGACTGCGGGACTGCGCAGAACGTCGTCACTATTCCGGGATGATTAAAATAAAAAGACAAAACCTGGATTGATTAATTAATTTTTTAATTATTAAATCAATTAAATTATGTGATTAATAATTATATTTATGATATTGATCTTCCTTTACTTCGAATATCAGATCTAGAAAACCCTCGGGCTCGGAATGCGCATGCGTTATATCTTCATATCCAAAATATAATTATGTTCTTATTTTATTATCTTAATAATCATAACAAGAAATAAGAAGCGATTAGTAAAATTTAGAGAATTCAAAGAAATAACGTTACTCTCACCGATTTCTAGGCTGCTTACTTCCGCATTATCACAACAAACAAGATCTTTTAACAACGTGACTGCTCCAAACGTTGTCACCGTCCCTATTTCCGGATGATTAAATTAAAATAAATAAAAACTAGTTTGATTTATTTTATTTAATTATTAAATCAACTAAATTTTATGATTTTTATGATATTATTTATAATATTTCTCTTCCTTTTATTTCGGATCCTGAAAACCTTCGGAAATACGCATTCGTCAAATCTTCACGTCCAAAATATAAGTTTGTTCTTATTTTTTAATTACATAATTACCGGGGATCAAAATATGTATCTCCCAGATACAGAACGTGCATCAAATTACTGAAATCGTAATAACTTGTTATAACATCCTTTTTCTTGGGTTGATCTTCATTTGAGTGAGTCGTGGTGAAATATGGTGGCCGGAACGGGCGATCGGCATTTCGGCCGTGATACAGCACCAACTAGTCTTCCATTTGGCGACCTCAGCTCCCATTTGGCATATAGACCTATATCCCAGCTGTGCCATCGGGTGGATTGATGGATTCCATTCATCAAACACGGCCATCTATCCCGGAAAATGAAATAAATTACGTTTTAAAGTGTTACAGTTACACATCAGCCTCTTGAGAGTCGATGAATAAACGTTCTTTATAGTTCTCCAGTGATCATTCATAAACCCCTTAACCCTTTATCTACGTCATTGATTCCCCGCAAATTTTTTCGTGCTAATATTTTTGGGAACAGCTTCGATAAGAGTCGACCAGCCGCCATGTTTACCCACAGTTCAAATGATGACACATAACCACATAGATCTAATTTGAGTTGTGGGTAAACATGGCAGCTGGTCGACTCTTATGGAAGCTGTGCCATTTTTTGTTGCTAAATTAAAAATTAAGGGATATACATAAATAAAATAATCATCTTTGGAAAATTCAATCAGCTGGAACCAATAAATTAAATTGATTATTTTTGAGTACTATCAGTACACGGAGTGTTAAAATAGTCTCACAATACAAAAAAGCTATGTTTTTTATCACAGTTTTAAGTCTTAAAACATAAAAATTTTACTTTTGACTTTTTGCTACTTTTTTGCGAGAACAAAAATGACAATCATAGGAATCCGATCGAAATGGCATCTGAAAGTATAACTTCAGTTAAATCTATCCGCATTTCCCGAAAAAATAGGGTGGGTTGGGGTAAAATGGGTCAATTTTTAGGTACTTTCACATCCTAAGTTTTATTTAATTAAAACTATTACTTTTTAAGGATTTCTTTCAATTGGATCTTTACATTACAATCCTTCAGAACATTTTCATCTAATTTTATCTAATATTTTTTAATTATAAGTTGGTTAAACTTAGCATCAAAAGTAATGACCTATTTTACCCCAATGTGGGGTAAAATGGGTCTCATTGCAAAAATATGTCAAAAATATATTTATTACTAAATATACATGAAAATAAGAAAAAAGGCAATCGGCTAATCCTTTTTTATCCAAAAAAATTTGTTTTAATTAGTACTTTAATGAAATTGTAAACGTCCGAAGTTAATGATCATTGTTCAAATGTAGCAATTAAAATACTTCATTTGGAGAAAAAAATTAACTTGTATGACAGTTCAATGTATATTTGAAGGAAATAAGTTAAAAACATTGTTTTTAATTAATACAGAAGGCATCCTAACTATGACCCATTTTACCCCTAGTACAAAATATCGTTATAAAAGATAAAATATTTTATATTTTTCTAAGCTGATTGGCTTGAAATGTCTCCCAGACTTTTTTTTATGAAAAACTATCACAAAAGTCTGCTGTAATTTATTACAATATATACAGGGTGATTCAGAAATAATCATCAATAATTTGGGGGGAGGTAGAGGGGCCCTAGACAAGCATATTTCGAATAGGGATGGTGGGGCGCAGCCTTACAGTTAAAGAGCTAGGACCTAATGTAGTGCGAGCACTTTTCAAAAGGCCGTTTTTAGAAGGCCCGTGTGACGAAACAAAACATAATAATAAGAAAAACATTATTGCATGAGGTACAGGAGTATCCGTACTACTTAAATTCTCAATTTGATATAAATTGGACCACTTGCTGAACCGTAGGGTGAGTTTTAAAACGTGCAATATTAATCTCTTAGTCAAGCAATGGAGTTCCCTTAATGGTATTAAGAAAAATGATGATAGGGGAAGGAATTTTCAATGATCAAACAGTTTCAATGATCAATGTTTTGATCATTAAAAAATTCTTCCCCGATCATCATTTTTCTAAATACCATTAAGGGAACTCCATTTTTTGACAAAAAGATTAATATTGCACTTTTGAAACTCACTCCACGGTTTAGAAAGTGGTTCAAATTCTATCGAATTTATGGTGTAAGTAGTAGGGATACTTCCTTACCTCATGCAATAGATTTTTTCATTTTATTATGTTTTGTTTCGTCACACGGGCCTTCTAAAAACGACCTTTTGAAACGCGCTCGCACTACATTAGTTCCTAGCTCTTTAACGGTAAGGCTGCGCCCCACCATCCCTATTCGAAATATGCTTGTCTAGGGCCCCTCTACCTCCCCCCCAATTATTGATGATTATTTCTGAATCACCCTGTAGATATTGTGGAAGTTAGTAAACCCTGTTTTTTCAATGACGTCATTTACGGTTCAAATTAAATATTTTTTCAGTCCTCAAATTCATAAATCTTAAATTTTGACAGTCAGTCGAAAAAGGTGACCAACAGTTTAAAGAATATAATTTAAAAAATTAGTGAAAAAAATTTAAATTTGATTTACATCGAGTTAATTAAAACTGACCCATTTTACCCCATGACCCACTTTACCCCAACCCACCCTACTCATAATAGAACCTTTGCTGCTTTTTATCTTGGAAGAGGAAAACTGAACGTGTTCTTGCAAAGTATCGTCAATATATTCGTAAGGATGGTTATTCTATGTAATTTTAAAGTTGGATGGACTTGTAAGTACCTTCAGTAGATAAAGGGTTGGGTTTTTGGCCTGCTCTGCGAGTTACGTTGGCATAAGTGTTTTGGACCCGCATCCCAGTTAAAGTTGTGCTGATTTGCTCTATGTGATATTATTTGCTATTCTTTTTTGTAGGATGAAGTTCTGTTGCCTGTGAGGTATATGAAAATTTTTTCTCGCTCTCTTAGGAGTCATCTGTCCTTTCTTTGAACTTTAAATGGAATTTAGTGTAAAGAATGTTTGCAGGTTTTATGTTTAAGTAATTGAACTATGTCTTTTTAAGTTATTTTATGGCCTTGAATATACCTTGTACAAATCAAAGCAACTAGACACACTTAAAGAGGGTTGCTTTTTTATTAACTTCCATTTTGTTCCTGAAAAAAAAAGTAGTAGGAATTTTGAAATAATTTTGCTACTGGTTGGCAGGTACATCCTTGAGGGTCATAATAGCAAATATTTTAAATATATCAATGTGCGTGTTTTAAATGTTTTTATAGGCTATTAATTCATTATTGCATCAGAATTCCTGGGAATATTTAAAGTTTGACCAAAAAATGGGTAAAAATAAACAAATGTTGATACTATTTAAAATTGTCATTATTACTAGATTGCTAAATGTTTGAATTTGTAGAATATTTTGTTAATATGTTAACATTAGGGTAACTGCCAACTTTCAATGAATCGTCTTCAATTTGATTTTTGATAGATGCCCATTTAGTAATTTTAAAGAAAATCCTGGAAAGATTTTTAAACCCATTTCATGCTATAAAAATAATAGCTTTTTTAAACATTTATTAGGTTTGGTCGTATTTATCGCGATATTTCAAGCATTCATGCATTTACTGCAATTTTGTTACTTCTCAACTTTAGGAGCTTAAATTTATGATAAAAATAAAATTTATTTTAAAAATGAGTAAAAATTACTGTTCCTATAACTTTTGAAATGTTCTTGAAATATTTGCTTAAAAGAATCTAAGAACTATCTATTAAAAAGAATCTAAGAACTTTTGCTTGAAAATATTAGTAAAAGATCTGTGCTTTTGGTCAATTCCCCCTGGACCTAAACCTTAAATAAGAAATCAACCAACCCTAGCTCTCAAAATAAATATTGTTCTACATGACATAACTTAATTATAGAAATGAAGTCCTCATCCCTATTGGTGCAGATAGAGAAATATTTGCCTTAAAACCAGGTTTTGAGCAATATGAAATAACCGGGTTCAGTAAAATGCTGATAAAGAAAGGGCTTAACTCTTTCTGGGGGTACGATAGAATAGTTATTAGTTATGGATAATCTGCATAAAAAAGTTTGAAACTTTTAAGTCTAGCTTTCTGAAGTTCAAAGACAAGATCGTTCTACAGTAAATATTATCTGCTAGTGCTTTATTTTCAGTATTTATCTTTAGTGTCAAATTAATTACTGATTTCAGATTTATTAACTTTCCTACATATTGAAAATGTTAATAACATTAGAAGTTTTTAACATTTTCTAGTTTTGAGGTTAGATTTTTTAGTATGATTTTCTACGGCACCCTTCTCATGAGACATGTAGATTTAAATGTGCAATTTATAGAAAATCGTTTTATTTTCCAAGACAAAAGTTTTACCCTATTTTTATTCTCAATATTAAATTTATAATTGATGAAAATAACAGTTTCACTTCAGTAAATACTTGCTCAATAAAAGATATCAGCCCTCCTCTTTAAACTCGCTATCGAAAATTGAATTGAAATCTGCCGAGTTTAAATTATCTAATTTTAATTTGAAAAGACTAATTCCTTTTTATATTGCAATAAGTAATGTCAGTTCTTAACTATTACAATTATTTAAAGTTCGAATACTTGATGTAATTACTTCTTTTAGATTAATTATTTGCATAATGAAATATGAATGTTACTAGGCAAAAATGCCAACTTTTAAATTAAAAGGCGAACAACTGAAAATCCAGTCCATTGCGATGGTGGTTTATTAATTATAGTTAGTGGTAGAACAAATATGTATCGATAAACTAATCTCTAGAAAAAAAAGATATTTTCTAAACATTTTTGCAAATGTATAACATTCAAATGAAGTTACAGCAGTGTTTTGTGATGTCTTCATATAGGAACACATGGGTCTGGATTGGGAAAACTTTGTATGGTTAGTTCGTCGTCTCTCGGCTCGCAATTTTGGAACTACTGGGATCAAATCCTTCATAAGAATGGAAAGCTTTTAAAATACTGAAAGATGTTTTGTAGTCCCGCCGCCAGGATAAAAACTTTGAAAAGGTGTTCAAATCTAAATGGTAGTCACAGATTTAGCACAGAACGTTATTTAAGCGTTTATGAATTACAATCGCCTTTAAAATTGAGTGAAACAACCAGTTTCAATTACAATCACCCCATATTGTACGACGTCAAAAGATTTTCTCATGGTGGTTGGACTATGGTCTGCTTTATACCAAGGTAGCCTTTGGTTTTACAGATTTCTCAAGATTTTTTTCATTGCTTATATATGACCTTTTCCATAGGTCAGTTGTTGCGGACATAGGGTTTCAATTTTCAAGAAGTACGATTAGGCGGGGGAAAATAGCTCAAAAAAGGGCCGAACCTCAAACAAATTCCAACAAAAGGTTTTTCAATGGTTTTGGACTCTACTAGGTGTCCTTATTGACCAAAAAAAAGTTTACCACAATCTGAAAACCGGAAGTTGGTTTTTTTTAAATTTTTTAAAAAATTTTAAAATCCATAAAAAAACGATAAATAGGGCGAAACAAAAACTTTTTTCGGTGTTAAATTATATATTCGATGATAGTTGACATTTCTAAGCGAAGAAATTTATAAAAATTTCATTTATAAGAATCTGGCAACCATTAAAGTGCATTTTCCAAGATGGCGGCCTACGTTTTCATTAAATGACAGTTAAATCGGTTTTCTCGAGTAAATTCCATTTTTTGCGATGAAATGCGATGTTAATTAACTCAATAACTTCAGATAATGCTGTAAATTTGGTCTATCCGATTGAAATAATAAAAAAACCAAGCGTAAATACGCGTATATCTGCGGAGGTTCCGAGTCCCGATTTCACTGGGTATAGTCACTTTAAAAGTTCATTACAGCTTGGAAAAAATTCCAACAAGCATTTTCTCAACGGTTTTAGACAGTACTAAGTGTATTTATTGCCATGTAGAAAGTTTACCAGAATCTGACAACCGGAAGTGGGTTTTTTTCAAGATGGCCGCCGATGCTTCAAATAAAGATATATTCGGGAAAGAACCATAATTTAACAGCTATGAAAATTTTTTATGGGTTCAAAAAACAAATATAAGGTACTAATCAAGTTTTCTTATCATACTTATAAATATAAATTTCTTTTACAAAATCTAGAAACCAGAACAGGGCTTATTTCCAAGATGGCGGTGTACGTTATTTTCTAAATTGACGGCGTTTTGTAAAGGTTCATCAAATTAAAGAAAAAATTCCAACAAGCATTTTCTCAACGGTTTTAGACCGTACTAAGTGTACTTATTGCCATGTAGAAAGTTTACCAGAATCTGACAACCGGAAGTGGGTTTTTTTCAAGATGGCCGCCGATGCTTAAAGAATAGAGATATATTCGTAAAAAAGCCCAATTTTAAGTGTTATAAATTTTTTATGGGTTCCAAAATTAAATATTAGGTTCTTAACTTTAGGTAAAAAAGTCTTAAGTTATCAAGTTTTTATTTCATACATATAAGAAAGTATTTTTTTGCTAAACATTCAATTTTCTAGGCTATTCTAGTTTTTTAAGCATCAGCGGCCTTCTTGAAAAAAACCCACTTCCAGTTGTCAGATTCGGGTAGACTTTTGTAACGACAATAAATACACTTAGTACTGTGTGAGACCGTTAAGAAAATGCTTGTTGGAATTTTTTCTTTAATTTAATAAACCTTTAAAATTATCCAGTATGCGCCGGCAATTCCGAAAGAAACCTAGGCCGCCATCTTGGAAATAAGCCCTATTCTGGTTAAAAGATTTTATAAACGCAATTTATATTTACGACTATGATCAGAGAACTTAACTATAACCTGATATTTGATTTTAGAATTCATAAAAAAATTTTATAGCACTTAAAATGGAATTTTTTCCCGAATATCCCTTTCTTTGAAGCTTCGACGGCCATCTTGAAAAAAACCCACTTTCGGTTGTCAGATTCTGGTAAACTTTCTACATGGCAATAAGTACACTTAGTACGGTCTAAAACCGTTGAGAAAATGCTTGTTGGAATTTTTTCTTTAATTTGATAAACCTTTACAAAACGCCGTCAATTTAGAAAATAACGTACGCCGCCATCTTGGAAATAAGCCCTGTTCTGGTTTCTAGATTTTGTAAAAGAAATTTATATTTATAAGTATGATAAGAAAACTTGACTAGTACCTTATATTTGTTTTTTGAACCCATAAAAAATTTTCATAGCTGTTAAATTATGGTTCTTTCCCGAATATCTCTTTATTTGAAGCATCGGCTGCCATCTTGAAAAAAACCCACTTCCGGTTGTCTGATTCTGGTAAACTTTCTACATGGCAATAAATACACTTAGTACTGTCTAAAACCGTTGAGAAAATGCTTGTTGGAATTTTTTCCAAGCTATAATGAACTTTTAAAGTGACTATACCCAGTGAAATCGGGACTCGGAACCTCCGCAGATATGCGCGTATTTACGCTTGGTTTTTTTTATTATTTCAATCGGATAGGCCAAATTTACAGCATTATCTGAAGTTATTGAGTTAATTAACATCGCATTTCATCGCAAAAAATGGAATTTACTCGAGAAAACCGATTTAACTGTCATTTAATGAAAACGTAGGCCGCCATCTTGGAAAATGCACTTTAATGGTTGCCAGATTCTTATAAATGAAATTTTTATAAATTTCTTCGCTTAGAAATGTCAACTATCATCGAATATATAATTTAACACCGAAAAAAGTTTTTGTTTCGCCCTATTTATCGTTTTTTTATGGATTTTAAAATTTTTTAAAAAATTTAAAAAAAAACAACTTCCGGTTGTCAGATTGTGGTAAACTTTTTTTTGGTCAATAAGGACACCTAGTAGAGTCCAAAACCATTGAAAAACCTTTTGTTGGAATTTGTTTGAGGTCAAACCGTATTTTCCCCCGCCTAGATGAAGACTTATGATCATCCAGTGACCTGGGCTTCAGAGGGATATGTGGATTTTAAGTCTAAAACGTTGGAATGAGTTCTACATTTAGAAGCTTAAGGTAAGGTATTCACTTTCTGATATCGAAACAGTTAAAGATAATGACAGTTAAACGTATGGTAAAAACGTTTTTTTTCCTTCGGATTTTTAAAAAATTGTTTAATCTCTTTTACTTTCATTCTAAATTATCTGAATTTGCGGTAGCCAACCTTTTTGGAAAGATGACCACTAATTGGGAAGCAAAATTTAGGCGTGCCACTTGCTCTTTCCCTTAATATGTACCAAAAAAATAAGTGCAAATTATAATATATATTTTGGACTGATTATGATAATTTTACTAAAAAAACAATGTTTCACGTCTGAGTAAGGAAGATGTAAAAATTTAATATTGGAGGGATTAGGCTAAGCGCGCACTAGAGACTTCTGTCGCCGGCGACTGTAACACTAGTCACTCGAGAGCAATGCATTTCTATGGAGAGATTCTTGGCAATCGGCCAAGTGTCTCGTCGCCTGTGTGCGCGCTCTAGCTTCTTGCAATTCACGAAATTCCTAAATAAACAAACAACCAACGGAAGTGACGTCACCAGGTAACTCAATCTTCCGGTTTGTCTGATATTTACATTGAACAACATTACACTACGGCGCGTTTGTTTTTTTATAATTTTTCTTTTCTTATTTTAAAGCGTAATTTAAAGGAGAAACTCAAAATATGAGTTCTCCATACTTCCGATCATTATCTGAAAATTGTAAAAAGAGATATCTTGATAAGTTATCTGTGAATGGGATTGATTTACCACACATTTCCTATTCCTATTCACAGCATGGGAAAATGCTTATTTTTGGTGATTTTAATTAAAATAAGAGCCAAAGAAACTTTTAAAACAGTTTATACTGGACACAATTACGAACATGTTTATAGGTTATCAAGTGTTTTGAATTAGAAAAATAATTTTAACTCAATAATAACCGATCAAAAATATGAACCTTGAGGTCTACAACGATGTGCTTCAATCTCTCCTCTTATTGATTTTAATTACTAACTTGTTTAAATGTAATTAAAACAGCTGCTGATACAAAGAAAACAAAATATTGAGCAAATATTCAACCATGAAAACTTTTCAGAACATTCTTGTTGTGATAAAATTAATATCGCTGTTCTGCTATGTCAAACTTGAATATCCATTGCATCAAAGCAGTTTATTTATTTAGAAACTGAATTTTTATTGTCTTAAAAACATAAAGTACATAAAAATATGGAAAACAACGGGCTAAAATCTAAGAACTAATTAATTTAATTTAATTATGGATTTATTCAAAATTTTAGTGCATTTACCTTTAATGATCCTACTACATTCCAGTCAGCTTGTTTATTTTTATTTGAGATAGAAATAGTATTCTTAAAATCGTCTGTCACTTTAATTATCTTTTTAAATACTAGGGGGCTACCGCCCCCTGCTCGCTATCGCTCACCAACCCCCGTAAACTGCTGACGCAGGACCTTTTGGAATTGCCTCGCAATTCCCACAAATTCCAACTCGCTGAACTTAATACACTTTATAAAACAATTAAACAATTTACAGAAAAAACGTCAACCAACTTTCCAAAAATTCGTTACCAAATCCCCTCTATGAATAAATCTCCCTTAAAAGATTGAATATAAATTAACTCGAACTTATCAATAATTTAAACGAAATGTTTTTAAAAATATTCATCTTTATTATTTTTAATCTATGATTATAAAAATAACTAATTCTAATTGTTTATCAGTATTCGGACCAAACAAAAACCATTATTTTAAAGTAACTCGTTATTATAATATGCCTAGTGTTTAACATTCATATTTTTTTAACCCAGACCTGTTAAACAATACCGTTTAAGCAATTGAAAATAATAAGAGATAAAACATCACTCTATGTTTACAATTAATTTCGATAAAATCAGACTAAAAATTATAAATATTGGACAAAAAGTGTGAAATTTTAGTATAAAATGGCGTAAATGTAAGTTTTTAGAATAAGTTTTTGTCAGTCTTTAAGTGATATTTCATCAAGAAAGTACTTTTTTAAAAGATGAAAAACCATGTTTCATCTTAAAATATGGCGTCAATTGGTCGTTGTGATTGGTTGCATAATAATTTGATTGACAGTACTTGCTTTGTAACTGCGACCTTATCCGTTATCTAAAAAAATGGAAATATTTTAAAATTGAGATTTTTTTTGAAAAATCGAAGGGCCTACTCGGAAATGCGGAAAGAATCCGGACATTTTGATACCATATATGTGTCATTCGGTTCAGTAATTAAAAAGCCTTTCTCTGGAAACCGTTCACCAAAAACTTTTTTTTAGAATAGAGAGATTTTTATGCGTATTTTTTTTAAATAAGTGGGTGATTGTATTCATAAGTTTTAAAACAAACTAAATAATGAATTTCAATAATATCGGACCCAATTAATCCTGATGTATCTACGATCTGTTGCAATGGCGTTGATTGTATTAGCTGAGATTTTCATCCAATGGATCGGGTAAATCAATCGTCCCATTCACAGATTACTTATCAAGATACCTCTTTTTACAATTTTCAGATAATGATCGGAAGTATGGAGAACTCATATTTTGAGTTTCTCCTTTAAATTACGCTTTAAAATAAGAAAAGAAAAATTATAAAAAACCAAACGCGCCGTAGTGTAATGTTGTTCAATGTAAATATCAGACAAACCGGAAGATTGAGTTACCTGGTGACGTCACTTCCGTTGTTTGTTTGTTTATTTAGGAATTTCGTGAATAGCCAGGGTAACAATTTTGTCTCTGTCGCCGAGACAAAAGTCTCTAGTGCGCGCTTAGCCTTACTCTCAAATTTTTTTTAAGACTAACATTTTGCAACACTAGGTAATTTGAAAAAAATCATCTTTTTAGAAAAATATCCCAAACTATAAAAGTTATAAGGTTATCTACATATGGCTACCCACAGTAGGAAAAAAAGAATTTTAGAAGTTTTAAAGTTATGTAATGTGAAGTTGGTTCTAAATTAAGAAAGTGTTGCAAAATGAGAATGGATTGGGTCTAAATGAGTCACCAACTATTTCAGATTTAGATATTCTAACTTGTAAATTCGGAATGAAGTTAAAAAAATGGGAACCTTATTCTGCCTTTTTCTATAGCTCTAAAATAGATCTTGTTTCTACAAAAGCAAATTTTAATCAAATTTTTTTCCTCTTTTATTAACGTAGGAGAAACTAAAATTTCTCAGTTGGAGGCCAGACCCGAAATTCGCGTCAATCGGTGTTATTTTTCCAAATTCTTCGATGTCTTCGCGAGCTACTGTTTTAACTACACTCAGTGTCACGCGTACTGTGGGTTATCCATCTATGATTCAGAGTTAGGATTATTTCATTTATCTATGAGAAAATAATTTTAAATATTTTAACCAAATATGTAGTAATTTGAAGTATTAAACTCATACTTTTCCAGTTTCTTTTGGCATAGAAACTTTCAAGGTATAAATATTTAGAAATACTCAAAAATAAAGTTAAATACTAATTTCGATTCTTAAGAGGTAAAGTCACCTGTTTTTGAGCAGTCCTTTTTTGTGCGGATTTTTTTCCTGCGTGTTTTTTGTGCGATCTATGCAAATTTCAAATAAGAATTCTTGTATATCTGGCTACCGAGACATACTGTTTAACTATAGACCCTTGTATAAAGGTAACTGATAAAAGTCTACCGTCCGTATAGAAACGGTTTTTCAATTCAGCTATATGCGGAGGGATTTTCGCTACGATCCTCTACGTGAGACTTTTCTTTATGCAGTCTATATCTACCGCATAAAAAATTTCATTTTTAATTGTGTTGCGGAAACTTTTTTATAGTTACTTGTGCGAAAATTTGGGTGATTTTTTTATGCGGTTCATATCCACCGAACAAACACAGGTTTGAGTGACAAGTTACTTGACTTTCGATAATTCTAAGCAGCAATCATTTATTATATTGTCATCCTTTCTATTCTGTCGCTTTCTTTCAGTTTTTTTGCCATGTAAATTGACAAAATATTTTTTTTCAGATTAAAGTCTGTCTGGACAGCAGTTCCCCCATAACAGAAGACAACTATCTTTTTACAATATTGGTGGAATCGTCGAGCTTGTATGGAATTTTGTAACCAGGTCCTATGTAAGCAAATAGTTTCAATAAAATATTTGATAGAAATGGGTGTTTTTATTGAATTTTCATACTGTGGCTACTTGGGTCAGGTCGCTCAGACTGAGAATGCGCGTGGACTTAGTATATACAGGGCGCGCAGGATACTTAAAGCGCATGCGCAACTTCTCAAGAAAGCAATTGCCAAAGTCAGTCCAGTGTTAAAAAGATGGAGTTCTAAAGCTTTGGTAATCAACAGTTGAAAAAATAAGTTGAACAAATTAAAAAGAAATTTAAGTTTCTAAATTTAAACCCATCTGAAAATTAGGTTTACAAATGAAATTTAAAACTTTTAATAAAGCTAAGTTTCTAAATTTCATTGTTAAACCTAAATTTTAGATGTTTAAATTTAAAAACTTTGATTTAATTTCTTTAAAATTTGTTCAACTTATTTTTTCAACTGTTGATTACAAAGCTTTTGAACTCCATCTTTTTTTACACTGACTGACTTTGGCAATTGCTTTCTTGAGAAGTTGCGCATGCGCTTTAAGTATCCTGCGCGCCCTGTATATACTAAGTCCACGCGCATTCTCAGTCTGAGCGACCTGACCCAAGTAGCATCAACTGAAATATTTGACAGAGGACAAGCTAGTAACCATGCCTGAAAGGCAGACAAACTTTTATTAAATACCAAAATGTAAAGATACAAACACGATCAATATGCTAAGATGAATTAAGTTAGTATCCAAGTAAGGGAAGTCAGTTCTTTAAAAACGGCCGACGGGAATTCAAATACAGCCGCTATTAAGCTTGCCTCAAAATAGAGGTTGCTGTGCAACTAGCTTCTGAAGCCACTTGAAGGTAATCTTTTAGAGGAATATTACCATCATACACATTGTTTCAGGTTGTAACTGCAAAGGTACACAATTAGTAGGATGCTTTCAGATTGCTGTGCAGAATCTCTACACATGAAGTCTTTTGAGCTTACTTTCTTTTCCGTAATAAAGCCGTCTTTACATTGAAGAAACTCATCCAACTCAATATGACATGAAAGGATCCTGAAAAAAAATTCACATTGTACTTACACGTGCCTTTTTAGAACTGTGTTAACCATACTTTTTTAACACTTTATATTCCACAATAATTACCGATTTACATCAGTGTAGTTGACAATACTAAATCAACAATGATTCGAATTTAAATTTCTACATGATTCAGCAGATCCGCATGTTCAATCTCGCTTGAAACATGCGTCATAAACACGTAACTATTAATGGTCGAGAGTAAATTTCTTATAGATCCTTTTTAACGAGATTACAAATGAGGTGTTGAAATAAATAACCTAAAGTTTCATTAACTGTTGTCATTCTTATTTCAATCCATGTTACTGCAGTTTGCATGCATGAATTCAATTTTAAAATCAAGTTTAAATTGGATAAAAACTCCTGTATAAATTTTAAAAGGGGAAATTAGGTAGTCAAAAAGTTTATTTTATGCATAAACAATTACGACACTGAAATATTTACATTGGAGGTAGCTCATCGATATTGCTGCAATCACCTTCAAAAGTCCGCTTCGAGGCTTTTATTTGGAACCAACGTGTCTAGGGTCACGGAAATAAGGTCTACTCCTAGGTAAGTGACCCTGTAGAAACCATTGCGATGAATTACAGCGCCCTTAGCGGCGAAATAAGAAAGCTAAAAAAATTAATTTAAAAACTAAAGGATAGAGCAAAAACCTCAGTGAGAGTATTGTTGCAAACGTTATTAAAAACTCACTGAAAAAAATTTCATGAAAATAACGTGAATATTCGAGGAGATATTAGCATATGAAAAAAGCACTTTTTCAGGTTCCAAATAAATGTCGAGAAACGGACTTTTGAAACATCCTATATATGGTTCTATTAAAAACAGTTTGTACCTGAAGATTACAAAATTATTGTATTATAAAAAAACTTCAATTGGTTAAAGTTAATGATAAAATATTGTAACATGAAGGTAGATAAGTAGAGTGGAATGTAGAATTAAACATATTTAATATCGGTTTTCATGCAACACACAAAAATAGTTTATATTTAGAAAGAGTTGTCTGCTTTTTTATGGGGGTTCTTGAACTTACTGCCAACATTATAATTTTAAATGCGTATGAAATTTCAATAATGCGCATGGAATGATGCTGGAATTAAATTTCGCAGACCACACATTCAATTTTATAATGTGGGGGGGGGTTGACATTACCAAATGAAATGAATGCGTGTTTATAACTTTTAATTTTAAAAAAGTTTGATTATTCTAAAAACTTAGTTACCGTAGTTTTACATTTAACTTATCAATTTGAGTTGAACTTGCATGACGTTTTTATCAATTTAAGGTAGGTATTTAAGAGGTCATCCGTTGAAGAATCATTTACACATTTGAGAGAAGTTAAGAGAAACTTTCTTGTGAGAGGCAATTATCATACAATTATTTTCATTGGTAAGGACCATGATTGATATCAATGTATCAGTCTTTTTACCCTCAATGGCGTAGCCAGGAAAAATTTTGGAAGGTAATATTAGTATTTCGGAGGATAACATGGGGTAATTTTAGTGGTTTTCTATGGCCAAAAAAATTGAAATTTCTAAATTTTGGAATATATCCCCAAATCTCCCCTTTGACTACGCCCTTTGTTGACCCTCTGGATTTTCTATAGGATTTAATGTAAAGCTCAAGCGTTCTAGAATTAAAAGGTAAATGACCAATGACCATATTTCTTTTAAAAATTACAATTTTCCTGGAATTTAAATATTAAATTAAATGAAACTTTTTCTTTTAATAGCACTTTTTTAGAAAGTGCACCCAGTTTAATGAATACAATGGAGGATGTTTTATGAATTAATTTTGTAAAGGTACAGTATTTTTAATGCTACAGAAGAATATAATATATTTAGGAAAATTAGTCCAAATGGGGAAAAGTTATAGTCCGAGAATTAAAATGCTTTAACATCGTTTCATTTGTATTAAAATTTACTTATATTTATAGAAAATTAAAAATGAATGTAAATTAAAATAACACTTATTTCTAAATTAAGATTGATAACTTAACTACGAGTAACAAGTACATACAAGTACATTTATTAGTGTATACTATTTATTTAAAGGATATTCAAATTTTAGTTAAATTAAATGTAAAAAGAAATAAATTTTTATTATGCTTTATTTCAGTAAAATATTAGGATTTAAAATTTCAGGTTATTTTAAAGCAATTTCAATGAAATCAAATTCATTATAGTAGCTATTAATGAGCCAAAAAGTTATTGGATATCATACCATAATATAATTTTATCCTGATGGAACAAGTGATAATCATGCTAGCTTACTCCACTTTCAAGGCCCTTTAATGCTAGTGAAGAAGGTGACTCTTTGATCCTATGTAGCATGTAGTGTAGTAGAGTAGAACAGTTGCTTTGCGTTGGACTATACAAAATAACCTCCTCCTGTGGTATAAGTAGAATCTAAATATCAAATATAAAAAAAGATTGTTACATACATGAGGAATCAATTTGCCGTACAGAAAAGCAAAGTGTTGAATACCTAAAATTAGTTACTGAATAGAACTCTACAAATCGAAATAAAAACGGTCTCAGAATCCTGAGGTCACGGGGAGTTTTGTATGACAATAAAAAATTCAGTTTAAAATCATGATAATAGATGGCGTTTACAAAATCCACGGGGCCCTTTGCTCTGTCCCTTCGCTTCCCAACGTGGAATATTGCGGAATATACTGCCTATATCCTATATCTTGGATATAGGACACAGGCAAAATCGTTTTTACGGAAGTACGGGTTCGATTTAGACCATGAGGGGGTTTACAGAGGCTCGTAGGGAATTTTTTTTGAATATTCCATTTTTTTGTGAAGTAAAGGATGTTTTAAATGCAATTAGGTAAAACATTCTTTTCAATGCAATTTGTGAGATTTTCTGCCGGATATCATGGCCGATTAATATTCAAATTATACACTGGACCCCGTGAATTATGTTTTTAGCGCCATCTATTAACGTAATGTTGAACTAATTTCTTTGTTCTTACAAGAAACCCCGTGATTTTAGGATGCTGAGACGGAAGACAGTTTTTATTCTGATTTTTTCATGGTTTTTATGAAATTTTCAAAAGTGTGATGATTGACTTTTTGTCCTCCCAATATTTCGTTTAATTTTTAAATTATGACGAAGTTTTATTTATTATTTTTCTAATACATAATTTTATCACCTTATCACAATTTACGTACGACAAATCAACACCATATTAAAGACAGAAAACAATCGAGAAAGACAGATTTATAAGAAATCAGTTTCTTAAAATGGAGATTGCAGAACCATAAGTGAGAATGTTTTTCGTGTGAATTAAAATGCTTTGTGATCAGTAAATTTCTATAACAAAGAAAATTTTCAAAATCTAAAATATGGATAGTACATGGTTTGGGTGCATATAATTTTGTGTACAGTTAATGCATATTCAGGATTTAATTTTTTTTGAGGAGATAAAATCTGATGAAAAGCATTAGTTATTCTGTCGTATTTTTATGGTTAAACGATATCTCAATGGTACACATAGGTATTTTATACTTTTTATAATATTGTATAAAAAATTTCAAAATACCAAATTGGTTAATCTAATAAACACCCTAACACGAGTGCGGGGTGGTAAGAAGCGAACCCACGTTTTTCCTATTAATGGAATCTTGAGCATTTCATGAAATTCGGCACTACTTATATCTACCTTTTGCCAGTTTGAAAACTTATTACTGGAATTAATTTTTAGTGGATATATTTCACACAAAATCACCAATTTATACCGATTAAGTATTGACACTATATTTAATTGCAAAAAATACAGTATTTTTTCCCTAAAACTATAACTGTTTATAATAGTAGGGGAGACCGGGGAGGGATGGGACACTTTTTCCAAGAATATTTAACATGTTTAAAAAATATAACCAAAGTGATAGCAAACAAAACTTAGGATTTATGAACGAATTAAAATAACCTCTAAAAGTGTCCAATCCCACCCCGGGCCGGGATGGGATGGGACGGGACATATCTTTTTAAATTAAAATTTATGATTACTTTTTAAATATATGATTAAAAACCACAAATATGGTAGTATTTTACACATTTTAAAGATTTATTACAAAAACATCAGTTATTTTACCCTATATTTACTTCGAAAAATCTAACTTAAGTGAAAAATACAAAATAGTTAAAATTCTTCTTTAATCTAAAAAAACATGTTTTCAACTGCAATACTAATCAGTTTCAAAACAATGGTATCTAAAGAATTGTATGCAATAGCTTGTATTTAGGTATTGAGAGGAATTGGGCATGTCCCCCCAAGTCATGGTTCCCATCCCACCCCGGTAGCAACAGTTTTATAAAATAGGTTCTTTCAAAAGAACTGTAAGCTTTTAGGCTTAACTCAACTATATATTCATAAAGAATACATTATTCTGTTTAGAAAACAATATAAAACATTAAGAAAGCAACCAAGAATCATATTGAAAATTCACTTTGAAAAGTGTAATACTTAGTTACTTTAGCTATAGTGAAACCATATTTTTCATTCAGAAACTTGTAGGAGCTTGCAACTAAAATAGTAAACAGCTACAAGTATGAAACATGGTGGCTTTACCTGGTGTAACACTCAAAAACTAATTTTATTTATAATTTTAAGATTTATTGAAGGTGTCCCATCCTACCCAGTGTCCCATCCATCCCCGGTCTCCCCTACTTAGAATTTAAAAGTATTAGCATTCATACACAGCTACATTTTATTTTCTAAATTTCTTGTTAAATGGTCATAACAATCTGATATGGATTTGTGTGTAAAATAAAATTTATAAAACTATTGCAAATTATCAATCATGTTAATTTTAATAATTTTTTAAAAACAAACCTACAGTACAGTACTACAAGAACTTCCCAATGGGTTATTTTTTATAATCGCTTTAGAACTTTAGAGCCTACTTTAAAGTTTAACTTTGCAAAGACTGTTTTACAAATTTTTCTCTATGTGAAACAAAAATTTTAATGTGCAAGATTTTACATACAAGTTTCATAAAACAGAAATGAAAATTTGTTCAAAAATTTGTCTACATTATGTTAATGCAACATGTATGTTTACAAAAAATATTACTAAAATTTACTTTATAACTTCTGCACATTAAACAATTTATCTTAATTCATCAAAAGAAGAGATTTAAGTATTTTAGTTCATAGCGAACTTTATCATGTTATCAATAAGCCAATGAAATATAAAAATTCATAAGTCGAGATCATATTTTGAAATTGGGCCTAACTATTAATTGTTAAGTTAATTACATTATTTGTAAAGTTTAGTGTAAATGTATTCAAAGCTTTTTTGACTAATAGATCTGTAACGAAAAAAAATTTTCAGCAACATATTTTTCAAGAATTTATGTTTTAACCATAATATTTCCTAAAATACCTTTAAACCTAAATTGTAGATTTATACTCTCAATTGTGTGTATAAGTTCAATTGTAAAATAATTTTGAATACTTAATTGAAAATTAATTCACTCAAAATTAGTCATACATGAAGACTTTACTAAATGAGAATATATCTTTTTTTAAGATTTGCGCTAAAGCTAGCCTTGCGTTAACTATATTTGGCTACACTTTGAAAGTAGTAATCATTAAACCATTGAGAGATATATCTGTACTTAAGTTTATAAATGAATGAAAGAAATATTTTCTATTCACTGTTTAAAAAGAACAAGATTTACTTACATTTTGCCTTATGATCAACACTGAAAGTAGATCGCCATTTAGAACGAAGAAACTTTATCAGGACCTGAAAGGAACCAACTAACCCACGTGTGATTATTTTTCTATGGTTGCCAATCAGGAAAGAGAAACTTAACTATTTATCAATCATCACCGTCTCATATCAGCTATGCAATTTTACTATCCTTATATTTAACACAGTATAACTTAAAAAGCTTTTGCAGAGTTGATATGCTGAAAATTTAATAAGGTATTTATTCTATGTAAATATTATTTTATATTCTTAAAAATTTTAAATACATTATTATGAAACTTAACTAAACACGGTGCTACTGGGGCCTAACCAATGTCCATTTCCCCTAGCTTGAAATAGGACCTTGAGGTTCAAGGTTTGTATCCCAGTTAGGTAACCAGTTTTGCACGAGACCTCTATGTTTAATTCCCAAGCATGAGATTACATATGATTTAAATTAAACCTTTAAATAATTATAATTTATTCAATAAACATAGTTTATGTATTATATTGAACCAAGTTAGTTTCCACTTCTTTAAATGCTTTTAAAATAAGCGTATATGACACTTAAATTGCATGGCAGTCTTGTTAAAAGTTAAAGCATGTGGAAAGTTTTCTTAAATAATAATTTTATAACTTAACTTTTAACTTATTTATCTTCTCAAGTTAAAAAAGTAGTAGTTTCCTCTGGGAATAGATATTTTCCTTCTTCCCATGGGAATATATTATGGGAATATTTTATTAATTATACGTGGTAGACATAAATCTATAGCTAATGGCACTGAAAACTGCTTTATTTGATTTATCACTGTCGATAAAATTTTATAGAAGTGTGTTAATTGAAATACAGTATTTCTGACATAAGGATTTCAAAGCTATAGTTTTAAATAAGTCGAAAATATGATCTCTGGATCTTCATTGTCGGTAATACTTTTTTAGCTAACACTTTTACTCAAACTTTTTTATACCTATAGTATCACAACTAATACCAAATATGTTAAGTTTACGTAACTGCTACTAGAAGTAAACGAATTTGGGTAGTACATGACAAAAATAGAACAAATCTTGAATGTTTCTTTTGCTTGTCTAGTGATTCCTGGATTTATTGTAAGATCTTTATTCTTTTTGACTGGAAATTAAAAATGGTAAAATTTTGAAGTCTCTTCAATACTTGTAAAGGAATCTTCTGTTATTATATGTATTTTTATTACGTATTTTAGCAGTAAGAAAACAAGTTTTGAATGTCGTGTGACTCAAAAAGGAATACATTAATTTTAGAAATAAGATCCAGATTCCGTGGGTAAAACCCTAAAAGTTCAAAGTGTCTAAGACGAGTGTTATTGTTGCATGATGGTGAAGAAATTCGGCATCTAAAGAAATTTTTATAATATCCTGATGATAACTATAAATTTCTGTAATTAATGTATTCAGTATATATGAGTTGTAAGTACTAAAAAAATAACACGAGGTAGTTGGAAGTACATAGCTTTTTTATTGGCTGAGACTTTTACAGACTGTCGCTTATTTTCATTGATACAGATAACATTCAGCTCAGCGAACATATAAAAACAAGTAGTCACAAATATGGATGACAATGACAACAAGAACAACAACTATCGACTAAGAAAAAACTATACAAATCAGCAAGTTTTTCAGTAACAGAAAAAAAAATTCGGATTTCTTCGTTTTTACAAGTATGGTTGGCATGGCAAGGTCCATGAAAACATGATTTCACACATAGTAGTTATACTGGCTTTCAGGAGGGGCAACTGCGCATGCCCAGTGTGAGCGTATCTGTGTAAAACCACTGCCATAGCATTGGGGGTACAAGTGGTGAAATATGGAAGACTTTTAAACCAGACTAGAATTTGAAATGTTACACTAGAGATAATGACGAAATTTCCTTCATTTCATTCTAGATTCCAATACAACTCGCGATTAAAAACTGTCAGTGTTCCCCATTATTTCGGAATTCCAATCACTTAATACTGGAATTGCCTTTCTATGACATTTAAGTATAAGAGCACTGTAAAAAAATACGGCACTTTACTCAAAAAGTAGTGGAAAGCGATGTTACACCGCGATACGAACGGATCTCTAACCTATATTCGGAGGAAAGTCCCGTATTTTTTACAGTGAGTGATTGCAATTAAATGTTAAAACATTCATTAAATATATGATAATTTGACATAATTTTGTTTGTTATCTGGTTTTATTTAGAACAAAGAAAAATCAATTCTTACGAGTGTCATAAAATCAAATAAATAAAATGTGTTTCGAAAGCAAGAGTTTTAAAATGAAAGGTAAAAACTACTTTTAATTACTTCAGTCTCCCTTGTATAACGTTGCAAAACCTATTTTAATTAGTTAGAGTTAAGTCCATTCATATTTCAGCACTTCACGTGTCAGATATTCCATCTAAGGCAGTGGCTCTTTACGAACTTTTCTGTAAAAACATCTGTGCTTGGGCTCAGAGTGGATAATGCAAGTCAGGAAAGAAAGAAAGTAAAAAAGAGAATAGACCAAGTGGAATGTGAAATATCAGCTGAAAAAAAAGAGAAAGGGGAGGAGGGGATAAGAACTTTTCCAGGTAGATTTAAAACATAAGTTGGTTATTTTGTGGCTTAGATTCAAATTGTACTGTTGAAAATGAGTTTACTGATGGCATCTACAGCAAAGAAATATTTCCATAACTCAAACAATAAAAATAAGTACCTAATAATTATGTGCCAGTTGTTTAAAAATGAACCAGTATTTTAGTAAACAATTTCAAGAAAACATGGTTTTTTGTTGATACTGAATAGATTTATAACCAAGAAAGGACTTTGGTTAGATATATTAATTTATTCTTAACTTGTTTAAATTACTAATATATTTAATATTTTTAATGAGTGCACATTTTTTTCAATAGAAATAACGATGAAATGAGTAAAATGTGGATGAAATGTTTTGCTTTGAGTTTAGATAAAAATTCATAGTTTAAAACACATTAACCGTTCTTTAATTACCAAATCAATCCTTTTAGACTTTAGATATCCTGATTACCATCAAAATTAAGTACATTTTGCATTCTGTATTTGAGAAGTAAATATATCAAAACAAGCTTTACAACAAGGCTGTGTGGTCATTTCCAAAGCGAAACCATGTTTTCAAGAGTGTTCATAAGGCTTCAAATAAAAACATGGCAATAAAATATCATAGAACTTATCTCCATGTTGACTTATTGCTCCACGAAAGCTTACACTCATTATGAAGCTTATTACATCGTAAATCGCTTAGGCAACAGTAAAGTTACATCCAAATTAAGGTATTGCATGATTTTTCTTCAGAGCTAATAGTATTAGGCATACTCTCAACAGAAAATTACGCACAAGTTACAATAAATCCATAAAACATATTTCGCATTGACATTCAAGGGTGTTACGGGATTGGCTAAAATTTTTTTCACAAAATTTTCAAACTGGCGTAAAGTATAGGAAATGTTCCTTATACCTACGTTTTGATTCAATGTTTCTTAGAAATCTACACATAAAATGTCGATGTACAATAAATTTCTATACTTAAATAGCACTTTCTCATTTACATTATGAAAGCACGAATATAAATGTCTAAATATCAATTCTTATAAAAAATATCGAAGCATCAGTAAAATTTTTTTTTGGTCAAACTTAATAATTTTCCAACTCGGCTTGGGAAGATGCAGCTGAGATCCAAATATCACATCAGTCAAAAACAATCAACGAAATATCACCGTAAAATCATCATTACCACACAGCAAGCTTTTCGTAAAGTGTATCATGCGAATCAGGGTTTACGAATATGGTTAAGTTTGCAATTTGTTTTTCCAAAACATCAGCACTTAACACCTTTTTTGACGAACAATAAAATTTTAAAAAAAGTGAAGACTTAAAAATGCTAATTTCCAATGGTATTTCATAGAAGGTACATATAATACATACGGGATGTTTCAGATAAGTGTTTCATAACTTTTAGGAAGGGTAGGGCACACCTAGATGACTCATAATCACCTAGTAATAGGGGGACGGAAATGCACCCCTACCGAACTAGGGGTTTTTATAAGCGGGCATGTTAAGTTGAATAATTCACAGTAGAAATTGAAACGCAACCTTTTAAGATAGAAAAAATAAAACCATTGATTCAGGCATTTACTCCATAAAACTAACAAAAGAGCTGAAACTTCAGCTTCTGAATTGGTTTTTATGTTAAAAAAATACAGTAATTGAACGAATTTGCCGGTTTAATCCAATTTTAAATGGTTAAGCGTCAATTTCCACTGGGGATCATACAACTTCCCATGCCCGCTTATAAGAACCCCTAGTTCGTTAGTGGTGCATTTCCGACCCCCCCCCATTCCTAAGTGATTCTGAGTCATCTATGTGTGCCCTACCCCTCTTAGAATTTATGAAACACTTATCTGAAACACCCTGAATAACCGTTTGAGACTCTATCTAACTATGATTTTGGAGTGTCTTCACACAATGCTTAAATTAAATTGGTTTAAGAAACAGTGAAAAATTTAATACCTTCTACCAAATCAAAATTATTTCTTATTTGGTTAAAAAAAAGTCTTGCTGTTGGCCCATTCAGACTTATCACTTTTAGCGTTCATTTTGGATGAATCATCTAAAGTGAAAAGTGTGAATTGGCGTTTCGCTCTTCACTCCTTCACTTTACTCATTCGCAAACGAGCTATTCACAGGAGTGAATCACTCAGGATGAACTGGGAAAGTGAAACAGTGTGAATGAGTTTTTAGATAGAGTCTCGGAACCAAGGTTACTCAATAAAAATAAAACATCTCATTTGCTAAATTAACAGTTTTACATTGAAATCATAGATGCTTTAAACCTGAATATCACTATTTTTGAGAAAATCGGACGAATAAGTTTTGTTTGAAAGTGGACGAATGTGTTTTTTTTTCACAGTTTCAGCAATTTGCTATTTTTACACACTTATAAAAACTGCTATGTCAATGCTGTACAAAACGATATGGTGCTCTCAGAATATGCGCGTTGCGTAATGTTGAAATAATTGAGGACAGTCTGAATTGGTTCTTTTCTTTAAAAGCAATTCGATAATTCGGTTCTTTTCAAGTTCTTAATTGTCAAATTAATTTTCTTTCTTTCAAAAGTGCCGTATAGTTTAATAATTCAATAAATTTTATCAAAAACTCTAAAATAACAAATTATAAATATTTTTTATACTTAGTCGAATATTTCATGCGTAAAATAGTTTCTTTAACTCAATTGCATTACGTTTAGATATTCGATTCAATTCATACTCAAAAAGGTGTAAGTAAGAAAAGCATGAAAAAATTCTTTTTAAGAATGTGTGAACTAGTTATAATTGTACACATTCTGTAACATTTAGATATTGGGAGAAAGTGAATGAATTTAATGATTAGTTACAGTTAAAAAAGGAGTAACTGTATGTCATAAAACTGTACTCGTTCGTTCTTAAATCAAAAATACAAACACTAGATAAATGATCATTTAAAAATTTGTTCTCACTTTCTTAGTTTTCCAAATAGAAGTTAATGAAAACATTTCCTGTCGACCAATCTACTTTCACCTTTTGTTGTTGGTTCAGTCCTCAATTACTAGTAAACCATGATTTAAACAATTTGGACCCCTCATCCAAGAGAAGGCAAGTTCTTTCTATGCATATTTGATTTAAAAATTAGCCCACCTGTAACTGGTTGGATTCAGCGTTTGATTCTAAAGAGTATAAAATAGTTTACAGGATCCAAAACATCCCGATCGTACACAAAATAGCTAAGCCAGCATTTGGCAGAAATCCTTTAAGGTTAGCAAGGTATAAAAACGTCCTTTGATCTTCAAAGTTTAGAACCATGATATACGTAAAAAAATTCACTTCCACACCTTGGCATTTCATTCTATTCCAATAAGTTATACATTCCAAAAAAGGTTTCTGAAAGAAGGAATTTAAATAGGGTATCACGAATAAATTATTGTATCATACAGCATTAGGTTTTTAATAATAGGATTAAATTAAACCGATTTAAGAAACTCTTAGTACTAAGTAATATACATCTATGTCTTTCTATAAGATCCTTTTAGAAAACTGGACCCTTTTTAGTTTGCTTCCTCATATATATATATATATATATATATATATATATATATATATATATATATATGTCTACAAGTTGACGTTAAAGAAATCAACGTATTCCTTTGTATATTGTTTTTAAAATTACTCATCTTAAGAGATTTAACAAACGCTTTTTACTGTTGTTAACGTGAATTAGGGAGTTCAAAGCATTTACTAAGACCCTGAAGGATATCTAGATGTTTATTTGCTTATTCACTATTAGACACATTTCAATATTTTTTCCACTGAGAGCTGCTTTTAAAAATATTTAACTACTAAACTAAAACATCATTTATTAAAATTTAAATAAATCATATACTAAAACTGAAAACGGGCTACTTTATAAGTACGAAAGTTTTTTAATCAACCTGAAAGAAATTTGAAATTTAGTTCTATTGAATTTAGCATATTAAAGACAAAAAATGCTTGTGGTCTTTTGAATAAAAGTATTTGAAAGGTCGAAACATAAAATTTTACAAAAAACATGAAAAAAAAGTAATTTTAACATTAAAAGCAGAAAACAGCTCAAACTTGAAATGAGTCGCATTTAAAATTTTAAAATCACAGATATTGTTTGATGGAAAAAAGTGCTTCTCATTTTAAATCATCCGTTAGTTTCATAAACCTCAATAAAAGAATGCTTCAAACCCCACCATTCAGCAGTACATCACAACAAGTTAGATCACAGCCAAAAAATGGTCGATATTTCGGTTCTCCAACCTACACAACTAGGAAACTTGTAAATTTCAGTAAAAAATTCATCACACATCATACAAACCTTCCATAGCACAAAATATATACTAGCTCCAAATGGTTATTTTTTTTTCAACACTACGCAACTTCCCATATAAGAGGTCGAATCGGGACATGCAAGTACTTTCATTTGAACCATAAATAATATGTAGGGAGGGATTCTAAGCAGAAGGGGCAAACACCTCCCCTACACTGACCGGTCTATGTATCGAATTGCATAGAGAACTAATAGAGACAGAGAGATTATCACTAGAGTATTGCATTTTCACACTTGCATAGAGATGGCTCACAGTTTATACAAATCAGATTCAGCGATACCGCCAGTCTATCACCAGGATTCGGATCACAGACAAGTCACGAGAGTTTTTTCACAAAAGTTGGCCCGGGCCGGGCTTCGCCTGCCGCGGTGCCTTTTTTTTGTTTATTTATTTCGATCGAAGTCCTTTTTCAGCGCTTCGAGGGATATGGGTCGGTGGGAGTTAGACCGGTTGTAATTTCAACTCCCAGCACCGCTATCTGGCCTTGGTTCACCTGGAAGAGAAATGGGTATCGTTAGTTGAATGTAAATTGCATGCTATGCAGTACAGATACATGATATACAGGAGCAAGTAGTGGTAAAACGTATTAAGTTGATTGAAAACATAAGTAAACCCTGTGTTTGTCAATAAAATAAAAATTTATGTAACGCACATAATGCAATAACTGTAAAAACATAATGAAAATGAGCATGATTATAATCTGTGTAAATAAAATTGGAGGTTCGTCACCATAGCAACGCAATAGAAATGCTTTGGGAAATGACTATAGTCCGTGTAATTATAATAGGCGACTCGTCACCATAGCAACGCAATAGAAATGCTTTGGGAAATGACTATAGTCCGTGTAATTATAATAGGCGACTCGTCACCATAGCAACGCAATAGAAATGCTTTGGGAAATGACTAGTCGCGAGCCGCCTATTTTATTTGCACAGACTATAGTAGCAAGCCGCCTATTTAATTTACACGGACCACAATACAAGTTCAGAATACAACAAGCATAAATTCTGTCAATGGTCTTATTCAGGGAACCCTCCAAGTGGATATTCATGGGTAAACTCCGTTAGGGGGTCGGCTCCTACAGAAAGTATTTACCCCCTTGAATCTGACTCCCTGAAGAAGTATTTTCAAGCATCGCTGAATAAAATATTTGAGTTTTAAGTAGTACTATTCTAACTTTAGAGTAATAAACCGTGGAATGAGGATGCATGACCTGCAGTTGCATTATGTTAAACATGTTAAAAAAGAGGGATAATTTTAATCAACATCAAATCCGTAAAAAATAATATTGAGATTATTTTCTTTATAATCAATTATTTAAATTCTGTCAATTTAAAATGCTTAGTTTTTTTAATTTACAATGTCTTCGTATAAATGAAAGAACCTGATCAGATCAACGTGTAAAAAACGTCTTCTTCTCGGTCCTTTTTAAGCGAGGTGGTGCTGCCATCAATTGTTAACAAGATAAACTAAAACCTTAGCTGAGAATCCCCCAGTTGGTGGTCCTTCTTTTTGGTGGACTATTTTTATTACGACATTACTTCCCTTGAAGATAAGTGCATTAAATAGGGAAACGCTGGAACTACTCAACTTGGTGTTATAGCATCCTTAACTGAAGATATTTAATGAGGTAAAATCAGGTCGGATTTGATGCAAAGCAACAAATTAAAGATTCCTGTTTCAGTTTATCTAAGTTTATAATTTTTTTTGGATCCTTCATGAAAAATTCGGCAGTGAAAAAGCAGTGAAAAAGCTGTATTGAAAGACGGAAGTTTTGTATCTTCCAATGCATTGCCAACTTTTCATTGGAGCTGTTACCCCACTTTCTACATATTTGTTAAGCCTCACTCCAGCAAAACAGGTCCTCATGTGTAGAGTAACTAGTTTCTGCAACAACAAAAAGCAAGCCTACGTCAGGATCCATTGGTTACAAAAAGAAACAACGACGGTCATTTTGGAAAGGATAAACAAGAAAGTGTGAACCTGACCACTTCAGTTTAAAGTTTGGTCTGACTGGATGTAACTAAGAATTCGCTCTATGTAGAAAAGCTATTCATTGTATTTCAATTAAACAGAATGAATCAGGAAAGTAGTTTCAAAATATGGATATGGATGTGTTTATAAGTTACAAATAATACTTATTTTTGGAAAACGTGATTACGTGAGACATGGTGATGTTGTAAAAATCTATACATAGATTCAAGATAAAACATCTGTAAACATAGTTTGAAATATTCGGATTTTGTTGGGCTTAGTGATTTAAAGTTGCATGATAGTGTTCAATTAATTATTACATTAAAGAATGTTTTTTAATAGTAATGTTAAACTCTTTTGATTTTGAATACAATTAATTTTGATTAATATGACAAAAAATCCTTTTTATAATTAATTATGAAAATTATTTTTTGTTCGTAGGTTTGCGATGGTAGATCTTAAATTAAAAAAATAATCTTGATGAAGTCTGTTTTGCCAGAAAACCAAACATTATCATGTAGATAATGCTTTAATGTTTAATGTATAGAGTACTACGTACAGTTTTATATAAAAGAAAACTGAAAAATTTTCATCTAAAACAGGGGTTTCCAACTTCTAAGTACTCGCGGGCCGCAACCGAAATCACAAGTCAAGTGGCGGGCTGCATAAGTAATCTGGCTCCTTTTTAACGATGATAATTTTTTTGGAGTGAGCCTTAAATATGAAACTTTTCCAACAAAAGAGGGACGAAGATTGTTTACATATTTTGAATGTATGCACTACTGTATTTTACAAAATTCCAGAGGATATATGAATTTTTTGTCTTATACAACTCGTAGGAATACTGAATATATTTAATATTCCGAATATTAATTAAATAAAAAGGTCTTCCTCAAAAAAATAAATGTAAATTTTCCTTAGATGATTGTTTTATCTAATTTTTTGATACTCCATTTTGTCCCTCCTCATGATCATGGGCGGATATAGATGGTGAACCCTGGGGGTGCGTACTGGAACACTTGGGGGTGCAAGCTGCCCCTGATGACTTTGAAAACATGATTTTCCCCTATAAAAATGGAATTTTCTCAAAAAGTTGGGGGTGCGTTGCACCCCCATGCACCCCCTTAAATCCGCCCATGCTCATGATAAAGGTTATAAAAGCCTTCATACCCCCTTCTACGCTCAGGGGGAATTTCAGGTTTTACAAACGACCTCTCGAAACTTCAAACTTTTAATTCTTGCACCATAGAAAACGATCGAAGCTAGTCCATAATCTGAGAGGTATATGGGGGGGTCGGGGGTTCTCCCCCGAAAAATTTTTAAATTTTAGTGTGCTAAAAAGAGTTTAGTAGCTACTTTTTGGAGGGTTTTCAGAGAGCTTCGCGGGCCGCCAGTTGGAAACCCCTGATCTAAAATATAAATTTTTGACTGTGAGGATTATCTCTCCAGAAGTATCTTCAAAGTTCGAATATAATCAAAAGAACCAAAGACGCATATCGTGCCAACCTGCCGTCGCCAAGTCGGCGTTGCGTCCCCAAATCCGGCAACCCTCCTCTGTCCATCGCAAACTCCGACTAGACGTGCGTCTGAAAACTCATTTTTATCCGCTCAAAACGAGACAGTCGCGAAATCAGATGACCTTCTCTGTGCGAGTCGTCGGAAAACAAAGTAATACGTATTTATGTCAGAGAGAGAGGGCCTCCTCTAAAGAAGAAGAGAGAGGAACCTTCCCAGAATCCCACAGGTGGGGCCGAACCACCCTTTCAAATGATGGGGGAGTTTAGATGTTTTTCTAAGAAGGGAAGATCGGGTAATGGGTGTTATCGGTGGGTTCTTTGAATTAAACGGTGTGGAGTGTTTTTTTATTCTTTATCAGGAAGGGAAGATGAAGAGGAAGTTCTCAATACCCGGTTCGGGATATTGTATGAGGAAATGGATTTTGAAAGGGTTGAGAGTTCTGTCCGGACCTAAAACGGTTGTTTCCAGCAGAGCCGACCATTGATCTTAGGGGGCATTCGCAAATTTAATATACGTTTAGGAGGAGAGAGGGGTCATGTATTTGTGACAAGGTCGAGAGGGCAGTTCGAACTTTAAAATTGTTCTTACATTGCTGTTAGTATGCTAAAAAAGATTTTTTCCAAATGGGCGGGTACTACTGGACAATATCCTTAACCACTGAATTGCCCTAAGAAGTCGGAGGTGAGGTACTGTTACCCGCGCCACACACACATTCGCTCGCACAACCCCTTTTTACAGGGGGGCACATTCATTCATCCCACAAGGACAGAAACTAACATCCATGTCAAAAGGGGATTCGAACCCCAGACGTACGGCTTCGCAGTCAGATTTTCTAACCACTAGGCCAGTACATCGGCGTGCTAAAAAAGAGAGGAATTTCTTCAACTGCTTGGTTCGATTAACCGGTAAAAGAGTATGCTGTTCCCAAATGATTAAAAGAGGGGTGACCATAGTTGAAATTTCGATTTTAAAAAGTTGTAAAAAGAGCACCACTGGTCAGAGTCAGAATGACTTGATATTTCTTTCACCTCAGTATTTATGAAGATAAGAAGGAACTACTCATCTAAAAAAAATTCCTTGTTCGTGAATGCCCAGGGGAAATGTCAAGTCCTTCTGACCTGTGAGTCTCTCTTTTACAACTTTTAAAATGAAATAATTATAATCACTCAGTACATATAATTAACATTCTTCAATTTGGTTTAATATTTAAGTTTAAAAATTGTGAAATCCCTTTGAGGACACGGGCGTGTGACAATGTGTAATATAGTGCAAGAAAGGGGTGTATAACATGCAATTTGTGGATTTTAACTTGTTTCTATGATGTATAATTTTATGATATTTCAGCAATGTTTCGTTTCTTTGAAGACCTTTTTATAACTGATCTATTGTAAAAAGCCTGTATCATTTCCCACGGTTTGATTTGTCTTTTTAGTATTTTATTGATAAGATGATAACTACTTCTACTTTAAGTGCGATGATGAGACATTAATAAGGTGATGACTTCTATCGACTGTAGTGACTTGTAATTAACAAAAGTTGTGCAAAAGGATTTTTTATCTATTTGAGGGATATCTAAACAGGATAATAGTTTTTAATAAGGGGATTGAAAATAACCATTCTATATGGAGTCAGATCATAACTAATTTATTGGAATTCGGAAGAAACGAATTTAAAATCGTAAAATGATGAAAATATTAATAAAATTAGAGAAATTCAATTTTTACTAACGTATGCGCAAAGATTTTGCATGATTGTTAATGGAAACATTTCATTCTCTTCCTGGTTTGCAATTACTAGAAAATTCCCTCCGCATAAAATAAATAACTATATATCATGCAAATATATGCAAAGTATTTTTGTAATAAATACGTAAAAACCTACTTTGAGTACGTCATTGTTAAAACTGATGAGTATAAGTAATACAAAAGAAGTTAGAGGTTTTGAAAAGGAAGATACACGAAAAAAAAAGTTAGGTTTAAAATATCTTCCTTATTCTTCTGAACATTCTAATTTGAGTTAATACAAATGAAACTTTTTATCTGATTCTGGTAAGTTTATTTGCAACAAGTAAAGTTATCTTCATGGAAGGATTATTCAGCTTATTTGAATAACGCACGTTATGAAAATTGATAAAACAATATTAATAACATTGAATTAATGTTAATCAATCGCTGAATTGCCTAATACGGGGAAGAATTTTCTCACCAAGAACCTGTTTATTGAGGAAACAAAACTAAGTACTTCGTTTAAGGTACTTTAGAGATTTTCCCCACATGCTTTACAACTATAAGCTCTTAAGTTTCAATGTGAAGAATAATGCTATACAAAGTTGTTCTTCGAACTTGAGAACAAGAGTGTTTCTCAGCATTAAAGGGGAGGTAAAAAAATTCAAAAACGTTATTCCTAACAGATAACCCAGCAAAAAAGCGTCAAAAGTGCAGTTTTCTCAAAGAAGCCTGTAGTTATTTTGTAGCCATACTTCATTAAAGCAGCACAGAAAATGAACCAGTTCCTGCTGGAGAGTTTTTCTTTAGAAGCATGAGTAGAGTATGGATGTATATATATATGGGTATGAATATCTGGATCGACAATGCTACTTATTTATATGAGTATGTGTGTATGTATATATGTATGTAAGTATGTGTTTGTATATGATGGTATGTTCCCCCTTTGAATTTTTTTGTTGTTTGTTTTGCGTTGGTATATATGTATGTGTGCATATATTTATGATATATTTATTTTAAATTTAAATTAAATGCATTTACATTTGTAAATTTCAATTTGTGATTTTTTTTATCTTACATGTATGTAGTTTTTGTGGTTTTTTTGCAACGGGTTTCGACCTGAGCCAAAATAAAAATTTCTTCTTCTTCTTCTAGTTATTTTGTAGCAATAGGACTTTAGAACGTAAGTCTGCAGTTTTTTTACAGCAGTTATAAATACATTCTAAAGGCATTTCAGCGGTCTTATAAAAAACTGCAGAGTTTTTAAAGAAAACTGCAGATTTATTAAAGAAAACTGCAGACAAAGTGTCCAAATTCCCTTCACTTTTTTTGAAGAAATTTTGCTGTTTTTTTTTGCTGGGAATGAAGAGACTTTTCCAAAGTATTATGTTGATCTACAAATAAACAACAAATGGCCTTAAGATACTTCAAAACTACTAAATGGAAAAGTTGTTTAAATGTCAATTGCTTCAATGTCTGGGAGACGTCAGCCTCAAAGGTGTCTGGGAGGTCATCACATACTAGAATGGGACAATTCAAAAGAGGAGACGGAGAAGGGTCATAGAACGGACTGGTGTTTTTCGAATGTAGACGGCAAAGATAAAACCAGAGTAAAGATAAGAATTGAGACATGACTTCAAGGTGGACGTGAAATTGATGTTAAGCGACTTGGGATTTGAAGGGAACTGATTCATTGTGAAGTTGATACAATCAAAAGTGAAGTGTTTCTTTTATTTGTTATCGTTGTTGAGGTTTTGTTGGGTTTTAATGCACACATTTAAAAATAAATGAGCTAAAAAATACCTTTTACTTTAAAAAAATAAAGGTTTGATTTAACTCACTCTTGGGCTTCTCAGGAGAATTAAAGGAGGTCTGTAATTTTGACTGGTTGCATTTGAGAAACGTAATAGAAAATACATCGGAATAATTATTTTCTGTTAGTGGTTTATGAAGATTAAAAACTCGATACACTTTGTTATTGTATGTTTGTTTTTTATTATATAGAAATAATTGGAATAAAAGAAACCGCATGGATTATGAGGATTTACAAGATAAAAGACCCTTTAATATTTTCGTTTTCAACTCAAATAAACATCAATAATTTTTATAAATATAAACTGGTAAAATCCCTATACTCATTTTATCACGCAAAAATAATTTTATCCTACTCCACCCTATATAATGTAGCATATTACAAAGCAAAAAAATAAATTAGTTGCACATTTAAAGAAACGTTTGTTTAGAAAGCAATGCACAAAATTGAAAACATTCCAATAAGGAAGTTGCATGTGTCAGATTTTCAAAAACAAACAAGTGTTCCGTATGGTTTTTTGAATGGTAAAATGAAATATCTAGTTAGTTTTTCAAAAAAATGTACAGGTAATTAAATATTTTAATTTAAAAGTCGAGAAAAAAACACGTGACTGAAAACGTTTATTGTTTAAACTATAAGATGACGTCAACAATCATACCATCAACTCCATTGCTTTACAACAATGTTTAGTATAAGATGACGTCACATCCAAACTCTTGGCGTTTTCGCGCGCTTTTAAAAAGGGGATTTTTGTTAATTTTTTTGACAATCAAAAAATTTCTCGATCGGCCTCAAATTTTGGGTAGTTGCTTATTTTTGCAAGAGGAATCGATTAAAAAAATATAAAAAAATCATGCAACTTCCTCATTATTCTTTTTTTATGAAATAAGAACTGTGCACTAGAAAAAGCACAATAGATGCTACATTATCAAAGAAATCTCAGTATTATGTTGGGCCTAATCTAAAGCCATACTAGTTTAGATTCACCTGAACTATTACACTATATCAAGGAATACTTGTCGCATAAGAACAAGTCGTATTAACTTTCCCGTCGCTCCAACACATGGCATTAGCTCTTTTTGTTACTTCTGAAACCAACCGTGCGCCAAAATCATCCGACATAACCAAAAACGGTTAATGCTCACATAATAGTTAAAATGTTTCTCTGAATGTAAACTTTGTGGGTTGTGTTACGCTAGAGTGAGCAACAGACGTTGAAACTAGTGGGTTAGGAGTTGGTTGGAGGGTTAGCTTTTTATATCGCCAAAACTAAACACCAGCTTACGAGAAATTGGCTGTTTGTTAAACAGTTCGAGCAATAGAGAACCTAAAAGGTGAAACAGCTTTTGTGTTTGTTAGAGGCTTGATAAGTGGTGCTTAAAAATTATTTACTTAAACCAGGAGAAAAGTAAGGATAATTGGTTTATTGAAATAATGTTTTAATTTGTATCTTTTAAATAATTTTTTTGAACTTAAACAAATAGAGTAAAGCATAAATTACCACGCATAAAGGATTGTAAGTTAACACAAACTAAATGTTGACGATTCAAAATTAAAGCTATATTCATAAAATGGGATGTATTTTTAAATGCAATAACAGTTTTTTTTAAATCAAGTAATTTAAGAACGATACAGTAATAGAAAAAGGGTGTGATGCAATATGTTTTCTAAAATCATTAACTGAAATCATATTTCACTTCACTGAGTGAAAGGAAATTAAGCAAATTCGTCATAAATTTTACTCAATATTTACCTATAGAAATCTCAAGTCATTATTTAGTTATTTATCTATTCTAATGTGCCATCAGGGTTTATAAATTCAAATTCCTTATAGTCTGTGTAACTTATTTATAACAAACTTCATGCTCGTAAATTAACATCTTGTCCTCGGGTCTACCCACAAAGTTCAGAATGAGAAGCATAGAAATAAATTTTAAGATGGACGGAGAATTCAAAATAGCAACGCCCGTATAAGGGTAGGTGTATAAAAGAAATTAAGTGTCACTAAACTCGTAAATTTAATGGGTGGCCATAATTTTAAAAAGCTTCATTTAAATTTCTATTTTATTTTTAAACTGATTTTATGACAGGTTTGTACAGTTTTTAATATATTGCATATTCGTTGACTGATTCAAATGAGTCACAGTAATCATAACTTAATAAGCGGTCAAATTTAATGATTATAACAGTAATTTATTAAATATTAATTCATTTAAACAAACAATCCATGTGCTAATTATTATTAAACCAATTTTAATCAGTACTATTACTATTAATCCAGATATAACTAGCAATCTAATTTAAAAAAACCTTCTTGTTATCGTTTTTAAAACTGATTATCATATTCGTGATTATTTATTTATGACTATTAAAACTGATTAACTTTATTTATTTTAAAAGTTACATTTACATTATTTATAGACAGAATGCATGAAGATAAAGACGGTAATGTGAAAGACTAGATTAAGATAAAAGGAAATAATTATTTAATAAAAGGAATAGTTTTGTGTAATTCTGTGTTGTATATAATGATGATTAAATTATGTTAAACCTTAACCACATCTTTCTGTGAGCAATCAAAAATAGTTCTGAGAAAGCATATTTTAAACTATTGATACTAATCAGAAACATTAGATTTCCCTCTATCTGTATATTACTCTGCTAAAAACTAAAAGATATTACCACATCCTAATTTTCATTGACGTCACACGTTTGCCTTGATGCCTTTACCGTTGTCATGTATAACCCTAATTATCATCAAAAATAACAGCCAGTTTTTAAATGTTATAATATTGATCGGCTGTAAAGCATTGCCCAGATGATTTTTAAAACTATATCAAATGTTTGTATTTAAAGCCTGCTTGTAATGCATCACTGTAACTCTCTAAACCGGGACAAGGTCAACACAAAAGGTTTTGAAATCGAACAGCCTGTGTTTAAAATTAAATCAAGGAAGTAAGCATTATTTATGCGGTTGTTAGTAACAGTTAAAACCTTTTCACTTTAACAAGTAACTCAGTCGATATTGTCACTGACCAGTTCTAAGTGTATACTACTGAGTTAAAATAATCAATTACAGTTGAACTAAAACATATATTTTCCCCGCTAATGTTTTGAAAACTGGAATTAAAATCAATTTCATTCTCTTAGAGCGTTTATTTAAAATTAAATAAATAATTGGATTTACCCGCATAGTTATTTTTTGTCTGAATAGTTTCATGATACCCCAGATGTTTGTCTGGATTTGAAATAGTAGCACAAATGTTTGGATGCATTTTTCGAAATTTCAAAATTGATTTTGAGATGTATTTTAGCTTAAAAATAATTCAGATGACATTTGCGAATTGAAGTATTGATAAAGAAAACATTTTGAATCGTGTCTTAAGAAATATTTTGAGAATCAGTCAAAAAGTGTCATTCAAGATTAATTTCTATTTGATTGCTATGACTTGTGTCATTAATAAAAAGATATTCTATCAAAATGAAATAGAATTTTCTGTTTTTGGCAATATATCTTCTATGCTATCCAGATGGTATACCAAAACAATACATTGCATTTAATCGCCATTATAAGAAGAAACGAAGAATCAAAAAGAATTTAACGTTACTTCCTGGTTTTCCAATATTACTTAACTGTATTAAAACATAATATTGTCTGTACTCCTCCAGAATAATGCATACCAGAGTACTCGGCTTGCATTTCTAAAAAACCACATGATGCATTTTTCTCAACCTAACATGTTTCTAATATTCAAAATCGGAATACCTATTTATAAGAATAATTAAATAATAAACGGCGAAAATAGGATAAAAATAACGCAAATTAATTAATTTTTAATTCGATTATTATTTTTCTGACATTTTTTTTGTCTCGGTGAATTCCTGAGTCACATAATACCTTACCTTCTCTTGCTACGATTGTTACAAAATCTTCGACAAATTGGCACATTTTGCTTTGACGTCAAACGTTTCACTTGTTTAGCCCTAATCACTGCTAAAAGGATGTTATATCACGGACGAAATTTCATAATAATAAGCCGTTAAGCTCCAAAAGGTGTTTAACGCGCAATTAAGAAGGAAACTATTCCCAATTGTTAATGACAAAGTTCCCGTTACATTTTAAGACACTAAGTTCAGTAACTTTTAAAAGGAGAAAAACATAGTTAGTGTTCTGAAACTAGACGATTTGGAGTGAAGGTTTTACGTCAATGAAACTAACGAGGTACAGGAGTAATTATATCTCATCCGGTGCACATGACTTATACTTAGTTAGAAATTAGCAAAACTTGTTCATAACAAATAACTTCTAGTTTCCCCTTAAAATACAAAATTAATGACTGTATATATCTTTAAATTTGTTGTTTTCAAATGAGTTGTTTAAAATAAAATAGTATTGAATATACACTCTTTTTGGTACTATTTATAAGGCGTTTATAAGTTTTTTTAAAATTGTGACATAAGAAAACAAATCAAAACGAATATTAAAAAAATTATGCTAATTAATTTATGTAAACTAAAAAGTTTTTTACTCCGCATTACTTTGTTGGAAAGGTTACGCAGGAAATATTTTTTAAAGAAGAAATTTGCCTGAAGTATCAACTAATTTTTTGGAGTTTGAAATAAATAAATAATAAAGAAATTCTAGAAAAAGATTTATAATTTATAGCTGTTGCATTTTACGCTCATTGTTCCAACGGAATTTATTTTTATGTAACAATATGGCAAGAATTAGTTTGTGAATTCCTTAGATTTATTGAGTAAACGATAGAATTTGGTTGATGTAAAAGTTAATTTAAACCTTTTCAGATTATCAGTAGATACAAAATAATTTTTTAAATTCTGAATTCAGGTTAAATTTAACTATTGTTGTTGTTTTTATATTTAAAAAACCACTAAACTTTTATTTTTAGATTTTGTAAAAGTTTATGGACTCATGGAGTTGGTCTAATTTTAGTTAGACCAACTGGAAATTAGAAACAACAACATACAAAATATATGAGTTGATCATTAACTACTCTATTCCTTTCATCAATAGATAATTTTAAAAAATTTGCTCAATAACTCGAAGTTTCTCCTTTATAATTTACTTTTTTCTTTTCTTACTTTCTTCTTAAAATATACTTTCTTCGAGAATATGCGTGACACTATAAAGTTTCTCAGAACCACCCATCTCTTCCCCCTTTCCAAATAAAACAAGTGGATGAAAACCATCGCATTCCAAGAGTGTGTAAAAACCATTACGGAAAGGTTTATTTTATTCACGCGAGAGGCCTGTATTAATACAAGAGCATTACCGAAGGTTGATTCTTGGCGGCCTTGAGAGAACGCGGAAGCTCCATCTCAGACGGGGGCCGTATACTCACTAACCTTCCCGTGCCAGTCTATTGGTAAACAATGGAGAGTTTGGCGAGGAAAATATTTTTTTTTCTGTCGAGAACGACCGACGACGTTTCAAAGCGTTTGTATAAGGTAGATAAAAGATTTGACAACTCGATAAGTGCTTGCTTTTGCCAGTTGTGTTGTGTACATTGGTGGATTGTTATCGGTTTTGTGGAAGGGAAAGTTAAGCGTACTTCACTTCAAATAATGGGAATTGAAGTTGCTCCTGTTTTTATTTTTAGAATGGGAGAGGAAAAGGAAATTAAATTGACACTTTTTTGCAAAGTTCAATTTAAACGCTTATAACATTAATAAAGATATATTAGTGTATAGAAGTCCTATACTAATAGATTGTAAAATTAGGCTTGTTGGAGAAAATCTTTCCATACATATAATTGTCTTACATTAAAATGAAATCTATCAATATTTCAGATATCATCATATCAGACAAAACTATGACAATTGTCACTGACATGACAATGATAGGTTTGTTTACAGTCTTGCTGTTTAAATCTTGGTTCGTTGTGGCTAAAAATATCGAATGATTTTGTATTATTAATACAATCATAGTATTAATCTATTAATGATTGTTTTTTCTTAATTTAGTACTTTTTTACTCAAATAGGTTTGTACATCCAAATTCCTTTATAATATCACATTTACAATGTGATATTATTGTTGTTTTAACCTTTTTAACAACAGCTTTGAAGAGGTAAAATAGTCGAATCATGCCAAAGTTAATTTTGTAGCTAGGCTAAGGTATTTTAGCAAAGGGCTAGCAAGCGAAGTGAGCAAGGATCGCGAAGCGATATGAAGGGAACCGCATAAGCTATCCCCCGGGTGTTGGCCAGCGATTGCAAGCAGGGGGAGGTGTCCTTGTATAAGTACTATTAATATGTGTAATGTTGTTGTTACTAATAGTGTTAATATTGTGTTAATATATAATAGTGTTAATATATAGAGTTTTCGCATACACCCATCAGCAAATATTTTGTTTCATAAGTATATTAAAAAACATTAAAGGCAATAGAAGATACAGCTTTTTCCAAAATATTCAAAAGAGGATTAAATAAAAATTTGATTTAAAAGTTGAATTAAAAAGGCAATTTTCATGGAAAGTAAGAAATACTATAGGATAGCTTCACACAGTTAACTCTTGATAGGAAATTTTAATGTCTGTTCAAATATTTTTCTTTTAACTTTAAGAGAGAGAGAGGATAATAATTCACCAAAAATAATGGCATACTCCCACTTTATAAGATTAATTGTTCATTTTATTTCGTAGGAAAGTATAAATGTCATCAAATCTTTACGAAGTTTATGGTATATCATTTAAAATTACCAATTTTTCATCCTCAAAGCAATCGAAAAACTGATGTAATATTTCATACCAAGTTTTAAAGTTTTATCCCAGTAGAAAATAGTATTTTATAGTAAACTAAAATGTCAAAAAGTTTAGTTTAACGTCCTTCGATTTTTCATACAACAAAGTAAAATATGTCAAACTGTAAATCAGTAAGAAAAATGACTTAGTATCATTGATAAATTGCCCCAAACATATAAACCAAAACACGAGACCATTCCCAACAACAAAAGAAATGCTTAAACCGTTCGCCCTCCCATTTTCCATCTCTTCCCGAATCGTAAAAGCTATCATTTTTCGCCATCAACAAAACGTCGGATTCAGACACGGCACGAGTTTGACTTTATCTCGGAACGGAACATGATTTATGAGCCCAGAACTATCAAAAACCCGCAACTCTAAATCCGCCGGAGACCAAATTGCGGTTATAAAACGTCAAAAAAGTCCAAAGAGAAAAAAGGCAACGGTGTTAAAAACGCTTTTAAACGCGGAGTTATCGATCATTTGGCGAGCTTCTTCCCGGCTTTGTGGCAACCCTATTTTCCAGACAGAGTCAGACGTAAGCGTCTTGTTAATATGGCGATAGCCCCTCAGAGTCTGGAAAATTCAGACGAGTCAATGACAAATAGTAACTTTTTCGAGAGCTTTTTTAGCGAGCCTTCTTTTCTCTCGCTGAGGGAACTAAAAAAAAGGTATAACTATTTTTTTTGTTGTGATATTGAAGATTGTTTTTATTCTATCAGATAGGCTTTTGTTCTGGGTGTCAGCCTATTTGTCATGTTTGTCGAGTGGGAAAATGGAGTAATAGATGGAAGTGTGGAAAGTATGTGTATAAACTTGCGATTCGATGTGAAGAAGGGTGGAACAAAGAATGTTTTCCTAAAGAATGTTGGGAGCATTATTACACGTGTGGAACTATTGTTGATGTATTGCGAAACACTACGCGCGAAAATTGGAAGAATTCTTTTTATTTCTTATTCAAGGGTTATGATGGTGTATCAGTTTTGGTTAGTGGTATCTTGGGGGTGTTGAAATTTACTAAGGGGCGGTGTGCATAAAAGGGGGGTTATTAGTAACGTTTTCTTGATTTTCTTTTTCACATATAAATGAAATGGATGTTTTATTTATTGAAAAATTAGAAGAATAGAGAGAAAATAATATTTATTGTTTACAGATTTGGAATATCTTCAATCGATATTATTTTTAGTCACCTTTTAAAGAGGATGAATCGGTTTTGTATGTATTGTCCTTCATAATAAAAGAATATAAATTAAAAAAAGGTTTGTTTAAGTTAAAGAAAAAGATATTCTACTTCGGTTTCAAGAATGCTTTGCCAAATTTAACTTATAAAATATAGTCTACATCGGAATGTTACAGAATGTTACTTGCTTTAAAAAGTTGCATAAATTAGAATTTATTGCATGGCGCGTCATTATATCATAATTGAATTATTTCTTTGGAGTAGATAAAATCTCAGTGCTTTGTGTGAATTACGACGTGTATATCAGTAAATCTGATACAAAAATGCTTCTAGGGGGAATGGAAAAATTTTTACTTGAAAAATAACGGCCTGTAGTTGTAGAAAATTTGGAAACCTTTCTGTTCTAGATAATGAGATAAAACTGTTTCTCAGTTAAAGCGTTTAGATGGTACAATCTGAGATTAATACTAAAAAAATGTTATAGGTAAAATTTGTACATGAACTAACTGCCAAGAATTAAAAAAATACTTTTAGCGTATAATGCGTTTAGAGATGGGTACCTTTTAATGTAAAAATGTGACGTCATTTGAGGAAATATAGGTTTTTATCTAGAAGACAAATAGCTTTATCAAGGCCATCAAATTCAATGTTCCACACCAGTGATAGTTAGAAAACGATCTTACATTTTTTTCAAACCTATGTCCGGCACCTCTCTTCCGAGAAACGTTCATTTAAAGTTACATTTTTCCAACCAAAACGGGAAAATTTTTATACATTAAGTAACACCAAAAAGCGTGAATGGAAACGACTTCATCGCGAAAATTTTTTACCCATTATCTACTTGAATTCATCCAACCCCACGGTTTGGTTACCAAACTGAGCAACAGATGGCACTATAAGCTTCATAACAGAAATTTAAAGATTCATCCATAAGAGTTAAAAAGTGATATTCGTGATATTCCCCCTTTCTTTATCAGCTTTCTTATTTGAAAATAATAACACATTATTTTATTCTGTTCTTGGAAATATTTGGCACTTTTTAATAACTCAGAAAGAAATATTGTGCACATTTTATATGAGCAGTTTTCTCTTCACATCTTAATTTTCTATTTTATTTTAAAATTGAACATCTAGAAAACATTATAATATCCCCTCGTCCGTGAAGTGTACCACTTTTTACATCGCAAAACATGTCACGTTAATTAAATGTAAAATAGAAATTTTTCATATTGCTCCCCTCTCTTCCAATTGATTTTTCCAATATTTTTGTACAACCAATCGTAAGCTCTGAATTTGCGCGCCAAAAGAAAAGAATAAAACGTAGTGGGAAAAAACAAAACAAGGGAAGACAGTTGCTTTTCTCAAATCCCACAGAAATGCTGTATGGAATTGCATCTCCAAGAATTGACTTCAGTGACTGTAAGTGAACTTCAAAAGCTTAAATTTTTCTTTCTGTTTTACAAAGAGAAAACCCCAGTAAAGAAAAGAGGTCCCTATTTACGTTTTTATTTGGCATAAAAGATTTATTTGGCATTGTATGTCTTAAAATACGTTGCAACTTGGTGTCGCTGGAGCAGCACCTCCTATAATTTTAGCCACGAGCCGCCACTGCGCACTGCGTATAATATCAGGTAAAGCAAGAAATCTAGTTGAGTTGCGAATAAGAAGGTCGTATAACTAAACCTTATTTAAATATTTCTGTTGAATCAATAGTTAAGTTTATACTAAAACCTTCACACACATAAGACAGCTTCACAAATACTGATAGACGGTATTAATAATTCAGTAGTTTCTTTGGGAGTTTTCATATTTAAACTTAATGTGAAAAATTATAATTCGACTTTCTGATCGAAGATCGATTTAGTGACCCAATTTTTAAGCCGATTTAAATAAAGTTTCTAAGAAAAACCCTTGAACACATTCTCTTGTTATACTTAATTTTTTCTCCTCTATCAAAAGCTTGCGTTTAGTGGGATTAGTTAATCTTTCTTCTTTGAGTAGAAAATGAAGATATTCAATACGTAAGCATCAGTGACCAAATAACCGAATACTTAAGTAATCTTATTTATAAAGTTCTGAATTGAGAGAAAACTTTTAGAAAGTATAACGCATATCTTTTTATTTGCATTGGCTGTACTTATAACACCCTAACTAGAAATATTTAATAAAAAATTCTATCAGGTAAATCTACACACCAGGCTACATGTATGAAGTTAGCTGGTGGTCTATACTTTAAACTACCCTGTATTGTTAACTATATATGTGTTTTGTACACCTAGGTTTAAGCTGGGAAAAGAAAAATTCCTTTGGCAATAAATCTAAAATGAAAAAAAAAAAGCTTGAGCGCAATATGCTAAAATGACAAATTGATTATGTAGGTCCGAATTTTTTTTCGACTGGAAAAGTTTAATTGATAGAAACAAAGAACAGACTCAATGTTATAAATTTCTTTTAAAATATTTATAGTATCACAGTATTAGTTTTATATTTTCCGATTTTTCATTTGCATTTTTACAAAAGGGTCTAAATATTTTAGCATTACTAGGCTTCAGTACTTCGAAAAAAGACGGAATTACTGATACACACAGTGGCGTACCAGAAAAAAAAACTGGATTTTGTTTGGAGGTGCAAGACTTTCGGGGGGAGGGATATTTCCCAAATCTCCCTTGCCTATACGCCCTTGTATACATGAATATAAAAGATTAGATAGCTACTCTTATGAGATACACCCAAAAAGAAAAACTTAACACACGTTTGGGGATTTTTAGTACCAGGGGGAATACAAATCCCCTAATTTAGACTTTGTATCGAATATGCTCCCTTATATTTGCATGCGAGCCGCAGATGGTCAGGGAAACAGGTGGAAAAGTCTTAAAAAGCTTACGGAAGTTGTTATGAGTGTTAATTCCTACGGTTAATTCTTTTATATAAGTGCGGTAGTTTTTTTATGAAGGCGAACGGTCTTTAAATGAAAACGGTCGTCGTGCCCATTGGTTTAGTGATTTTCAACAAGACCCCACGCGAAGTGGAATAGTAGCTACTTCTGGGGTTGCTTACAAATTCTATCCTTTTTTCAGGGGTTGTGTCTAAATTGCGCTGTTTGGATTTGAATAGGAAAGTTCCGCTTTTTGATTTGAAAATAAGATTGATTAAGGTTTTCCCTTTCCACATGCCTGATTACCTCAAAAGAAATTTTAATTGAGTATGTAGTATTTTCAAGGCTAGGGATCTCCAGAAGCCTCATGGTTTTCTACTCCATAATGTCCTTGTGGTCATACTCATGCGACTCAGTTTTGAAGTTGAAGGGCATTCATTCGAGAATACTTGGTGATAAGATGAAGATACTTTACTTTTGTGTGGAAATTTTGACGTCCCCCATGCTTTGTTTACATAAATTATATGAGGAAGTTGCATGATTTTTTTTATTTTTTTAATCGATTCCTCTTGCAAAAATAAGCAACTACCCAAAATTTGAGGCCGAGCGAGAAATTTTTTGATTGCCAAAAAAATTAACAAAAATCCCCTTTTTAAAAGCGCGCGAAAACGCCAAGAGTTTGGATGTGACGTCATCTTATATTAAACATTGTTGTAAAGCAATGGAGTTGATGGTATTATTGTTGACGTCATCTTATAGTTTAAACAATAAACGTTTTCAGTCACGTGTTTTTTTCTCGACTTTTAAATTAAAATATTTAATTACCTGTACATTTTTTTGAAAAACTGACTAGATATTTCATTTAACCATACAAAAAACCATACAGAACACTTGTTTGTTTTTGAAAATCTGACACATGCAACTTCCTTATTACGCTTTAAAAATTAAAAAAACCATTCAAGTTTTACAAAATGTTTTATCATTGATTTAACTTGTATATCGAAATGTTCACAGGTTGCAGAGTAGAAATAAGTTGTGCCGAGTTAAATTAAAGCTCATTCGGATTTATCACTTTTTGTGTTCCTTTCTGAGGAATCATCCTAAGTGAAAAGAGTAACTCGGCCTTTCGCTCTTTACTCCTTCATTTTTTCTACGCAAACGAGCTATTCACAGGAGTGAATCACTCAGGATGAACAGTGAAACTAAAACAGGGTGAATGAGCTTTTATGGATGCTCTACGTGTGATAAGTAAATTGGAAGAATATCAGTAAAGGCTCCTTCACACTGTTTCACTTTCACTGTTCATTCTGGGTGATTCACTCCTGTGAATCGCTAGTTTGCATAAAAAAGCGAAGGAGTAAAGAGGGCCGAGTTACTTTTTTCACTTTGGAGGATTTCTTCGAAATGAACATCAAATATGATAAGTTTGCATGAGCTTTTAGATGAAGAGGGAACTAATACAGATAAGTGTTTCATAACTTCTAGGAGGGCACACCTAGACCACCCAGAATCATCTAGGAGGGGGTTTTTATCAGCTGACATGGAAGCAAAAGAGACCAATTAAAGAGCTGAAATTTCAGCTCTTTTATTGGTTTTATGAAATCAATCAATACCTGAATCGATGATTTTAATTCTATTTTTAAAGGTTACGTGTGAATTTCCACGGGGAATTTTACAACTTCCCATGCCCGCTTATAACCAAGACCCTCTATATACATCATGGCCACCCAACTCCAGACGATGACGTCAAACGTGAGTGAAAATTGCCATGTTAAGTCTATGGAGTGACGTCAAAGATGAGTGAAAGTTATGACGTTGCACGGCCGAGTTGGGAGGCCTTTATATAGAGGGTCTTGTTATAACCCCCCTTCCTATAGGCGATTCTGAGTCGTCCAGGTGTGTCCTACCCCTCTTAGAGTTATGAAACACCCTGTATAAATGCAGTTCTAAAAATATTACATTAAAAACTCAATCGTTCCAAACGATCTCCCTTTACAAGGCAAAACTAGACTAGCATACGCTCCCTGAAAAGACAATCGCTTCAAGGAAAATAAAACCTGAGCACCGCTTCCGCTAATGCCCATGATATTAATAATAATCCCTAATCTCGTTACGATCGCATCATCTCGGAAAGTTGTTACTGTTGTTTATCCTATGAGCCAGAAACGTGACTCCGATCTCATAGCTAGTGCAAAGCGGCCGCTCGTGAGAGTCCTTTGTTTCATTATTATTATTGTTATTATTATTATTATTATAGAGGCAATTAGGTCTTATATATCCGTGCTTCTGCCACATTGAGGGGATTGAATAATCAAGTGGCTGTATATAAAGATGGTAGTTTTTTGGGTGAACTTTTTTTTTTAAGATGGTTAGAATTGTCTCACGGCTTCACGATCAAAATTGTGATGGTTTTAAAGGGTGGCTCGACTTAGTTGCTTTTTCTAAATACGAGTTTACTACGGTGTAAAACATCTCATAGCTTTTGCACTTGATTGCTCAGGGAAGGATTCAAGTGGGCATAAGGTGCTTTGCTATCTAACATAATCTGGATATATTTCCGTTATTAATAGCAAATTTCCCAGTAGCACAGCTCATTACCAAATAAGTCACTGTAACGTAACTGCAACTAGAAGTAAACGAAATTTGGCCATGCTTGACAAAAAATGGACGAATTTGGACTTAGGGATGCCAATGCACAAATCCATCTGGAGCACCTTTGGCCCCAAACATCCTTTCTCTTAAAACCGTTGATACCTAATTTCCTTAAAAACATTTTAAAATTATAATAGTTTTATAGTGGACACTTCTCGACATCCACTTGAAGAGATCTCAAGATAATGTATAAGAACGAGGAATTTTGTTTCTTAGGAGGGAAATACAGTAAATTTGTTATACCTACTAATGTATGGGGTGAAACTGGTTGTATCGTTGATAATGCTGTTTTGTATATTGTTTTTCAAAACAAAGGTGCAATAAAATATAAAAGTTCAAAAAAATTAATTCGTTTAAAAGGGTATTAAGATGTTACACAAATAAATCTTAATTTTTAAGTATGCAATATATCGAATTAACAAGAGAAAAGAAAAAAGGCCAAGGAAAGGATACACCGGATGAAGAAAGGGTAAGAGTGATGAACTGAGAAGGGCTGGAGAAGAAATAGAGAAAGAGATGAGATTGTGAAGAGAAGATAAAATAACGAGTAAAAAAGAAAAGGAGAGGAAGAGTAGAAAGAAAAACATGCAGGAAAGGAACTAATAAAAATAAAGAAGATAAAATGCCAATAAAAGGAGAGAAAGAAGAAAAGGATGACTTTTAAATTGGGGTCAAATTTTCAATTACAGTTTAATATAAAGTTATGTCACCTGAAATTAATAATTACATCCTCCCAAAATACAGACGAATGCATTAATTTCATTTCTGAATTCGAAATTATAAAGGCGCCGATAAAAAAAATTAATGCGCTTTAAATTCATCGCCGTGGATAAAAAGAGGCGCTTAAAGGAATTAAGCGAAATTTATTAATTCCAGGCGCAAAACTCAATTTTAATTCCCTCGCACCATAAAATCCGACCTCTCGCAAATCGAATAAAATGCAAACGCTTTTCGCAATTAAGATGCACGGTAATAAGCCTCCCTCTCCCCTACCTAATCTCTTTTACTTCGCTTATTAAAACGTGTCTAGACGCGCATAGCGGTCCCCAACAATGAAAAAAAACTACAAAAGAAACCTCCAAAACGACACGAGTTTCACTTAATTTTGTAATGGAGGTTTATTATTATCATCATCATCATCTGTGAGACGGGATTTAACTGAAACCGTAACGGTTTTAAAATCGCGCCGACTTTCTGGAAGGAGCAGTAGGATAGAAAAACGAGACGGACCTAGTCTAGACGCGGTTCTGGCTGCTCAGTATTGATTAGGTAGGAAAGATGGGCCTTTTTTGCCTAAAAAGCCAAGCAGCGCGTTACCCATTGTCGTGTTATTAGTTTTCCTGCCGAACCAGTTACTGATTAACTAGGGAAGGTTAATAGGGTAAAAATTTTCGACGGCGAACATCTTTTCTTTTGTGTGTGTTGCTAATCTCTCAAAAAGTTCGTCTAGGCTCATCACGAGTATGTTAAACTACTGAAACGGGACAACTAACTAGTTTTTTTGTTGTTGTTTTGCTTCTCTATCGCTTGTCGTGTGAAGATTAAGTATTGGGGTTTTGTTTTTTTCTTTCGAAGTTTTGGGTCTTTCATAGAGACAAAGAAAATCAACAGGTTATTAGAGTTTAATGGTTAGCTTTGGAGTAAATTTGATTTTGCTGAGAAGGCAGTCTTGTTTTTCTAAGCTTCTGTTATTCAATTTTATTCGCTTGTCAAGAGATATTTTGACAAGTTAAGCCGACTTTAAGTTTGTTATTTATTGGATAGCTAACAGAAATTTCGTGCTCGCCTAGGCGTTGATTAAAAGTTGACTGTTTTTAATAAACTATTGAGTTGTTTAAAGATTTGATAGCAGTTAAACATGTATTACTAACTTTTATTTCGCGCTTTGATAGAGGGTAAAACAACTCATTAGTATCAGGAAAAAAAAGGAAGGATGTAAAAGTTGGATCTGTTCTTTTTATATATGGACAAAGTTTATAGCTGAAAGAGGGCGAAAGCTTATTTCCAAGGTTTTCACGTTTTTTTTCATTTTGATAGGAAGTACACATGTGAAAAATTTATTGGTGATTTTAGTCAAGGGGCATGGATGCATTTCTGTCTTATTTTATTTAACTACTCCCTACTTCTCCTTCCTCTTTTATTATATCTTTATCCTCTTTCTTCTTCTTACCAAAAAGCAATTTAAGTAGGAGACCCTTGGAATGAGGGAGTTACACGATCTATACTTTGCTGATCACTGTTTACGAACCTGGGTGTCACGATTATTTGGGTCGATTTAGAGTTTTACAACACGAAAGCTCACCTATGATAGGTAACACAAACAAAGAAAAGGGTAAGGAGTTTTTTTGGGGGTTCCCTCACTCCCACAGGAGTGAGGAGGGGCTTCCCTTGTGGGCTAATTTATTCAGACATGCTTCGGTCGTGCTTTGGTGCAATAAAACGTATAGAGAGTTATTAGACTCTTAACGGTCTTATTCACCGCCGCTTGACCAGTGGTTAACCATTATTTAAATAAAGAAAATTAGCTTTTTGCTGATCCTGATTGGTGAAATTCAGATAGCAGTAAATAAGGCCATAAGAGAGAGTTATTAGAGTTAGAAGTACATTTTCCAATTCCACTTTGCAAGATTCCCACCTCCAGTTACGGACCAATCAGAGCGACTGGCAATCTTATAAATGCGGAACCACAATTCTCCGCCAATCCAATCGCGAGCTCTCGCTCGCACCTTACCAAGTGGAATCGGGAAACGACTTAAAAAAAAAGAGTCGGTTATTACCTGTGATTGGCAAGCAGGCTACGCGTTGGCCGCCGTCTCCCTCATGTCCGTCAGCCCCATCGCCAGGCTTCCCCCGTAGTGCTCGAACGCCGCGCGGTGGTTCCTGCTCTGCTTCCGCAGGTTCTCGATGGACGCTGAGGTGAGGTTGAGCTCCTTGTCCGCCTCGTCCCGCGGCCGCTTGCGCCCGCCGCCGGCCGCCACGAAGGAGCTCTCCCGCTCGCCGCCGTCCGATTCGTACTTGTACTCGGCCGAGCCGCGGCTGTCGCCGCCGCTGGCCTCACCGGGCCGCACCGGCGGCGTGTACCGCACCTCGGGCGGAGGCGCGCCGCCCGGGTAGTAGGCGAGGTTGGCGGCGGCGACCACGGCCCCTGCCGCCGAGGGCTCCGGCAGCGGGAAGCCGACGGGGTGTCCGCTGCCGTGGTACAGGGGGTAGCCCGTGAAGCTGGGTAGGAGGTGCGGGTAGCAGGAGAGGCTAGGGTGGTAGGGCGAGGAAAGGAGGGAAGGGGAGGGACTGCCGTACGACCCTACGTACGAAGGGGTGTAGCTGCTTGGGGGAGAGGGGTTCAGCGAGGAGGAGTACTTGAGAGTGGTCAGCTGCTGTAAGTCTTTTTCACCTGGAAGGAGAAAGGGAAATCAATAAGTCACCGACACAAATAAAATCGACAATATCAAACAAATTCCATTTGAAAACTTTTGAAATGAAAGATACTTGATGACTACAAACAGAAACACCCACATCATTACCAAATGCCTCCTTTCTGGCTCATAAACTAACTTTTACAATCCTATATCATGTGTCAACGTTTAGTTTAGTTGGGAAGTATAGGAGACATTTGCTTACTCTATGAGCCACTTCGTCTCTGATTTTTTATTTTATTTTTTGCATGGATGATAGATGCTGCCACCATCTATCATCACCTCCACAATTTTGCCATGTCTCTAAAGAGGGCCATGTGTCGACGTAATACACAATCAAGTTATTACATGATACAGTCCCAAAAGTTGTGTACCAAAAAGTCATTAGTACACAACATGTCACAACTCACAAAGCTGTGTACAAAAGTTTGTATGTGCCAAAACTTGATTCCTATACCCATAACAGTTGGTATATCTCTGCATTATAGTAAACTTTTTCACACGCTTGGTTTCTTTAAGGAAGATTGATTAGTTATAAGCGCATAGGTGTTGACACACGTAATTCAAGGAAATGATATTCTGCTTTGCAAAATCAGTTAAGCAAAGTTGTAAATAGTGCTGTTATACTGAGATGATTGACTTGAATGCAAATCTATACATGGACTCGTAAGTGGAAAATCTTGATTAATTAATGGTTATTTATAATGAACTTATACACTACTAATGAAAGATTCTTAATATTTCAACACGTTTAGAAATATTTTATGTGGATTAATATTTTATTAAGAATATCAAAACAAAAGATTTCAAAGACAAGATAATATTTGGAGTAGAAGTTTTTATGAGGATCTTACAATAAGGAAGAGTTGCATGTGTCAGATTTTCAAAAACAAACAAGTGTTCCGTATGTTTTTTTGTATGGTGAAATGAAATACCTAGTCAATTTTTCAAAAAAATTTACAGGTAATTAAATATTTTAATTTAAAAGTTGAGAAAAAACACAAGTGACTGAAAACGTTTATTGTTTAAAAAGTAACGATGAGGTCAACAATCATACCATCATTGCTTTCCAACAATGTTTATCGTACGATGACGTCACATCCCAAACTCTTGGTGTTTTCTCGCGCTTTTAAAAAGGGGATTTTTGTTAATTTATTGGCAATCAAAAAAATTTCTCGATCAGCCTCAAATTTTGGGTAGTTGCTTATTTTTGCAAGAAGAATCGATTAAAAAATCACACAACTTCCTCATTTAAAGAAATATATGAAAGGATAAGAAACATAAAACTAACCCACACACTACCACTTAAAGTGAAGTAATTAATTAAAAAAAGTGTTTATAAAGCTTAAATATAAGTAGTTTTAAATAAGATTAAGTCCAATAGGGAGACCGAAGCTGCCTTACGCGGTCCTCAAACCTGCATTCATAACCTTGAATGATGCAGCTTGGAAAAAAAAACTAATTTATCATAATGTAATTGCAAGGCGACATTTTCAAGTGCAACCAAAAATAATACGGCAGCATTGTCGAGTTTCTGGGTCGTCCAATTCCCACCAAAAACGGCTCAAAACGTGCCCTTGTGTCTGCATCAGCAAAAAACACAACAACAACAGAGTGCTCCTTTGACGAACACGGCCATTAAGGGTCCATTATTCAAGGTCCTGCGAGTCGGAGAATGTCTCCCCCTTAACTAAGTATTTCAATAGTTCTAACTCATGTTAATTACGTTTTCGAGAATACAGGTTCCGCAGATCGCCGTGTCGCTAAAAATGCGGGCCATTAAAATTGTAAAAATATTTTCCCCGAATCCACTTAAAAAAGCGAGTGAGGTCGCGGCGACCGTTGATTTTAAACTCCTATAGATTCTCAGGTTGCCTCCCATTTAGGGAGAAAATAGAAGGTGGGAGAAAGTTTTTTATGTATTGAATTTTTTCTCCCGTTTCTTTTTATTTCAGTTTTGGGGAAATCGCGGGTCTTATGTAGGTCAGGGAATCAAACGGGGTTTAATAGTAATCATGCTGGTTCTTGGTAGAGAGAAACTGGGCAATTTGGTTCTCATTGTGGTCGAGGATATGTGATTTGAAATTGGGACTTTCTGTGATGAATCAGTCTCGCTTCTGAAAAGTGATAAAAAAGAATCTCGGGGTCGTTTTAAGAAGGATTAAAAACCAATTTTTCACGTCTTAAAAGGATCAACCTTACTGAAAACCTTAGTTTTTTTCATCTTCAGCATTTTGGTATATACTGGAATGACTAATTACATAAACTAGCAATAGGTTTCTGTGATTAAAACTATACAGCTTAAAATATAATTCATTAAAAATGCGAAGGAATTAAAATGATTGTTATTTTACTGTGCATAAAGTTTTAAAAATCAGTTCAAGACCGAGAAGTTTCTAATATAACATAACATGTCTGTAACAGTAAACATTTCTGGTGTAAAAAATTGCTAAGATGTTAACATGCTATTATAAGCTTTTTACACTATAGGTCTTAAAAATTACCCTTTACCTCAAAACTTAATTAAAATGATTTAGAACTGATAGTCAAAACAATTCCGTATTTAACTGCCCTAGAGTCAATGAAAACTATACTTTCATACTATGTACTTTTAGTTCATTAATTTAATAAGGTATTAGTAAAAATAGAGAAATGTTGAATTGCTTTCAACATTGATACAAAAAAAAATTATTTTAAATTTAAGAAAGCCAAATTTTCAGTAAATTACTCTTGGTTTCGTAATTTACTTTACTAATTTAATCATTATTTTAGAACGTACACTTTTTAGATAACATCTATAGACAATTTTTACAATTTTATTTTGTCACATTTCCTATTCATACTGGGTTACGGACAGAGCTTTCCCTGCCTTACTCTATCTGAAAGGGGCAGAGCACTTTATTCGGGACGTGTCAATGTATACATAAAGGGGATCAGCTCTCAAAGTGAAGGGGACACAAATCCTGTTAGCGATACACTTATCCTAATGCGTATATTGTAACATGGAGCTGGAATGGGAAACGCCGTCGTCGTGATGATCTCGTAGCTAGCAGGGAAACATGCTTTAAAAGTGGTTAGGCACCGAAAACAACTTAAAGGTGAGTTTTTTTCTCCGTCGAAATGAAATTGTTAGCGTAGGTTTGAAAATGCTTTGCCTGTCCTTTATTTTATGCACATTGCTTTACTAGGGAGCCCTCAACTATGTTTATATAGTAATATCTTATTAATTAAAAGCCTAGAAGGAGACTGTAGGTAAGTAAAATAGTAAAGGTAAAATTGGTAATACTGAGTTGATAAACACCAAGTAAGAGAACGTTTTACGTCATAATGTTTGTATGCATATAACATTAGTTAACAGTTTCAATCACTAATTTCGTTAGTGATGAATATAATAATCACTAACCAAACGAGTTATAGTAATAATTATTTTATTACACGTGCACCATGTTTAGCTTCGTTAAAAACTTTTCGCATAAAGAATTCATTCATTGAACGAAACTTAAAGATTTTTCATAATTCGTGCGACTTTAAAACTGTTATTCAAAAAATATTGCCATAACATCTAATACCAATGATTTATAGAGTCTTTAACTTTTTGGAGATACTAGTGTGAAGTAAATCGGAACTTAAGTCCACACACAAAAATAGCCAAAGTCAACAATTAATGACCCTACGTGGGAGAATAGTATTCTTTTATAGAACAAATAACAAATGGACATCTAAAAGAAAATGTCTTTGAAGCAATGACCCAGCGTTTATTTTTATAAATTTTGTCTCGATGCTGGTCATTTGCAATAATTAATGAGCATAAATGTCTAAACAAAACCTAAGTGACCATAGCCATCGGTAGTTCTTTCCCAGGCGCATTCTGTTTTTATAAATTATCCGAAGCAGGCAAGCGAACGAGAAACGATGGCAAAATGCCCCACAAAGGACAATTGAATGCTGTCTTCAATAAGTTTTCTTCAGTCATGCAATGTCGCACCGACAACGTAAAAGTTTGGTTAACAATAAGTTGAGGTTATGTTATTGGAATCCTTTGAAAACGCACAGAAAACGTTACGCTTTATGTTCCGAGCCTTTATAGAAAAGTAAGCCACGGCTTATTAAGCCGTGGTAAAGCACAATGAATAGCAATAATATTTGTGTGATCATACTGAAAAACATTATAAAACAATGTAATTTTAACAAAACAATATTGTACTATTAGACATTTAAAATAACTCAGAAATTTGAGATGGGTACACTACACAGCAGTCGATTCGTAAGTTTACTTGTATTATATTTGTTTCAGTCATCCTTTCTAATGCATACTGATTTACTTAATATTTGAAGGGTGAGATTAAAAAAATAAAAAGCTTTTGTGTGTTCTTAACTTGAGACCTTTTGTTTCAATGATGAATTGAGAAATCATTGTAAATTGATGAGTTAGGTTATATATAATTAGATATTAATTATTAAAGTAGGCGATACAATTATCCCAATTTGAAAGTAACATAAAAATTCTAATTTAGAAGTAGGGTCGAGTGAGTTAAAATGGTTATAGAGGGTAAAATGGAAAAGGGATTTTTATTTATAAAATTTAATGATTTTTCTTGAGCCTCAATAAAAATAAGAATGCCAAAAAACATTTAATTTTATGAATATAAACTGTTGAAATCCCTATTTCCATTTTATCCCACCCGACCTTATTAAATCATATTCTCATGAGTTGAATACTAATATAAAGTAAAATAACAAAAACGTTTAAAAATGTTATTTAATGGTACAGAGTGCTCCAAAACACCTATCCAATATCTCTATACAACAACTCTAAATAGCTTCCCTTAAAACCGCAACTGTCAATACCGGTGACCGCAACCGTCACATAGCAATTCGTGAGAAGTCACCGGCCATCCGCTTATAGCGCTATTTAGTTACACATTGCTGAGCAGCCATCTGCGTTTCCTGCACCGCAGTCCAAGTAATTTACGACATGTTTCTGAACACGAGATTAAGTTGTAATCAGTACTTGAAAAAATTAAGTAATTGTTCATAAACAAGTTGGGGGCAGCCGGCTGGGAATTTATGGGGCAGGGTTGATTAAATAAAGACCCGGAGCGCACGCTTTATACAGTTCGCGATTACCGCAACAACCCTGAATCACGAAGAGAGGATAATTTTCTTTTATGGTCCCTTTAATCTGCTTGTTAAGGTTTAAGCTAAGCCCGGGGAATAAAATAACATAAGGATCACACGGTTTTATTAAGCTTGCTATTTGCTTTTTCCCGAGTGATTCTGATTAACACGTCTGTTTTTTTGTGTTTACTGTTCAGAGATGTATAAGAGGGGTTTTAGGTGAGGTGATAAAAGTTATGTCAGGGTATTTGTTTGTACAAATTAATTCTTTGTTCAGTAAGAAGAGCTTACGACTGTCTACAATATCTCTGTATCGACTGTATACAATATCTGTATAGCCATGCGATACATATTTGATATTTTAAGGAATACACCAAAGAGAAATAGTTACTATATCAATGCATTACAGCTCATTGACCAACTTAAATAAGTATGCATACTCCTTCCTTTTAAGGTTGCTTTTATTAGTTAAAATGTAATAAATTATTCATAGCCTAAAAAGCCCTTATTTTCAACTCAGCTACAATTTTTTACCCGTTCCCTTTATCTATTTGCTTACAGTTCTCTTAAGTAAGTCTTCCTCGCATCGGATATTTTGTACTAATAATCAAACTATATTCATTGAAACAGTTAACAATCAGTTCACGTCATTTGAATACGTTTAAGTTTTGCTTTTTGAAAGACTAAATAACACCAGTTTAGGAGCCCTTTAAACCTGACCCTGAACAAAATATCGTTAGAATTAATAATCATTAACACCTACCCAGTAAAACTTTTATCTTATCCCATAGATTGATATCCTTTAGACTTATTTCATAAAGACTGGAAAAATGATTTTTGTATCTCCAATCTTTTCTCCACAAGTGAATGGTGTAATAAAAAGGTAAAAAAAGTTCCTAGAGGCAGATAAAACATCTTGGACATCTTGAATTAAGCGTAAAGTATAGTGAAAAACTCTATTTAAAGGAGGGTATAGATTTGGTTAATTTTCAAGACATCGATTTATACTTCAGAAACATAGGTTAATAGCGTCTGCTACTTGGATTTCTGTAACTGCTTATTTTGTCTATAATTACGAAAAAACTGAACATTCTTATATCTGCGATTCGAATTTCGCCTTTTAGAAGAAAGATCCCGAATACTCACGACTGACCAGAGCATTATCATTATATTATTAAAAAAAAACCTTCCAGGGTCTCGCCACCCAGTGCTAGCCTATTCCTTCAATGTCAAGGCGAGATTCCATTGTTGCCTCTCCTCTTCCATCTAGGGACGTAATCCAGACGAAGATGAGACGAGGTCTGGCCCGAAAATGGATCCGTTTGTAATGAACGGTTCAATATTACAAAACAGCATTCTTCAGTAAACATCCTGCAGCCTCTCCTCTTTTTTTTACAAGACGATGAAGGATACTACATGGCATCACAGACTGATAAAGTGGGTTTCTTGAAGATGAATTGCTAATTGGTGGGGGTTTAGTTGTTTTTGTGCTGGGGTGCTGAGAGGAGATGCTTTCCCTTGTGTTCGTGACTGAACGTTCGAGAGTTATTGTTAACCCTAAGAATAGTTAAATGGAATGGTTAGGGTTGAGTCCTTGTCTGGTCCGGGAATTCAATTTTTTTTGTGGTAGAGAGCAGGGTAAATTATTTTAACCTCTTTGTAGAAGAGCTTTAGAAAAGGAGATGGAGTAGTTTCTCAAAAGTTAAGTCATATTTCAGTCAGTTTTTAGGTTTTAGTTCTAGCTATTATTAATATTTTCAAGCGAAAATAGGTTATATTTTTAAATTTAGGTTCTTTTTTTGGCCGATTCATGTTTAAGACTACTTAATGAAGTCTGTTCAGGACAGAAGTGGTCGCAAAAATTTGTTTGAGTAAAATCGCAAACTGTCTTGATTTATTATTAATTAAATAATTTTTGAAATTCCACAGTAAAATAATTGTGAAACTGAAAACTCGTGGAAGAAAAAATAAATTTCAATATTTATTTAGAAAATATATTCTAAACAGAAACTAACAGAAAAGAAATAAGTGAAAGTGTAGTGTATGATATTATATAGTACCTCTCAATTACTATTTGTACAAAAATTATCATTTATAGCAAAAAAAATGCATTATAAAATGCTGGGTAGATATCAAACATTAGGTACTGAACCCATATACTATGCTACAGGTACAAAAAATTACTAAAAACGTCAAAATTTTATGATAAATAAAATATTTGATAATAACAAGATCATAAATTTTACTTGACTTAGATAATTATTATATAATCCTCATAACTGTACTCACAAAAAAGTTTGAATCAATCAGCTGTATATTTGAAGGAGGACAAACGCAAGTTTCACATTCATAAACTTTTCCGCCACTATTACGAACAACTCATACAACTCAATTTAATCATCTTTTGTTAGAAGTTACATCCAAAAAACATCCGTTGCACGAATACAGTGTTTCAACTAAAGCACGATTTGAAATCACGCTGAAACGAAGTCCAAGAACTCAAAAAGATAAAGCTCTTAAAAACGGCATCTTAACAACATCCATTGTTCTTTAGGCTACCCTGCCACCTGCTAGAAAAAGATTTTAGGAAATAACTGTTAATGCTCGCAATTAAGTTCTATAGCGTGGCGTGATAGTGCAGTCGGACATTTGTACCTATGATGTTTAACAAGGGATGTTAAGGACAACTTTTAAAGATGTAACCGTTATAGATTTCAGTCACAATGGACTAAAGAAGCGTGATTTTGTCTAGTTATTAACAAGATGTTCCCATTGTTGTATAAGGGACGAAGTTATTCAAAAGAACGTTTTATATGTATGAGAGAGAATAAAGACTGCCTTTATTATTTTTTTAGAAACATGGACATTGTTTTTACGTAAATATAAAGGCAACAGTCTAAAAAGAAGGGGGAAATAATACCGTTTCAAAATTGTGCATGCTCTGAAATTAATCAATCTTAAAAAGTTGGTGATTACTTAAACAACTTTCTTAATAACTTCAAATAATTAGAGTCCCATGCATTGTAATTATCAATTCACTAATTACTAAATACAATGCGGGTAATAAAAAAATATTTAATTCTCCCTTCACGTATTAGATTAAAACATAAATATTTATGTAAAAGATACAAGCTTCAAATAATAATAAACTTCCTCGAACAAACATGCGATGCATTATCTTCTTCTTATGTGTTTTACATTATTTATGTTCATATGTATGACATTTTAACTGAAAAGCCAAAATTTTACATTCAGTAGGCAGATATCTACATTTTATTCTTTTATAAAAATTTAAACCAGATAAGAGGAAATTTTAACTATTTCCTGTAAAGAATTTTAAATAGAAATTTTGAGACTAACATCAGTGAAATTTGCACCAAACAGAATTATGCAGACAACACTATGTATTTTATGTTATGTCCTGTGTATAATCCAAATAATCATAATTGTCATAATCCAAATGAAAAAGCATGGGAAAAGAAAACTCTTTACAATTGATTACAACTTCAACGGTAACGGTTTTTAGGTAAGTACCCTTTAAATTTTGAGGAAAAGCATTTGCCCTCAAAGAGCGGAAGTGGGAACTGGATACTCCGATTTACAATAATTTTGGGGGCTTTTCTACGACCACCTAGAGAAATAAGGGAAGATATTTTAGAAATTGTGACTAATGATACATATCTTGGTGGTCACCATAGATTGACCATTTCCTTACAATTATCTTTACTATTTGTATCCATCTTCCACTCATATTGAGGGATATCTACTCGGTAAGGGGACATCCATAAATTACGTGAGGTGTTTTTTTCCAAAATCTGGACCCCCCTCCCCCCTTGGTGAGATTTAGTGAGATTTTTCTGGACCCCCCCCCTCCCCCCCACGTGAGATTTACCTACAACCTTGTAAAATAATTTTCTATCATATTCGTTTGCATTTTGTGCAACCGCACCTAAAACTTTTCCATCATTAATGATGTGGGGGAAAAGGACATTATTCCGCCTAAAAATCACCACAGTATCTTATCTGTGGGTATTATTCCTTTCTCTTACTTAAAAAAATCGTTTAATTTCTAACTTAAAAAGTAGACGTGAGATTCTAATCGACCCCCCCTCCCCCCTTGGTGAGATTTTTCCAAACCCCTCCCCCCCTTTTTGACCTCACGTAATTTATGGATGTCCCCTAAGATTCCTCAGACCAATCAGAGCGATCGTCCGTTCCAGAAATGACCCCACTGACTCCTTCCGGAAAACCAACCAGAGCTCTTGCCATCATCTTATATCAAATATGAACTGCAATAATTATAAAGTTTCAGTGTGATGTGAAGTTGAGTTGTTTAGAAAGAGCTATCAATCATGACGCCAGGACATTTACCATCATACGTCACAATTCCGAGCCTTTCTGGCCTTATTCGTCTGGTTATTTCTTCCAGGTTGATGTGAAATCCACAGAGAAAAAACCGAACAGAATATCCAAAACGCTATTTTCAAATGCCATCTCACGGTAGTGGGCAACACTGCAAATGTCTGTGATTGGCAGTCGGGTAGGCAGTACAATTTGGTGGTCAGAGCGGTCATTGGCGTTCAAGTGTTCGTTCAATTTGTCACTTTCGGAGGAACATTAGAGGATTGAGATTTGTTTTCTCCGCCTCTAGTGACGCGACAAAGGAGGCTTGAGTTTAAGATAAGTGGGATGATCCCAGTGCCACCAAGGTCCCCATTAAAGACATGTTTTTTTCATTTTCCATAATTGCCTATTTGGCTATGATACTCTATGGTCAAGGCCCAAGCCCAAAATTGCTTTTACTAGGTCTACTGGATATCTATCTACCCTTCACCTTCCCACACATCTACTTCCCCGGAAAATTCCGCGACATTTTCAAAACCTTACGACACTCATCTGGAACACCGGTCTTAAAAAACTCTCCATCGGAAACAACTCGGCACGAAAAGCAAAAAAGCGCATCTCGTGCCACCGAAAACAATACCCCGCTTCAAAATTTACGACACCGGACAGAGCGTTTTGTACCACCACATCCGGTGATTCGCCCCCTACCTAAATACCCTGCGCATAATCTCCCATATTATTATTATTAATAATAATAAAGTAATGGTCGTTGTGTATATAGATGTGGCGGCTGCCTCTTTTCCCGTTAATTCCTTCAGCTGCCGGTTTTATGCGCTTTCCAATGGGGCTGGAACATTCTCATCCTCATGATGCGGGAATCTTATAACAATGGCCTCGTTTAAGGACAATGTGGATTCTTTGCAGGGAATTGTCGACAGGCTGTGGGAATAAAAACTTGTAGTTAGATGATAGTTTTTCTTTGAAGTCGAGGCGGGTGTGGTTTCGGGGAGATTTTATTGTAATAGTTCTTTCGCGAGAACTACAGGGTGTCCTTTTTCTTATGGACATCTCGCATTTTTTTACTAAATGTTAGATTTTCATTTCCTTCATGCTTATAGATAACAACCATTTTTGACAATGACGTCACGACAAGCGGAGGAAAAGCTGAGTTAACAGACCGTCTGTGAGCTCTCATTAGCTTCTAAATAAATGTAGTATTACGCCGCAAAAAATACTTAGCATTTTACGGAAATTATCAAATACTTAAGTGTTTTTGAGGATTTTAAAAAATTAAACATAAGTACCCAATATACAGGGTGTTTCAAAAGTCCGTTTCGCGGCTTATATTTAGATATATATTTATACGTATCCTAGGGTCATGAAAGTAAGGTCTACCCCTAATTAAGGGACCTTGGAGAATACATTTAGGTGACTTACAGCGCCCCTAGCGGTGAAATAAAAAAGTTAAAACAATTAATAAACACTAAAGGAGACAAATAAAAAACTTCAGTGAGAGTAGAGTTGCCACCGTTATGAATAACTCACTGAAACAAATTTCATGAAACTATTGTGAATATTCACGGAAATATTAGCATGTGAAAATAGCTCTTTTTCAGGCCTCCTAAAAGAAAAAGTTTCAGTTCCCTTTGTCAAGAAATGTTGGAGTCTAGAATAGTTGTATCGCTTGCACCTATGGAGAGAACTCTAGAAGTTTAATATTTTGTTTCAAATCTTTTTAGGGATTTGCTTGTGCAGCTGCAGAGTATTGGATGAATTGAACTCATACACAGAATTAACAGAAACTGTTGACTACATATCCTGGTAAACTCTTTGGGAAAACTCAAAGCAATGAAATACTGGTAATGAATTTACTGACAATTCTTGGATAAAAAGTTTTAATTTTTTCCAGTATAAAGCGTTTATAAAAGTTTGAAAAAAATCCAAAAATAACGAACGTTATTCCATATTAAAAAAACTGTCTCCCCAGGATACTTATACTGCACCATAACAAAATTACCTCCGATCCAAATTCAAGTCGTTAAAGATTCAAAAGATAACTGTAAATTATTCCCACTTGCGTCCCCCATCACAAAGAGGAAAAATAAAAAAGGAGCACAACCAAAAATAACGAATCACCTTGCCGAGAGAAGCCTGCAAAACGTTTTAAAATTCATCGGGAAAAAAATTTAAATAACCTAACTTTAACCGCGAGTTAGGTAGGCCGGCATGTTATTTACGAACCGAAAAGTGGTTTTTATATAACCACTCAAAATGGGGGTTACACGATTTCACAAAAAAAACACAAGAAAAACACCCAAACCCGAGGGACGTTCCCAGAAATAATAGAACCCTCTCACATTCCAAGGGGAGTATTTGAGCAGTAATCACATTAAAAATTCCAGTGGGGAATGACATTCCATCTCCCAAGGAAGGGCCAAACGATTATTTGCGCAGAATAATATAACGATGTAATGGCTGTTTTCCCATCGTGTAACATAAATCAATGAATTGTACTTGTTTACCGTCTTGCGGGGATAGACAACAAAACATCTTGGGCTTGACTCATTACAGCTATCACGTTTCTGGAGACAAATTTGCATATTCCTGGGGATAATTTTGGCGAAAACGAATGCTAATTCCGTCTGAGCACTTTTTAATAGAGGCCTGGTTCCTTTTTTGGGCCGATTCCCCCATCTGATAATCATTCCAAAAGGCCGTCTGTCATTTGATTTTTGATATCGAGAGTCCCGAGTCTGACAATCAGTCAAACACCCATCTTCTGGACAGGCTAATCGGACTTATTTTTAAATTCAATTTCGGCCATTTTCACTCGAGCACGATCGAGGATGGGAGATTTCATGCGGTTTGGAGATCATTGAATATTTAAAACGCGCGCAATCCGCCCAATCAAAATGTATGCTAATCGCGAGCCTTTGCGTGATTGGGTGAACGAAGTTTAAGGAAAACAAGGGAATTGTTAGACACTCGGCTAGATTTTCAAATTCATCTCAATTGCCCGAAAAGGCTCCCGGAACTGAATTTGCATTTAGAGAAATTTAATCGTATGCGAATATTTAATTGATTACTTTAAGTAACCTTTATAGTGCTCTTCGTGTAACATCTAATGGCATTTGCATGTTGGTTTTTGTGCCATTTCGAGATTTCGCGCTATAGCTCAAAAATGTTAATCCATTAGATCCATTATTTAATTTTTTGAAGTTTTCAAGTCCAATAAACAGATTTTCAAAGCCATGAGGTCCCTTAGGAATAACCATAACTTCCCTTAGTAAAGGGACCCCTAAGGTAAAATGTGATTTATAAACCAAAAAAGATTGTCAAAACTTTAATCCATACCATATCAGACTAAAAAACACTCAATTCGTTAGTTGGTTAATTAGTTCAATTCATTAGTGTAAATAAATGGTACTATGCAATGCACTGTGGTAGTCTACTGACAAAAGTGCTTTAGTACTTAGGTCTTAAAAACTTTTCACAGAGTAGGTACTAAAGGTCTTAAAAGCTATTTAGGTACTTTGTACTGAAAACCTATTCACCAAGTACTATGGTACACAGTACATGAGCTCTTAAAGGCTATTCACCGAGTAGGTACTATGCACTTTAAAGCAATTCAAAAAGTATAATGCAGAAAGTTATGTACTAAGCTCTTAAAAAGGCTATACTCCAGGCAAGGATCCAGCACGGCTCCAAGGGGGGTCACTTTTTCTGGCCATTACCTTCACCTTTTGACACAAAACGTCAAAATGTTGGTGATTTTCTTGAAAGTATCACGCAAGATCCCTTTTTGGTACAGTCGGGGGTATGGGGGTCCTCCCCCAGAAAAATTTTGTAAATTTTACTTGTAAAAGTAGAGCTTTTACTCATTTCGGGAACCTTTACGGGTCCGAGGAGGGGGCACTGTCCAGATTGCCCCCCTGGATCCGCGCCTGCTATACTCACAGTACTACTATAAAAATCCTACGGAATACCTCCCTTGGCGCTTCCCAATAATAATACTAATAATAACAAGATCCCAAGTCAGTGAACCGCCTCCGCTGACCGCTCCTTAAGAAAACATTGTTCTCGCCGTCGCAATTGTCTTGTAGTGGTTTATTTATGTCATGATTGGTCGGATAGAAAACTTCTCCTCGGCAAATCGCTGCAGCGGCGCTCTTTGCGCGTATCCTCTCCTTTGTGAGTGGTCAGCCCCATTAATTTGCTTTTCGGAAATCCCAGTCTAAACATTCAGCTTTTTTATTACTACGAGAGAAAGAAAATCTTTTTTTTTTACGAAATTGCGGTGTCGGAAGCACCGGGGTTGTTAGATCGGTATGGAGCTTGTTGGTTCGAGGGGAGATGATCTCTCGGTTTGTTATGGGAAAGTAGCCGTTTGGAGGTTGCGAAATTGCGTGGGAAAGTTGTATTTTTATTTTTTTGCTTTGGGGTTGAATTGTTTAATCATTATGGTAATGCCTATTAAAGTAGGACTGTGATATCCTTGTAATTACAAATGCGAAATAGGTTCGTGCATTTTTTTAAGGTAAAAGATGTTTTAAAAGCGAAAAATATGTAATTTAAATAACAGGGAAGGATAGTAAAAATATCATGCAACTTATAAATTTGTAAATGGGAACTCTGAGAACGAACAATAACTAAATTTTAAAATGATCACAGCATAGTTATTTGGGTTTACTATGAAATGATATTTCAAGTTATTTAATGAGAAGGTTTAACATGATTTGGTCTTAAACTGTTTTGTACCTGCTGAACTATCGTTCTACGTTAATTGATTTGATTACATCGTTAAGGAAAGATAATATTTTGGATAAATACGGTAAAGATATAGATTCTCCGTTAAATAGGTAGAAAAAATATAGTTATAGTGAAAAATATAGCTACTGTGAAAAAAATAGCTACTGTGAAAAAAATATAGTTATCTATGAGAAAGAGAAAGAAGAGGTATTCAAATTGAGTCACTTTTGGTGTGTAACTGAAAAACTTTTCTAATTCCTCAAATCTATCTTGTTTGTCATGAGATGGCCTAATCTGATCAATGTGCCAAAAAAAAATTCACCAACCAATCAATTCTCAAATATTAGTTCGGCGGACTACAAATTAATGTCACCGAAATTAATGTATGAAATGAAATTAATTTAAGAAACTGGAAAAATACCTTAAGAAATTTTCAATCTTCTTTTTTCTCAAAGAAGCAAGACACTACTACACCATCGACTTTAAGTACAGTAAGTTCATACTAAATATGTCAAGTTTACGTAACCGCAACTCGGTCATACATAACGTAAATTGGACGAATCTTAATCGTTTGTGCAGCTCGGGGAAAAGCTAACCACACTCAGCAGACAGACATTCTCCCGTCTTATGCAAAATTATTTTGACAGTTCAAAACCAACCATCAATGACGACTGACAGCAGAAGTAACCGTCCGTATTTACGAACCTGCCGACGGGCAATTCCAGCAGCACTTTTGCGAACCGACAAAGGATGAGGTCGTGATTCAACATGCACTTCCTTTAGGATTATTTCGGTACCGTAATCGCCGCCCTGCCTAGGCGAGATCTGGTTATAGCCGAAGTTCGCAGAAGCGATCTAACGCAAATAAGCAGTTGGTATTCGAAGAGATGGTGCTGAGAGAAAAGTCCGGTAGTCCATTCATTCGCCCACTGCTGCTGCAGTGACGTTGTTCTGATGTACTTCAATCGCCGTTTTGGAGGAATAACAACGTAAATGAGTGTTTGCTCAGACTGCACTTGGTCCTAAGGATATTTTAAAATCGTAATTTACATAATTCAAAAATACAGATCATCCGTTACTTCATTATTAACTGAAGATTATTCGGTTTTGATTGTTTTGCGGAATTAAATGACGTGGAATTTACGCATTTCCTACAAAGCTGCATTTATCTGAAAATATTTTTCTGGCAAGATCACCTTATTTCTCTACCTTTGAATTTGTCTTTCTCAATAAATTCCACTTCAATTTATCAACATATCTGTAAAATTTATTTTTATAATTTTGCCAATTTATGAATTTATATTTATACATATATGCCCTTTAAAATATATTATCTTATTTAATCATAAATTTCTTCTGATTATATACATTAATTAGAAATTCTACTTAGAAAAAGCTCATAAAAATCAAATTTTTCTTCAGATAATTTTTCTAATGCTCCAATAAGTCCTCATATAAATCCGCATTTTACACAGCTTTTCTGATTATACAATAGTTAGAAATTCTACTTAGAAAAAAAAGCTCATTAAAATATCTTATTTCTTTAGATTATTTTTCTATTGCTCCAATTCATCATATACAGGGTGATTCAGAAATAATCATCAATAATTGGGGGGGGGGAGGTAGAGGGGCCCTAGACAAGCATATTTCGAATAGGGATGGTGGGGCGCAGCCTTACCGTTAAAGAGCTAGGACCTAATGTAGTGCGAGCACGTTTCAAAAGGCCGTTTTTAGAAGGCCCGTGTGACGAAACAAAATATAATAAAATAAAAAACATTATTGCATGAGGTACAGGAGTATTTGTACTACTTAAATCCTCAATGTGATAGAAATCGGACCACTTGCTAAACCGTGGGGTGAGTTTTAAAACGTGCAATATTAATCTCTTAGTCAAACAATGGAGTTCCCTTAATGGTATTTAGAAAAATGATGATCGGGGAAGGAATTTTCAATGATCAAACAGTTTCAATGATCAATGTTACGATCATTGAAAATTCCTTCCCCGATCATGATTTTTCTAAATACCATTAAGGGAACTCCATTCTTTGACTAAAATATTAATATTGCCCTTTTGAAACCCACTCCACGGTTTAGAAAGTGGTTCAAATTCTATCGAATTCATGGTGTAAATAGTAGGGATACTTCCTTACCTCATGCAATAGATTTTTTCATTTTATTATGTTTTGTTTCGTCACACGGGCCTTCAAAAAACGGCCTTTTGAAACGCGCTCGACTACATTAGGTTCTAGCTCTTTAGCGGTAAGGCTGCGCCCCACCATCCCTATTCGAAATATGCTTGTCTAGGGCCTCTCTACCTCCCCCCCAATTATTGATGATTATTTCTGAATCACCCTGTATAAATCAGCATGTTAAGCTACACAGCCTAGTAAAATTATTATATTTCTTGTTTCTTCGTGTCCTCAGACTTGCAAGGTATTTCATTTTTTCTCTTCCACAGTCCTTAATAATAAAATAGTAACTAGAACCCCTAGTACTTTTTATAGAGAAAGTAAATAATGCTTAGAGTCAATAATCACTTCAATTTTAAGCCAATTAATATTCTTAAAGGAAAGAATATTAAGATGGCTTAAAATTAAAGTAAAGAAAGAATTTTCAAGAAATATGAAATTTTCATCATTATATTTTCATCATTGCAAGAAATTTTCCTCCGACTTCCTTTACTCTCCTTAACTTCTCTATACACCTCACTAATACTAATTAACATAATACTTACTAGACTTGATATTAAATGTCAAGTGTACTTGTACTTTTATAGTTTAACTAAAAAAACCTTTCGAGCATGAAACCAGGTGAAACTCTATTGAAAATTACCTATAGTGATTACTCCCTCGATTGATTTTTAAGAACATTCTGGAACTCATTATTTTCTTTAGTACTTTTTCCTGAATTAGTGTCGACTTAAAAGAAACAAAAAGTACTCTCTTTAAAAACTTTCCTGTAGAGACTTTCTTCAAAACGTCTTCCATTTTTCTAACTATTAGTTACTTTTGTAACACCATCAATCAATCATTAAGAGCTGATGGAGTCCTAATGAATTAAGCAGTGACAATTCGGCTATGCTTACTTTCGAAACTCAGGTTATGATAAAACATTGCATAAAGTACCCAGCAAAAAACCATGTCCAAAATTCCTTCAAAAAAGCGTCAAAAGTGCAGTTATCTTTAAGAAATCTGTAGTAATTTTGCAGCAATAGGACTTCAGCACGTAAGTCTGCAGCTTTTTACAGCAAATTTGAATGCATTCTAAAGGCATTTCAGTGGTCTTATAAAAAACTTCATAGTTTCTAAAGAAAACTGCAGATTCCATAAAGAAAACTGCAGACAAAGTGTCCAAATTCCCTTCACTTTTTTGAAGAAATTGTGCTGATTTTTTTGCTGGGTAGATATTTAATTACATCATACTTATGCGCTGAGAGTTTGTTGAAGTTTTGTTTGTGAAGTTTGTTGAAGTATTAGTGACTTTTATTTTGATGTAAAATATAGATATGACTTCATACAAATGTTGAGCCAATAGATATAAATTGAATCTTTAAAAGACTCAACTCCGATAATTAGGGCTCAATCAGCAACATTTTTTAGCATTTGTCCAATTTTCGGCAAACATAGCCAAATTTCATTTACTTCTCGTTGCAGTTACGTAAACTTGACATATTTGGTATGAGCACATATTTTCATACATATTTGGTCTACTAGGGGGCATTTTTCCCCCAAAGTTCATTACTGATTCAATTGCTGCTACATCCCTTTTATACAATTATAATTTAACTGAATATTTTGAATATTTGAAAAGATATAAGTATGATATCTACTTATTAAGGTTTACGGGGAGTCATAGGGGAGAAATGCCCTCTCCAACTTTTCAGCATATTATCTTTTTCTTTATTAAAAAGAGTGTTACCAATACAATTAGGGACATCAGATTGTCCTACATGCCTATATCAAACCCAGCAGATTATATTATGAATGACTAATGCAGATTGCAGGAAAATAAAATTGCTGCTTACGACACAGTTACACTTATTTTTGTTACTGAACTATGGAATAAATTTAATAAAAACAACAACACCGCGAGTAAAACGTCGAATTAATCAAACAAGGAATTTCACATTGTTTTAACCCGAGTTGTTTAACCAACGAAACCCAAAATTGGAACAATCACAATCAAGTAAATCATACAAGCCGATTTGATGTTGTTTTTTCATTCAGCGCAAACTTTCTTTGATGTGAATTCCATAAGTGAGTGTTTCTCCAAGCTTAAATATTTGTAGACAGTGTGGAAGCCAGGCAATTATGGATGCATTCCCAGGTTCTCATTGTTTACATAACATCAACATGAACAGAGAAATGGTTGGATTGTAATCGCTTTTTGATATCGCTTTTCATTGTATATTTTCTTTTCAGCGCTTTTTGAGTCTAATCTGCCATAATTCATAGAAATGGGCTGAAAAGGAGTAACTCTGTTTTCCCATCAGAGGTCTGTTTAAAAAAATAAAATGAAGATGAGAAAAGTTTAGGATTGTTTAAAAAAATAATACCCCACTTACTTTTATGATTGTCAAGAGGTATTTGATATGGATTTAAAATGGTTTCAAATTAATAAAAAAATTATCCAACGTCATATAGCTTTTTCCCCAAGTTTTCCTTAACCATAATAATCTCATAAGACAATTTTTATGTGACCCGCAATTTTCGAAAGATATATTTGAGGGTCTCAAAGAGATAACTTTTTTCCGAGTAACGCTTTTCTCTTACGATAAAACTTGGCTTATTAAACGACTTAAACAACAAAAAAATTATTTGCAGTAAGAGTTTAATTTATTTTTCACTTGAAGGCTTGAAGTTTTTTTCAACACTCAACCTCTCCTATAAGAAGCCAGATTCAGCTGGAAGTCGAATTGAAGGATTTCAAAGAAAGATAGACTCCTTTGGAGTAGCAAAACTTCTGAGAAGAGTTAAAATCTCGGTCGGCCGGAGAAACGGTTATTTTTAAACTTTTTGATTACCTTTTGATAAGTCGCTTTTTTTGCTTGGATTTTAATCGGTAAACCAATCTTGAGAAGACTCCAAGGATTTTAGCTTAGAAGCATTGTTGATTCACACTAAAATTAGCTTTCAGGAGCTATAGTTCTATTCAAAGAAACATTTCTATGCTTATTCGCAATCATTGGGAGAGATAAGGTAGTAATTATCCAAAAACTGCTTTCAAAGTCTTTAAAATGATCTACAGAAAGTATTGTTAAAAGCACTTCCCAGACGTTTTTTTTAATAGTATGAAAGAAGTGATATTAACATTCATTGTTTTGGAGAGAGGATAAATGGAGCGTTTTTATCGGAATAATTCGAGGAAGAGAAAGTGGGATGGCGCTTCTGGGCTTCTTCTGTACTCAAGCAGCTTAAAATGTTCAAGATTTCTTCAATTTTTTAAAATTCATTATATTCTAGTTGCTGTTACGTAAACTTGACATATTTGAGATGTGCTGTGCAATTAGCAAAAGAGTATCACTTTTCGAAACGTCACGGTGGCAAGTATAGTAGCAACTCTCTATCTTTTACAGATGATGCCTACTGCCAAAACTGGCAACTGCCAAGTCTGGCAAGATGAAGAAACAGGAAAACTTGGCATATGCGCGAACAAATACGAAATCCGGGCTTTGAAATCTGGATTCAACATTTTACCCTGTATTTTTCTGACTTCCATTATCAGCTATGGCCATGGACTCTCTGTGATAAAGACGAATATTTAACCCATGGACCAAAAGGGAATAAGACCAACTCCATAGACGTTGCGCTATGTTAGTAGATGGTATCTTACAGCGATGGCATTGTTTCTTCACGCCAGGGTCTGATATATCATCCATCCCTCACAGCTAATACCAAATACGTCAAGTTAACGTAACTGCGACTACAAGTAAACGAAATTATGCCACACATGAAAAAATTTTGAGGAATCTTGAATGTACTGCTTGGGAGGGACCTTAAGGGGATAAGACCGAGCCCATAGACTTTAAGCTATGTTAGTAGATGGTGTCTTACAGCGATGCGTCATTGTTTCTTCGCGCCAGGGTCCGATCGACACAAAGGTCGGTCGAGTTGTCAAACGCGACTCACGACAGGTTACAAAGCGAGTTTCTCACGACAGAAATCTATTACGTGGTTCCAACAGGGCAAGCCAAGCGGAAGGGGCATGCAAATTGAATTTTCCGAGGGAAAGCATGTGGCTACACCTAGATACTCTTCTGCGGACCACCTCATGCGAGGCGTATTCGTGCATCACGCCACGTTATTGCTCATTCAGAAATTTTCCATGTCGGAGTAATTTACGAGTTTACCATTGCGACGAACAACATTGTGATTCGTCAGCGGGCATGCGAAACATTTTTTCCTCTCTTACATTTATATAAATATCTATATTTTTCATTATTATTATTCGTGGGGTTTCTTTATTATTTATATATTATATCTATCTTTATGGGCGTAGCGTGCATCAACGGTCGGTGGTCAAGTGTAAAGCCACGCAAGGTGAGTTATGGCTCACAGCCGAGTGCGGATCTACAATGGGCGTCCTTAGATGCTTATTTATGGGCCAGGCCGGATTCGGCTATGACAGTTTCAAGGGGAATTAAACTTTGTTAAAACAGCGGAGGACATGCTTTTGTGGAGGGGGTGGGAGGGACTGCCTACTCCTGATTGGGTGATGGCTTTGTGAAGGTTGGATGGAAACATCTTTGTCCGTTTTGTTGCTTTGGGTATGGAAAACACCAGCCAATTTCTGTGATAAGTGCTTTTTTATGAAAAGGGGGATTTTCGGGGGGGGATGTTTTGGGGTTTTTCTAAGAATCAGGGAACATTTTCATGAGATTTATTTTTTGTTCAGAATAAGAGCACTTATTCCTAGTCCATGTATGATTTAGAATCATCTTTGGACTACATACCTGACTAAGAGTATAACAAGAGTACTGCTTGCACCATGTGCAATTTGGGGGAGGCCACCGCCAAACACCTTTTGAATTATATGGGACTGAGAATCTCCCTGATGTATATGCAAAAATGCCCATGGTCTTCCAGATAATCTTTTAAAAATAAAAAATGAACCACGAGATATTCACCGAAGAAAACTATTCTGCCTTCTTTGAAAACCTTGAACCTTTCTTCAAATCTCTATCCCAGCTATCGCATTCATTCAAAAAATGTTGTATCTGTTTTTGAGCCTTAGAATTTCCATGTTGTACTGTTCTACACAATGGCGTAGCTAGTAAAAAATTTCGGAGTGGGATATTGTTATTTCAAGAGGGGATATGGGGTAGTTGAGTTGTAGTGGTTTTCTATGGTCAAAAAAGAAAGATTTCTAAGTTACGGGAGGGGATATATCCCCAAATCCCCCCTCTGGGTATGCCCCCGGTTCTGCAGCCAGTACGGCCAGATCTTCAAGGTGGTAAACATTTTGGAGGAATTGGAGCCACACACGAAGAGGACCGCTACTTGTAAGTTGCAGAATATTTTCAAGGGAAATAGTAGTTAAAATTTTGATGTCAAAATCTGGGGTGGTTGAACCCCAAACATCCCCTCAGCCCTGGCTTTTGTACGTTCAAACTGTATCTCTGCCCTTTCCCACAAGTATGTCGCCTTCAGATCCATATCAACCATCATGCTCCTTTAAAAAACGCATTGCTTCGTGAACTCAGAACCAAATAGAGTACTTACTCCATTTTCCCAAGCGTTCAGAATCGAAAATAGGATAAACGTAAGATATGTAAAAATATTTACAGGTTTGTTTAGATTGGAACACAATTTTTTTAAAAATCCGTGCGCAGCGAAGCGCGGCCATGCATGGAATTGTATAAAACCAGAGCTATGGAGATGAATTGTGTTTGTCGTAGCAAACAAACAACCAGAACAACACCCCCGTATCCCCAAACAGTGGGACTTTGGCGATGCGAAGTTAGTGGAGTGAAAAAAACAGCCATGAATTCTCGGAGCCAGTTTCGATTGTTTTGCAGTCGGATTTGATTAATGTTGGTCGGATTGTAAAATTTCTTTTAAGATAAGCTTATAACTATGTGCGTGTTTGTAGTTTGAAATTTTTGATAAAAGATGTTGAACCATACCGATGAGATTGTTCTTTCGAGGTGAGTTGGGGTATTTCAGGCATTTTTTGAGTGATTAAGATCGAGCGGAATATTTAGGAAGGGTGTTTAGTTATAGTGCATTGTTTGGGTTCAAGTCTGAACAGATAAACGATGTTTGATACAGTAGTTTTCAATGTTGCATTTGAAAAGTCATCCTTGATGATTAAATTTTTTGTGCTTGATATTCTGAGTTCTTCCGCATACTTTGACTTGTTTTTGTAAAGAAATGACAGTGCTGTTTTGTTTGGATTTAAATCTGAACATATAGATCATGTTTGATACTGTAGTTTTGAATGTTGCACTTGAAAAGTCGTCTTTTAAGATTATTTTTTTTATGCTTGATGTTCTGAGTTCTTCCGCTTGTGTTTTCTTTTTCCCTATAGAATAGATCTTACAAATCTTAGTAGTTTTTTTACAAATATTATGGTACCAAATTACATTTCCTAATAATTTATTTAAATAATATGTAGTTCACAAAATATTTTTATATTTAAGAAATCAAAACCCAACAGAAATATCATGGAATAGCGAATTAATGTGATTGTGATATCCTAGATTGGAGGGAACACTTTTTACTCATTATATTATTTTTTATACCTCGGCTAAGGGTACTACGTATACAACACCTGGACAAGAAAAACTAAGAAAACGCTTGCCATAAAATGTTAACACGTTGCCTAGATGTAAATGGGTGGTAGCCGACACTAATCATTTACCAAGTCAGATCTAGATGTGTAACAAAGTATGTACAGCTGTACACTAAGTAACAGACTTGAAATTTCTAGACGGTTTTTCGTGCGGTTTCGCAACGCCTTCAATGCAGGTGGGTAGATATTATGGAGATGAGAGAGCCTTTACTTTGGGCAAAAAGTGACAATGTAGTATCTTTTTTCCTTGAATAGCATACCTTACGCCATTGCAACAGTCACGTATTGTCGTGACTATGCTTTGAACTGCTTTGTGACTAAAAAGGGTGAAGTATTGTATATATTTTTAAACTATCATTTTAATATGAGAAAACTCCAGCTCTCGAGCGTCACCTCCAACCGTGGACCGGTTTCGCCCTTGTTAGGGCTCATCAGCACGGTATAGGAGGGTAACGCAAGAGAGCGGAGGGAGAGCTTTTAGTCTAGCCGACTATAACGGAAAAAGTGGTGACTATTGACTATTCCTCCACTATCTGCCGGAATGAACTGCACATTCCATAGAACAGATTTAATTCCCGAAAGGACACAGGTATGAAAAGGGAGTATTTTACCACTACCTCTGGTTAGAGGAATATGTGAGAAAACTCCAGCTCAGTGAGCTGGAGTTTTCTCACATATTCCTCTAACCAGAGGTAGTGGTAATAATTCGTAAGACTACTAAACACAGGACTAACACAAAAACTTTGGACAATTTTTTTGAAATATCAAAGGGGAATTGATTATTGTAAAGAGCAATAAAAAAGGACAAGATCAGTGAAGGTGGGGTTTATTGAAATTTGGAGAGATATGTGGTAAATTTAATCCTCTTTCTATTGTCAAAAAAGGGAAATTTCTGTCTTTAGGGCGGATAAATCTCCAACTCTGGCAATGCCCACTGACAAGGTGCTTATAAGGTGTTTTTGAACAGGTACACACATAAAAAACTTTTATTCCTACACCCTCCCCTTTATTTCAAATGACTTTTTGGACACAACCTGAAGAAACTCTTAAATTGATATCGCTATGTTTAACGATAAGGTTTAAGGTATCCGTAACTCTTTAACATAATGACTTTTTTATGTGGGGAGTTCTTTAGTTAACCAAGGTCTACTCAATTTACATATTTAGATACTAATTTCAATAAGAAATGATAAAAATAGTTTTGATATACTTCACGTCAAGCAAGGGTTGGCTGGATTGGACCCAATTGGGTTGGACCCAATGGGTTTTTTCAATAAAACCCATGAGAAAAAACCCACATTTTGGACCCATTTTTGGGTTTTTTCAAGAAAAATCAAGATTTTGGCTGTTCCTTCTAAATTTAATGTGTTTTTTCAAAGTTTAGGATATTTTTAAAATTTTAATGGGTTTTTTAAAATTTAAACTAGGTTTTATAAGTTAAATGGTGTTTTTTCAATTTCAGGGAGTTTTTTTTAAGTTAAATAGGTTCTTTCTTTAATTATTCAGTGGGTTTTTTCAATATTAAATGGGGTTTTCCAAAATTTCGGACGTTTAAAGTTCAAACTAGATATAAAAAATAAAGATGGTTTTTTCAAAGTTGAATAAATTTCTTTCAATATTGAATGTTTTTTTTTTCAAATTTTTGGATTTTTTAAAATTTTAGTGTATTTTTTTCAAAATTTAAACCAGGTTTCAGTTAATAACGGGTGTTTTAACAATTTCAGTTGGTTTTTTCACAGTATAAAAGCTTTGAAAAAACCCACTTAACTGTGGAGAAACTGACATTATTTTGACAGAACACATTTAACATAGAAAGAACTCACTAAAATTTGAAAAAAAACACATACTTTATAGGAGAAAACCACTTAATTTTGAAAAAAGGAAGAGGTTATTCCACACAATTTCGGGGGTGATGGTAAACGCTTAACATAATGCTGATGATAAACGTTGAAAAAACGTTTTGTGCGAAATCTGTGGGATTTAGATTTTGCCATATTTTCAAAGTTTTGTTTTTGTATCAAAGATTTTCTCGTGGAGGTCGGACTATACCTGTGTAACTATGCACATGAGATTTTTACAATGTAAGGAACTTTACAATGATGCACTTACCCTCGTGTACTTTCCTTTTGACCATTTCGACGTCGTAGTCGTTTTCTTTGAGTAGGGCCACAGTCATCGCCCAAAAAAACGATGGAGACTGTGCCCCGAATAGTGTGCATATTTTTTTAAAGCTTTCTTCTAGGCGAGGTATGTCTGTTCCGCCAATAGCTGCAAGGAGAAAAAAATAAGCATGAGAAAAGCGACATTCTATTCAAAATTAATGACTTTATTCACTACTACCTGACTAGCGGTTAACCAACAGTTAAAGAAGAGTTCAAGGAATGCTAATTTTTTTCTTTAGCTGCTGGTTATCCGCTGGTCAGGTCGGCCACAAATCAAAATCACTTTAAACAGCATAATTGGTTTGTAATATAAAATCTTAAAAAAAGGAATTAAGTATTTGAATTTTTAATGATAAATACTCTTAAAATTTAACATAATTTTTAACTCTAGTTTTTGCTGAAAACGTTTCTGATAGTTCAGATTCATATCGTTCATCACAAGCATAGTTAAACACATGTTTTGAAATTGGTTATCTCGAATATCAGATTTTACATACTATGAGATTACGTAAGATAGTGAAAATATAAAGAGATAAATTGATCTAATTACAACCCGTCTTATATTGGGTACATTTAAAGAAATCACTTATATTACTTTGCTTTGTGAAAATTTATAAGTTAAGACACAATTTTAAGATGTTTGGATCTTTCCAAATCCTTAAGTAATTATCAATTTCTCTAAAGAACCACAGTTTTACCATTAGCATAACTATACCAACTCTACTAGCTACTTATATCTCTATTGCTCTGTTCAGTTTTCATCCAGAATGCAGAACTTAAGAATCAAACATATAGCTATGCTGTGTTAAAAATAGAGATTCACCTCAACAAGGTCTCCGACAAATTACATCAAGTGTTAAGTAACTAAACGAGTTCTTAAAGAGAGACATAAAAATAAATTGAAGGTGTTACGGAAATAGAAAAACGTTTCAGTCTGAGCTAAGAACAAACAATTAAGGATTGTTCGTCACAAAAACGCTACTTTTTTCCCTGTCAGAACTAAAATGTCCTTTAGATGTTCTTCGGGTAAAAACAGCAATTAAATGGATTTGTTGTAACAATCAGATGAAAAAACTTAACTCATATATAAGTTTTAATTTCCTTTTAAAGACAATTAAAACTCAGTTACCGTAAGAAAGTATCTATCATAGAAGTTATACTATTACTTGAATCTAAGCTCATACTGCAACCTCTATTAAAGGTGTAACAGACAATGACAAACCAAAGACCATTCGGAATCACATCGGAAAGCCAATTAATCACATCGGTCACCAATTCAATGTATTCATGCCAATTAAGTTTTTTTTCTTTTAGTGGGTCGCATTTTAATAAAACAGTTATTTTGAACATAAATGAAACAAAAATTAGTAGTATCAATACAGCTTTGTTTAGCTAGACTGAGAACACTAGTTGGATGAAGAGCTGCCATACTATCAAAAGTTAAGGTAAAAACTACGTAGAACCGAGGTACACTTAGATCTAGGGTACCCAACCTTCTCGAACTATCCAATACATGTGTGTTTGAGGATATTAAAAAATTAAACATAAGTACCCAATGATGAAGTAAAACTTTAAAATACTTTTTCATTAATTTATAAGTATTTGGTTGCTTAAACATTTTTTGCACAACATTTTGCATCTTCTTATTTCAAATTCTACTGACCATCATAAATTATCTACCCTCGAATTTGAGTAATAGACCTTCCTTCAACACCTTCAATCTATTTCACTGTGAGAACTACGATCAAGGCCAGTAAGTCAATGTGAAACAATCAAACGGAGAAAGATTCAAAAAAATTCTAAAAAACGATCGAATCGAGAGGAACAAAAAATTCTTAACTCCCTCACCCCCACAACTCTTTTCCCCCTTCCAAGCATGCGCGCGTGTGTGGGAAAACCCAACATACCGTTTTTCACTCTTGGTTCCACTCCCTAATCTCGATTTTGTTGGGAAGGCACGTATACACAGGGTTCCCAATCAGCGTGTGAACCACGCAGCGTTCATGATTTACGAGCCAAGAAAAACAATGGGCAAATCGCTCTCTTCTTCCCCCGACTCCAAACACCGCAGAAGATTGCTTTAGGAATGCAGTTTTTGAGGATATTGCAAAACAACCTAGCACCTTTTTTTTACGACGAGGTTGTTTTAGGTTTTATTGGGGAAAGTACCCAAACGATGGAGGATGTTGAGTGGGAAGTATATGGAGAATAACTGGTGAACACACATTGGTGTTCGCACAGGCTGGTGTTTTAGAATCAATTATCATCCTTAGTGAGAAATTCCCAATTATTTGGGGTTGATAGTTTCGAAGGCATTCTGTGTCTGAAGATAGTCCAAAAGATATTTCTCCATTGAACATCTAGAAATAGAAAACATCCTGTAAGGATGGCTTGTCTGAGAGTAAAAGTAAAAATATACTGTTATACTCAGAACTTATTAAATGTAGGTAAATAGTCTGTCAAAGCTATATGCAAGCTTTTAGCTCTTTACGTTAAATTTTTCTATATTGATTGTTTAAAGAGGAAATATGTGTGATACACACAAACAGGTAGTATTTGAACATAGAGAGATATATAGTGGTAAAAATAGTTATATATCATAATAACTCAGAATATATAAGATGTAGATAGTATATCAAGGCTATGCAAACTTAACTGTTCAAACTTCACGTTACAAAGTTAAAAGAGAAGTGATACAGGTGGTATTTGAACAAAGATAGTCTTAAAGTAGAAGAAATTAGTAATAGTTTTAAGTAGGGACTTATGCAAAAATATAGTGTAATCTAGTGTTATATGGAATTTCAAGTGAATCTGCTACAGAGTAAATCCCCAACTGCACAAGTTTTTACAGCTGTGCATAAATTTGAAAATTAAATTTTAAAATCCTAAATGGTTCAAAAGTCTCTATTTTATATACTTTTAAGGGGGGTTATTTTTTAATTTCCAAATTCAGTCAAAATGAACATATTTTAAGATAAACTGTAGAATAAAGAAGACCATAAATAATTATTTCGCAATCCTTCAAATGATCTACTTTACATTTTTATTGCTTATGTTTCTTCAACTAAAATATTTGCTAATATTGCAAATTATTCCTATATTGTATAGATTATTAGTATTATTATGAAGTGAGAGAGATAGAGAAAGAGAAAAAGTTTATAAAGAATCAGTCACTTTTTGAAAACCTCAAACCCACATGAGACATTTAAATTTTCTGATTTCAAATTCTTAAAAAAATTTAAAACAAGTTCCAGAACAGATAGAAATAAATCACCTCCTTTTTCAAAAGCAACACAACTGGGAGGAGATATAGGCTTAGCAGAGTGTGTCCAAAAAGGAGGAGCTTTTACAAATACCAAACCAATAGAAACATAACGGCGTGGAGAGGCCGGGAACAACTCAACCGAGACATCCTCTCAAAAATGACAACTAGATCGACAACACAGATAGAAGGGGATACAAAGCGGTTCCTGTCATGACAAGTTGTGCGGAGTGTGTCATTTTGGGTGACGTGATTTGATGGTGGCTCGCGTCAAAAATTACTGTTTTCTCCTCGTAGATTAGTGTGGCTTTTCGATCTCTTCGAGAGCAAAAATGTAAAAAAATGAAAATAGTATTTAAAAAAAAAAGAAAATAGTATTTAAGTACAAGTAATGGTAAAACTGTTGGAGGGGGTACAAACCTGGGAAAAGGTTGGGATATCCAGCACTGAACAGCTTTTGCACTGAATGGGATGTACTACAGACTGAACTGAATGGATGTATTACAGATTAAATAGGAAATGTAGACAACGCAACAGATGGAAACAAATTAATAAAAAGTTGTAGTAGGTAGTTGCATCATTGATGTTCACTATTGTTTGTTAAAAAATTGGTGTAATAAGATTAAAGTTGTTGACCATGGATAGTTTGGTTAAAGTTAAGTTATAACTTGAGTTACTTAAAGTACTTACGTTAGATATTTTTCGTTTTATGATACTGAAAAAGTAACTAGTAACTCTAAATACTTCGGCAGTAACTTACTCGGTATTTTAGCTACTTGTATTTAAATACTTAACAACCATGTTGAGAGTTTAAGATGAGATGATCCTCATAAGAGGCTCAATGTGGTTTAGACAATGATTCATTCAAAGCGTTCTTTTACAAAGAAACAGGAGTTTTTACTTTGATGGGGGGTAAATGAAAATGGGAGTGCTGCTAAACATGAAAAGGTCATTTAACTGTAACAACAAAAGGAGGATTATATAATACAATAAGGGAACACAAATGGTTACATCATTGCTAACTATAAAAAGACTAGCTATACGCGTTTAATGAACTCTTGCACCATTTAAAAGTAGTTTGGAAATTACTGTCAAGTCCTGTCAAAAAGGGTCAAAAATATTATGATTTTTTGAGCTTTCAAGAGAGCTATGTTTTTTTAGATGATTTTTTTGTTGTTGATCCTTTTTGTGTTTTTACTTTGCTTAGGGTAAAAGGAAAATGAGAGAGCGGATACATCAGATCAACAGGTCTGGGAAGCAATTAAAATCGACCAATCAAAAAAGGTTCATTAAATGCACTCCAAGTCGTCATTGGTGCTAACTGAATGGGTTTGGCAACTCAGAACCAAGTTTTCAAAATTAATTTACTCATCTCCTAATGAAATTCTACAGAGCTCATTTTTTTACAATAAGTGTTTGAGTCATCTTCTTATGCCCATCAAATTTTCGTCTGTATCTATATCAGGGGTTCTCAAACTTTTTAACATCGCGACCCACTTTTGAGAAACAAAATCTTACGCGACCCACCGACTTCAGTTAATTATCAACTGAACTGAGATAATTATCTCATGCCCCCCACAGAATTTTAACTTCTCTGACTGGGGGGCGTTCCCCAACTATTCAGTTACAACAATAAATTACTACATACACGTTTTAGAAAAGAAATTAACTTTTTTTGAATATGAAAATTGAATATTTTTGAATTTCAGCGTATGAAATAGTTTAATTGTGGGCTAACAATGATTCCCACAACAAAAAGGGGGTCTGGGGGTCCTCCCCCAGAGAAAGTTTTAAAATTTGACCCTTAAAAACATGGTTTTTAACTTGTTTTTTAGTAATATGGGATAAATTGCAGTTGCATCATTTCCTAAGAAAATTCTTAAAATTTGCATTGCTCCCCCCCGGTGTGAATTTTTTTTAATTTAAATTTTTAATTTATTTTAAATTTTTTTTAAAAATCTTATTTGAATAACCGACTATATTTGCATTATCGGCACATTAAAGTGCCACACATAGGCCGTATTTACATTAATTGCCTTTTCCGTTCAACACCAAGTAGTGTAGTTTTCCTCAAATTTTTATTCTTTTTATTATATGGTAATTTGATAAATTCAAATTAAGTTATTCAAATTATTGAAGTTTAAATAATAGTTTATAATTCAAAAGTCAATAACAAGTTTGTAAAAATTTCAAAAAGATACTTCATATTCAGAAAAATTAAAAATCCTCTCGCGACCCACCAAAAACTGACTGGCGACCCACCAGTGGGTCGCGACCCACAGTTTGAGAAACGCTGATCTATATGATTTAGCATGGGAACGTCTCCTTCTATATTTCAAGACAGTTTGTGTTTACTAACTTCATTCACCTTGTCAAAAGGGAAGCAGTAAATAGGGAATTACTGCGATAGTTTTCGACTCACGGATTCCACCGTAAGAGTGTAACCTTATCCATGAATCCAAAACATACGACTTAACTGGAAACCCTCAGTGTTGCCACATTTACGAGACAAAATAATAACCACTCCGGCAAACAAACTCCCATGATTCACATCGCAAGCCAACGACCGCGTTTTAATAACGTCGCCGCCAGAAGAGCGCGTTTACATAACGCGTTATGTCGTCGTCGTCGTCGCAACTTGCCCCTGACAAAAGATTTTATGGCCACTTATGTTCTAGTGAGGCAGTGGTTATTGGAAACGATTCGCTCCCTCCCCCCTCCGAATCCATTCTTTTTGGTGACAAGGGGGTTCAGGAGAATTACGAGGCATTCTCCGAGATCATTTGCAGGTATGACGAATTGTTTCCTGCCGACCATTCGCTGGAAACATAGTCTATACAATTGTTTCAGGTAGCATGGGCGGTTGTCTCTTCGCTCTGACTCAAAAGTGTTTTGTTGTCGTCTGATTTCACGACTACGTAATAAAATTTTCCTCCCCTTCCCCCTTTTTTCTGGGTAATTGGAATCGGTTTCTGGAATGAGTCGGTGTGGTTTGGTGGGAGAAACAGGTGGATTGGGAAAGGGGGGTGATTGGTGACGATTGTCTTGGGTGCCTGCTTCGGAGAAGAGTGACTTAGTTCTGAAATGTATTTAAGAGAAATTTCAAAATGATTGTGTTTAATGTAGTTTAAAAAGTTCAGGTTCAAATGTTTTCTTATATTTAAGAGCATAAAGGAGGACGATTTGAAAAGAAAAAGTATTTCCTTTTTTTCTCTTCCAGTTATACTAACTCTATTTCTGTTATTTATAAATTCAATAAAACCGTAGAAAATTTTTCAGCTTTCTTATTTATCCTTTTATATCGTTAACTGAATATCCCAATTTACCCTGTGTTCTTCCAGATGTGAATTAAAAGACAATAGAAATTGAGTACTTATTTAAGTATGTGGTTGAACGAAGGGAAATTTTTGCTGAGTTAAGAGGGTGTATTCAGATTAAATAATAAGTAATGAGAGTATAATAGTAAATATAAAAATTTTCTTATCAGTTCTCACTTAATTAAGTTTTCATCTTTGTTACTATCTTACTTTTAGCTCATTTTGAAGAGATTTCAGTTTGAATTGGGGTAAAAGAAATTAATTATAATGCAATCTCGTAAAGAGTTTAGAAACATTGGTAATATTCCTCTAAATTTTTACACTTATTTTAATACAAGTAGGATTTAATTTTAACACTAGGGTGGGCCGAGAAAACCTTTTTTTTTCGAAGTTTTAATAGCGCGGAAAAGTTGCGAATTATATAGACAAAGAAAAGGAAAAAAAATTTTCAAAATTGGTTGATATCTTCCGATCGCGCAAAGGCCCCAAAGTTTGAAAAAATATGAAAAAACTTGAATTTTGCGATTACTTTTTTAAAAAAATCAAAGATTAAATATTGTTCATGATTTTTTTATGTGAAACTAATATAGTTATAGACATAATCGTTCAGATTCCATTCTTCTATCACTTTTTTATTCGTTAGATGTTTTTTTTTCGTTTTTTCGTTAGTTTTTAATGTTCATACAAATTTTGTAAAGTTGTTTTTCCTGCATTTTTAAACAGCTAATAACTCTAGAACTATACAACTTAAAAACTTGAAATCAGTCCCATTTTGTTTTTGGTCTTTGATTTGGTGTGCATCATGATCATCATTTTCAAAAAGTTTTTTATTAAATTTGAAAAAAGTGAAAAAAAATTTAATAAAAAATTTTTTTAAAATTTTTTTTGAAAAAATATTAATAGCCTTTTAACTCTTAAAATGAACATAACTACCCAATTTCAAGTTGAAAATAAAATTTAATCATGTATAAAAAATAAAAATAACCGTAATTTAGTCAAATCCCTAAACATTCCCTAAAATTATACACCAAGAGCGATTCACTCATGGAAAATTTATCAAATCACTTGAGGGTGTTCATATGATATAAAACATGTAAAAAATGTTACATAAATTTCATAAAATAAGACAATTAACAGATTCGGTTTAAAATCTTACAGTGCTAGTTCTCAACTTTAAGTTAATTCAATTTGCATGAATTTTACCTGAATATTCCTTAGAAATGTGTTTATATCCAATTTTTTTATGTTTTTGATTTGACTTATTAAAAGTAAAAACAATTAGATATAAACATAATTCTTAGAAATTTTCAGGAGAAATGCATGCAAACTTAACTAAATATTAAAAAACTTGATTTTGCGTTTATTTTTTTTTAATTTGATGTTTTCGTAACGTAATAGTTTGCAACGTCTTCTAATCGTCACGGAAGCCTCAGGAAAAGTTTGCGGAGCTGAATCACGAGAAGGATTTATAAGAACCACTCTGCTCTCTAGATCATACATGCCGAACTTCATCAGCAAATCCAGCTTTAAAGTACCTTAAGCCACCAAATAGATGTTTAACGTTAAAAAATATATTAAAGATATTAAAAAAAAAACTTGCAAAAGTGTGAAATTTTCAATATTTTGGCAAATTTTTCAATATTTTGGCTTATGCGCGATCGGATTATATTAGCTGATCTAAACCAAATTAAAACACAATGTTTTTAGGCTCTATTAGAAGACGTTGCAAACTATTACGTTACGAAAACATCAAATTAAAAAAAATAAACGCAAAAATCAAGTTTTTTCATATTTAGTTAAGTTTGCATGCATTTCTCCTGAAAATTTCTAAGAATTATGTTTATATCTAATTGTTTTTACTTTTAACAAGTCAAATTAAAGAAAATTAAAAACTTTAGAACATAAAAAAATTGGATATAAACACATTTCTAAGGAATATTCAGGTAAAATTCATGCAAATTGAATTAACTTAAAGTTGGGAACTATACTAAATTTTACAGTGCTATAGCACTGTAAGATTTTGAACCGAATCTGTTAATTGTCTTATTTTCTGAAATTTATGTGACATTTTTTACATGTTTTAAGTCATATGAACACCCTCAAGTGATTTGATAAATTTTCCATGAGTGAATCGCTCTTGGTGTATAATTTTAGGGAATGTTTAGGGGTTTGACTAAATTACGGTTATTTTTATTTTTTTATACATGATTAAATTTTATTTTCAACTTGAAATTGGGTAGTTATGTTCGTTTTAAGAGTTAAAAGGCTATTAATATTTTTTCAAAAAAAAATTAAAAAAAAATTTTTTATTAAATTTTTTTCATTTTTTTTCAAATTTAAAAAAATTTTTTGAAAATGATGATCATGATGCACACCAAATCAAAGACAAAAAACAAAATGGGACTGATTTCAAGTTTTTAAGTTGTATAGTTCTAGAGTTATTAGCTGTTTAAAAATGCAGGAAAAACAACTTTACAAAATTTGTATGAACATTAAAAAAATTATATCTAACGAAAAAAAAAGTGATAGAAGAATGGAATCTGAACGATTATGTCTATAACTATATTAGTTTCACATAAAAAAATCATGAACAATATTTGATAGTTTAATCTTTGATTTAAAAAAAAATAATCGCAAAAATCAAGTTTTTTCATATTTTTTCAAACTTTGAGGCCTTTGCGCGATCGGAAGATATTAACCGATTTTGAAATTTTTTTCCTTTTCTTTGTCTATATAATTCGCAACTTTTCCGCGCTATTAAAACTTCGAAAAAAAAATAAAAGGTTTTTTCGGCCCACCCTATTTAACACGTTCCATTGCTTTCAAAAGTAAAAAAAAATACTTAATGCATTTACAAAATCAGACACCCCTACAAAAGAGAAACAAGCACAGAATAATTTCAAACCTTAAACAAAAAAAGGAAAAAAGAACGGTGATTCCTTTTACTAAAATTTGAGCTAGATAAATAAACCAAAATCATTTCAAGGTGCAAAAATCATTCATTAGGTGACAAGTCAAACAATTTATGAAAAGAAGAGTTCTTCACCAGTAACCTCTGGTTAGAGGAATGTGTGAGAAATGAGTTAGAGGAATGTGTCTCTTGCGTTGCCTTCCTATACCGTGCTGATGAGCCCTAACAAGGGCGAAACCGGTCCACGGTTGGAGGCGACGCTTGAGAGCTGGAGTTTTCTCAAACAATTTATCTTCATAACACCACAACCTCACAAAACATCTTTTGCATCGATAACACAACCCCAACAAACAACCTTTCCATCCTCAAACAATTCCACCCCCTCCCCCAACTTCTAAAAACCACCCCAAAACAAAATCAACATCTTCCCTAAATCAACCCAACCCCCCTCCCCCAAAGGCGAGGAGGAACCCCACTTAAACCCCCCCCACACACAATTCAATCGCGTTTATTAAAAACCATACCGCTAAACGGCCGGATTCAATAATAAACAGGAAAGAAGAAGGCCTTCCCCCTCTCCTCTCTCTCACTGCGTGACGTCATAGCCAGCCGTCGCGTCTCGCGCTACGTTCGTCAACAGCTGTCTGGATCGAGGGACCGTATACTAGGTACGCTCGGTTTCTAATGGCGCGCACGCGTTTGGGGTACGTGACGGAATTCGGGGTCTTTCGGAATTGGGAGGGTTGATGGTTTTATAGCTATTTTAAAAACTATCTGTTGATTTTGAAGTTGTCTTTTTTAGGTTTCTTACTTGGCCTTGTTTGTGGTACGGTGAACTTGTCCTTTTAGTGCAATATTAATTAGAGGTATATTTTAGGATAGTAAGCAATAGACTTAGGAGTATTAAGAGCGGATCAGTTAGTTTAACCAAGAATTTTTCACTTTGGTACAATATCAACCTAGATATTTTTAAGGACAGAAGTATTATGAGTCTTATATTAAAAGGATTTTAGTGCAATATTTTACCATAGGAGTTTGAGGATAGTAGTAATCGACTCACGAGTTTTACATGAACTCTCCAATTTGTTTGTTATACAATAAACTATGACCTTTCTGTGAAGTAATAACCTAAGGTCTTATATGCAAGAGTCAATCTGTCTTTTATGGAATGAATTTAACATTTTAGTCATTTCAGGGCTATTTCAATAATATATATTTTAGGATAGTAGTCAATAAGCTCATGATTATTATAAAAGAATCAATAAAGAGATAGATGAATTATCTTAACACCCCTAACATACAAATTAAAATCTTAGAAGACACTTTTCAGAAATTTTACCATTACAAGAAGAATAACACCTACTGTTTTAATAAGATTTGGATGCGTAAGATATCAAGACTTTCAGAGATGTTTTCAATTGACCTCATTGCTTTTTATCTTTTGCTGGGTCTCAAGGCAAACTTTCTCCTTCAATCAAATGATTCTTAATTAAATATCCGTTTTAATCATGACTATACTACTCCTTGTTATAATTTTTTATCCTACACAAACCTTTATTAGCATTATTAAATTGAATGATTTATATTGGGATCTTTAATAGAGTAATAATTTACGGTTTATGAACAATTCTCAATACTTCGAGGCTAGTATTAGGCAAAAAAGAGTTACATCTTATCAATGTTAAAAATAATAGGCCATAACTAAATTTTACAGTAACTATAAGAATAAACTATTTTGCTATATTTGATTTGATTTAGAAAATTTTCATACAGTAAAAACAAAAAACAGTAAATACAGTAAAAACAAAAATTTAAGACTTATAAATAAAAAAGATAAATTTTTTTCGTAAGTAAATAGTAAAAAGAAGTTAAAAAAGGCTATGATGGGAAATTCCAGTACTTTTTTTTACTCGATAGAGGTATCCAAGAAAGGAATCAACGTGCAATTATTTTATTACAATGATTATTTAGCTTTTAATTTAATTTCAATGTTTAACTTTAAAAAAGGGCACGAAAACTTCAAATGTCAAAATTAAGACGTCATTTAATCTTAAACATTGATTTTAAACAATGGTTTAATTATTTTAACAATGAGGAAGTTGCATGATTTTTTTAAATTTTTTTAATCGATTCCTCTTGCAAAAATAAGCAACTACCCAAAATTTGAGGCCGATCGAGAAATTTTTTGATTGTCAAAAAATTAACAAAAATCCCCTTTTTAAAATCAGGCGAAAACGCCAAGAGTTTGGATGTGACGTCATCTTATACTAAACATTGTTGTAAAGCAATGGAGTTGATGGTGTTATTGTTGACGTCATCTTATAGTTTAAACAATAAACGTTTTCAGTCACGTGTTTTTTTCTCGACTTTTAAATTAAAATATTTAATTACCTGTACATTTTTTTTGAAAAACTGACTAGATATTTCATTTTACCATACAAAAAACCATACGGAACACTTGTTTGCTTTTGAAAATCTAACACATGCAACTTCCTTATTCAAAGCAATTGTTGGATTTCACTTTAAAGTAAGAGCGAAACAGATCTGACGTCATTCAAACCTAAACAAAAGCAAAGAGATTGTCTCGGTTTTTATTTTAAAATATAGAATTAAATAAATTTTTTTGAAACTTTTCATCGATTTCTTTTACTGGAAAAATGCATTTTTTTCTGTTTTCATTGCTTCTCATTGCTTCGAGGCTAGTTTTCGGTGAAAAAGAGTTAAATCTTATTGATGTTAAAAATAGAACAAAAACTAAATTTTTTAGTGCATTTGTTACGGTGAATGTCTGAAATTATTTGGGAAATGTCGCCATTCACCGGTGAATGTCGACATTCTCCAATTTCGGACATTCACCGTAACAGATATAAGTATCAATTATTTTGTTATACTTGAATTGATAAATGAAAATTTTCATTTTTACACTATTACTGATATTGTAAACACAAAAATTTACAACTTATAAATAAAAAAAGGTATAGGTAAATAGTAGAAGGGGATTGGAGTGGCTATGATTGAGGCAATGTAACTCCATGTGTGTCAGAAAACTTCAGTCTGCTAAAAGTTGATTTTAAAGATAAAACATTGACAAATTTGACAAGAACTTCCTTGCTTTCGACTTCTTCCTTCCTCTTGGTTATCATCACCAGCATTTTCTCATTACATATCGAATACATGTGTACTACAGTAAAATCAGTAAGGCCTATAATATTATCGAACTGCAAGACGGTAAAGCCAAAGAATCTCTATCTTCCAGTACAAAAATAAAAATATCTTACAGGTTTGTATTGTTTGGCCAATGAAGTAAACAGCAAAATAATAGACGATGAAACCGCTTCGCCGGCTAGGTTCACACGGTATAGTCAACATCCCCATCTATTAAGGCACTCAACAGAGCAAGGCAGTTTACCTACATTAACTTGGATGGTTTTGAAACCGGTGGTTAATCCATTTCGCTTTCTCTGTCCTTTTTGTTTTCATAGTTCAACCACTGTATCTAAAGCGGCGCAATATTAGGTTTAACCAAATTTTTATATATATTCTGTATTGTAGCCTTTACTTTAAAAAAGTTTTTTTTGGTGCAGAGAATGTTTACTAGTAAATAAGAAGCTATTCCATTTGTCTCTTAAATTAAGGGTTAATAAATTCACGGAGTGTCACCAATTTAGGATAACTTTTAATTTGATTCAGATTTAAAAATTAACTTCGTATTTAATTGTCATTCATTATTGTGTAACATAATATTAGGACTTTAAAGTCACAAAGGTTTATAAGTAATTCAAAGGGAAACTCGTCAAATATAATTTACTCAAATTGGAAAAAGCATGGCAACTTTTATAAAAGAAAAAAAATGGAGCTAACTTAAAAAAAGAAACCCTTGCATTTTTGAATTTACAACCGAGGAAGAGAATCAGAAAAAAACATTAAAGCATCTTGAAAAGACAGTAAAAATTTACCATTATGAGAAGAGTATTTTTAGAAACAAAAAAAGGAAGGATATGGATTTATACATAAAAGAAATTTATGTTAGATCCTTGTTTCCTTAAAAAAGGGGAAAAACTCAATAGAAATAGAACATAGAGTAATTAAAATGGACATATAACTGAAGAACCTGGTTCACGAAGGAAGTCCACTCAAAACTTTATTACTTAAATGTATATATTTTTTGGGGTAAAAGCCTGTGTGTATAAGGAAAGTGAAAAGGAAATTAAGTTCGGGTGAAATTTATGACTCTTAAAGGTATATACACTGTTAAAAATAATCCTGCAAAAAAACAGAAAATTTCTGGCAGCAAAAGTTGCCAGAAAATTTCTGCAGGCCGAAAAATCCTGTAAACAGAAAAAAGCTGTTACCTACAGGTAAATGCTGTAAAAAGAAACTTTCTGTCAAGTGAGCTACATATTTTTCTGTTGCCTTTCAGTAATTTTCTGCTTGTGCGCATGCACTTATTTTAGTAGAATTTTTTAAAATTTTAATTAATTAATATCCGGGGATAGAACCCACGACCTACCGCATGCTAAGCACGCACGCTACCACTGAACCAACGAAGATTCAGTATAATGTTGCCAATAGCTGTACTCATTTTCGATGCATTAAGTTTCTGTTTAAGTACAGATAAGCTAAAAAACTAGATAAAAGCTGTTATTTTACATAAAATAAATAGAAGTGCGGTGGGAATGTTGCATGACAGAATATCTCTGTAAACATAAAGTCATTGTTATTGAAAATTTCTGTTTTTCTACAGTTTTTTTTACAGTGTAGATAATTTTATTTCATTTCAAAGTTTTGAGGGATTCTAACTTTATTGGCAGTCCCTCATCTTTGAAAAATCGACGTTAAACAGCAAAGAACTTAATTTATATAACATTTAAGTTACCCACATAAAGATCCTTACGCCCGTGAAACACAAAACGCCACAGGTTAAAGAAAAAAAATATATCGAATCTCGATAAACCCATAACACAAAAAAAACCCCACAATTATATCCCCAAAAAAGTTACCGACTCAATAATACCCGTCAATGCGTAGGAGAAACCGGCGTTTAGAAAAAAAACGGGGTGTAAAGGACTGCAGTGAAAAATGATCTTTTAAACACCAGCAAGATTAATGATGGTGAAAGTGCCGGGATAAGGGCCTCTTGTAGTCCCACCGCTGCCATTACAAGTGATTTCATTAGCTCCAGATTGCTCAGATCTGAAGCGAGATTTGCGTTAAAAGCTGTCGACATCGTTTTGTTTCTTCTCTTCCTCTTCTCTCTGGATCATTAGGAGCTGGAGGTATTTAATTTTAGAAGGGTTTCTTTCTGCGTTTCGGATGTGTTTCTTTTTTCTCATTCTTTCGTTTTAGCGGAATAGTTTTCTGTCTAGGCGAGACAAGGTTTTTTTTCTCAGTGTTCGCGGAATCTAGAGATTTTTAGTGTTAAGTTGGAAGCGGAGTTTTAATCAAGTGTCAGTGTAAATTTGCGAAGTATTTTCGAGGAGGATTTCGCATTGTTGTTTGTCTGTTTGGAGGAATTTTAAGGTAATTTTTTTGAGCAGATTAGGGTGGTAGACACGTCTGATGTAGGTTGTTCTGTTTTGGAAGTTTGCCCCACTTCAAAATGTTAGAGAATTTAAAAGTTTAGTAACTGTTGATTGGAAGTGTTTTACATTCCCTTACATGACATTTGATTTTAAAATATGCAAAAAAAATCATGGATCCACATGTATAAAAGGGATAGAATTACAGTAAATGAGGCCCCTAGTTTCAAAACCGGACATATCCAGTTTGGCACAGCTTCGGTAAGAGTCGACGCGGTCGCCAAATGGAATATTACGATATCATGCTATATCACGGCTGGTCGCCCGTTCCGGCCGCCATGTTTTACACCAACTCAAATGATAACACTTAAAAGTGCGTTACGAAATATAATTTTGTTCTTATTTTTAAATTAAACAGTTACCGGGGATTGAAATATGTATCTCCCGCATGGAGAGCGTGCACCATACCGCAGATCCAGCGGGATATACTGAAATTGTAAAAACTTGTTATAACATCCTTTTACTTGGGTTAATCTTTATTTGAGTCGTGGTAAAACATGGCGGCCGGAAAGGAGACCGGCCGTGATATAGCGGCAACTAGTCTTCCATTTGGCGACCGATTCGCGGTCATCAAATGATCGACTCTTTTATCAAAGCTGTGTCAAAATGCATATGTCCGGTTTTGAAACTAGGGGCCTCAAATGCTCTTATAAAAAATTTTTCGTTTAAATAACACATCTGCTCTAAAATAATGCCAAATCTTCTACCGATAAGGACTTTCGTCAAAGTTAACTCTTTCTAAAGATCAGACGGCTGGTTTTTTTATAAGATCTTGTACTTTTTGTAAATCATAAATGTTAATGAGCATGACTATAGAAGCCCTCGCGCTGTTCCTAAAATTATAAGTGTTCAGCAACTAGTTCCCCGATTAGTTAGTATTTGTTAGTTAACTATTTTTGTGTAACCACTAGATGCCAAACACTTAATAATTTCAGAAATTTTAGAAAAGCTTTAAACTAAAAGGAATTTTAGGAAAGGAAGCACTGCGAGGCCTTCTATAGATTAAAAGGGAAGTCGTTTATTTACTGTATTTACAATGTTAAAATTTAAAACAATTAGATTCTTCAATATTACCTTTTTATGCGGCATCATTTCAAACTGTCACAATAACTCATATCATCATCAGTAATTTTGCAGAATCAATACTGACTCGCCTTTTACGTCATTAAAGAGATACCCGTGACTAAAATTAGGAAAATAGCTCAGGTTAATGTAAAATTTATTTTTGGAAGGAGATTTTTTGCGCATCTTGGGAAATAGACGACTCATCGTGGGATACAAAAATGCTCTATCATTACAAGTTTGAAAAATAACCTAACTTTATCAGATTATGTAGATTCAAATTTTTAGTTTAGTGTAGAGTAGAATTGAGGAACATTTGTGATAAAATTAGGTTGAGCTGTATAAGGATGAAGAGGCAAATTCAAAAAGTACTAAATTTGAGAAAGGCATAGATTTTTTTAAGATTCTTTACCTAGTATAATAACCGTTAAGCTACCTAAAATATACCTTCTCCATTGTATTCCAACCAAGACAGGCGACGTTAGAGAAAACCTTCCATTACTTATAGCTAAATTCACTGCCTTATTCTATGCTACATGATCAGCGGTTAACCACCAATCAAAGAAAGAATCACCGACTCTGATCGGTGTAATCCTACTTTGATTGCTGTTTAACCGCTGGTCAGAAAGCACAGAATACGGCCGTCACTGGATTATACAGATGGTGAAATAGCCACGACACCACAATAAGTAATGGCTATGCACTGTGATAAAAGATACATTTCTTTAATAATTTCATCAGGGGACCTTAATTTAGATTTTGGAAGCCATAAGTATTAACTTATGGTTAATAAGCATTAAACCATTATTTAGCCATTATTTATTAAATACAGCAAGCAATGAGCATTGGTGAGCATAAAATGAGCAGTGGTGGCGTGGCAAAAAATTTTGAGGAGGATATATAGGTATTTCAGGGGGGATAAGGAGTTATTTTAGTCGTATTCTGTGGTCAAAAAGGGAAAAACTTTATGAGTTCAGGGTGGATATCGTTACCACCACGCCAAAAACTCGAATATTCTATTAATTACAGGCTCAAGTCTAGAAGTAGGTCCAGTCGCCAAGCGAAGCAGTAGCGCCAATGTATGCCTAAGTATCAAAGTGAAGTTGGCGACAAAAAATTCACCAAGAGGTGCCAACCCGAACGAGATTTTACCTTATTACGGATGCAGATTCGCGTTTTTGGCGAGGTGGTAACGATATAGTACCGCTAAATCCCCCTCTACATCCCTGTATTTAAGGCCAAAAAAAGTTATATTTTCCACAAAAACAGTTTGCGTAGAATCTGGTAGAAAAACGTCCCATTATCATACGCAAATTCGAAGACAGACAAACACACACTACAGAAATACCATTTCTCTATTTAACCTGAAGAAAACGACGGAAACAAAATCCAAGACATCCCCACCAAAACGTTCTCCTGGCATCATTAATCCAAGCTCCTTTATGAGATAGATTGAAACAGGTTGAGATTCAGAGAGAGAGACCTTGCAAAACGTTCTTCCCAGAACCCTCTCTTTTTTCGCCCAGGTGATCTCCAGACTGGAAGATTGATGATGGTCTACACACTCCAGGGAGCATCCCATGTTTTAAAATCTCAGAGACTAGCGGTGATTCTCTGCAATGGTAATTATTTAGGGACCGGTGGCGTGGGTCCAAATGGTGGAGCTCTTAATAGAAGCTTAATGTCTTAAATTGCTCGCGGCGCTTCCTGGTGTTGTTGGGTAAGGGTGAAATGTTGATAGAATGTCTTTGGATGTGGATCGTTGGCCTAGTTCGTACTCTATAATGATAGAAATGGGGATAATTTGATCTAGTTTTGATTGAATTTCTTTCTTACTGACAAACTACGTCGACTAACGCCTGGAAGTGATGTATGGTACGGTTATGGTAGTGTGAGGATTAGTTTTAGTATAGGCGCTTAAACATGTGAGGATTGGGGACCCGCTTTTTAGAAACGACCTATTTCTTCAAAAGGTGCATAAAATTTGTTTCAGAGGTGAACAGGCCTTAGCATAGTAGAATTATAGTTATCCGATTGTAAATTTTGTGGAAAAAATATAAGAGTGAAGGCAAGGGATACAGATCACGCCAATTCTTTAGCAAAAGTAATTTTGATAAGGAATATATTTCGGTAATTCATAAATAAAAGGACAGAATATAAAAACTTTGGAATTTGTTAAATTAAAATTTCAATATTTTACTACATTTTATTCCTCCCATATCGCCCCTTGTCTCGCCCATATCGTCTTGTATCGCCTTACTCTCCCAAACATTTTATATAACTTGCTATACACATGTTGCTCATTAAAACATAAGTATCACAATCTCTCAACTATTCCATTGCTAATTTCCTTTAAAACTGTATCTTAAAAACCTATCTAAGCTGATAGAGTTCGCTTAAATCCCCACAAAAGCTTGTAAACTAGTTCAAAACGACAGCTTTTAAGCAGCTTTTTGGCGTAAAGCTATTAACTATCAGGAAGTAAACACACCGACCCTGAGATAGTAAACCTCAGCGCATTCAAATAACAAACGCAGAGGAATTCTTAAAAGATTCGGTGCTCAACTCTCACCCTGAATAGAAGCCATTTTACGACAGGTAAAAGAAGGTCAAGATTATCAGGTCAAAAAGACAAGAACAAAGGTCACAGTTTGTCATTATTTCGAATGCGGTTGGTTGAGAAACGTTTAGTTTAAACAGTTGAGTAATTCTTATCCAAGATCAATTTCTTCTTACGTGATGTAATTTGTTTTCAATTGTTGGTTTTCATGCTAAAATTATGCGCGGTTTGGGGAAGCGTTTTAAATGCTTTTTTTGGAGTGACGATAAAGATGCGTAAGGATTACGGATGATTCAAGGAAGTCTCTCTGTGCAATGATGAAAGTGTGTTATAGTGCTAATCTCACTTGTACTTAGGGAAATCATAGTTGTTTATTTACGATAAAATATTTAGGTTGATTTTACTTTGTGGAGTGATATAAGTATATGAGCATGCGATCTCTGTTTAAATGAATGTTCTATGTTGCATATATAGAAATATTTTTCTTGTTAAGTTGGTAATGTAGACCCTGCTTATGTTGGTGATAAAAATTCTGTGAATACTGTGTGATAAAAATTGTAAATGTAATATACTGTGAATAATATTTTGTAACATATTTTGATGGTAAATGTAATATATTGTAATGATATATTGTAATATGTAGTGTGTATTGTATTGTGTGTAATGTGTATTGTATTATGTAATATATTGTAATGATAAATGTAATAAACTGTGTGATAAAAATTCACGTGAAAAATAATCAGTGGAAATAATAGTTTTAATGACATTCAACGAAAATAAAGATGTGGAAACAGAAAACTTCAAAATTATAAACTAAGCAAAAATTACGCTTATCTAATCAGAAATTTTTTACATGGAGTTGCTCGGTTTTTTAATTATCTTAGAAATTTAGCCTGAAACTAAAAGTTTTCTCTTTTACTTTTACTTTAAAACTTAAAGATCAGTTAGAAAAATCTGAAAACCGTCCATATTTCCTCTCTGCAGGTATTTTTCATCTTCTACATCTAAATTTTTCAAGTTTGTTTGATGAATACAAGAACTTTAGCCAAACACTATCAAAACCTCATTTTAAACATTAACAGAAACTTAAGACTCACATCGTTGCTCATAGGCTCCGAATGCAAATAGTAAAAACGTACAAGTACACACCTTTTAAGAGAATTGTTCACATTTAAGTAATACTATCAATAAATAAAGTTTATTACATCCAAAAATCCGTATCAATTTATAGGGCTTTCACTAGCCATTGGTTTAACATGGGAGAGACATGGTTCGGGCAGGGCGCCAAGAGGGGTTTTTTTTCGCATTGTTCTCATCGGTAACAAATGTGACTTTTCTTTTCTCAGTAGGAATTGGAATATTATGAACGTACAAATTTATATTTTATGCCAAAACCAGCTTCCCCTCTTTAAAGGCCACATCCCACATGAAATGAAACTCACTCGGTATACGACCGTCACCGATTCCCGACGACATTCACACCACGGATCCTAATCTGCGCCTCGCGCCATCATTCATCATGTCGCATTAAGATCCCATCAGTCTCCGCTTTTTTAATTGCGGTGCTCCGCGTATTTGTTCTCGCCAAACCAGACATGGCAATTAATAGCGCGTCTCAAAAGATTTCTCTGTTCCCGGAACGACCGAGGGCCAGTGGTGTTGCTTCCCGACTCCGAAATTGGATAGTTTTAGGTGTGCTTTGTTTTTTTTTGTTTCGTAGTTGTTGACTTTTAGAGTCGTAATTATTCAACTAAATTAACCTTACAGTGCCTGGTGTAGCGTAGCCTTTTGGCTGCACATATTCACTGTAAAAATAAATGCGGCAGTTTACACAAAAAAATTCAGTTTGTTTCCTTTAAAAATTATTTAATCCTTCTGAGGCTTGCTCTACGATGCCACTTTGAAGCAACACTGTAAAAAAAAACTGTAGAAAAACAGAAATTTTCAATAACAGTGACTTTATGTTTACAGAGATATTCTGTCATGTAACATTCCCACCGCACTTCTATTTATTTTATGTAAAAAAACAGCTTTTATCTAGTTTTTTAGCTTATCTGTACTTAAACAGAAACTTACTGCATCGAAAACCAATACAGCTATTGGCAACACTACACTGAATCTTCTTCGGTTCAGTGGTAGCGTGCGTGCTTAGCATGCGGTAGGTCGTGGGTTCTATCCCCGGATATAAATTAATTATAATTATAAAAAAAACTCTACTAAAATAAGTGCATGCGCACAAGCAGAAAATTACTGAGAGGCAACAGAAAAATCTGTAGCTCACTTGACGGAAAGTTTCTTTTTTACAGCATTTACCTGTAGGTAACAGCTTTTTTCTGTTTACAGGATTTTTCGGCCTACAGAAATTTTCTGGCAACTTTTGCTGCCAGAAATTTTCTGTTTTTTTGCAGGATTATTTTTTACAGTGTATAGGAGTGTTTATATGTGAATGTGTGAAATATCTGTATTTATGTATTTATATATACTTTTTTCTCCTTTTTATTTCTCTTCTTCAATCATTATGATTCTTTTAGGTTTCTCATATGGGTTTCTATCGCTATTTGTTACGATTAAAGTGAAAAACTTCCGAAAATTAGTTTTTTGTCAAAAAAACCGTATAAAAACAAATCAATTTGTTAAGTATTTTTCATTAATTTACCCTACAAAATTAATAAAATATTTAGATTAATTAAAAAAAACACGCATTGTTAAATAATTGTTAAAGGCAATAGATTTAGAATACCTAAACATCGTGGTTTGGCGTTATTCTGTATCTTTACTATACCCGCCAAAAAATCTAAAATTTTCTTTAATTTTGTCTTTTTCGCTCTCACAAGTTGTACTTTAATTAATTTCGTAAAATAATTACCTATATAGTATAGTAAATTTACGATGTCGCAACCACGCAAACTTTAAAAAAGTACAGAGATCAGCAACTTGAAATTACACTAGAAAGGATAAATGAATAAACATATACTATAATACACATTATATCCTTCCTATTTTGAAAACAACTCGCATAAAGCGATTTATGATACACCGTTAGCGCAAAAATAAAATGGCGTTTACGACATTAAACTCCAATTAAATGCGGAGGTACTTTTCCCTCAATAAAAGTCACCCTAATTGAAATTCGTTACAAAACGAACTCAGTGTTCAAACGCAAATGAGACTTGGTCACGGTTTTTGAAGAGAAATAACAATAACCATAAGAGCATAATGATGTTCACCCAACCAATTACAAATGCAGGAGGTGGACAGCTCGAATTATCTTTAATATCGATCGTTAACTAGTTTCGGAAAGTTTTAAAGGACTTTTTAGGGTACTAATCAAGCCGTATTTGCAGAAAATTGGACTGTTTACAACGACTCGTACCTGTCATCAGGAAATTGCATTTAAGTGTTTCAAGCGAGCTTCGACGTACAAAATCACTGAGATAAAAACCTAACCTTTCGATTATAAGGGACTGATTTAATGGGTTATAAACTGTTACGAGCCTCGGATCGTGTATGAGTAAGAAGTATACTTATATTTTAGTCATAAAAAGCTATTAAAACTGGGGTATTAAGCATGCAAACTTATGAATAAAAGTTAAGCAGCACAATACACATTTTAAACAATAGCTTGCTAGGTTGTAAACGGAAAAATATAAATGGGTATTGCTTTTATACTGAATTATTTTAAGCGGAAAAATTCGGGTTATTAAAATTGCAAATTGCTGAACCCCTTTCTATTAAAAGGGGGGATAATACCCTATCATTATAACCACTTATATTCGTTTAGGATAATTTGTTTTTCTAAATTTAAAGGTTTGATTATAAATCAATAGGTTTTAAAAATGAAATATCATTAAATAAATAATCCAGATTTGTTAAAAATATGCGTGCTTTTGTTATGAAATGAAAGCAAAACATTTGCGTCAAGTTATTCAAAATAAATCCGATATTCCGAATCATCCATGAAGAAGGTTTAGCTGCTGAATCCACAAATGCAAATTTTTTAAGCGTTCGCTTGTGTCCTCTACACTTAATCAAGGGGGAACATCTATTAATCTAGTTGCGCTAAGTTTACCAACTACCGAAATACATTTATATTTACTTAAGGACAAAACACACTACTGATAAAATCCATTCTACAGTGGTGGTAGAATAAGAAAGTTCAATTGCACAGCAAAACATTTTCCATTTATGACCTACTTATACTTAGTTTAGTACATAAAAAATTTAGATTTTGAGTACGTTCGCACCCCTATAACTTTTACTGTTTCTCTCTCAGTCATTTTTATATTGGAAAAAAGTTATAAAGAGCTTGAAATTTCCGCTCTCTCGCCAACTTGCCATCAGTCCGAAAATTTTGAAGGATGGCGTGTAAGTTTTATCCCCCTCTTAAATGTTTTTTTCATCAAATCAACTGACATACTATTCGTTCAGATTAGTACCTCAATACAGTTAAAATTTATTATCTTTTTAACCCTTTCAGTCCTAGTCGGCCCAAATTTACCATAGGATTTAATGGCGATGTCGGCCGCTCTAGGAATGGAAGGGAAATTTCATTACCTTGGTTGCACTACTACTTTAACAGTAACTATTATGATTCCTTTAAGAGAACATTTTAAAATAGAATCAAAACAATCATGGAAAATAATTAAATATAGTAAAGGAATCAGGGATGAATGATTTGAGGAAAACAAAATAATTTTTCTATAAAAGGCAACCGGGAAGTTTCGTAACTTAGAAATCTAAATAAAACTTACGTTTTACGATTAATATGCATATAAAAACATGTTAAGCAAAACAGAAGGAAAAAAGTTTGTTTATTTGAAAAAAGTCTATAATTCGTTTATAACGATCGCATAGCAGAAGAACATAAATTTCGTTTTTATGGATTTGGCCTGGGAAGTTCTCAAGCCGTGAAAGAAAAAGGATGGATAATTTTGCGAGTTTCTTAAAACACTCTCGACAGTAAAACTTACTTCATTTTTGATAAAGCGAAAAGAACTTTTCCATTTTCCGGGATTCTGAGAATACATTTTCATAATAGGACTACCTTTTTTATGATGCGTTTCATAAAATTTGTGTTGATGAAAAATCATTTTGAAATCTTTTTCTAGGTAATCTTATTGTCTCTTTAATTTAGACATGACACTTTTTAATTTGGTACCTAGTAATTCTAATATTTCCGATGGGAATCAGTCATTCACATTCTTGTAATTGTTAACTTTTCTTTCTTTTTCTTAATTCAGTTTATCATCCTCCTAAGTATGTTGATAAGAGTTAAGAGTTAGACATAGAGCTTAGTACAAGCTAACAATAACAATAATTTTTGTTGGACGGTACCATAAAACTAATTGTTTTTCTATGGAGTAGCTTGTTGGGTTGAAACGAAGAGAAAAAGTAATATTTTCTTATTTATTTCTCCTCAATGAAATAGTGTTAGCTGAAACCTTCAGTGAAACAACAGTTATCTTAACTTAGAATTTGTCAAAACAGCTATTTTTCAAAATTTAGTTTGAGGGAAACAAAGAGTTGTGCAAAACTCTTTATTAGCACTCTGATTGTGATGCCACCAGCAATAAAAAACATCATAAAAACTCATTAGAATGTGCTAGATATGATAATAATTTTAATAGGGTGAGAATGTAAATTTAAAGTTGCCTTTGAAACCATTAACAAATTAAATTACACGATTTTCGGGGGTTTTATACCACTCCCTGGTCACAATTCTTCACATTTCAGCGACCCCTTTCCTTTTGTGATGTCCCACTTTCGAAACCGAAATTAAAGCTTAACATATTTAAAAAAAATCTTACTTTATTTTTAATACTACTTGGAGATTCCTCTTGGAGAACTCTTTTATTACTGTTAAATCAAAACTAGCAATAGAAGACATGGCTCTGTTATCCCTTTAACATCAGCGGAAGAAACAATCTGTGATGCCCCAAATATTTGAACTCCTTATCACATTTCCTATTAGCACGGCTAATACCAAATATGTCAAGTTAACGTAACTGAGACTAAATTTTAACGAAATTTGGACAAAAATTGGACGAATCTTGAATGCTTGGGTTATGCGACATGTGACGAAATTTGTGAATACCCCAATTCAGTTATGATATTGTTAGTAAGATGTAAGACCTCAAAACGACTTCCATTTAACTAAACTACGCTCCCCCAAACCAGCAGCGGTCATCGCATGCGGTGTCGGCGGGCGTTCGAAATCCTCCCGGGTGGTTCGGGGTCACGTTCGCGACCGTTCGATCAAACGATACCCGGGAGAAGAGGGTCGGAGATCCCCGACGTGATGGAGAACGCGGGGATTAAGCGAAGAGGAACAAGATTTTAATTGCGAGGGATTTGGGATTCTTCGTACGTGAGCGCTCAATTCCGTGTTTAATTTCGGCAGAAACGAAAGGTTGGGTGTGTGCGTTAGGGACAGTAGTTTTGAAGGGCTGTGCTTTCTGTTGTTTTTGTAACTGTGAACTTGTTTTATAACAATATTTAATGTACTCTATGGTTTATGCAATTAGAAGGGAAATTTTACCACGCTCCAAAGCATTGGAAAAAAAGACAGCATAAGAGATAAATTTATATCTTTATTGGATCTTACACTCTTAAAACGATTGTATCAGAACTGAGTAAAAAGTACTCAAAAAGGCTCCTATCCAATAAGTACTCAAATTTGAATACATGAATATACTCATTCTGAAATGTGCACATGTTACGGTGAAAGACCAAAATTTGGTGATTGTCGATATTCACCGGTGAATGTCGACAATCACATGTTCGCTTATCTGTGAAAGTCGACAATCACCACCGGTGTATGTCGACAATCACCGGTGAATGTCGACATTCTCCAATTTCGGACATTCACCGTAACACATACACAAAAATGAAACATCGTGAGCTCATTTTTGAGTTCAAGCTCAAGATGTTTCATTCTTGAGTATGCACATTTTCAGAAATGAGTATATTCATGTATTCAAATTTGAGTACTTATTGGATCGGAGCCTTTTTGAGTACTTTTTACTCAGTTTTGATACAATCGTTTTAAGAGTATATACTCCTTTGCACTTAGTTAGATAAATTATTATTCAATGCCTAGCTATCTCGATCTGAAAAATTCCTCGGGAGTCAGTGGACAGGGACTGTTTAAGGTCAGGGGGTCTGCACAACGGACAATCAGGTGCACTACAGTCAGGGTGCATAGCGCTTTTTGCTACTCCTTATTAATCTAATCCAATCTTTTCTCTATACTCCACTCAATTGAATACCAATGATATAAATATAGCAGTAAAAAGATAGTTTACCTACAACTAATAGATATCATTTCTATGTTAGTTTCTGTTTGGAAAATAGAAAAACTGAGACCGCCTAAAGGCTTATAAGCAGAAAACAAGATCTAAGTTCATTTTATTTGTAAATAAATGTATGCGAAACAACAAAAATACTATAATGTCGTAGCTTAAAGAGGAAAAAGTTCCCTTCTCAAATAAATGTTCAAGGAAAGCAAAACTAAGTCGAGAACTCATAATTTAGCATTGGTGGAAATGTTTTTACTAATCATGCATAAATTATAAACTTTAACAAAACAGAAATGTACAATTATACTAACAAGTTGGAAACACTTTTCATCTTCATCACTTTAATCTAAAAGAATTACAATATTATTAAGATCATTCTTGATATATTTTATACTTGCAAGATAAAGATAAACTCCTCGTCATGGTTTAAATTTCTTATTAAAGTAACTTAACTGGCTATTTTCAGAGAAATAATAGCTTAATAGCTGGACTATCCATAAAAGCCTCATTCTTTTTCAAAATACCTGTCTGAGAATTTCCCTATTGTATTTGTAAAAATTTCGATACAAGTTATAAATATTAGGACCCCCAATCCCTCAACCTCAAATCCTTCCCGGGTGTCACAAATGAGACTAAATCCTTCACGCCTTGGAGAAAGGAATCAAAAACTAACAAGCTCAATAGATGATGGCAACTCTGTCGAAAAGAAAAGCCGCGAACAACATAAGCCCGAGCTGGCAGGGGACCAACTTGACAGAAAAGCTCCAAGTGCATGGACCGATTAATCGCTGCGGCTGTTTTTGACGACTGCGAATGGAGAGATTCGCAGTAACCAAACTGTTCAGGTAAAAATAGTTTGTGACGAGCGAACACAGTTGTGATGCTTATAAGAAGAGATGGGCACTATTTTCTTTTGTGGTATTGAGGTGGTTGTTTATCAAATTATATAAAGATCATAACGGGTATTTGGGTGATTATTATGTGAAAGAAAACGTTTTCTATGGAACATTTTTATTTTTTATTGAGTTACTCAAAGAATAGTTTATTATTTTTATGCTATATTTACACATAAGGAAACTATAAATTAATGAAATAATTTTGAACCATTAAAAAACAGTATCATATTATCTCAAAATAAATAATTTTAAAATGGTAAATTTTTATTTCATTCTCGATGATTCGGCAAACATATTTTCATTTAGCAGTTGACTAACAGTTTAAAATAAGTTCCAACTTTTGAAAAAGGCCATGAAAGAATATACAACACAGAACCATATTATAACTCTTATATTATCTTTTAAACTAACAGTTATACTAATACAGTATACTCTATTCAATTTATATCTAAAAGTATGGGGGAGAAAAAAGAACTTCAATAGGTCAGGTTTTTAAAATAAGAAATGGGAAAATAAAAAAAATGAAGTATCCTAGATAGTTTTTTTTAAATAACTAAGATTTGGAGGGATTGTATTTCAGAGGCACACTCAAGTTAATTTATAAAATATTAAAGTTCAAATTATATTTTTATGAAAAAAAAAACCAATATTTTATTAAAAAACTATTACTTTTTTGTTAAATACGTTCGGCAATCAAGTACAATTTTAATTCATGAAATTTCTGTTTTAAATTGAAAAGATTACATTTACAAATGACAAGAAAAACAAATAATGCAATAATTTTGTAGTGAGGACATATCTCAGAAAAGCAACTCAAAGGAAATTTAAATATGTTTTTGGAATTATCAAAAGATTGGTTTCCTGAGTTTAGGGGTATGTGGATAATTTCATGAGTAACAGATGTAATGCATCACCAAAATAAAGACTATTAACTCAAAAATTAAATGTAATTATTAACAAAAACATTAAAATTCAATTATGACTTAAAAGACTGTCCAGCTCCCATGAAACGATCACTTACAAAAGGAAGTCCAAGGTCGCCTTATATAGCAATTATGCTACGTTTATACAAGACCTTGGAGAACTTTGATATTGAAATAGTTTTGTATTGAAAACCAAAAACTCTTCACACAAAGAAATGTTGCCTCTAAGAGAGACAAATGTTTTCAAAACTTTGGGTAATTGTTATTGATTTGGTAGCAATAAAAGAATCACTTCCAAGGTTGCGTTAACTGTAACCTCCGGAAGAGCGAAATTTCTTTGAAAACTAAGTATTGTATTATAAAATGTAATGATGGAAAAAATGAATGCTTGCACTCAAGATTTTGTTTCCTTTTCTAAAGTGCATTTGGTGTATGAAACATCAGCGTACGCGATGAAGAAATTACTATCAACAAGTGTAAAAATTTAACTTCCTCGTTCAGAAGTGATTTGTGTATGTTTTTTGGTTTTCATGATCGATATCTTGGAATTTGTTTAAATCATTGTAGATTCGTGTGATTATATAGCGGTATTCTTCATGATTTAGCTTTAAGATGATGAATTATTCAATGAAACAAGTTTAGATATATGGGAGGATAAGCTTTCTAAATCCCAATCAACGCACTGTCATCATATTTTATGATTGTATATTAAAGATATTTTAAGAGTAATAGTGTTAGGGTTTTCAGGAATTTTCTGAAGTAACAGAGATTTTAAATTAATACTCATAAAAGATACAAGACTTCTACTCCTTTTTATTGCAATTAATTAACAGTTTAGTTTAAAACTTTTGTTAAAATTTTTAGTTTAAACAAAACGTTATAAACCAAAGTTTTTTAAAAAGTTTAAAACATTTAACTGGGACAAACACTATTTTTAAAAAGAAAATAGTTGTCAATGATAAAAAACTGTTAGGATAGCAGTAGTTTAAATATGTTTATTATCATTATTTAATACGTACGTTTTTAAAGTTGACTAGTAAACTCTTACACCCCCATTAAAATAAAGTAATTTATTGGTAAACAAATCATATATCTTCCCTGAACAATTTTGTTAACTTATATTTTTTTACCACAAAATAATACGTAGTAACCTCATTTTTTTTCTAAAAACATGGGGTTGATAAAAAAAAACATGTGGGATTAATTAAACCCAATAAAATATCTAAAAGTATTCACTGTATTAAAATTACATTAAAAGTACTACTGATCATTTACTCAACAATCTAAGTGATTGACACTTCATAATTTTGAAATAATGTTAAATGTTAACTGTAAATGAATATTTAACTCACTACATAAATTTTCTTTACAGATATTTTCTACGTTTAAAGCATTATTTAGATCGAGATATGGAAAATTACTCAATTGGGGCATAAATATGTTGAGTTCTCAAGCAAACTTCAAAAGTTGAAGGAACAATAAAATTCTTTGTGTCCTTGTGCGATTCGTACGATGTGTCTTATCAAAGAGAAGTTAACATATTGGTCATTATGATACACGTATCATGTTGGTACTTGAAATTCAGGGCTGAATATTTTTTTAGTTTTTAGGGAAATAGCACTTCTATGCGACCCTTGGATAGAGATAACAGATAAAGACTTCAATTGTTGCTAAAAAAACACTTTTACTCAAAAAATTTTGAAACTCAGCAACCAGTTATCTCGAAATTTATCATTTGTTTAAATTTAAATGCAAAACAGAAATAAGGTTATCGCCGATAACGTCGGCCAATGAAACAATTTGATTACAATTTTCCCATAAAAGTATATTTTTCAAGGGAAAATGTCGGCTGGTGTATTCAGTGCAAAGACACAAAGAGTTAAAATAATATTTTTTACTATCTTATCATCAATAATCAAAATTTAATGAGAAGAAGGAATTTATCAGTTTATTCTTTTATTATATAACACTTTGTTTATTGTTGTTTATTCTGTAGTATATTTTTTATTAAAAAATAACAATAAATATCCTATTTTGCACTTTGTATAAAAATAACACAGTGTTGTTCTTAAATACATTGCTTAATTCAGTGTTTTGGATCAGAAAGAAAACAAAATTTTGTTTTTTATATTCAAACAAAGTAATTTAAACCTAAAAATTATCCTATTTATAACATTATAAATTAAAACAATTATTTTCATTTTCTAAACCCCTAAGTTCAAAATCTTATGCACTTGATATTTTTGATATAATCCAAATACTTCCTTTTCCACTAGCTTAAAATTTATCATATTTTAAATTCTTTTATTATAAAAACGACATGTAATAATACTAAACATAGATTATCAAACAAAATTATAGAAAATCAAACTATATTCTATAGAATTTAATACGAATTTAACACCAAATAAGGAAGGATATTGAATAAATAATGAACTGATTTAATTACATGAAAGTTGAGAGCTTCTAAATTAGTAGTTATTTTAAGAGGAATTAGTTATAATAGCAGAAATAGGTTATTAATTATTTGTTAGCTCATAAGTTATTAGAAGAGAAATGAGTTAAAAGCTAAAATTATTTATTCCACACCTGCGCTGTTGAAACATTACATTTTTTTCAACGCTAAGCCCGTGTTCCTCTGGTTTCACTAGTTGGCCTTCACCGCTATAAGAGGCCTACCACAGTGAAACGTATTGTACAGTGAGCAGGAACAGCGAGGGGAAAGCACCACACGGGAGCGTTGAGATTCGCTTTTACGGTTGCTAATCGCATTGGATGAAGCGAAGTGGTCGAATGCAGTGTAGTCTAAGCGGTACACGACGAAAAAGGGCGAAATACTGCACTTTTTGATGATGGTAAGCCACTTGGTACACTGATTCCATGGACCATAAGAATGAGTTTTCGATCAGGAGTCCGCCGAAATTTCCCTTAGAATTTAAAATATTTAAATTTTTGTGAAATTTTTAAATTCGCGTTTTACACCTTAACTATCAAACTTTTCAACATGTAAGGTGACTTTCCTATACAATTTGAGGTCGTAGATTACAAATATAAAGTCGAAAATTTCAAAAAGATGCTATTTGATATGTTTTTTTGAAAAAAACTAAATTTTAAAATTTAAAATCTTCAAAAACACAATGTTAAACATAAGTTGGTATCATGAAATTTTTACCAGTTATTAAGCTATTTGTAACTTTAAAAAATCCAAAATTTCAAAGCTTTACCTTTATAATTCACCGAGATATGAGACTTTAAATTTGGAAAATTTTCAAAATGGCGGCCATGATTGATGCGACTACTTATCGAAAACTTCCCATAACTCGGTAAATTATTGTTCAAAATGAACAGTTAAAACCTTTTTTGAAAGAAAAGCAATACCACTACACTATTAAGACATTAAAAGAACAATTAAACCACTTTAAGTTGGTTCTAAATAAACTCTAAGACAGATTAATACTTTACTATGACAAGCATGTTAAAAGCTTTAAAAAATGCTTTCTTGGTGAAAAATTGTTCTAAATTTTTTATTAAATGTTCACCCTGATATAAATAGGCGACATTAAACCATTTAAAGGAAAATTTTGCTTTACAAGGGCCTGGGCGCAAACGCGAAAATACCTAATAAACGCGCGCTTCAAATAAACTTTTTCTGTCAAAGAATCACAAAATCGTGCTTTCTATTATGATTTTCTAACATTATTTTAACCAAATCATGCTTTCTATTATGATTTTCTAACAACATTTTTACCACTTCAAGTTTAAAAAACAAGCATCCCTTACCTTTTGTATCAGAAAATTAATGCTTAAAATACAATTTTTCCGGTTGGAAATTACCTTTAAAATGAGTATTTTCTAGAAAAACCTTTACTTACTGTGTTAAAACATGAAATATCAATGAGATTCATAATGTATTAAAATATGTTATATACATTTAAACTTACCGAACACTTTTTAACAATTAGTAATCGTTGTGTATTTGCTGTTTTTATGAATTATTTTTAAAAATTAGAAAGCATAGATTATGCAAGGTGTCCCTGCAAATCTTCAGGAATACCATGTACACTAATGTGCATGAATTGTAGAGGTGAATGCCAAAAATCAGAGGAAGACCTATAACTTAACCTTTTACGTTAAATTCAAAAATTAAATCAATACTTTTGAATTTGTGCCAAAAGAATAAATAAAATAATTTGAAATCCTTAAAAGGCTATTTAATACCTTTAACTCTTTATATAATTAATGAAATTCTTATCTTAGTGTTGTAATTACCTACTGAAAGGAGTATAGGCAAAGTACATGCTTTATTTTTTAAATCTAGCTAATAATATAGAAAATATACCAATTCTCAAGAGAGGCATACGTTTCTTAAAAGAAAAAATCTTGATCTATCATGGTACACATTTAATATGTTTTTTTACAGGAAAAATATATTGTCTCTACGACTCTCATTTAAGAAAAAAGCCTTACTTATTAACTATCAAATCCAAATATTTGTACGATGATTATTAATGAAAGATTTGGGCATTTGACTTTCCCGATATTCTTAATTTCTAATAAATGTAAAGACATTGAAACTAATAGTAAAGTTGTAGGTAAGTAAACAAGCACTTGAAAATACTATAAGTTTTTTACTAAGTTGAAAATACTATTATTCATTATAAGGCTGGTATAATTTAAGTAAAGCCCTGGATACTCTACCTAAGGTAGAGTATCCAGGACTTTAAATTTAAGTAGTCTTGTAGCAAACTAGCAGGACGCATACAGTCTCAATTAATTTTGTATACCGATTAAAAAATAATTGCTTAAAGTTTAAATGGTGTTATGCATTACCATACAGGAAATGATTAGATGTATTACCCTTACTCGATTTTCAAATACACAACGATTACTAATTGTAAAAGTGTTCGGTAAGTTTAAATGTATATAACATATTTTAATACATTATGAATCTCTTTGATATTTCATGTTTTAACGCAGTAAGTAAAGATTTTTATAGAAAATACTCATTTTAAAGGTAATTTCCAACCGGAAAAATTGTATTTTAAGCATTAATTTTCTAATACAAAAGATAAGGGATGCTTGTTTTTTAAACTTGAAGTGGTAAAAATGTTGTTAGAAAATCATAATAGAAAGCATGATTTGGTTAAAATAATGTTAGAAAATCATAATAGAAAGCACGATTTTGTGATTCTTTGACAGAAAAAGTTTATTTGAAGCGCGCGTTTATTAGGTATTTTCGCGTTTGCGCCCAGGCCCTTGTAAGGCAAAATTTTCCTTTAAATGGTTTAATGTCGCCTATTTATATCAGGGTGAACATTTAATAAAAAATTTAAAACAATTTTTCACCAAGAAAGCATTTTTTTAAAGCTTTTAACATGCTTGTCATAGTAAAGTATTAATCTGTCTTAGAGTTTATTTAAAACCAACTTAAAGTGGTTTAATTGTTCTTTTAATGTCTTAATAGTGTAGTGGTATTGCTTTTCTTTCAAAAAAGGTTTTAACTGTTCATTTTGAACAATAATTTGCCGAGTTATGGGAAGTTTTCGATGAGTAGTCGCATCAATCATGGCCGCCATTTTGAAAATTTTCCAAATTTAAAGTCTCATATCTCGGTGAATAATAAAGGTAAAGCTTCGAAATTTTGGATTTTTTAAAGTTAAAAATAGCTTAATAACTGGTAAAAATTTCATGATACCAACTTATGTTTAACATTGTGTTTTTGAAGATTTTAAATTTTAAAATTTAGTTTTTTTCAAAAAAACATATCAAATAGCATCTTTTTGAAATTTTTGACTTCATATTTGTAATCTACGACCTCAAATTGTATAGAAAAGTCACCTTACATGTTGAAAAGTTTGATAGTTAAGGTGTAAAACGCGAATTTAAAAATTTCACAAAAAGTTAAATATTTTAAATTCTAAGGGAAATTTCGGCGGACTCCTGATCGAAAACTCATTCTTATGGTCCATGGAATCAGTGTACCAAGTGGCTTACCATCATCAAAAAGTGCAGTGTTTCAACTTGTACCGCTTAGACTAGTGGATTATATGCGGTAGTCGCAGTCACTGCTGGATAAGTAAAAAAGTACAACTTTTTATTTATAAGCCTGTTTATTCTCTGGGATTTAGGAGTACTACACAAGAAAGACCACGGTTTTACGCCCAGTGCTATGTGTGTAAAAAGGTCAAATGAAAAGATTAAAGCCTTTTAGGATGCTTTTTTAAAAATTTCTTGAATAAATACGGTTGTTTTAAAAGTAAAAATTACTCATAAACATTAAAATTTTCAAAATATTGTGTTCAATATGATATCTGATCAATTTTTTTCCTGTTCAACTTACATAAAAGTGTGTCTGGAACATTAATAAACACTATTTATTAATTAAAGCTTTCATATTGAACATGAATCATGTTCTATACCCTAAACGTAAGTTTATCCGCAATAAACAACTGTCGATAAATAAAACTTTGAATGATTTATAATATTAAAATGCCAAACGTCAAAAGTGTAATAAATCTCTCAGTTCACAAACTAGCCTCATCTCCATTATCATGAACTCAATTTATTTGGTACAGTATACTTCCTCAAAGATTCACTCGACGAAATTCATCTTCTAAAACGCAATTCTGATTAATGAAAACTACTCATATAATTCGGTACAGTTGAGCACCATCTGTTTGATAGCTTTCTCGTTTAAAATATATTGCACTTATTTGTTTTTTGGATCAATGAAGACACATGCATTAAGCCAATATGTTGCACTCCAACGAATATTTACAGGACCATTTTTAATTAATCTCTAAAGCTCGTACACAATATAGCATTGCACGCAAAGGCACGACATTGTCTACTGCCAGACCATAAGAGTAATTTACGATCATCAAAGTTAATTAAAAACGACCGTTCGTAATTGAATTCGACATCACGCGATCGACGCGTTCCCATTGGCCGTCGACCGCGATTCCTCACCTGCCATTGGAGGAAAACGGAAACGAGGAATTGGGAAAGTTTACTACACGGGGAATGGCAACGTGATTTATGAACCATCTCGCAGTCGCTCAGTCCTGACGTGGGGTAAATAAAAACAGGGCCGATGATCAAGGAAAAACGTCGGACGTTAACGTTAATGGCGACGTGGGAACATGGCCGTATACATGGGTGACCAGGCTTCGTGTTCAGCCAGCGTGCTCTTGAGCGTTATTTAACTTTTGAAAGTTTCAGTTCTAATGAACCAGATGCGAATACACACACTGAGTTTGTCACGCAAGAAAGGGCGGTAGAGTGAAGGCTGACAAAAATTTTCGGCTCGGTTGTATGTGGTATAGGTCCTGGGAAAATTGGGTGTCTGATGTTTTGATTGAATGTACACTATTGTGACACTTCAGTGAAAATGCTGTTTGGGGGATGTGTGTATTAGTTAAATTGTAAACAAAGGAAAAGGTGTGAGATACTTTCTTCTCTTGCTTGAAAATGATCGTCAAATAAGTTCCTGGGGAATCCTTTCTTTTGTTTAGATGTATAAGTGAAGAATAGTGTGAATAAAGAAACACTTGGATAACCAGTGGAATATTTAAAAGAATATCCATTTTTTTCCATTCCAGAAACTTTTGAATATTTCTCAATTATAAATATTGTTGGGAATAAAAAATAACAGTCAAATATGGCAATAAATGAAAAGAAAGTAAGAACTATAAAAACTCCGCCGACTTTCAAACTTGAAAAAAGAAAGAATTATTACATAGAATGTTTTTTTCAACAATCAATTCTTATTTGGAAATAATTATAATAAAACTATTTAGAATTACTACAAAAGTTATACGACTTAATAAAAAATACTTATAGTTGATTTTTTAAAACAGTGTGCACAGAAGTCATAGCTAACGTTAAGCCATCTAAAGTAGATAGAATAAAATTCAGTTAGTTGTAGGTAAAAAAATATTTATAAATATAAAATTTTTTCAGTATAATTCATACATTAAAAAAAAAGATAATTATTTTTTTGTAACTAAAGGGAAAGTTAAAATTGTCTGTAAGCAGATAATCACATCATGAATTCAAATAGGACTAATCTACTTGTCAGCATATTTTCTACAATCCGTCATAAAGTTTTCATATAGCAATACAATTATTTAAGTGATGAAATATGAATTCTGAAAGAATACTAAAATAGATGTCTTTGTACTATTTCTGATTCCTGCCCAGCCTATCGTTGCATTTCACAAACAAACTTTTCAAAAAACCGATATTTGTTAAATAGCTATGATCTGTCACACAGTGACAGGATTAGTTATATTTTTCCGGTCCATAATAACACAAAGGGTCCCGGGCATTTATTCATATCCTGGATATATCTCACGGTAATTTAGAATAACAAGTAAGGGCGGAGTCACTTTGTCTGAAACTGGCGGAAATCACCATAATGCTAACAAAAATTTAAGAGGCAGTCCATTCCGATTAAGCCATATAACAATGCATGATTTGCATTTGAGACTGACAGCTTTCATTCATAGTTAAGAACAGATTCATTAACTACATGAAACAACTGAGTTAAAAGTCAAAATATAATAACTATGATATCGAAAAAAGATTTAAATGTTATGCAAGAGTTTTTGAAATTTTAGATTTATTGATATGGAAACTTTCCCCATAATGTGAATAGTTTGTTCAGTAATTATATGTTCCTTTAAATCGTAAATGATGATGAATGTAGTTTATCTTACTTCTCGTGTGGTTATCAGATAGGGCTGATAAAATTTCTCGATTTACAACAATTCAGATATGAAAATGTTAGTGAGTGAATATTTTTCATTTTTCGTTCCAGTTAAAAATTTTAACTCAGAATTTAACGAAACCATTTAATTTTATCACGTTATTGATAGTTAAGTTTGAAATAAATCACACCATCACAAATTTTAGGGAAATATTTAAATTTAACTAACGTTTTGTCAGAGATTTTTCTAGTTTAGAATTTAAAAGATAAACAACTTGCTTAAAACATGTTTCCTGATGTGTTATTTTTTTAAAACATTCGTTTTACACAATGGTTAGCAATTACAATTGTTCACTCGGTGTAATCCTTAAATTAGGGTTGGTAATGATTTTAAAATTGTCTTTCCAGTTTCTTTGCACAATAGTTTTTACGGTTTTACCAGAGAAAACAACATGTAATGGAGGTTCAAACTATTTTATATCAGTAAATAGAAAAACTAAACTTCTACTACATGTTTTTACAATCACTTATTATGACAAATGAATATTTTTAGTTATTAGTTAGAGGATATGTCTACTATACTTAATAGAAAGTTTCTAACCTTCTTAGATATCTAGGAAGTATATCATTTGGTTTAAATAAAGCACATTTAAAAATAAAATTTGCCCTTCCTTAAAAGCAATTAAAAGTTATCTCTGGCACTTAGGTTTCGCAAGTTTGAAAGACCTTCGAGATGCGAATTCTGTTTTTAACTATTTAAGATTAGGAAAAGTCACTGGCTGGTCGACAATCACGTTTCTATCAGAAGTGAGGCAATCTAGTTAAGTGTAGTTGAAGAATGTTAATAAGTTTTTGAAAAGCTCTTGAGAAAATACGCCAAGAGAGAGTTTAGTCGGTAAGACGCATTTCAAATGGAAGGCATTCATACCGCTAATTACCCTATGATTTATTTTAGTAAACCTACTATAGGATAACATTTACATGAAAGAAGTTTTATTTTTTGGTTAGATTTTGTAGGTTGTTTAGTTTCTTGCATGCTGGTAGTTAAGTTGCTTTTAAAAGTGTTCTTAAATTTCAAACAAATTTTTCATAAATAAAACTTAAAATGCAAAATTTCCAATGAAAAAATTTAAAGTATATAGATTCCATTTCATTTGCAATTAACCTTAGTAAACTTCACTAAAATCAGGATCACGTAAATAATTTTTTAAAGATTCTAAATTTAAAAAGTACTTTTCACATTACTCATTAAAACTTACTGTATCCTGAACTATAAAAGTTGAAGTAATACTTTGAAGGACTATGTTGCTCTCTTAAAGTAAATCTCTTAGAGGAAGCTCCCCAGCAAAAAACATGTCCAAAATTCCTTCAAAAAAACGTCATAAGTGCAGTTTTCATAAAGAAAACTGCAGACAAAGTGTCCATCCAAATTCCCTTCACTTTTTTGAAGAAATTTTGCTGATTTTTTTGCTGGGTCCGCCCATATATAGCCAATCGTTTATAATTTAACACACAAAAATGTAATTCTTGAACATACTGGCCCACCCTTCACCACGATATAAATATTGCAACTACAAAAACTGCCTATTATACGAAGACTTCTAGTAACCACCCCTAGTATCCGAGCTCATATCAAATATGTCAGGTTTACCTAACTGAAACTAGAATCTGGACGAATCTTGAACGCTTGGGACTGCTCTGCGAAAAAATCTGACCATCAAAAGCAATAAAGCAAACATTATTAAACTATCAGCTTCAACGTAAAATCGGATCCAAACCAACTACGTACAACATAAACTCCTCTCCTATAACGCACGTCACCGCATCTAAGCAAAAACGTCACCTACTCTCTTCTAACCAGAGGCGTTACTATATCCAAAATGTAGTTAGCTTCTCCCCTAATCAAGGCCGGACACTTGTTTTTCAGACAGAGTCAGACAGAGCTCTAGGAGCGCAGATATTCCAAGTAGGTCGGGCAGGGAGAGAATTCTTTTCGTTATTTACTCCGTCTGACGCGCCGTCTCAGCTGGACGGGGAGAGATAACGAATCGCCAAGGACGCACCTTGTATCGGCTGCACTGAATTTGTGAAGCCTTATGCAGAGAGATTTTCCATAGTACCGTAATAAACCCTTTATCCGGAAATCTAAAATCCAAAACACTCTCTTACGCCAAGTTTTCTAATTTTTTTAATTTTTTTTCTAAGAGTTTGTGGTTATAGTTGGCAACGCCGGTACCTTACGTTGCATGAAATAAACAAATTCATTTCATACAATTTCCGAGAGTGGGAGGTGATTGTATAGAGAGAGAAAAAGCTTTTGATTTTTAAGAGTTTTAACCAGACCATGTCATTAGAAGCGATGTGCTTGTACAATACATACAATGAAGAGCCAAGTTAAATCTGCATTTCCCCCTGCCGTATCAGTGTTAAGATGGTTTCCGTAGTTTTTTTTGGTGATTTCCGTAATCCGTGGTATGAAAACAACAACCGTAGCTAACCCACTCCAATATCGCAGTATTAGGATTCAAAGAAAGGGGATATTTGAAAATTAAGTCTCTGCAATACCATCACAAAATACCAAATGATTCAAAATTCATAGGAAAAAGTGACACCGGGTGTAGAGAAATATGCAATCAGAATCACCTGGGTTTGAGTTTACGGCAAAGCTATCCTAACCTGAGAAGCTAGAGCGCGGACAAAAGTTGACAAAAAGCAATGAAAAAAAAATGGGTTGTTGTGGGCAAGCGGTTAGGATTAGAAATAAAATTTCAATGCCAATTTTAATTTTTTTGCCTATTTATAAAAAATGTGTTAATTTTTTTCACTCAAGTGGTTCTCTTAAACTTAGAATGGTTTTGTCGCCCACCCAAATCAAGGTGGTTCTGAATTATCTTTGGGTACTCTAAACCCAGTGTCATTTTTGTCCATCCACCCTGTACACAAATACACAATTTATTAAAATATATGGAGCAACCTTTGTTTCATACCCCTCTATTTTACCCTCCAACTTCCCTGTATTTCATACAATTTCCCATTTTAAAAGGATTCTTTGAATTCGATAACTGACACAGAGTGAAACAAAAAGAGCAATTGAGGTATCCCATCTCTTTTCCTACATTAGAACATATAGTCTTTTAATAGCATGTTATGTAAGGTATCTAAAATTTATAAAATGGACAATATTTTTGGATTTGACTGCTGTTGATTATTAAAGGGAAGTTAATTAAGTTATCTTCTCGTTTTGTTTGTAAGGAGGATGAAAAATATTAAGTTCATTAAGAAAAAAACTTAAAGTTAATTTGGATTCAGCTAATTTTTGGGTTCGTCTGAACAGCAGCATTAAACGTATCACATATCACTATGTCCATAAAAAACTTATGTTCATAATTTTAAACCAAACACTCAACATGTTCTAAAAGGAATACGTTTCTGTTCTAAAAATAAAATTAGGTAGGGTTGTGGGTCAAGGACCTTTTAACAGGAAATACTTAGACCAAATTAAAGGAAATACGATTTTTTACGCATATTTATAAATAGTTCGTTCATTAACAAATTGACTAATGACAAATAAATACTATACCATCAACTCATTAAAAAGCGTTTTTATGACTAGCTTAATTGTTTATTTATCATTCAATAACAGTTGCTTAAATTAAACCAGAAGAACCATAGCTAGAGAGTTCCGTGCCTAATCTAAACATCTCTTTATTCCTTCTTAAAGATAAAATTTTTTAAATGTGGGATAGATGAAACTCTTGGAACATAAAGCGTAAGAATAACACATCAATATTGTTAACTAAATTTTTCCACGACCCTAGTAGCACTGCTCATACGAAAATTTACGTAACTGTAACTAGAAGTAATTGAAATTCAACCATACTTGACAAAAACTGGACTAATCTTGAAGATTTGTGCTGCTTGGAGAAACAGAACCCCACCAAAACTACGAAATCTTTCCAACGAAATAGAGAAAAATAACACCCAAATGCAAACCCTGCAAAACTGATTACTTCAAAGAAAACACGGCCCAACCGACAAAAATACCTCACCTAATTTCCTTTAGCGAAATCCAAACCCCTTTTCTCACGCATCCCCCTAACCTTCTCTCACCACTAATAAAAAAACACCTGCTTCTAATGGAACGAAAACAAACATCTCTGCGTCGGAATGCCTAACCCTACATTAGCACCTCATCTTCGCCTTTTTCTCTCTACTCGGCGGGGATCGGCAATCGTCGGCCTCTCACGAAGTGGACCCAAAGCGAGGTTTTCGGTGGAAAGGTCTTCGGAGACCCCGCCCACTGCGTCAGATGATGGATCGGCGAAGGACCAATGGCGGCCCGTGCAGGACCGGAGGGGCTGGCCTACCGGAGGAGATGGAGAGGAGGAATTTTTCGGCTGAGGTTTTGAGGAGGAAAATCTGTGGCCTTTTGAAAAGGATTTGGTGTTGTTGTTTGTGAATGCAAAAGGAAGGGATCTTTGCGGTCATAGAAATGGAGGTTTATGATGATGTCGAATGTGTGTTGCTTGTATAACATAAAAATTAACTATTATATTTTATATTCAAGGCATTCAAGCAATATGTAATATGATATTTATGAAACTTAAGATTCAAAATAAAAATTGCATTAGATTTCGCTGAAATTTGTTGGGTTTTATTTTCAATTTCATTTTGAGGTTTGCAATGATTTAAACCTCTCAAACTTTAAAACCCGTAATCTTAAAATAATATAAGATTTCAAAGGAATAAAGGGGAACTATAAATGATCTGTTTTAAAACAACCCATGTTATTTAGTACAGTTTTTCTCAATTAATCAATGAAGATAGGGAGTTGAAAAAAATATGGGAAAAACCCTAAATCAGCTTAAATTTTAAAAAGTAAATGGTTTTCTTCGAAATACATAAAAACTGGGTGATTATTAAATTTTGATGAGAGGTTTACAAAAGACGAAATTTACAAAACAGAAAACAACAATGTCATTCGCAACTGAAAGAAAATTACATTAGGTCCAATAATGTTGAGTAAATTTGAAAACTCCTATGAAACTGGTGTGCGAAATCAGATACAACAAATACTTTGATTCCCTAAAAAGGATTCTCAAATGCTCTATCAAAATATTAGAAGATGAATAATGTTCCAATAATTTTTTTCCATTTGAAACTTTTTTGAGCTATGGAGTAAAACAAAATTTTAAATAAAAGGTAGATATGTAATGTTTGCAAAGATAAATAGCATTTAGGATCTATAGTATCTATCGTGGGAAAAGAAAACGAACGATTTTACTACGCACAAACTACAAAATTCCAACAATCATGCTACAAAATAAAATCTTAAAAGAGCTACAATAGCTAAAGGAACAGGAAGCAGCCCTTCCACAACAACAAAAAAACAATGGAGAATGTTTTTATTCATGACTATTGTTGGACTTATAGCTTGCAATATCAATGTCATTCGTTACCACAGAAAAATCCCATTCAACATTACATCATCACGAAAATTCCCTTAACCGAGAGTTCAGGCGTGCCTTTGAAACCTCCAGATATTGTTCCTAAGTAATCAATTAAGGATAGAATGTCTCGGAGGAAATGGGAGTCGGTGTCATATCTGTGCACGATTGTTCTTGTTTTAGAATAGATCGCACCGGATGTGACCAATGGACGCCCTGTCTTTTTTGCGGAACTGAGACAAGTTGAGTTGTTCTCGGAATGAGAACACTGTTATTATCTGTTCTCGTGGAATATTTTTAAAATTTGTCTTTTTCCATCTTGAAATGAAGTTAATGGCATAATTTATAATAATCTGTTACTTTTTTTGGATGTTGCGTTCTCAAATATATGATATTATGTATGAATTGTATCACGAACGTAATACAGATAAAGCTTATCTTTAAAAAAGTGATGTAACATATTTTTTTAAAGATAAGATATTATCTATTGAATAAATTAGTATCAATACTAGGATATTAAAGCTGAATTTTACCAAATACTGGTAAAACAGGGTTAAATACTGGTACTTTACACATGGTTTGGAGTATTTAAAAAGTAAGTAAATATATTAAAATTATTTAATTAAGATAAATTTATTACCAAAAACATGTAACTTAAAAAAATTATACAATTGCTCTAACAAATCGAATAGGATAAAATTATAGTCATTCAAGTACTACGTAAAATTAAAAAAAAACATTTTACTGTTCTTTTATTAAAATGCACTCTCGTGATTTATATCAAGAAAAGTTTTCAGAAAAATACATGTAAGATAAATATGAAATTTTACGTATATGATTGAAATAAAAATATAAAACGTTAATGACAAAAATATGTTCTACAAACCCTTCAACCAACGTTCTGCACTTTTAATTTTTATGGAGTTATTTTTAAATAACTAGCAGACAAGGAAAATACGTATATAAAGAACAAATAAATTTTGTCTAACAAATAACTTTATCCAAATCTTGGATAGTCTTCTCTCTATTCTAAAAAAAAGTTTTTGGTGAACGGTTTCCAGAGAAAGGCTTTTTAATTACTGAACCAAATGACACATATATGGTATCAAAATGTCCGAATTCTTTCCGGATTTCCGAGTAAGCCCTTCGATTTTTCAAAAAAATTCTTAATTTTAAAATATTTCCATTTTTTTAGATTTCGGATAAGGTCCCAGTTACAAAGCAAGAAACTATGAATTTTAAAACAATTGAAAATATATTTCACTGGTTTTTTAACATTCAAATACATTAAATAATCATCTTTCTATTTATCACACTAACTTAAAAAATATATATTGGATTCTTTTTAACAATATTTATATTTTTGCTGTTCAAACGATTTTAATTATATTTAAAACTAATGTATAATTAATTTATCTTTTATTTTTAAATAATTAATTCATATTTATATATTTATCTTTGTCGTTGTGGCAACCTAATCATTACTATATTTACAATAAAATATAAACTCGCTTTCAGAAATTTTGAACTTTTGCATTTATTTATTACAATAATAATTATTTTTATATCCTTTTGCAAGTTATATTATTTAAAGTAGTAAAAGGTAACTTTTTTTATAATGCCAAAACGCAAAACTAGATATGGCGGGGGAATGTTTTAGAAATAAAGATAAAAATCGAAAGTCAGAACATTCGTGTCATTGCTATGAAACTGACACAATTTCGATGTTTATTTGTTCTCATGAAGCAAAATTCTAAATTTTCGTGATGTTTACGATAATTACTACATTTTTCACAGACAATCAATGAAAATCATTACAAATTTTAAGAAAGTAAAATTTATTCCGGAGATGTTTCAGTGCTTCTGAATGGATCTGTGTGAGAAAAACATTACCTTGGGGAAATGGTAAAAGAAAGTTTACACTGCTTTGTTACTAATTTTCTTGGAATTAAATGGCGATCCGCCAATTCATATTGCCATAAAGGAACTGTTAAAATTTCGCCGCTGAATGAATATTCCCCTTTTTTGAAAGAATACCCCAGAGAAGTAGTTCCCCTGTTTTAAGAATGTTTTATAAAATGAGTAAGTGCTGTGAGCTGTGTTTTGTGAGGATGGCAAAGAGATCCTTAAGTATCAGCGTCAGCAGTAAACGGGGGTTGGCGAGCGATAGCGAGCAGGGGGCGGTAGCTCCCTAGTATTCTAAAAAAAACGGGATTTTTTAAAAACTACACAATTAATTTCCCCAAACATCTTACATTAGTACTTTTTGAATAATGATTAAAGCAAGCGTTTTTACTTATAAATATCATAAAAAGATCGCAAATCAATAAAAAATTGTAGAGTAAGGAAAAAACATTTTGAATATTTTTTTCCAAAATAAATGCAAAATTGTTTTCTCATATTCCTACGGATCTGACGAAACAACACATCAAGGAATTTCAAATTAAACTCTTTTATGAACTGTTTTGCTTATTTCTCTTTATTCTAACAACAAAAAATAAGTGGTACTTTTTACGTTCTTATAAGTTGGGTCCACTTTTGATCATGAATAAGCTTCATCATCGTAAAATTTAATGTAGTATTTTATGGAAAAAAATCTCTTTCCACTTTGTTTTGTTAGTTTTACAAGTACTACGACTACGGAACCCACATTTCATAATTTCCTGTTTTAATTTCTTGTTAACATTTTCATCCATTTCCTTTTATTTAACAATGCATCGTATAAATTATGATCATTGAAATATAGAGAATAGGTTTTATAAAAAAACTTTATTATGTACATTACGATTTGATGCAGAAGGTAAGCTTAGAGAACAATGATGAATATAGTATATAGTATACTGTGTACTAGTCACCACGCCTAATGCTACTGACTGTTATTAATATTATGCAAACAGTTCGGTTACAAACAGTTAAACTACTTGGGAATATTTTCACTACATGAAACTAACAAGTTTTTGCGTTGTGATTTCTTAAAGACTGGTATACTCGACAGCAAAGTTTCCTGAACCCAGTACGCGGAAGGAGAAAGAGGGTAAACACAAAGCCTGTTAGGTTGCTGGGAGGAGATTCGATACGCAAATCGTGATAAAAAGACACTATATATACATGGGTTTAACGAAATAATCGTATTTTAAAATTAAAGTTCTTCGTTTCACTCGAAATTCAGACACCTCGATGGGAACTGCTTTGTTTCTTAGTAAAGTCTTATAGGGTCAACTAACGTTGCTGTCCAGTATAGAGTGAACGGAAAACATTGAAAACAAAATGCAAAATACTGGCATTATAGCGGGGTTGTAAGTATTCTTATGAGCACCATGGTTTTATTATCTTTACTTTAAAAATGAATAATTGAAAACTAGTTTTTTAAAGGGGCCGTTCAAATATTACCCCCTAAGGGGGGAAGGGGGTTTTGCTCTTTGCTTATTTATCTTGACAAGGGGGGAGGGGGATATGAGTGATGCTTATGTAAGATACTGCACTTTCGAAAATATCTTGTTTCTTGCATAAATAGTTTCAAAACTCAACCAAAAATAAATTTAACAAAAATTTTTATTAGGAAATCTGACGTAAGCACTTTTTTTGGGGGATGGATACATCAAACATTTTGAAATTTTAACCCCAAAAAAGTAGTGTTTCGACTCATTTTTGAGCCCTTAGGGTTACACCCAAAAAGGACAGCTCCTTGTATAAGTCACCTAATTTTCAAGGAGAATAAAAACATCAGTAATTACTAAAAGAATGTCAAAATTTCGGGGGGGTCCAGCACTTTATTACGTAATTATGGGGGTTGAGATTTGCTTATCTTTGCTGACAAGGGAGAGGGGGGTTAAAAATGACCAAAAAAAGTGCTTACGTAATATTTGAACGACCCCAAATAAGAAAGATACTACATAAAAATATAAGGTTGAAAGAAATAAAAACCTACAGTAAAAATACTGTTTGAATAACAGTATTTACTATTTTACTTCTGAAACGAGGAGCTTCCAAAATTTACATAATATACCAGATATGGTAAAGTTACTATACCATAATGGTCTTTATAGGAAGGTGTAAAATTACCGGAGTTCTATAAATATACAATCCGAACCAATTAATAATAACAAGGTTCTTTAAAAAAATATAATTTTTGATTTACATAAATGTATAATTGATGGACTATGAAGAAGAGCTTAACAAAAAAAGTTAATAAAAGTATAAGATTTCGGGTATTATTGTGCAGAAATAAGCCTTTTAAAAATCCTTCAAGCTGTAAAACTACAAGAATCATCTGCATTGGAATTTACAGCCTATAAGTCCCTTTACGAAATCCACCATTACGCAAGGGGATTTAAGATCAACATCAGGGGCCGTACACAAATTACAGTCTTTTCTCACTCCTACTAATCATCCTCAGATTTCACTTTGCCCACGTCCCCTGGCTAATCTCCATCATCATACACCGAATCACATTCCTAAGGTTTTCAAGTCTATAAGGCGCATGAATAACATAAATTCAAATCCCGGGTGTTTTTTTGCTAGGAAACCAGGAAGCGTGAAAAACAAATATCGTAGGATCGAGCCCAGTATTTAAATATCGAAGTAAAAGTTAACAGGTGTTACCACATCTCAAGGGCTTTTTATCCACTGGAAAGGAGATTCCGTCAGGTACGTGCGTGTGTTCGATTTACATTTATTAGGCTATTATTATAAAGCAAGGATGTTGCGTCAGAGATGGGATTCTTTGTTTTATGTTCATGTTCCGTGGGGGTTTTTTAGGTATATTTATCGCTTTTTCTTAAAAAAGGGAAGTTGGGTAATATCTATCCATCACTGATGTTTGTGACACTTGTTGCCTAAGTGGTTTGATACTCAACTTATGAGTGGCATTGAGGAGTGGTTTTAAGCTAGGCCTTTCCTATAGTTGGGCCAAGATGAATATGATTATGATTGAGACACAGGGTTGTGTTCCAATGATGGTGATGGCATGTTTAATTCCCCTGTTGCTAAAAAAAAGTTGTTATCATACATGCGATTACTCTGACAATAAATTGGCAGAAAATATTTTTAAAAAAATTCTAGGGCACCTAATTTTTAATTCATTTTGAGTAGAGGGGGTCCATCGACTTCTACTTCCCGAGATCTATGATTCGATATGATAGTCATATTTTTCAGCTTAAATTAACTAGTTTCCATATTATTTCGATATTTTTTTCGATTTTACTTAAAATTTATTACTAGGCAACACTCGCACCTAGAGTTTTCAGTGAAAAACGATTAGAAAATAAGAAAGTGGAATTATAGTTTTGCAAATCGAATTGTCGGATTTTAATTTTGCTTAAAAAATTGGCAGATTTCCGCCAATTGGCGGAGGAATCACATGTATGTGTTATGCAAAACAAATAAAAGATAGGAAACAACTAGAACTTAAATACGGAATACGGATCTACAGGTCAATTACAGTTAGGTACTGTTTATTGTCCCATGTAGGTCAGTTACAGTTAGGCACTACTATATTGTCCCAAAGTAAACAAATGTGTTGGGAAATGATGCATTAAAAAATAAAAGAGTTACCAGTTAAACAAAAACTCTACAAAATTTTTGACTACGCATACGCAATATAAAATTATTTACGATAATATTAAAATACAAATTTAATGGTACGCGTATAATTCAGGATTGAAGTTAAAGAATTAAAACATAAGGAATACTTCAAAATGGAGTATAAAGGCCAAAATAAAAGTAGTCAAAATACAGAGAAAAAATTGTGCGATAGGATTGTTCAAAGTTCTTTCAGAACTGACAAATAAAACAGAAACTTAATTTTAATCTACAAATTGAGTAAGAAATGATCACTAATATTGCATATCATAATCTCGGTTTCACTCAGAAACAGTTTTCAACACCTTTCACACCCTATAAACATGACAGACTCAAGTAAAAAGAAAAAAACTACCTATCCGTCATCAAAATTTCAACTGAACAAACTGAAGATACCACGCAAGTTGATAGTATAGGAGTCGAAGGAGATAGGAGGATACGCACAATACCAAAGAGCTAGGACAAACTATTAATATCCTGACGGACGTTGTGTAGGCAGAGTTAAACTGAACGTGACAGATTTCTTAACCAAAAAATCGCTCGTGCACTGAATACAGAACATTTTTCGTATTATTCAACGCTGTAAGCGTTTGGGAAAGTCGATGAGCTTTCAGAGACGATTAGGAGATCGTATTTCATGATAAAATGGAAGCATGTTAGATGCCAACGGATTGGAAATTAACGACAAATTGGTGTTACCTGTTTCAGGGGAGAGGTGAGTCGACGAAATGCTTTTCTTGTTATTGATTGTAAGACCGTTCGTAGAAAGGTTTGTTTGTTGTCAACTGTTTTATATCCTAAGAGGGTAAGTTATTAGATTGCATTGTGTTGAAGAGAAGGTAAAAGGTAATAAATACTTCCAAAAACCAGAATTAAAAGGGTTGTCAAACAGTTTGAAAACATTTAATGGCCTTATTCACAGCCACTTAACCAGCGGTTAACCATTGGTTAAAGAAGGATTTCACAATCAGAGTCAGCGAAAAGCTCACTTTCTCTCTTCAGCTGCAGGTTAACCGCTGGTTTAGTGGCAGTGAATATTTACGGTCGTATTCACCGGTAACCTGACCGGCGGTCAGGTCAGGAAACCATGGTTACAGCCTCTGATTGGTGGGAAAATAATTCAATATTTTCCTTCCACCAATCAGAGGCTGTAACCATGGTTTCCTGACCTGACCGCCGGTCAGGTTACCGGTGAATACGGCCGTTAATGTCATTAGTATGGTGAAGACCATGGTAAAATTGTAGATCACCCAAATTTTCTTCCACTTTGACAATTTAAAAACTCTATAGCGGTGGAAAATTTGAAAAACTATAAATAAAATAACAATTTAACGTGATTAAAATGATTAAAAATTTGTTTTTTTCTTATCTTTTTTGCATAGAAAAGGTAAAATATCCTTGATTATAGTTAGATTTAAGATTAATTATAGGCATAGTAGATATCAAAGGTATGGAACTAACAAATATAGGTGATGCAATAGTTTGTTGACTCCAATTTCGCATGGTTTACGATTAACTATTTTGAGAAAAAAATTCAAAAAATCAAAAACGAAATTTTGTTAAATTCTCAGAAAAAAATAACCCCTTTGACATACCTTTTTTTACAAACTTTTTTACATAAACCTCTCACCAAAATTATTTAGAAGTGCATGATTGTTAAGTTTATATTATAGGTTGAAAAAATAAAACGTGAGAATAAACGTGCGTTCCATTTAAAAATTTTAAAATGAAAAGAATAATGTTGAAATGCTACAGAAGATCCAAAGAATATTAGATAATTTCAAATAACGCAATCAGTTGAAGAATCAAAGAGAATTTCTGGGATACATTCACAACTATATTTTTTCCGAAAATATTAAAAACGCAATATTCTGGTTCTCGGAAGCGAGTAGAAAATTTGTGAAACAGAGTTTTGCATAGGCTTTAAACTTTACACATAATCATCGTGAAATTTAAATAAAGAAATGTTCCTGGATTGTGGTTTTTCCATAAACGAAATTAAAACACTCTTCTGCATCATGGTAGTTGCAAAACTAATTGGGTTTTGACAGGTGAGACATATCAACTGTGTAATTAAAATGGTGTATTTTAGAACTGAAAGACAAAATTGCCATTTAACGTATTTGCTTACACATTATGACGTACGCAAGTTCTTTCTTTTATGTAGAGCTACAAAACAAAAATTAACTGTAATGCAATGCGCCATGTAAAATTCCCTTAAATATCTCAATATTAATTTATAGGTAGACTATCGATGTAAACATTAGTTACGAATCATCCCATTACTACTTTGTTTTAAATTTCGAAACATTATTATCACTTTACATCGATTCTTAAAGAATCTGTCTTCTCCTTAGAAAAAAATTGCGTTAAAAATTGAATCGTCAGTTTGAAGAAGGGAATAAGTCCAAAAAATGACAAATTGACTTTTTGTGCTCAAAACAATCTCCAAGCTTTGCCCTACACATGGGTAAAAAGAGGGGGAAAATAACTAACCCCTATAGGGAGATATCGCCCCTTGAAGTTGTGAAATCGATATCCATACAATGAAAAGTCCATTACTTTTTTTCGATTTTCTCAAAACTTGATTTTTGGACTTATTCCCTTCTTCAAACTGCCGATTCAATTACGGTTTTTCACAATTTGTTATTTGTAAGCTTATTTTAACTGTAATGTTTACGAAAATTACATAGAAAATTTCGTAAATTATCGTTCATAAAGAGGAGTTTGTTAACTCTAATTAAATGTTTCCTATACCTAAACCAGCCAATAACCAAAGATACAGGAGAAAACCTTAACGGTGTTTAATACACTTCTAATCGAGTATGTGCCTGTTAATTCATAGAAAGTTCTCTTTCGTATAATTGAAAGTTAAGGTACGATAGAGGACCTTGTCAACTCCAAAAATGCTATTTGGTGAAAATGTCCATAACAAGTAGATTGGTGTAACGATGTCATATCTCTGGAGGATATTCCCGGAAACCTTTGTTTCCTCTCTTCCATCCAAAACTTTACTCACACCCCACCAAACTTAAAAAAAGAAGAGAAGAAGAAGCAAAAAAAGTAATTTTTCGCATATCCGCAAGTAAATTGGAACCAAGAGGTATCCAGGTCCACCACTTGCGTGACTGACCACCCTAAAGACTACAAAGTGCACATTTCCACTGGCGGCGAATCCAACCCAGACCGCCCGAAATCGCCAATACATCCCACAGAAAACCCAAGGCGGTCAGGAATGAAAGATGGTTTGACACATCCCATGAAAAGCGCAGAATGTCACGCCTATAACCATCGGAAGATCCCTTTGAAGGAGGGCCGAAAAGGACAAAGAAGGGAAACATTCTCTTTTGTTTCCGAAGTAAAAATAGCGCCGGGGAAAGGTGAAATTCATGCGTTCCCACACCTCCGACAACCTGCCCATTTTGTGTCCTGATGCCATTATATCCGATTGTTGTTGCAACAGGACACAACGGAGCTCCCTAAATCAAAGTCCTGTGATCGTGACTCTTTTGCGGAGCCATTCCGCCTAATGGGACATTTCCCAGGATTTTGGAGTGGACAAAATCGTCCGAGGGCTAGATCGTCGTGACAGTGTTCGTTTTTCCGCGCCTTTGTACCTTTCTTTTTTCGTTACTGTAACTGGATCGTCGTTATTGGGATGGTGACAGTTGCGGTGGGTGACTGTTGCGTCACGTGGGGATGTGACGATTTATTCCAACAAGATTTCCGTATCATAAATGTAATATAATAACATAAGAAAAACATCCCTGATAGCGGTATGATAAACCTTGTTGTAACCTAACCCATTTATGTTTTCTGTAAGGTTCTCATTGACAGCTTGTAACCTCGTGACAAGGAAAAACAACTTGCACTAGTTAACGCCAATAAAGTTAGCGGTTACATTACAAAAAAACCTTTAAATAAGGTTAGAAACTTAGTTGGCCATTAAATAAGGCCTGAAACTAAGAAAACCTTTAAGGTAAGAACGGGTTTTTCTGTAATTTTTTCAGCAACCTTGTTATGCAAATCCCAATGTATTGCATTACGAAAAGGTTTTTTAGCAAACCTTGTTTTGAGAATCCCAATGACAATTAAAGGGGAAGCTTATGCGTAAGGTTAACAATGCTATCTGAGACTGTTCAATACCTATAAAACAACATTTATAGTTAATACAATGATGCAAAACGACCGCCCTAATCCAAATATATAAAATATATAGCAATAATTTTTGCTAAAAAAAGGCTATTTACAAGCCAGTAGTGAATATTCTCCGAATTTCCACAAATAGGTACTATAAGTTGACAAATGAAAAAACTAGTATTAGGTACTCAAGTGTAGCCTTAAGTCCCTTTTGTTATACCTTTTAACTGAGTTTAAAAGCTGAAAACGAACAACAATGAAATACTATAGTCATAGTCGTTCAATACCTCAACTGTCAGAGCGGCTCCTATTCAACTGTGGGCTGCGGCGTCCCTGAACCAATAGGTGCAGTTATGTAAACAAATGTCCCTAATACCCGTCAATTTTGCCACAGGACTTCACGATGTGACCAGTTCTTAAATATGAAGTGAAAAAAAGAGGAATTTCGAATTTATAGGAGCGATAAGGAGGACAGTGCTGTTAAAGTTGTTTTTATATATTCTTTTTGAGAAAAATCATTTTCTATTTTGAAGAAACTTTGTGCCATCATTAAAAGAATTTTCTGAGTATGATTTAAATTACTTTGAAAAATTTGACGAAACATACTTGTTCAAGAGATTGTATAAATGGATATGAAGGAAGTGAAAAAAGTTTATATTGGAATATATTTTTTAAAGAAAGATGGTTAGAGTGTGTAAAATAAACTATTAAGAAAACCTGAAAATATTCCGTAAATGTATTTGAAAGGAAAGTATTTTAAACAAATGATATTTAACAAAAGGATTTAATTTAATAAGACATTTAACGGGGGAAAAGAAAAAGAATAGAGAAAAAAAACTTTCATCTTATTTGCGTCTTATCATTTTGAGATTAAATTGAAAGGGACATTAAATTAAACTCTTCACACTTGATCAAGGATGTCCACAGTTAGCATAATATTTTTTCTTTAATATAACTAAAAGGTCTCTAAGTTAGTTTTTAAAGGAAAATGTTTTCTTCCATCAGTTTTTACATGTAAAGCAAATTAAAAACACGCCCATGTCATTATTCATTTTATGACTCTAGTTTAAAAGAACTAAAACAATTTTATGCAGCATATGAAATCCCCCACTATTTTAAAAGCAATGAAACTTAATCTGTGTTCCCGAGCTTATATTCGTATCTGCGCCTTTTCTTTAAAAAAAACTGAAAGAAACCTTCAGGCTTTCCCAGAGCTAATTCAGGTATACCAAAACTTCTCTTCACCGAAAAGGATCTGTGCACCGAAGCAGAGAAATCTCGACTGAATCCAGGGGAGTTTGCATTAGAAGCAATCACTTAGGAAACACATATTTACGAGAAGAAACAAAAGGGCTGTGTTTGTTTTCGGAAACCAAGTCTATAATTTAGTGAAGAGAGAGTTCGTATAATAATGCAATTACTATTGTCTGTACAAATTAGGGAGATTTGATTTACTGGTATCGGTACAGTATGCGTTGAAAAGAGAAGCTTAGGCAGGTTGCATAAATGAAGATTAATTAATAAACAAATGAATAAACATAAGTTTATTCATTTGTTTGGATAATAACCGCTTAATCTTTATCAAAACCTCGCAATGAATTACCTTAATTTATTGTTAAGCAAAAGATGCACAAATTAAAATCCAATTATGGTATAAAAAGTTTGAGCATTTGTATAGATGTATTCTTTCTCCGTGGTTTAAGGGTATTTTCAAGGCGATGATCTCATGTTATTTTTCCTGTATTAGACGGAATTGTTTTCGATTGGGCAGGAAACTTTCAATCATCAAAACTTTAATTTAATTACATGCCAAACCATCATTTAAAGTAAGAACTCATTCGTACAGTAAAATATTTTAGGGAAAACTGAATGTTGAGTAATTTATTAGAGTAACTTTAAAGTAACTTTTAGTAATTAACTTTAGAGTAACTTTTAAATCTTTTTTTAGCCTTATTTAAAAAGAAAAACAATTTTTTAAAATCGGCTTAGAGAGTAAAAATAACGAGTTTTTTCCATCGTTTCTTATGTACAACTTCGTTGTTTAAGGTGACCTCAGTTTATGATATTATTCTTAACAAAAAGTTTTTAAAGTTATATTTTGAAGATTTTTACGTTGTTTTTAAGATTAAGAACCACAAGTACCAAACATTAAAAAATAACATATTTATGTTTAACAAATTTAAACACGAAGAAAAATGCATATTTTACACAGAAATCTCAAAACTGTTTCTTTTGTAAATGTAACCATTTTACTTGTAAAATAAACCTTCAATTTTCACTGGAGAACATTTTCAGTTTCTCCATTTAAAAAGCTAAGCAATTTTACAAGGAATTTATCGCATAATTTGTTTAAGTTAAAGTCAAGAGTAAAGGAATTTTTCCTAAAGTAACATTCGTTTCATAGACAATTGAAATTTTTGAGGCAAAAGAATCATGAATGCTTATTCATTCATGTTTGCCAACACCGGAACAAACAGCTTTGTTAACAGAAAAAAAGGGACACAACATAAGGAAATGTGAAAATAAGACAATATACTGTGGTGAAAACTAAACAGAAATGAAGATATTAACTTAACAATGATATTTTTATCGAGCGTTATTTGAAACACATAAAAAGAAAATCCAATATTAGTGAAATATGTAATAATTCTAGCGTTGCCAAACGAATTAAAACTTGCCAAAAATTTGTTTTTGAATTATCTGGGTACGATCAAAATATACAGATAGATTGATAAAACTTATGACTTAATTTGAAAACTAACAGTTTATTTGTTGCTTGGTATTTAAAACAGTATCCCCACTATAAATATTTAGGGCTAAAGAAATGAAGTAACTATCAGCAACGGTTGTAAAAATTTATTAAGTATAGTAAAATTTTTACAGAACCAAAATTGAGCAAAATAACGCATCTTTTTATTATCATATACCTAATGCCCCAGTAATGGTAAGCACTTGTTTAGAAGATTGTTTGAGTTATGTTATTTTATATTATACACATTACATATAAAGAAGTTACAGCAGACGCTTTATACTATTTTATACCATAGTTCTTGTATTGTGTTTAACTTTCGTTCAAATAATCGCTTTTTAATGCTAGATAATAAGAAGGGTCTGCAGGAAATAATAAATTACATGTTAAGTTACAAGGGTGGAACATAATTTAACATAAGTCTATCTAGTAATAAATACAGACATTTCTCTGGTTTTGTGTCAAACATACAAAGGATATTTTTGATTTAAAAGTAAAAATATTAAGTAAAAACGTTTTATCTGGAAGAATATTAAGAATATAAAAGCTTTATTTAAAGTTACATGCTTACTAAATTATGTTTCATGTCAGTTAATTTCCCTCCTTTTTTAGGGCCTTCACTTAAAAAAGATAAGATAAAGAAAATGCATGTTGAGATGAAGATTTCAACTTTTTTACTATCTGCATATTTTGTCACAGTCAACCATGAAATACTGCTTTTTATTCCCATTTACAAATGATGCCAGAATGAGAGAAAATTTTTTTAATTGGAGAGAGAGATCCAAGTAATGACATTTATAAGTAAAGTTTGATTGAGAAATACAAATGAAGAAGTTATACAAGAGTTATTTGTATTTTTATTTAACGGAAATTTTTTATAGGGAAAATATTTGATGTTTGATTATGAATGAAAACTTTTGATTAGTGAAACTTTTGTATCAAATGCATCAAGATAAGATACTGATTTTCAATATACCTAAAGCACAGTACATTAGTATATTATCTGTCATAAGGCATTGAGTTGCTTCCATTTTACTTCTTTAAATATTTATGAATATGTGACAGGATCAATAATTTTCAGAATACTATTGGTCACAAGACATTGACTTATTTCCAGTTTAATATAAGTGCGTAAGAAAGAATGGGAATGTTAGTCATAAAATCAAACGAAACAGTTATTCAATTGATTTCTATCAATATATTATTTCGTAATCAATATAAGAACTATTCTGAATGCAAATATATTCTTTGGTATCAATTAATAATTAATGTTTTTGATATTATTTTACAACATGTATGGGTATGCACTTCAAAGGCTATTCCTTAGAAACTATGAATACGCCACTAGTACACTTTGGCTTCTATTTCTTAATTTGACACTTCACTCATTGACCTAATCCCTTCAGATTATAGGGGAGAGTGTTGTACCTGCGGACGCGGTTGTACCTTCAGCCACTTCATTTTAAAATTCGGGGAAAATGTAAAATTTGAATTTGTGGTCGATTTTGAATGTAAACAGATTTTATCTAGTTGCTAACGTGAAATCAGCTGTTTAAAATATTATTTAAATTTTCTATTATAAAAATACTGTTTTTAGGTGCTCAAAGTTTTTTTTAGTGCATCACTACATTAATTATTTTCTTCCTCTATGACTATGATATGATAAAATGGGATATATGGGGGAATCCCCGAGATTTTGACTTTTTAGTTTTGATATTAGAAATAGTCAGATCTCAATTATTTTATCTTTTATAGAACTTTGAATGCAAAAACACCTGATGCTGTACCTTCGGACACCATAAGTGTTGTACCTACGGACACGTTCTTGTGGGTGTCTGTAGCTAATCAGCGTTTTAGAATCAGGTTTCATTTAACTGAATACATTTTAATAAATGTTAAATTAATTCTAAATGGTAATCTATTTGTCAGCGATTATTTTCAAGTGAATTTTAGATGAAAAATCAAATATTTTGTGATCTAAACTACTTTTTTTTAAATTTATGATTCTACTTGGAATTTAAAGTAAAATATGGTGTAAAACCCTAAGCACCCTATCACATTTAAGTATGATGATTAAAAAAACTTAAACTTTCCACTGAAGAAGATTTACCATCAAATTATTACTGTTATTACCACCAAATGCTTGCACAACTAAGTGTCGATCGAATTGGGTTTTTTTGGATCAGTGAAGTTGTCAGATCAATCACCATGATTGATGAAACTATTACCTTAAATTCTGATCTGAGAATACCATGTGATTTTTGTGTTTTTGGTAAAAAATCAAGACTTTTATCATTCAACTTCGTTTTAATGATCATTTACGATCTAAAACTACATTACTTTAAAAAATCTATTTTCAATTTTAAAAAGGCTTGAAATAGGTTATTAAAAGGTAATTCATCAATAAAAATGTTCGTTCTTAGCTTTTTTCAACTAAAACTTCCCTTTTTAAGGGTGTCCACAGGTACAAGTGGGTCTGTCCATAGGTACAACAGGTTGTTGTACCTTTGGACACAAATTTTTCCAAGTTATTATAAATGATTAAAAATCCAATTTTCAAGATTTTGGCTAATTAAAAATATCTCTCTACTCACAAAGGTTAGAACTATAGGTTGGGCACTTTAAATGGTCAAAATAGGATTTTACCTGTCTTAGAAAAATCCAAACGTGATTTTTGTCCATAGGTACAACACTCTCCCCTACTCTTTTATCATAGTGTTTTTATTGTGTCCTTTGAAGTAAGTGGTTCAAGTGTTTGTTTACCCCATGCTATAGATTTTTTTATACCAGTAAACAAATAAATATTCTTATTTGGGTCAAACCTAACAAAAAAGCAAACTGACATTTGTTTTGTCATTGATTTGATTAGGAATTAAAGTACGATAAATAAAATCTACGTTATTGGTACCAAGAGTTTACAAACATATTTTGGATAGAACAAATAAGCGAACAGCTGCTGGTTTTATCATGTTTACAAGGAAATTACAGGACAAATTTAGGGGAGTTTTGCACAGTACAAAAAATGAACTGATGTAAGTTTTAGCATTAATTTGCAGGGGAATTAAATAAAATCTGCATAACCAAGTCTAAGAGTGCACAATGTTTTGAACAACACAGAAAAGTGAGCTTTTTCCATGGATTAACATAGCAGAGTTAAATAAAATCAATGTATATCGGTATCAAGAGGAGGCCCATTTTTAACAAACCGGAAAAAGCGAATTAACATTAGTTTTAACATTAATTTTCATGAGAGTTAGAGAAAGTGGAAACTTAATACAATCAACATTATCGCATCCATGTTTTTAACAAAACATAAAAGTGAGTTAATACTGTTTTTTTCATGGATTAAAACATGGGAGAACTGAATAAAATTTAGGCGTAGCGACACCAAAAAGAGGTCTACTTTGGATACAACACAAAAGTGAACCAATATAAGCCTTATCGCGGGTTTGAATGACAGTTCCAGAGCAATTTACTTAAAATTTTCAATGAATTAACATGGGAGATTTAAATAAAATATCTTTGTATATCGGTACCAAGACGATGTCTATTTTAGATAACAACACAAAAGTGAATCAATTAAAGTCTTATCATGGATTTACACGACAGCTTCGGCACAATTAACCTAAAATTTACGTAACCTCAACTTAAAACATTTTCAAAGGATTAACATGGGAGAGTTAAATAATATCTATGTGTATATCAGTACCAAGAAGAGGTCTATTTTGGTTAAAAACACAAAAGCGAACCAATAAAGTCTTATTACGAATTTGCATGACAGCTGGGGTACATAATTTACTTAAAATCTACGTATTCTCAACCTAAGCGAAGGAAGCGATAGAATGGAGGACCTACTGCTTCTGAAGGCGGACGGCTTCCCTCCGTACAGCGGACCGTCCGACGAGTTGGGGGAGGACGACCCCGCCGGGAGCACGACCTCCTCTTCCATGGTGAGGATCCCCAGCGCCTCATCCTGCGCTTGCTGCCTCCTCAGGGCGACCTGCCTCGCCATGATCTTCTGCCTCTCCGCGATCAGTATGCACTTGGCGCACGTGCATTTCCTGAAGGGGCAGTGGCGCTTGTGGCCTTTCACCTTGGCGGTGATTCTGTGATTTCGACACCGGGCGCACTTGGGCTTGCGGATGCCGCCGCCGGACTCCTGCGGGTTCACCACGGCGGTCGGCCTGGGCGCCTCCAGCGGCGGATGGTCCTCGGCGGCGGCGGCGGCGAAGTGCGCGGGGTAGAAGGCGAGCGGGGGGCTGAGACGGCGCTTGAGCACCCCGCCGTCGGACATGGTGACCGCGATGCCCCCGCTGTCCTCATCGCTGCTGTGTGGCGGCGGCGCCGGTTGTTTGTTGTCCTCCATCAAGCGCGCTCTGGACTGCTGTAGGACCTGCGACTTCATCGCATTGAGTGGACGGGCCGACTTGGTTGGCTGCGGCGGGCTTTCCTTTTCCTCTCTCTCGCGTCACGTGCTCGTTCGCTCGCTCGCTCTCCCTCCCCCCCCTCCCTGCACCTGCTCGCGGAGAGAGGCGCAGGAGCGGGGCGCTATCTACCTGACGATGATGGTGGGATCGCGCGCTCAATCGCCGGCGGTCCCCTTGCGGTAGGTTTGACGTTGTTGTTGTTTGAGATATTTTTCCGTTGACTGTACCGTTAATAATACCGCTAAGTAGTTTTGGACGCTAGATAGCCAAATATCGCCAAATTTTTAAAATTGTCATTGATATATATAACCAGGGGTTCATCCAGGTTTTTCTGCCAGGGTCCTGTTTTAGGAATGTTGTGAAAATATATATGGAATTTTGTGAAAAATCAAATGGAATTTCGTGAAAACGAAGGGTTTGTAGTACAAAAACAGTATTCATAACTTTTAAAATGGCCCCAAAACTGGAAAATTCCATTCTAAAATGATCAAAACATAACCTGAAAACAATATTTAAACCATTTTTTGTCTTTGTACTTTTGTGAATAGTCCCTTTTTGGGAACTGGAATTTTGTGAAGGGTCCTTTTTTTGTTGATTAGAATTTTGTGAAGGGTCCTTTTTTGTTGATTAGAATATTGTGAAGGGTCCCAATACGGACCCAATTTATCTCTAGATGAACCCCTGATAACTATACATCCCCATTAGGCATGGATGTTAGTTTCTGTCTTTGTGTGTGATGAATGAATGTGCCCCCCCCCTGTAAAAAGGGGTTGTGCCTGCGAATGTGTGTGTGGCGTGGTCAACAGTACTTCACCTCCAAGGCTTCAGTCCACAGGTGATCTCTGGGTAACGTGAAGAAAGAACTATTTATGTCATGTCTGTGGGTTTTGAACTCTGTTAATCTGTTACTGTTCAATTACCTGGCATTGAAAAAAATATTGTCATGTGTTAGTTTGGAATTTTTGGAGATATTTCTTCAAAGTTGTTAAATGACGCCAAAAAACCTACTAAAAATACTAAAACGTATAACCATATCAAAGACAATCTTAAAAATTTGTTGAGATATTTTACTAAACAACTTATTTTTTTGAGGGACAATTAGTGGAATTGTTCCATAATTTTGAAGTAAACATATAATTTTCGGAACTAGTATTAACTGAATGAGGTTTTAGTTTCATATCTTCTCATTTTCATGTGGATTTCTATGTACGGATAATGGAGAGAAGTACTGAGATTTATTTATTTAAAAAAGTAATAAGTTGGCTTTCCTAATAAGTGTACTTATATTTAATTGTGTAGTAGAAAGTGAGTGCTCGGAAAACTTACTACGGAGTTACACTTCCGTTATTATATTTTTTGCATTTAACTTAGAGTAACTATCGTTCATTTAGAATAGGCGCCTGAAACAGGATAAAAAACCGGCTAATAACGCTCCTCACGCGACTTCCGTGACCGATTCTTTTACAGTATTTTAACTACTTCTGTCTAGGCTGCCTTGTCATTGCAGAAGAAAATTTTTTAAATGATAATTACAATTGTAACTGCTCCTAATACATTACGCATCAGGTGCCTATTCTAAATGAACAGAGTATAAGAAGAGTTTTTATTATCTGAAAGTTTCCCATTTACACGAACAAATTTAAAACTAATAACTGAACTAGTATTTGAATACAAAAGATGATACCATGCACTATTTAGTAGTTAAGGATGACGTAAGTTTAACATTTTATTAGTCACTTAATGACAGTCAACTTTAAGCGTGTTTTTCCGATTTAACTTAGCGTGATTATAACGTTATATCCCTCTAAAGTTTTCAAGCCAAAAAAGGGATAACGGGAGTACTGATGTATTTATTTAATTATGAAAGGTGACAAAATCGATTAGTAAGTAAAGGACGGGGTAGGTTTAGCATCTAAGGAAGAATCAACCATCTGTAAAAAAATTGTTTTTGTTTTCATTGTACTGTAGCTTCTTCTCGTTTTGTTTCTATTACTTACTACACTTTTCATTTTATTTTGTTGGATCTTCCACAGATAGGATCGATCCGATCACAATGAATGAAAACAATGACAAATCTTTGGTAAGAGATGAAGGTTAAACACGATAGATATCTTACGCTTGTTAGTTATAAAATACTGCACAATATACTATGTGGTTGGAATATTTATATCTTTCACAGTATATTTTGTAGTTTGGGGTTTTTCTCGTATAGATTAATCTTAGCCGATCAGAATGAGATAACATGGATAATTTTGTAAGTATGAATGAGGTATATTTAAAAGTATCTTTAGCTATTTCTCTTTTGTATGGAATTTATACTCTTTATTTATTTTTCGGGATTGATTTTCAGTGATGACCTGTGGGTTATTTAATATACCTATAGTTCCAATTGCATTCCTGATATTCAAATTCTATAAAATTTCATAAGTTTGTTTTTAGCACAAATTATTTTTATGCACATTTTTTTCATCAAACTTTGAAATCAATATTATCGATTGTCCAAAAAATAGCTCTAATATTCCTTCCAAATTTTAAGATTCAAATTGCTTTTAAAACTTGTTACTTTTTAGACAACCCTTTAGACTAATTACTTTTTTAAAATATTAAATGTGTAATTTATAGATTTTTACCAAAATTTAAAACAAATTATAATCTATAGATTTCCTAAACTAAAAATAATTAAAGCAGATTCAGAATCAGCGGGATATTTGAAAGAAATTGGGACAAGTTTTCAACTGTTAAATAAATTGTCTCTTAATTCATAACTTTGTTTCTTACTTTGAAGAAAATAGAACATGCCTTTCATATACTATAAACTGGGATAATTGAATCGTCAGTTTGAAGAAGGGAATAAGTCCAAAAATCAAGTTTTGGGAAAATCGAAAAAAAGAAATGGAATTTTCATTGTATGGATAGCGATTTCACAACTTCAAGGGGCGATATCTCCCTATAGGGGTTAGTTATTTTCCCCCTCTTTTCACCCATGTGTAGGGCAAAGCTTGGAGATTGTTTTGAGCACAAAAAGTCAATTTGTCATTTTTTGGACTTATTCCCTTCTTCAAACTGACGATTCAATTATTCTCTAAAAGAACAAATGTGATAGACCAAAGAAGTCTGATCATATTACGTTGGAACACAGGCCTACTAAAATGAAATGGGCGAATTTTCCAACAGTAATTAAAAGGATATAAAGGGTGATATAATATGCATGCACTATATAAGTTAAGTAAAACAAGAATAAATAAGCACACAGAGAAATTGTAGAGAAGCTACATGTGGGGATTGGAAACCAATGCCTCTTCATGAAAAGTTCGTTTGGATTGAATAGGTAATGAACTCATCCTCTTAGTACACAATAGATAGTTTTTGAGAATTTAAAGAACACTTTCTTAGGAAGTGGTAGTCAGTGTTGAATTAAAAGGAGTTGGATGGGAACGGTTTTCAAAAAGACGAGAGTTGTAATACAAAATGCGTTATGCTGTTAGAAAAACTTGGGAAAAACACAATTAAAGTTTCACTGCAAACTACCAAAGAAAATGCAGTTGATTTGTTTATCTTGAAAACTTATGTTTCAACATATCTTGATTGACCTCGTTACTTAAATTAGGTCATTCAATAACCGTTAACAAAGGAAAATCAAATAAACATAAAAGGAATGTTTTATCAAACTATAATTAAGATAAGTGTAATATTTTTCGAAGAGTTTACCATCGTCAAGTCTTTTTAAATTAAGTTCTATTTTAAACTAGTTAAAAAGATAATTTAAAGTAATAAAACTTTATTACATAAAAATATGTTACCAACTATATTGAAAAGGGTTTAAAAATTAAATTCATAAATATTGTGAGAGTAAAAATTTCGTAATTATGGCTTTAAAAATACTATGCCTTTATATTGAAGATAAAAAAAAAGTTTTTCAATTTCTTTTAATTCTGTTAAGAATAGTTCATTTAAAATTAAGATCTTATATAAACTTGGAATTTCATTACTGCGTAAAATATCCCAAGGTTGATGAAATTGCACTTAATTTGTTTCAGCAAAATGTTTTTAAAGAGTACCTACAATCTATCAGGATTCTAAACGTTAAAAATATATCCACGAAGCTTTTCAATATAAAAAAATTAAAAGATGCAATGTATTTATAATACTTTAAAAAAAGACGTGATTTACGGACAAGTAAACATTTATTGTATTGGAAAAAATGAAATGAAATTTAAGAATGTTTTTCTAAATATTTAACTTCATTTCAAGCGAGTGGTACCGGAATTATAAAGCAAGAGGGAAGGGGTGAAAATTTGGTACTTACGTACTATACGGTTGACCGTTCAGCAGCCGTTAAATTCAGCGGTACAGCTATAGGATAGTCAATAGGATTTATAACGTTTTCGGATTTGTGGCACGGTCAACGGCATACATAACATAATACGTAAGAACCGAAAATTTAAATTTAAACTTTCATATCGAACTTTATACTATAAGCCCCCCTCCAAAAAGATTTGATGCATGGCAATGTGTTAAAAACGGCTGGGAAAGTTGACGCATTTCTAAGAAATAAATCCCCCTACTACTAAATAATAATATTCCAGTTTAATCGAAGTAATGGGAAAAGCGAGTTTGGCAACAGTACAGAAACTTTAAAATCCAATCTGGTAAAGCGAGAAAAATACATAGGAAATGAAAATTCTGGGTATTTCGTCCGATAAAAATTCCTCCTAAAAACAGCTCTCACCTAATAGTGCACCTTTAGGATTTCGCTGTCCAATTTTACCTAAAATTTTTATAAAAAAATAGCGGGTCCTTCTCCATCTCTAGTTATAACAATGGCATCCACTTCACACCTCTTTGGATTGCGAAGTGGGGGAAAACTAACAAATTAGAACGCGTTTTCGAAACACTTTTGCTCCGTGTGAATCTGAATCTCGCCTTTTCTCGGAAAAGCATTTGTTTCTTTTTTTTAAAGCGTTTTTAAAAAACGAGCAAATTTAAATCCTGAACTAACTGCGCAAGGTAGCTGTGAGTTATTTACAGGTGGTAAATTCTTTCCTCCATCGTTAAATTTCTCACATCTAACAGCACAATTTGTTAGAGGTTGTCATTGATTGTTACAGGTAAACAAACAGGCAAGTAACCGTATTATTATTATTAAGCGAATGATAAGGTCAGCGTACATACAAATTGCCTCGATAGGTGGTTAATATTCTGTTACTTTTAACAAAATCGTTATAGGATAATGAACACAAAGTTAAAATTAATAGTTGTTGCCAACTATAACTTCCAATGAAAATCTCGTAATACTTGGATAACGAACAGAGCTTTAGTAAAATATTATAATATTTATGCATATAGCTAATGTTTAAGTTTAGGTTGATTTTGATATTTATAAGTTGTTTTTTTTAAGCTTTTGGTTATGATAAAAAGTATTTGACGTTTTTGTAAAAGACCATATGTAGGGAAAGAAAAGTGTTTAACGGGTGACAGAATGTGACAAAAGCGTTACGGGATCAAAGTTAGTGACATCAAATTTTAAAAAATTGCTAGTTTTGATTTAACAAATATCAAGCAATTACTGATTTTCAAGATACGAAAATTGTTTTGTAAAATTATATAAAATTGGAATGCACAAAAGTTCCTAAAGTGTTCTTAAATGCGATTGTGAAGCATCGAGACACCCTCAAAGTAGCAATATTTTTATTATTGCTTTTAAATAGGCATAGACAGTTATTTGGTTAAGTGGTAAAACAGTTTTAACAGTAGTAAGCAGTTTTACTTGATTAAATCTGAGCAAATAAAAAGTACAATTATACATATATTTGAAAAATGTGAAATACGGAGTTAAAGAATAACTGTAACAAACTCCTTATATTCCTAAAAGTAGATGGCGCCTGAAGCGCCTACCGTCACGCTCAATGCGGGGAATCCCCTCCGCTAAACTTTAATCTTGGACGATACTCCCTAAGAGAGAGACTCACTGTTTTTTTTCATTGTTTTTTTCTCCTTTTTATTTTGTGTATTTTGTTATGTTAGTGTTTGTCCCCTTTTTTGTAACCTTTAGTGCTTTTAATATAGTGATTCAAAATTTGTTCCCCGAGTTTTTATTCCTTTATCCAAAGGTTAATTTATTTGAGTTAGCTGGACGAATACATAACGAATATGCTTTTTGAATTTCATGATTTTTAATAGTTTTTTATGTAAGAATGTGTGTGTGTGCGTGTGCGTGTGGTGCGTGTGTGTGTCTGGCTTATAACAATAAATCCTGTCATATTAAACCATTGGAACTTTGCTATCATTCCTGCACTATGTACTTTGAAAGCATTCATAAATATAGAGTATTAATAGGAAACATTTAACTGAAAATTATGTTATATATAGTTGGTTTTTAAGTTATTTTTGTTAAAATGGAAGTGGTATAAACTTCAAACATTCTTAGTAAGATTAACAAAAAGAAGAGTGATAAAGAAGATACAAGGATATCGTTTTTAGCCAGTCATATTTATATGTTGATTTACCCTCTTAATTATTCCTTTTCCTTCTTATGCATATGTGTAAAAATAATCCTAACTCATTTCAAAATTTTTAATGGTAAATTGATTGATTCAATTGTTTCCATTGACGTCATACATTCTGTCGCAACACACTATGAATTATGACGAAAATACTCTACCTATGCATTATAAGGATAGAAATAGTAAATAAAGCTGGTTTTTCATAGCTTTTTTGAAACATGACGGTTCAAATAAGGAATAAATAACAATATTAGGGGATATTGCTCAATATAAACAATCTCACACACACATTAGGGTAGACTAGGGATACATGATCCCTAGCCAAAAAATGCAATAAAATAAATGTCAGATCTTTGAAATCTGGCAACAATTTTTAAGTTATATTTGTACACAAAAACTGGCAACACTACATCTTTTTCAGTCATTTTATTTCAGCGCAAGAAGTGATTGCTTGAATCTTGCATGGAAAACTTTTTCAAGGTAAATATGTTATTTTGTGTATTGTCTGTAATATGCAACTTAAAAACTTAAACTAAGTGTAATTTCAAAGTATAGGATGTCTTTAAGAATTAAGTAATTTCATTAGTGAGCATCCTTTGATTATTTACTATTAAAAATGTATATGTTTTGTATGAATTGCATATTAGGGATACTTGATCCCGTTCTTTCGAGGGATACATGATCCCAGGATCATGTATCCCCTTCGAGGTATACATGATCGCAGGATCAAGCCGAAGTAGATGATCCTTCTTTAAATAAAAATGATTTTGTTTTAGTTAGATTTGCCACAAAAAGGAGGGTTTCCCATTAGGTTGGTCAAGTAGAACGTAAAGTTGGATTTTCAGAATTCGAAATCAACTTCTTAAAAAGAAAAGGTACCTCACTCAACCAATTTATTTTTCCTGAAATAAAGGACAAAAGTGTTGTAGAGGAAAATGATTGTGAACTGCATCAACTCTAATGTTTGTATTTGACTTTTCTGATTTTGAAAACATTTGCTAAGATTTCTTTTTTTCCAAGTAATGCTTTTACCTGCATACACCTACACTTTTATTTTCAAAAAATACAATTATTGTTGCAAGAAGTAAATAAGATTTTATAATTTTTATTGCAAAGTATTTGCATTATTCGTTGTAGTTTTAGCTCCATTAATAAAACTACTTATACTATTTACTATTATACTTACTATTATACTACTTACTACTTTTACTATTTGTGTACAATTTTCATGTTTGTATTGTTATTAATACCTAAGAAAATGAATTAAAATTATGGTTATTTTTAAAAATAATATTTAGTAAACGAAATATATAGGTAAATTGCTTGTATGATGAATAATAACGTAATTTCTGAGTGGGATCAAGTATCCCCCACGAAGGGATCATGTATCCCTAGATGTTGGGATACTTGATCCCTTTATAAAAAATTAAAAACTAATTTTACTAAAAGTATCTGTTTACTTTCTAGTAATTTTTTTGTCTTTTGGGTAGAGGATAGTGTTACCAATGTTCATGCCAAAAATTTCTGAAAAGTGATGATTTGCAGTTGAGAAAACAATTAAAAACCAAAGTGGGGATCAAGTATCCCTAGTCTCCCCTATATACACTCATGTACAAAAATTAAGGATATTTTTATTTTTGGAATCATGACATAAATCTTAGTTCCTTGTAAATGATATTCATGCCATGGAATCTTCTAAAAGTGGAAATATGATGTGAGGGTTCAAATTACCCTAACAACCCTATTGGAAGAAAATTTTCTGGTATTCCATAAACCAATATGAATTATACTGGATCCGGTATCCTTTATACTGGTTCCAGTATCTTTTATACTGGATCCAGTATAATTCATACTGGTTTATGGAATACCAGAAAAATTTTTCCAAATAGGGAATTGTTCAACCGGGATGTGCAGAGGATCTCTCTCCTTTGGTAATGTAGTTCCCCACACATTCGAAACTGTAGCAGAAACGTTCCCGTGAGAGTCATTTAGCAAAAAATTCTCTGTTATATTTGTAAAGGATATATTTCAAAATTACATGCATGGTTTTAAGTGTTATTTCTGGAATATATTGACGCTTTTTCAATTTTCATTTTAGGCGGATTTTAGCTCTGAGAAATTTCATCAGTGAGTGGCCATATTTTTTGAAGGATTCATATGAGTGTGTTTGTTTCGACTTTATGCCTCGGGACTCAGAAAATTACATTACTGTAACTAAGATTTCTGCCATATTCCCACTAAATCAAACTATCCTTAATTTTTGGACCCGAGTGTATTATTAGCGTTATCAACGATTAGAAGGTCAATTTACGTGAAACCAAATTATTTTGTTTTTTGTACTAGATTTAAACAGGGTTGCTACTGAAATCCTAAAATAAAATTCCCTGTATTCCCCCCCTGTGTCCACTTTCTATAACAATAGTTTTTTTCAAGCTGTTATAAACAAGTGCAAAATATCCCTTAATACAAGCTTGAGAACACCGGCGTGAAATGCACTGTAAAAGATATTCTGGAATGTAACTTAAAAAAACTGGGCAGCTGTGAGTTGCCCATTTCTTTAAAGTAATGTTCCTGGAATGTACCAGGAACGTTATTGTAAAATACTGAAAGGTTCCGCAGAAAAACCGAAAAGCCAAAGCCAAGTATATATCTCAGCTATGACTACTCGTAATTTTTTTATGTTTCTACAAGTACGTAGTACAATGTGGCATATTATAATCCACAAGAAGTACCGATCCGTGAAGGTACTAGAACGTAGTATCGATCATAGTAGTGATAGATCAGAGAAACTAAGTATAGTTAGTTCCAAGTTTTACATAGTAACTTCAGTCGGTTCTTACACCTGATCTAAATAATTTGACTCTTTTAGTTGTGAGCCTGAAAACAAATACAAACAATGGTTGCCTGATTCAGAAACGTTTCAGAAATGAAAACCAAAATTTTCCAGGAAAGTGTTAAACTGCTGTAAAAACTCATAAAAAGCAGGAACGTTTCTGGAATTTTTGCGGAACGTTACTAATATTTTTTACAGTGTGGATGCTATGTGTGACTCTGGTCTACTTAGTTTTTTTCCCGCAAAACGACAAAAAGAAGCCTGTGTTTCGGTTCGACGAAAAGACGATCGCAATGAGAGAATAAGGAAAAAAGGCAAACTCAATGTTTGGCGATTTCCCTTTTTCCTGAGTTTTCCCAGTTTTCATTAAAAAATCATAAATTTCCCTGTTTTCCAGGTTTTTATTGCATACCATGTTTAAGGTTTTTATTGCATAGGTAAATTACTAATCTACAAATGATGAAAATGTGTGCAACCTTACCTCTACTAGGAGAAGGTCCCATTGCCAGAGAGGCTCCAGGAGAGGCTGCATAAGGTAATTATAACACAGTGTTAGGCAGTTGTATAAGAAGACATAAAAATTATATTTAACATAAAGTATTCACATAGTCATAAAAGTAAGTCAATTCATATAACTGTTCTATACAGATATGGTTTCTTAAGAAAAGTTTAAACTGAAAAAAGTTCAAGAATTCTCTCAAAAGTATACATGTTACGGGCAAAGTGATTAATTGGGCATTATTAATAATGCCCAGAGTGGAAGTGATAAATTTCATTCATAAATTTCGTTGAATTTATCACATTGCCCGGGCATTATTAATAATGCCCAGTTAATCACTTTGCCCGTAACATATACATCGCATCAATGGAGAGTTTGGAAGAAAAAAATTGTTAGTAGTTTTTGTTAGATTCGTTTATGTTTTTTTTTTAGTTTCAAAGCAATTTATCAGTTAGTTTCAGTCAAGTGTAACAGCTTGAAACTTTCACATCTCACTTATTAAACCCAGTGAAACTTAAAAACAAATTTTAATCACTTATAGGGAAAACGGGGCAATTTAATTCAAGGGGCACTTTCAATAGCTGTGTTTCTTTCAATTTTGCTGTATCAAACTGCCCCACTTTCTCCTAGTTATATTTTCTAAGCAGACCAATACATTTTAATTGGATGATAGAAGAATCTATAATGATTATTCAGCACAGTTCCAAGCTATACATATTTTGGGATATTTCGAGCTGGCACATGCTTTATTCTATACTAGTGAAAATGAAAGTTTTAGAATAATTATTTGTGTGTGGTTGCACTAAAACTACTTGAGAAATTCAGACTTTTTTTGCAGATATTCAACTATTTCTTCCCTAATAGCTCATTACGTTTCTCAATTTTGTTTTGAGATTCCTTCAAAACTTTCAACATCATGACAATGTCTTGGAAATATCGGGAAACATTGAACACTAATAAGCAATAAGTGATGAAATATTTTAAATTAGAAATAATAAAAAAGGTTAAAAATATGAGAAGAAATCCTCCCATTAGGACCTTAAATTTGAATTCAAAGCTATTTACTTTTAAACAAAAAGAAATGTCAACTAATTTTGAACAAGAAGAGCAATATGAATTCAAAAGATTTAATGCAATTTATTTTACACTATGCTTACACATATAATATAGAAATAAATAATTTTATTTAATTTAAAATTCCACAAAAAAGTATTTCTAATAAGATATAATAGATGTCCCACATTAATCATCCAAAAATATCAAAAGAAAGGGAAAATGTAAAAGAGAATTCACTTCGAAAATATATCTGAAAATTAGTTTACTTCATCTTTATACTAAAAACATTACAAAGATGTTGCCATAGCTATAAGAACTCATAAACTATCACATATTTAAAATGTTTCGTACATTAATTTTGGTTTATTTACAATGATTTCATTGACCACGGTTTGGTCTTTTCGCTAATTAACTTGTCTATTAATAATTTCTAATAGATATTAGCACTTATTTTATATGTGAAAGGTAAATTTTAAAATAAAAATAGAAAAAACACAAAAAAAGAAGAAAAGGTAGCGTGTTGTGAGCGGACATCTAAAAATCGTACTCGTAGCAGACATTGATAAAAAGTCGAGATCGAATTGATAAGTTAGTGATTTTGTATGCTATTTGTATAATTTTTGTATTATTATTAGCTATTTCAATGCTCTTTTGCAGGAAAACTTAATAAAATAAGCACTCAGACAGAAAATAAATTTTGAATTTCAACATCAGAAGAACTGAAAAAAGTTTATGGTAGTTGAGGGGGGAAAGTTGCCCCCCCCAAACCCCCCTCCTGCCCTAACTATTACCAAACTAGTTTTGCGTGTAATCAGGTACAGTGACGATTCAGAAAAAAAGAGGCCTCGGTACTTTTTAATGTTACACGAAAGAAATACGCAAACCACATTAAAAGAGCATTAAAATAGTTAATATTAATACAAATAGCGTAACTTACCGATTTGATCTCGATTTTTTATCAATGTCCGCTCAGATCACGATTTTTAGATGTCCGCTCACAACACGTCCGCTCAGTAAATTGTTTCTATTTTAAATAAATTTTCGCAACCATTGAGGACAAATTTATCTGATCGTAATTTATACAAACCTTGAAAGTTTTGGTAGTCGAGGGTTTTGAATTTCAAATTTAAACTTTTGAAACTTAAGACACATCTTAAATGCTAAAATTTTAAAAACTCATAGAATCAGATGGTGATTGGGAATTTTATCATTCACAATCAGAAAAAGAGATGGATTTTGCGACACGTAATGCTATAAGACAATGAGTCTTTATAACGATATTTTAGGGACTAAGGAAAAGTAATACTGCTACAAATAGTTAGGCTTCATAACAATTGCACTGTATTGAGGTGTCCCAATAGAATTAATCGGTTCTATACAAGCAACGAAATGGAATATCAGGAAACATTCTAGTTTCTCTAAAATCTTACTTTTCCTCCTCTTTCTTATTTTTCCCATTCTCTCCTTATATCTCCCATTTAGAGAATTTCTCGTTATTACTTTATCATATATATTTCCCTTCTCTAATACTTACAAAGTTTATTAGTTGTGTAAGATTCTGAAGAAAAGAAACCATCTGATAAGATTCTGGAGAAAAGTTTGTGCAAATCATAACGCTGGTTTTTTGCATTAACATAACAATTTGAAAATCCATCATCTTTAGTAAACCACTCTTCCCAAGCAGCACAAACATTCAAGATACATCCAATATTTGTCCATACATGGCCAAATTATATTTACTTCCAGTAGAAGTTATGTAAACTTGACATATAAGGGCGTTGGAGATTTTTTTTAATTTCCTAGGTGCCCCCTCTTATGTTATTACAAATACTGAAACACTATTACCTGCAAATTTTTAGGTCTCTAGGACAATTTTTGACCCCCGCGTTCCTCAAAAGTTTTTTCCCCCATGTCAAATTGAAGGTTATTTTTTCCATGTTAAAGGAAAAAATAATACTTTAAGATATTCCACGCCACCATAAAGATTAAAAATATCATACATTCTTTACAAATAACAGGGAATCGTTTGCTTTTGATGGCAACTTTTCCAACTTTATGGAATTCATTATTAAGGGTGGGGGGTGGGCCTATGTACCCTTAAAATATTGTTAAGGATTCCGGACCACATATTCTCACTCATCATAGATGATCCTTTGACATAAACTTCATTAAAAAGGAACTATGATTTGGGCAGTGGCGGATTCAGGAAGTGGCACTCTGGAAAGTGCCCCCCTTGGGAACCCAAAAAGGGTCTCAAAATGAGTAAAAACCCAACTTTTACGGGTCTAATTTCAAAATTTTTTCTGGAGGAGGACCCCCAAACCCCCCATTAGTATCAAAATGGGGTATTCAGTGTTTATTTTTAAGAATCCCCCAAATTTTGACATTTTGTGTCAAAAAGTAAAGGTAATAGTGTTGAAAAGTGCCCCCTTAGACTCAAAAAGTTTCTAAAGATGAGTTAAAACCCCACTTTTACACGTCAAATTTCAATTTTTTTTCTGGGGAAGGACCCCCATACCCTCAATGGTACCACAAGGGGATCTTGTCTGGAAAAGTGCTCCCCCTTGGAGCCGTGCTGGATCCGCGCCTGGATTTGGGTCATTATTCCAAAAAAATCTAATCATCCTTAATTTTTGGACACGAATGTAATAACATTTCCCAACACACTCTAAACTCTTAACCAACCCCCAAAGAACAACTCATCCCACCACGATTGCAACCAGTTATCTCCTAATTGACAACCACCACCACCCTACCTCCCCCGCGTCTCAAAAGGGAGAGAGAGAAACAATCTCGATCCCAGACGTATCGACGGGAGCGAGTTGACTGCCCGCAAAGATGACACCTGTATGTGCCTCAGACACCGTCTGGACCGTGTTTGTTATTCGCTCGTCCTCTCCGTATATATCGTCTGAGCAGTCCTGCGATTATGCTAATGAGCAGGAGCTCCTCCGCAGTGCATATACAACCCCTCGAGCCGCGCAGACGTTCGCTAATGTTTTAATCAGGCCCGGCCCCCCGTCTAGACTCGGCGAAGGCTTTTTGCGAAGTTTTCCAGTCGGTTTTGCACCTCGCTCTCTCTCTCTCGAAAAGTTTTGCAGCCGGCTGGGTTTGCCTGGGAGGGAGGGGCTTGTAGGGACGAATGGAATGGGCCGTGGGGAATTTTAAGGTAAACAAAGTCTCCTGTTGTGTCCGGATGCCTTTTTGTTTCGTTGTCTGACGGTTGTGACGGTTATTTCAGTCCGAAAACTTCGTGAATAGGTAAATTAGCTATATTTCCGCTTGTTGATGCCGTGTTATGTGTTGCGGTGATTCGGAAAGACCAATCAAATTGTGCCATTGCTCACTGTTTTTCGTCCTATAGGTTTTACTAGATTCTGTGCCGTAACGCAAAACGCCGTAATAGTGGAAACGCTCCTTAAGAGTATCTTGAATTTAAAAAATTATTCCATGTATTATTTAATGAATAAAATGCTTTTTCTCTTAACATGTTTTGCCATCGTCCAAAAAATTAATCAATAAAGTTAAGCCGTTCATCTCTTCGTGCCTAACTCATCGTAAAATGATTTCTACGTCGACAAGTTATAGGCTTTTAAATAAAAATAAAATCAAAAGTGTACAGGCCAGAGAACAATTACAGTTAATATTAAGACACCAATTTTGGCAAGATTTATAATGTTCATCATTTTATGCTTGGTGCGATGCTTGGCTTAAGTTCTTAAAACGTAACTACTATTCACTAATTAGTTTAAACTTTAACTTTCCCAAAGTTCTTCAGCGTTTTCTAGGATAACCAAAGTCCCTTTGCATGTATGTACAGATTAAAACTTAGTAAAATATAAATAACAAAACCATCACATAGATTTCATACAACACAAGATGTAAAAAAAAGTTACAGTTTAGGTGTCTGGCAAACAATTACGTAGAAGATTATTTTGAATATTTGTTAAGAATGGAATAAGAAATCCCTATTCCAAAAGAGTTCCATTCTAAAAAGAAACTTATAGAAAGGAAAGTTTAACCACCTCAGTTCTCGAAGCATTATCAAGCTAATCTATGGCTATATGTTTTTTTAACCATTTCGAGGCTATACTCCATAGAACCTAATTATGGCAATTAAAAAAAAGAGTAGGCAGCTTGTTTGTTACCTTAAGTATAATAAAGAATCTAAAAGTTAAATCGGTTAAATTTCTTACTATTATAATATAAATTGGACCTTAAGAAGAGCGATTTTTGAAAGATTAAAAAGACCACCTTATTTGAAGAAGCTGGAGTATGCTTAAAGGACGGATACAATACCTTTTATTCCAAGAAAACAGCAATGGTTGATTCCAATGAATAAACGAATGAATAAGCATCTGAACTGATAAAGCCAAGTATCAAGAATAAAGTCGAATGCAAAATAGTACAATATCTAAAAAGATGGTTCTTTTATGAGCTTTTACTACAAGAAAAATTTGGGTCAACTTGTAAAAACATGGAAATTGGTCTACCCTTAATCGGAAAAAGAAGCTTATACCAATGTATTTATTTATACTTATGTATTCTTGCATCTCAAGGATAAATCAATAAGCTATTATTTTTATTGAAAAAAACGTTAGATATAATTTTGATAGGTACATGAGTTCAATATTATAGTTTTATTTAATCCCTGTGACTAATGTTTAATTAATATTAATTGAATAAGATTGCCGAGAATCATAAATCATTCCCTAAATTGTTTTCCTGTACATAAACAGTGTCAGTAATAAGTTTAAGTTAGGGATTAAAAAATATCAATACCCAATAAATAAGTTTTAAGATATTTTGGGGGACTGATATATTTAGGATGTTTATAGTAAAACAAAATCTAAAAACACTCTATAACAAAATAGTTAAAAGCTTTTGTACTCCATTCCCCAAACCATAAGAATTCTTAGAGCTAATTTCTTTCAGAATGTAATAATTGTAAACTGCTGATTTAAAAACCAGTTGTCGATGACACCAAACAGAATAGTGACCTGTTTTTATAGGGCAGATATAAACTATCACATATTTAAAATGTATCGTACATTGATTTTGGTTTTACAAAGATTTCATCTATCACGGTTTGGTCTATTCGTTAATTAAACTGTCCGTTAAATTATATAAAATTATTTAACTGTCTGTTAAATAATGTCTAATAGATATCAACGCTTATTTTAGATGCAAAAAATATATAGATAATTATTTAGATAGATAATAGATTAGATAAAGAAAAGCAAAGAAAAAAGGTGACCATGAAAACTGCATATTTTAAACATCATTCGTCTTTGAACTGATAGCCCATATTAAATTAACGTTTATATTTCAAATAAATTTTAATTTAATTTTTTTTCTATTTTTCCATTGGATTGCGAAAGCTTAATGGAAGCCTAATTTTAATAAGAATGATTTTTAAAAACCAAAAGAAGAAACTATACAAAAAAGGATAACCTGAAATTAAAATGAAAATTTAAAAAGAGAGATAGAGAGAAACTCAAGAAATGCTCTTAGTAAGTATATATTCTTACACATTCCCTTAAAATAAACCTTTTCTTTTTGGATTATTTAAAATGTTTAATAAAAAAGAAGAATAGGTAATAAGAATGAGGTCTGTAAGAATGAGGTTATTCAGATTCAAACTAAAAAATACTAATTTAATACTAAATGTCACATTAAAGAAATGTGTTAGTAATAGAACAGAGCAACGTTGCAAAAGAATTAGCAATAAGGAAATTTATTGAAGCACACGCAATAATGGTATTTTTTAACTCATAAAATAAAAGGTAAGATTTCATAAACTAGATTTTCAATTATTGAAATTGTATGTGAATTGGTTACGTTTATAAATTGCAGCATAGTTCCTAATAAAACAATGGTGAGACTTTACAACGTAATTTCTGATTAACTGCGACTTAAAACAATCCCGTTTTCAGTAATAATTTTAAAATCAAGTTTTCAGACAATAATTTTCTACACAGTTTCTAAGAAAATGGCTTTTTATTGTCAGTGAAAGTGTCATTTTGTCATTTTAAAAGGAATTTCTGATGTTTCAAAATTAATTAAAGATAAGTATTTCGAAATACTTTCGCAAGAAAGATTTTCAATAATTTCTCTCTAACAGTAAGTCCCTTAACTTTATTTTAACTAATTTTTTAAGTGTGTAAGAGCGTTGAAATCTTAATGAAATGGTTTTTTGATAAACTTCCTACTACGAATACACGAATGCAACCTATTTTTATTTTGAGTCGTAGCCTAAAAACAAGATAGTCATTGTATGGTAAAAAGGAAAATGTTAACACAAAACGCGCGATTCCCAAATATCATAAGAGTTGTTATTTTAAATGAAAACGATGAATACATAAGAATAAATAAATAAGAAAATTATGGATAAAATAACTCATTAGAATAGTTACGATAAGTAAATAAAAGTAACATTAACAGAAACAAGTGAAACTCAAACAAACTGATAATTAGCTAAAATGAGATATTTAACAATCGATCCGACAAAACCTATCAAGGTTATTTTTTCAACATTCTACTAGAAAAGTTTTGCCTCGATGGCCACTGGATAAATAGATATTCGGATTTGGGTGAAGAAAATTTGGTGCTGCCATCTGCAGCTCATATCACGAAACTCGTTATTTAAAAAACGCTATAAATATCCTATGTGAGAAGGAGTAAAGATAATAAGGGATAATACCAACAATTGCTCGTAATTTGGCTATGAAAGATAAATTTAAGGATTATTTGAGAAGAAAATTATTTTAAAATTTTGGCAGAGAGGAAAATATAATTATTAATACAGCACATTTCGGAGAGTAAGTATGTTATTTACAAGAATAGGATCTAAATCAAAGTGTTTAAAATTGAATAGTTAAATATTTCTAGCATTTTATTTCTTTAAAACGAGATTTTGAAACTTAAGAAAGTAAGTGAATTAATAATCCGAAATTCATTATCATATTCCAAGAGACCAACCTTTAAAAACTAACTTTCCCTTTAAGTTTATTATAAAGCTCAATAAAAATTTACATCTACCCATTTACAGAGAAATCAACCCAATACTTATCTCTAACCCCGGCTTATCTACGATTTGCGCTCTCACCGAAACCCAAAAGGCAGAAGAAGGAAAGAATGCCTTTCAAGCGACATCTGGTGGATGATTGAAACACTAAACCTATTAATATTGTTGAATTCCCAGCGCTCAAGAGATGGCGCTGCTTTCGCCCCTTTATTTCAATCCAGAATCAATCGATGGAAGGTAAAACGGAGAGAAATTGTTCGCGCTTTTTTGTAGCCCGTTTTGAGACACTTTCATTTTCAGGAAGAATAAAAGGATGGTAATCTTGTTTGTCAATGGCTGGCGGGCGTCTAAAAATATTTCCACAGATTTCTTTAAGGCCAGCTTTTGTTTGTTAGAGTATTTAAGAATGAACCAAGGAACACAAGTAATCGATTGATGAGGATTTTAAAACACTTGTTGGCAACTGTGCAAAAAGAGTAATTTTTTAAAGTAGAAAAGAGTAACTTTTTAAAGTAAAAAAGGTTTGTTGTTTCAGATTTCTTTTGTATGCATTTCTTTTCAAAAACGTTTAAAAATTAAAGCTTAAAAGTTCATAAATTGGCTGAGTAAAAATGTAAATGTTTCCTACTTTAATTGGTTCGACCGTTATTTTTTCCTAAATTTTCATAGCAAAATGTAATAGTTTTGAGCAACAACTCATGGTATAATAGAGCTCTTAACTACTTAAATTTAACAGAATTTCCAATACTGAAAAATAAATAAGTTTGTAATTCAAATTACAAACTGTGATGAATTCATTGAACTACTTCATTTATTATGTAACTTCACCTAATTTTAGAAGTGATGAAATTGGTGATTTAAAAATTAATAAGAGACACTTTAAAAACTGAATGGGAGGTTATGATTCGAAGGTTCAGTTAAAGGGTTGAGGATGGATTTGAGAACTTTTGGACAGAGAGGAAAAACATGACAAGATTTTGAGAGAGAAAGTTTAAAAAGAGGAAATGAGAATGACAGTGAATATTCCTCCACGAATGTTTGAGTAAGAAATAAAGTGTCAAGAGCATAATTATTACGAGATTTTACTCTAAATCGACTCATATGGAAAAGAGGAGGGACTGAGAAAGAGAAAAATAAGATAAGCACAGCGGAGTGAATGAGAGAAAATAAGAAAGGGGAAGGAAGAAAGAGAAAGAGAACAAAAAAAGAGGGTATAAGAGAAGTGACAAGTGAGGGATAAGAAGAAGAAAATAAAAGAAAGACTAAAAGAGAAATGACACCGTTAAACAGAAATGAACGGAAAGAAGTAAAGAAAGAGGTATGTAGAAAACAATAGAGGTGGAAAAGGTACGGAAAGAGAAAATAAGAGAAGGGAAAAGAAATTGAAAGAGAGAGAAAGGGATATAGAACGAAATAAGGGATAAAAAGAAAGTTATTCACTGAAAAAAGAGTGAAAGCCCATATAATAAAGGTCATAGAGAGAAGAGGAGAAAGGTGTGAGAAATGTAAGAAGAGAAAAAAATATAAGTGAGCTATAGGAATGGGATATTTAGGTAATTGATAGAAGAAAATGAAATAAATAGAGGGAAAAGGGAGGATAAGGCAAGCAAGGGAACGTTGCAGTACATAAGAGTGAGATACAGGAGAGAAAGAAGTAAAAGATCAGCAAGGAGGAGCCACCAAGGAGAGAGAGAGAGAGCGAACGAGGGGAGAATGCGAATGAGCCTTGGAGGAAGATCCACCAGAGCTCGCTGCTTGTTTATCGGCGGTGGCGAAAGAGACGGTGTCTGCTGCCGTCTCGTTTTCAGAGCGCCCCCGTCGGCCGCGGCGGTCGCTCCTCCACGATGGCCGCTGATAAATCAATTTATCCGCCGCCGCGTAAACACTTTTTTCCCTACGGATGGGGATTTACTTGCGGTGGGCCGTCCGTTAATTGCGACGCGGTAAAGGAGTTTTAGGGCCTACACACACTGGGGCGGTTCGAGTTGTGCATTAGCCATTGAGATCCTTATCTAAGAAAGAAAAGACGTTGAGGGGCGATGCACTGTAGCCTACTCCTGTAGCGGAGGAAAACGGGTGTCATCCTTTCCACTTCCAACCGCATCTAGCGCATCTCCCCTAGAGTCCCCTTTATTTTTAGGCCAGGGTCATCCTGGGCGCAGGATCAGGCGTAAGGGCTGAGGCTTATCTCCAACATCTCCCCATCTCTTTGTGTGGCTAGGTGAGGTCAATTAGCGAACAAAAGAGTGGGGTAGATATCCACTACCCGATAAGGATATCTACCCCCACTCTTTTGTTCGCTAATTGACCTCACCTAAGGCCCAAGTCAGACCTAGCGTCTATAAGACGCAAATGAAATTAATCAAAGATAGGAAAAAAGCATTTTCTATCATTCCTGTTAAGATAGGGGACTAGGCTTTCTCCATGCTTTTTTTTATCGAGATTGATTGCCGTAGCGTCTATAAGACGCGTAGTGTGTTTTGTACCTAAGATGGGGAGATGTTGGAGATACCCATCAGCCGCCTGATACTGCGCCCAGGAGGCCCCTGGCAATGGCTTTAGCGACTCGAGTAGCTCTGGAGTAGGCAGACCCCAACCCGCATTTTTTTATTGGTTTAGGGGGCCGTTCATAAATAACGTTACGCTCAGAGGGTGGTTAATCAATTTGTGATAGGGTGTGACGAATGAGGAGGGAGGGAGGTGGTTTCAAAAGTTGTGACGTCACATCCCGCTGATGAAAATCGACGTGAAAAAACCTTAATTTGTTAAAACGACCGTATATTGTCGGTGCTCTTATAAAAGGCGTTTTAAAGCTGTCTTTAAGCTTGATAGAAATGAAACTATAAGGTGAGGTACAATTAAGCTCAAATAAAAATAGTTGGACTTACAATCCAGGCATTAGACTTATTGTTGGTTTATGAGCGTGACAGATGACAAAGGGGGAGAAGGGGTAAAACATGTGGGACATCATTTATGGATGGCCCCTTAATCGCTTTTTTGGGAATTAAAAAAACACTTACAGAGCGATATTCACAGCCATTGGCGTCGATGTAAATACTTAGTTAACCTTTTCCGCCCCAAATTTCCCATTGGATTCAATGGTAATTGGATTGAAAGAGTTAAAGAGGGATTCCGCCAATCAGTGTCAGCAAAAAGCTAATTTTCCTTTCGTTAGCTGCTGCTAGTTTAATTAAATAATTTTTTAACGTTTGACCACAGCTTAAAAGCTCGAAAGATTTTATTTTATTAAATATTATGGAAACCGGCTGTGAAAACTTTTCTTCATTATACCACCCATTGTTTATTTTTTTACGGGATTATTTTCTACAAGAAATGTAATCTGGATACTTGAAGGCTCGCTTTTTAGAAATGTGTCATAGATTGATAAACAACGTCCATAAAAATTGTGTTAGAGCAGTTTTATAAGTCAGGTTAAGGCATAAGGTTTTTTTTCTTTTGACAAGTGATAGAAACAACGTATTCTTTGATGTACCAAACAATATAAAAAATTTTATAAATTGTTATAAATTTTATATTTATACACCTTAAAAAATATTTAACATTCCAACACAATTACACAATTTGATTATGAATAGTATATTAGGAATAGAATTTCTCTTGAATTACATAACTATAATTTAAAATTGTTTGGATATTTTTTAACTAGCCATTACGACATATTAAAAAATAAATTTCGTTTTCCACTTCCTCAAATGACAGGAATATTTCCCATTAAAAGTAGGCCCAATCCAGCCTTCTTAGGGGTCAGTAAATAAAAAAATGCAGATTTAGATTTTAGAAGAGAAGAAATTATTTGTACATTATCCTTAGGAAAAAAACTATGGTCGTTTAAAGTGTTCTATGAGCTCACCACCACGTTAAGATCGCCAGTTAAAAACTAATTTATCCGTTTATTATTAAATAAGTAATTAGCTAATTAGAGGAATAAACGTAATATAATAGGGAATTTAAGTAAAACTATTAAAATATTTAAAATACTAAACAAAAACATAAAACTAATTTTCAGATATTTACCGCCTTTAATATATATAGAATACGAGGAAATTTTTATAAACGACATTTAAGTTCTATGCATAGCTAACCAAATTAAACGAACATTACCATCATTATAAACTACCTCAAAATTACAGTAGTTAACGTCAGGCGTTAACAACCTACGACCCGCTGTTCGCAAGTGGTCCACCATACCACTTTAATGTTTTTACTGCCCTAAAGAGAAATAATATTAATAAGCTATTAACAAACACAAGGAAGTTCTTACACCAAAATTTAATAGGAAATTCTTAGGTTTATCTAACGCACATAGCCATTATCTCACATCACGTGAGCTCTTTATAATAAGCAACAACGTCATATTAATGACCAAATGTTATAACTACCCGAATAATAAACACCAGGAAATTTCAAACCGAAATTCGTAGGTTATTTTAATGCATATTTAATGCACGAGAGCTCTACATACAACATCCCCACTTTATTAACCTCTACATACATTTACAACGACAGCAATACTTGTAAAAACCGGGATGCGGAAGAGCAAAATTTACTACTACGCCTCTACGCGTTTCCCTCACCGCGAGGGAAAACTCGCAGGGGAAAACCGCGAGACGTAGGGACGAGTAGGGACGGAGAAACGAGACGGCGGGATTTGAAAGCACCTACTGGGTCAGACAAAGTTACTAGCTGCCCGGTATTGATCAGCGTCTGGCAAGAGCGAGACGGGCCGAAAACTTTTGGAACGGGGGACGCGATAAAGTTTTGCGACATTCTCCCATACTCGCAGCAGGTTTTTTTTTGAGGGGGCCAACGTCAGTAGGTAACTGGGTCACGCACGGGTATGGAATGTGGGGGGTTGAAGATGAGTTGGGAGGGAATCTTTTTTTCTGCCATAGAGGGCGTGACTGTGCTTTTCCACCGTATGGTTAGACCAAGATCTTCTATATGGATGGCCTCACAGCTCGGACGTGTGACGTCAAACGTAGGGCAAAATCGGCTAATTTGCAACTACTTTTTTGAATTCCTCGCGTAATATCTCTTCAAGTCTTATATAAACGTTCTAGATACCATTTTCATCAGATTTTAACCCCCTAAAGTAAGTTTTAATGCTCTATTGACTTAACATTCCAAATTCACTGAATTCGTCCAGTGTTTGACGTCACACAGTTTAGCCATTTAAATAAAGGGTAAATTATCTTTATTAGACCCTGACGATGTTTTTTCATCCACAAAATAAAGCTTAATTTACACGACCAACAAGTCGGCATGCCAGTCGATGTTTCCATAAAGTATAATGTGATTTCTCTTTAAACTTTTTTATGGGCTGGTATATATCATTATTGGACACTCAGGCCCGTTTTAGGGATTTCGACGTCTTGTGCATTCACCTTCTGGCCATCCTTTATTTCAACTTTCCTTCCCTTTAAAAAATTTCTTTCAGATCAAAAAAGGTTCTTTCAAAATCAGAACTCAGTTTTTACTGTACAGGTTTTGGTTGAAAAAAGTCGCACTTTAAAAAAAACAAGCGGGATTCAGTCTATAAATTTTTGTAGGGTTAAAATCTGATAGAAAAACATAGTTTTTTAAATACCAATTGTGGAAGACGAGTATACTTGATCAATGACTTGGAATCAAATTAAAGATTCACCTGCCTTTCCCCCAAGAAAACAAAAAGGTTCTCCTCATGTTTATGGTAGAGAATCTCCTCATGTTTATGGTAGAGAAAAATCTTGAATAGAGAGATTGTGAAACGAGTTATTATTTCAAACGTACGATATGGAGTTCTTTTATTTGTGTAATTTTGTTGCCCCAACAATTTTTCTGTCCTGTGTTGTAGCACACATAACAATTGAACCAGTGTTTAAAATCAATGTTTAGGATTAAATGACGTCATATTTTGACGTTTTCACACCCTTTTTTAAAAAAGTCAAACTTTGAAATTAAATTAAAAAATAAATAATCATCGTATAATCAAAAAAGTTTTGCCTGTGTATTCTTTTCATACTTCTATCAAATAAAAAATGAAATAAAAATCCTGCACTCGCCCATTCACTAGCACATTCTTTTTCATTCGTTTTTCTAATGCACAGGACTATAAACTAAAACTAAATTATGTCATCAATATTCAATCGGATCCTTTTCTGGTCTTGGGCCACACAAAATAGAGAGAGAAATAGAGCTGTACTAAATACATGATTTATAATAAAAATATAAGATGGCTACCGTAAAGACGACAAAGGTGTAGAAACAGCTTGTCATTGTAGCAGAACCTTTTACACTTGGCAATAAAATTGAATCAGGAATAGTAAAACAAATGGTGTACTAGTTAGAAGTGCTTTTCTAAAACGTTTTGAGTCGTGGATAACTTTTAAGGAGAAAAAATACCTTCGAGGCAGAGTTTTTATAAGAAAGGGAAAAATCATTTTACAGGAAATGTAAAATGGAGAGAAAAAAAGATTTAGCAAAATTCTAAAATAATAAGTATTTGCTAAATACGTCATTATTTTTTGCTGGAAAATTTAATTGAGAGAAACTACACAAGGAACGTCCCTAATGCTAATTATTTCTTTAAAATCTTTACATTTTAACAACTTTAAGTAGGTACCTATTTCTTCAAGTTTTTATAACGTTTATATTCTCCATTCGCATTTTGGCGAAAATGGTATATAAAATATTTAAGCATTCTGAGGGGTTTCTTTAGCATTTTGCAAAAAAAACGCCTTGTTTTGATGCAAATGTCTTCGCGGCGCTTTTTGAAAAGTTAGAGAAAGAAAAGTCTAACCGCCACAAGAAAAACTTTGACAGAAAAACAAACTTTTGTGAAGAAGTACAAAACTAAATGATAGCCATACAGTTTTATGAAAAACTTTTTTTCAGTGTTTATGAATTACCATACCATCACCCCCAAAAAGAAGTGGAAAATTCCGTTTCTTTAAGAACTTCCACGATATTCGCGAGTCTAGCGCTGAGATACGCCCTCTGGTGGAAGCTAGCCAAACCACTATAAGGAGTAATCGGATTTAGAAGTATTATGCAGTTTGTATTGGCGGCGCTAATTTGACGACTGTTTTATAATTGTTTGGTGTTTTAATTTTTCTCTTGTGGTAATATTTTATTACATGACTTTGGTTTTGTGAATAAACTTATGTATCGCATTAGTAACTACCAAAATATCTTTATCTACAACTACTAGCCCAGTAAATTTAGGGTTTTTTAGCGCACTAATTTATAACTCGCTGAAAATTTCAGAATAAGTTCTCTATGACGTCTATAACCAAACCTCAAAAGTCCCCTAAGTTCCCGCGCCGGCTTCATTCGAAAATGGCGATCAAAGATGGCCGCCAAGCAATGCAGTCTTTCATTCATAACTAAGGAAAAAATCAATATTTTTTAATGCTGTAAAAGGTTATATACTCAGAAAAAGACCCTTTATAAGTTTCAACTAATTTTTTTCCATAAAAGAACTTGTAAATTTGGAATAAAGATAGTTAAATGACATCAATGTGAAATTTGCGCGTTTTTTCACCTGTTTCTCCTTATAACTGTAACCGTATAAAAATCCCTTAATTTAATTCGAGTGTTTTTAAAAGTACTATAAACCAGGATTATTTTTTAAAAAAAATTTTGAAAATCCGTTGAAAATTGACTGAGATATTCCATTTTAAATGGAGGCATGTTCAGTAATGATGAATATAAAATATTATAACTAACGTTAATAGTGTCCTTGGTCTCTTTTGACATATTTCTTTTTAATAGGCTCAAGCTTTTGCGAAAACAACTAAAATTAAGGTATTCTATTTTACTTTAATAAGATTATTTAAGAAGCTTTTTAAGAAAGGGATGTTCTGGAATAAATATATTAAATTAGTACATAACAAAAAAGATTTATCCAAAATTGTATTTATTTATTACTAAAAATGTATTTAGACATAAAAATTCTATAAAGTAAGAACTTTTATCGTTTTCCTCATCATTTTAATGATATTCAGTAGATGTAGGTCCTGAATTTTCAGATTTCCCCTAAGCAAGAACCTAAGCAAGATCTCCTAAGACACTATAATAGAAACATTGGAACCCTGTGTTGAACTTCCAGATATATATGCTCATTTATAGTAGAAGGAGGATACCTTTTGCATGCATTAATTTGGAATAAGGGTGACACAGAGATACATGTCTTAAGTATGTACGTTTTTTTAAAAACGTTTCTCTCCATGCGATGCTATTGTTTTTGATGGGTACAGTTCCGTACGATCAACCAAAAGTGTGGAAAGGGTCATGACCAAAATGTCTGCCACAGTAGCTTTTGAATGAAAACTTGGTTGCTACGGCCAAACTATCTAATTCTTGGTCAAACTCTACAAACAAATCCTGACTTATAAGAATGGTTATAAGTTACTTTCAAGCTGAGGGCATAACTGCCTTGCAAGCGTTGGATGACGCCGATACTATTATCTGTTGTACTGCAATTGAAGCTAGTCAAGATACGAACAAACAAGTTATAGTAGTTGGGAGCGATACAGATTTATTAATTAATCTAACAGTGCGATGTTCTCCAAGGAAATCGCTGTTTTTTGCGACCCCAAACAACCAAAAGAGGACATAAGTGTTTCGACATAGCTAAAACTCAAGAAACTCTGGGCCCAATGAAAGATACAATTATTTTCATACATGCAGCTACTGGATGTGACACGACCTCGGCAATTTTCAGGAAGGGTAAATCATCTGCTTTCAAGATAATAAGGAAGAATCCTCATCTGCATTCCTCAGTATCACAGTTTAATATTCCTTCACTTCATCCCCAAAAGTTATTGAAATTGATGAGATATTTATAAAATACCTTTTCGGAGGAGAAAAGAATAATTCTCTTGATGGAGTTACGCTATACTCACTACCTTAGAGAAAGGAGAAACATTTCGAATTTTAATCAAGCAGTTTTTCCCCCTACTAAGGTAAATGTGGGTATAGTGGACACTGTTCCAATAGTGGCCACATAGCTGATTAATTTTAAATAAAACGAGTTAGAGGCATCAAACAGCGTCAAAATTCATAGGCATAGTAGATTGTACAATCAGGTAAGCTGGTAAATTATCACCGATACCACAGATCAGCATGGGAAGGATATTTAAATATTTGAAAATAACAACATCGGCCGAGTGACTGAAATTTGAATTTGCTTATTGAATCGCGTGTAAGGAAACGGGTATATCGGAACTGATTTTTTTGTATTTATTACCATTTGATTGACTTTTAAATTTATATTAAGATAAAGAAGAGTCTATAAAATGATAATAAATAAAATTTATTTGAAAATTTTGACTTTACAAGGATTTATGGGGGTGGCCACTATACCAACACAAAATCTTAGATTTTCCAATAGTGGCCACTGCAATGGTTTCTAATAGAAACTTAAATAACATTAAATTTGGATCAGTTTTTCTTCATAAACTGTTGATTGTGCTTTAAAATGAGTGTTGTATGAATTTGGTTTCATTCTGGCTTCGGGAACCAAGGTTTCCAAAACATTGAATTACATGCTTAACTCCTCTCAAATCAGCTACAACGTAGGCTTTGGGCCGGAAACTATCAAGTATTTTTTTAAATAAAGCTAATTTGATTTGATAAAAAATACATTTCGTTGGGAAGGAAGATTTAATTAGAAATAAACGACTATACCAAAAAAACCCATCAATTTCATGCGTAAACCCCTCATATATGCAGAAAAAGAGAGGTGTCCACTATAGATGCAAGAGGTGACCACCATAGATACAACAGCTACATCTATGTGGCCACTATAGATGCAATTTGGGGTACTTTTTAAAAATTAATTAAAAATACTTTACCTAATTTAATTAAAATTTTTAAAGGAAAAATCGAAAGCAGAAGATCCAATTAATCTAAAAATATGATGATAACGGTTTCCAAGCAAATAAGTTGGTATTTATTGAGAATTTAAGCAAAAATTTTCCTTAAAGTGTCCACTATACCCACATTTACCTTAGTGCAGCAAATTCTCAACATTCACTTCGAGTTTACCTACAGGTTTTGTAGTGGTTAGGAAACAACCTAAACCCAGCTGATTGGTGTCGGTTCTTAAAGGATGGCAAGTTACACCCAGTTCCCTCTACTCTTTCTGCAGCTCCTGATGCACTTTTACAGCTAGTTTCATGTGGCTGTAAAGTTTTAGTATACTAATAAAGAATGTGATGTGAAATGTCCATGCAAAAAAGCTGACCTTCAATGTACAAAATTTTTCAGCTCTTGCTTAGGAGAAATCTGTGAAAATTCAGGACCTACATCTACTGAATATCATTAAAACGATGAGGAAAACGATAAAAGGTTCTTACTTAATAGAATTTTTATGTCTGAATACATTTTTAGTAATAAATAAATACAATTTTGGATAAATCTTTTTTGTTATGTACTAATTTAATATATTTATTCCAGAACATCCCTTTCTTAAAAAGCTTCTTAAATAATCTTATTAAAGTAAAATAGAATACCTTAATTTTAGTTGTTTTCGCAAAAGCTTGAGCCTATTAAAAAGAAATATGTCAAAAGAGACCAAGGACACTATTAACGTTAGTTATAATATTTTATATTCATCATTACTGAACATGCCTCCATTTAAAATGGAATATCTCAGTCAATTTTCAACGGATTTCCAAAATTTTTTTAAAAAAATAATCCTGGTTTATAGTACTTTTAAAAACACTCGAATTAGATTAAGGGATTTTTATACGGTTACAGTTATAAGGAGAAACAGGTGAAAAACGCGCTAATTTCACATTGATGTCATTTAACTCTCGGTATTCCAAATTTACAAATTCTTTTATGGAAAAAAAAATTAATTGAAACTGATAAAGGGTCTTTTTTTGAGTATATAACCTTTTACAGCATTAAAAAATATTGATTTTTTCCTTAGTTATGAATGAAAGACTGCATTGCTTGGCGGCCATCTTTGATCGCCATTTTCGAATGAAGCCGGCGCGGGAACTTAGGGGACTTTTGAGGTTTGGTTATAGACGTCATAGAGAACTTATTCTGAAATTTTCAGCGAGTTATAAGTTAGTGCGCTAAACACCCCTTTTTATGCCTTAATTTACTGGGCTATACATATAATTGATTATTTCTACATTGTACAAAAATTAAAAGCTAAGGTAGTCAACCAGGGGCATAGTTACTTAGAATATGCCTTTTGTTACAAACATTTTACATTTAAGTGTATGAAAAAAAAAAGGTTTTTGTGTTGGAGAAACAACAATAAATTCTCCAAAATTCCAGGTTTGCTGAGCTACAAACACAAATGAAAAATACAAATCATGTATACTATTTTTTATGCATTTTATTCAACTCTTAGCATATACATAAATTTTAGATTTTTAAACAATTCTGCTCTACAAGCTTTAACAAATTATAGTAAATGATTCCGCAAATTACAATTTATTTTAAAACAGGGTTCCCAATCATTTTCAAAGTAAAAATTCCTAATAATGTTTTCAAGAAAATAAGAGGTAATTTTCAAGTATTAAATTATAGGATCCTGGTAGGTACTCGCAGGAAATTTTTCAGCTTTTTATAAAAAAAATTCACTCTAACATTTTTAGCAAAATTAAATAACAAAAAGCACCACTATGCAATTCATTTCACTCCAAAAAGTAATTTTGCCAGTAAGTTTACACTACACATTTTAATTAGCCGAGAAAAACATGTTTGGCAATTTTAGTTCATTTGTTTAATTGGCTAAGAATAATTAAATTTTAATTTAGAGTGAATAAAAAAAGCCAAATTTGGTAACCTCCTGTTTGCTTGCCACTGCCACTTTTTTTAGGGAGCTATACCATCATAATACAAAGTTGCGATATGCCAAATGAGGAAATTCAAACCAAAAACAAAGCACAAAAAATAAGAAAAAAAGATTAAAAGTGAATGAAAATTTAGATGTTTTAGAAACTTTTTTCAGACAAAATGGTGTTGCAAATTTAACAAATCCTATAATGCAAAGTTGCGAGTGCCAAATGAAGAAACTCAATACTTTCATTACATCGCTTATGGGTTTGCATATTTTTTTGCCAATCTTTCTTTTCTCCTTTTCTTTAGGAAAACAATGAAAACTTAAATTTTTGTTTTTAGATTTCCTCGAATGACGATTCGGAACGCAACAATTAGTGTATGAAGTCATATTTTGAATGTAAACCGCAATAACACCGCTCGAACAATAATACCGCTATGCGAACATGCGAAATACTTCTTCGATTACTTCTTCGGTCGTCCATGTTGGTTAGGCCACGCCTACGCTGGAGTCGCGAATTGTGTGACGTCAAAAGTTTTTCTATAGAATTTGGAAATCGCTGAGTAAGTATATATGTTACAGTTAAAGTCCGGAAATCAGTTAATTTACAGATAACCTAGGTAATTTGCAGATTAACGAGGGTGATCCGTTAAAGAGCGAATTTTTTTTCAATTTCTAAGATTACCTAGGTAATCTTGAAATTACCTAGGTATTCTGCACCCTACCGACTAGACACTCGTTAATCTGCATACTACCTGTAATCAGTTATTTTACATATTACCGAGGGTGATCCGTTAAAGTACAAAATTTTATTTTATTTTATAAAAAGTTTAAATAGGTTGGGGGGGCTGCCGCCCCCCAAACCCCCCTGCCCTAACTATAACCAAACTCGTTTTGGGGGTAAACAGTAACAATGACGAATCAAAAAAGGGGGATCGGTACTTTTTCATATTACACAAAACACGCAAATCCCACAAAAATTGTAATGAAATAGCAATTTTAAAACTAGAATATAAAAACAATAATAATAGAATATTAAAGTACCAACTGAGATTTGTATCAATTGTGGTTTTCGATCTCGATTTGACAGCGTATTTCAATGAGCACTTAAACTAGCAAATCTTAATGAAAGCGCGGTGTAATCGGCTGGCAGCCTGCACTGAACTATTGCTAGGATTCGCGATCGATTACATATGTTAAACCCTTGCCCAGGTTCCAGCGATTGTTGAATTAACGTTTGTTGAAAAGATATTTCAACAGCTGGGACATTTGCTTTCGTTAAAAGAAATCTCTGTCACTCTGAAGTCGGAGCTTCAACACAATTGTTTCAAAATACCCGTTTTAGTAGTAATATACTGTACTTAATCATGTAAATTTACAGTACTTACTTGCTTGTATTATTTTGTTTTAACATTCAACATGACAACTACCAGTGCTACGCTCTAAATTTGAAATCAAAACACCAAATATGACAACAAACTACGTATTGAAACCCAACTGCGCAGGGGTAAGCGCATGGCGCAGTAAGCACCTCAACATTTTAACAGAAAGTATTGAACGAAACAAACTATTTTGAACTTTAACGATCAAGAGGCCGTTATAGTGTAGATTCCCAAGGTAAAATGCGAAAAACTCAAAAATCCGCACATTAACGACAGAAATCAGTTAATCTTAAGTTTACCTAGGTATTCTTCAGATTAACTAATTATCAACTTTAGCGGTAACATATAGATTGTAGAGTTCTTTGGATGTTTTTGTGTACCTCCTCAACCTTTCACCAAAAACTTTCAACCTTTCACCAGAAACTGGTTCAAATTTAGCTGTAACCAAGGTTCGGTAACAGGTTTCACCAAGTTTTACTAGTGAAAATGCCGAAAAATTGGTGCTTGCACTAGTGAAAAACCGAAAACTTGGTGAAACCTGTTACCAGACCTTGGTTGCAGTTAAATTTGAACCAGTTTATGGTGAAAGGTTGAACTAATTTTTTTAACAGTGATAGGGTTATATTTAAATCACAAGATGGATGATTTTTTTAAAAAATTTCCTCTTTAAGTATAATATATTTCTGCAACTTTCTTCATGTTTTTTAATACGATAACTCCCATACATAAATGAGGTTTTATGCAGCTTAATACGGAAAACATCTTTAGCCTTTTAACACAAGTAATAACCTCTAATTTGAAACTTTATCTCTGACAAACTTACAAACCGCATAAAAGAAACATAAACCTAAAACGATCGAACGTCTGTCAAGTAATGATCTGAGAGTTATTCTTTTCAAATTCTAGTAGCTAAAAGCGCATCCATCCTGATTCGATAAGATTACTTGATTGATAATAATTTTAAACAAGTGTAGTCAGAAACTTTCGCAGTAAAGGAAACCTTTGATCTATTCTACCTTTATTTCGACACAGTTTTAGCTACCCCATTCTCAAAGTAAGTTTTTTACATAGTCACAGATCAACTTCGGCTTCGGTATTAAAAAACAACCCAAAACAGCTGTATCTCAGATATCCCACACACAGATATAATTTCCTAATCGCCCGAGATAATACTTTTTACAAGAAGGAGGAGAGAGAACCCCAAGGAGGGAGGAGGTGGGATGGATCCCAGAAACCCCTCGAAGGGCCCCTAGCAGCTCATTGGTCGAACCGTGGTTTCTTGAAAGAAGTGAGGGGATTGGGCGTTCATTGGCCAACAAGATAGACTGGTGATTATTCATTGTTGATATGTTAAGGCTGCCTAAAGTCTTATTGGTAAACTTCGTTAACTGAATCCTTTTCAAGTTGCTGGATAAATTGCCAATTTTACATTTTATTGGCCGCTATGTTTGTAAACAATTCGCGTTATAAAATTATTATCATTTAAAGCAGTGTGGTTTCCAATTAGTAGTTTATAACCGTGGACCCCTTTTTAGCTTTACTTTAAGATACCTACACCTACATCATGAATATTGGTATCTGAAGTAGTTAAAAGTTGTAATTTTTTACAGTTATAAGTTTTCTACTTTTTCTCCAGAACAGAAGACAACAATGTTTTCATAAATAGCTATGTAGAATAGTACTCAGATCCACGTTAAACTGTAAAATGTGAAAATTGCCATGGTGTCCCAAAATTTATTCTACTGTGTTTGATAATAGGTAATTAGCTTTTGTGGTACTTTTACAAACTAATGAGTATGGTTTTCGTAGGAAAATTCAAGATTCAGTTTTACTTTTTAAATATAAACCTTTCAAACAATGATTGCTCTTTGGAAAATAAGTATATTATAATAATTGTTTTACCATTAAAATCTGTACAATATAGCGGATGTTTTGACAGTTTTATTTTTTCCATTTAACTTATTAATATATTTTTTGTGTATTTTTAAAATACAAATTTCATGAAAAAATGATGAATTTTTGTACTTTCAAGATTAAAAAAAATTGTAGAAAAAAAACTATTGGGTCTATCAAAAATCTGAAACTGTCAAAACATGAAGAATAATATAAAGTTTAAAATCTAATAGAAATTATCCTTTTTTAATTACTTGAATATTAATTATCATTGTTTGAAAATCATGCTAATTAGCTCATTAAACCCTAATTAGCCAATTACTGACTGGCTAAATCTGAAATTTTTTAAGTGAAATGTCTTAATTTATATACTATACATATTTTCTGGAAAATCTAGATTTTTAAAATCAATAATAAAATTTTTTTTGTCAAGTGTATACGTACACCTTAAATGTATTCTGATTAAATCCATATTTAATTATTGAAAATTAAAATGTTTACTTTCTGACTAAAAGTTTCAGATAAAAAAAGTATCTCCTAACTATTCAAACACTCTAAAAGCTATTAGGATATGTTTGTATCACTAAATATTCATTTTTAATTTTTATGACTGATTCATCGTCTTCAGAACATACCGCGATTTGTTGATCATCCCCAAACACAAGATCCTCCTTAAAACTATCACGGAGTAGCTTCCTTATTACTTTGTCCTTGAAGAAAATATAGGAAGTAAGAACTTAGAATCGTGTAAAACCAGTTTTTAACTAGCAGCATGAAATACTATGTTAACCTAATGATAAAGTTTCATCTGGTAAGGCGTTATGTTTTCATTAGAAATGGAAGTTAGATACTATGTATTGAATATACTCAATAAAAAATTTTCTTCAGAAAACGTGATTGATCTGTGATTGTTCCGCTCACGTTTTCAATAAGGTAAAATAAAAATTTTTAAAATTAATTAGTATTTATAATTATTAGGGGAAAAGTTAAACATTACGCCATTTTACTCATTATGTTGCGAGTTTAAGCTATAGTGGAGACGCTTATGTCGAAAAAAAGGCTCTTGTAAAAATTTCTTGTTAATTTTGTAAACTAATGTTTTTCTGCTAACTTATAGTATAAGGAACCCAAAAAGGTTTGGTGCCAATTTTTTAGTTCACATTTATGTGTAATTAAGCTAATTATAAGATGAATTAATGACTTTTAAGAAATGGGGATTTTTTAACATTACACGTTTATTTATTAACATAAAAATGTGAAATTTGGAATATAAAAGGAAGACTTAATAAATACTTAAAATATCTTTTGAATTTTTGTTTAAAAATTTTAAATTTTAATTTATTTAAAAAAATAAATTTTTTAATAAAAATTTGATATCTTATTTTTTAACTTATATTTTTTAAATTTTTTGATCATTTACTCATATAATATCTAAAAACACTTATTGCACAAAATTTTTAATATGTTATTGAACTTAATTAGTTGTAAAATTAGTAGTAATTAGGCATTATAGTGGAGTTACTTATGTAAAAATAAAGGGTATTTTAAAAACTATTGCAAATTTTATAAACTTATGTTTTTCTGTTAACTTATAGTGTAAGGAACTTAAAAATGTTTGGTTTCAATTTTTTAAGCTTACATTTTGGTGTAATTAGGCTAATTATAATATGAAATAATGACTTTTAAGTAAAGGGAATTTTTTAACATAAAAATGTGAAATTTGGAATATGGAAGGAATATTAAATAAATACTAAAAATAACTTTTGAATTTTCATTTAAAAATTTTAATTTAATTAAAAAATACATTTTTTAATAAAAATTTGATTTCTTTTGTCTGATATTTTTTTGCATAATATATACTATAATTATCTAAAAACACCTAAACACTTATTGAACAAATTTTTGAATGTTATTGAATTTAATTAGTAGTAATTAAGCATTTATTCATTAAAAACTTTCATTAGTCAGGAAATGAACAATTTAAAGTATTCCTCTCGAGAAAATATTGTCTTAAAGAATAAGTTATTATTCAGATATTTATAAGTATTTCATATTTACCTTGCATAAATAGTCTTAATCACCTTTTAATATTTAAAAAGAACTTCTCCTTTGACTTTAAAATCCAATCTATTTAAAAACTGTTCTTAAGTCCCTTTTCAAGGTCCACTCTCTCGGTAAAAGATTTTCATGAAAATCATTAATTTGGCCTAGTAAATTACACAATAATGATTTCAGATAAATATAATTAGAATATGTTTAAATTAATTTACAGCGTGCAGATATATAATTAAAATTTTAAGCATCACAGTCTGAGGAGTCACTATCTTATACATCCACAGTCCATTAATGAATTCCTACATTTTTCTTCGTCCCCTTCACATTTGCACATTTCCGTACAATGGTAGCCTTGCAATGGTACAGGAACATATGCCACATAAACATTTCCTTGTGTCACAACCACATGATGTGAGTTCAATTACAGCTTCAGGAGCCAGGGGTAAATCTGTTATAACTGGAATATAAGAATCGCACAAATTTTCTTTTTTCCAACCAAACAATTCAGGTGAAGGAAGGGTTTGCACTGGTTTTGCACCTTTGGCGCAAACTAAAGCTTGATATTGGGCTCTAAGTATGTGCTGTTTAAGAGCGGCCTGAGTTGGTAGTAGGATCTGTGATTCAGCTTGCAGTCTTTTGAAAAGGTACCAGCGTAGGTCCTTCGTATTCTTTATATCTTTGGGGCATCTGTATAATCTGCAAAGGTATTCCTCCAGAGCAATGAAGTGTCGGTCCAATAAATGTTCTTTTCCGAGTGATATAAGGGCTTGAACGACATGAGGTTCAACCTCTTTAAAAGCTTTCCAGCTGGTTAATTTTCCTTTTCCATTAAACATCCCGGTTATGTCACAGCCAGTAAAACTATGAAAACCGGTAAGTGCCTCAAACCATATCTGCCCCAAGGCTATCATAGATGGATTTGAGGTACTATGTTCATTTTCCGGCTCCTATCCCAGTTATGACACAGGAGTGTTCCCCAAATATGAAGCATGAATTGTATGGTCTACTGGTATCAGCTTCTTCATGGTTGGTTTTTAAATTGTTATAAATATTGTCATTTGATAGAACCGCTGTTTCTGTAGATACAATTATTCTTTCTCTAAACCTTTGTAATAATGGAGTATTTTTATTGAAAGCTATTCGGTTAGGCTTGCTTTAGTTTTAGAGTTACGAAGAAAGTTAGAGAGTCCTATTTTAATTGGAGTTATATCTGTACAGATAAATGCTCGATTATATCCATTTTCTTACCTTGACGGCGAATACGAGTGGCTGTTTTTAGTGATGTATCTTTAAAGTAATGGTCAAAAACTAGGTGAATGGTGTCATAATTTTCAGCTACAGAGTTTAATATTTTCAAGTATTGATGAGCAAGATCATTACAAGTGTGGATATTTCCATTAATTTGACGAACTAAAACCATGCCATCTATTATTATAGCTTTTCTGTTTGAATCGGGTCGGCTATTATCATTCTTTATGCGAAGTATGGTAGGAGGGCTGGTGTGAGAAGCTGTGTATTTCTCTAGAATATGCAAGAGCTTTCTACTGTCCGTACAAGGCAATAATGATCCATCAGTTGCAAATGACGTCCGACATATATTTGAGAATTCATAATTGCAAACTGTGGCTCATATCTATATCCGGACTAGACTTACCAGCTAGAACCATTCTAGCAAATAATGATCTATTTTCCTTTAATTCTTTAACTTTACTGTTAATATCCATTGTAATAACTTAACCAGCTGATTTGCATGATATTAATTTAATTTTTGTCATTTTAGTTAGACCATAAGTTTATATTCCCTTTTATTCTATCGATCACAAAATTCTGAAAAGCTTCCTTCCCTTCATCCTCTCTTCTACATACATCATGTTTAGGTTCGGGCAGCGCAGCGCGGCGTCCGCTTTGAACTCTTTCGTCTTTCGCGACAAAGAAAACAATATTATAAACTAAAACCCACTATTTTATAATTTATCTTTACTACAACCTTAAAGGGGGAAATTGGTAGTTTTTATACCAAATTATATATCGCTACAAATCGAAATAGTAAAGATATCAAAATTTCACCTTAGGGTCTAAAAATGACTATTAAAATTGCTTAAAATATTTTTTTTATACTGATATGCTTAAAAACCTGCATATCCTTCTTTTCACCAACTTAGAGAGGTAAATTAATGAATTAAACCAGCTCCAAAACTCGAAATATTGAAATTCTATATTTGACCTTTGACGTGACCTTTGACGTCAGGAAAGTGAAAAGAAAAATTGGCACCAAAGATTTTCTGATTCTCCACACCCTAAAGAACCAAAAAAACCTTGGTGCCAAAAATTAACACGAACTTTTTACAGATTTACATGAGCGCCTCCACTACTAGCTTTTTAAGCTTGTGTCAAGTTCTTTAAAATATTAAAAATAAAAGTTGCTCAAAAGATTTGGCAGATTATTAAGTTAGTGATTCAACAAAATTTGAGTTGCTTTTTACATGGCCACTAAATTTTCTCATGCTGAATAAAATTATTGCGAAATTTGACTAAGAAGGAGATTATGCTTTTTGAAATTGCTACATTCTCATTTTAGAACTTAACAATGGTAACACTTATTTAAAATAAGAAATTTTGGCTTAAAAATGACTAGTATTTTCCAGAATGCTTAACAAATTAAATACAGAAACATCATAATAGGGCAATTCCACCGTAACTCACGCTACATTTTTTTCAAAATTGCAATTTCAAATAATTTTTAAAAATAGAAATAACTATTATTTTATTTATTTATTTATTTATTTATTATTTTTTTTAAACAAAGTAAATAAAGTATTACATCACCTGGGATCGTTGAACGATCCATGTAGGTGAACAATAAACAGTTGGTTACAATTAGTTGCACATGAAATTACAATAAAAAATTTAGACATGGTTGTAAATAAAAGTATACATTACATGCAAACAAGAAAAAAAATATAAGTATAATATCTATCAGGAAATTAGTAGTGGCAAACAGGGTGTCGAAAATTTGGGTTTACTATCTGTCGTAAGGTAAGTAGTAGTGCAAAAAAAATAAGAATTGATTAAAATTACTCTAATAATGCAAGATCAAACAAAAAAGTTTTCAATGTCCCCAATAGAAAACAAAAAGTCTTTTAATTTCTTTTTAAATGCATGTTTGGTTTGACTATTTTGAATTTCCAAAGGTAATAAATTAAAGAACTTAGGGGCTAAATAAAAGAAATTTTTGCAAAAAATAGTTTTTTCAGGTTTAGGTACAGTATATAACACATTAGGTCTTCGGGGATTTATCATGTTTCGCTTTCTGCAGATATCGGAGTTTAAGTAGAGATAGAGACTTGTTTTAAAGTAGAAGAGGTAGCGAATAGGTAAAATATTCAATAGTTTAAAGTTATCAATATTAATGGAATGTGCTTGAGGTGATAACAATCTTATAAATCTTTCTTGGAGTTTACATATTCTTTTTAAATTTATCTGATAATCTCCACCCCATATTATTAAACCGTAGTTAATTCGAGATTGAACCCAAGAGTGATACAGAGTTAATAGGAATTTTCTGCTTACTTTTGGCCTTAGATGATAAAAATTTAGCATTATTAGTCTTAATTTATCAGCAATATACTTGGTATGGGACTTCCACTTTAAGTTGCAGTCAATATGAAGTCCAAGATATTTAATTGTAGACACTATATCAATTGATTTACAATTACAATCATTATAATTGTTACAGTGATAAACATGATATTTAATGGAAAGCTGAATTGGACTATTTTGTCTTAGGCTAAAGATCATGTATTTTGTTTTATCGACGTTTAATCTCAGACAGTTATCAAAAAACCATTTGCTAATTTTAACTAAATCCGAATTCATCTTTTGGTTCAAATCTTCAGCGGAATCGACTGAATATAAAAGAGCTGTATCATCGGCAAAACTTAAATTAAATTTTCTTTCTAAAAAAATCATACATATTGAAATTTATGTTAATAACTTAAAATAAGTATTGCGAATCTTTTAAGAATTTTAGTTTTTAAATATTAATTAAAATAGAGTCGTAACTCACGCTACAAGAAAAAGACATGGATTTATGAGTATAAAATTCAAATTTGTTTTTCTGCTTAAATAGTTTTTCAATAATTCTATATGCTTGTCAGGTGTTTGAATATACTTCCTTTATTCTAAAATAGCAAACAGTTTTACTGGGAATGCTTAAGAAAATCAGAAATAAAATAAAATATAGAGAGCTGTTCGTAACTCACGCTACAGTACTTCGTAACTCACGCTACATGTGTATAAGCGTTCAGTTATTCATGAATATAAATATAATTAAATTGATTTAAACACTTTATTTCATTTTTACTATAAAGTTTATGAGTATATTTAACAAAAAAGTTGTAAAAACTAATTAATTTATTTTTAATTTTTTAAATAAACTATACATTTTTCATTAACAAATTAACCTTTAAAACAAATATTTCTAAATATTGACTTTAAATGCTGACATTTCGATCAAAATAATTTTACACAAAATTTAAGCAATGCAAAACACAATTAGATCATTACTGCATAATTATTCCCTAAAATAATTAGAAAATTTTATTATTTTATTTTTTCATTTTTCTTGATCATGTCCCTGTTCATATGGAATAGCCCAATAGGGAAAATGAAAAATAAAGATTTTGAAGTAAGATTGAATCAACAATGGTCATAAGTTAAACTTAATTCAGTTGGTACTTAGTATAGAAATTTGCACAATTTATTTATAAGCATGAAAGTTTTATTGAAAGTGAAGAATTTTATACCAGTAGATAATAATTGAACAAAAACTCTAAAAACTGAAGGTTCTCAACTAATAGACTCTGTAATGCTTATTTTTTATGAGAAAAAAACGCAGTGCTCAAAAAGGAAATATACCACTTTTAATAAATGAATCGATTGAGTAAATTTTAAAATAATGGCTATCGCTTCCTATAATTACAAATTTTAAATTGCCTTAAAAACAGTTTATTTAACGAATTATGTCTCCACTAACGGAGAATTACATTATTAATATTTCTCAAACTAAAATTTAACTTTCTTTTTAACGAACTAATTGGGAAATAAGAACAATTTGTGAAATTCTTCTATACAAATTTATTAGAAAAAAATTATCAAACAATAATATTTCACCTAAAGCAAACTATAATTATGTAATATTTATATGTTTGCAGATTATTTATTTTTCATTAAATTAATTAAAGAAACACTGTTGCAAATTCTATGTAACATAGTTTTTGAGGGGAAGAGTCGTGTATCATAAAGCAAGTTCTTTCTTTGTATGTCTTTATATCTTTTGAAATATAGTGCCTTTTTAATTATTTAAATAATTATTTGTACTAATAGAGATAATTTTCATATAGTTTAAATGTATAAAGGGTAAAAATATTCAAAATTCCAAAACAAATCGAAAAAAAAAAAGCACGAAATTTTTTTTCTCATAAACCGCAAAATTTTTTGCAATGGGTAAAAAAAGAAAGAGTAAAGCCACTTCCACAATTTCTTGGTTTTAATGCTTTCTCCTACCCAAAATCGATTAATTTGAAGAAAGTATCTCTCAAAGAATATTCACATAGAAAAGTATTTACACAGATCATTTGGATATATTTTCCAAAGTACTAACTAAGTGTTCAAACAGTTATCACTAAAAACCCTAAGATCATTTGGTATCACATGAGAAAGGGGTGCAAATGCATTCAATACATTACGATAGAATAAAGACAAAAAAAGGTGTCAGTCTATGAAGAAAACGGGATAGCTATAAAGGTATAAGAGAATATATTATATAGTCATATATAAAATAATTTAATACATAATTACTTTACAAGAGGTTCATCGAACATTTATTTTTTACTTTTTCCCAGTGATTATTATTTTATTGAAATTCACAAAAAAAAACCTGCAAAAAGTACACCATATTATGGTGCAATCCCTCTCTAACTTTAAGTGCTTAAAAACACCATATTATGGTGCAACTTCTTTCTTATTTCATAATATATGGTGAAATTATGATCCATTTTTTGTAGCCAGCAAAAAAATACCAGATTTTGGTGCAACACGGCCCAATATTTTTTACAGTAAATATTTGGGCACGTAAAGGTAACTTTTATCAAACAAGTGAAGCAAACAACCTTGATAGTTTTTAACGGTATTAAAGGTATATCAATTTGCCCGCGTTTAGTAATTGATTTCGTCGCTTTTTCCTATATTGTTTTAAGCAATTTCCAATCTCATACTATACAGTTTAATTTAATAAATAGCGATGACGTGAAGAGCAAGGGAATGTTAAAGACCGAAGATATACTCAAGAGATTAAGAAATATGAAATGTAATAAATAAATGCTTACAAATCAAGGTATTCTGAAGACCAGACAGAGATTCAATAGCAAGGGATGTTGAAAAGTGATAGGATGCTCTTGATGAATGGTAAATGAATGATGGACGCTTAAGAGAAAATGTGAATGCAGCAGAGGGGGTTAGGAGCAAAGAAATTCTCACGAGTAAAAAGAGGCTGGAGAGCTAAAGGATGCTGTAGGACCTTTCATGACTACAAAATGTAAAATGCCTTCCATAACAGCGTGAATCATACAAGTATTTTGTATTCAAAATAATTCATTAAATGTATTACGTAAAATATTTTAGCATCGTAAAAGAAGAATCGCCTTTGAATTTCGTCACGACGAACGTTTATAAGTGATACGGGATTAAGGTTGTCCGTGAAGAATGGTATAAAAGGCTAAAGACTGATTCACACTGTTTAACACGGCCGTATTCTATACTACTTGATCATCAGTTAACCACCAATCAAAGAAGGAATCGCCGACTCTGATTGGTGGAATCCTTCTTTGGCTATACTCTGTTCATTTTGAACTGGCGCTTGAAAATATTTCCTTCCCCCACCACCGATCGGTAACCATAGCAACTATCTAAGTCAAAGTGACGAAGAAGGCTTACTATTGGCTGCTCGAAGAGCGTAACTATGGTTACGCTTCTAGCGTGGGGGAAAGCACTATTTCTCAAGCGCCAATTCTAAATGAATAGAGTATAATGTTTAACCGCTGATCAGAAAGCACAGAATACGCTGTTCGTCCTGAGTGATTCATTACTGTTGTGAATCGCTAGCTTGCATAGAAAAGTAAAGGAGTAAAGAGTGAAACGCCAATTCACGCTTTTCATTTTGTAAGATTCCTCCAAAATGAACACAAAAAGTGATAAAAGTCTGAATGAGCCTTAAATGTTTCGCTAACTTCTTCGAGATGGGAACCATTGCTTTAAGGGCGAACAAATAGTTAGGAGCCAAAGTATTTCGCTTGGTGAGATGTAAGTCCTTACACTCTTAAAACGAGTCTCAAAAATGAGTAAAAGCTACTCAAATCTGAGTATGACACACACTCAAACAGGCTCCGATCCAAATTTACTCAAATTTGAAAACATGCATCTACTCATTTTTGAAAATGTGCAGATTCTCAAAAATAAAGCATCATGTACTCATTTTTTAATTCGTCCATGATATTCTCATATAGAGGGTGCAATGTGTTACAGTTACTATGACGTGACCAGTAAGTAAAGTGCGACGTCAAAACGTTCTGTTACACGTTATCACACCAACTTAAAGTCACTTTCGATAGATTGCAAATATTTCAATTTTCAAATATAAACTAAAAATAAGCATAATTTGAGTGGTGACTACTAGCGACGAAAAGCTAGACTATCCAAGACTAGTAGTGAGTTCTCCCCATAATGGCGGCCGGTTGAGCGTGATGTCGCTACTTAAGGGGGTCCGGGACACTTCGGAAAAAATTTTTTATTTATAAGTTTAAAATTTTGAAATTTTTCTGACGATAAAACATCGGTTTCATTGTAAAAGTCACTACTCAAAACTTTTCAGAAAATTTTTGAAAAATTTTAAATTCCATTTTTGTCAAAAAAGAGGGGTAGTTTAAAACTGATATAACTCAAAATATTATTAATCAATTTTCAAAATTTTTTCACTAAGTCAAACAGAAACATATTATCTTTATCTAAGATTCAGCATTTTAAGAAATATTGATAACTTGGAAAAATATAAACAATTAAGTAAAAAATTCTTGAAATTTTTACGTTACCTTTTTTAAAATTTATTTTTTAAAACTAAACAAAATTTTTTAATTTGCTGAATCACAATTAAAGTAAAATGTATGAATAGCATGTGTTTCAAATTTCAACTCTCTATCTTGAAAGGTTCTTGACTTATATTAATTTAAAGATAAGAAACAGTGAAAAAACGCATTCATAGAGGAAAACGGATTTGAATGCAGACCATATATATAGTGCTGTCCTTTAAAAAACCCAATTTTTCATATTTCTTTCATTAAAAGCTTAAAAAATATGATAATTAAATCGAACAAAATTGTGTTGTAACGGCTCACCCTCCACTACATTTTAGTGCTTAGTATTTTTAATTCCAACGCTCCGTTACAAATTGGCAAACAAAAGAATAAAAAAACAATTTTCCTAAAAAAAAACATGTACCCTAAAAAAACCCACGCTTGAAAATACTCAAAAAATTAAGAAAAAATATGATTGAAAAGTTTATTTTGATAGAAAAGACAATAATTAAGATAATTAAAAGCAAATTTATTACTATTTATTTCTAAAATTAAAACTGTGATAAGTTTTTCTACTCAAGAATTTTGCCTTCAAAACACAACGACAATAACGTTTTTATTGGTGGATTTTAATAAAAAAGACCTATTAAATACAAATAATTAATACAATTTTTATCAAAAAGCTTAAAAAACGGTAATTGACACTGATATTTTGTTTTAAACCCCCAACTATTAACTTTCAAAACCAATTTTCGAGTATAACTCGGAAAAATGCTATATTTTCATGGAAAATGGCTGTTTTTGGTATCATTGAGTTTTTATCAAAAATACTGAAACAAAATCCGAGAATTACTGAAACAACTATTCTATTCGCATATAATTAGCTGTATATCATGAATAATATTAAATATTTTGGATAATTTTTTATTTATTTTGTCATTTATTACAAAAGGAAAAATGGGTTTTTTAGGCACCCTATGGGTTTTTTCACCCCTCATTTCAAAGACTACCGTAATGTCCCTAATAGGCGGACTGAGCTGAAATTTTAGTATTTTATTCTCATAATAACGGTATAACACAAAACTACGTGAAAAATTCTTTAAAGTGTTTATAACATATATTTTTACAGCATCAAAATCTGCATAACTAAATCGTATTTTTAGCCCAAAATCGACATTTTCTATTTATTCAAAAAACTAAGTAAATAAAAGGTTCTTTGACTTGCTTTTACGTTCCTGCCACTCTTAATGGCATAAAAAGACAGGGCACATGAGAATTTAAAATTATTTCAATTATTTATTTAAAATATCTCGATGGGTTTTTTAGGGTACAATTTGGAGTGGGTTTTTTAAAGGACAGCACTACAATGCTAGACTACCAAAGCAGCCGGCAACAAAGGATTGTATCTCCGGTTCTACTTGTGATAGAAACATAATAAAAGCATCATTTTAAGCAGGAAAAAACTAGTTTACATTTTAAAAGCAAAAATTTTTTTGAAAATCTGGTATCCAGGTAGAGTATCCAGGGCTTTAGAAATAACTCCTCCCACGTTTTACAAATGTACCAATTCCAATCAAATTTACGGTGAAAGTAGTAAGCATACTGCTGCACCTTTCTTATTTCTTCTGCTGTATGAATCTTTTTAATTCAATTATTTTGGATAGTCAAACGGGCTTTGGGAAAAAATTTTATAACCCCCTCGTACTACATTACGTCCTATTAATGGTGCATCTCCGTAAAAGTTTCTAAAGTTTCAGCCAAGCCATTCCTCATCTCTATAGTGATTGGTTAAGTTCTCAAATAAAAAGACAAATTATCATCAAATGGTTTCGTTTGACCAATGAGAAGAGAGATGAGCATTGGCTTGACAATAACTTAAGATTATTGTCATCTTTAACCTCCCCATTCCTATTCGAGCTATGCTTGTCTAATAAAACACCTCTAATTAACCACGCTATCATTTCTTACATTTTGTTCAAAAACATCCTCACTGTAAAAACAATATGGAACTTTACACAAAAAGTGGTGAAAAGAAATAGCCTCCATGGATTAAGAGATGTTACACCGCGATACGAAGAGACCTTCCACCTAGACTCTGAAGGAGGTCCATCTCCACGGAGGGACCTCCCTCCGAGTCTAGGTGGAAGGTCCCTCTTCAGATTAACATCTCTCAATGTATGAAAGCAATTTCGTTCCACCACTTTTGTGTAAAAAAATTCCGTATCTTTCTACAGTGCTGTATAATACTCCATCTTCCTAAGGGGTGACATCTACTCACCTGGCAGAATCGGGGCCCTCAGGGGGCGGAAAGCTGAAGGGGACGGTGAACGGACCGTCAGCGCCAAACCCCTCTCCTCGTCCTGCTGAATGTGCCTTCGAATCGCCACCTGTTTGGCTATGATCTGCTGTCTTTCGAGGCACAGAATACAGTGGCTACATTTGCAGTCCTTGTAGCGACAGTGCCGCTTGTGGTACTTCTTGGGCACAATTATACCGTGATTCCTACATCTTGCACACATGGGCACCTTCTTGGGGGTGTTGCTGTTATCGTTCTTTGCCGGTTTGTTGCTCATTCTCGAAGTTATGAACAGTCCATTGGAGGATGGATTTTTTTGAGGGGGTCAATGTTTAAATCTTCGTTTAACGTCGCAATATTTAAGTTCATCAAACATTCTTTTAGCTAGAGTTTATATTGTTTAAAGTTCTCGAATTTACAGCCAGTTCCTTTTTTGAGGGTAGCTAGCAATCCTTCCTTTCTGATTTATATCAACTTGCTACAAACAATTACAATCAACCGGTATATCTGCAGAACGGTTGTAAAAATTTCTCTACTTTTAGATTTCGCTTGCATAAGATGAACAGCGAGCAGTTTATTGGCAATAGTTCATAACTTTCCCATTTGGGTTGTGTCTCTGTGATCAATAGGTTATACCGATTGACACTACATTAAAGTTTCTCTATTATTAGAATTCATTAAAGTTTAAAAAATGGACAGTTCATCTATTGAAAATTTATGAATTATTCTAATTTCAGTATCACTAACAAGTTTCAAATGACAGATGAAGCATTCATATGGTAAGTAACTTAAAGCTTTTTCTTAGCTGGTTCCCTTAAAAAATTTTTGAGCATTTCCTAAACTTGGCCTTCAAACAGTTGGTTATTTAACGAATCTTTACAGTGGTCTTAGCAAGTCTGGTAAAAGCTCCAACTTTCCAGAATAGTCCAAGAAGTTTGAAATCAATTCTAAGCTTCTTTACGGGATGGATTGTTTCAATATTGGACCCACACAATTGCTAGTTGGATAGTTTTTTAATAAAAATTATCTTTTCATAGTTTAATGACAGTACTTGAACTGAACAATTTAAAACTAACATGTGACGTAAAGGGTAAAATGTATATAGGAATTAAAAGAACTTTCTTTCTAATATATACCGCAAAATTTTTAGCAAAGCACTTCATTATTCTTGGGAAAGTTTATAGAAAATATTTCTAAAACAGTAAAGATCGCCAATGCTTGTTGTAAGTTATTTTAAAGGTATTGTCCGGAAGAAAAATTAACTGTAGTAAGTAAAATATTTTTACAGCTATAATAGATATTTCTTCTATGTTTTTTACCAAAGAAGCTAAATGAAAACCATATTAAAGTTTCTTTTTTGGTTTTAGACTTTTCGTTAAAAAAATTTAAAAAGTAAAATTAGACTACAGTATATTGCAATATACAAAATTAAGACGATGGTAACGTCGAGTTTCCAATTTACTTATAAAGACCTAATGAATATTAATTAAATTGATTAAAAACACATAGCTAACTTTTAACATTATTAAAATTCTGTCTATAAAGTCTAAAATTCTAACCATATTATAAACTGTAATCAAATCATTTTAATGATATCTTTTATTTTATATTTATAATTTAATTATTAATATAAAAGTTAAAATTTCTTTCGAAATTTCTAAGGGACTAGTAAAGTGACTGGTGTAGAGACATATAAAACTATAAAAACATCTTTGGAGGTAGTTTTCTTGAAAGTCCTTTTCATGAGGATTGAAAATTTCAGTACTCAATAAATGAGTTTGGCGTCTTTCAAAACCTTTTCTTAGTTTTTTCATCATTCAAAGTACTGAAAAATATTTCCTCTGAATATAACGCAATATTTTCACCACCGAATTTTCTAAGTACATTCTTCTGTAATCATTACCACATAACAGTAATATTCTTTGACGCATGAAATATCAAAGATAGGTATGTCCTCTAATCATCCTAGTTATCACACGCTTTCTAAATGTTTAGTATAAGGAAACACAAGACCATGAAAAAATTTTGCAATCAACATCCATCCAGAGATGCTTATAAACATCATAAAAAGTTCTCAATATTTATCAGTGAAAAATTTCTATAGTAGGTTACGAAGTGTATGGTAATCACTCTTGCCTAAGAGCAAAATACTATTAGATATTCCAAATAATGAAATCTAAGTTACTTTTTGGTACGAGTTCTTCATTAAATTTTTGTCACAAAGTTATTAAGTTCAGCAAAATATAAAATAACTGTTTACCTATCAACATCTCCAATTATGTCCATTTGTAATTGCAAATACTTCTATGGATATATTCACTACTTTGGTATAAAATTGCATAACATTGACCTGGTAAGGATTTATTCACATGGTCAGAAACTTTCGAATGAACTCGAGAAAAATCTAAACGAAAAAGTTGTCAATTGTTATTATGATTTTTTTTAACTTTTCTTAAGAGGTACGGAGAGCAAAGCACTCTTGTCTCAATATGTAAGAAAATAAATCATCATCAACGAAACTACACGGGAGCAAAAAATCCTCCTAAATGTTGCATCAAATTTAAAAATAGAATTAACAATTATATTTCTGCTCAGAAATTGACTCTCAGTCACCGAGGGAATCGCAAATAATAAACACTCGCCAAATGGGTATCAAGAAAAATATTCCTTAATCACAGTCACCAAAGAAATACCACAAACACGCAACTGTTATAATCCCTGATCTTATTTTTATCCGAACATAAAAGAGTCAGTGGTCACAGACGAATGGGTATCGAGAAAGAAGATTCCTTCGTCAGAGTCACCAAAGAAATCCCACAAAACATGCAACTATTATAATCCCTCGTCAGATTTTAAAAGAATCACGGCAGTCACAGACGAAATTAAATGTGGGTAAGAACAGCGAAATACAATGGACAAACTCAAAGTTTAACGAGTGTAGTCACCGATAAAATCATAGCACACATGTCACCCGGAGAGTCACAGTCACTCCAACGAAATCGCCACACGTGTAAACAGCACTCTTCAATCCAGAAAAAAAGGAGATCTCTTGGTCACAGTTACCAACGTAAACTCGCTCAAATCGAACAGTAAAATTCGTCACATTAGTTAAAATAATCCAGGGCGAGAGGGTATGATCGGTGCCGCGGAGAGCCTACTCCGAGAAGCACTCCGGAGGATGGCAAAACATCGTCTGCGAGTGGCGGAAAGTTGACCGGGGCGGCGGACACAGCGCCACCGCTCGCTCCTACGAAACCGAAAGCGGCTCTTCGCTGGGTTTCGGTTGCGGTCACGTGACCGGGAAAAAGGCGGGAAAAGATTCTCCCGCCGCTCCTCCGAGCGAAGGGAGAGATTGTTGCTTGTGGGGTAATTTTTAATAGAAGGTCCTCAGCCCTCAGGAACGGTTTTTTAGGTGGTATAAATTTATATCAAGTTCACGCGTCAAGCACGAAAACGTACTTTAATAAAGCTTGTAAAGAGCAACATGTAAACTTGAAAAGATACTTTAAAAAAGTTTATAAAGAGCAGCACTAAGCATTAAAACATACTTTAAAAAAGCATGTGAAGAGCAGCATTAAGCATGAAAACATACTTTAAAAAAGCATGTAAAGAACATTATATAAAGCATGAAAACATACCTTAAAAAGCATGTAAAGAGCAGCATGTACACCAAAATGTACTAATAAAAACACTGGGCCTATATTTTCTGCGTAGCTCGGTTTAACTAAAAGGAAAACTGGTTTAAGGGGTATATCAAAACTAACATTAAATATTCGTGGGATAAACGAGGTAGGGGGATATCGAATTTATTATTGGCTTGGAAAGAGAGGATATTTTTATTAATAAAGAATATTAAAGGAGCTGGAAACTTTTGATGTCTATTTTTTATTGTGTTTAAGTTGTTTTAGTTAAAATGAACTGTTAACAAACGTTTTTAGAAATTTTCCATAGTAACAACTGAACTTTAGCTTATTAGGTATCATTACAATTGAAAAGAACCAAAACTTTAACACTGAAAAAATAACTAGTATAAAAAGCAAAAGCATCTTATAAACTCTTGAGTTTTTTAAAAACTAGGGAGCTACCGCCCCCTGCTCGCTATCGCTCGCCAACCCCCGTAAACTGCTGACGCAGGACCTTTTTAAACAATTTTCAGAAAAAACGTCAACCAACTTTCCAAAATTACGTCACCAAATCCCCTCAATGAATAAATCTCCCTTAAAAGTTTGAATTTATATTAACTCGGACTTATCAAAAATTTAATCGAAATGCTTTTAAAAATATTCATCTTAGTTATTTTTAATCTATGATTATAAAAATAACTAATTCTGATTGTTTATCAATATTCGGACCAAACAAAAACCATTATTTTAAAGTAACTCGGTAGCATAATATGCCTAGTGTTTATCATTCGTATTTTTTTAAACCCAGACTTGTTAAACAATACCGTTTAAGCAATTGAAAATAATAAAAGACAAAACATCACTCTATGTTTACAATTAATTTCGATAAAATCACACTAAAAATTATAAATTTTGGACAAAAACTGTGAAATTTTAGTATAAAATGGTGTACATGTAAGTTTTTAGAATATGTTTTTATCAGTCTTGAGTGATATTTCATCAAGAAAGTACGTTTTTAAAAGGTAAAAAAAACATGTTTCATCTTAAAATATAGCGTCAATCGGTCGTTGTGATTGGCTGCATAATAATTTGATTGACAGTACTTGCTTTGTAACTGCGACCTTATCCGTTATCTAAAAAAATGGAATTATTTTAAAATTGAGAATTTTTTTGAAAAATCGAAGGGCCTATATATACTCGGAAATGCGGAAAGAATCCGGACATTTTGATACCATATATGTGTCATTCGGTTCAGTAATTAAAAAGCCTTTCTCTGGAAACCGTTCACCAAAAACTTTTTTTTAGAATAGAGAGATTCTGACACTGTTTACAACAATGTGATAAAATTCCTTAAAATTTGCGACCGAAGTTATAATGAATGAATTAGATTGTTCTTATTGCAAGCTCTCATGTCCCTCACTTTAAAAATGGAAGATAAGGGGATGAAAAGTGGTGAAGAATATGCTAGAGAGAATAAAAGAAGAGATAGCAAACGAGAAAAAGACAATAGGAAAAATGTTTGTTGGCCATTGGTTTCCGAATGGAGATCCCTGAAAGATTCGCTCAACAAAAGAATAGACCAATAAATATCAAAAGGAATTCCGCATTCAGCTATACATTTTTAATTAAAAGACTTTTCGTTTTGATTATAATTCTTTGTACGAATCATTCAAAAGGACAAGTGTTAACTGTCGTTCTCTCTTCATTCTTAGGATTTCCTATGCAAATGTATGATTCTTCTGTGAGAATCACTCATAGGGAACATTAAAAGTGAAACTCGTTTAGGTTGCGCAAAACAGTATAGCAGCGGACATTACTATTTACATTATATTATTATATTTTATTTATTATTACATTATATTTTAGCATGAATGAACACTATCATCTAAAATTTATTTAAATTAAGTTCTCTAAATTTTAATTAACAAAGACTAACTTTGAGAGAGAATACGAAAAGAGAACATAGCAAGTCCTCATAACACATTAAACACTGTTTTCTGTCAAATCACTCTTTAGAGCTAGCCTTTTTATTTGTGTTGTGATAGATCTCTAAATATGCATGAAAAACGTTGCTATCCAGAAATGTGTTCTAAAAGAGATGTGAAAACTATGGGGATAAAAATAGGTTCTTATAAAACATTATTTAGAATCTGAATGTTTTCTTTAATTTAGATCAAATTACTATAAGAACACTATATGAAATTAAAATATTTATTGCAAATACTACAAGGTATAGAGAGGGTCAGCTTATGATTCAATATATTGAGTCAAGTGTACTCTAATTTGTGGGGTTGGGGAACCACCATTGTAAACAAAGATTACCAACGATAGAGCATAAGACACTAACTTCCCCAAACACCATTTCTCAATTCGCCCCAAACTATGTACGCACATACAAATTTCCTGGTTCAATATTGGACTACTCCGACTTGGTTGGGGAACCACTGACTGTCAATGTGAGAGGAACACAAGAGTAAGACCTTAACTTCTCCAAACACTATTTTTCAGTTTGCCAACTAAACTAAGGATATAAAAACTTCTTAATGATTCAATATTGGGCTATTCATATTACACTTATTGATTGGACTTGCTTGGGGGAACCACCATTATAAACTATGCGAGAAGATTACAACGATAGATCTTAAGAGAAGGACCTAAACGACATTTCAGTTCGCCAATTAAATAACAACCAAATTTCATGATTCAATATTGGACCAAGTGGTACTCCGACTTGGTTGGGGAACCTACTGACAATGTGAGAGGAACACAAGAGTAAGACACTAACTTCTCCAAACACCATTTCTCAGTTCGCCAACTAAACAACAACCAAACTTAAGATATAAAAACTTCTTAATGATTCAATATTGGAATAACTGATATAGGGACTAATTGATTGGATTTGCTTGGGGGAACCTCCATTGTAAACTATGCGATGATCATAACACACTAACTTTCCCACATACGCCATTTCAGTTTAAATATCAACCAAACTATCTACACGCAAACTTCTTCAAGCCGACATGAACACCCACCTTTGTAACCCTCCTTCATGAGTCCGCTCTGCAGCTTGTTGATTACCTTCCGCTGCCGCACGAGATCGCACGGACCGCAGGGGCAGTCGCGGCGCGGGCACGACTTCTTGTGTCCCTTGAGGGGGGTCTTTACACCGTGATTCCTACATCTCGAACACGTGGGCTGCCGCGGTGCGGTGGCATCGTTTGTCGTCTCCTCCTCGTCCGACATGAGTCGCATGCCGTTGTTGCGTTCCCCGCGACGACGGAGAGCGGAGTGAGCCGAGGAGCGGACGGGCCGACCAGGTGCGCGGAGCTATCGCCCCCGAGCGGCGACTTCTCTCTCTCGACTTGTTTTGGCCGCCGCGGTTTCGACCGTGCTGTATAGTTTTTCTGTTTCGTGAACGATACCGTCTCTTTTGTTTTCTCTTTTGGTCTTTTCTCTCTCTTTCTCTCTTTGCAATATTTCTTTATTCTCCTCGTTCTCTCCTCTCCTATCTGTTTCTCTTTCTCTCCATCATTCCCCTTATGTCCTTTTCTACCATCCTTAACCTTTCTCTCTTTCTATCCCTGAAAATCCTCCTCTTTCAATCCTTCTTCTTCTCTCTCTCTCATTCTTTCAGATATGCAATTTTCCCAATTATCATTATCTCTTTCATTTTTTCACATATAACACCCCCATCCTTTCCCATTTCTCCTTCTATCCCTAAAAATCAGAATCTACTTTCAACCATTCTCCCTTATCCTTTTTTCCCATCCCTTTTTCTCGTTCTATCCCTTAAAAGCCTCCACTATGAATCATCTCATCTCTCTCATTCTTTCATAAACACAATTTTTCCCAAACTCATACTTTTTCGTTTATTTCTCATTTCCCTTTTCTGTGTGTGTGTGCTTCCATCCATAAAATACCTCTCTTTGAATCTGCTCTCCCCATTCTCTCTTATACTCTTTTTCCCATCCTTTCCCTGTTTCTCTTTCTCTCTCTCATCTTTGAACCTTTTTCTTCCCTCTCTCATTCCTTAAAATATACTCTTTTTTACCTCCTCTTTTTTCTTTATTCTCCTTCTTTCTTTCATTATTTCGCAAATAACTTTTCCCTCATCCTTTCACTAATTTTTCTTCTCCTCTTTCTTTTTCTCATCTTCTATCTCTTTCTCTGATTTTCCATCTCTCCATCATTCTCTCTCTTAAATCCTTTCTTTCCCTCATCATTTCTATGATTCTCTATGTTTTCCTTATTCCCACCTATTAATCTTTTTCCCATGTTATTTTTTTGATTTCCCTACCTTCCTTCATTCACCCCTCTTTCTCTTTCTACTTCTCAACTATCTAATTCCCTTTCTCTTACTCCCACGTTTTTCATTTTATTGCCCTTCCCTCCTCCTATTTTCCCTCATACTTTTTTCTTCTCTATAAGTAAACTTATGATACTCTTACCATTTACACTCTTTCATGACATTTTATTCATTTGACGTCATCTAAGATCACAAATAAAAAAAGATAAAGATTTTAGAATCCACAAATTATAAAACGAATAAAAAGAAATTTTTTAAATCACAAAACATTATAAAAAACCTAGCCAACAAGTTTTATACGAGTTTTTCCGGTGAACTACTGATGTAGGTAATTAACATAAGTTCCCATTACTTAGGTTATTGTTTATCAACATACGTATTTGCTTGGGATTTTATGGCATAAACGAGCCTAAAAAACTTCCTTATTAAATATGTTAATTTTAATTGGCCGATAGCTTTTCCTTGCTATGAAAAAATTTATTAACTACCACAATTTAAATGAATTTTCCTTAATATTAGTAAAATCGTAACAATGTATAATATTATCTTCAAACGGAAAAAATAATTTTTGTCTTTCGATAATAAGTTTAAGTTTAGGGAAACGAAGCTATATAAAAAATTAACAATGTTCAAAGAACAAGTTTTTCAAGTACCACAACAGTTAACACTATGATTAAATTTAAAGGAAATGATTTTCTAACTGTTCATAAACCGCTTAATCCAAAGCATGGGTTAGCTTTTGAAAGGAATAAATAAATATAGCCTACAACCAATTTACTGAGAAACATGGAGGAGAAACATCAGTTCAAAAAAAATTATAATTTCTATCAGGTTGTTGGAATTCTGATAGTGACATCCATGACAATTACAAACTGTTAATAATAACTCATGCTTAATCGGCTATAAAAGACATGGTACCAAAAATGTTTTGTTATCACTGTTATGTTTGTTGTATAAATGGTCCATACATCTGTTGAAATAAACATGTGACGCCTGTTTAGTAAAAAACAAGAAAAAGAACTATCTGCATAAGATAATATACCTAACCTTATTTTACTAAGCAAAACACAACTGCTCTCAACCTATATCAATCATCTGAAGGGTGTCAAGATTTATCACAGTGAAATTACCATTTGCCAAAATCTACTACGTTTTCTTAACAAAGAAGTTGTCATCTAAGCCCCCTACCCACACTACATATGTCCAAATTTTCAAAAACTATCCATTATTCTTGTCAACAATCACCAACAGCCACATGTGATATATTTAGTGCTCTCTTTCTAGAAATACTGGAATATGGTGGGTAATATGTAACCAGATTTTCCAAACTCAACATCATGACACATGCACTATCATTGACAGGAGTTCTTTTTTAGAAATATTATCGAACGATAGAATTTAAGATTTCCCACGAATAATTAACTCGACATATAACACATCTGGCCCATTACTAGACATTTGTTTGGAACTAAGGGGCTTGCGAAATATATTGTTTACACTCGTATCCAAAGTTTAAGGATAACTTGATATTTTGGGAATATTGACATAAAATTCATGTATTGTAGTGTAATTTTCAGGTGCAGTGTAATTTCGAAACAAACTCGCATGAGAGCTTCATAAAATATTATTACCCGCCAATAAAGGATACAAGAACTAAAATGAAGATTGAGGAGGTCACTTAATATCACCTAAGAAGTCATACTTAAAGATATTGCACACTTAAGATACACACACTTAAAATCATGCAACGAGTAATCATCAGTAATGACGTATCCTTTAAAAATAAAATGGTTTTGCTATAAATGACTCTCATAGGAGCGTTTCTGCGACCTGTTCTGAATGGGTATGGAACACCATTAACAGTAGAGGGCCCCTGTAACTCCCCAAATAATTGTTTGGGTAATTTAATCCTGGACCACATATTTCCACTCCCTTTAAAGATAAATTTCATTGATAAGGAACTAATACTACTTGTGTCACTGATCAAAATAGTCCTTAATTTTTGGACGCGAGAGTAGATAGTCATTCCAATAATGCGATCACTGATGGTACCTCAAACCGAGCTCTGCTGACTTAAGCTAAGACATGCCGTCGTACTTACGAACAGTGGGAGTGAAGGCGGACGCACTGGACAGTTCCGCCGACTGCAGCACGGGGGGCGACGGGGGCATCGCCTCGGCCGGCAGCTCGATCGGCCGCTTGAAAGCTCTCTGCGGCACCGTCCCCTTGCTCTTCTCCTCGTTCTCGGTATGTCTCCGCTGCTTGATCTGCTTGCTCATCACATTCCTCCGTTCGTCCACCAACTTGCACGTGTAGCATATGCAGGGATTGCACGGACAGTGCTCCTTGTGCCCCTTCAGACTCACTTCCACGCCGTGCTCCCTGCACTTGGCGCAGCGAGGGAAGCGCGTCTTCACGTCCTGGCAGGGCTTGCACTTGCAGCTCTTGTGCGGGCAGTTCGGCTTGTGCTCTTTATTCCACAGAGTGCTTTTACCGTGATTCAGACATCTCCCACACCGGGGGTCCTCGGACTCGTCCTCGATGATGCGGTTGAGGCGCTCGAAAGTCATGGCCGGGGGGTGCTGCCCGTCGGCCAGCTCGATGGGACGAGGGGAGGTGGAGTCGGCGAGGACGATGGGCCGAGCGAGCCGCTGCTGTTGTTGTTTGCGGGCCACCGCGGGTGGCTTGTCCACACGTGCCGGCTTGCGGCCCATGATGATGGCGTATTTCCCCATGGCGGACGATCGCTTTCCCGGGCCGCCGCGCGCGACGGAATGAGCCCGTCGATGAATCCGGAGGCTGACCGGCCGCCGCTCAGAGCGCCACTTCGGCGCAGCAACAAAGTCGCGGCGCGATTGGAAACATTTTCTCTCTCTCGTCAGCCAGGGTTGCCGGACGGCTCGTCGTAGTCCTTTCGCTTTTCTCGTGTTGCGGATGTTATCAGTGGTGATGAGTAGTGTAGCGTACCGTTATTATTTTTCTTTCTGGTCGTTAATACTTTTAAATTATTTAGCTGGTATACCCGCCGTTGATCGGGGAAAAAAGGCTTTTCCGATTTCGTTGGGAAAATAAATAAGAATCTGAGTTCCTTTTCGCCCTGTGGGTCAGAAATTGTTTTTCGAAAAATCCATTTTAGTGCGCATATATACATCGTAAGGGTAAGGCCGTACCAAGTTTTCCCCTCCAAAATAAGGGAGAAATGAAAAAATAGTCGCGTATAAATAAAGGGAGGGAGAAAAATATTTTGGACATTTTAAATTTGTGTATTATCTTTTACCCTTTTTTCCTCCACCGTTTTCCCTTCTTTTCTAATTTTTGTTGAGCTCATTTAATTTTCAACTTGTAAATTATCGGGTGCTGTTTCATCCTCTTTTGATTTCATTTAGACAAGTGTAACTCAACCTCACAAATTGGTTGATAAAACATATAATGAATTTTATACACCTCAACTAAAAGTGAAGGAAAACTATTTTAAATGGAGAGTGTATGTCTATAAGTTAAACACATAATTTCATTTGCCAATATTTCCCACGGACTGACTGCTTATTACATTCAGTAAGTTTGAATCCTCAATTAAACAATTTAAATCTATTTTTATGCGGAAAAACTTGCCTGCCCATAACAGTAGCTCGTGTGTAAAATTTTAGCCCTGTCAAATAATATCTTCTGTTCTGAACCTCGGCTTAAAGTTTTGAATTTTTACAAAAAATTTGCTATTTTGAAGGATTTCTTACTTTTCTGGGGCCTTCTGATGCACAGATATTTTTCAGGAGGTGTGGTAGGGATCTAGTGGGATTATTCCGTGAACCCCATCCTCATACCCCCATTTCCCCCTACGCGAACCGGGGTTTGTGGGCGAGCGCGCTGCTGGTAATGTTGGCTTTCCCTCCAAACGTCAACCTTGCGCCCGCCTCCGTTGCTCGTTTTTTACATCAAAACCTCACATGAACCAACTATTTTCATGAAAGTGACCCAGAACCAGCCATTAAGCGGTATCTTCCCCTCACGTTCCATGTATTTAATATTATTTTTAATTTTTTTTATTTATTTCACCAACAAGTTTTTCACAATATACTTTTATTACAAACTGGAACTGCCAGTAGGATGTCATTGGGAATGCATTGCGTCTAAATAGCGCTGTTATACAGTCAGTTTTCATCTGAGGAAACCTATTTCCATTATTTATGAGAGGATCTGACAAGTAAGAGTACCAATCAGTGGTATAACTAGAAAAAATTCCGTAGAGTATTTATAATTCGGAGGGAACCCCTGTCACCACAGACCATGCTAGAAGCTCTAGTAACTTACTTTACCTTTTTCCCCCTGAAACGGTGACTTCGAGATTTCCCAATCCAGTCAAGGTTCAGAACAGAAGATATTATTTGACAGGGCTAAAATTTTACACACGAGTTACTGTTATGGGTAGGCAAGTTTTCCACACTATTAGGTCCGCTGAAAATTCATTGAGTACCATTATCGCAAAGGGTTGATAGATGGTTTTCAACTTGTAAATTCTGATGTTTTTTTTCTGTCATTCACATTCAATCTCTTCTTTTTTGAATTACACACTAATTATGCAAGAACTTCAACTTGAAAATTATAAGGTACTCTTTTATCCTTTCATTTCTCTTTCTTTCAGACATAATCAAATTATCATACAGACGAAATAGTGCAATAAAAAAAGTTTTGAAGTAGAATCATATGAAAACTCTTAAGTAGGGGATTATAAAGAATTTTAAGAGGTCGTTTTCTTACATCTTTGTATATTTTACATAACATCTCCACTCCATGATATTCCTCTTCTTTCATTCTCTTTCATACATATCTTACTCCCTCACTCTTGCCCTCCTTCTGTACTCTGGATAAAACTTCTCCCTCATTCTTTATAATTCGTCCTTTATTTCATCACTTTTTTCCTTTATTTTCCGCTCAAATGAACGTAAAAAGACATGAAGGATATAAAGAAAGTGTGGAAGTGAAGATTACAATGTACTATATAAATGTATATGCTTATAATATTATATGCTTTACCTTTGAAAAAAACGATAATAGGGCAATTCCACGGGTAACTGACTGACATTTTTTAAGAAAAACGCTTAGTATTTTGTTATTTTCTTCCCAAAAATAAATGATAAAAAATAATTTCCACCCAGTTTATTGCTTTCTTGTTAGCTTAATCTAATGGCACAATTAAATTTTCAAAATATGTTTTTATTGATTTTTAAAAAATTTTAAACGACATGGTAACTGACTGACATAAATGTGGAAAGAATTTTTTATCATTTATTTTTGGGAAGAAAATAACAAAATACTAAGCGTTTTTCTTAAAAAATGTCAGTCAGTTACCCGTGGAATTGCCCAATAATGATTTTTAAACAGAAGAGATAGTTGTGGAAAGCCTAAAAGCATAAATAAAACTTAAAATAGTGATCAAAAAGATGAAAAGTTAACATGGTTAATAAGATCAATCTTTAATATTTAGGGATTACATATACCACTTTAATACTCTATAAGGAGACATTCATACAAAAAAAAGTAACTTCAGATTTTTTTAATATTCTGCAGGTATAATGAAGTATATAAACAATTTGATTCGTTTGGTATTTCCTAGAGAAACAAAATAATTGGGTAAAAAAATGCCTGCAAGATTCTGCCTGAAATCCATTTTTAAATCTAAAAAATCCATCATTAGACAAGCTTAATTAATTGACACCAAGCCGTCTTGTAATTTATTAAGAAACATATAACTAAACGTAATTTAAATGAAATATATTAAGATACGACTTTTTTAGGTTCTCTGTAAATTTTTAGCATTCTTAGGTTTAAGATATTCGGACAAAAATTGTATTATTTGAAAGGGCTGTTGATCATGAAGGAAGAAAAAAATTAGACAAAGCTTATAAAAAAGGACTGAAAACCTACTTTTTTATTTTACCGCCTAACCTCTATCCAAAAACATCTTTTCTTTTACTATTGGTTAATAATTATAAGAATTTCAAATAAAAATTACATTGAAAAATTCCTTTTGGTGAGAATAGAGTTATGAAAAGCATATAGGGACAGCTATAGGAAAATTCCTCAGGATTTGCCTAAAATTGATAAAGCTATTTTTTACATGTGTATATCGTTATTAGCTTTTAAGAAAAATATTTTACCAGAAAAATAAAAGTTGTAAGCTAAATAAAGAGGATTTTTCAATGACTGCCTCTTGTTACTTCACTAGGAGTCATAAGAAACATGCCATATATCTTTTACATACAAAAACAATAAAAAATTAATACAGTCTCAAAAGTATACTTTATAACTCCATTGTTTTTAAATCTTAAATAAAATAGCAAAGCGAATATATTTTCAAATATACAATATAGATTTTTTGGAGATACAAGATACTTGCTGTAAATTTACCACTCAAAAAATATTGCACATAGTAGGGGAGAGTGGGGGACACTTTTTGTTAAATTACTTTTCTAATTTCTTTATACAATGGTATTTATTCAAACGCGGCTAATATATTAAATATGTTCCTTTATGTATCTAATAAAACAATTTCCAACCAAATATCTCTTTAGGGAATTCACGATAACAATTTTTAAAAAACCTCGTTTAATGTCGTATCGTATATCGTATTGAATATGGAATAATAATTTGGGGTGGTGGATTATTTGAGCAATGTAAAACCATTAATTAATCCACAAAAAAATTTTACGATTTTTTCCTGACTAAGTTCTCTTAAATGTGAGTCAGTTGTTTATATTTAATACCCTGGTCTTCATAAAGAAGTTCCCGCCTCGAGACACAGTCAGTTCTACTGATTCATATGATTTCCGAAAGCATATGTTTTACTGTGTACCTGCCCCTCATAAAGAAATATTTAAAAAACATTTCAAATACCTCTTTGCAATCTTATTCAATAAACTACCAAATGAAATCCAATCGGAATCTAATAACGGTTATTTAATAAAAAAAACTCTGCATTTCCTTTATTATTTATAATATTAATACAAAGGAAACATTTTAAATCAGTCAGGTTAATATCAAACTCGAATTCATATGTACTTTTACCAGTAAGCCAGCCAAGTCCCCTTTTTCCTTTTTTGTTTTTTGACAACTCAGTAAAATTGGAAATCTGTGAAATCATGGACGAGCTGTGCCTCCTTTGGGGTGTATTTGCTATTTTTTCTTTTCTTTTAATTCTGTATAAACTTTTGTGAATATATGTTTCGAATTTTGTAAATTGATGTTTTTTTTTGTTAAATTGATTGATTGAATGTCCCAAGGTGCCCCACCAATGGACCACCTTGGAACACTCAATAGTAGTACACAAATTAGTATTTTTATTTTGAAAATACAAAAATATCACAAATAATGAAAATATATGTTTAATAATTATAAATTAGACATTTAACATATTTTTAATTCCAATTTTTTCATAGATTTCTTCATTTTTGACATGGCATAAATAACTCAATTTTTTGCTTACCTCTAGAAAATTTTTTGCATCAATTTCTTAATTATAATCCTCTTTATTCTTAAATTGCTTAATTTTTTTAATAAAAACATTTTATATCACCCATGAGAAGTTTGGGGTATCTTTTAACATGTCTCAAGGTGCCCCCACCTTGAGGGTTTGGATATTAAACTTAATTACTCTTTTAGGTTTAGCAATAAATTTTCTTTTTCTTTTCTAAAATATTAGTACTTTACTCTGAATAAAATTATAATGACATAAATATATTTATTTTATTTAAAAAATTCTTTTGCAACTGCGAGTGATTGTAACTTTGCACCACGAAAAAAAAGAAAAGTTATATAAATAATTATCTAGACGCATCAAATATTCCAAAGCAAGTTGAGGAGTAGATTTTAGTCAAATTTATTAGTACCTGCAAGCACGAGTTCATAACTATAAAATTGCGTCTGAAAAATTGAATGTCCTAAGGTGGGTCACGTCCCAAGGTGCCCCACTCTCCCCTACACAATGTCCCTTGAGTACTCCATCCTTACTTTTAAAAATCTAAATTGTAAAAAAAAACTTGAAAAACACAAATATTTCTATAACATAAATCAGTGCAAGAATTTATTCATTCACAACTATGAGTTTTTAAAGTACTCTGAATATATGGGTTGAATTAATATCAATGAACTAAAAAAAAATATTCATTCAACTTTATGAGGACCCAAACAGAAATTTCAAAAAATGAAAAAAGAAGGACAGCTTTAAGCAGGAATGACTAAAGGGTCCATTCCCCTGTATGTGGGTACAATGTGAAAAAGGGGAGAGGGAGTATAAAATGTGTGATATCACATCCGACAACTCTCTTTTCGCAGCTGTTTTAATGTTAAAAGAGGCATTTGTTCTGCTAATTTTCATTTGGCAGTAATAAAAAGGGTTAATAATTCAGAAGTAAAGATAATAAAGAAAAATTTTAAATATCTGTTAAATTAAAGTTTAATTTTAGTTTTAAAATTATGACACCACAATATCGGAGAGGGAATCACTGAAATGTGACCACTACTGTCTGTAAAAATTATGTAAGTTATTTGTGATTGACCTCCTTAGAACCCAGTAGTTAAATATAGTGATTCTCATCCTGTGACCCGTGGGAGGAATATAAGTTTCATTGATGATAAAGCATCAGGTGGTCTTTGAGTATGAAAAGGGGTGAAAAAAAGGTTGAGAATCTCTAGTCTATAGATTATGTCTCACTTCTACATGTGGTCTATATGGGAGGATTCGGGTTGATCAAACCTTACTGTAGCGACCGAGCAGTTACTGCCCCAGCAGTTTATTTTGAGATAAAAGCCAATCCAAAAGTCATAAAATTCAAAAGTTATAGCTTCAGTTTAAATTTATACTGCAACTTAATTACAATCGTGATAAAAATAAATTATAATTTGATTTATTGGGAATATTAAGGACACACAAATATTAATTCATGTAATGTAATTTTCAGGTTCTTCGCACATAAATCGAAATTAGCACTTAAAGAGCTTCAAAAATAATGGTTACTACCCAATAAAAAAGATCCAAGTGCTAAAATCCACCCAAACTAAAGATTTTGATAAAGAAATTTTAACATCGTCTAAAAATCACACTTAAAAATATTCAACGCATTTAAAATCAGGAGTATCATATCCTTTACAAATAACCGTTCCAAAGGAGTTTTGAACTCTATTATCAATGAAAGGTCTTTGTACCCCCTTAAACGATATTTAGGGTAATTAGATCCCGGACCACAAAAATTCCCACTTTCAGAAGTTTCAATGCCGTAGATTTCATTGATAAGGAACTGAGGTTTGTATATCATTACTACTCCAAAAATAAAATTATCCTTAATATTTGGACATGAGTGATTTTAAACGTTATAGTGGTAACTGGTAAAAGTGGTTGCCATACAACACTAACTGAAATATCAATCTACCAAAACTATACTCACAAACAACAGAGGATGGCGAATCCGCAGACGGAGGACTACACATCTCCTTCAGCAGCACAGGGGTGGCCTTGGGGATGTTCACCCCGCTCTTCTCCAACTCCCTCTCCCGGTCGAACTCCCTCTTCAACCTCACCTGCGACTTCATCACTCTCCGCTTGTAGTCCACCAGCTGGCAGGACTCGCAGACGCACTCGAGCAGGGGACACCCTTTCTTGTGGTTCTTGAGCTGCACTTTCACCCCGTGCCCCAGGCACTTGGCGCAGTGCTGGTGCCGCTTCTTGGAGTCCTTGCACGGCCGGCAGTCACAGTCCTTGTGCGGACAGTTCGATTTGTGGTGAGGAGTCGACTGGACGTCGGTACCGTGATTCCAACATCTTGCACACCTGCGCTCGGCGGCAGCTTCCTCTTCAGACTGCAGGTATTCTACCTTGGGAAGTAAGGACTTATCCCTGGGGCTTGATAGCAGTTCTTTGTGATACACAGCTAGATCCCTAGGACTTGCCCTTGGTTGTACAACCTGAGCCCCAGGACTTGTTCTTGGATTTACAACCTGATCCCCAGGACTTGCTCCTAGATGTACGACCTGATCACTGGGACTTGCTATCAGCTCCTTGTGATTCACAGCTAGATCCCTAGGACTTGCTCTTGGAAGTACAATATGATCCCTATGGGTTATTATCAGTTCCCTTTGATAAACAGTTTGATCCATAGTGATTGCTCTTGGATGTACCTGGTCCCTGATACTTGTACTCATTTCTTTATGATATAAAGCTTGGTCCCCAGGACTGGGTCTTGGATGTACAACCTGATCTCTGGGACTTAATATCTGTTCCCTCAGATGTACAGTCTGATCCCCAAAGGATGTTCCATTCTCCATGGGGTATGTCTTATGCTCCACTGAATACATTCTTTTCTCCGGGTCTTGAAGAAAATCCGCTTTCTTCCCAGTTTGGGACCTCTGCTCAACTGTCTGTTTCTTAGTGGAACGTGCCGTTCGATTTCTGGAGATCCTCTTTTTTGGAAGTGGCGTAAACCCTCTTCGAGGTTCTGTCATCCCGTTGGTGTAAATCGTTGAATTCGTAGGCTCGTTGGTATACTCCATTCGCTCTTCAGGTTGGACCTTTTGCTCGGTAAGATGTCCATTAAGATACACCATTTTCTCGGAATGTTCCATCTTCTCATCAGAAAGTGACTCTTCCCTCTTTGGGGTGATTATTGCCCACTCCGTAGGACAGGGCAAAACCCCAGAATTACTGTACTTATGATGTTCCAAAAGCTCTGTAGGATAGATAACCCTATCATTAGATGTGTTCTCATGAGGTGACACGGGGTCACAAGGGTTATTCATATTAGTAAAGGCTGACGCATCTCTAGCATAACCCAAATGCTGAGTTACACGCAGATCAGTTATCGGTAACTCATCTGTAGAAAGTATCCTAAGAAGACCGGTATGCTGATTCGTCCGATCATTAGAATAAACGGACCGCTGAACCATCCCCACGTTTGTTAGTGACATCTCAGGAGTCGTGTGTTCGTTAGGATGGTCCTCCTTTTCCTTAGGACACGTCATATCCTCAATAGGACAGTTTTGACTTGGACACGGCACCTCACTACAACGACTCGTGTGCTGATTTATTACCTCCTTAGGACACGTCATATTCTTAACAGGACAGTTTTGACTAGGATACGACATCTCACTATAACTAGTCGCGTGCTCGCTATTAGAATGATCCTTCTTCTCCATAGGACACACCGTATCCTCAATAGAACAGCTTTGACTAGGACACGGCACCTCACTACAACGAGTCGTTATCTCAACAGGAGAGTTCGCCTGCTGATTAGGACAGGATGTCTCACCATAACCAGCATCCTCGACAGGTCTCCTCCGCAGCCTCTGCATGGCCATGCCGAACTTCATGCTGTCGGGGCGGCGGCAGGGAGAGATCCCCTCGCCGGCGACAGACGACGGAGGAATGGAGGGATCCGCTCGATGACCGAATCCTCCCGCCCGGCATGCCCCCAGCGCCACGTTGTGATCGCTGCGCTCTTTGTTTACCTTTTTCGCACGTGCTGTCGGAGCTGTTGGGGCGACCATCTGAGGGGGAGGATTTAGTAGGGGTTTGAACCCTCCCGAAATTTTGACAACAGTTTTAATGCTGTTTTTTTCCATTGAAATTATTTGACGGTCTTTTTCAGGTCCCTAAGGGTCTAAAAATGAAAAGAACCCTGATTTTTAAGGTAAAAATTCCAAAATTTTTCTAGGGGAGGACCCCGAACCCCCCTCAATCTATTATTTCCTTTAATATTTTTTATTTACAAGGAGTGGTTCTCATTGATGTAGACTTAAGGGTCTCAAAATGATTTTAAACACCACTTTTAGGAGCAAAATTCCGACATTTTTCCATGGGAAGGATCCTCAGATCCACAATTTCACTTAAAATTCACCTTTTTTACCTAATTTTGAATATTAAAGTACCCAAATTAAAATCTATACGTGAATCATCTAAAATTTAACGTATAAGTACTCATAAGGAGGTACCTCAGAATATAACATTTTGGGCCAAAACCTCCCCCTAAATAAAAGTCTGGTTACAGCCCTGATCTGTTGTAGCAGTGGTAAGAGAAAACAACGGGCCACTTAAGGATCATTCTGACTTAATCCCGTTTTGTGTTCATTTCGGAGGAATCACTCAAAGCGAAAAGTGTGAATTGGCGTTTCACTCTTTACTCCTTCACTTTTCTATGGAAACTAGCGATTCACAGAAATGAATCACTCAGGATGAACAGTAAAAGTGAAACAGTGTGGATAAGCCATTAGCGTGTAATCATTCACATACCACTATAGTGTGACTTGAAATTCTCCACCATGAGAAAATTTTAATTAATTTGAACATTTTTCGAAGATAAATATTGTATTTTTATTATGAAACCACTACATGGATTGTGATAGCTTTTGCTAATAGTTATTTAAATTACTTTTTGAAATAAAAATGGGGTTTTGCATCATAAATCTTGAGCTTTGAACAGCCAAACAAAGTATTGTTAACAATTTAGGGATGAGTGTCACAGCATAAAATTAGTAAATATATGATAGAGTCCCATCCCCTCGTGGACCGCTTTTGGTCCGCAAACCGCGGGAATCACTGATTTATATTATACAGCAGGGGAAGAACAAAAACTATTTTACCTGTAAAAAATAATGAAAACTTCCACGACCTAAACAACTTACTATTCATTTATTTCATTTTTCCGGGATTGATGGTCTTACTTGATAGGAAATGTCTTCCAAAAAGGGCAAAACTTTTAAAGGAAAATTCCAATCGACACGACCATGATGAGTTGCAAAATTGATGTTTCTCAACTAGTTGTCAAGAAAATGAGCTGATTCTGGTGCCGAATTAAGACTTACACTCTACTCTTTCTAGTAAAATATAAAACTCCACAATTATTAAATAATATTAATATTTTTTTTTCGAAAAATCGCTATTTTCGAAAAAATTGAATAACTCCGAGTTATCTAAAAAAACGTAAACTTCAAAATTTTACCCAAGAATCATCTTGACATACACTTTCCATAATATAAAAATTGGGATGGTGTTCTGGGTTAATGAGAGGAAACACTTAAGAACATCGAAATTTTATCAATTTATAGACCTAAAACCTGTCACTAAAATGTAAACAGATGCTATATTCTTATTAAAGTATTTACTTATAATTTATGGAGGCATTCCTTACTCTCGGCCACATCAAAGTCACAACACTAATAACTATGAGGTATTTTATTAGATACTTTAACTATCAGGTAGCTAAAGTTAACTATCAGGTCTTTTTACTTCTGCACTGCCATGCACCAAATTGATAGAACTCACCTGGATCTGAATCAATATCGGATGCTGCCAGCATCCTTTGCTTGGCCCGTCGGTCAACGGCGATCCCTGCGGCCGATCCTCTCCTCCTATCGTCAATCGCTAAGCATTCTTTGCACTTGCACTCATCATATCTGCAATTCCCCTTGTGTCCTTTCAGTACGGAAACCTTTCCATGCGCCTTACACTTTGAGCACAAGCGCAAACTCTTTCCGTTTACCATCGACATCCCTTGCTTCTCGTCAGGACCGTGATTCATACATCTTTCACCCCTGGAGGCCGTATTGGGTGTCTTGTGGCCAGGAGGCTTTTTGAATCTTACCCCTCTGAGGTTATCGCCAATGTATCTGCCCGGTACTATATCACCATCCTGCTTTTTTATACCGTTTTGTCTCTGGTTACCGTCGTGCTTGCTCGGAGTCCACTTGAAGCTCCAGCAAGTGTCGTTCGTCAAGTTGCTACACAACATAACGTGCTTTTCTGTGTCTTGCCTGGGGTTGTAACACGCCAAAATGTTACCATCATGCCCTTCCGGGTCTTGCCTTGGGTTGCAACACGGCGTTATATTACCATCGTGCTTTGAGTCGTAACCCAAGTTACCATCGTGCTTTCTGGTGCACTCCCTAGATGAGTTGCGACACGGCACAATTTTACCATCGTGTACTCCCGGGTTGTAACTTGGGGTAACGTCACCATCGTGTTTTAAGTCGTAACACATGTCATGAGCGTGCTTCTTGGTGCACTCCTTTGACGGCACAGTTTTACCATCGTGATGCTTTTCCGGGTCCAGCCTCGAGTCGTAACACGGCGTAATGCTACTACCATCATGCTTTTTCGGCTCTAGCATCCACTGCATAACATTACCATCGTACTTCGTGACATCATCCCTCGAGTTGCAACAAGGCACAGCTTTACCATCGTGCTTTTGAGGGCCTTTCCTCAGGTGGTGACACAGCGCAGAGTCGCCGAGCGCCATGCTTCCAAGAGCCCAAGTGGAGTGGCAGTAGAGGCATCCAACCGCATACGCTACTGCGGGGTTTCTGTACACTCCCAGCTCACCAGCTTCCATCTCGCAAACTGAGAGGGAGCTTGGCAAGTCTCCGTGCCACCAGGGGGATTATTTTGGTGAGGGGCCAGGGAAAAGAAACTCTCGTATTCAAAGTCTCAGAACAGCCAGGTGAACTGATAGCTTAGTTAGTACATCACATCGCGACGTGATTCATGGCATTTCAACATGGGATAGGAACAACTAACAGGAAGGGCCCGATTTAGGTAATAATTTGTAACACTAGGTCCAACATGGCAAGAAGGGACCCTCACGTTATGTGGTACCTGTGTGTTATCGCAACCATGGGTAAATAGTTTGGTGTTTTGGATTGCCTTTAAGGGTATGTTGTAATTCGTAATATAATCACATCTTTATTATAGGGGACATCCATAAATTACGTGAGGTGTTTTTTCCAAAATCTGGACCCCCCCTCCCCCCTTGGTGAGATTTAGTGAGATTTTCCTGGACCCCCCCTCCCCCCAAGTGAGATTTACCTACAACCTTTAAAAATAATTTTCTATCCAATTCGTTTGCATTTTGTACTTCACAGCTCCTAAAACTTTTCCATTATTAATGATGTGGGTGAAAAGGACATTATTCCGCCTACAAATCACCACAGTATCTTAAGATACACACCCACAGATAATACCCAGGAATAATACCCAGAGATAATTATCTGTGGGTATTATTCCTTTCTTAAACTTTAAAAAATCGTTTAATTTCAAACTTAAAAAGTTGACGTGAGATTTTAATCGACCCCCCCCCTCCCCCTTGGTGAGATTTGGTGAGATTTTTCCAAACCCCTCCCCCCCTTTTTGACCTCACGTAATTTATGGATGTCCCCATATTTATTTGGTCAGGAAGTAATGCATTCTGGGAAGTATAAAAAGTTATTTCTACTAAAAATATTTATAAATTAGGGGGCTCCCGTATTGTGGGGAATAGGGCCACTAGGCGGCCTAGTGGGCCTAATGGTTAATCAGGGCATGCGTACTGGGTGCATTGTAAAGTCCCTTTAACCTGAAAATACTTGCTAACGGAGAGAGCTACAGCTATGCAAGTTACGTATCGGTATAGTAAACACCCGACTTAATGTAAACGACATCAGCTCTCCTAGTGGCAAAATAAGAAAGTTAAAAAATAAATTTAAAGCATGAAAGGAAATAGAACAAAAACTTTAATCAGAAATTTTTTTGGATTATCATAAATATCTTCAATATATTCAAGGAAATATTAGTGAAAATAGCACTTTTCACTCCCCAGAAAAGAAAAATTTCTCTAATTTGCAAGTTTCTTTGATTTTTTAGTTAAAATTTGTCTTTTTTGTACCACTAAAAAATGAAAAAACTACATGGATAACACCGAAAAACTTGCAAATTTGCTAACTTTTTCTTCCTTATTTGCTTGCCAGTTCTTGGTATTATTTAATTCTTTGGAAAGCTGTCTCTTCATTTGTAAATTGGTTAAAATAGTTCAACATTTTCCTTCGGTTAATTCTTTAGAAAACTTTTAAGAAATATTTTTGCTTAAAATGTTATTATATCTTAAAAAATATAGAATCGTTCAAGAAAAACTTGAAGGGCCGCACAAAGAGGGCTGGTAGGTATTTATATTTTATAACTTTTACCTAATTTTTATTCAAATAAGATCAATTACGATTTCTCCAATAATCATAAACAATAAACTTCCCTTTTAGATAGGAACAATTCTCAAGTTAATGTAAAAGCTATCCTCCTTAATAGATAAAATATTTCATTGAAATACATTACCTTGGGAAAAAGTTTTATTGTAAGGATAAATTTGTACAGAGTTATTTTAAATTATTATAACAAAGTACTAAAATGTACTCAGGTCCCTACGAAATAACAGATTAAACTCCCTCACATTTCCATCATTAGCGCTCCCTAGAAAACCTTAAACTAAGTAATAAATGAAAAATATTTGTATAAAGCTTAACAGCCAAGTTAGTTAAAAGTTAAACAAATGGCAAGAGAATCAATTATTCTCCGGATATAAACTTAAAATATTAATTATGTTTCTCTTAGAAATCACAAATCTGAAAAGTTGTTCTCTTGCGCTCAAATTCAAGGGACATGTATATCTGACAACTATTTTTCCACCTTTTGATTCACGTACCGAACAAATATTGAAAATACTTTAGATCCCGTAAAACCCCATTTGCCATTTTTGGTCTGAATTCCCATCTTATATTTAGCTGCTTTGAATGACAATGGTTTAACCACACTGAAGTTAGTTTTGAGAAATTGATGGTTTATTGTTATAGCATCGTTTCAATCCTATATGGAGAAGATATTTTGGGGACTGCATATAACAGGTCAAGGGTTGAATTTTTCTTTCAAACATCTACTATACCACTCTTTAATTGAGAATCCATTTTCCAACACCATGCTAATTCAAAATTTTCATTTTGAACTTCCTTCACTGTCATTCTAAACAGCTAAATTTAAATGTAACCTGTTTATATTTGTACATTATTTTTTTATTCTCCCAAATCTATGAAAATAAAAATATTTTATAACATAATTTGAAAAAGATATTTTAGCAGTATGATAATTCAGTTTGGAAGAAACACGAATTTTTTTCTTATGGGAGGCGTGACACATCTCAAACTGTTTAAGATCTAACGTGTGTTTTTGCCTTTATTTAATTTGTTTTGACTTAGTGGATTATATCAAAATACCCAATGATTTTCCCTTACCCTAAATATTCATTAGTGATGATTATTAAGAAAAAAAGCAGCGTTTAACTAAGTTTTTATTTTCTAATCCTCAATACCCTATAGTATATTTCTGGAAATTACAGTATTCACACATTGAATCATTTTCCCAAAATTATACTACAGTCGAGTCCGCTTAATGTGATCACGGTTAATGTTATCAATCGGATAATGTTATCGAAATTGACAGGTCCCGATCATTCCTATATAATTTAATGTAAAATACATCGTTTAATGTGATCAACTTTGCATCATCACTCCGCTTAATGTTATCAAAATTTGTCCATATCCCCTTTAAAACGACCGCTTTTGAGTTATAATTTCATGTTGAAGGTCAATTTTTACAAGTAAACACCTGCTCCATGATAACATCTAGCGCTTCTTTTTTTCTGAAACTCAATGAGTAAGAAAAACAAAACATTCCGCCTGTTTTATATTGAAAGAAACATAGAAAGAAAGCGGTTATATGGGGGGGTCCGAATCCATACTTGTGATTGGTTAAAGAAACACCAAGATCCAGGCTTTGCAGATGTTTCTGATAAGAGATTTTGATTTTCCCTGGTTTACTGGAATTCAGATTATGTAATAAATAAGTGGTTTATTGGAGTGGAAGGATATAATGAGGCGGAAAAAAGAGAGACCTTTCTTTAAAAATACAAAGTAAATGATTATTTAAATTTTATTAACTGAACTACTCTTATATTTTCCCCTTAAAATTTTACCTAGTGTAAAAATAGAGTTTTGAATACATTTATTACGATTACATAATTTTGATTTTAAAGCAAACTATCTAGTTACACTGTTTGCTGTTTTTTGATATGAGATCGCTTATTGTTATCGATCGGATAATGTTATCAGTTTAGTCTTGGACAATTGCGATCACATTAAGCGGACTCGACTGTAATTCTGAAAAATATATTTTGAATCTCCATGAGAAAAATTTCAAAATTACGGGGACGGCTGAAAGAACATTTGATAATAGAACACCGATAAAAAATTAAAAAGAAAAATAAATATTTCATACCTGAGAAGGTTACACAGTATGCCATTTCCATCAATTAGGATGTTTAGAAGATTAAATCAGTTAAATGTGACCGTCAATGGCCATGTCGATGCAAATTTTATGATTTAAGTGTCCAATCTGCACAATTTCTATTCTACTGATGTAATCTTCAAACACTTCATGGACGAAAATGGCATACTGATGTACTTCCAAAGGTAAAAATAGATTTCTTTCTCTACCCTATTTTCTATATTTGCATTGTTGTGTCGAAGTCAGAATGTTCTTTTATACAAGTATATCCTCTATTTTAGGTATATAACTATGCACATTATAGTAACAGGAGGTACTCACACATACGGTATTTGGAGAGAAAAGTTTAAAAATGCCAACATCAGTTTTTAGTGTCAATCCCCGTATAACATTCAATCTTCATCATTTTAAAGGATCATTCACACTGTTTCACTTTCCCTGTTCATTCGGAGTGATTCACTTCTGTGAATCGCTAGTTTCAATAGAAAAGTGAAGGAGTAAAGAGTGAAACGCCAATTCACACTTTTCGCTTTGAATGATTCCTCCGAAATGAACACAAAACGGGATAAGTCAGAATGAGCCTTAAAACTGGATTGTTCAGTGAAGAGATACGTTTCATTTCTTATCATTTCATCTGCCCTACCCATAGGCTTATCATTTTCCTGTCTCTTTCTACCCTTCCGGCCAGTTAGTCAAAACACCTATAAATATATTCTGTTACTTATCAACATGATACATAGTTTTCTACTTTAACATTGTTTCTATTTGAAGACGGTGGTATTTTTCAATGAGAAGAATGATTAGAATGTATATAATTTTATTTCACTGCAAACATAGGTAATAGTACAGGTACTTAACGCCCTTTAGCTTGCTACACTTTACAACGCTACTTGCTCGTTAAATCTGTCCGAAAGCCCTGAGATCGGTCATGGCGTAGTTTACCTTGGGTCCAGGTGTCTGGAGACTATTTCCCTCCCCTTCAGATGCATGGCAAAATTGTGGAGGTGGAGATGGATGGTGGCGGCATCTATCATCCGAGGCTTAAGTCGGATTCCTGCCTTTCATGGGCCTCACTTTCTCAGGAGCCGCACCCCCTTTGCCTAAAATCCTGTACGCTTTGCGGTGGAGCTTGGATATTCCAAGTGGCATAAGACAACAACAACGACAACACATTACTTAAAAAAGCACTATGACGTCATGCTTAGGCAAATTAGTGCCTATTTTAGCTGTTAAGGTAATCGGGAAATAAAGAAGATTAAGAATACATTTCAATGAAATGTGTAAAAATCATACCGTAAACACTGTATTGTACAATATCCACCTTGTAAATTTTCTAACAGAGAGTAAATTTTATTTACTGTTATACAGGGTGATCGGAAATTACGTGGACAAACTTCGCATGGGGGTAGAGGGGACCTAGACAAGCATATTTTGAAAAACTAGAGGGGGCGCAGATACACCGTTAAAGAGCTAGGGCTTAATGTAGTGCGAGGGCGTTACAAAAGGCGGTTTTCCCAAGGCCCGTTTAACGAAACAAAACATAATAAAATGAAAAAATTTATTGCGTGAAGTACATAAGTATCCGTACTACTTACACCATAAATTTGATAGAAATTGGACCACTTGCTAAACCGTGGGGTGAGTTTTAAAAGGCACAGTATTAACCTTTTAGCCAAAGAATGGAGGTATAGTGTAAAGGTATTTAGTGTACACTGTAAAAAAAGAACGTCTTTTGACGTACTATTTTCCGTAAATTTTTCATGGATTAATTCCGTAAACTACAAAACGGAATTTTCATCGTGAAGTTTCCGTTTTTTAATTTTCCTCTCCTCACGCATGCGTATTGTACGATTTCTCCACTAGTTCTGGTGAGACTCAAATATAGTTGTAAATAAGTAATGGAAGTTTGTGCAAGCGTCTTCAGGCAAAACGAACCTTCAGCAAATTTATTATGGGTAAGTAAGTTAAATATATTGTTTTTATTTTTTGTATTATTGGCCGTAATCGGGAATGACTAGGCTGCCGACGGGTAACCGTTGTTCGCATGATCGGGTTAAAGGCGTGGCTTTAAAGTATTTAGGATGGAACCTACGGGAGCTCGAATGGGGTTGTGGTAGCGCGTCAGTCTAGAGTGCACATGGTCGTAGGTTCGAACCCCAGTAATTATTTTTCAGTAAATTTAATTTTAAATTTTTATTATTCCATTAAAAATTGCAAGAATTAATTTCTCTTGTTTAACAGTCATTCCTTATTTACTTAAATTCATTGTGTTTTTTTAAATGTTTTACTTTATCTAATTTTTTTAAAAAAATTTTTTAATTATTAATTTATTGAAAATAAAATTATTTCGCTAAAATATTTTATAGAAACATCAAGAATCAAGTCCACAAGGATGCGCATTGCTAATAAAGTATAAAAATCTTGCAGGGATTGTGAAATACAGTACAAAACAGTACGTCGGCAGCCTAGCAACGGCCGTAGTAAACGTTACCATGCTTTAAAATAGAAATACTCTGATATACTATTTTTAAACAGATATTTAAACATCGTACGATCGCTTTCTTCACCACGTAGCTGAAGTCTTAAAATATTGCATACCTAACTAGTCTTATTAGATCGCAAAAATGTGATCTAAATAGTTGTGATAACTTGTAACTTTTGACTAGACTTGTATTACTGTGATCGGTAGTGTAAATTATTTAAAAGAATCGTCTATTTGGATTTTACGGATTGTTTGTCATTTTTTTTTCAAAATTATAATCAGGAATATACTGAATCACAATAATATTAGTAATAATACGAACAATCCCTAAAATAACGGAAAGTTCCACTCCAATGACGAAAAGATATTAAACGAACGTTCTCTAAAATAACGGAAGGTTTCCCTCCTTTCACAGAAAAATACAAAACGGACATTCCCTCAAATGACGGAAAAAGAAAATACGGATACCTTCTCAAATGATGAAAATAAACCGGCAGCTGTGCTGCCGGGAAATTTACGTTTATTGAAGAAAGATTTTTTTACAGTGTAAAGGTATCTTAGTGTAAAGGTATTTAGAAAAATTATGATCGAAGAAGGAATTTTCAAAGATCATGCAGTTTTTAAACAAATAAGGGATCTTGCATGATCATTGAAAATTCCATCCCCGATCATCATTTTTCTAAATACCATTACGCTAAGGGCATTCTTTGGTTAACAGATTAATTATTGCACGTTTTAAAACACACCCCACGGTTTAGCAAGTGGTCAAATTTTATCAAATTTATCATGTATGTAGTATGGATACTGCTGTACCTCATGCAATAAATTTTTTCATTCTGTTATGTTTTGTTTCGTTAAATGGGCCTTGGGAAAACCACCTTTTGTAACGCTTTAGCACTACATTAGGTCCTAGCTCTTTAACGGTGCATCTGCGCCCCCTCTACACTGTTAGAAATTCCTTAAGGAAAGCGGTCAAATAACCATATTTTTAATGGTTATTCTACTTTTTTCAGACAAAAAGGTCGAATAACCATTTAAAATAAGGTTCTCGAACCGTTAAATTGAAAAGCCAATAGTTAACGAACCATTCTCATCAAAAACGGTAAAGGAACCATTTTCGTGTTTCGTGGCGCCATCTTTTCTTAAAGAACCCAAGGTATATATAACATAGGCTTGATTATAATTACTCCGTGCCACATAATATATATAGTTCTTAAAATCCTAATCCAAACTCGAGAACACCTCTGCCCAGGGTTGGCTGGGTAGGACCCAATTAGTTTTTCCAAGAAAATACATGTGAAAAACCCTCATTATGGACCCAGTTTTAGGTTTTTTCAAGAAAAATCAAGATTTTGGCAGATTTGGTTTTAATATTGAAGAAAAACATTAAACGAAACAACATACCAAGAACTTCAGTTGAATGAGATTTTTTTCTTCAAAATTTAAACCAGATTTCAATAATTAAGGGAGTGTTTTTCAAATTTCAGTGGGGTTTTTTTTCTTTATTGAATGGATTTTTTAAAAATTTAAGACGCTTCAAGTTCAAACTATATGGTTATAAAGAATTAAGGAGAATTTTGTAAATTTCAGTATTTTTTTTAAAAGTTAAAAAGATTTTAGGATATTTTTTAAATTTTTATTGTTTTTTTTTCAAATTTTAAACCTGGTTTCAATAAAATTAAATGGTGTTTTCTCAATTTCAGTGAGTACAATGTACGTACTTTAATTATTATATCTCTACTTCCGATGTCGTTCATGGAGTGAACCGCACAATCTTTTAATTTTCAAGGTGCTGACATCATTAGGGGGTCGTATACATAAATAATACAGTAAAAAAACTTGAATAATTTATCAGTGGAGAACTAATTCATCAGTCCCTTAATGCGATACATACTTTTGTTTGTCTAAAGGCCTACTACAACATATTAAAATCTCAAATTATTGGAATTACTTTCGGGAAAAAATTTCACGGAAAACGAAATTTCTTTCAACCTTAATAAATCCCCCAATATGGAGAACATAAGCCTATAAGCATTCCTATAAACATTTTTAATGATCTTTCCAACGATGTAAAGCACTTGCATGTGAAGCGAAGAGTAAACAAACTTTGAACTGAGATATGGGAAATATTCCAGAGTCATTCGCGTTATGGACAAGTAAGCTCCATCCAGCTATTTAAATCACAAATTACGTCATAATCACCATGGAATCCCGTAATTCTGTAAAAACATTCCCACAACGGTCCTTTACTCCTAAGTAAATTCAAAAAAAAAATTAGAATAATAATTATAGATTTATAAGCGAAAAGAGGACTTGTGTTTTTTTCGAGCGCAGTCGACTTTTTTTTCAAACTCTAATAACTACCATAATTATAGCGCGATTTGAACAAAAATTTAATATAATGCACATATTTAAGTATACTATAAGATTCCGTCATATATTGATCGATTTATTAATTTTAATATAGTGTCATTTGAATATTACGGAGAAACTTCGGACTACTGTAGAGTGTCTACTGCATGACGAACACCTTAATGCAATACACCGTTTTAAACCGCACAACGCCAAGTACAACATATTAAAATTTCATTCACCGATCTCAAGCACAAATACTTTTATTCAAGTATTACGGAAACGTCTTTAACTAGTAATAAATCACGAATTATGTAAAAGAATATCTTAGAGATTCCAACTTTGATCCAAAATTTGTCACCTATCTCATACAAGTGATAAATTAACACTTTAAAATGAAAACAAAAACATTAATTTTTCAGAAAACTGACAAACTTTGAAAAAACCCACTTAGCTATGGAAAAACTGACATTATTTTGACAGAACACATTTAACATAGAAAGAACTTACTAAAATTTGAAGAGCCTACTTATTATGTAGGAGAAAACCACTTAATTTTAAAAAAAACCCAGTTTTATATGGGTTTTTTCAGGGTTTTATTAAAAAAACCCGAAAAAAACTCAACCCACTTGGGTTTTAAAAAAAACCCAGGTTTTTGCCAACCCTGCCTATTCCCTATTAAAATTCTTAAAAGGAACATTTGCGTGAAATCCAAGTTATTCCTGCAGCAAAAGACACAAGAATCAATGAATCAACTCTCATGCCCCCGCCAATCGAGCCAACGATGCACGAGCCACTGGCCTATGCCACTGGCACGAGCACGATGGATGTGTGATGCAGGGAGGAGAACGTTCTTTTGGCTGATCAGAATATCAATCAGCTAATTCTTTTGTATAATGGTATGTATTGTACTTTATTGAAATCAAATGTATAATGTATTTTTAACTTTGATACTCACGGAACTGTCTTTCCGTTTGTTTGGGCCTGTAGGCAGCTATAATACAGCCACACTTCGGCTGGCGCTTGTGACTGATGCTACCTACTGTAACTTTAACTTCAAGCCGAGGAATGGGGAATCCCCGTGTGCCGTGTGGCTGCCTGGCTGCGGCGTGCGATTATCTGTTAGTGTTTTAGAGATACGCGCGACTGTTCATGTAAGTTTTTCTTGATTTTTTTTAGTAATTATAGTTTTTTTTGTTCCTAAACATTGTAACTAAATGTATTTTCAGTTCATATTATGAAGCTTCAGTAATAGTCAATAGTTCAGCCTAAATACCTAATTGAATTCTTCATCTTTCAAGTTTATTTCATATTTCTCTGTTGAGTTTTTTTGTGTATTATAATTACTTTTGTTCAGTTTTTTTAAAAATAATATTGATTTAAATAAATATGCTCATTAACCAAATACTTATTAGGGGCCATTCATTAATTACGTAAGGACGATTTTGGCAATATTTAACCCCCCCCTTACCCCCATGTAAGGGTACGTAAGATTTTTCAAACCCCTCCCCCCTATTCTTACGTCTTATCCAAATAATAAAATGTTCGAATAAAAAAAGTTGAAACCAGAACTAATTAAGATTTCTCTCTGTTTGCTTTTGTTTTGTTTCGCCTTTTGACAACTGGAAGATGGATTCAACAGTTTTTTTTATCTTAACTTGCTACAAAAGAGATTCATACTGATATATATCTATTTTAAAAAAAGTAAAAGCTTTGATAATAACCGTGATCTTCAGCCTTTTTAAGTTTTTCTGAGGTTATTCAATAGTAATTTGATTAGAATAATTGGAATTTGTTTACATTAACTTGGAAAATCTTACATAAGAATGGGTTTGACCCCCCACCCCCAAGTAAGGGTATGTAGAGATTTGTCCAACCCCCCTCCCTCTCGGGACCCTTACGTAATTAATGAAAGGCCCCTTACAACTTTGTTTTTGAATTACATGTTTGAAAATTTGCATTTTATAATTGGGAACATCAAGCAAACCGGCCCGCAAGCTGAATTTGGCGATATTTTTTGTCGCCAAGTGGGAAAACCGATGGTATCCGATCATTGAATTGTTATTCCCAAGTTTGGCGTGAAAATCTGCAGGCCGGATTCGCTTCATTAACCTACAATTGTGTATCTAGGAGATAAGCGCACCCGCTGAGGTTAAAGATACTATTAGATTTAAGTCGCACTTTAGTTGGTTCTTAATGTGCTTCGCAAAAATCATACTTATTGTAAGTAGTGTTTTAGTTTTTTGAGCCTGGGTAAACATGGCAGCGGGGTTTTCAGCTGCCGGCGGCTGAAAACGGTTGTCCAAAAGCAGTACCTATTCTAAAGCTGTTCCCCATTTTGTCTGTCTAAAAGCTTTTATAAACTTTTTTCTAGACACATGATGACCTGAGCCCTTCCTGACAATGTTATTCTTTTGGTATAACAGGTAGAGTTTGTTTTAATTACTTGTTGATTTCAAACATTAATAATATTAATGTACAATATTACATGAATTTTCTTATAAGAATTAACAGATTCAAATCTGATATCAAAAAAAAATTCACGTCAACACGGCAGCCTCCTCCATGAAATGAACAATTGAACGAGAGTTGAGTTGTTGATGCTTGTGTCTTGTTTTAATTACTTGCCGATTTTATTCACCTTAATCAAGTTGTGTTTCTGGCTTTAATTTTTCTGCATAACTCCTTGAAACAAAATTAACATTGTGTTTGGCGCGGAATGTCCGAAATATGCACCTTAAAACCCAAAGTTTGAAAGCAATTGCCTTAATTATTTTTATGTTTAACATAAAAATTTCATTTAATTTTTTAATAACGTATGTATACTGTATATGGTCAACAAAAACATCTAGACCAAGTCCATAAACCCGTGCGTTTTTAAATACTCCAAAGCAGCATAGCAGTAAGATCCGAGTACAACTGGCTCTTTTCACAATCGATACAGAATAAAATATGGGCAGAAGCAGCTTGATTCACTTTGCATTTTGGACAAGGAGGATAAATTATTACGAGTTCTTAAATTTGCCGACCATACTTCCATATTTTAAATAAAATTTGATGAAAACTCCAGATATTTTCTTTCTTTTTAGCATTGTTGCCATGTTAAGTGCGGTAAGCCGATTGATGTCGACATGGACGCTTATGAAGTAAGTCAAATTGAACATTTCACTTTATTATTCTCAGTTATATTAACCAATATAATGCACCACGTTCATTTGGTTAATTTACATTTTTGACTCATTTTCTAAAGCTGAATGAGGTATTTGCATGAGTGAGGTATATGCTTAATTGACACAGCTGGGATATACGTCGACCAGCCGCCATGTTTACTCACAGCTCAAATTAGATCTATATTGTTGTGTGTCATCATTTAAGCTGTGGGTAAACATGGCGGCTGGTTGACGTATATCCAAGCTGTGCCGCTTAGTTTTATACTTTTTTGATACATGTGGAGGATTCGTGCCGCTTCCATAAATACACATCGGTGTCTAGTCTGTATATTATATTTTCCTCCTGCGGGAGAAGGATGTTAACTACTCAATGCGCGAGAACTTGATAGATTCTCTGTGAAAGAAGAGCGTCTGCGGTCCGCTTTTTGGGTTCGCTTTTGCGAAAGCACCCTTTTGTATTAATTCGATAAGCTAATTAAACCTGTTACTGTTAATCTGTGTTCTGTCTACCTGGTACTCTCAACCACATACATTATGGTTTAAAACTCCAAAATTTCTGATTTTTAAATTCAAAAATGTGTTTAAATCATTTGAAGCGCATGAAAACCATTGTGTTTACTGTTTTCACGTGATCAGAAAACGGGCTTCTATTGGATGTGATCTTATAGCGCATGATTTGTGATTCGAAAGTGTTTTTACGACCAAACAAAAAACGAAATTTCAATATCAACATCCCCCTCCGAAATTTTTTTCTGGCTACCCCACTGAACATATTTATAACTTTAATTCTTAGTCTTGTTATTCTTATGTAGTTTATTTTCACTAACACTGATTTATTTATTTGTAACTTCAGGGACATCAATATTTAACTCATCAGAGCTTGGGGTAGTGATCGAGCAAGTGATCCTGCAACAGTCCATGCCCTTGCCCAGCTTCTCGGTATCCAGTGCTGCTGCTTACCACTCACAGGTAAAATTTCAAAACAGAAAAAGTGATTTTGTTGTATTTAACTTGGAATGAAACAGGTTTTGCCGTCCAAAAAGTGTTGTATATTTAGTTTCTATTTCATTTGACTAATTTTTACTTGTTCTACCCAGGGACTTACACAGGCACATGCGTGCACCCTCCACCTTTGAGCCTTCCCAGCGGTTCGACGACTTGCACCTAGAGTTTATCGTCCCACTCCCAACATTGATGGACTCGTCCTACTGCCTGTTGATGGTGGACCATCCATAGGAAGGTTCCAGTGCATTCCCAGAGCAGTTCGGAATCGCCATCCTTCCCCTGGAGTCATCCGCGACATTTTACCCGTTCCGGAAGTAGCCCGGCGTCTACTGATACTTTCCAGTCCCCGACATCTCCTGCAGGTTTCTCCCTCGCCTTCTGTGACCTCAAGATCGCTGCAAGCCAGCGTTCCTGCTATCTTCAGCTTTTGTAGATGATCCTCGTGTATGATCCATCAGTGGTTCTTAAAATGGGGAATCCCAACTCCAACAAGTGCTTCTGGCCCACCCTCGACGGTACCTCCCCAGCCGCTGATGACTACTCCTCCCCTATTCGGCTTGTTCACTTCCCCACCAGATACCGCTGGCAATGGGAGGGAGTGTGCGGAAGCAGGAAGTGAAATGCAAGCACATTTTGATGTTATTTACAAACATTATACGAAGATTAAGTATTTAGTTGTAAAGCAGCATTTCCATCTGTTTTACATAATTTTGACTGTCTTACATTTTTTCTAATCCTTGATGTGACCACTTCTGAGAAAAGTGGTGTTTAATAAAAATTGACTCCTGGACTGTGGAGTAAAATAATATGAACTATTTGTCATGTGTTTTTATTATCCATCTGAAATTTATTATTTTATAAATCTTACTTTAATACTTAATTTAATCTTACTTACTCATACTTTCTTTAACTTTAAAATTAAATATTCTTGTTTTCAGGGGTCTGTCTAGGTTTTTTAAGAGGTATCTATTTTGTGAAAATTAATTGCTAATTTGGTAAAAAATTTTCTGAGAATTTGTGAACATTTCAGTCAAAATAACAAACTTCAAACACAGCTTCATAGAGAATGTTTTTTTTTTCAAAATGTATTTTGTATAGGTGTTTTACTAAAACTGAATTTGTGAAAGAACCTATTTATAAAAAGTTTTGAAGGTACCGAAAACGGTAGTAAAGTTTGCCTTGGACAGACCACTGGTTTCATAATGAAAGATCACTTTAATATTTACATTTTTATTACATAAATTATGCTAACTTATTTTGATTATCTAACTTCATTATTTCAATATTAATATGAATTTGTTATTTATAAATTTCACAATTCTGTTTTTTTAGCTGTAATAGTTATAACTAAGTGTCTATATCCATGAAAGTTGACCAATGCTAAAGTATTAGCAAAATTTGTTAAGAGTTGAGTTGTTACTTTCGAGGAGGTAGTCAGTGTTTAATATCGATATTTGTTGGAGTTGAGTTGTTATTTTCGTGGAGATAGACAGTGCGTAGTTATAAATATTACTGAAATATTTAATTTTAAGGTTTCAAACAAAACTAGGTATAAATGATTATTTAACCGCAAAACCAGTGTTTATACGGTTAAGGAATCATGCTAGTTATAAATTATTATTTAACTGCAAAACCAGTGTTTATACGGTTAAGGAACCTCGCTAGCTATGAAAGATTCCTTAACCGCAAAACCATTGTTTATACGGTTAAGGAACCTCGCTAGCTATGAATGATTCCTTAACCGCTAAACTATTGTTTTTACAGTATCTTAACCTAATCAGTTGGCCACGGTTCCAAATCCGCAATGAAACAAAATTTTCCAAACCGTAAACTAAACGGTTAATCGGACGGTTACACTGCTGCCGTCGCATTAACCGTTTTCACATGGTGAAATTTCTAACAGTGTAGTTTTTCAAAATATACTTGTCTAGGTCCCCTCTACCCCCATGCGAAGTTTGTCCAGGTAATTTCCGATCACCCTGTATAGTATAAGACAACTGGGAAGATCACATCTTTGGCTTACATTAGAAATCTACTAAGTCACTTTTAGAGTATCTTTTGAAAGTGGTAGAACAATGCCAACAATTTCCAAAATTTCGCCAAAAACTATCCGCGTGTTTGTGAAATTACATGGCACCACAGAAAAGGGACAGATATTGCTAAATTTGGCACAACAGCGTGCAGTGCAGTTGAAGGTGAGTATAGCAAAACTCAACATCTCCACTTTCAGAAATTTTTCAGGAGAGCCCAAAAACGTGATACAGAGTCGCGTTAGCTTTGAAAACCAAACCAACGCCATCAAAGAGTTTCTCCCACCACCCATTAAGTTGACCCTTAATTATGATTTAATATCTTGAAACCAGACGCAATAACAGGGGGAAATGTTTAGGAGATGTTTAGTTTTGATGCAGTCACATGGAGATGTTCAGTTTTGAAAAAATCACAAAACACTTTTAACATTTTTAGCAACAGAAAAATAATTTAAACAAGTAAGAACATCATATTTATTTTAAACATGTTAAATAATAATAGTTACAGATTTCAATAATATACTCCGTTTTGTTTAGGAGATGTGGATGCCAGGAGAATGACGCGCCAGGAGAATTTGACCAGGAAACGTTTCCTTTAAAACATGAAATGTTGTGCGTTAAACTCAGAAATGCGTGCCGCAAAGTAAAACTGGGTGACGTAATGCAATGAAACACACTTTAGTGTATAGACAATAAACCGATGTACTCTATTGTCAAATTTTACAACAGTTCCATGTTGTAGAATTTCAAAAATAAAGTAAAAAATAAGCGTTTTTCCAGAAATTGTGGAGATGTTGAGTTTTTGAAAAATCAGCTCATATAGCAATGCGAAACTGAAAGGAGATGTTTAGTTTTGATCAATTCAAACGTGCTTCTAACAATGATTTTTGGGAGTGTGGAGATGTTAAGTTTTGATGAAATCACTAATTTTCACCCCGCTTTTTTGAGGGGAAATACTCACTTTTGGAAGAAGAGATTTTTACCTCTTGTGTAAACATGGAACCTCAGTCCAAAACAGTAATAAAACCTATTTTGGTCGGGGGTGGAGATGTTGAGTTTTGCAAAACCCACCTTCAGTTAATCCAGAAGTAACTTAATGCCTTTATTCAGTAAGCCGATGACATGAACTTGAAAATATTGCATGAAAAACGTAAAGCCTAGATAAAAATACTAATTATTTCTCTGATAAGGTTTATGTAAAACGCCTGTACGTGTTTTATATCCATGTACAGAAGTAAAAAAATAGATAAAAGTATAATCTCAAAGGCATAATATTTCCCAACACCAATTCATAAGGTTTCACCATTACAATAAGGACCAATTATAACGACTCATAATTGAATCGTCAGTTTGAAGAAGGGAATAAGTCCAAAAAATGACAAATTGACTTTTTGTGCTCAAAACAATCTCTAAGCTTTGCTCTACACATGGGTGAAAAGAGGGGAACAATAACTAACCCCCATAGGGAGATATCGCCTCTTGAAGTTGTGAAATCGATGTCCATTCATTGTATTTTTCAAGTTAATTTGGAGTTAAAGTTAATTTGTCTTTCTTTTTCCATTCTTTGATCTGTAAACTAAGTTAAAATGAAATTTTCTTTTAATTTAAAATTTTTTCAAACTTTTTTTATGCAGGGAATGTTTAACTCCATTCATATTCACTCACTCCATTGATACTGCTTTAATAACCCAGTTTCACTATAATTTTGAATTTCATTTGTCTTATTCTTTTTATTTCACCCTTTTGTGGTGTAAACTAAGGAGAAATATAATTTAAATGTGATTTTAAGGGTTTTTAAAGATTTTTTCATCAGAAAAATTTCATAAGGTGTAAGAAGGGAATAAGTCCATCAACTTATTTTGGCTGTTAAATATTTTTGAATACAGTTATATTTGTTTTGATGATTGCTCTGTTTTCTAAATAGGGTTCTGAACTTCCAGTAAAAATTTGGCGGTTATACAATGAAAATTCCATTACTTATACAGTTTTTTTCGATTTTCTCAAAACTTGATTTTTGGACTTATTCCCTTCTTCAAACTGACGATTCAATTGAAATGACAGTTATCTGACTTACGCAATCAGAGCTCTCGACATCTATCTCAAAATGTGGAGTGAAAGTTTGAACTCCCCTTTTGTGACTATGACATACCCTACAACCCTTTCATTTCTAAGCCGCCCGAGATTACCATTGGATCATATGGGATATTTTGGGCGTCTAGGACTGAAAGCACTGAAATAGTTGAGGAGCCGTCGAAATATTAAGTAATGACATATGAGAGGGAAATTTACGTAAGAAATCAAAATCACTTTAGTTTCGAAAATACCTTGATATTTTTAAAATGAATTTAAATTAAAAAAAGGTTCGATTTAAAAACTAATAAAATAAGTAGGCAAAAAAGTAAAGCTAAAATCCTTTTCAAGTCAAATAAGTTCTTCATTAAAATATTGTCCTAAATTTTTCATATTAGATCATCACTGAAAGTTTGTTAAAAACGGGGGATGGAAAAATGGAAACTTCGTACATAATTAAGGAGGTGAGGGGAAAAATGAAGTATGTGAAATTTAAGAATGAGTTATTGTAGAGTGAATAAGGTATAAATTTATATTTATATTTTAATTTCAGTACAGGTAACATTAGGATCATTTTACACGGAGATATTAGTATCGCAAAGGTGGACTGTGCCACCTAAGAATCCAACACAAACTACACTAGAACCCACTGGCGTATATAGAAATTTATTTCGGGAGGGGCCCAAAATTGTTTTCAGCCCATCTCATATATATTTAATTTTTTTCAGTATATTCTTAGGCAGAATTTGCAACTTAAAGAACTTAATATTAAAAAGTTATGATGTATGAAGTTGCAATTACAAAAGGGGGGTCTGGGGGTCCTCCCCCAGAAAATTTTTGGAAATTAGACTCTAAAAACCAGGTTTTTAACTAGTTTTTGGTACCCCTAGTTAGAATTTTGGATATAAATTTTCAGGTAAAATTTGATGAATTTAATGAAAAAGTTATAAATAATATAGTTTAAGTACAGAAGGGGTTATATGGGGGTCATCCCCCAGAAAAATTTTGGAGATTAGATCCTATATCCTAAAAACAGGATTACAAATTGGTTTTGATACACTTTCAGAATTTCAGACATACATTCTCAGGTAGGATTTTGAACTTATTGTAAAACAGTTTTGAATAATAAAATTCCAAGCACTCTAAAGGGGGGTTTGGGGGTCCTCCCCCCGAAATTTTTTTAAAATTTGACCCTAAAAAACAGGGTTTTAACTTGTTTTGGTATACCAAGTAGGAATTTCGGGGGGGGCCAGGGCCCCTTCGGCCCCCCCTTATATACGCCACTGTAGAACCGCGGAGTGGGTCATTTTGACCCAAATCGAGTTTTAACTTCGTTTTTCTAAAAAAGTTACAAACTTAAGTTTAAAAAAATTTGTGACTTTTCCTAAATCCTTGTTAATAATTAGCTGTAGAAAAATTAAGCTCCTAGCTTTGACGGTTTTTTTGTAATAAACTACTATACCTAAAACCGCGGATTGGGTCATCCTGACCCAATGCCTTCTAACGGAATGAATTCGCTGCCTAGCGCTTTCCAGAATTTCAAGACTCATGTTTTATTGCTTTTACCCTCTTTCCTTTCAAAGGTCAAGGTCAAAAGACCAGTTTGAGAAAATAAATAACATCTGAAACGGTGAAACAGTACAGTGCAATAGTTCCCACGGTTCCCTGCTGTTTTTGGAATGTGAAGATTTCGGTCTTATCAGTTCGGTCCCTCCCCTTTCATCGAAAAGGGGACACACAGTATTCTAAACAAACCAGTTTGTGACAACATAGAACTGACCCCTGTTTTCGAAAATACTATCACTTCAACGCATGCAGTCCATAGATGCAGTCTTACTGTAGTGGTTGAGAAAAATGTCGCATAAAAATAATAAGCGTAAGTTGACGATTACTGAAGCATTGGAATATTTTCAACAGTTGTCGGAAGATGAATCTGAAAACGAAATTCATGAAGACATTGATTTGAGTGAAGATGAATATTTGCTGCAAAATGAAGAAGGAACTTCTTCAGATGATAATAACCTAGCCCCATATCCGACGTTGCTGAATCCTCTGAACCAAGCAATAGTCAAGCAAAGGTTCTTCCAAGAAGAAAATCTGGTAAAAAAAGGAAATTATCTGAATCAAATTTGGAGGATCTGGGTAATAATGGAAATTTTGTTTCAAAAGACGGAACTCATTGGACTACTATTGACTTTGGAAGTTGTTCCAGTGGGAGGATTCCACAGCACAACGTTTATAAGGAAGTGCAAGGTCCGACAGCTTATGCCAAACGTAATATTGTAGATGGGTGTGCATCTAGCTCATGGAGATTGATTATTGATGAGGCTATGCTTCGTTCAATTAAAAATTATACAGAAGAAGAAGCTCATCGGCAACTTCGAAAAAATGATTGGTCTATCTCGTTAGAGGAACTGGATGCTTTCATTGCAATTTTATATGCTAGAGGTGCCAGGAATTTGGAACTCGATAGTTTGTGGTCAGTCATTTGGGGACCACCTTTTTTCCGCTCTACTATGTGCAGAGACCGGTTTAGAGAAATCATGCGATTCCTCAGATTTGATAAAAAAACAACAAGGTCTGAACGTCTGCAAACAGATAAATTTTGTTTGGTTTCGGAAGTATGGAACAAATTTATCCAAAACTCTATTTGTTGTTATAAACCAGGACCTTTTGTTACTATTGATAAGCAGTTATTTCCGAGTAAAGCCAGATGCCGTTTCACGCAATATATGCCAAATAAACCAGATAAATTTGGCATCAAATTCTGGCTGGCTGCACTGCAAAAAATTTCACAGTAAATTTACAGCAAAAATCACTGGCAATATGGGTGCCAGCTCTTTTTGCAGTGATTTTACAGCAATTTTGTAATTTTTGACTTTAACAGCAATTTTGTACATTAACAGCAATTTTGTAAATTTAACACAGCAATTCTGTATTTTTACAGCAATTTTGTAATTTTACAGAATTTTGCGTTAACATTACAGCGATACTGTAATTATTCCGCAGAAAAACAAGAAAGCAATGTGTACATCTCAGTTATGTCTTGTTCTTCCATGTTTCTACAAGTATTCAAAATGTGGCATATCATGAACCACGGGAGATACCGATCCGATCTACGAAGGTTATACTTCATAGTTTTAAAATCATGTTGGTTCTTCCACCTCATCTAAATAATTTGACTCTTTTAGTGGTGAGCGTAAAAACAAACATTGGTTTCCTGTCCACAAGGATTCAGAAATGAAAACCAGAATTTTCCAGGGAAGTATTAAACTGCTGTAAAAACTCATAAAATCAGGAACGTTACTCATTTAAATGCATTCAATAAACAAGAATTTCATTTTCTTTTAATATTTATTTCGATGACCAATTAAAGAATTACAGATATTACAAGGAAAACTACCAGGAAAATTACTATGTATATTTAATTTATACTAATGTAGGTGGCGCTTCAAATTTACAGCTAAAAAGGCAGTTTTTTTCAGATTACTGCAAATGCGTAAAATATTAACAGCAGTTTTTGCTGTTAAATTTTTCGTTTTTTTTGCAGTGTGTATCTGGTCACTAGCACAGCAGTTGCCAGTAAACTATAGCAGGTGGCGCTTCGAATTTACAGCTAAAAAGGCAGTGTTTTGAGATTACAGCAAATGCGTAAAATATTTACAGCAGTTTTTGCTGTTAAATTTCCGTTTTTTTTTGCAGTGTGCTGATGTTGAAAGTAAATATGTATTGAATGGTTTCCCATATTTGGGGAAAGATAACCAGCGGCCAGAAAATATTTCTCTATCTGAATATGTTGTCCTACGTCTGTTAGAACCATTCGAGAATAAAGGCATCAATATCACGACGGATAATTTCTTCACCACTCTAAAACTTGCGTAATTGCTGAAAACGAAAAAAACAAGCTTGACCGGGACCATAAGAAGATGTCGCAAAGAAGTTCCCGAATCGGTGAAAAAAATGAAGAAGCCATTATACGACTCAATCTTACTAAAGAACGATAAATCAGCCACCACATTGACAGTTTACCAAGGAAAAAAGAACAAAAACGTTTTATTGTTGAGCTCTCTTCACCCCACAGTGGATGTTGATAACAATCATACAAAGAAGCTACCAGAAACAATATCATTCTATAATTCGACAAAATTTGGTGTTGATGTTGCCGACCAAATGGCAAGAAAATATTCCGTGAAAGCTGGATCTAGAAGGTGGCCAGTTCATGTTTTCTATAATATTCTTGATCTTGCTGGAATTAATTCGTGGATTTTGTACAAAGAGACCACGGGGAAAATTATCTCTAGAAAGGAATTTCTCCAACAACTTATTGAAGAGCTGCGTAACTCTCACGTTTCAAGTAAACAACCAATGATGAATAAAATTGTCAAGAAAGAAAACCCTGAAGAAAGTTCAGAACTGAAAAAGAGAGTCCGTTGTCAAGCGCCTAAGTGTAGCAACAAAACTGTTGATAAATGTTCATTTTGCGGTTTACCTACATGTGGAAAATGTACAAAGGATATAAAAAGAAGTTGCTCTAATTGTGCATAAACTGGTAGTAAAATAAATCCTGGTAAGAATAAAAATATTTCAATTTTGATTCTATGAGTTCTAAATTTTTCATACATTTTTGCTTATTTTACCAAATTAATTATCATAATTTTTGTGTATAATGTAACATTAACCTCAAAAAAGGAGTTAAATAATATCTAAATAACATTCTGTTCTCAAATAATGTTTTTTTGCATTACAAACTGAATTTTATGCGCCTGGGTCAATTTGACCCAGCTTGCGGTTTTAGGTATACGGAAATTGCCGCGGTTCTAGTGTTAAGGACAAATATCTCAAGACAAGCTGTTTGTTACACATCTTCTTCTACTCATTCCCACAGAATAGAGAACGAGCACTTCCATAGACCGTATAATGCTAAAATTTTAACATGGGATTTCACATAGACAGACACTAACGCCCTCAACCCGTGGAACCTGAACTAAAATTTTGGTCATGTGACTTTAACAATGGAAGACAGGATCTCTAGGGATTCCTAATATGAGTTTAATATTTTTTCTTATATTTTCGAATTATTTTTTTATTTAAAGTAGAAATTAGAGCAAACTTGAAGTTAGATGAAAAGGAAAAATTGAAAACAAATCCCGACAAAAATTCAAGCTTGCTCTCAAGAAGCAAAGATCAACTGTTTTTTGGAAACAATAGAGTAATGAGTTGAATATAGACAAGCAATGGACAATTCCTACATTTTTACTTTACTTTTTTATTTGATAGAGATACCTATATCCAATAGAACAATATACGCGTAACAATTTTTAATTACGAAGCTTATTTACTTTTTCATTCATTTTCAAAGTTTAACTTTTATACAGGGCGTGATAACAGCATGTTATGGCATTCAAACCGAAACACTGGTTTTTTTAATCAGTGGTTTATGATTCGAAGAACGAAGAGAGAGAGAGAGAGATGAAACTTTGTTGTCGATTTTTGAATTTAGAACCAATTTTTAACTGGGAAAATGTTTTTTTCATAAATATGCGGGAATTGCCTATATGTGTTTTTAATTGAAAGGTTGAAAAGACGCATTTTGGTTAAGGTTTCGCTTTACGGGGACCACTTCATAAGCTCCCTACTGACCGGTATGTTTACACTATTTGCCTGTAATCATCCCTATAAATACCATGCAGAAAGTTGAAAAAGGGGGAGGAGGGTAAAAATCATAACATTTAACAATAATCAATCATTTAACAAAAATCATATCATTAAAAATCATAACATAACCATCATAACATTTGAAAGGTCCCTATCTCAATCTGTAACACCCTTAACCCCTTCCTTCCTCAGCACAGCTCCCACGTGCTGAACGTTTGATTTCTACTCGCATTTCTTGCTCATGTGTGAGAGCCGTGCTGTGGGTATACAAAAGTAAATTTTGTCCTTAAGAAAGGAGAATTTCACCAATTATTGCTGGTTAAACGGACAATAAGTGTAAACTCACAACTCTCAAGCGTCACCTCCAACCGTGGACCGGTTTCGTCCTTGTTAGGACTCAACAGCACGGTATAGGAAGGTAACGCAAGAGAGCAGAGGGCAAGTACTAGTCAAGCCGACTATAACTGAAAAAGTGGTGACCATTGATTAGTCCCCCACTCATCTGCTCTCTTGCGTTACCTTCCTATACCGTGCTGATGAGTCCTAACAAGGACGAAACCGGTCCATGGTTGGAGGTGACGCTTGAGAGTTGTGAGTTTACACTTATTGTCCTTAAGAGTTCAAAAAATTAAATGAAGCCACATAATGTTTATACGCTTATTTTGTACCATTTTTTCGAATGAAAAAACCAATTTCACGACCATTTTCTCAAAATTAATACGGAATTTAAGGTGGACCTGCAATCACTTGAACGAAAAATCAACAGCTACTCACCCTCAGCCTTGACGACCGCCTGCACTCCCACATCGGCGGACGCGGCGACAGGAGGGATCGGCAGCTCCACCTCCACGCAGTCATCCCCGCTGTCCTCCCCCTCCACCGACCTCCTGACCGCCTCGTCCTGTATGAGGGACCTCCTCAGAGCCACCTGTTTGGCCATCACCCTCTGTCTCTCCGCGATGACCAGGCACTTGTCGCACACGCAGCGGCGGTACTCGCAGTGCCGCTTGTGCCCCTTCAGGTCCACGTTCTTGTTGTGGTTGCGGCACCGGGCGCACTTGGGGTTGCGCAGCCCCAAGGAGCCCCCTTCAGAGGGCCCCTTCTGCTGCGATGATGAGGTTGTGAGCTCGGCCAGTTCCGAACCGTCCAAGGGGACGTAGCGGATGTTCATCTTCTCCAGCCATGTAGTATCGATGGAGGACTTGGTACTTTCGTTGGTGTCACTGGTATCCTTTGGGTCCCTAGCACAGGTGGTTTTCGCTGAAGCGCGATTGTTTGAGTCGTTTTGAGAGCGATCACTGACTGATAACTGATCTGAATCGCTAGTTTTGAGCGGGGACTGATCACCAAAATCGCTAATGCGATTTTTCTTGGCCGAAGATCGTTCGCTGTAGTTTTTTTGAGCCGAATACCGATCTCCAGAGTCACAAACGCAGGTTTGCTTATTAGAAGACCGATCACCAGACACACAAACACTAGTTTTCTTATTCGAAGACCGATCACCACACACACAAACACAGTTTTTGTTATCCGAAGACAGATCTCCAGACCCACAAACACCAGTTTTCTTATTAGAAGATCGATCTCTAGACCCACAAACACCAGTTTTCTTATTAGAAGACCGATCTCCAGACCCACAAACACCAGTTTTCTTATTAGAAGTACGATCACCACACACACAAACACAGATTTTGTTATCCGAAGACTGATCTCTAGATCCACCAACACAGTTGTCCTTACAATAACCAGAGTCGGGAAGGCTCGTCTTGACCGATGAATCACCAACACAAATGACCGAAGACTGCTCAGATCCACACGCACACTTTTTCTCGGACGAACACAAATCAGATTCCCCATTCGTCTTTTCCGAAGAAACACGAACACGACTCGTCTTTGCCGAACACCGATCACCAACACAACTCTCAATAATCCTCTGGGCACGGGAATCGCACTGGGGGTGGCCGTGGCCGTTCCGGGTGGCCCCATCGGTGGCGAGGGGGTCACCGGGACCTGGCTCTGACCCGGACGAGGTCCCGGAGTCGCGACTGTCCGAGTCGTCCCACTCCGGACAGCGTCGCCTCCTGGACCCATGCCCCAACAGCACTTGCATCTTCATGTTGCGCTGAGTCCGAGCCTTTTGCGGACGAACTCGTGCAGCGGTTCCTTCCTCCGTCCTCAACCTTGCTCAAGAAAGTTACAAACATCGGGCCTTGGCGATGGGTTTCGCAACGCGCAGTTTAAAAATAGGCCGAACACACTCTCTGCCCTCTTCGGCATGGCAATCACGTCCGAAGTTTCCAAAAATATCTCCCGATTTCCCCGTTTTAGCATACCTGTGGCAGTTTAGCACCACGATAGGATCCAAGGACAACGGGAACCCAGCGTCCAGGCAGGTAGGAGCAAGGCTAACGTGTTTATAATTAAACACAAAATGACCTTGGGGTGTTTAAAATAGAACTCGGATACCTCTTTTAAGTGAGAGTCCAGGTTGGAAAGTAACAACGACAAAAAAAAACTGTGTAACCGATGCATAATAATAAAACGATGTCAACACACGTGCCCTGAAAGAGAGTGAGAGATAGAGTGTGCTGTCCATTAACAAGGAGGGTTACGTAACCTCGCGCGCAGTTCATAGCAGGCCTGGGAGGTGTTTTCCTGTTTTTCTCTCATATGTGTGGCGACATTGTTAAAGTAATGTCGAGAAAGTTGAAAGTTTAAAACTCGAAACGATCGTGTTGTGCATAGCGACCAGAATTCACTTGTGCGGAGTTAAGACGTTTCGGACCGAGTATCAGGTAAATGAAACAGGTGATAGGGAAACGTTGTATCAAAAAGTGGTTTTTTTAACGAGAATTGGAATTTAGCGAGCGAAAGGTGGTGATCCCATTGTGCTTGTTACGGCAATCGGAATTTTGTAACAAGTTAGGAGCTTTTAAATTTTTTTTGAAAATGTTTATGGCTAAATTTGAAAACTTTTTATTTGAAACTTTAACTTGTTATTTCGAAGTCTTTAGAAGATCGTCTAGTTCTATCGAAAAGTAGGATAAAATTCGCAATCTGTTTTTGCAGGACTCCCTGGATTCGCCAGCAGCATGTAAACCTGCCAGCTTGGCGTGTTGTGGGGAAAAAATAAGACTGGTGGAAACCATGGCAACGCACAGGGGAAAGGTGTGGAGACTGGGGAAATCACGGGACTTTTCAACCGCCGATTCTAAATATACAGACTATAGGGTCGTTGTATGCCATCTCAATGGATTCTCCATGGTCACTTACCTAGGGGTTCACCTTACTTCCATGACCCTAGGAGACGTTGGTTCCAAATAAAAGTAGTGAAAGACATTGAAACACCCTGTATAAGGTGTCCACATAGTATAAAATAAAATAATCCACAAACCTTGGATGGTTGTTGTCTTCTCCATAACGAAGGCAAAAAGATACAGCAGTTCTACAATCTTAACGCACACCCCAAGCTGGAAAAAATAAAAACATTTTCTCATTTAGTGTTATAATTTTTCATAGCTTAAAAGTTCTACACCATATTTGGGGAGTGAATCATTTGTGGAAGGTTAATTTTAACAAACAAAATGAAATGGGTAAAGATTCTTTTGCTTCAAAGTTTATTAACATTCTTACATCTAGGCTACACCTCAATAACTCAATTTAAGAAATCTTCATGATATTAAAGCAGCCTTTTTCTTTTTAAATTATGGGTGTTTCTTCATTTTTACTGAAATTAAATTTTAATTTTCATCAATTAACTAATTTTTAAGTTTTCAAAGTAGTTAAGGTACATATCTTAAGGTTCATCAATATTAAAATTGGTAGCGTTTAAAAAATGAAAAAGTAAAAACTTTTTCAACAAAGCTGTTTTAATATTGAAAAAAATCAATTTCTTCCTAAATAGGGGTGAAAAGAAAAAACTAAACCAGAAACATTCTATCTAATAACTGAGAATAAATGAATGTTTGCACTTTTTGGTTGAACTTGCACAAAAAAGAACGGTAGGGGGTTGTATGAGGGTTGTTTACGTAATAATTGTAAGATGAGAGTTTACGATTTGTTCATAAGTGCTGACAAAAGAGGACAGATGGTCAAAGATTACAAAACACATAATCACGAATTATTTGAACTACTCTTACAAATATTCCCCTGATCTAATTTTAAAATGATTTAAAGTAAATTTTTATTAAATAATAAAAGTAATATGGCCTTCCTGAAGCTTATTACAATCGCATTGAATGGATCCCTGTTGAAACGAGTATGGAAAACGTCTAAGCTAGTTAAAGAGTAAAGAAGCTTTAGGAAGAGTTTTTCATTTTCATACTTTTGTTGAGGTTCGGCAATCCGGAGTGACTTTGGAGATGAAACACAGTGAAAAACTGGACATTATTTATACCAAATGAAATAAAAATGATAAATAAGGTAAATAATATGTAATTTTTGCTTGACTGCCTACTTTTACAATGAAAACATTCATGATAATTTTGATAATAGGATTTTCAAAAAAGTATGTCAACGATCGTCTTCAACTTTGCAATGAAAGAGAGAGAAAAAGATTGGAAAGAGGAGAAAATCTTAAAGTTTACAATTTTAGAAATAACTACAAAATGCTTTTATTGTGAGGTTGATGTAAGTATAATCTTAGCCTATCCCCTCTACCTAAAATAAATTGAACGTTTTAACATCAGTGAAAAAGAAATTATTCGATCATAGTAGCAGGAGTTCAAAAGAAAGTTTAAACCCCAATATCCATTCAATTCACAATAAAGTCTCAGCTTCTATGTATTTAGAGACGGCGTTGCTCTCATCTGAATGTTAGCTTCTCCTCAATACATGTGAAGATCGAAACTCGTGCAGAGATGCTCTTGACCAACTTTCTCGAGGAAGTTTTGTTTTTTGGGCTCGGAAAGGTGGAGAGTGGTGTTCCAGATTTCTTGATGACCTTGAAAGGCCGTTCCTTCCAAAGGACTTCACATCTACAAGTGTTTTGTATGGAATAAGGGAAGTTTAAAACTGCCTCAGCGTCTGAAAAGCAGTGGTGAAGTTACACTTGGGGCTGTTGGATTGGTGAACGTAGAGAGGTTTCCCGAATCTATATTCATTACCAATATTTACCATGACAGGATTGACAGGACATTTTCACTATAACAGAATTCATACTAATATGTGTTTTGGGATAGATTGAAAAATATAATTCCTGAACTAAAGATTTAATTCATAATTTTTTTAACATACTTATAAGGAGCCATTCAAAAATAACGTCACACAACTTTCAGGAAATTTTACACCCTTCACTCCCCTCGAGTCACGTATTAAATTATTCTCATTACTAGGTAACTAGATAGCACTTCTTATACCCATATTCACAGACATCAGCGTCGGTGTTAAGTCCTTGGTCAAAGAAGGATTCCGCCAATCAGAGAAAAGCTAATTTTGCTCCCTTTTGCTGTTGGTTAAACACAGACGGTGATGTTTGCGAATATGGCTATTTGAAAGAAGGATTCCACCAACCAGAGAAAAGCTAATTTTTCTCCCTTTTGCTGTTGGTTAAACACAGACGCTGATGTTTGCGAATATGGCTATTTGAAAGAAGGATTCCACCAACCAGAGAAAAGCTAATTTTGCTCCCTTTTGCTGTTGGTTAAACACAGACGGTGATGTTTGCGAATATGGCTATTTGAAAGAAGGATTCCACCAACCAGAGAAAAGCTAATTTTGCTCCCTTTTGCTGTTGGTTAAACACAGACGCTGATGTTTGCGAATATGGCTATTTGAAAGAAGGATTCCACCAACCAGAGAAAAGCTAATTTTTCTCCCTTTTGCTGTTGGTTAACACAGACGGTGATGTTTGCGAATATGGCTATTTGACCTGTAAAATTAAGTAAAACATTAGAATGAAGGAGAAAGAGTTATTAAAGTAAGATGCCACTAAATTTAAACTGCCCCCCAAGTCACATTGTGTCATATTAACACATACAGGATCCCCCCTCCCTTATCTATCGTGTGACTTACTGCTTAGCCAAACGGGTCACGTGATTTTTTCTTTAGTATTTTTTATTCTATTTAAAATATATTGATTTTTTATGTATAAAAAGGGTAGGGGAGAGTGTTGTACCTACGGACGGTTGTACCTTCAGCCACCTCATTTTAAAATTCAGGAAAAAATGTAAATTTGAATTTGTGGTCAATTTTGAATGTAAACAGATGCTATCTAGTTGCTAACGTGAAATCAGCTCTTTAAAATATTATTTAAATTTTATATAATAAAAATACTGTTTTTGGGTGCTCAAAGTTTTTTTTAGTGCATCACTACATTAACTCTTTTCTTCCCCTATGATTATGATATGATAAAATGGGATACATGGGGGGAATCCCCGAGATTTTGACTTTTTAGTTTTGATATTAGAAATCGTCAGATCTCAATTCTTTTATCTTTTATAGAACTTTGAATGCAAAAACACCTGATGTTGTACCTTCGGACACCATAAGTGCTGTACCTACGGACACGTTCTTGTGCTTGTCTGTAGCTAATCGGCGTTTTAGAATCAGGTTTCATTTAACTGAATACATTTTAATAAATGTTCAATTAATTCTAAATGGTAATCTATTTGTCAGCGATTATTTTAAAGTGAATTTTAGATGAAAAATCAAATATTTTGTGATCTAAACTACTTTTTTAAATTTATGATTCTACTTGGAATTTAATGTAAAATACGGTGTAAAATCCTAAGCACCCTATCGCATTTAAGTATGATGATTAAAAAAACTTGAAATTTCCACTGAAGAAGATTTACCACCAAATTATTATTGTTATTAGCACCAAATGCTTGTACAACTAAGTGTTGATCGAATTGTTTTTTTTTGGATCAGTGAAGTTGTCAGATCAGTCAGCATGATTGATGAATCTATTATCTTTAATTCTGATCTGAAAATACCATGTGGTTTTTGTGTTTTTGGTAAAAAATCAAGACTTGTATCCGGGACCGGACTGGCCCGGGTGGCCGGATGGCGATCGCCACCCAGACGGGGGCCATATGAAAAAGGGGGCCCTAATAAAAACTTGGATATTTCAAAAATGAATCAAATTCCAGAAATATAAAAAGTGGGAGGGCCGCCGAGAGGGGGCAGAAGCAATAGGGCCCGGCGCACAGTGGTCTGAAATGACGGAAAAACGGCCAAAACCTCTTTTCTTTGGAATATTTCGATAAAATTTGGTAAACCTAGGTTTTTTGGGTCGTAGAATACAAATCTGAAGTCAGAACGTAGGCCAGAATTTTCGGAGTATAGTCAGGGGTCACATTTTGAAAATTAGGCGTCAAAAACGCGTTTTTTTTAGGTTTTTAGTGTATAATAGCACTTGAAACATACTGGAAATCGTGTTGTATTCAGAATCAGTGCTACAAATTAATTAATAAAAATTGAAATAAATTAATAATTTCATTACTAGTGTTGTTATTGCAATTATCACAGAAAATGTTCTCTCTTAAGTGAGGGTCCCACTTGAAAAAATAATTGAAAAATTCAATTGAAACAAACAAATAATTTAAAACTTTAATGTTTTCTCATGACTAGTTAGGTATATTTTATAGAGGATAGCAACTCTTCTTCAGTCCAAGTTAAAGTCCTTCATCAGTTTAAATAAAATTAAAGATCAATCCAAAATTATGAAAATGTCTCACAACTGGCTTTGAGTAGCTCCCCTTTAGAATTAAACTAACAATTATTTTGCTTCTTCACTCATAATAAGATGCTTCTTCCACTCGGGTCTCATGTTGATGATAAGCGGGTCGGATGTTTCCATCATTTGGAATATATCCTCATTTGTATGGATACGAGAGGTTTTCCATGTGTTATTCATTATGAGAGAGAAATTTCAGTAATCTTTGTTGTGGCTCTCCTGCGCCTCTTCTGATAGCATCCCCACAGGGAGAATGGAGTTTTCCACGATTTCTGCTCCATGAAGTAAAATTTTGTGAACAGTGTAAGGCATATGGTACCAAGGGTACTTCTCAATTGCAAGCTCAATTGCGGCCACAGATGCAACTAGATGCAGATGATTTTTGATCTGATGTATACTTGGGCATGTCCAGAGTATTACGAGATTGTTCATTAGGGTGGAGCGAAAAACACGAATTTTCGAATTTCAATTTTGGTTACCTCCAAAAAGTTGCATTTTAGTGTCAAAAGAACACCTGTAAAATTTTATGAATTTTGAATAACTCCTTCAGGTCTCTCTCTACCAGGGCTCATATGTTTACAAAAAATAGGTTTTTACTATAAATTTCCCATTTACATTGTTTATTAGCAAACTTTTCTGCCAATTTTAAGTTTTTAATATAAAATGTAACTTTCCAGGCCCCTCAATAGATTTTTTAAATGAAAAAGTTAATGAAAAAGCACCAATAAATGTAAAGTACAGGTTTGATGTGCTACAATACTTGGGTGGAGCAAAAAAAATTTTATTCGAAATCGGTCTGCGGCTATTCCTCAAAGATTGTGGTTGGTGGTCCTATTAACCTATAAAAAATTTAAACTTGATCGGATAATATCTTCAGGTTGCACTTTTGAGTTGAAATATGAAATTTTTATGAAAAATGTAAAAAAATTTGAAAATTTTCCTAATAATTTCTAAACGATCCCGATGTTATTTTATCGCCAATAATTACAGGTATTGCTTGTTTGTTGCTTAACATTAGCAAATTTGAATCTTTGAATGACGCAAAAATGGTTTAATAATTCTTCAAAATTCGTCAAAGGACTATGTAATGCAGTTATGTTAAAAATATTATATAATTACACTATGATGGTTAGAAACAATGTTTACGGAACAAATCCGGCTGACTCTTTTATTAAATTACCCCCTGGGTCCGAATATGACCTCCGTTTGCACATCCAACCTTTGCTTTTGGGGGGACGTCCCCAAATTTATTTTAATTCCTTTTTGGTAATTTTATGCCTATAAATTCAGTTTTTTTTAGTATTAAGAGATTACTTTACACTTTAAATTTCTCATGAGGCGTCAAAAAGGTTGAATATACAAAAAATCAACATTTTTAGCTAGAAGATTTATTTAAAAGGCAATTTTTCCTTATGAATTGAGAAAAATCCATGTAATTGATTACGAGGGGATTCGCGTTTTAATGTTTTATATGTATTTTTCACCTAAGTCAATTTAAACAATTTCTCACCCCCTTCTTAACATTCCAAAATAAAAGAAATGGGAAAAGAACAATCGAAGTAGTATTTAGTGAAAAATATCAGAAAAAGGATAGATAAAAAAACTTTTAATGATTTTTTACAAGTAATATGGAAAAATCGCCTTTTAAATATATCACTTAGCTAAAAATGTGATTTTTTTGTATATTCAACCTTTTTGACGCCTCATGAGAAATTTTAAGTGTGAATTAATCTCTTAATACTAAAAAACTGAATTTATAGGCATAAAATTACCGAAAAGGAATTAAAATAAATTTGGGGACATCCCCCCAAAAGCAAAGGTTGGTGGTGCAAACGGAGGTCATATTCGGACACAGGGGGTAATTTAACAAAAGAGTCATACATTGTCATAAATTTAATACAGAGTCATAAATTTAACATTGTTTCTAACCATCATAGTGTAATTTTATAATATTTTTAACATAACTGCATGACATAGTCCATTGACGAATTTTGAAGAATTATTAAACCACTTTTGCGTCATTCAAAGATTCAAATTTGCTAATGTTAATAAGCACCATACAAGCATTACCTGTATTGGTGATAAAATAACATCGGGATCGTTTAGAAATTATTAGGAAAATTTTCAAATTTTTTTACATTTTTCATAAAATTTTCATATTTCAACTCAAAAGTGCGACCTGAATATATTATCCGATCAAGTTTAAATTTTTTATAGGTTAATAGGACCACCAACCACAAACTTTGAGCAATAGCCGCAGACCGATTTCTAAGAAAAAATTTTTTTGCTCCACCCAAGTATTGTAGCACATTAAACCTGTACTTTACATTTATTGGAGCTTTTTCATTAACTTTTTCTTTTAAAAATCTATTGAGGGGCCTGGAAAGTTACATTTTATATTAAAAACACAAAATTGGCAGAAAAGTTTGCCAATAAACAATGTAAATGGGAAATTTATAGTAAAAACCTATTTTTTGTAAACATATGAGCCCTGGTAGAGACCTGAAGGAGTTATTCAAAATTCATAAAATTTTACAGGTGTTCTTTTGGCACTAAAAGGCAAGCTTTTGAAGGTAACCAAAATTGAAATTCGAAAATTCGTGTTTTTCGCTCCACCCTATTGTTCATACTCTGTCGGAAGCTGTCGCTTTTTTTGTAGCTCTACCGTTTCTCAACATTAACGTAAAACTCGCAACTTATGGGTTTGTAACCAGCTTATTCTTTTTTTTTGCCAGTTTGACTGCTGATTATCGTTGTTGGGCATCCTTAAGAAGCAAATAAAAGGTGAAGGGATATTTCCAACCATTTCAAATTTACATTCCACTCACCGTAAGTTGCGTCTAAGATACGCAAAAATTGCATTATTTAGACTTTGAGCTCCAATTTAGGGTATTGGACTGAATTTACGTGGAAAATTCTTGCTATATTTAGATTCTGTGACTAATTTTGAGTGAGAAACACGAATAAGATAGTCGAAATCAGCTCTTTAAAAAATCGGGTTTTGGCCGCTCTCAGACCACTGTGCGGCGGTCCAAGGGGGCCCCGCGAGAAATGTAGAATTTTGTTTCACATTAAACCCCGCTTCTGGTGTTTAGGGTCCAGTTTCCAGAAATTTTCTGGGGGGGGGCATAGATTTGTAACTTGGACTTCGGTATTTGAGAGTGTAATATTTACAACTTTTTGTAATAAGTTCGTCAAAGTGAAAAAAAATTCCAACCAAAAAAATCTATTAAATTCTTGGAATTGTATGTTTGAAATTCGGGTTAGGTGTACCAAAAACAAGTAAAAAACCTGCTTTTTAGACCTACATTTTCAAAAAATTTCAGGGGGAGGACCCCCAAACCCCCATATTAAGTGGTTTGCAGACAATTATTCACAACCATTTTAACATTATGTTCATTGAGGAGATTCAGTTTGTTTTGAAAACTTCCCAAACTTCCCCCAAAAACCAAATCCTTGATTTTTTTTTACGTATTACCTTCATTTAACCTCAGTTTTATTTTAAAAAAGAAAAAAATTCCAAGTATTTTCTTTAATTGGTAATAAATACACCGTGGTATTTATCCTTGTAAGGGTGTGTTATCCCCCAAAATATGATCTAAAATACACAAAAATAAGACAGAACTCTGAAAACAAGTTTAAAATTCTAGTTGTATTAATGTTAAATCTCTGTTGTTAGGGTCAAATTTCTGAAACTTTTCTGTGGGGAGGACTCCCACATCCCCAATTTTCACTTGCAACTCTATCATTCACAATTTGCTCCATATTTTAAGTACATCAAAATGCAAATTGTACCTAAAGATTTATAAGGTAAAAAGTATTTAAGAAGGAATGCTAAGAAAAAAAGGGGGCCCAGCATGAAGTTTGCCCGCCGAGGCCCACTGCTAGCCAGTCCGGGCCTGCTTGTATCATTCAACTTCGTTTTAATGATCATTTACGATCTAAAACTACATTACTTTAAAAAATCGATTTTCAATTTTAAAAAGGCTTGAAATAGGTTATTAAAAGGTAATGCATCAATAAAAATGTTAATTCTTAGCTTTTTTCAACTAAAATTTCCCTTTTTAAGGGTGTCCACAGGTACAACTGGGTCTGTCCATAGGTACAACAGGTTGTTGTACCTTTGGACACAAATTTTTCCATGTTATTATAAATGATTAAAAATCCAATTTTCAAGATTTTGGCTAGTAAAAAATATCTCTGTACTCACAAAGGTTAGGACTAGGTTGGGCACTTTAAATGGTCAAAATATGATTTTACCTGTCTTAGAAAAATCCAAACGTGATTTTTGTCCAGAGGTACAACACTCTCCCCTATAACTAAGGTTAGAGGGAGTAAATGTATCTTCCTCTTTTTATCAACTGCCCCTCAGCTTCTTCCTTTCTCCCCTCCAAGTCTGTCAAAATCACGTTACCCTTTTACTATCGTTGGTTCAGCAGTACTTAATAAGACCAATACTTATTTTTTATTATATTGCCATAGTAATCATCAATTGACCTTATAATCACTATCTCCCTGCTTGGCCCTTAAACGGGCCCCAGGGGACAATTATTTTACTATCACAAATAAATAAATATTTTTCCAGCTTCAATTTCGAAAATTAACTGAAGTTTTTTTTTCAGAATTTACTTTTTCTTGTTTACTTTATAGCCCAGGCAACGAAAAGGTATAGAGGGAAATTCTAGGGTCAAAATTTTTGACTTCGTAACTTTGTTTGGACTAGTTAGGAGGTGAACATTATCAAAAGTCCCCGCCCCTAGCCCTTAAGCCGGAGGGAGGAGGGGTGTTCGAAAGTATCATTTTTCAGTTTTTGGCTTATTACTCTTACAAAATGCATCCCCACGAAAAAGTTTCGGCTACCTCTTTTAAAGAAGATAAAATTTTCAAAAATTTAAGACCATTCCCAGGTTTATACGTCGATTTGATCCCGAGTTATATCTCCTCAAAAAAAGGGAAAAATTCGAACATTTGAGTTAAAGTCGTCTTTAAAGCAATTTATTGGCTATATTACCCATCTAAGAGGAAAGAAAAGGCTATAAAATTATAATTCACTTATTTAGCTTTCATTTATGCCCTGAACCAAGTCTGTGAGATCAATAGTTCTCACGCTATCTTGAAAAAACAAACATTCGGAAAATGAGATTTTCCCAGTATAGTCCAGTCAAATTGTATTTATTTTGGTCAAAATTTGGGGTGGAAGATAATTTTTGCTTTCTGTATGTTTTTTGGGGTGCTGAATCCGAATCTGAGGTTTCCGAACAAAATTTCGTGACGGAACAGGGTGAAAATTCGAAAAAATGACAAAATTCACCCTTTTTATTCGTTTTCTGTCCGTAGAACATAACCTTTACGATTCTAAGTAAAACAGTTAGTATAAAAATAAAGAAGAAAAAACAAGCTACAAAAAAGTCAATTACAACTTTTCTCTCAGATGAAGGGTTCGGTTGCTAGAGAACGCTGAATATTGGGATGTTTTTGTTCGGATAGCGGAAAAACCAAAAAACGTTACTCCTATCACCGAAAAACGGTCTTTTTTGGAACTGGATGGAACAGAACTGCTTTACTTATATGTTAGGTACATGAAATGAAACTTCTGAATTCTTAAATGTAAATTAATTAATTAATTAAGCTTAACAATAAAATAAAAGCAATAACGAAATTCAGATATTTTTACAATATGCCATTATTACAGCATATGTTCATCAATAATATGTACACATGAATAATAAAAATTGGTACATAAAATTTAATTTTATGTAATTTAAGTATGCAGAAGTTTGATTTCATGTACTTAGCATATAATTAAAGAAGGTCTTATAGTATCCTGTTCCAAAACAGACCTCTTTTCTGTGATACGAGTAACGTTTTTTGGTTTTTCCGCTATTCGAACAAAAACGTCCCAATATTCAGCGTTGTCTAGCGTCTGAACCCTTCATCTGAGAGAAAAGTTGTAATTGACTTTTTTGTAGCTTGTTTTTTCTTCTTTATTTTTATACTAACTGTTTTACTTAGAATCATAAAGGTTATGTTCTACGGGCAGAAAACGAATAAAAAGGGTGAATTTTGTCATTTTTTCGAATTTTCACCATGTTCTGTCACAAAATTTTGTTCGGAAACCTCAGATTCGGATTCAGCACCCCAATAAACATACGGAAAGCGAAAATTATCTTCCACCCCAAATTTTGACCAAAATAAATACAATTTGACTGGACTATACTGGGAAAATCTCATTTTCCGAATGTTTGTTTTTTCAAGATAGCGTGAGAACTATTGATCTCACAGACTTGGTTCAGGGCATAAATGAAAGCTAAATAAGTGCATTATAAGTTTATAGCCTTTTCTTTCCTCTTAGATGGGTAATATAGCCAATAAATAGCTTTAAAGACGAGTTTAACTCAAATGTTCGAATTTTTCCCCATTTTTGAGGAGATATAACTCGGATATAACAAATGGACGCATAAACCTGGGAATGGTCTTCAACTTTTGCAAATTTTATCTTCTTTAAAAGAGGTAATTGAAACTTTTTCGTGGGGATGCATTTTGTAAGAGTAATAAGCCAAAAACTGAAAAATGAGACTTTCAAACACCCCTCCTCCCTCCGGCTTAAGGGCTAGGGGCGGGGACTTTTGATATGTTCACCTCCTAACTAGTCCAAACAAAGTTATCAAGTCAAAAATTGTGACCCTAGAATTTCCCTCTATACCTTTTTTTGAGCATTCGTTGCCTGGACTATTACTTGTCTATGATGTTCACAAAACACAACAAGAATTTCAATTAATTTTCTTCAAAACCTAGAAATCTTAAGACAGATTTGAAAAAAAACATCACAAGTTCAGTTCCTACTATCTCTTCTCTGATGATTTTAGAGTATTGGCAAGTAATTTATCAATAAGCAGGTCGTCAGATTGTAAATATTATTACAGGCTATCTGATTAATAATGAAGAAACGCGTACTTCTCAACCTGATTGGGGTCTTTCTTATACTTATTAGTTTATAAGCAATGTGATTTATATATTTGAAACTACGTCCTTTTCTGAAATCATGAATGATATGAAATTGCTGTTTAAATAGTTTCACATGTTAGTTAAAAGGAAGGAATTGTTATTTCATAACCCTAAATTGTAAGGGAAATGAGAATAAAAAGTGAATGAATTTCTATTCCGTGATACGAACAATGTACTGCCACTTTAATGTTGGAAGAGAGCTCTGCAGACTATAACACAAACTATATTAACTGGGGCACAATACTTCCTTTCCCCAAAATTTAATCTTAAATTTATCTTCTGTCCGTATGATCTAACTTGATTCTTGCTAATTGAAACCATTACAAAACCAAACAAAATCATCTGTCCAGTAGATAGAAAAAAGGTTAAAAAATCCTTATATGAAAACGTTTTCTTCTGTATTGGGGAAGGGGAGATTCTTTAGCTGACTGAAAAGTAGTACAGAAGGGGGGAATAAAACTGCTTTCAATGCAGAGAGGAAAATAATAATTCATACGGTAGTTTTGAAAAATTCCAATACTTTATTTATGACTGGGGTGCCTCCCAAGAAATTTAAGGCCTGTTTGGAGAAATATGAAAACAATTTAACTAAATATTTCAATTCCATTAACGTTCCCCTTAGGAATGAACAATCTGTTGTGCAAGCTTGATATATTTAGAAATCATAAATTTTTTCATGTTTCTCATTGATATAACTGTATATTTTAATCGATTAATTAGCACATTTTAAGTGATATGTCTATCAACTTATGGTGTCTAAAGCGGCTTGGTGATATTTAAAGGGACCAATAGCGAAATGGAACCACTAGAGTCAATGAAAAAGGGGATGTAAAGTTTGAGATGTTTCAAAACTCTCACAGCCATATTCACAATCATCAACGTTGGTGTTAAAAATCCTTGCTTCCTTTACCTTTGCTTATGGCAAAGGGTCATCTTACGAGCTTGCCCGATTTGGTTATAAAAGCTAATTTTTCTTTCTTTAGCTACTAGTTAACGCTGACGCCGTTGTATGTTAATATGGCTGTTAAACATCACAAAAGATAATAGGGTGACAATTTGTTACATTGGAGGAGGGACGGTATAAATTCTGTAACGTTATTTATGAATATCCAAGAAAAAAGACAATTCCTTTCCAATGCACTGAAATACATTCATTTGCATTCCATTTTATTCATCAAATTCCAATTTTTCAGAAATGTTTTTTTATTTGAAAATTTGCATTTCCCACAACATTATAAAATCCCCCCAAAGGCACCTATCGAAAGGGATCACAACAAAACGAGCCATTAACCATCCATTTGGTATACCGACCGATCCTGTTCCACCATCCATCATAGCAGTCAAAACACCAGAGATACAAACTCGCATTGCGTCTCGGTTTTCTCCCTCGAGGTATATCCATCTCATCTCTTAGAAAAAGAAGAAACATTGTAACTTTTTCACCTCTCGATAGAGAGGCAACAGGTTTTTTAGACTCGCGATTAGATAAAATGCAAATTGGGAGATCTGGCTAGTTTGCTTTGGCGACTCTTGGCGATGTCGGATCGAATGAGAGTTGGCATGAAATGTCTCTTTTATTATGAGGCTTTTACTAACTCTTTTAGATCCCCAAAAGTGATGCTTCTTCATCACTCTTTTTGTTTCTGTATCAAATTCGATTCAAATTTATTAACACAAACCCAACAACTGAACTGAAAAAAGGACAAAAAAATTAAATAAAATTACTAAGTACAAAATAACTCACAATTAAGTTTTCACAAAAAGATAGAGTAAGGCTAAGCGCGCACTAGATACTAGTGTCGCGGCGACTATAAACACTAAGGTCACTCGAGAGCAATGCATTTCTATGGTGAGATTCTTGGCAATCGGCGCGCTCTAGCTTCTTACAATAGCCAGGGTGATAATTTTGTCTCTGTCGCCGTGACAAAAGTATCTAGTGCGCGCTTAGCCTAATAAATAAATATATTGAAAAGGAACACATAAACCAAATGAAAAATAAAAATACTGCCTATGGGGAGTCACAGAAACTAGCAGCAACTAGCAGAAACTAGCAGCGTCACATGGGTGATACAGAAATTATAATCTGTTCATTTAGAATAGGCCACTGACACCTAATGTATTAGAAGCAGTTTCTATTGCAATTATGGTAATTATCATCGAAAAATTTTTCTTCTGCAATGACAAGGCAGCCTAAACAAAAATAGTTAAAATACTGTAAAATAATAGGTCACTGAAGATGCGTGATGAGCGTTATTTGGTGTTATTGAGTGTTTTTGATCCCGTTTCAAGATCCTATTCTAAATGAACAGACTATAGTACTATATTGAAAGGAGAAATATTGTATGATCAAAAAGTTCAAGGTGGCATGAGTTGTGTAAACTAGTAATAGCGGATTTTTTAAAATTTTTCTTTAAATGCACGCAGATGATACAGTAAGGTTTTTCCATTTTCGGTCATTTGTTTGGAAGAAAACAAAGATAACTACCCTCACATCAGGTTTTTTTTCTGATGATTGACAAAAGAAAAAATATTTCTACCTTTTCATTTTACGAAGAAGGTGAAGAAAATAAGTCTTTGATTAATCGGGGGATGTTAACGTCTGGCGCACTCTCTGGTATTGATTTTGTTTTAAATTGCAAATTTAGTCTTTAACGTCTGCAAATGAAGATGTGAAAGATTTAATGTAATGTAAAAATTGCATAAAGGTACTATGATTACCTCGATAATTGTTCATGTTACTGTAAAATTATTTAAATTCTTTATCGGAACGTGGATTATCTATAAAACTGTAAAAAGTAAATCCCTAATACAGTTGAAAAACATTAATACATTAATAATTTCATTAAGTTCCTGTAACTTAACTTAATTAACATAACTGATCATCTTTTCTCAAGTAAAATAATTTAATTTTAAGCAAATTAATTTATTTTGAGCAAAATGCAACTACACAATTTAGTTGTTTTAAATAATGTTTACTAACTCACAATATAAATTAGGCATAGGCTTCAACATTAAGGATGTTTCAACAAGTCCGCCCAAAATTTGCACAGGTAGAATCTTTTTGTGGAGTGCACAAAAATTGTGAGAATACCTGTAAGAGATAATCACAGCTTAAGAGAAAATCTAACAACAATACACAGTTAATGAAAACTATGCTACAGAAAAATACATTTTACCTCTAACATTGTTATTATCTTCTCTTGAAAATTTTATAATACACGATTTAACGCTATTCATTTGAAAAAATATTTATTCGCAAAATTAGCCATGTGTATTTGAAATAATCAGATGACACCGTAAAAATATAAATTTAATTTTCAATGTTGCCATTAGGAAAAACTGGTGAAGAAATAAAAAGTAAATCTTTCGATTCTTACAAAAATCAGAGTGAAAATAATAAAAACAAAGAAAAATTAAATTATCGTGTGAAATGGTGAAAATTACATGATTTTATAAAATACATACTAAAAACTATTTTAAAAAAAGAAAACGTAAAATTTTTTTTGGAACAAATATTCAATTATGCGAACCCAAATAAGAAAAAGGAAGAAATAACTTTAAAAAAGTAAATTAAAAACATGTTTTAATGCCAATTTCGAATAAATAAATAATTCTTTTTATGATTTAATGGGAATAAATTTACTTTATGAAAGGTTTATTTCTTTCTCTACACATCTGGAATGGGTAGGCAAAACTGTCAAATTCCTTTCCCTGCTTATCTTTTCAAAAATTTTAATACGTCCTTTCTGTGTGAAATTTTATTTTATATATCAATCTTATTTTATTTTAGTCCTGTGGACTAGAAGAATTATTGCTGTATAGTTGATTGAAAATTACAAATGACGCTATTTCTAAAGCCAGCAAATACTATGATTGAACCAAGACCCTCTATATAAATGGCCTCACAAATCGGGCGTGCAAATCGTCATCACTTTTACTCATCTTTGAAGTCATAAGCATATTCCAGTAAAAGATTTACCCACGTTTGACGTCATCGTGACGTAGTTGTGAGGCTTTACATATAGATGGTGTTGATTGAACCCGATTAAGTAAGAAATTGGATTGAAGATCACTTTCCAAGTGAAGAACGAAGATCCAAACTTTACACCATCTTTAAAAAAGAACGTTTAAAATCCTGTCCTATTATTGAGCGAATAGAAAGATAACAACAGAAGGAGAACAGAAGAAAAAGAAGCTTAAAAACACCTGTTGCTCTTAAAGTTCATGGTAGAAATGTGAGTTTCCTAAGAAACTTTTCTTCGAAAGTGTGAGTTAGAGAACGAGTTCTCTGAAAATCTTTCATTGTATCACTGACTGATTAGTTTGAAAGCCATGCGCTATGGAAGCTTCCTCTATAATCTAACTGAGAGTTAAAAGCGTGTTTTGGACTGAATTACGAAGTCTAAGATGGTAATTTTCTTTTCTGTAATGCGAAGGAGACTGTAAAGTAGGTTGAAAGGGTTTCAGAGAAAAGGAGGTTTAAGTTCCAGATATTCTTTGAATAGGTACCTATGTATTTTTTTCCTTTGTCAAAGTTTCTAAGACTTAGAATTACTGTTATACAAGAGCTTTTCCTTTCGGTTTGATTTGTTAATTTCAAACTTTTAAATTTTTCTTTTCTCTGAATTTAGTGCAAAGATTATTCAAATAAAGTTTCCATTAAAATGTAAAATTTTTATTTTAGGTACTATGTGAAGATAACTTTTAAGACATAGTGATTTGTTAATAACAGTGATTTGTTAAAAAGGTTTGAAGGGTTTAAGTTAAAAAACTACAAAAGATGCAAACTTAAACCCTTTATATTTTAAGTCATTCATGACTAAAGCAACGATTAAATTATAACGATAACGATTAAATTTTGCTGACAGAAAAAATCGTTAAAATTATATTTAATATCTCCGTAAAACAAAATAAACTTCTGAATTATTTTAGTTTTAGTTCCCTTAAGTGAAAATAGTTAGTTTACCTCCTTCTCTTTTAATAATATTAAGATGAGTACAGGTTCTTTCTAAATAAATTATTTAGCTATCGAATTAGTGGACATAATCTATTATTTAATAGGTATAATTATGTCAAGTTGATATCAATATTGTCTACTTAATATAAATATTTATATTCAAGAAATTTCAATAGATAATTAGAGAGTTTTAAAATTCTTGTTGTACTAAAAAAACTGAATATCAATTCAACATTTTAAAAACAGAACATATTTTTATCTTTTTCAAGGTGTTTTTATATCTTGCAATATGATTGAAGGTCAAGTATGTAGTATAAGATGTTTAACCCTTGTCGAATTTAAAAAAAATAAACCTACAGTTTAACTTCAAAACATTTTTTATTCTGATAAAACCTTTGAAAAGTGTACTTCGTTAGATTCCTTAAAAAGCTCTTTATCCTTGTAAAATGGTAAATGCTTATTTACATCATTCACTCTCGTTGTTCATCTTAAGCGATTCACGCCTCAATTGTGAAGGAAACCTAAAGATCCAAACGACAATTTACACGCGTTTCTAACTTTAGTCAAAGGCTTAAACTCCACTTGACCCCGTACAACCCGCTATATAATCCGCATAATACCATACTTTTCCTCAAATTAGTTTCAAATAAATTATGATTTCTGCACTTAACGAAAAACTCACGCACGCAAGTACAAAAGTAGATACCTACATCATACAAACATCCCCTGTTAAATTTTTAAAACGCAACTCCGAATTTAAAATACGACCTTGCAACAACATTTAAAACAACTCTCCGACGACTCCCTTTCCAGAAGTTCTAACCAACCAGAAATTAATCTTCTTTTACGGAGTAGAAAATTTATATACAATGTATACGAAAGACTGCAACAGAAAGTTAAGCCATTGTTTAAAAAGATCATTAATAACCCTCTCCCCTCCCACGGCCATTGCAGGGAAAAGGAGATTATGAGATGAACCCACCCGACCGCGGTCCATTGATTTTTCTCGCAGCGTAGAGAGCATGGCAGGAAAAACTGCTAAGTGGGGACGTACGACGTTTGTCAGAGGGGGTAAACTTAAAAGCGTGATATTGTGATGTGTGGCATTTTGGCATAATTTATAAAATGCTAAGAAATTTAATTTACTTAGAAATCGATTTTAACCTTTTCTCTGTGTGCTTGATTTTTTATTGCCGAAAAATAACCAAAATATTCGACAACTACGAAATTTATAAACCAAAATAATAATTTCACAGTTGAAATATTTTTCTTGTTCGTTGAATTTTTATAAAACTTTCTCACTTGAAAAATTGAAAGGTATTTCATTAAAATAAGTAAAATGAGCAAATGAAAAAGTACCTGTTTAAATTATTGAAAGTAGGAGATAGCTTCGCGTTTTATTTTCTTCAATGTTGATACTCCTCTAACGGCATTTCTATGCTGTACAAGAATGTTAAGGGCGATATATTTATAAACAGGGACCTGACCTACAATTTAAGTACAAAATGTTATTAAAATGAAGGACAATTACTCTTATTCAAGTCATGATAAAGCAAACAGTCAAAGTTTGATCAAAGTAACCGCAATTGGGGTTGCCCTTGTTCTAATCTTAAAATATAACCTGGAAACAGTCACAACTTTACAAAAAAAAACTTTTTAAAAAATGATGCTTATATTAGGTTTTGAAAACAGGTCTTCGGTAGTTTGCTTTAAAAACTTATATGAAAACTGTCCAGAAAAGCTTCACTTCAAAAATTTAATTCATAATATCGTCGGTTTACGGAGAAAAAAACACTAAGTGAGAAATTTCTAAAATTTCAAGGAAAAATAACGCCACACAAAAAAACCTTGATATATCCTTAATCAGGCATTAGCAACAACAAGTTAACACTGTTATCGCAACCGCCTCCTCCTCTCCAGTTAATATTACGCCACAGGAGAAGGGAGAAAAGAAGAGAGAGAGGGGAGAAAGGAGAAGGGAGAAAAACAATTGTGCGCCGTCCCGTAGTTATAGGTCGTGTTCGAAGTTCTAGACACTGTCTCAAAATTGAGAGAGCCGCATAGGTAACTCGCCAGCAATCAATCACAGTGACAGTTCAAGGACGAGCGCCATCTAGCGGCGTTCGGAGGAATTCTTCGTCGTTTCGCAGGCAATTCAAAAGCAATTAGGAAGGATCGGGGAAGCGCAGTAATTTATTCCCCTTTTTTCTTTTCTTCAAGGTGGGTGTGTTAAGGTTGTTGTTTTTGTGGATTTGGCGGATGATGATTTACCTTTTTAGTAAGTGCGGGGTAATTTTGGATTTTTTTTGTGGTCGTAAGTAAATATCGTATTGAAGTATGAAGTTTGAAAATGGAATGATGAAGGCCTATGGTGTAGGACGTGTAGGAGTCAAAATACTGGGTTTTATTTCTCGTCATAATAGGTCGTTGTTCGATTATTAGGTTTAACTTCTTGTGTTTAGGACTATCCTGATCCGTCCTAGTTTTTCAGTTTTATCATAGTTGGATGGGTGTCTTTTATTCGTCTTAGCGTTTTTAGGAGTTGCATTCGAAACTTACTAAGAATAACGGAGAATTAAATCTTAAAAGCACTCTATTACCAAGGTAATCCAATAAAGAGTGGAAGTAGAGAACCTAGGATATTCCCTATAAAAGTTTTCCCACCTTGACTTATCAATTTATCAAGAAAACCAACCATTGCGTAATGTAATAATTAAATAGTTAAAAATTGATTATCTATTTTTTTGTCTTCTGTGTAAACTGTAGAGGATCGATTGCCTATCTTTGCATCTTTAGGAGGCTAATGAGTTCATAGTTAAAAACGACAAAATCATGACGAAAGATCCAATCCTAATCATTTTATTTACAGATGATTGCACGGTTATATACATTTGAAGATAATGACGTATACAGTGACGAAACATAAAACGCGAAACTTTCGCATCCAATAGGATTAAGTAAGAAGCAGTGAATGGGTGGAGACTTGGATAAATTTACATAATTCTCAACAAATGCCCCCTTCTCCACACATTCACTCTTTAGGAAACAAACATTAGAAAATACCTTGTTACAAAAGAACGTCAAATTATCAAAACTTACAGCTTTAGTTAACATATCAGCCAAGTTTTCTTTCCCATGGACAAAACACAATGAAAAATGTCCCTTTTTTAGGTAGTCCTTCACAAAAAAATACCTTGTGTCCACATGCTTAGTTCTTCTGGTCTCAACAAGATTTTTAGAAAAGTAGATAGCACTTTGGCTATCACAAAAAACAACTGGTTTTTGAACCGTTATGTTTAAACAACTTTCATTAGTAATTCTCAAAAGCCAAATAATTTCTTTTACCAATTCCGATAAGGAAATAAATTCAGCCTCCATGCTAGATAAAGCAATTGAGTGCTGTTTTGCAGATAACCAAGATAGGGTGAACTGACCAGTAATTGACCAGTTAGTGGAAATTCCTCCAAGTTTTATTTTTCTTTCTAAGAAAAAAATTTTTCTAAAAAAAATTGACAGTGGTTTAATATCAATGAAGGTATGAGGAATAATAACTGATAATCATTTTTCCTTTCACTTTTATAGAATTTTATTTATTTATTTTAAAAGGAATTAATTGAGATTTTGCCAGTAGTTGACCACTTACATCCAGTATTTGACCTCCATTATTCCAGTAATTGACCATTGCCATATTCACCATTTCCAGAATAAAAATCAAAATCTACAGCGCAAGCACAAATCAACCAACTGATCCACAACGCAACCTATCATTTCCAAAAGAACTGTTTGTTCGAGTCCCACTGAAATTTTCCCCATTTCTTTAAAACAGGGTGTTCTTCCTAAAGTTGGCTGAAAAAATACGCAACGGAGAGGCTTGAAGAAAACGTTTCAGAAACCCTTACACAAACTTTCATTCAAACTGATGATTATAAAATTCCCTCACAAAAATTAAGAATAGGCAAATTTTAGCAAATTTTCAAGTTCTTAGTTTTTCTAAACAATTTTAAGCGAAAAAATCAGTTGTTTTATTGAATGGTTTTAAAATTTTAAACATATCTAATATTTCATTCTTATAAAACCGTGCCTTTTGTCAGAAAATCCTATGATCTGAAAACCAACTGTTTGTTCGAATCCTACTAAAATTTCTTCCGTTTGTTGAATACGTCTTAGAAAATTATTAAAAATGTTTATTCAATATGGATTTTTAAGATGTATTTGCAAAATCACATATATTTTAAGCAAGAAATAGAACATGTGTTTTTATTGTTTAACCTTTTAAAACCAGATTGTAGGCCACCTAGCGAGCGCTTGCACTGCAAATCGTTCGATTCCCGCGTTTACTACAAAGGGCTATCTAAAAAACTAAAAATGCGTTTTCGTCTGACAACCAACCAACCAGCTACCCGTAGTACGTATTTTAGGGCTTAGCGAGAGGAGTGACATATTTTTAAAGCGCAGGTGTTGGAAATGTGAAGAACCAATGAAAGAGTTAGATTGAATAAAGAGTCCCTATTAACAAAACTGGTTAATTACTGGAAATGTAACTTTTTTTACAGTAAATCTAAGCAAAAATTGTACTGCAGGTAAAAATCTTTAAGATCGCTCTTGGTTTAAAAAGAAATCTCAAAAGCAAATAAAATCCAGTAGTTGACCACTTTGGTCAAATACTAGCACTTTTTCTATTTTAGACAGCCAGTAGTTGACCACCCCTCAAATATCAAATTAAATGGTTAATATACAAGTAATGATAGTTTTATTTAATTAAACTGTATATATAGGACCTAAATTCATCAATCAATAAACAATTGGAATAAAAACTAGCTGGATGATTTGAGATTGAACTAAATGCTCCATACCATTATAGCTAGTAGTGAGAGCGCATGCTTTGAAGCTTTGTTGATAACTTTGTTTTCAACTATTTATTGCGTCTTTTAAGATCAATACTGGAACTTAAGACTGTGCATGAGCTTTTATTAAAATGTTAGCTATGTTTTCAACGCAACAGCTTCGAAATAAACACACAAGAGTTCTTGTTTTTTGTAAAATTATGCTCAAATGGTCAATTACTGGTAGGTGGTCAACTACTGGTCAGTTCACCCTATAGGGACACCTCCAAATAAAACTACAAATCCGCTTACAGATTTTCGGTCATCCCTATCAGCGGCCCAACTGGCATCACAGTACGCAGTAATTCTAGAATTCGTGGCTTCTGAAAGATTGATACAATAGTCTTTAGTATCTACTACATAATTAAATAATTGACATAGCAACTTCCAATGAATCGCGGTATGGTTATTGTTGTACTTTGATAATAATGTTACCGCAAACATTATATCTGGCCTTGTCCTCGAAGCCAAAAACAACAAACTGCCGATCAGAGATCGGTACGGGACATCTTTTAGAATCGAATTTTCATCCACAGCCCTTTCAATAACTAAGCCAGGACTCATTGGAAGTTTACGTTTTACCTTAGGTACACCTTTAAAAACTTCAATCATTTTCTCAATGTAACCCTTCTGGTGCATATAAAATTTTTGATCCTTAACCTCAAAATCTACCCCTAAAAATTTAGAAATAGGGCCTAAATCTTTTATCTCAAATTTAGAATTCAATAGTTTTATAACATTTTTCATGTTATTTTCATTACTTGCAAATACAGCCAAATCATCCACATACACCAGCACGATTACATTACTTTCAAGAAAATAAACACAGTTACAATTTTTCATTTGCTGAAAACCCAAACTGATCAAAACCTCATTTAATGTAAAGAACCATTCTCTTCCTGCTTGTCGCAGGCCGTATAAGGCTTTCTTTAATTTTAGTACATAGTCCTTATCATTAAATTCAACAAATCCCTGAGGTTGCTCTACATAAGTTTCTTCCCTTAAATTGCTGTACAAATACGCGCATTTCACATCTAAATGACGATGTTTCCAATTTCTAAGAACCACCAATAGAATCATGAAAAATTTAACAAGGGTAAAATTTACTACTGGGGAAAATATATCGTAGAAATCAATGCCCTCAGTTTGCCTGAATCCCTGGGCTACAAAACGAGCTTTATAAGTTTTTATTTTCCCAGTAAAATCTTTTTTAAGGTTATACACCCATCGACTACCTAACACCTTATGGTTAGAGGGTCTTGGTACTATTTCATACACATTTCGGGATTTTAGAGTATCTACCTCCTCTTTCATGGCTTTATCCCAAAAAGGCTTCTCCGGAACCATCTGCGATTCCAGAAAAGATAAAGGAACTCTGACTTCAGCACAACAGGCTTCATGATCAGAATTCAAATCCGATTCATCGTTAGAAGAAGCCTCAACTTCAGTTTCATCTGAATGTCTAGAAAAATCGTAATCATCAGGATTAAAATTTATTCCCTCTTTAGTACAGTACCGCTCAACTTCGTTTAAACTTCTCAACCTTATATTACCTTTAGGGTAATAATACACGTCCTTTTGCCCAGCAGATTTCCCCTTAGTTCTGGTAACCACCTTTCTTACCCACTCATCAGGTTGACCCTGATCCCGATCATCAGAAACCTTTTCCAACCTTTCCGGAGCTTCTGACTCATCATCTGATTCTAGAATTTCACTTGGGAAACTTAAACCAAAAGATATCTTATCATTGGGAGGATTATCACCTAACTTTGGTTCTACTTGGGATTCAATGATTTTAACATGTTTTGTTTCAATTACCTCTTTAGTATTGGGTTTCCATATGCGGTAACCTTTAGTTTTAGCTGCATATCCCACTAATATACCTTTTTGTGCCCTTTTATCCAGCTTATCTCTATACAATTTAGGAATATGAATAAAAGCTTCACTACCTATCGTCCTCAGATGCCTAACAGAAAATCTTTTACCAGACCAAATGTTTAAGGGAATTTTCCCGTTTAGGCCTCTATGGGGAAACCGGTTTTTCAAATAATTTTGGGTATTTACTACCTCCGCCCACAAACTTTTTGGCAACTTCCCCTGATACAATGAAGCCCTTGCCCCCTCAACAATCGTCCTGTTAAATCGTTCGGCTACACCATTCATCTCTGGGGAGTAAGGGTTAGTCCTTTCAAACCTAATCCCAGAATTCTGTAGGTAATCTTCAAAATATCCGGCACAAAATTCTAAACCATTGTCAGTTCTGATCCTTTTAATTTTTCTCCCAGTTTGTCTCTCCATCTCAGCTTGATATTGTTTAAAGTACCCAAACACCTGATCTTTATTCCTTAGAAAATAAACAGTAGAATATCGAGAGTAATCGTCTATTATGCTAAGAAAATATCTAGATCTACCCAATGATTCTACAGGTGCAGGCCCCCATAAATCTAAGTGAAGTAATTCCAATACATGTTTAGTCGAAATTTTTTTTACAGGTTTAGATGATACCCTTTTAGATTTAGACACATCACATATTTCACAAGATTCAATTTCACCAATTAATTTTTCCATACCAAAAACATATTCAGATTTTGCCATATTAAACAGTTCCCTTGGATTTTGATGCCCAAATCTCGCATGCCACTTCATAATATTACTTTTAGTAGCAATATACCCTTCTGATTTACCACTTTTAACAACATCAGCATTTAAAGGATATAATTTATCACATAAAAATGATTCAAGAAAGAAGGAACCATTTGGTTCTCGAATTACAAGTTTACTATTCTTAATGTGTATACTATAACCAGCATTGTCAATAAGTCTGCCAGAAATTAAGTTTCTAGACATCTTAGGAGCATGCAATACATTTTTCAACAATAGAAACTTTTTACCTTTTCTTTGATGAACGTATAACTTTAAGTTACCGTACCCATGGAGAGGAGTTGATCCTTCAGCAATCTTCGCTGGACTCACGTCAGTACATTTGCGATAGTCACTAAATAAACTGATGTCATTACAAAAATGTTCAGTGGCTGCGGTATCAACCACGAAGTTCACCGTGTCCGAGTCCACCATCATGGCTCCTGAGGCTAGGAAAGCATTTTTAGAACTGTCCCCAGATACTCTAAAGGACGTCTCTGTAGAGGCTTTGCCCTCCGATTTGCAGTCCCTTACAAAGTGACCAGGAAGTCCACACTTGAAACACTTGACCGTACTCTTTATCTTTCCTCTCCGGGGTCTACCTCCGCTCCTCTGTCTTCGCTTTTCTGTTTCGGACGCGAGAGCTGTCTCAGCTGCCCTTGATGACTCGCCGATCTCATTCCGGTGCTGCAAGCGATCATACTCAGCTAATAAAGCTTTTCTGACGTTTAAAGACGTAAAGTCTTCATCACCCAGCTGGTAGACTTGGATCACCACGTTGTCGTAGTGTTGAGGTAACTGGTATAGCATCTGGTACGCAATTTCATCATCTGGGACGACTTTTCCGGCCAGCTCCAGATCCTTCGCGGCTCTTAGTAACCTTCCAATAAACATCGACATGGTCTCCGTTTCTTTCAATCTAATATTCATGAAGTCAGTCCGGAGAGCTGCGATTCGGGCTCTAGTTGTGGGTTCAAAACTTCCACAGATGCTATCCCATGCTGCTTTTGCGCTGTCGGATTCCATCACCAGATTCTTGAGGTCTTCCTCAATCGACAGGCAGATTGTGGAAAGAGCTTTTGCATCTCGAGATTTCCACGTCTTGATCGCCTTTTCATCTTCTGGCTTCTTTTCGCTGCCTTCCGCCAATCCAAAAAGATCTTGATGCATCAACAGCATTTTCAGATTGAATCGCCATTCTCGGAAATTATCCCGGTTCAACTTCTGTATATTAAATAGATTTGCGGGATCTTTAGCAGAACTCATCTTTGATCATGCAAAACAGCAGACAACCACGGTCTGCTACCATGTAGAGGATCGATTGCCTATCTTTGCATCTTTAGGAGGCTAATGAGTTCATAGTTAAAAACGACAAAATCATGACGAAAGATCCAATCCTAATCATTTTATTTACAGATGATTGCACGGTTATATACATTTGAAGATAATGACGTATACAGTGACGAAACATAAAACGCGAAACTTTCGCATCCAATAGGATTAAGTAAGAAGCAGTGAATGGGTGGAGACTTGGATAAATTTACATAATTCTCAACATAAACTCATAAAAATTTTGGTTTTTTTTAAAGAAGAAATCTGTCATGTTAGTAAAATTAGATTCCCTAGTTTTATTTTAGTTTCAAACTGTTTGAAATTTATGATTTCATATAAATGCCACATCCTTTATTACTGTGTCAAGTTCGTTACCCTCTCATTTAGTGCAAAAGTTTTAATAAAACTAACGTCATTAGTTGTCCGTTCTATTTTTATTCATTAACCTTGCTATATTTCCTTATTATCAAACTAATTACAACTATTTTAATTACGTTAAGCCAGGCCTCTTTCACTTCCACTTTTCCTCTTCATCTCTTTCTCACTCATGCTATACTCTGTTCATTTTGAACAGGCGCCTGAGAAATAGTGCTTTCCCCCTCGGCAAAAGCGTACCCATGGTTACGCTCTTTGCGCAGCCAATAGTAAGCTTCATTCGCCACTTTGACGTTGATAGTTGCCATGGTTACCGACGATTCAGTGGTGGGGGAAGGAAATCTACTCAGGTGCCAAAATTCAAAATGAATAGAGTATAGTATACTCTCGTCTCATTTTCCATCACAGTATATTTTAACCCATTTTCTCTTTCCCTTCTCTCTCATAGTATCTCCCCGACATTCTCTCTCTCTCTCTCTCTCTCTCTCTATCTATCTATCTATCTATCTATCTATCTATCTATCTATCTATCTATCTATCTATCTATCTATCTATCTATCTATCTATCTATCTATCTATCTATCTATCTATCTATCTATCTATCTATCTATCTATCTATCTATCTATCTATCTATCTATCTATCTATCTACATAGAGTTATTTTTCTTCTCTCTCTATCGTTCTCTTTGTCATTCTCTTTCTTCTCTTTCACATATTCTCTCTCATATCTCTCCACATATTCTCTCTCCATCCCTTTCTCCTCTCCATTATTCCCTATCTCCATCATTATCTTTCTTGTCTATCTCCTTCAATCTCTTTCCTTCTATCTCTATCTCTATAGAGTTCTTTTTCTTCTCTCTCATTACATTTCTTCTCTCTCTATCGTTCTTTTTATCATTCTCTTTCTTCTCACATATATTCTCTCTCCATCACTATATTTTTCCTCTCCATTATTATCTTTATTGTCTATCTCCATCATGGGTGTAGCCAGGGTTCCACTTGGGGGGGGGCAAGCAGGGTCGATTTTTGTGTCTTCCTCAGCCCCCATGCATATTCAATAGGTATTAAGCGTACAAATACCAATGTTGATACTCAAATAAAGAAACTATTTAAAATCAAACATTATTTATTGATCAAATTCTCAAGCGACCAGCGCTCTCGAGTAAAATCTAAAATATGTGTAAATAAACAGCAGTACAAGAACTTATATACAATACGTCCCAAGAGTTGAGCTGTCGGCAAACTCGCGTTGCCTGCCACAGGTTCAATATGCATCGCACTTGGATATACTTAATAGCATTTAAAAGAGTCCCTAGTACTAAAGGGGGGTCTGGGAGTTCTCCCCCAGACATTTTTCGGAAACTCGACTCTAATTAACAGGTTTTTAACTCGTTTTGGTATATTTAGTCCGAATTTCGGGGGGCCTTAACTTAATCTAAAGCTTTACCCTCTGACTTCTTGCGGGCTGCAAAATTATTTCAAGTGGACCGCATGCGGACCGCTGGCCGCGGGTTAGCCACTCCTGGTCTAAATCAACGAAGAAAGCGATAGGAAACTATCTATGAATAGTTGCATGTATACAGATCCACCCTTAATAAAAACTTTTCACTGGAGTTTATCTCTCGATTTAAAAAAGCAACCTTCCCTTTCTCCCAACCATCACACTAACCTGATTATTAGTAACAACGCAAAAACTGCGGGACGAAAACTAGACAAAGGAAGATACGTTCGCTCCGGAATCGGGAGAAACAGATATAATAGACTATCCTCATGAGAAGGAGAAAACAGCAGCTCCGTCTCAGACAGTGTCTGACTGGGGGGCACACATACCTATACACAACACCACCTCCAATCGCGCACACTGAACAATGGGGGTTTATTAGTTGAGAAAGGCCACTTTCTTGAGGGGATTCTCATTCTTTTGTTCGAATGTTCAGAACAAAGTGAAAGCGAGTTGGTTGTGACAAATATATTTAAACAAATTACATTTCGATTAAGTTATGCACAGCGTTACGGGCTACTGGTTTGCTGTAGAATAACACAAGCGGTTTTGAGGTAATGAGAGTGTACAGCAGCCGGTGTGGGAGTAATAACTTTGCCGAGTTTAGATTTAGTTGCATTTGACAAGTTAACTTGTTAATGTTTTTATTGTAGAGTATGGAGTATATGGGTTTGGTTTTTTCTTTAGTGTTTTATCCTCTGGTATTCATAAATGTGAAATAATAGTTTATTATTTTAGATAACTTTAACTGCGTTTTACGCTCCGATAGTTCAGGTTTATGTCTGTCTTAATAAAGAAGTATAATTCTACGCATTGCGAAAGCTTATTAACTAATACATGAATAATAGATGTAAGAATGCATGATGTTATAACAAATTGTGATTAAATTATAAACTCGGTGTATTTAACCACAGAGAAGCCTTAAAATTTGAATTGAAACATATGAAGGTAAATGAAGTTGTTTTGAAGTTTCTATTTACATGATATGCAACAGTTATATTAGTTTTGACTTGATGTTTATTCCATAAAACCATTTTCTGTAAGATACATTATTTTAGATCAGGGGTTCCCATACTTTTTTGGCCCGTGGACCCCCTGACGACATTTTTCGTACCCCGTGGGCCCCCTGTCTTAGAGACCGTTCAAAAAGTAGCTAAAAATCTTATGTTTTTGATATAAACTTCTAAACCACGCATAAATTTTGTAATTTTTTCAAGTGTTTTTTTGCATCGATAAGCATTCGATTTCACACTTTAACATATTTTTAAAAAAAAATCCTTTTAATTTTTGCATTCATATGGTTACACGGTTTTTTAAAGGAAATTATAACAATCGAACATTCAAAAAGTTTGAAATAAAAACAAATCTAAACTTTTAATATATCTACATTTCAAGACACAAAAACTTTTAATTTTAATAAGTTTTGGTCGCAAGCTCTTGTCAAAGTTAATGGCTTATGAGTGAGTTATTTATGCACCAAATCATAAAATTTCAGAAATAATTACAATTAATATATGGCATGTTAACAAGCAATTATATTTAAGTTAAACTATGAAAAGAAGTAAAATTATACATTACGCAAATTTAGTTTTAATTTACGAAATTGAATTATGCGAGGCTGGTCGGGGGATCTCCACCGTGATAAGAGAAATGATTTCATCGCCCCTGCTCGCGTTGCAAGGATTCGGTGATAACCATCTTTTCATATTACTAAAATTTGATTATAAAAAAGACAAAATTTTTTAACCTTATCAAAGTTTTCCCTTTTAGTAAAATTTTTTCCCCTGAACTAGTGAAAGTTGCTGTGGACCCCCTAGAACTTTATGTGGACCCCCAATTTTCATTTTCATGCCCGTGGACCCCCTGGAAGTCACTGTGGACCACTGGGGGTCCCATAGGGACCACTTTGAGAACCGCTGTTTTAGATCTATTTAAATTAATTCATATGATTAATAATGCTAAAATAAGTGACAAATAGTGCGTATAATAGTGTGATAATAAGTGTGTAAAAATAAGTGACATATAGAAGGTGTAAGAAGATTTGTTTTGTATTATTAGGTTTAGGTTTTTAGTTTTTTCTTTGTGCCACTAGGTTGTCCTTTACTTTCATTCAAAATACGTTAGTATATTTCAAACTAAAGAATGAATAAGCACTCATTCTTTTACTGTGCACACATTAGGTATCTGAATGAAAATAACGATATCAAGATACACAAATTATAAAACTAAAGTACATAAAATTATCTTTTAAGTAGTAAAAGTAGAGTGTTTAATATACTTATGAATGTCAATACTCAAATAAATAGTTCACTTGCATAAAAAGCTCTTTTAAATCAGATTATTTTTAGTTTTTTTTCCTTTGAATCCCAGCAAGACTTAAACCTCTTATCCTCCCAAAATAGTCGAATAATCTTTCACACTTCTAAAACGATAAATATAGCCTGTCTAGAGTACAGCATCTTTTCCAAATCATCACTTTTGATAAGTGGTTTCTGAGCAAAAGTAAAATGTCTCCATAAAATTCAAATATTATTTAAATATTGAAGATCTTATTTTTTTATTTAATTTTTTCTCTATTAAATCCCGGATAGTGTTAATAAGTATTTTAAAATAAATATCAACTTAACACTCTGGGATATATCCCAAGAGTTTAGTACCTCTGTTTTAAACAAACCTTGTCCCACATTTAGAACATTTTCCCATCTTTTTTTTGTATTCTAAGCCTATTTATTACATATAGAAAATGAGTATAGAACTTTAGCAACGCTAAGCAAACATAAAAGTAAACACTTCTAAACAAAATCCTTTGATTGAACTGCGATTGTGTTGTTGCAGGAGAAAAAAAATAAAATGAATAATGGATGCCATAAAAGTGTTGTTAAAAATTACAGAGATAAATGTGTGCTTATAACTTATAATGTTTTGATCCAAATTCAAGAACACTTTTAATTCTAAACATGTTTTACAACATTATTTTAAAACACTTTTTAACACCTTTTAAACATATTTAGAATATACTGTTAAAACAATAAGGTGTTACTTATAATGTTTTGATCCAAATTCAAGAACACTTTTAAATTCTAAACATGTTTTACATTATTTTAAAACACTTTTCTAACACCTTTTAAACATATTTAGAATACTCTTAAAACAATAAGGTGTTACTTAAATGTTTCGATCCAAGTTTAAGAACACTTTTAGATTCTAAACATGTTTTACAACATTATTTTAAAACACTTTTCTAACACATTTTAAACATATTTAGAATATTCTTAAAACAATAAAGTTTTACTTATAATGTTTCGATCCAAATTTAAGAACACTTTTAAATTCTAAACACGTTTTACAACATTATTTTAAAACACTTTTTAACACCTTTCAAGCATATTCAGAATACTCTTAAAAATAAAGTGCTAAAGTGTTCTATTTTACAACACAACTCAAGTGTTTGTAGTTTGGCATAAAAACAATCTTCACATTATTAGAGAACCTAGCAACCGAGATAGACGCGTGTTTATTAACCATCATTAGCAACCTGGATCGTTTGTTTTTAATGGAAAATCTCCTGTTAAATATTTTAATGGGATTTAACAAGGTTTTATTCAAAGGCAAAACTATTTTCTAATTAATTAAACTTTGTTGTTTTTGAAAATTGCTTGTTCTATTATCGTGAGCTTCATATTTTGTAATTGAAAGCCTAAACAAATTTTCTATCGGCATGGTTTCGAAATACATCTCTAAATTTCACTAGGTATTTTTCTGTACCTGCAATTCCTCCAATTAAAACATTTGAAAGGGGAGTTCTTGTCTTAAAACAGTCCGAATTCCACACATTGTTCTCATGAATAAAATCGTTACATGTGGCGTCAAGAGCCACTCCTGTGACAAAAGAATTGAATTCTCGTGACATTGACTAGTCTGTCTCGCCTTTCTGATGTTACCATTAGTCATGCATTTATGCGATTGGGATATGGAAAGAAAAAGTTGTAAATCTTATCTATCTTCTTAATCACTCAATCAACGTTAACGTTCTTTTCTGGGTGTTAAGATTTACGTTCACCTTGCGTGTTGTGGACAAATCGTAGTGTCATCAGGATCTGAAATGTTAAGTAGGCGTTTCACGAAGACGTAAAATCGTTTATAAATGTGTTTTTTGAGGGTATTGGAGTTTATTCTGTTCGAATCGAAAGTTTTCTCGAACTCCTTGCTTCGTCTGAAGTCGAAGTACTTCAGGAGAAACTAGAATATAATTGGTATAAATACTATTACCATCTAAAATGTGCGGACAAAGTAAGAATATATGAGTAAAACAATTACATGATATTTTGTAAAATTTTTACTCTATTTAAACTTTTCTCCTTTTGAATATCCTTGAATTCACTTTTTAAAAGAGAAAGTATAATAACGTAATGAGGGCAAACTGTGCAAATAAATAGAAAAATGCAATAAGACAACGTTTATTTTGACAATTTAATTTAAAAAGATTTTAAAAATCTAAAACACAGACATGTTTCGAGGATGCCTGGAACCTCTTCGTCAGTGTGACGATGTAAGTATGACGATGTAAACATGACTATCGGTACATAAATATAGGATACAACAATGAACAAAGTTACAGGTAACCAACAAACACACAGAAACTATAATATTTTAGTAACACAAAACCTAATTTACAATTTGGGTTAGTTATGAGCCAGTCTGAAGTTATAATAAAGTACTATTTTAAAACTTTTAATCGTAATATTACTATTCCTTATATGGCATATGTACTACGAACATCCATTATTTTAAAATATATGACGTACTATAATCGTGTTTGGAAATTTGTTGTGGTAAAATAAAATACTGATCATAATTGAATTAAATGTTTAACTAAATCGCCAAATATTAAACATCCCACTTTTTTAAATGTTTATTAAAACTTTTAAAATAGATTTTCTAAATTTATTTTGAATTTTACGTACAAAATACAACCTGCTATCAATATGAAACCAACCCCAATTTTACAGGGGCCAATATAAAAACCTACATCGGCAATATATTCTCATCACCCCTTTTCTGTATTAGCGCCTCAGCCTTCAAAAAACTATAAAAAACAAGCACACGTTAAGCTTCTAGTTACAGGGGTATTCGTTAATGATAACCTTCCTTCCAATATCTGCATAAATAATGCATGTTTCTTCATGACCTGAGGTCGATCTTAATACTCTTCGTTTTCACCTGGCCTTGATTGAAATACATTCGAGAGAGAGTGATACACTGTTGGTTGCTGCTCGCTCGGGAAACTAAACACTAAATAAACATTTGAATCACTTTTATTTTAAGGGAATATTGATAGCAAACAATATTATGGACAAGATTGAAGAAGCTTTAAATTTAAATCTGGTTTCTTCTTTATTAAATGTAAAGTTACCTTTCCCGTTTTTTTCAGACTTCGCTCTTCTTGCAAAAAAAGGACTTGATGGATATTAATGAAATTTCAAAAAAAGTGCTAACTAATTAATGCAATTTGAATTTATTACATTTCAATGTAAAAAATTTTGTTCCTTGAGTTCACCTTTAGCAAAAACTAGCAACAGCAGAATTACTCCCTTTTGCAGCTTCATAGTCTTATGGATGAAGAGTTTTAAAGTTGGAATTTTTTCTATTCTTCTATTATTTTTTTCTACAAAAAAAGCTTCATTTGCTCTGATTGCAAACCTATCAGTAAAGAATTGTGAAGTTTTTCAGTGGATTAGTGAGCAATTGTAGGCAGGGTGCAAAGCCGCCTTGTTAAAATTCATGATAATGAACAAATAGAATAAAGAAATGAAAATCAAATTTAATAAGAAGCTCATTTTTTAAATATAGGTAATGTTCTTAACCAGTATTTTTATAAAAGAATAAAACACTAAATATAATAAGCTTTTTGTTAATACTAAAACAAAATAAACAGTAATGTTTAGAAATATTATAATAAACATATGCAGTACAGTAGTTAAATCAAAAGTGTTTTACATCTTTTTGACATCAGATCTAATAAATGTGTACGTTGTACATATTAGCTTAAAAGCTTACTTATTCAATGCTTTGATCTAAAGTAATACAGTTTTTAACGTGAATTACTTAACTTTCATCAAACATTATCTATTTGAATATAAAGAAAAAAAACTATTAAGCTCCAAGTTCTCCACCAATGTATAACTATTAAAATATAAAAACTGGAAAATAGCAAACGCTTATAAATAGAGACACAAAAAGTACAAAACAAAGCTTATACTTTACTACTTCATGACAAGATATTTTCAATTAAACTTCATAGCACATTTTCACACTTGCAGTAAACTTTTAATTTCTCTCGTTGCCCTATTGCCCTTTAATGCAGAAATATTTCACAAGACGAATTTTTTTTAAAAATTAATCTTTATTTAGAAGACAGACCAGATTTTCAAGGAAATGGGAAAAAAAAGCATAATTATACTTTCAGACATAAAAATCCGAGCATTATAAATGTGAGCAACAAAATAATTTCAAAATAAAAAAACTAATACGCAGTTTGTAATGAATAATACACAAAGAAAACGAGAGCGCCACTGTAAATGCTCTTACCTTCTTTTAATGTGTTAGAGTTTTATGCGAAGCATTTAAAAAACGCTATCTCGCCTGGAAGATTTAATTCTTTGACAAAGTCGCTTATGAATATATTTTAAGTACTAAAACAGAAATATCTTTTGACGAATAGTATAGATAGATGGTATTTATATTAAGGAGCTTTGTGTTTTCTTATTAACATTTTAAAATCACTTTGGGATTCAAAATTAAATTATTTGTCTTCCAGAATTGAGACGGAAATTTAAGTAATCTTATTTAGGGGTGGGTATTATGCAAAAACTTTTTTTCCTAAAAGGTGTTTTTTTTCTTCTAGTGTTTTTATTGTATTGATATGTTTTGTCACCCATATTTTACCTCAAGATTTGAAAAGATATCATTCGAAAAGAGATGAACCAATTAGTTGCATGTCAATGTATATTTTATAACGCATTCTTAAAAAATGCTCTGACGATTTTACTCACGGTTTGAAGCAATGGAAAAGATTTAAATTGCAGAGTTAATAATGCAAATTTGAGATTAAACAGATCTCAAACTCAATAGTTTGCCAACACTAAACAATTTATTTACTAATGCTATCACACTCTATTTTTGTCTAAAAAACATTTATACTAGAATAGGATTTTCTATATTTATGTAGTATAAAAAGATGTATATTAAAGAGGTTAAAATTAGAGGAGCATATGTTACGGGCTATGTGATAAATCGGGCATTATTAATAATGCCCGAAGCGGAGGAGGGCAATGTGATAAATTCAATGGAATTTATCATTAAAATTTATCACTTTGACCGCCTACACTCTGGGAATTATTAATAATGCCCAATTAATCACTTCGCCCGTAACATATGTATAACTTTTTTTTACTAAAAACCATTTAATCAAGAAAAGTTTTAAGTAGAGAGAGGCAAATAAGTTAGAATAGTACTTTTGAGAGACATTTATGAACAGGAAACAAAATAACTCATAAGATGAATGGAATAGTATAAAGAATCCAAAAGTTCGAAACTTAGGGGAAATTTTTGGCGAAACTTAGTGTCGCCAAAACCGTTTAGTGGCGAGTAAACGATTGAACTTCTATAAAACTGGGTTGCCAGAATACACTATCTTAACGCCATTTTTGGCACAAGGCCCGGACACTTAGGATTACCAGGGAAGAACAACTGACGCAACGAGTATTATAATTCTTTATTTAAGCATTTCCTCATGGATAAAAATTTAAACGAGTGAGACCGAAATTTATATGCCAATAGTTTTTATCCCACACATTTAACAAAATATCCCTATAAGTATCACAGATAAAATGTTATACATAAAAAACCAAAACTATGCCAACTAACCTCGGTCTCCCCTGACTGTGAGAGTCGCCAAAGCGTAGAATTACAGGAATTCTTTTCCCATCTCATAAAGTAACACTTTTTTACAGCGTGAAGAATGCAGAAAACAATGCCCTGATTCTCTCTTTAAAGTTGGCATTAATCTGAGAGCCATCCAACTGATGCATAGCACACAAAATGATCCCATTAAAAAAACTTTCACACCACGACAAAAAAAATCAAGCTCTTTAAGTTATAATAGATGCAGGGCTGTTTGCTGCGAGGAAGAGAGACGCTGCTATTTTTGAGCTCAAGAGAAAGTTCAAACTCGAGTTAAAGTCTAACATTAGCATCTCAACCGGGTTTGTTAACGGAGAGCTGGTTAAAAGAAGCTGATGTGTATGCAGATTTTTGACGCGTTTGAGAGCTAACTAGTGCATTTTTTTTATCTCCGCCATTCAGTGTGGTGTTTTGCATTGATTCTCTGGTTGCTATCTGAATGAAATAGGGCGCAAATGGGAGTACAATTTAGTATAATAGGTATATTTGAAGATCTTTCTTTAGCTTGTTTTTGTGTGAGTATATAGTTAAACTCAATTAGCCCTTACCTCATTTAAAGATTACTTCCTTTAATTAACGTTGTTTTCCTTCTTTTTAATGACGTCAGTAATCTTTATGTTTTAAGTTTAAACCACTCTTAATTATAATGAATGGTAAGTTGTATAAAAAATATTGCATTTCATTTCCCTATTAAAGCATAATATTTAGTTATTTAAAACATATTTAAAATTCGAAATAAAAATCTTTGCCGTCTCTTAACGAAAATTTTAAGTTCTCTCGTTTACCAGAAACCTTCTATTTACGGACAGAAGTTCGGTGAAGAATATTTCATTTAATAGATGGTATACTATAATTATCATAAAGATACAAGGTTAAGAAGAATACATTTAATTTTAGAAGTTGCCAATTCTAAATTATGCATTTAGAATAAAAATATTGTGAACGTATTTGCTGAAATATTATAAATTGAATATTGGATACGTTTTGTAAACATTACCATAGAATGTACCAAGTACCGCTATATATCCAGCTTCCTATTACTATCCATGTGCAATCTGAACTTACAAATGCTAAAATACACTTGCTCAGTTTGAACCACCAAAAACTGAATACCAAACAAGCACATCATCTCCATTCTCCACCTAATGTCATGGCACCACACCCGTAGTACCCCTCCCCTGAGAGACACCAATTAAATCCTGTCCACCAATGTAACCAAGCACTACAGCCAAAATTAAAACACTAACTACTCCCTTTCTAAATCATCCCAAAGGCTCGTTCTAATTGATCACCTCGAAACGGTTACGTCGTTGCAGCTTCTGAGAAACCCTATCTATCATATCTAACCATCCCAGCTCTTAAGGGCGCATACGAAGATGTACGTCAGTTTTTTAAGTAGTGAATTGTTCGCATTCATTATCTCAACTTTTTTCAATCAACGGAACCTGCTTTGCATTGAGATGACACTGTTTTTCATAAATCTCTCTCGGGATGTTTCGCTGTAGGGAACTGTCTGACTTATGTGATGTAACTGACTTATGTGAGTTCTTAACGATGTTTGTTGCGATGCTTGGTTTGTTTTTAGCTTAATAAAAACATCTTCATTTACTAATCTTAGAAATGACCATAGAGCTTCAATAAATATCGCTTGCGGACGCTGGCTAACTAGAGAGTAAATGTTTGAAGATCCTAACAATTTCTAATTAGCTAATTTGGAAAAGAAATAATTTGAGAAATTTATCTACATACTTCACTGCAAATGTGCTGAAACACTTTTGAAATGCTAATTAAACAGAATAATATAATTTAAATCGCCTTAGTTCAAGGAAAGTTCGTAGTTCATGATCATTTAAAACAATCAATTGCAACGACGGCAAACAACAGTTTCTAAATTTAAGAATCCTTATTCATAATAACATGGTATGAAATTTTTATAATGATTAAGTAAGACCATTTCATTTGAATATATGTATTAGAATGTGAAGCGTAAAAGTGAAGAATATTAGAATGTGAAATGAAGATATATTAGAATGTGAAGCAGAGTAAACCGACTGTTCCATTCCCAATGGAACAGTCAAGTTTTGTAAACTCCCTGTATAAAATACCACTTTAAGTACTCCTTTTAACGGCCATATATTCACAGGTTACTTGACCGGCGGTTAACCGGGAGTCAAACATCTGATAGGTGGAAAAATAGTTTTCCGTCTTTAACTGCCAATCAGAAGCTTGACTGCCGTTTAACCGCCGCCGGTCAAGTTACCGGTGAATACGGCCGTAAGTGGTGACATGCACTCAAATAATATTCCATAGATTAAATATGGTTTTGGATCTTTATTAGACATTATTTTTACTTTTTTAATATCATTATTAGACATCATTTTGACTTTTTTAATATCAATATTAGACTTTATTCTGACAATTTAATTGCAAAAATTCTACTTGTTTATGTTTACATCGTTTGAGTTCACTTTTATTCCGTCAAACCTTCTGTATCTTGGCGAAACACAATTCTACAATTCCCATTAAAATAATGATACATTTTTGTATGTTACAAAAAAGTAACGATAAAATTTCTTATTATAGTGATGAAATATTTATACTATAATATGTTTTATTCATGTGCTGCATGCTCAAAGACGTTCTAAATAAATATTGGTTCACACTTCCGTTTACGTTCCCGCTAAATATCGCCATAATTTTATGAACTCCATTTATTCAAATATCGACAAATTTTTCCAAATTGTATTGATAAACTGAACAGTTATTGGTATAACTAAACACTTTAATCCATGAGTTTGAAATTATATAGCAATATTTATACTTATGGATTTCTGTTTATAGAAGCATGGCGATATTTAGCGGGAACGCTAACGGAAATGAACCTAAATAATACTCAATTTCATGCCTACATTAAAAAACTATTCTGAGCATCAATGTTTTAAAAATTGCAATATTTCATCACTTAACACAGTAATCATGACCCCTCTGTTGTATTAAAGAATTTTAACAACCCGAAATTTTTATCGTGATATTAATGTTTTATTTAGCATGTCAAAATTAAGAGGAAATGGCTACTTTTACTATTTTTACACGATCTTTGTCGAAAATTGTTGTCCAGTGGTATTAGTACGTTGGAAATTTGCCTATTGACTCCCTGCCATACCAGTATTTCTAGCAATCATCCAAAGACGCATAAAACAGTACCCTCCGTGAAAAAGTCTTCTTTCTCCCGCCGGTGACGGAAGCCGTTCAGACCAGAGGTCAGACGCGCGAACACCATGGATCCTTGAGGAGCACGTGGATGGATGATTGGCGCTAATTGGCGCAGTTACTCTGTTGCAGTTCCCAATGGATTGATTGCTTCAAGGCTGATATTCTCCAAGAACCAGGCCCGTAGCTAGCTACGGGGGGGGGCAGGGGGGGGGCTGAGCCCCCCCTGGCATCTTCATTTGCCCCCCTAAAAATTTTTCAGAAATTCTATCCACAAGCAGTCCTGGGGTAGCCAGGGAGGAGCACCTGCCCCCTTCTAAAACACGAGTAGTTTACTTCTAGCTAAGTTAAAAACCCAGTTTTTTAAGGTCAAATTTTCAAAATTTTTCTGGGGGAAGGCCCCCATACCCCTCCTTTGTATTTAAACCTTTATTATTCCCAATTTTTTTTATATAAAAAGTTCATCAAAATCAAAATTCTGCTTAAAAATGCATGTCCGAATTTTGGTCTAAGTATCAAAAGCAGTTTAAACCCTGTTTTTAGGGTCAAATTTCCAAAAAAATTCCCAGACCCCCCTCTCATACATGTATCCCCCACTATTACAAAACAACTGTTCTTACATTAATATAAGAACAGATCACATGAATTAATAAAGTTCCCTTGGACGAAAATTCAACCCGAAAATGTATAACAAACTACATTAAATCTATTGAATATGCATGGGAGGGGGCTGACAAATATTTTTAAGCTCCCTACCGAAATAAACTTTTATATACCCTAGCACAGACTGAAAAGGGAGGTTAGGGAAAATTGACATCCTTTATAAATTAAATATATTTAAATATTAACAAGGAGTGATCCACCTCGATTTTCGAGTTTTCCTTTTCAATTCTGGAGCTTACGTGGACAGTTCCTTCTATACTTTAACCCAAAGGATCTAAAAATGGGCTAAAACAGTAATTTAAGCTTCATATTTCTAAAATTTAAGAAAGAAAAACTAAAGAAAACAGGAAAGGTACACATATTGAGTCTCTTGTATTTGTTAGTATCGTATACTTTATACTATGTAATGGAAATTTCTCTTAATAACACTCGAAATTATTTTTTGTATGAAATTTAAAAGGAAAACAAGATGACCTGTTTAAGCTAAAATTTCAGCTTTCAGAATATATTTTATTCCGCAGGCCATGCGTGGCCACCTTTCCCTATACATTATATCTTACGAAGTGACCCACTTTTACTTTTTTTATAGTTGTATCCTTTAAAACCTTTTCTTTGAAGGACCACTGAAACTATTATTGTTGCAAAATTATTACATTTCCTTGTTGTAGCGAAAAAGAAAACAAGTTTTTTTAATCAAGCTACTAAAATATAAAAAAAAAGAATTACAAAACTATTATGGTTAAGGAAACATAATACACAGAGAAAGTTAAAAACAAAAACGCAACGACTCAATAATTTGTGTTCAGAGACTCAAATATCATACCCACTGCCCATAAACATGAATTATTATTATTCCCTTATTTTCTCTTAGCCAAAAGTCTGCCTAGTTTGCACCGTCGATTGGTGGTAAATATAAAGGGCGGTAAATATAAGGCCTTATATATCTAAAAGTATGCCAGAAAAGACCTTGGAAGAGAACCGAAAGTTGAGTTATCCCAATATTCTAAAAGTAGTAGACTGGATATAAATGGAATGGGACCGGACAAGCTTGAAACTCAAACAAATAACTTTGTCAAAAGAATCGATTTGTTTAAATATTGTTAGTAAATAGATGGTTACATTGGTTGTCTCAGAATACAGAGATACGAAAATGGTGGATACATACAAATAGTTCATCCATAAACCACATACATAAATTGTGTAACTGCATATGTCTCGTTGAAGTTAAAGAATAAATTGTAGTATACTGTTGTTTTAAAATAATGGCGTCTGGTATTTCAATGACAAAGCCTTTATATTTAAAATTTTTATTTTGTTTAAAATATCCGTACCTTTATAAAGATCTTAGAGTGTTTTTGACTCTTCTTAAGTATTATTTGATTTTGAAGCATGACTTTACCCTATTTCTGTTGACAAATAAATTTAAAAGGAGGCTTTTTGTATTTAGCAAGTCTTCAAATATTAAAAAATAAAAACTGGAAAGTAAAACCTGGTAAAATAGTAAAATAGAGTTAAAATGCATCAAAAATTGAGCTATACATAATATGCTGATATCAAAGTAAACTTGTATCAGATTAATCACTATTTTTTTTAAATGGGAAGACAAAAAATGTCATCTTCCTTTTTTTTCTTGTTCCATTTACTTATTATTACAGTTTTAAATAAAGAATACACCCTATGATTTACATCTATACTTTAAATTTCTTGAAATGAGCATACAATTTCAAGAAGAATCCCGGTAAACTGTCTCATGGTATTTTAGTCACAAAATTTTAACGAATTTCATATTTTCAATCCATTTAACACGAGCTTAGCGCCTGAAAATATATTATTTGTAATTTTACACTTTTTAATTATTCTAATTAATTCGATGGGCTTAGTGTGTAGATAGATAGTACTTTGAATTCCTGTTATAACGAATACCGATACTACGAAAAATCTCGTTATTACAAGTCCAGAAAGTCCCCAACCGTTTTAATTTGAACTATCGAAATACCGTTACAACGAAATTTTTATTACAACGAAGACATTTTAAGGTTCCGTGAAGTTCATTATAACGGGATTTTACTGTAGTTACATTCTTGTGAAAAGGCAACGCTTTTAAAAGGGACAACCACTCGGGTTTATCTTTGAAAATATCGAACTTCATGTTTTGATGCAGTCAGTTCCAATGAGACATAATTTGATCTCAGTTGATACAACGCGATAAATAAAGTTGTGGTGAAGAGAGATGAAATATCTTCCTGAAGAATACATTTTATTTATAAAGTGAAAACATTTGGAGATAAGAAATAAAACTTTATCACAGGAAAAAGTTTGTATATCAATGAGCCGCGATAATGTTCCTAAAGAGGAATAACTTTTTAATCTGTTACGGAGACACAAGGACAGAGGTTCTTTTGTCTGGTTTCTCGTCTAAAAATTATCATATCTATCTAGTTTTTATTTCAATGTTTAGTACAAAGCAGCGCTACTAACCTTGTATCCAAATAGTGATACTTTTTAAAAGACTTAACAACTCTTGTTTTATAAAAAGTTACAAAATCGTAGGTTTTTGATAAATGGTACATAATAATTCTATTTTAAACTTCTTATTATTATTGGCTTAAATTAAATTTAATTTTAATCATGTTTCGTGATATTTATTATGTTTCTTATTATTTAATTTAATTAAGTAAAATTATTAAAAGTTACTATGTATATGTACGCGGCTGTATTCACTACTAACTTGACCTAATGTTAACTTGGAATCAAGCTTTTTCGTCAACTGTGATTGATTTAAAACCAGTTCCCCTTTTTTTAACTACCAATAGAAGTTTTGATTCCAGTTTAACCTTAGGTTAGGTTAGTGGTGAATACTAGCTATTAAGGTAAATTAGAACACCAGCCTTTCTCGTCACTTTATTCAAGAAAATTAATATGATAAAATGGTTTTAATACTACTGAATATACGGAAAAGACATTTCCATCAAGAAATTTAATATAAAAATTATTGAATAATATGAAATGAAAAAATATTGAATTATAAACGCTATACGCCTTATGTTCTGACTAAGGTAACCTTTGAATATTTTGAAAATTGAGCCAGTTTGAGATGAAGAAAACGTGGTATCAGAAAGAACCCATAAAAACTACATGAAACACTGTTTTATTAAGTTTCTTTCTACTATGTGATAAGAAAGCAAGACTTCCGAAAGACTTCCTCTTTTCACATTAACCATGTGATTTATGATTGTAATTTATTAAATAAGGTCATATGAATTCATTTTTCTTTCTGAAAGAAAAGCAAAAGTAGAAGAAAAAAGACAAGTACAATACTGGTAAAAAAAACTACTCAACCCTATTTCTCCGGAACGGCTTGTGATATAAAGACAAATGATGTATCGTTTTTCATGATTTGAAGTATTCTATATACAGAAAACGTTGAGATATCGTTTTTTACGTTGAATTCTCAATTTTGATCCTTACAACCATCAACCCCGCAGGATCAAAACCGAGAATCAACATAAAAAGTGATATTTCGACGTAAATTCGACGAACTTTAACCCCCACTCCTGGCTTTATTTGGGGACCATATGACATGAAACTTGGTTGGTTTTGGGGGTTTTAGAGGGTGCTCTTACAGAATCAGGAATAATCTTTGATGTCGCCCATAGGAAAAACGAAAGTTGGTGCTTTGTTTAATATGAAGACGACCCCCTAAGAACTTGAAAATTTTTCTGTACATAGAATACTTCAAATTATGAAAAACGATACCTTATTTGTCTTTATCACAAGCCGTTCCGGAGATATAGGGTTGGAGTCGTTTTTTTACCAGTACTGTGTACATTTGAATACAGCGTATATACAGGGTGTATCTGAAATGGTGCAACAAACTTTCAGGGATGATAGTAGACACCTAGACGAGTCAGAATCACAAAGGATTTGGGGGTCCCAGACCAAATCCCAGGGAGTTAAAAATGGAGCGACACCCAAAAAAATCATTGAAAAATTCAATTTGTAGAAGAACTACTATTGGTAAAAACTTAATTATGGTCTCAAAAATTGTGGTTTAATATGATCTTTAAAATTATTTCAAAAGTCTTCACTTTAAAATGTGTTTTATTATGAAAAAGTTAAAAAGCCACAAAAAAATGGGAAAACTCTGACAAAACCTTATTTTGTATTTCGAAATCCTTTCTTTTGGTTTGATAATGTGAAAGATCACAGTTGAAAACCCGTAAGTCCAAAGTTTCACGTAAATACCATCAATATTAAACGCTTGAGATCCTGTTAAAGTTTGTTTTTTGGGTGCGCAAACAGCTGTTCTAGAAACAGCTCTAGAAAACTCTTTGCGCACGCAAAAAACAAACTTTAACAGGATCTCAAGCGTTTAATATTGATTGTATTTACGTGAAACTTTGGACGTAAGGGCTTTCAACTATAATCATTCAGATTATCAAACCAAAAGAAATGATTTCGAAACACAAAATAAGGTTTTGGCAGAATTTTCCCATTTTTAGGGTATTTTAACTTTTTCATAATAAAACAAATTTTAAAGTGAAGACTTTTGAGATAATTTTAAAGATCATATTAAGGTGTACGTACACACTACTAAATCCCGAAAATAGACCTCAACAATGGATACCTTTTCCTCTATTTTAAAGTGTATTTTAAATCTGCAGATTCGGAATAACTTATTATTTTGTAGATAACTATATAATTTTTATTTGTAAGCATTCAAATTTTATCAAAATAAGTTTTTAATATATTTTAACGGAACTTTTAAAATTTTAATTTTTTCATGGTTTTTCAATTTTAAACAGTGATAATTTCAGAAATATTTAGTTTATCTTGATAAAACTTGGGTTTTTACAATCTTTAGAGTTATACGAAGGGTCTGACCCTCCAAAATAATCAAGGTTATTAGAAGTTTATTTTAAACAAATTTTTAAGTACTTAAGTATCTGAAAAATATCGCGATTCTTTCGGCTATCTTCAAAAACAGAATTGTTACAGAAAAACTATTCAACGCAGATCCTTTTTTCGAGGGTCAGACCCTTAAGTACAGTTAAAGGAACGGTTTCCAACCAGAATTGAGTGTCTAAGATAATTTGAATGTGATTAAGAACTGTTTAAAAATGATGCTAATTAGGACATAATTTCCTAATTAACTAATTAATAATTAATATTTTGTAAGTTCTTTTCATGAAAATGGTTTTAACAACAAATCACTATTATTAAATCACAAATTAAATTTTTTAAGGGGGTTCGTACCCCAACACCTTAAAAAGATCGATTTTGAGATTTTGATAAATTATAAAAGAACTAACATTTAGCTTTCCAACGATGTATTACTTATGCCTGTAATCGGTTTTAAAGCATACTAAAAATTGCTTTAAAAATGTAAAGAAACCGAAATTCTCTATGCCGCGCCAACTTTGAATGCATATATCTCAAAACTGTGTTTTTAAACCTTCGATGTACCTTTTCTAGCAAACTAACAGTTGAAACATCATTATTTTTTGCACACATGTCTGTTATGATGTAGTTGTTATACTGAAATGAGCTTTTAAAAAATATCTGTAATTTTTTTTAAATATCACTTTTATCAGGAAAAAATTGCTATATTTCCAAAATTTTAGAGATGCAATGTAAAAAGTTCAATAAAATGGGTTCTAATTAATCAATTACTTAAAGCTAATTTCAGTATAACAATTACATCATAACAGGAATGTATGCCAAAAATTATGATGTTTCAACAGTTAGATTGCTAGAAAAGGTACATCGAAGGTTTAAAAACACAGTTTTGAGATATTTGCATTCGAAGTTGGAGCGGCATAGATAATTTTGGTTTATTTTCATTTTTAAAGCAATTTTTAGTATGCTTTAAAACCGATTACATGCATAAGTAATACACCGTTGGAAAGCTAAATGTTTGTTCTTTTATAATTTATCAAAATCTCAAAATCGACTTTTTTCAAAATGTTGGGGTACTGAACCCCCTTAATCCAAAAATAAGAAAAAAGTTGTCTAGTGTGTACGTACACCTTAAACCACAATTTTTGAGACCATAATTAAGTTTTTACCAGTAGTAGTTCTTCTATAAATTGAATTTTTCAATGATATTTTTTGGGTGTCGCTCCATTTTTAACTCCCTGGGATTTGGTTTGGAACCCCCGAATCCTATGTGTTTCTGACTCGTCTAGGTGTCTACTATCATCCCTGAAAGTTTGTTGCACCATTTCAGATACACCCTGTATATTTTAGTAAATCAATGAAAGTATGTTTTAATAGGTTAATTTAAAACTAGGCAATTCTTTTAAATTCGTCATAAATAGATTCTTCTTAATAAATTTATACCCAAAGTATGTGAAATATTTCTCTGTTTTTAAAAGTTAGTTAATCGGTTAGCATTTTTTAAAATTATCTGTCAGCATTATTTGTCATTTTCAATAAAATATTAGAACTTCCCATCTTTACCCAACAAATCAATACAAAATTAAGTTTTAATCATATAACTGATTTGAAATGAAACATATAAACAACACCAGTACAAACCACTTAAAACAAGACCCAGCTTTAAAAAAACTATTTTTCTCTGAAACTCCAATCAACCAAAATACCCTACAAATTGCAACAGAGTCCCTAACTTTTCCCCCAGTAAAAACTAATTCAACTCATTTCTCTTCCCTAAACGCGCAAATTAAACCAATCCTGAGATACTACCTCTCTTGCAAGTTGCTCCAGTCCATTAGTTGATAACCAACTCGATTGCTCACTTCCCACTCAGCTACTAAGTTTTCTTCAAATAACGAGAAATTTATTCACCGACACATTCTAACTAAGTAAAAGGTTCTCAGGGACTTTTTAAAGTAAAAGGAATAGCTGTCGGGAGAGATTCAGGCCGTTTAAGGGTTTCCCTGTTCCAAATCTCTCTGTACGGTTGCCAAGATACGGGCTCTTCCTTATTTGCAAGTTTGAGAGCTGGGGATATATTCGGACATGGTGTTGAAATTTATATGGCGGGTTGTTTAATAAATTTGAATGCTCGGGTGGTATATTTCAGGTTTTATTCATTGTTGCATCTCTATATTATTCTGCCTCGATTTTAAGAGAATAGTGGGATTGTGTATGGTATTTCTAGGATGAATGGGATTGGATGACATAGAAATACGTTTTAACAACTGGGAATTAATATCCCTAGTTGCACGGCTTATTCAAATTATGTCAAGTTACGTAACTTCAACTAGAAGTAAACGAGATTTGGCCATACATGACAAAAATTGGACTGAACTTGAATGTTTGTGCTGCTTGGGATATAACTTAGCATTTTATCAAGTTTTACCAATTAATAATGTACTCCCGGAAGGATGTTTTTCACACTTTTTTACCACTGCGTAGATGAAGGGAAACAGAACAATAGTGATATGGGTTTGACAGCAGAGGTCCAAAGATGGTAAGGCGAGACGAAAATTGGGGTCTGGACCCCTCATAGTCATGTTAGCATGGAATGAAAGAGGCTTCGTTTGCATGGCCGTGCCGGATCACTGAGTGACTTTTCGAACTGTTTTAAATTGTTAGAATACTACTACAGGTCTATCATTGTCTGCTCCATCAGTTAATTGGTTGTCATTGCACCAAAATTCACCAAGTATCGTTTTGTTTTCAGAGCTCCATTGATGGAATTTCATCGGCGCATAAATCAACCATGGGATCCAGAAAAAAAAAAGAGTTTCGCATGATTAACTGATAACAAATGGTCTTTTTAAACAATCCCCCTTAAATTTCGGTTAACATGACACATAAATTGGGTTTGTACGCTTTGCCGAAAATTGCCATTTTTGGAGTGTTTATCTTGAGTCTGTGGTGAAGAAGTGAAGTGTTTTGACCTGGAGCACTATTGGGTACCATAGGCATCCTCATTAGATATAAAATGAGGGCAATCACATTTCTTAAAAAATGTTCTAAACATTTTTGGAGCCAAAATTTATACCCTACCTTTGAAGCGATCCTGAAGCTGTAATTCATCAGAACAAATACCGTACACATGTTTTTTGGAAACTTTTTCTTTAAAAATGTAAAATATACTGATATTTCTAGTTTTTTAGATGCATTTATATTAGAAAACAGTTATTTAAATATAAAAGTTAAAAAAATATTAATCTAATTCATAAAATTTAATAAAAATAGCTTAAATTTGATCATTTTTTAAGTTTACGATAAAAATCATAATTAAAAATCTAGCTAACTTAAAGTGATTTTTTAACCTGTAACATAATTTTAGGACAATTATCTAGGGAATGACCTAAGAAGTGCTAGATATAAAAATTTTTATAGAAGTTACAGCCTTTTAATTAGGAATACATTAAATTTTCAGTTTTTTTTCCTTTCTTTCCTACATAAACAAGCTAATACACTCACTTAGAATCACCTTAACAAGATTTCCATAGGTCATTCCCTAGATAATTCGATCAAAAACATTCATGCCAAACTTCATAACAATACAAGCAATAGATTTTGAGAAATCATTTTTCCCGTGACTAAATTTATTAGAAAAACTGTTCGGAGAAAAACGCATTTGAAATGACATTTTGCATATGACTGGCATGTGACATTCTTTCTTTAACTAGCTATAACTTTTTTTCTTGTTGCTATAGAATCAAAAGTGAGATAGTTTTGGAAAGCTTAAAAGCTGTACTAAATTATAAAATCAAAAACAAAAATTACTAGTTTTGGTCGAAATTGACGTTTTCAACGTAGGCACGTACCTTAAATAAAAATAGTTTCTTTCTCGACAAACTTCTTCATCCAAAATTTCACCTATGGAGCTTGACTAAAATTTCATTGGTTTGTCCTCATACTCAAAATTCTTGTTAACTTTGGGTTTGGGATGAATATTTGATGAAAATCACCTCCTCAGTCAAAATTTCAATCTGTTTGATTCGATGACCTGTTGTATAGAGGCTCTCATTGCAGCGCGTATGGAAGACAGACATTAAACACCGATTTTCGATGTTTAATTTTATTCCTTTGTTCTGAAAATTTTATCATTTATTTGCATCTACAAAGATCTCTTGCTGTGTAAATTTTATCAAAATCAAACAAGTCCTTCATGGTGTTGCATTTTTTATGAACAGGAGTATATATGTATAGATTGTAGAGTTCTTTGGATGTTTTTGTGTACCTCCTCACAGGAAATCGAGCTGTTCATAATTCGGGTGATCTTGTTGAACCACCCTACTTGTTACTTTAATCTCAACCTCTGATTGAATAAATGTCATTTTAACATTTTCAATCTATTTTAATTTCAACAGGTTAAACAATAAAATTCAGTCAGTTATTACTTAGGCATATCACGATTGTATCTTTAACTCTATCTTTCAGATGTCTCTAAGAATATCCATCTGAAAGAAGTTTTACTTTCTAATGAAATTACACTTCCAACAATTATTGATTTTTAGTGACATTTCTTGCTTTTTACGAGAATACAAAACCAACCGACGCTGAAAGGACCATTCAGACAGGGAAAAAAGGTTTAATAGTGATGTCTTCTGCGACTTATACCCCTTTACTTATTATATCTATTGCAACTTTGTCTCTACTCTTTGAATCAAATGTGTTCGCAAAGTGTTGTTTTGGAATATTTTTCGCTTTGAGATAGAATACTATGCGAATTGCATACTTTATCGAAACAATTTTTAGATATGTTAAACCCACAATTTATGATAAAATATCAAAAAAAACTTAAAGGGGTAAATTTGTTTACCCATTAAAACTTTTCTTTTACTATTGAGTAAACTGTTTTTGAATTTATTTCTTTTGAAGATTATGATTCTTTTTATAAATAACAATCTTAAGTAATACAGTTCTTAATAAATATCTTCTTCAGAAAAGTCATCCTGGTATATAATAGTTTGAAAGGGTGAGTGAGAAACAATAGATCAGTATAATTGCATAAACATCTCCAAATGTAGTAGGTGTTCTATATAAATTTTAATTTTGATAGGGATTTTGAAAACTTGAAGAGTTTTACTAAGATCATTATCACTATTAATATCAGGATGAATATTTGGGTAGATGGGCTGTGTTCCAGAAAACGTTTTACAAAAGTTTCGTCTCTCTCTGCGGGCGATATCATAAAAAAACATCTTTAGTTCAAATAAAGTGATAGTTTTAATAGTTTATGAAAAGCGTCTCTGGAGCACCCGACCGGTAACCTACCCTAAAATTTATTTTGATCTTAAAATAGTAATTTGTTAAAATGTTACTAGCTCTTTATTAACGAACCACAGATATATAGAAACAAAATTTTCCTAAAATAGAATAAATTCGGAACTAGAAGTTACATCTGAAGTCTATTTCACCTTTTAGGGTTGAAAGTGAACCCTCACCTGAAGTTCTAATCGTTTTCTTTCAAACAAAGACAAGGATGCTAACAAACCAGGCTCTCCCCTTTGTATTAGGTATTCTGCCGGATAATAAGTAATGAAGAAACTGTTTTCAGAGCACTCTTAAACTACTATGTTAATCTATAGACGGCCTCTCGTTTCGAAGAAACCTTTCTATCACCTCACCATGATTTATGCCTGGGTAGCCTTGTTGTGTGCGGCTCTTGGAGAGGGATGGTTGGCTTTTTCTTTCTTTACCCTAAGAAACTTAATCTCAAAATAATTACCGATGTCTCGAGCAGTGTCTCTCGCAATTCTGAATCGACCAAGGTCTGCCCCCAAGGACGGTTGCAGTTAAGGTTTATGAGAAGAATGGGTTGAATTTCGAAATGCGAAGATTGTGATTAATTCGACTTGGTTTCGTTTGAACTGGACAGAGTAAAATTTGATGGTATGCAGAGTTGTTGGGAAAAATTACAGAGCAGTATTTCTTATTCCAAAATCTGAATGTAATTAGGTGACGACAAATAAAAAGTTTACTGTGCTACGTGGTGGTACTTTAAATTTGTTTAAGGGTACAATGGACCTTTAAAATCCCTTTAAATATTTTTCTTTAATTTTGAAGCTATTGCTCTGAAATTTTTACAGTATTCTTGATTGATATCCCAAACAACATAAAAAATTTTTCAGAAAAATCCATTGATAAATTGTTAACTTTTTTTCAAAAAATTTAAAATTTTTTTAAAAATTTTAAAATGTTCCAGGCGTCATAAATTTTATTACAACTAAATTGTTCTTGATGTTTCAAATAGGTATTTCAGTGCCATTTAATATTTTGTATGTTTTATTATCATATGCTAATTATTTTTGCTAAAAAATCTAAAAAAACTAGATTTTTTATTACAAAATCATGAAAAAATTTCTTTAATTTGATCTATATTAAAATCTAACAGTCACAAATGTTTAAATTATACAAAATATTAAATGGCACTAAAATACCTATTTGAAACACCAAGAAAAATTTAGTTATAATAAAATTTATGACGCCTGGAACATTTTAAAATTTGTAAAAATATTTTAAATGTTTTGAAAAAAATTAAAAATTTATCAATGGATTTTTCTGAAATTTGTTTTATGTTGTTTAGGATATCAAGCACGAATACTGTAAAAATTTCAGAGTGATAGCTTCAAAATTAAAGAAAAATATTTTAAGTGATTTTAAACGTCCATTGTACCCTTAAACAAATTTCCTGTTTTGTTATTTATGCACTGTTATTTATTTATTTTACTAAAATTTCTTTAAAAGCCAAGAGAAAATGAAACTTTTAATCAAGAAAGGACATGGGTAAAAAGAAAATCACTAGAAAGGAAGTTTTCCAACCTACCTTGTACCTTGGCTTCTAGAGCTGGTGTATTTAAATCACTCAGTGCTAACTCCAATGATTTCAATTTCATGGACATTTGAATACTAAAATTTAAAAAATAATAAAAGTTAGTAACTGAAATTATTAAAAAATCATTTTAAAGATTACAACAGTTTTAGTTAAACATGAATGTATTATATTTATGTACTCTAAAATAGTCTAAATAATAAGTTTTCATATATTTTCTTTCTCTAGTCATTAAAATAAATTAGTTGTTCAAATTAATATATCTGGTACTTTTTTTAAATCATGGCTGTGAATCTCCTTTTAATAATCAAATATAGCCACTGAATAAACCATGTTTAATACTTGATGCCTAAAAATATTCCATATAGTCAAGTATACAACATACTAGCTAAAAAATAACCATTCTGTTAGCAGTACATTCCTAATTTGTATATCAGTTTCACCTTCAAATCCTTTTGTGTAGATGTAAGGGGAAACTAAAATCAAAATGTGAACATAGTAACACTACCTAAAGCTAAAGGAATACATTTGGGTCTGAGCCAGACTAAGCATGAAAGTGTAGACTGTAGACAATATAAACAGTTAGGGTACGTATACAAAGCCAATTGAGACAAAAAAAATTTGGGAGCAACTGTAGTCGTACAAAAACTAAATTTTCTTTTCAGTTCTGGTTAACTAAAGTCATTATTTTTATTTATCTTCACAATGAGTAAATTGCAGCATACATAGAATAATTCGTTCTTTCAAGTAAGAAAAAGTGAAGATAAATTCTGAAAATTCTCCCCTTTCGCGCTTAATGTTTATTCAAATGCAATGACGTCAGGATCATGGATAGAAATGTGTAGCTTTCTAATTCATAGGTTAGTTTAAAGTTAAAAAATGTTATGGAGTTCCTTAACAGAAACAATAATATCTCTATTCCCCTATCCGTTCTATATTTAAAAATTTCTCACTGTCACTGTCCAGTTTTGCTTTCTTCTTTTTTAAAGAGTCCCCTTTCAAAACGGCGTTTCTCTGCTAGAAAGAATGATTTCTAAATACTGAAAAGTGTAATTAAGACAGAAATATGAAACAGACTACAGAGAAAAACCTTAAATATCCATAGAAAATAAGGTAACAATAACAAATAATGTAACACGGTTATGGCGAGGAGGGAACCTTCTATATGTTATAGAAATAACTTCTTGTAAACCATAACAAATCCTGCTATAGAGTGCAAGTGTCATAAAAATAACATAAACTTTAAATAAAATGGATAATAATTTAATGGCTTATAAGCTGGCTGGTTAATAATGGCATTTAATGGTTAAATGGCTTATAAGCACAAAATTTATGAAAATTATACCAGATGATGAAATCATAACAATACAACTGAACCTCTTTTTTTCACTATAGACACCAATGTAATCACACTAAACCTGATACTAATCCCATGTCAGTCTTGATCTAGCATTAGTTCTCATCTTCTTGCCCATAGTTCCAAAACTGTGAAGCATTCACAAATAAATCATGCAATCTACTCGTTAGTGCAAATCCTAATAGTTATAGACAGTAGAAAACCAGTCCAAATCTCTTTAATGCATCTTTGATCGATGGACCCACGGATGAATGTTATAGTAAGCATATTATTCAGAGTTACGCATGGACAATCAACGTGATAATATAAAAAGAAATTTCAGAAGAGAAACACCCCCGTAACGTACATAAGAAAGCACGCAACATCCAGAAAAAAAGAACCGATTTTTTCTTGAATGAAAAAGATAGATTTCACATTTCTTTTAAACAGGCAATAAAAAATCTTTAATGAACCTTTCTCTTCAGACCTTTTTCACAAGCTTTACTTCTTTTGTAGTTTTGTATTTGGGTTTTACAAACAGTATATGATTATTATCGTAAGAAAATCATTCCCTAGTAGCACAGCTCTTCCAAAATTTGTCAAATTCACGTAACTGTAACTAGAAGTAAACGAAATTCGGCAAAATTCACGACAAAAATTTGACGAATTTTAAACGTTGTGCTTATTAGAAAAAACTCTAATAAAAAGAATTCATATTTATTGATATGTCTAATAAGGCTAAGTTAATTTTTGTCTGATTAGTAATAATAAAGTACTTATTTTATACTTTTATTACCTACCAATTCCAAAAGTAACCTATACTGCTTCATATAAATTCCTTAGTAATAGTTTTAAGTCATGAATTATCACGTGGCGCTATCACCTTTTAATTATTCATTTATTATTGGAATATATTATGTTATAAAGATTGGGGATAGCAAAGTTAACTATAGTTATTAATTAACTAAATGAAAAATCATAATATTCAACCAAAATTTCCATTGAATATTTTCATACTATCTGAAATAATAAATGCAAAAATCCCTCTTCCATTCCCTCAATCGAATCTTTCCTTGCACATTTATTATAAAGAATAACATCTTCAAATCCTATGAACATAAAAGGCTAAATGTTGTTGTGAAACAAGCGCATATAGTTTATTTCAAACCCGAAGGCAAAATGTGGAAAGAATTTACAAAACTGCTCTTATATAAACCGGAGTTGAAAATAGATACTTCACAATTTAAAAATGGGCGTGCTTATATTTCTTTAGGGTAAAGGAGTAATTTGTTTCTGAAATCTTTAGAAAATCATATTCAATCTGAAACTCGTCACTCATATAACTTGAAGTTACACATTGTAGATTTAGGTTTTTGAGAATTTTGTCCGCTACTAATACTATATCTTTTGTATCCCAAGTGACGCAAAACGACGTCTGGAACCCATTGTGAAATCAATAAACTGTTGATATGATAGTCACACAGAAGTTGTTTGTATTAAAAGTTTTTTTAACTAAATTGAAAAATTTTGTTTTACTTTATTAACAAACTAAAAAAAGAAAAATATATAAGGTTTGAAAGAAAGACGTTTGACAATGATACTCCAAGGGGGAATAAAAAATAACGTCTATAGCCGTAATAGAAATTATCCATTAATTATGCATTAAAAAATAAAAGAAAACAACCGAAAAATGTGATTCAAAAAAGTTCTCTCATTAGCAATGATTAAAGTTTTTAAAATCTCACTAGAAGGCAGCTAAAGACCACAACCTATAGTCCGACCGCCACGAAAAAAACTTTCGTGGCGATTGTCATGGAAACGGGTTATTCCACTCAATTTTAGGGGTGATGGTTATTCATAAACGCTGTAAAATCGTTTTGTGCCATATTTGTGTGACTATAATTTAGATTTGAACTTCTTTTCTAGTTTTTGTTTTTCTCGTTGTGGTCGGACTAAACATATTTTCGCACGCAATTAATCGATCAAAATCAAAATCGAATAATCAAATATCGAAACTTACAATTTTTTATCGATTAAGTGTACTCTCCCATTCTTTATATAGCTCCATCTTTTCTTTGTCAATGTGCATAACACAATCTAAAAACAAACCGATTAACTAAAAAATATTTTATTTCGTAGGGGAGTTTTTTAAGGTAGTTTTTTATTCGGTGTTTTTATTCAAACCATGCAGCGTAGTTCTCAAAGTATAAACTAATAATGCGTCACACTCATGTCCCGCATCATGTATGTACATACTTTATGCGTTCATTGTATTGAGATGAATTCTTTTTTGGGGAATCTGCGTTTATAAAAAGTAAAATCCTCGGGTGGGAAGACCACTTACATGCAAATAATCGGCAAGGTACGTTCTATAAGAATAACTAAGACGACCTTCTGAAAAATAGAGTCGCTTATAAGCGTGCATAGAGTGTTCATAATTTATTTGTTATGCCGAGACAAAGTTATTTAAATTTTTTTTCAAGAGACAAGCGTTACTTGTTACTAAGGTAATTCCGTGTTTTTACTAACGGATTCCAGAATGCAATTTTAAACGCTTTTATCGTACAGTGTGTTAAGTTGGATTGACAGGATTCACGCGTCAATCACGTTCTAGTTATGCAGTCCAGTTTCGCAGTCATTATGTAAGAAGAGTTAAAAAGCCAGGAACCAATAGCAAGCCTTAAACCTGTTTGACGCGTTAATCGTATCGCTTGTGAACATAACATGTCAATCATCCCTAAGTCGGTAAAAATAATTTTGAAACTCAATTTTCATGTATATAATCTCTAATTATCTGGAACCCAAAAACTTCTAATTTTTTGTGCAAACGCGATAAAATCAATGTATTCTATCATCATCTAGCGTAGCCAATTACAAAATGCTCTATACGAATATTTTAAATTTTCAATTAAAACTAATTTTTTGACAAATTAATAATTTAGGAGTGGTGCACTTTTCCCTCACACACAATACCCTAGAGCGGAATATACGCGCAAAATTTTTTTAATTGCGATGATTATTTATTTTTTTATGTAATTTCAAAGTTTGAGTTTAAAAAAGGGCGTTAAATCGTCCAATTTCCCAATGTGACGTACTTTCACCCTATACATTGATTTTAAACAATGCTTTTAATTGTTTAAACAAATCAAAGTCATTGTTGGGTTTCTCGTTAAAGTCTGTATGAATCACTTGTGACGTACTTCTACCCTAAACAAAGACAAAGGGCTTGGCGATTTTAATTTTAAATATTTAATTAATTAAATTTTTTGGAAACTTTTCATGTGGATTTTTGGATGTAGATCCTTCATTACATTCCTTTATTTGAAAAATGCATTTTTACTGTTTTCATAAAATGATGGTATTGCCCAATATTGATAATTACAATAATTCTAGAATTAATTTTAGTAAAAGTAACAAACAAAATACAATGCACCCCAATATTTTTGCTAAGACAATGAACCATTTAAAGTTAATAATAATTTTCTAATGTTTTTTAATTATTCAGAATTAGTTTTAGCCTGAAACTTAAATGTAAACTTTAGATTTATGTAAAGCTAATAGTAGAGCAGAAGTATTTTGTACTAGAGCTTTGAAGTTTTACAGTCTTTATGTCGAAATACACAGTCAATAAGAACACAGGTAGATATTCAGACTGTATAATTTTTGAGCGCTAGTGTATTAAGAAAGCCGTAAACATCAATAGAGATAAGTTGGAGAAATATAAACTCTGGAGAAAATGTAAACACCCCTCAAGATTCATGAAAAGAATTACTATACTTCGATTTTATTTGGTTGAAATTTACTACAATTACTGAAACTACAAATTTATTTTCTAAAAAAAAAATTATAGCATTCCGGACTTTTTAGTGGTGTTTTTTACAATCATATCTCAAAAAATTTCAGCACTGTTGCCATTATACGAGACAGTAAATATGCAAGCAATCTACAAAATATATTTTACAGTAGTGTTTCAAATAAAATACAAATATTAATGCCTGTGTTTTTCTAAAACTATCCCTAATAAATCAACTCAGGCAACAGATTAAATACTTTGTAAAGACAATATCCGGTAATGTATAAATATATCTCATCTGTTTTCGTGTAAGGATATATGCAGAGAAGGATGACCGGCCAGTTGACTCAACTGATAGGAAGATATTTCAGTCCTTTCTCAATTTCGCTAAAAGGCGCGGCTCCTAAAAAAGCTGTTACAGGAATCGTTATCTACTAAGATACAATCAAAGTAAACAACACAGGATGGAAACTGTTTTAACACCTCATATACTTAATATCACCTTCGGGAATCCAATTTACTATGGGTATGGAGGGTGAATAAATTAAAGGTGTTTAAAGAGAGTGGGATCGATACTGGCTGAACTAATTAGGCAGAGGGAGGTCACACTTGCTACAGTTAGTCATCACTTCATTTAATTTGTTAATTGTAAGAGGTACGGTAAAGAAGTGTTGAAAAGTGGATTACGTGGTTTGACTAAAGAGTTGATATGGGTTACGATACAAATGTTTTTCTTGGTGACATTTCGCAAACTTACTTAACATGTAAAGCATGATATGAGGCAAAAGGAAATTTTTTAAAAATCTAAATGATGAATTACCGCATTGTATAAATGTTAATAATGAAGTATTTTAGTCTTAATAATATGTTTTTCATATTTCCTATTTCCTTTAGTAATTTGTCAAGTGTATTAGCATCATATGTTAATGAAATAAAGTTAAGCATTATATTTAAATTTACTTAAAACATTAAGGATATTTTTTTTTCTTACATAAATTCTAAATTGTGGATTGAAATGTATTAATATAAATAAATAATATAATAATATAAAAATTATAAAATAAATTGAAATTAAAAACCATAGAGGGACTTTCATAACAGATTTTTTGACTCTTTCTTTCGATGTTTTGTTCTGTATAGCTAGCCAAAAGATGAATAACCTTTACCATAAGTATCAAATATTTACATTTGGTTGTTATAATTTCATAGATAAGAACATTTTCTAAAATTAATATATTTTTAGTTAGTTGCCTTAGTACTTACTTTTTATTACGTTCATAATTGAATCGTCAGTTTGAAGAAGGGAATAAGTCCAAAAAATGACAAATTGACTTTTTGTGCTCAAAAAATTCTCCAAGCTTTGCTTTACACATGGGTAAAAAGATGGGGAAATAACTAAACTCTATACGGAGATATCGCCCCTTGAAGTTGTGAAATCGATGTCCATTCATTGTATTTTTTAAGTTATTTTGGAATTAAATTTAGTTTGTCTTTTTTTTCATACTATTTGTGCTGTAAACTAAGTTAAAATAAAATTTTCACTTAATTTAAATTTTTTTTAAACTTTTTTTATGCAGGAAATGTTTGACTCCATTCATATTTATTCACTCCATTGATACTGCTGTAATAACTCAGTTTCACTATAATTTTGAATTTATTTGTCTAAATTTTTTTATTTCGCCCTTTTGTGGTGTAAACTAAGGAGAAATATAATTTAAATATGAATTTAAGGGTTTTTAAAGATTTTTTTCATCAGAAAAATTTCATAAGGTGGAAGAAGAGAATAAGTCCATCAACTTATTTTGACTGTTAAATATTTTTAAATATACTTATATTTGTTTTGATGATTGCTCTGTTTTCTAAATAGGGTTCTGAACTTCCAGTAAAAATTTGGTGGTTATACAATGAAAATTGCATTACTTATACATTTTTTTTCGATTTTCTCAAAACTTGGTTTTTGGACTTATTCTCTTCTTCCAACTGACGATTCAATTACTGTACTGATTGCATACATCATACCTGAAACATTATTTTAATTTATCCCAATTTTTAAGAAAAAATTGAAACTAACCCCCATAAAAAACAATTTAATTTTCCAAGTGAATAGCGTGGGTATCTAACAGCTTGAAAATAAACACTATTTAAGATTCTGTTGAAAATGCTACGTTTCTCGAAAAGGTTATTCACGCACAGCGGCCCTACTTAAAATGCAAAGAAGAGCATATGTAAAAGGAGACGATCAAAGTTCACCTTATCAACAAAAATAGACGTCGGGCTACGCGGATGAGAATGCAAGCATGTTACACTATTATCAGCTTTCACGCGTGTACTTAGAAAAACAAATTAGGTAGGTAGTTATAAACAGTATCTAATCATAAGCACTTTGAAACTATTTAATGGCATTGAAGGTTTAGCTTAAAACACTTTCTTTACTATAAATACCGCTACGTTTTGATGTTTTACTTATATAAGATGAAACGGGGCAATTTGATACAAGGGGCACATTGATACGCTTTCAATATCTCAAAAACAAATAAGGTTATTTAGGTCAAATTTTTTTTCAAAAGTTGCCTTTACACGCATAAACATTATGTCTGAAACCCACTAACCTCTGCGGTAAGCTAATAAATGTTTATGAAAGAAACCAATTTTTTTTGTCAAAAATTTCCTAAAGTAAATTTCTAAGTAAAATGCAAACCTCTTTCTGACGCTATTCTACTATGAATACATAGATATTTAAACTTCAAAAGTAAGTTCATTCTGGTTACAAATATGAAAGATATTTAAATTTTAATTAATCTTTGTTTAGTTTTTAAATAAAGGTTTTGTTTAAAAATAACGATTGGGGCAAATTGATACACTTTGATGTGGGGTACTTTGATTCACTCGTGGATTCCCATATTTTGCGCTAATATAATATCTCTCAGCAATTTAAAAAAATCAATTAAACGTAAGTTAGATCTACACCTACAGTGAAGGATATTTATGTCAAATTTCTAATCTCTGGGTTTTATCAAGTGTTTAAGATTGGAAACATTTTTTAACATTTTTAATATGTAATGTTTCCATATGTTAATAACACATAACATTATTAACGTGTAGCTATGTGCATTTATAAATTTTGTTAAAAAAGAAAAAGCCAGATGATAAAAAAATTCTTCAAACGATTAAATCAGATACTCTGGAAGGAAACATATGTGATTTTCTTAGCACTTTTACATGTAGCAAATAACTGTATGTTCAAAAATATTAGTTAAAACTAGTGAAAAAAATTCTACTATAAGACTAGGCGTGCACTGGAGAATTTTGTCTCGGTGACTGGAACATAATTGTCACTCGGGCTATGACCAAAAGCTAGAGCGCGCGCATTAGGCGACGAGACTCTTGGCCGGTTGCCAAGAATCTCGTCCTAGACAGTTATGCTCCAGTCACCGTAACGGAAGTATCCAGTGTGCGCTTAGCCTAAATGGCCAAAATACAAACCAGTTAAATATTGTCGTATTTTTTTATTTCTCGGAAATTTTCGACGTATAAGATATTTTTGAATTTTATTCAACTAATTCAGAAGAATTTAGGGCTATGAAAATTGCATCTGAATTCCTTAATTAAATATTTTTTTTTAAAATGACCCTTTATTAAATTCTGTGATTTTTTTTATCCTTTAATGTTGAATTTGTGATTTATATTAAAGAAACGGTTATGTAAAAGGGGCTTAGGATAAAACTCAATAAAATAATGTTTATTATATTCCGAAATTTTCATTTATTATTGCTATTTTTGAGCAAATAAATCACTATATATAAATACTTTAAGCAATGTATTGAACTACCTCACCGGTGGAGCACATTGATACTAAAATAATATTTTTACAAAAGTCGTTACATATTAATTTTCATCAAACTTTTTAATCAAGCCATTTTCAGATATTTTTAGAAAAAAGGATCCTAATAAGTAATTTTTTCTACTAAAAAATTGGTTTTAATTTTGCTCTGTGTATCAAATAGCCCCGCTTTCCCTTATACCTTCTTTAAAGGAGTAAATTATCTATCAATAGCAATTTTTAAAGAGATATTAGAAAACTCATATTATAAACTTATAATCGGAACTAAATTTTCTTTCTTATTATGGTTCATAGATTTTATAAAATTATTTTGCTTATTTATTTGATAAATTCTATACTTAATACCTGTAAAATGATAACAAATTTAGTACCAGTCTCGATTTTCTCTAGAAATAAAAAAATATCTCTATTTTTTAAAAAAAGTAAAAATATTCAGAAAAATGTCGCAGATTGGGAATTTTCTACTGGTAAATCATATAAATAAACATGTTATAAATTGACAATTTATTTTTGCCTTCATATTTTTTCTTTTTAGAAGTCGTTCTCCAAACTTTCAAGGATACTAAAGAATATACATTAAGGGATGCTGTCAGTGAATGATTCATTCACGCAAAATTCCGGATTGCTCGAAGGTAATTTTTAATGATTTAATAACAATTTTAAAATGCAATTAAGTGAATAATAGAATCAAAATGTATGATGAACCTGTTTTCAGTTATGATTTAATTAATATGTTGAGTATTGGCCGGCTTGAACTTTTTAAATACTCAGCAGCATTTAAAGTATGTAAAGCAATTAACTTATTACTTAAGCACAATTATCATACATTATGCTGAGATTAAAAGTTTCTTTATTCTTTAGTATATTTTTTTGTTTAGTGAAAAAAAACAGCATAACTAATCAATAATAAACCCATATTTTTTCCAGGGAGAAAAGAAATGAAAAATTGTGAAAGAGTCCTGTGTGTAAAGCAAAATTTCTAATATTTTTTTAATAAATGCTTGTGCAATTTTGTTTCTGTGTTAACTTGCTTCTAATTATTGCATTTAGTTAAGTAATTGACCATAAAATAACATTCTAAATAACATTGTATCACCCTGTAATATATAACCGGTATTGGGCAATTTCCCGGGTAACTGACTGACATTTTTTAAGAAAAACACTTAGCATTTTGTAATTTTCTTCCCAAAAATAAATTATAAAAAACATTTTCCACCCAGTTTACTACTTTCTTGTTAGCTAATTCTAATGACATAATTAAATTTTCAAAAGTAACTAAAACATATTTTGAAAATTTTATTGTGCCATTGGATTTAGCTACAGAGATAGCAATAAACTGGGTGGAAATTGTTTTTTATAATTTATTTTTGGGAGGAAAATTACAAAATACTCAGTGTTTTTCTTAAGAAATGTCAGCCCTATGGAATCGCCCTATTACGCTTGCATGAGAACCCTACCGTAACCCTTGTTAAGGCTCAGAGAAGGTGGATTTAACGTTGTCGCAGACAACCCTAAGGTAAGGTTAATATCGTGAGGTTAGAACATGGTGCTATAAACCTTAAATACTATTTAAGTAGGGTTATTTACAGATTTTTTTTTCAACCTTCCAAAAATAAAGTTGACGTAACGTTATTTTTATAACCCTATAAACACCCTGTGTTGCCTTACCCTTGCACGGGAAACCCTAAGTAGGGTTGATTTGGCAGGGTTAAGGAAACCTTAAAAAGCGTCAACTAGCCAAGGTGGGTTTCACCTTGCCGTAGGGTTAACAGGGTTGTCCTTGAAACCCTTCGCCAACGTTAAATGGGTTGGCGGGGTAACGTTATGACAACGTGTTTTTAACCTTACATTGCTATTTGGGTAATACGTTTGTCTTTAATTTATAAATTTTTATACTCTAATATATAAGATAGCTTAATTTATGATTAGTTGATATATAACTAAAACTATAAATAAGATTAATTTATAAACTTAGAAGTTTTTTTGCCCCATCTGGGTAATGGATAGGCAGTGAGCATCCTAAACCCTAAATTGATCACAGTAGAACCAACCGTTTTATGTGTGCAAAGTAACTGTCCATTATTCAATGAAAAATATAATTTACAATGCACTCGATGATTTGATCCATTGAGTTTTACTTAGACTCTTAACTACGCACTTTATCACATTTATCAAAAGGATGAAAACAAAAAATATCATTTGAATGATACAAAAGTAGGTCAATCCTTTTCATAAATAATTTATAATCAGAATGACCTTTTTATCTAGATACAAAATTCTCTTTTTTTGTTTAAGTATACCTCCACAACGCAAAATTTACATAAGTGTAAATTTCTACTATAACCTATACAGGGTGTATCTGAAATGGTGCAACAAAATTTCAGGGATGGTAGTACTCATCAAGACGAACATGAATCGGTATAGAAAGGGGGGTCCAAAACCAAATCCCAGGGAGTTAAAAAAGGAGCGACACCCCAAAAAAATCATTGAAAAATTCAATTTGTAGAAGAACTACTATTGGTAAAAACTTAATTATGGTCTCAAAAATTGTGGTTTAATATGATCTTTAAAATTATATCAAAAGTCTTCACTTTAAAATTTGTTTTATTATGAAAAAAATTAAAAAACCACAAAAAATGTGAAAACTCTGCCAAAACTTTATTTTGCATTTCGAAATCCTTTCTTTTGATTTAATAATCTGAAAGATCATAGTCGAAAACCCTTAAGTCCAAAGTGTCACGTAAAAACCATCAATATTAAATGCTTGAGATCCTGTTAAAGCATGGTTTAAGTCCGTTTTTTGCCTCCGCTAACTGCCGTTTTGAAAACGGCTATAGAAAACACGTTTGCGCACACAAAAAACGAACTTTAACAGGATCTCAAGCGTTTAATATTGATTGTTTTAACGTCAAACTTTGGACTTAAGGGTTTACAACTATGATCTTTCAGATTATAAAATCAAAAGAAATTATTTCGGAATACAAAATGAGGTTTTGATAGAATTTTCACCTTTTTTTGTGGTTTTTTAATTTTTTTCATAATAAAACAAATTTTAAAGTGAAGACTTTTGAGATAATTTTAAAGATCATATTAAACCACAATTTTTGAGACCATGATTAAGTTTTTACCAATAGTAGTTCTTCTACAAATTGAATTTTTCAATGATTTTTTTGGGGTGTCGCTCCATTTTTAACTCCCTGGGATTTGGTCTGGGACCCCCCTTTCTCTACCGATTCTTGTTCGTCTTGATGAGTACTATCATCCCTGAAAGTTTGTTGCACCATTTCAGATACACCCTGTATACTAGGTTTAAAAATAAGTCAAGCAAATTAATTTTTTTCAAATATTTCAAAGAAAGAATATGCTAATCATTTTCACATCCCTGTTGATTATAATGTCAATTAGTAATTAGTTAAATAAATTATTATCACTTGATATTACATGAAGCTGAAGCTCTTTTGAGATAAAACATTATCCATCATTTTACAAGTTTTATTTCTTTATTTTATTTTTGTATTTTGTATAAGGTCAAATTAGAGTTTTACAGTGCCCAGTTTTAAGGACCCGGTGGTCAATTAGTCCACAAAAGGAAAGCTCTCTTTACAGGGGAGTGAGGGAACCTCCAAACGATAGCATTTTCACTGTGTTCTGTATCTACCGTGACCATAAAACCAAGTAAAAGTTTAAACCAGTGGTTCCCAAACTTTTTTGGCCCGTGGACGCAATGAGGATATTTTTCGTACCCCGAGGACCCCCTGTCTTAGGGACCGTTCAAAAAATAGCTAAAAATCTTGTTTTTGATTTAAACTTCTAAACCATGCATAAATTTTGTAATTTTTTTCAAGTATTTTTTTTCTTGCATCGATAAGCATTTGATTTTTTTCGCACTTTTACATATTTTTTAAAAAACATTTTTCTTATTTTTTCCTTCATTTGGTTACACGATATTTTTAAGGAAATTATAACAATCAAACACTTAAAAAGTTTGAAATAAAAACAAATCTAAACTTTTAATATCTCTACATTTCAAGACGCAGAAACTTTTAATTTTAATAAATTTTGGTGGCAAGCTTGTCAAACTTAATGGCTTATGAGTGAGTTATTCATTTACCAAATCATAAAAGTTCAGAAACAACTACAATTTATAGTATAATACTATCGCTGACGTGCTAGACCCGGGTTTCGCCCGGGTTTTACTTTTTTTAATAAATATCATCTGGTGCGTTACAGATGAGCTTCGCCAGTCTATTTTTAAAGAAAATTATTCTGGTGAGTTACAGATGGACTTCGCCAGTCTATTTTTTTTAATTATCCTGGTGTGTTACAAATTGGCTTCGCCAGTCCAAATGTGGAAATAGTTAAATAAAGGAGCCACTTTTATATTTTTGCTGCAACAATGGATTTTAAACTACAACAATCGATTTCAATCTGCAACAATCGAGAATATGCCTACAACAATTAAAGTTACATCTTCTGTTACTATATTTACAACAATGGGTTTGCCATGAAGTTAGGCATGAAATGTTGAGTTTCAAACATAAAATTGACCAAAAAAATTAATTAGGATAGGATGCATCGATTTTAAATTATTTTTATTCAGAAACCTTCCCGGGAGCGAGTAGAGCAACGTGGTATAATTTAACAGTTAATGTAGGTGGTAAAACTTTAAAACTATAAGGACATACATACAGACAGACAGACATTGATTTTTATATATATAGATGGTATGTTAACAAACAATATTTAATTAAGTTCAACTATGAAAAGAAGTAAAATTATACATTACGGAAATTTAGTTTTAACTTATGAAATTGAATTATGCGAGGATTCGGTGATAACCAACTTTTCATATTACTAAAATCTATATATAAAAATGAATGTCTCTGTCTGTTCTTTATAGTTTTAAACTTTTCGAACCTACATTAACTATTTGATTATATCACGTTGATCTAATCACTCCAGGGAAGGTTTCTGAATAAAAATAATTTAAAATCGAAGTGTCCCAACAACTTTTTTGGTCAATTTTATGCTCAAAAACCCATATTTCGTGCAAAACTTCATGGCAAAACCACATTGTTGTAAATATGATGAGAATATGTAACTTTAATTGTTGTAGTCATATTACCGATTGTTGCAGATTGAAATCTATTGTTGTAGTTTAAAATCCATTGTTGTAGCATAAACATAAAAATTGATCCTTTATTTAACTATTTCCCCATTTGGACTGGCCAAGCCCATCTGTAACGCACCAGGGGATATTTATTAAAAAACTGAAACCCGGGCTTAGCCCGTGTCTAGCGCGTCAGCGCGCTAGTTTGATTATAAAAAACACAACATTTTTGAAACTTATCAGTTTTCCATTTTCATGCAATTTTTCCCGCCAACCTCTGAAAGTCGCTCTAGACCCCCTGGAAGTCGCTGTGGACCACTGGAGGTCCATATGGACCACTTTGGGAACCGCTGCGCTGGTCTAAACCAACCCATAGTTCAGTTTATTATTTTAAGTTTTAAAATTATTCTTGATTTCGCGCTTTCTTCGACATGTATCTTTTATCCCCATGCGTTGTTCATTTCAACAATTCGAAAATTGAAGCGAAAACCCGATTGGTCTGAAAACAGACATTGTCTGTTATTGCGGAAGCTTGATAATGCCTGCAGTGTGTAAAGGCCGGACCTTATGATAGCCGACGCAAGCGAATCCTTGCCTGCTGGCAGCGGATCAGATCGTTTTGATGTATGGCGATAAAAAAGTGAAACAGTTTTTCAGAGAGCGATCGAGGCAGAGATATAATGTTGCCGTTCCAAGATTAACGATCTCAGTGACAGGTGATACGGTACTATTTTTTATTCGCCCACTTATTGCAGAGTGGAAAACGTTTTTGGAATTGAGATCATTAGAGAGTATATTCGTGGTGGTCGCGTGCTCTTAACGCTATTTTTTATATGTTGGTATTTTTAATACTTTTTACGTTAACCTTACGCTGTTATAATTGTTTACCGAATATAAGGGGCGTGGCTAAGTAAATGGTTTGCGGCTATATCCCCTGAAAGTCAGAAAATTTATCTGGTTTTATACAAAAAATTTAGCTCATATACCTCCCCACAAAAAATTCCATTATCTCCCTATAGGGTGTCTAAAAAAAAACATTTATTCGAAAAATCTTGCTCCCCAGGACTTTTCCCATTCCTTTTGTTCCCAAAAGATAGTGTGTAAAGTTTCAGCCCCCTAAGTTAACTCTAGGGTTTGCCTGTAGCCCAAAGTTTGAAAAAAGTGGAAAAAATGACCAATTTTCAGAATTTTTAAAAATTATATTTTAAGATTGATACTGTGATAAAACTGGTTCAGATGTGTCATTTAGGACTTATTTAGATGGAATATATTTATTTATGTGTATTAACTGCACCATATAGCCCCTATAATTTAAGATTAAAACGTACTACTTAGGGACGTTGCACTCGCCATAGGTTATAATGCACTACCGGTGGACGAAATGAATTAAATTCGAATTTCTTCGAAGGAACTCCCTCAAATGATGCCATTTGGTGCTAAATTGATATTATAAATTATAAAAACCATTGAAATAACAATAATGAGGTCTTCCACTGAGCTTTTAATGTAAAAAGTGATTTTCTTCAAAATTTCTGTTTTCCAGCAGATCAAACCCAAAATTTATAATAAAAAAGAGGGTTGTTGTACTTTTTTAGATACCAAACATTGACACCTTTATAGGAGTTTCATTTTAATAAGTAGAATTAAATTTTAAACCGCACAGATCAGAAATGACATAGATATTTCCTATACCAGACGTTAAAATCGATTTTCTTTTTTTAAGTTTGGAAAATTACTTCCTTTTAACGTATTAGGGGAAAATTTTAATTAAAAACTACTTTATTTAACATTTCAACCAAGATTCACAAGCATTAAACTATTTTCCTAACTTTGAAAAAAGAAAATCAATTTTTACATCTGGTATAGGAAATATCCATGTCATTTCCGATCTGTGCGGTTTAAAATTTAATTCTACTTATTAAAAACGAAACCCCTATAAAGGTTTCAATGTTTGGTATCTAAAAAAGTACAACAAAATCTTTTTTAATATAAATTTTGGGTTTGATCAGCTAGAAAAGTGAAATTTTGAAGAAAATCAATTTTTAAATTAAAAGCTCTGTGGAAAACCTCATTATTGTTATTTCAATGGTTTTTATAACTTATAATATCAATTTAGCACCAAATGACATCATTTGAGGGAGTTCCTTCGAAGAAATTCGAATTTAATTCATTTCGTCCACGGGTAGTGCATTATAAGCTTTGGCTAGTGCAACGTCCCTAAGTAGTACGGTTTAATCCTTAATTATAGGGGCTATAGGGTGCAGTTAATACACATAAATAAATATATTCCATCTAAATTAGTCCTAAATGACACATTTGAACCGGTTTCATCGCAGTATCAATCTTAAAATATAATTTTTAAAAATTCTAAAAATTGGTCATTTTTTCCACTTTTTTCAAACTTTAAGGCTCTACAGGCAAACCCTACAGTTAACTTAGGGGGCTGAAACTTTACACACTATATTTTGGGACCAAAAGGAATGGAAAAATCCCTGGGGAGCAAGGTTTTTCGAAAAAAGGTTTTTCTTGAGACACCCTAATCTCCCTACTCCATTATCTCCCTACTCCATTATCTCCCTATTCCATTATCTCCCTGCGAAATAGTACTTAAGGAAAGGGGGGTACATTTTAACTACTTTCCATCTATTTATAAAACCTATTTTAAAACCTATTTTGTTCAAAAATTTACTGCACTCCTGAAATTTTAGTGCCTTTTTAAGATGCATCTATCGAGAATTAACAATTTGAATCATGATTCCAAAAATTTAAAAATATTTTTCAAATAAAAGGGGAACATTTGGTTTAAATAATAATCATTTTAGGATACCTTAGAATTTAGACATTACTTTAAGCCAAAAAAAACCATTGCTATTCTCATATATAGCACAAAAATACCATTGAAAATTTGGTACCCTTATCGAAAAATAGTAATTTTATGCTCTTATAAAAAATTTTATTTCATTTACTACTTTTTAATAAAGGGTTACATATTTTTTTCACATATAGAAGAAAAAGCAAAATTATGATACATAAAAATAAGAGAAAAACACTTTAAAAACTGTTGCTCAAAAAATTCTGGGAATCACCGGACGGAACCCATAATAAATGGAATATTAAATATTGTTATTTACTTTGCATTATAGTTTCTTTAAAAACTGGAAATATGCAGATAAAATGTAGTTGTATGTAACTAAAGTAGCACCAATTCCTTGCAGAGAACACATTTAACATTTCGCTAGATATCAAATGTTGCAACAATCTGTAGAATTCCAGCAAACAGTTCATAGAATTCTCTGAACTCTCTGAGGAAAATAATGAAATCGGATAGTATATAAATGGAAACAGAATGTTTCTTTAGCTCATGCTGTTTCAACATTGTTTTAGTTTTACAATACCTTGAGAGAAACTATTTTTGGCAAAGAACGTGTTTGTTTATTGAATTTCCAATACTTTAGATTTTGCTTCACTTTTAATCAATAGTTTTTGTAGCAAATTTATTGTGTTTATATTTTTGTTTCTTAATGATGAAATTATTATGCGAGGTTTTAAATCTGTGTGAATTAGGGCTTTAATACTGTAACTAAGTTGAAAACAAAAAAAAATCATAACAAGTAATGGACTTGATGGAGTGAGATAAATTAATACTTTCTTAAAATATATTACTATAAACAAATTATTTCATAAATAGAAACTTCTTTGTTTCATTCATTGAATTTTAGACGATTTTTATTACAGGAATTACAAGATTTTTTTTTCAAATTTTTATTTATTAATCATCATAGTATAAATAAATTCAATAGATTTTTCCATAAAATAAATCGATAGACTTGTTAACAGAAGTTTAAGTTTGAGCTAAAATGTGTGCTTCCACTAAATAAATATCATTGTAGTCCAGTCAAATTGTATTTATTTTGGGAAAATTTTGGGGTAGAAGATATTTTTCGCTATCTGTATGTTTTTTGGGGTGCTGAATCCGAATCTGAGGTTTGCCAACAAAATTTCGTGACGGAACATTGTGAAAATTCGAAAAAATGGCAAAAATTCGCCCCTTTTTTTCGTTTTCGGCCCCTAGAACATTACCTTTGAGCTTCTGAGCTAAACAGTCAACCCAAAAAATAAAGAACACTAACCAAGCTACAAAAAAGTCAATTACAACTTTTCTCTCAGACGCATAGTTTCGCCGATAGAGCACGTTGAAAAAGGGGCTATTTTCGTTCGATTGTGGTAAGAAATCCAAAAAATTTCACTAGTATCTCCAAAAAACCACATTTTTGGAACAGGATACTATAAAAACTGCCTAAATAATATTTCACATGAAATAAGCCATCTAAAAACTCCAATAATGATAACTAAATGCATTTTTGTTCGGTGATTTCTCTTAAGAACGAAAGTTCAACAGGAGATAATAACTAAGTTGCTTCTTCGAAATTACATGCAAAATTTTTTTATTGACTGCTCAATATGTTTTTGAGGGTGCTGAATCCGAATTTGAGGTTTGCCAACAAAATTTCATGACGGAACATTGAGAAAATTCGAAAAAAATGCCAAAAATTCACCACTTTTGTTCGTTTTCTGCCTTTAGAACATACACTTTGCATTTCTGAGCAAAACAGTCAACTCCAAAATAAAGAAGAGAAAACAAGATAAAAAAAAGTCAATTACAACTATTCTCTCAGATGAAGGGTTTGGACGCTAGAGAACGCTGAATATTAGGAAGTTTTTGTTCCATTGGTGGAAAATTCATAAAATGTCACTCGTATCACCGAAAAGTGGCCTGTTTTGGAACAGGATACTATAAGAACGGCTTCAATTATGTGTTACTCCCATGAAATCAACGTTCTGTATATTTAAATGTTAATTAATTAAATGCACGATTTATTTCATGTACCTATTTTTCTATATATTATTTTGATTAAAGCCTTTAACAATGAGCAATGTTACAGTAATCCCAAAATGTTGCTAATGGTCGTATTTTATTGTAATGTTTAATTATTTATCAAAAAACATTTGAGTATGCAGAACGCTGATTTCATGGGTGTAACACATAATTGAAGCCGTTCTTATAGTATCCTGTTCCAAAACAGGCCGCTTTTCGGTGATACGAGTGACATTTTATGAATTTTCCACCAATGGAACAAAAACTTCCTAATATTTAGCGTTCTCTAGCGTCCAAACCCTTCATCTGAGAGAATAGTTGTAATTGACTTTTTTTTATCTTGTTTTCTCTTCTTTATTTTGGTGTTGACTGTTTTGCTCAGAAATGCAAAGTGTATGTTCTAAAGGCAGAAAACGAACAAAAGTGGTGAATTTTTGGCATTTTTTCGAATTTTCTCAATGTTCCGTCATGAAATTTTGTTGGCAAACCTCAAATTCGGATTCAGCACCCTCAAAAACATATAGAGCAGTCAATAAAAAAATTTTGCATGTAATTTCGAAGAAGCAACTTAGTTATAGAAATACTATTATCTCCTGTTGAACTTTCGTTCTTAAGAGAAATCACCGAACAAAAATGCATTTAGTTATCATTATTGGAGTTTTTAGATGGCTTATTTCATGTGAAATATTATTTAGGCAGTTTTTATAGTATCATGTTCCAAAAATGTGGTTTTTTGGAGATACTAGTGAAATTTTTTGGATTTCTTACCAATCGAACGAAAATAGCCCCTTTTTCAACGTGCTCTATCGGCGAAACTATGCGTCTGAGAGAAAAGTTGTAATTGACTTTTTTGTAGCTTGGTTAGTGTTCTTTATTTTTTGGATTGACTGTTTAGCTCAGAAGCTCAAAGGTAATGTTCTAGGGGCCGAAAACGAAAAAAAGGGGCGAATTTTTGCCATTTTTTCGAATTTTCACAATGTTCCGTCACGAAATTTTGTTGGCAAACCTCAGATTCGGATTCAGCACCCCAAAAAACATACAGATAGCGAAAAATATCTTCTACCCCAAAATTTTCCCAAAATGGCCTTATTTTAGGACAATTTGACTGGACTATTGGATCATTGCATTATATCGTGGCTACCTTTAATCTACTATGTTCATATTTGTAGATAGTTCTATTGAAAAAATGCTGTTCCAGTATCATTTTATCATTTATTTATCATTATTATACTTTTTTATCAATAATTTGTTTGGAATAATAATAATAATAATAATAATAATAATAATAATAATAATAATAATAATAATAATAATAATAATAATAATAATAATAATAATAATAATAATAATAATAATAATAATAATAATAATAATAATAATAATAATAATCTTACATATTAAAATAATTGGGTTTTTCTTTCCGCCGGCCGCCAGGCCGAACCCCTCAACCGATTTCGAAAAACTCGGTCACGATCGAAAGCTTTCCACCCCTAGATGAGCCCATTTTAGGTCGCGTTTCTCCAAAACCTTCCATTTTAAAATCATGCGTTCTTTTCACTTTTCTGTAATGTTAACTCTATGGAGAGGTTCCGTTCCGCCGGCCGCCAGGCCGAACCCCTGAACCGATTTGGACAAACTCGGCCTTGATCGAAAGCTTTCTACCCCTAGATGAGCCCATTTTAGGTCGCGTTTCTCCAAAACCTTCCATTTTAAAATTATGTGTTCTTTTCACTTTTCTGTAATGTTAACTCTATGGAGAGGTTCCGTTCCGCCGGCCGCCAGGCCGAACCCCTGAACCGATTTGGACAAACTCGGCCTTGATCGAAAGCTTTCCAGCCCTAGATGAGCCCATTTTAGGTCACGTTTCTCCAAAACCTTCCATTTTCAGATTATGCGTTCTTTTCACTTTTCTCTAATGTTAACTCTATGAGGGAGCTTTCCGCCATCCCCCAGCCCGAACCACCGGACCGATTTGGACAAACTCGGTCTTAAACGAAAGGTTTCCACCCCTAGATGAGCCATATTTAGGTGTAATTCCTCCAAAACCTTCCATTTTAAAATTATGCGTTCTTTTCGTTTTGCTGTAATGTTAAGTCAATGGGGAGCTTCCGTTCCGCCGGCCGCCAGCCCGAACCCCTGAACCGATTTGGACAAACTCGGTCTTCAACGAAAGCTTACCACTTCTAGATGAGCCAGTTTTAGGTCGCGTTCCCCCAAAGCATTCTATTTTTAAATTATGCGCTCTTTTCGTTTTGCTGTAATGTTAAGTCAATGGGGAGCTTCCGTTCCGCCGGCCGCCAGCCCGAACCCTTAAACCGATTTGGACAAACTAGGTCTTGAAAGAAAGCTTTCCACCCCTAGATGAGCCAGTTTTAGTTCTCATTCCTCCAAGGCATTCCATTTTTTCATTACAAATTGATTTCAATTTGCCCCATTGTTTTTAGTCAATATTTTTACCAACACAGGCAAAACGCCCTTGAAAGAGCGTGAAGAAAATCTACATTGAAATTAAATTTCAAAGTTTGGACGGTTCACTAGATTTATCCCAACGAGATACTAGAGCCATAAAAAATTATGGTATACATGTTTGATTGAAGTATTTCTTCTTTCCCTTTACACAGAAGGGGGTTAACATTTAACTTCAAACAATGAGACAAATAAAAATCAAATAATAATTTAAAGTGGAAGGTTTTGGGAGGATGCCACTTAAAATGGGTTTATATCGGGGTAGTAAGATTTAATTTAAGAACAAGTTTGTACAGATCCGGTTCTGTGGATTGGGCTGACGACCGGTCAAAATAAAATGACAATTATTTCAATGTAATAAATTTGTGACAATGCCATGTGAAATCGGAGGCAAAACCCCTTTCGAAGATAATGAATTTAACTGTGTATTTAATGATAGGGAATGAATAAATACGAACAGGTAGTAACATAGAGGAGATATAACAGTTATAATTTATAATGTTATTTTTATAATGTTATATCTACTCTATGGGTAGTAACGAACGAATCTCGCTTCAGCGCCAAAGAAGGCTAGCTGTTAAACCCGGCTTTGCCGGGTTGTAACAGCTAATAATAATAATAATAATAATAATAATAATAATAATAATAATAATAATAATAATAATAATAATAATAATAATAATAATAATAATAATAATAATAATAATAATAATAATAATAATAATAATAATAATAATAATAATAATAATAATAATAATAATAATAATAATAATAATAATAATAATAATAATAATAATAATAATAATAATAATAATAATAATAATAATAATAATAATAATAATAATAATAATAATCATAATCATAATCATAATCATAATCATAATCATAATCATAATCATAATAATAATAATAATAATAATAATAATAATAATAATAATAATAATAATAATAATAATAATAATAATAATAATAATAATAATAATAATAATAATAATAATAATAATAATAATAATAATAATAATAATAATAATAATAATAATAATAATAATAATAATAATAATAATAATAATAATAATAATAATAATAATAATAATAATAATAATAATAATAATAATAATAATAATAATAATAATAATAATAATAATAATAATAATAATAATAATAATAATAATAATAATAATAATAATAATAATAATAATAATAATAATAATAATAATAATAATAATAATAATAATATCTATGTTACGGGAAAAGTGATAAATCTGGGTATTATAAAAAAAAATCGGTTTATCACTTTGCCCTAAAAATCATCTATAACTTTTTTTAAAGATTCCCACACAAAAAATCCAGATGATCTTAATTTGATACCATGAGGATAAAAAATGCCAGGCCTTGTTGATGCATTTTCAAATTTCCCAGCAAAGTTTGGATACCCTCTGATGATTTTATTACTAAATGCTTCTACTATTTCTTAAAATGTACATTTTTTGTTTTCCTTTTCCCATTTCATACCTATAAGATCGCTTCATGTATTTAAAAAACACCCATTTATGTATTTTTGTATACCTGTAGACTTATTACATAAAAGCTACCGCACCAATTTAAATTCAACCCAGTTACCTCAGACTTTATCCAGACATACCCAGACACGCAATTTTTCTTTCTCGAAATTTCTAGCCCATTAATTCTATAAAAAATCAAATACAAACTAATATTAATTTTAAAAAAGACTGCTTCTCCAATTAATTTAAATAAAAATAAAACCATCACTTGTATTTTTCCTAATTAACTTTTTCATTAGACATTAATTTTGCCCTTTTATACATAAATTAATTCATGAGGTAGAATTTAATTTGCTTAGAACTGCTAACAACATGTAGTAATTTTGTGTTATTACCTTTTACACCGATGAAAATAAAATGCTGCCCAGTGTAAAAAAACGGTAACTATAAAGAGATAAATAAAGTTACTATTCAATTCATATAAACTAAATTAAAATATTTCACTCTAAGCATTTTCACAAATGCGGTAACGTTTTCATTAAGTCTTTTAAAAGCTGTTTCTTTTCCTTACAGAAACCATTGAAGGAAACTCTGTTCGCCTGATGCACAGTAAAAAGGATTTATTCAATTAAAATTCGACTTTTAATCTGTATAATGAAGATCCATATGAAGAACAGTGAAGTCTTGGGCTATAATTCAATTACGGAGAGTAAAATAGACCGGTGTTCGGTTATTAGATTTTATGCATAATAAAAATTCCTTAATCCTTGAATTTATTATTTCATCTGCTAAGCTTAAGAAACGGAAGGTGCAATATGTTATAAAAGTTTTTTTTTGAATGTTCAGTAACTTTAAGTATTCCTTTTAAAATAGTTATAACATTTTCGTGAATTCGCAAATGTTATAAGTGAATAATTTAAATAACGCGAATAGTTTTTCGTATTTAATTGCTTAATAAAGAAAATTGTCTCAACGTGCCCTTTTAAAAGTTAAGTTTGTATAGGAATCTTTGCATAAGAATTTTTATTTGGGTTAAAATCATAGTCCCGTCATTGTTGGTAAATAAATTAGTTCGTGTTTTCAGAAATGTCTTAAGAAATAACTTTATTTTTTTGCTGAACGGTGTTCAAAAATTCTCGTATTTAATGCATAATTTAAAGTTTTGAAGCAAATATTACTTGTGTATATCTAAGTTTATTTAAAAAGAGAAGTTATAAAATTATGTAAAGTTTTTGGGGAACTGGTGTACACATAGTATAAACTATTAAGTACATATTTAGCTTATCACAATTTTACTGTTTTACTATAGATAAATATGTTATTAGTTCTTTAAAACGAAAATCAAGGCTATAAGATAGGTTAATCCTTTAATTCTAATATTCGATCTCGCATGTCATGTATAATTTTTCTATAAAGGACAAACTTATAAAGCAGCGATACCCCTAAGTTACAGATTCAGATCCATAACCTATAACCTTCCTCATTTTAAAAGCATCCAAACCTCACAAATCAATCATTGATTGATAGTAACGCTAACGCCTCACACAAATTTCAATTTGTCATCCAACATCAATATCCTCCTCACAATCAAATCTCCCCCTTCTAATTAATTAACCATGCCCAATCACTCAAAATCCTTCTACAAAAACGAACGGAAGATTTCACAAACTCAAACACCAATCAAACACAATTGACGTATTTTCATCAACGCAACTCTTACAGTATTCATCTCCTAGGTCTAGTAGTAAAAGCTCCTTTGATTGGTCGTCGCGGTGTCCGCAGCAGACTCGTCTCCTTAGTATACTCGCAATCGAAATTTCGCGTGACTGTCTGGTTTTGCTCGTCAGAACGGAGCGATGAACCGGAGTGAGACCGAACAAGCTGTTGACACGGAGGTTTATCGGATTCCACAGCATTTTTGTCAAAGGTGGAGATATTATTGGGAATTTGAAATCGAGCGGTTAACCCTCCTCTATTACAAACCTTTGGTTAACCTTTTATCTACTGACGGTACTTACAAGTCCCACCAACTTTGAAATTGCATAGAATAACCATCCTTACATTGACGATACTATGCAGGAACACTCTTTCAGTTTTACTCTTCCAGGATAAAATACGGTGCAGGTTCTAATATGAGTTAGCGGGAAATGCGAACACATTTAACTGAAGTTATGCTTTCAGATTCCATTTCGATCGGATTCCTATGATTGTCATTTTTGTGTATTTCCGCAAAAAAGTAGTTGAACTCAAAAGTAAAGCGTTTTATTTTTTAAGACTTAAAACTGCGATAAAAAAAAGTCCGGTTTTTTGTATTGTGAGAATATTTCAGCACAACGTGTATTGACAGTACTCAAAATATCAATATAGTTAATTGGATCTAGCGGATTTAATTTTCAAAAGATGACTATTTTATTTATGTACACTGGTGTTCAAAATTAAGAGAATTTGCACATTTTTTCGATTTCTCCAGATTTACTGGATAAATTTTGATGAAATTTGGTATGAACATAGGTTGATGCAATACCAAATAAATAATCATTCAAAAATTGTAATACACACGCATGCGCAGAAGTAATAACCGCCAAAGTTGAAAGGTGTGAAATAGAGGTACCAGACCAAGCAAAATAATGGGTTTATAAGGGGTATGACACCCTCCCATTATCATGCATGCCTCCTTGAGGGATTTTATAGCCTGAATAAGGTAGATAATAAAAATAAGGTAGATAAGCCTACTTTCTCAGAAACCCCGTTTTGGGGCTCTGAAGGGTATGTGGAGGGGGGTAGCGAGATGTAACTGCCTTATATAGTCTCTCATACCTCCTCTAAAAGGGGCGAAGTCTTTGAATCTGGCTGCCCATTCCATATGGTGAATATCTTCCGTTTTAATAAAAATTGCTGACCTGATGAGCTCCATTAAGTGAAGGATTTCTATCGATTGAAAAGAAATTCAGACCAATTCAGACCAATAGAACCCCTCAAAAGGTGAACAATGGTCTCCAAGATACCAACACATTACCTGAAACTGTCAGGGTTCCTCTTTCAATGGCAGGGAGGGATCAGCAACTTGTCAAAAATATGCAAACATTGTCTAATTGTTGGTAAAATTCAAAGGGTGAATATTTTCCTCTCTGTTAGGTCTTAAATCAATTAAACCATTGATTCTCGATGCAAACTAATGTGGAAAGAACCAGAATGCTATGTCAGTCTTTTAATGTTGGTGAAACTCACGATTATGGAATCGGAGATTTGGTGCTCTTTGTAGGAATGTTGTTAAGTCTATGCCAAACCCCCTACATCTTTCAAAAAGAGAAAACCATGGTTGAAGGTATTGTGTTGATATCTTGGAGACCTTTATTCACCTTTTGGGGGGTTCTATCAATCTTAATTTCTTTTCAATCGATAGAAATCCTTCCCTTAATGGAGCTCATCAGGTTAGCAATTTTCATTCAAACGGAAGATATTGATTCTAAGACTTCGCCCTTTTAGAGGAGGTATGAGAGACTCTATATAAGGCAGTTACATCTCGCTACCCCCCCTCCACATACCCTTCAGATCCCAAAACGGGGTTTCTGAGAAAGTAGGCTTAATGAACAGGACATTTTATTATCTACCTTATTCATACTATAAAATCCCTCAAGGAGGCATGTATGATAGTGGGAGGGTGTCATACCCCTTATAAACCCATTATTTTGCTCTATTCTGGAACCTCTATTTCACACCTTTCTACTCTGGCGGTTATTACTTCTGCGCATGCGTGTGTATTACAATTTTTGAATGATTATTTATTTGGTATTTGCATCAAACTATGTTCATACCAAATTTCATCAAAATGTATCCAGTAGATCTGGAGAAATCGAAAAAATGTGCAAATTCTCTTAATTTTGAACACCAGTGTATATCCCTTAATTTTCAATTTAGTGACTAAAAAAAATATTTGTACGAAAAAATTGCAGCATTGCAGCGAATCATAATCCCGTAGATAAAGGGTTAAATTGGGATGCACAGTGTTACGGGCATTGTGATAAACCAATCTTAACCCTCTCGGCACCAGAACATCAAAAAAGTGAAAAAAAACTTTTTTTTCTTCTCAATACATCCAAACTGCCTTTGTAATTTGTCTGGAAAAAAATTTTTCTTGTGTGTACTCCTTCCTAGTTATTTTTATGAGCCTCATTGAGGCCATATTTTTTTCGTGTTAACAGAAAATACTTGGTTTGGAACTTATTAAAAGACATGATCATAATATTAGAAGGTTACTTCTAAGCTAGTATCTTCTCTTCACAAGCATCACAGCTTAAAATGTAAACATTGAGGTATAAATCATCTTGCTGCCATTTAGGAACAAATTCAGAAACCATGTAGAAGTCTCATATGTGATCTACATGAATCAGTGAAGTCACTGATGAAAAGAAAATAAATTTGCGTGTTTATATCATGCAAAAATTGAGCTCATAAGTAGGAGCCTCATGTGAGGCCCGTGGTGGCGAGAGGGTTAAACACAAAGCCTCAAAAACCTTGTACGAATTTTGCCTGTAACAACTAATGGCCGTATTCACCAGCTTCACCTAAGGTTAACTTGGAATCAAGCTTTTTCGACAACTCTCATTGGCTTAAAACTTTTTTCCCTTTTTCAACTACCAATCAAAAGTTTAATTCCAGGTTAATCTTAGGTTAAGTTAGTGGTGAATACGGCCGTTACTTGGTAACTTCAGGTTTTTAATATTGGTGTCACACGGAGAATTCATGTAAAAATGACCCATTAAAGAGTGTGATGGTCAGTTCAATTTTACTGGAAGCCATAATACGAAGGGGGGGAATATTCTGAAACAAAATATTTTACATTTTGCTTTAAATTTGCAACTAACTTTATGAGATGTTTAATACTAAAGATGTTATACAAAGTCAAAAAACCTTTGTTCTTATTTTTAAACCTAACGTGTAATAATTAATAGGTAGGTGACAGATCAGTTCCTAAAGATCTGGACCACTTGGAAGGTTGCAATAAAATTTGGTGTACTGCTATCAGCAAGCAAAAAAGTAGAAAAGAAACGACAAAAAAAGGATATACAAAATGAGTTTATTCTAAATTATAAGTACGTTAAGGTTTTGTCATTTGTGACTCTTCTTTTGATTGATGACCTTTTCCTTTATACTTATAACTGGTCTGTTTTTCTTACTCTCGAAAAGGAAGTTCTTCTTTCGCCTTGAAAACAACCCAATAAGCTGAACATGCAAATTATTGCTCTGTAGATAGAGCACTTATGTGACATAAATCACCTTATAATCAACTATAATCTTAGAATATTCTGTGGGTATTTTTTCATTGTAACTATACTATAACAAATCCTAAAAATTTATACCAATGACGGGGAAAATGTAACAAACCAAGTGCATTAAAGGAAACATCATTGGTTAGGAAGAGTTTCTCATCCGTGATAAATGCAGTGATATAGCTAGATTTTAATGAAAAAACTGAAAGTCATGGGTTGCTATAACTCAAAGTGTAATGCCGATTCATAGAGCAATATTTTTTATATTTAAATGTTAAAAATTTAATTATGGTGAGAGATTTTAAGCAGGAAACCATCTACATTTTTTTTTCAGAACGCCCTTGTTTCCAATATTTCTTAGTCATGGCTAATAACATATTCTTTGAAAAGTTAAAAATTTCATTATAACCAAACCAAACTAAAATATAACTTCATATTTATATTTTTCTGTAACTTTACAAATCCAAGAAAAAAAAGAAGAAAGTGTTTGAAAGACGGCTGCTGCTGCAATTATTTTGATACAATTTTTATAACCCTTTAAGACCTAGCCGCCCGAAATTCCCATTGGATCCTGTGTAGCTTAGGTCCTAAAGGGATAAAGGGAGATTGTGGAGCCATATTCAGGTAAAACCTGAATCGTGGTAATTTTAATGAGTTGAGTTGTTGAGCCATTTTAGTATGTCAAAACTATTTATAGTATACTTCATTTAGTTCATTGTAAAATAAATAATCTGTAATCATTGTAAAATTTATATAATGTAATTATTGAGAAAAGTTAATTACTGCCTTATAATAACATCCTCCTGTTAACCTTTTCATGGAAATATCTTATTTTTTTATCTTTTTTCGAAAATAAAAGATTGCCGAATGCTCAAAATAAAGTGTTAATAAAGATAATGATTTTAATTCCATTTAATGTATGGAAAAATATTTATTGCATTGTGGATTGAAAGCAGTTACTTGTACACTACATATGTCTAAATTATTTTAAAATAATTGGTAAATTTTAAAATTGGGTTTTGATGAAAATTAGACATAGATTTGAAAGTGGGAAAATATTAATATCTAGTAAGACTGAAGTTTAAAAACTTAAAAGATAATTGCTTAATAGTTAATATACTGCATTCAATTCAGAAGCATGTAGACCTGACATTTTAAAAAATCAAATACTAAAAGTAAATTATAAAATGTATAGTAGGGGAGAACGGGGCACATTCGCACAAAAAGGGCATTTCGGGATATTTCTCTGGATCTAGATGAGATATTGAAACAAACTCGGATTCAAATGGAAGTTTAGACCTTTCCCGATATTTTAGAACGATAATTGGTCGCATTCATCTAGAATTTCTAACCTATATCATCAATCTAAAAAACGAGAAATTTCGTGCGAATGTGCCCCATGGGTGGGGCAGTTTTGCACACGTGTGGGGCACATTCGTACACATGCAAAAAATTATGCAATAATTATTTTTACGAACTAAAAAGTTTATGGCACTTTAAAGTAAGGATAATTAAACGAAATATTTGGCACTTTTACATATTTTTCCTCTAAATTGAAGATTTTTTTACAAAAAGAAAACAGCTTCAGAAAATATTGAACATCTAAGTTTTTGATGAGGAAAACAATTGTAGTAATGAAGAGTATATTGCACATTAACATACTCAACATAATATAATTAGTTAGAAAAAGTTTAACCAATATTTCAACTGTCAGGTTTTATTCGAAAAGAAAAGTGAACCAACAGCTCACTTATTAACACCTGAAACTGACAGTTGGGGAACTTGTAATACGATATTATCTTTTTGTATGAATGTTGAATCATTTCTTACTGGGAAAATAAAAGTTTCGTCATTAATTTTAAAGTTTTTAAAGTTTTTCATCATTAACTTTAAATAAGCACCATTCAACTCCAAATTTTCTATTTGTTCAACATAACAAAATTTTCATTTTAGTAGTGAATTCTACTGGAATAAAATCACTTAAGTCCAAGTCAATTGGTATTAAACAATTATCAGGGACATTATTTCCTCAATGTTTAAATCTGGGTCTAAATTCCTTAAAACTGAAGCTTTCTTTAAGACGTTATTTTCTAGTATCACCAAATTTTGAAACAATTACAATAAAAAACAATTAAACTTCAAGTTATTAAATATACTGCACTTATACACATATAAATAACTTTCATAATCAAAATTGGGAAAAATGAGGCACATTCGCACTGTTCGAATCTGCCCCATCTTTTGGTGTACGAATGTGCCCCATCTACCAGTTCAAGCTTACCACGTCCCAACAAAATATTTATAAATAAAGCAGGGAAATAAAACCTTTATAGAAACTTACTTTAGTAGTGCCTCAACTGAATAAAATGCTGAATGTCCACTTGAGAGTTATTTTTGATTGATATTGCCAACAAAATGACAAGAAAATTTACTTTGCTGCTTCTAACGCTAACAAATTTCTAGTACGTATACAACAAAATGGCTCAGGGCTTTGAAAATTCATGCAGGAGGTGGTAGTCATGTATCCATTTACTGGTATTTTTTTCAGATTTTTAAATTAATAATTACTAGGGGAAATGCCGTCTGTCCGAATGTGCCCCATGTGCGAAATAGCCCCACTCTCCCCTAACATCTAAAGTTTACTGATAAAACTAAATAATAAATACCTAAGGTATTCAAAAATTAATTAACGAACATTCCTTAAATATATAATTTGTCACTTAATATTTAGATATATTTCTTCGTAATGGAAATTGATATCAACATAATGAATTGATATCAACCTTATCATTCCCAAAATTTGCATCCAGCTCTCAGGCTATAAGAGAAACACCAAAAAAAATTTGAGACGTTGAAATAGTAGAATGATATGTATGTTTCAAATAAATCAGTTCTGCAGGTTCAAGTTAATACAAATATCCCCTCTGACCTCTTACCAGCATTAAAAATTTTCTTCACGGCCTTCCAGAAACTCAAAATTTCAACAACAGCCCTAGCGATTGACTGCTCCGATTACAATTGACGAAGAGACGTGTGTTCATTCAATGAAACCGCCTCACGCCACCAAACCATTAACAACTACTTCAATTTGCAACAGTGAAACTGAAGAGATGTGTTTTGGCCGCAGGGAAAAGAAATGGTGTTTTAAGAGTTAGGAGTTGGCAACAGGGAGAGAATGAAATTCCAAGTTCAAATTGAGTGGAAATGTGTTAAAAGAATGTTGTGTTTTAAGTTCTGGTTTAGGTGTTTGAAAAATATAACTGTGGTTAAAGATTAAACTTTGCCGTTGATGATTTATAATTTTTAGCAGTGTGAAAATCGTAATTAGATTACCGTCTCTCCTTTTTTTTCATTTTAAACCGTAAGGATTTATATCAAACATCTTAAAGTAAAGAATAAGTACTGATCTTTTAAAAAAAAGAAAACCTGTGGAATAAATTTACAAAACCTTGTAATAAGAATGTTTTAAAACCCTGCATTTTATTATTTTTTAAATATTGCATTTATTTATTTATTTTTTGACAATTTTTTTAACATTTTTACACGATAAAAAACTCAAATGACTTCTTTAAATTGTTTTTTAAAAGGTTGGGTACTACCCCATCTGAAATCCTTTTTTACAAAATCTATAAGGGATTTAAGAACTGTTATTTTTATGCTAAACTGATTTAAAGAAATCGTTCAATCGATACTTTAAATGTCAGTATTAAATTCAAATTAATGTGTATATTTGATCACGAATACTGTAAAAGCTACTAATTTAATTACTATTAAACTTTGACCACAACGTTAAGTTGTTTACATTTTATTAAAGTATTTTAAGTAATTAATTGCGAAGGAGGAACTCCATAAAAATCCTGGTTTGTTTTTGGAGAACTTAAAAAAGAACTATCTCATGGAGCTGGTCTGATCCAGACCAGAGGAAGAAGAAGAATAGTAATTAATTTAATAAAAGGTGTTCTTATAAATTTGTTTTTCTTCGGTATTTTTTCTGCAAACAAATACGACAGTTTTGCTTTTTAAGTAAAAACTTGTATTAATTTGTACATTATTGAATATTAATTTTAGTTTTTATTTTATAATAGATACTTCCACCTTTTTTAAAGCGTTTGTTTACTACATTAAAAGAAGCTTCAAATTACAGCGACCAGTTAGATCTATACGTTTTAAAAACATATTTTAAATATTAGCATGTTTAAAAAAATCATCTTTTGTTTAAATCAAATCGAGGAAAACTCTTAAAACTGGATGGATAATTGTAAATTTAATAATTTTTCTTACTATTTTTGAGAATTCACATTGTAAAAAAGATATAGCAATGAAAATGTCTTATTCATGCTAGCCCCTATGTCAAGAGACGATAGAGCGAAGATTTAAAAATATATATAAATTCCAAATATATAGTTGGTTGCTGTTGGTTTTGTTTCTAATGGCCACTTAGGAATATCCAAGATCCATCCGCAAAGGCTATCTTTGGTAGTACTATGTAGCTAACATAAGGGTATATGCTTATTTTCATTCAGCTGAAATTAATATTTATAGTACAACTAATTACCTAAACACATCTGACAAGTTCTCGCTTTTCACATTATCTTCCACCACTCACCTTAAAATTATGTAAATTTAAAACAAAAATTAAAGAGCTTTAAAATTATTTACTTAAAATGTACCACGCCCATTTTGTCTGTGACACTTTCTAATAGGCCCATCTGCTACAGCAGTCAACCAGATAAAGACAAGGTCAACACTACTTTGTAAGCTATTCATAAAGACTGACAGAAAAGATAACGTATGACTTATAACTACAGCAGTGCTACAAATGTTATAGATAGTAAAGATTTTTCGAAGATACTTTTCTGACCGGTTTAGCTACTTGTGTATGTAATATGGAAATAAAGCAAGTTTTGGATTTTTCGTACCTGTCCCAACGTGGGCAAACATCAAGTTGAAACATGTCGAGATGATAATAGAAATATGTATGTGGGTGACTTAATGGGGAATTGGCACTCTTTGAATTAATTTAAATTGCTTTGACAAAATATTTATATTGCATTCACTTAAAAGGTTAAGGAACTTGAGGTTGCTAGAATAACTTCAACATTCTCATCCAGCATACACAAGTTGCATGTAGCATAAAGTATTTATCAATAAATCAAATTTTTTATTGCTATTTTAACAAAACAAATTGGTTATTCGCCAGGAGGAAAACCCGTATTGGCGATAGAAAAATTACAACTAAAATGTAATATGATAAAGAAAATAATTACATTGAAGTTGAAAAAAGCAATAAGAAGTTAATAAAAATTAGAATAATAATATACACTTAATTTGATTAGTATAAAGAAAATAATGGCACAGCAAGGCATTAAAATTTATGCTTCTAGATTTAAATGATAAAAAACATCCAAATTTTATATGTTACTAATAAAATTATACCATGATTGTTTGAAATTATTAGTAATTGGAAAACTCTGAAACTCAAGTGGGAAATAATTATATAATTTTGAAGCAAGATAGAAAAAAAATTCTGAAGATTTCTTTGTGAAAACGAGGAGTATTGTATTGTGGGTCTTCTATTAGAGATATTACCTTTTAAAGTCACAAATATTTTTATTGGGACATAGAAAATGCATCATTCGATATAATGCAAAATAGCGGATTGTTAAGATATTTAAATTAAGTTACAGGGATGATCAAATTTAGAGTTTAATAAATTTTTTTTAATTTAATATTAAATAAGATTTATATTCGCCACCCCAAACTATATTACCAATACTTATTAATGATTTTGGAATAATTTCAAACTTATAGCAGTTCTGAAGATCATAATAATGAATAAAAGGGTAAAAAAATAACGCTTTATTATGATAATTTAAAATACACAAACAATAACTCAAAATAGATCAATATAAATAATATTTAAAGTAAGAAAACCCTTTTTCAATTATAAAAAATGAGCTATACTCATTCCATGGTTAACTAAGTACTTTTAATATCTAAAATAATAAAATATTTATCCAAATGATTAATAACTTTAACACTTTCCCAAAATTACAATTTTTGACTCAGAGGTCCTTTGGTGTATTCCCACTTTTCTTTTCTGTATATCTCTCAGCATTCTTAAGTCGTATTTTACTCAACCTTTTTTATAAAATATTAAAATTTAGTTGGATCAACATAAGAAAAGTATAACGCATTAGCCATTAGTAAATTCAAAGTAAATGCATAAAAATAATGCATTATCATTTCTTCTATCCAGGAAAAGCAATAAATATTAAATAACTTACTAGAACATCTGTATAAGATACAGACAAAAAAGTCATGAAGGGCAAAGAAAAATTTCTGTCTTTGATATAAAAAAAAGAAAAGCTTTGCTTTGTTAGTAACCTGATAAAAATGAACCACACAAATGCATTAGTTTAATACGATTATTGCAAGTTAATTGAGGAGAATAACACCCCAATGTATATTAAATAACACTCAATACTAAATTCCCCCCCCACTACATTTTTGTACACACAGAACTTTTGTGAATACAAAGCAGGATTAAAATACAAATTAGGAATAAAGTTTTAAAATATTCAACCTTTAAAAATGTCATGTTTTCATTATCGAACTTAAAATTAAATTGTGAAATTTAATTGTTTGCCCTATTTAACTACCTCAATGTTTACAATTAATTTAGATTTTCCAACTAAAAATTATAAATTTCAGACAAAATTTGTAAAATTTTGGTATGAAGTATCACATTTGTAAGTTTTCAGAATATTTTTATCAGTCTTTGAATGTTTAATCATAAAATATGGCGTCAATTGGTCGTTGAGATCAAATCCCGTAATAAGTTGTTTGAAAGTTCTTGCTTCGTAACTGCGACCATCACCATACCCTAGATCAAAAAAATGGAAATATTTTGAAATTGAGAATTCTTTTAGAAATTCTAATGGCTTATTGCATATCCTCAAAAGAATCCGAACAGTTTGATACAAAAAATGTGTTATACGGATCAGTAATTAAAAAGTTTTTCTCTGATAGAAACCACGTTCACCAAAATGTTTTTTAGAATAGAGAGATAATCGATAAGTGATTTAACTCTGTCAGAGAAAAATACTAGGTATAACATTATGGTAGTAGTCTCACGAAAATAGACTTGGTTAAATGTTTTGACAAAACCTCATACCGTGACTAGAATTTCGTAAAAGGCCTACAGCAGCCAATTTGATGAATGCCAGATACATTCTTTTTGGAGACTAATTGATCGGCTAACTGGACATAAGGTCACGCAGATAAACCAGGACTTGTGGCAACCCAGAATCAAGTTCATGATCCAACTAAAAAAACGCGAATTTTATAAATCGCAGCTGAAGGTCGACGCACAAGAAACGACATCGCCCACAACCGAAAACAAAAAATCGGCATATTTTAAAACGGTGAATCCATTCCAACATTTCATTCGACAACGAGAGAGAGAGATCGCCAAAAATCTCTTACTGTCGTCGGTGGATAATTGATTCCTTTTTAAAAGACAGGAGAGATTAAACTTTCCCTCTCACAACAGCCAAAGAAACGCGAGAGCTCTTCGGAAGAACGACGGAAAAGAGAAAAAAAGAGAAATTCGCCCTTGTCGGAAGAAGCAAACACGAGGAGAACGCAACAAAAAAAGAATGCCTTAGAGGCGATAAAGAGCCAGGCGTGGTAGCGTGACCGAGTCGGGGGGGAAAATCAGACGGCGCGGGGGGGAAACTCAGACGGTCAAAGCTTTGCGCCAGACACTCCCTAATACAAAAAAGATACTTTGTTTATACCGTGTCACGTGACTCAGGTGATGATGTAATAGCCAACTCGCGGCGAGCGCCAAATGGAGAGATGGTCGCCAAAGTGTGGCGTTCTCAGTTGTCCCACATTCTGAAGGATTCGCTCCTACTGCTTTTATCCGACGTTGTTATATTAATCGTTGCTTTTTGAAAGAGACACTTTGTTCGCGATTGTTTTGGTTTTAACAGGTGTTTGTGGGTAGGACAACTCATAAAAGCTCGCACCTGATGTCTGATTTGAATACGCACGAAGCCGTGCGTTTACTGCACTTTTTATTCAGTGGAATGTGCGGCAGGTGTGGAGAGCTATTTTTAAAAATGTCGTGGGAGATTATTAAATTCTGGAGCGATTATCATAACCTGTGAAGGTATGAGGAGAAGCTGCATAAATCTACTCCAAGGATGTCTCCGCTGATTATTTTAAGAAAATAAAAGAGGCTTGCTCTTTTGTTATTATAATAAAAAGATATCCACCCTCAGACGAAGTATTAATATCTCCCACTACATAAAATCAATTGATGATAGAGATACTTACCCAAATCTTTAATGGAGAAAAACACTGCCAACCTGTTATGAGAGAAATTATCACATTAAAAAAAGTTTTATCGAATACTTAGTGCGTAAAATAAAACAATAAAGTTATAAAATCTCGTAACAAAATATCCATTTATCTAACACTCATAATTCATAACAAGGCATTCTAATCTAAGTGAATGGAAGATTACTAAAAATTTAATTTAAAAAAGGTTTAAACCCCGAGAAATTGAATTAAACACAAAGATAATGCATTATAAACCAAGATACACAAAAATTGGAAATTCCCATGCGTATGCTTTATATTTCTTTATGAAAGTGTGATTTCATTTATTGTTATTTATGCGGAACACCAATTCCTATCTACGACGAATCTAGTTTTTGTTACACATTTAAAGCACTGTTCTTTCTGCACACTTTATTTAAAAATAACTATTCACTCAGTATTACTATATTTATACCAGACAAATGATAGAGTGACAATTTTACACAAGAAAACAAAATATTATCCCATGATTGTCTCGATATTCTATGATAAATTGATGGGTGATGGCATTATTTATTTTTTAATAGGATCCATGTAAGTTCTTGAAAATGAAGTTCTATTTTCTCATCTCTGAAAGATTATTTATACTGCCTTATATCTAATGCTAAGACGCCTAAAGTAATCCAAATTACCCTGAAAACCAATCCAATTATGTATTTAAAAAAACAATAATCTTCAAATTAGTATTTTTAGTCTCACAAAACCTAAATGGGTTTGTTCCCTCGACCTCAGATGTCAACTGCATTCACAAACTGACATCGAGTAAACACGGTTCCAAAAACTCAGACACTTACCAGTCTCAACTCGGCACAACCCTCAGCTATTTCATAACCCGCGGTGGAAGAAGAGAAAACGATCAGAGCGATGACCACTTGACATTAAATAATTTTTAAAAGCATTAATTAGATGGGTATTCGCCCGGAATGTTAAGCAGGGAAGAGAAACAAGTACTACCCGAATTAGTTCGTGGGTAGAGACTGTTCTGGAATGGTGATATAATAATTCTTTCAATGTCACCAGTCTCCATCACAAGAAGAAAAAGGATTCTGAATACCCCCTGCTCTTAAGTGTCCTTTTTGTTTGTCCTCCTTGGTGGGACCGTCTGTTAATTACATTCTGTTATTTTATTTAGGGTGATGAGGAGAACCCTGTGGATACCCTGTGTTAGGATAGTGTTAGGATCTGTGGATACCCTGTGTTAGGATAGTGTTAGGATACCCTGTGCATTGTGCAATCGCAACTCTATTTATTTGTACCTATGGTTATGCCGTGAATTGAAAGGTAGAACGTAATAAACGTAATAAATGTAACATTGTTAAAAAATCAACTTTTTCATAAGTATTATGCGTGATTTTCTTCCTGTTATGAATTTACTCCCATTAAAAATATATGAACACTGAAGAAAGATATTAAGAGTGATAGAATATCATAGCGATAGAATCCTTACACACCTGTTTGGTTTGCACCCTCTCAAACACAAATCTGTTCAAATGAATCTCTTGAGGGAAAAAAGGGAAAAGGTCACGTATACAAGGATGGACTAGCATTGCTTTAGGTCAGTTTTCATCAAAATTATTTTACAGTAAAATCTTCTTTGTTTTCACATTTAATAGTTTTATTTATATTAGCAGCAACTGATCTATTACTTTGTTGGATCTGCATCTTCAACATAAAAACTGAGCATATTGAAGTATACTTTTAGGACAAAAAGGAATTAAAATTAATATAATTGCCCCCCATGGATAATGGCAATGATAAATTTCCTTTCAAATTTTATGAAGTAATTATTTTTAAAATTTTGAAAATATTAGATTTAGGATGTTTATCTTCTACCTACAGTAAAACTTATTTAACAAATAAATTATAATAACTTCTGAAATATTTTTATTATTACGTCCTAAAGTTAAAGAAATATATAAGTATCATCAATGTAATATTTCTCTCTTATCTTTTTATATTCACTCATTTGTAGGAAAAAAAAGTTAATAGAAAAAAGCATCTAGATAATTTTTATGTATCAACTAATATGATTACAAAAAAGAGAAGAAGCAAAATTTTATTAGAAGAATCTAAAAAAACGTCCCTCAATGTGCTTTTGAGGGTCAAATGTTTCTATCTATCTGTCAGAGTAATGTAATTTATACACAATGTGTAATTTACAAGTTGACAACTCGTTATTAGGTTTCTACATTCCGCATCTCTGTAATCATCTCTATGCTTCTCCCTTCCTAAATGTTGCCTGTCTTTAAACATGGTTGCAGAATTGCATTTGCCGTCTTAATTATTTGTTGGAAAAAACTCAATAAATATCCGAAAATATTTTGGTGTAGAAGTAGATTCAAACGCAATTTTCATTGTTTTGAGTGTTTAGTCGGGAAAAGTATTTCATAATTTTATTTAGAGTTTATATATAGTAAGGAACTCAACAGTAAGGAACTCAATTCTCAAGTGCAAGAGCGTCCACAAACATGCCAAAAAGAGGTAACTTCACGCATTTGGTATGAGCTGTGCAACTAGGGATTCTGGGTAAGGACTCTCTTAAGTCTGAAAGTTTGATGGAATACCTTTTTGATTTTTCATTGGAAAGTTTGAAGACGTGGGTACATGGCATGCGGAAGAAGTTTTAATATCCATGAATTAACGTATTCTTGAAAACTGAGTGAATAATTTTTTAAGGGCTACATTATCCTTATCCTTTCCAATGTCCTCTAAAAGTATAAAATAAAAATTGGAGTTGTCCTTGAAAAAGTTACTTTCTATGTTGAATTCTCCATTGGAAGATAACCTCCACATTACATATTTATTAAGAAGTTACATCTTTCTGCATAGCCATTTCCTTACAATAGAATCTCTTTAATCTCTCATGGCCATGTTTGTCTACTCTCCTCCTTTTCAGAATTGCAATAACTTTTACTTTTCCTACGTAGATTCAGAATCGTTTTCGGTTAGCACTCCAAGAAGTTTGAACCAGAAATTTGATATCTCCTTGATAACGTTTAAGGGGGATAAAAGGTGATGGTAATGTAATGACGGGAGGATACAGTTATTTAAATAAAAACATTTTTTAAACAATTAAAATTCCAAAAAATGTAGAGTTTATCACAAATTGCAGTATTAAACAATACGATTGAGCAATAAACATTTATTACAAATTAATAAACTTCACCAAACTATGTAAAAAAATTTTGAATTTAACGTTAATAAAAGCGAAATAAATACAAATTATTTACTTTTTGTTCTTTAGCTATTCCCTTATGTTATAACTGATTTATAAATTTTGTAAATTTATAAATTTAAAATTTCCTGTTAACAAGATTTAATAATTAAAACTGCATCAATTTAATCAAAGCATTTACCCATTAAAAAAGTAAATTAGCTTTCTAATGGCTTAGTTTAGAACATATTGTGCTTAGGTTAATTAACATAAAAGGTCCCTAAATTAACCCCTGTTTACAAAAAGAAAGACACAGGTTCATCTCCATAATAGCTTCCTCAAACGCAACAACTATCGATTAATCGATATCTGACACAGTATTTGTTTCAATATTACCATATATGTGAAAAAAAACAGGAAAAGTGTGTTTAAAATAATTAATATGAATCAATAATTTTATTTCAAATTCAACAGTTTTTATGTTTATTTGTTCCTTTCATTTACTATTTTGGACACAGAATAATTCTTCTTTTTAATTTCGAGCTTTTGAATTAAAATTTTATAACGAAAATAGGATGTAAGAACATTTTAACTATGTAAAACCTTTAAAAAATAACTTAGCAAAAAATGAAAGATTCAAAGAATTTTACAAGTATTATTATGGGTATTATCAATAAACAATAATTAAGACATAAAACATCGTTTCAATCCTTTTTTAGAATTAATTACTTAATAGTACTATATTTTTTTTCAATATGTGCTTTATCTATGTTAGCAAATGAAACTATTTTTATTGCTTCGATTTTTTTATTCTTAGTATCTATCAAGCACAAACATTCGAGCACATAAAAATCTCCTAACACCGGAGTTTTATCAGGAATTTTCGAAAATGCTCAAATACTTTTATAGTTTTATGTTTTTCTTTCGCCTAACCCTTTCCTCTAAACTCTGAACAATCAATCACTAGAAACCTCAACGAGTTAAAGAACTAAAAATCTAACTTAAAAGTAAAAACAAACATGGCGGTGAAGTTGGAATGAGAAAAAGAGGGATTTTATAACAAACCGAAAACCACTGGATTTAGGAGAGCCAAACCACAAATTAGTGTATGTAGTTTATTTGCAACTAAAAAAAGGGACTTTCCTCTTGGTGAAAATAATTCGACTTACCCTCTTTCGTTAAGGTTATGGTAGCAAAACGGATCCTATTTAGTTAGATAACTATGATCTGTATACTTTTGCTATTATCACAGAATTTTTTTATAAAAAATAAGCCTATCTGAGATTTTTGTCTTGGAGGGACTGAGTTACCAAAAAGTTTACATTGCATGAAACTTTTTAAACATAAAAGATTAAGTTTTTCTTCATCTTCAATTAACCCATCCTTAAATTAGGCCTTTTTCATGCAATTAAGGATACTAAATTTAATTTATTTTAATTTAAGTGAAGAGTTTTTATTAAAATTTGGTAAATGGTTTTAGTTTAGGGTTTTTCATCCCGAGCATACTCCCTTTTCTTACATAGATACTGTGTGTAACAATCTACTTAGATTTCCACAATTTTCTTTCTCTTTTAATATACCACACGGCAAAAAGTTATAATAAATAGGTCTATCTTGTGAAAATGAAAAGCAGTAGTTTTACAATAATTTATTCTCTCTCCACAGTAATTTATATTTTAGCAACACATCTAAAACTTCAAAAACTTTGTAACTTGACTGGTCAATCGATAATTTACAACTTCACTCATGATTGGATAATATCCAATAAGGAAACTAATTAGAATTCCAGGAGAAAATTGGATATATTTAATCTTCCTTTATCTAATGCAGTTACCAATTACTCAGAACATTTTTCATTCCTGCTTAAATTAGAGCTTATTGGAAGAATTACGAAAATTTGCAATATTTCAAAAGTAATGGGGAAACATTCTCTAGATAATTGGGTGACCGATGTATTTAGCACTGTTACAGAATAAGTGAGACATTTGTTTAATGACAGCTTCAAACTGACCATCAACGATAGTTAAATTCTCTTGTCATTTTAAACTAACTCTCTTGAAGGTTATAGAAATAATGATGAAGTCAAATACTTTTAATTAGAAATAACCTCCAGTTGATTTTAAATTAAATTTGGTTTCAGTTTGTCTCTTTTAGGAAAACGCCATGTTATTTTAATTCGCTTTTCTGGTTAGATAGTTCAAATTTGTTTTATTTGTTCAAAAAATTATTTCGTGTTAACTTCCAAAAATTTAAATTAGTTTTCGTTGTTTCGAGGTACAAATTAAAATAACCATCTCGTTTAATGAGATACATTTTTCAAAGGGTGACTTTATCTCAATTTTTGATGTTATGATAGCTATTCCATTTCAACTGAAATTTATAACATTTAACATATTTTTAAACTTTTCCAGACAGAAAACTAATATTGTCTCTCGAAAAGGTAAACTTAATCTATTCAAGAAATAATACTTTTGAAATAAACTATTCTTAAAATTAAGTTATTGAAAAATATTGCTTTTACAATTCCTACCATTGTTTCCGAAAATTTACACATAGAAATTTAAATTAAAGTTCTATTAAGAAATCTTCAAAAATGGACCCCACGTGCTTTATACGAATTAATTCGAAACAGAATTTTTTTTTGTCATCAGTTTTGAGACATAATTTAATTATCTACTTTCATCACCAATTTACATAAAATATTTTAAATTTAGGTGTAAAAGATATTTAGTTGAATTCATGCATCAGTTTTAACTTTTTTTATATTTAAATTTTTTACTTTTTAGTTAACAAATTCAGTTACACCAATAACACTATTTTAAAATTTTATTAATTAGTGTTTATCATGAACATCTCAAAACTTTCTTATTTATAATAAGAGTTTCATTAAATTAAAGGTTATTTTAAATTAACAGTTAACGAAAAACTGAGTGTTTTAAGTATAGTGCAGTCCTTTAAAAAACCCACTTTTTCATTTTTCCTTCATTAAAAGATTTAAAAATATGATAATTAAATCGAACAAAATAGTGTTATAACGGCTCATCCTCCCCTACATTTTAGTGCTTAGTATTTTTAATTCCAACTCTTCGTTACAAATTGGCAGACAATTAAGTAGGAATCCAAAAAAACCCAATTTTCCTTAAAAAAAAAATATGTACCCTAGAAAAAACCCACGCTTGAAAATACTCAAAGAATTAAGAAAAATATGATTTTAAGGTTTATTTTTATAGAATATAGTATAGTTAAGATAATTAAAACCAAGTTTATATCAAATGATTTCTAAAATTAAAACTGTGATAAGATTTACTACTCAATAATTTTGCCTTCAAAACACAACGACAATAGCGTTTTTATAGTTGTATTTTGATGTAAATGACTTATTAAATACAAATACTCAATGTAATTTTTATAAAAAAGCTTAAAAAACGGTAATTTTCACTGATATTTTATTTAAACCCCCAAATATTAACTCTCAAAACCCATTTTCGAGTAAAACTCGGTAAAATGCTATAATTTCATGTAAAATGGCTTTTTTTGGTATCATTGAGTTTTTATCAAAAATACTGAAAAAAATCGAAAATTAAAGAAACAACCATTCTATTTGCATAATTAGTTGTATATCATGAATAATATTAAATATATATTTAATATTATAAAATATATTTTTCATTAATTTTTATTTATTTTGTCATTTAATACAAAAGGAAAAATGGGGTATTTTTAGGCACCCTATGGGTTTTTTTCACCCCTCATTTGAAAGACTACCGTTAGGTCCCTAATTGGCTGACTGAGCTGAAATTTTAGTATTTTATTCTCATAATAACGGGACAACACAAAATCACGTAAAAATGCTTTAAAAATATGCATAAATAAATCACATTTTTTGCAAAAAAATCGACATTTTCTGCTTATTCAAAAAACTAAATAAATAAACTGTTCTTTGACTTTTTTTACATTCCCTGCCACTCTAAATGGCATAGAAAGACAGGGTACATGAGAATTTAAAATTATTTCAATTATTTATATAAAATATCTTGATGGGTTTTTAGGGTACAAATTAGAGTGGGTTTTTAAAGGACAGCACTGTTATAAACTTTTTATTTCCTTTCCCCCTAAAAAATCTATTTCGCTCGTTAAAATGATAAAACTCTTTCCTGAAATTAAAAGGGTAAAAGTGGAAAAAAATATTGAAAAATCATTGACATTTACGGCCGTATTCACCGGTAACCTGACCGGCGGTCTGGTCAGGAAACCATGGTTACAGCCTCTGATTGGTGGAAGGAAAATATTGAATTATTTTTCCACCAATCAGAGGCTGTAACCATGGTTTCCTGACCAGACCGCCGGTCAGGTTACCGGTGAATACGGCCGTTAATATTCCTTTTATTTGATTTGGTGCCTCGAATCAGTTTTACATCTCAAAATATTAAGAAAGTAATATTCTTTTAACTTCTACAGATGCTTCATAAAATTTTTAAAGTTTCAAGACAATTTACACTGTAAAAAATTGTTCTTCTGAAAACGGAAATAGTCTGGCAGCATTTCCGTTATTCAAACCATGATAAAAAAATTTAACTAATAATAATTACTGTGGTTGGACCTGCGCAACCTTTGGATTCGGAATCTCAGAGAACCAGGCCAGAATGGAGAACCAGGCTTCGGAATGGAGAACCAGGCTAGTTTATTTGATAACTGCTTCTGTGCTAAATATTTTATTATAAAAACTTATTCAAGTAAATGAAGAAAACGTACAGTGCTGAAAGTTTAGATTATTGGGGTTTTAAGAATACCTCTCTCTTAAACTGTTTCCTAAGTTCAGATTTCCAAAATATTTAAAAACTAATTTTTGGTGAATGTATTTTTAATATGACCTCAATTATAAAATAGTTTTCCATCGAGGCGGACGTGCGCGTTAGAAGAAAGCTTTTCTGTGGGTTTTTATGTTCAAATGTTCACTTTTATTCGATTGTAAAATTGTTTTTATATTAGGTAATTACACTTTAACACAGGAAAAATACGTTCGTAGTCTCAATATGAAAAATTTATATTTTTGTGTTAGGCTTAAGAAAACACTGGATAAGTTCGTGAAAGTGTGAAAGTTTTCACGGGTAAAATTCTGTTTTCCAGCTTAAGGAGTTATTCCGTGAAAAAATTACGGAAAAGAATACGTAAAGAGACTATTTTCTTAAAAGAGTATCTTTTTCTTTAGCGGATGTTTTTTGGAATGCTATAAATACTTTAAGGTAGTTTCATAGTGTTTTTTATTTGAATAAGCTACTCAAAAAGTGGGAGGTTTTCCATCTGTAACGTATTAATCCTTAATTTTATGAACTCTCGGTTATAGTGAACCTAGGGAACATCTTAATCTTTCCCCAAGAAAATTTTAATTAACTAATATTATTTTTTTACGTTTATAGAGTAAAAACTGAAAAATAAAAAACGCACAAAAAATTTCACTACTGAAAAAACAAACTGAACTAAATTATAGTGACCGAAAGTTTTATCTTCAAGGACATTTCCCCACTAAATAAATTCCGATATACAGAAAAAATCACCCTTCAAATAAAATGTCAACATATGTCCTTTATTTCTCAAATGAAATACATTCCATACCACCAGATGAGTTTAGAACGGTCCATTGCTCTGGGAAAATAAGAGTAAAATAGGATGTATTTTTCACCTATTCTCTCATAACTTCTTTTAGAGTTCTCAGACTCAAACTATTCTCAGTATAACATTAGTTGCAATCTTTATTAAGCAAGCCAGTCGTAAGAATGTTTCTAGTTCCCATATCTTACTTTTAAGGCTAGACATTCACTTGAGACCTTTTGGGTATTTGTGCTAAAGTTTTGCAATCCGCGGTAGTATTTATTTCTTGGTAGAATCTTTTGATCTAATCTCATTTCTTTAAAGTCATTTGAGTAAATTTGACATTTTAGTTATGGTTATAGTCAATCAATGGAGTATGAAAGAGTTATGAAAGAGTATGAAAGTATGAAAGAGTATGAGAGTATGAAAGAGTATGTCTATGTTAAAGGCACTTGAGGAAGATAGTTTAAAAGTGAAAACTTTGTCGAAAAGACTAAATTTGATCTCTCTGTGTTCGTAAATGTTTTCTACCAACATAGCGCTTAAAACTATTTTTAATAAGATAGAATTAAGTAGTTTATCAAATACTGCAGCTGTGGGGAGACACTAGCATTTTATTATGTGGCTGTTTTGATGTCCACAGATTCAGGTGGAAATACGGATACAATGTGAAAGTAATAGCGGATCTACACTACTGATTTATTATTGAAGATTTTTTTTCTCGTTTCTCTAGCACGTTGAAATGAATAAAGTGAATGTTGTTCTAGAGGTATTCAGCAGTATAGCTCTGAACGATATTCTGTTGAGAGAATCCACTAAAAATAATTTCAAAAATTGAACCATTTCAAAACTATTTCTAGTTTTCCAACTTGCGATCTGTTTTATTAGAAGTTTTTCACTGCTTTTAAGATAACTGTATGGTTTTTATTTTACTATACTGTTTCAAGCAGGAGAGAGGGGAGAGAGAGCAGCCTCTTTTAAACCACTTCATTCTTCCTTTCAAACGGCGCTGCTCACTGCTCAGGGTGATTGCTAACTACTCGGTAACTATTTTGGCGCTCCCCCTCGAGGATCAAAACAAAACACGTTTATTTTTACCCATCCCTCCAAAGTGTGTTTCACCAGCACCTTACTACATGGTTAAAACAATGCTCCCAAAAAAGCTAGCGATCATTAAAGCCCCTTTCCGTACAGACGACGTCTGGTTTTTCGAAAAGGACCGGGCCTCTTCAGGAGGGATGATGACGCATGTCGAGCTGTCACTCAAGGCACCGGATAGAATGTTGCTGGTGTCAAGACGGTGATCGGCCGTTTGTTGTGATCTGTCGTGAGCGGTTAATTGGATCTCGCTGGTGGTAGTTAGTAGTTAGTGATACTCTCATTTTAAGTGCAGTGTATATTCTATTGAATCGACTCCGAAAAAGAGTACCAAGGCTTCTGGCAAAGAGTTGGCGCGTTATCGCTTGCTTAGCAATCTCAAAAGCATGCCCTTAAAGCTTGGCCAAGAATGCACGTATACTTGCAGCACGCCACGTCATAAAAGTTCGGCAGTGAAAACAATTTTTCAGTAAGACCGATGTCATGTAACGGTGGTCACACGTGTTTGCGGTCATCACGTGACTGCGGTTTTTGGTGGTGTTTCTATAATAATTATCTTTGCCACTCTTTACTCCAACGCAATCTCTTTTTTCTATGGTGTTACTCGTTGTGCGAGGAGGAATGCCATCAGGTGTTTTGATGTTGTCTTTCTGCTTGTAAGAAGTGGATTAGCAAAAATGGTTGAAGAAGAGTTAAAGGTTTCCATAAAAGAGTTGTTCTGTTATGTAGCGTTAGATATCATGTAATGGTATGACCCCTTCCTTTTTTTAAAAAATTTACTGTCTTTTGAAATAAGAATTTTGATAGTACCCCACCAGAAATTAAAAATTGGACTGTGTATTTCAAAAAATATCATATAGTTCTATATCAAAGTTATGTAGTTGAGTAAAGTTAGTATAGAGGAGAAACCATCTTTTCTTTTTCTTAAAACGACAACTGTAGCCTTAGACTAGACTGTTTTCTTTTATGGGTAAAGGAAATTCTCCAGCCTTTTTTTTAATAATGGCTCTCACATATTAATAATTTTACCTATTTATTATAAATTCACAAAAACATCTTGGTACAATCAGAAGTTAAATCAGTTAAAAGTTTTTTTTTCAATGGCAGGTAATTGAACAGTTACGGATAACAGAGTTCATTAACCATCAGTTAAAAGTAAAACTGTTTAAAATCTGTCGAAAGAAATGAGAAAACTCAATGTAAATACTTCTAAACTTGTTATACCTCCTGTACCTAAAACCCAAATCAATTTAACCAACATAAATTTATATGCGTTTGGAAAGGGTTAATTTAGTTAGAATCTTAGCCAAGTAGGGATAGTTGGTATTATAAAAGTAAGACGATTAATCATAATTTAATTTTTATAATAGTGTTATTTGTCTGATCAGTGGTTGTTTGACATATCACGGTTGACTAAATACTATACGGTCTAGTCGAAATAAGGAAATCTTTAAAGCGATACCAATAGATAGCAAAAACTAACTTTTGGAAAAGCACTTAATTTTTATACTGTATGCATTGTACGTTATGGGTAGAGTATGTGACGATCTTAACGTGAAAAGGTGTCAAATGTTTCTTATAATTCAAGAGTTGACTAGCCTGTATGAATCTAATAAGCTGTGACCAGATCCTGATGTCTTGAACATTAGCAATACTATAGACAGCAACTTAAGTTGAACCTTCTACGTCACTAACAAAGTAGTTCCCATAGCGGTGTCTGAATTTCGAGTGAAACAAAGAATGTCAATTTTAAATAGGATTATTTCATTAAATGTATAAAGAGTGTCTTTTTATCACAATTCGCGTATCGAATTTATTCCTATCAACCCAACAGGCTTTGTGTTTACTCACTTTCTCCTTCCGCTTAGTGACGTACTGGGTTCAGGAAACGTTGCTGTGAAGTATAGTACAAAGAAAAAAAATTCTCAAAAATTTTACTCAAAATTTTAATTGACTAAAAGTTAGAATTTTTTAGTGTAAAATTTATTAAAAAATATAAAAATATCAAGATGTTTTTTAAACTTCTTGTTTGGCTCACGTGTTATAACATCGATTCTCAGTTTAATAAATTCTTTCGCGGTACAAATTTAAAAATGGGTGTAATCCAAAATAGTACCTACTTGCACAGTTGTTAACCACTTATACACTACACATCTAAAAATGTAAAGAAAACCACCATCTTCAATGAAGCAATATCCACTAATACCAGTCACTCAACTCATATAGAACAACCTATCATCATGATTAGGCGCATCATCACCATCACCTTTAACAAAGGCTTTTTTTTTCATGTTAAACCACTAACCTACTGCATTAACCACCAATTCATTAATCCTTCGCAGCCTGTACCAGAAGCTCGCTCACAACCATCGTTCATCTCCCCTCACCACACAAAGCAAATCGGCTTTTCAAATCAGATAAACAAAGCCGAAGAAGCCGTTGCCAACATCGGGTCGACAATAAATTACTATCAACTCTTTTTTTCCCATCGTGCCCGGCCGATCATCTCCCCCTTAATGGACACAGAGGTCTGCAACATAGTTGCAAGGTTTTACTTCTTTTGTTATCTATCAATTGGCTAATGCTGCCGCTAATGGTTTTTCTGCTCCTCTGGTTGTTAATCTCGAGACTTTGCAGCCGCTTTTGGGCCGAAACACACAGGGGCGACTATTGTCGCTCGACCCATTAAGATCCTCATCAAACGGTGGTAAGAAAGAATGGGAAGATGCACTAAATTCAGTGGGAAGTGAAAAGAATGACTTTCGTTTTCCTCCCCTACACTCTTACAATAACAGTTTCAAAACTGAGTAAAAACTACTCAAATGTGAGTATGTCACATACTCAGACTAGAGAGCCTGTATACGAGAGAGAGAGGCGACAACTCGCTTAAAAGCGTCTCTGCGCATCCAATTCTGTCCAAACTGTATCATGCCGCTTGTCTCGCGTCCCATGCTAATCCTATGGAGGGAAACCTAACTCCGTCTGTGGCGAACAGAAAACCGATTTACCCATCTGCGCGCGCTATACTGAGTTGTCGCCTCTCTCTCGTATACAGGCTCTCTAACTCAGACTGGCTCCGAGTCAAGTTCACTCAAATTTGAAAACATCAAATACTCAAAAATAAAACACCATGAGCTTATTTTTGAGTTAGTGAATGTCAATCGGAGTGCGAACGACGAGTGTCAAGTTGATTTGTAAGGTATTTGTAAGCCTAAGATTCCTAATATTTACAAACATAAGTTAAAATAACTGTAATTTGAGTGGTGACTATTAAATTGTTTGAAACTGAGTACGCGTCTGGTGTTTCAAAATTGGAAGCATTGCGTCATCATACTTGAAAACCAAGATGAAAAGATCAATTTAAATTTGAAAGTCTGTAATTCCATATACTTAACCACTACAACTTGAGCAACAAAAGTATTTAATTAAGCAGGAACGAAACAACGATGTGAGAAGCATAACAAAAATGTAACACTATTCGTAAGGAAAATATATACACATATTAGAACAAAAGTTGAAGTGAACAATTAACCTTAACAGTACAGAACTAAAGGACACAGAGTCTTTGATGTTAAATGTTCTATTACGGGGTTTTGGCTCTGGTTGCCACAAGTCATTTTTCTTAGCGTACAGGAGTAGCCTATACTCTATTCATTCAGAATTGGCGCTTGAGAAATAGTGCTTTCCCCCACGCTAGAAGCGTAACCATAGTTACAATCTTCGAGCAGCCAATTGTAAGCCTTCTTCGTCACTTTGACGTGGATAGTTGCTATGGTTACCGATCGGTGTTGGGGGAAGGAAATATTTTCAAGCGTCAGTTCAAAATGAACAGAGTATAGCGCATCACCCCTCAACCCCCTTCTTTCTCCCCACCTTTTAATAATGGGTCGTGCGACAATAGTCATCCCAGTGTGAACACACACTTTCTCTTGTTTTTCGTTTCTCTTAATGCTCTCCTATCTGCGAGGATTGGCTGAGCGTGATGGAATTGACCGTTTCATGGTTCGATGTGCCCCCTCCTGGAGTGCTTGTTCCCTCTCATGGATTATTCATGTCCTATAATCGTTTGCGTTTCGAGGACGATTGCTTGGTGAGAATTCCTCTGGGATTTCTTGTTCCACTTTTTTTGTGATGAAAACGTTAAATCTGCCGGGACTAGTGCGAAATTAGGCGATAACGTTCTTGCATAATCAACTGGTATCCGGGGAGTAATATTGGATCCAAGTACGATATGTGTGGCAAGCTTATTTATGTATTCATTAATAAATACAGGTAATTTGTGTTTTCATCATCGTAGATTTCCCTTTTTTTAAATCTCTTTGAAAAACAAGGGAGGTACTTGAAGGACTACCTAGGTATAAACTCTTCAATCTCCGGTATAACCAACCTCGTCGCGAGAGGCCATGAGCAGAGCTGTAACAAAACGTGTGACTGGAAGTCACAGTCAGCTTAAGAAAAGCCCCTTGTTTCTCCAAGTTAACTTGGTTCTACATGGTAAAGCACTACCACCATGCAACTGTGCTTAATTTTTTAATGAGACAAATCCAATTTAAAAGATTAGTTAAGGGAATGCGGGGAATTAAGTAAAGAAAAATACTACACCTATACTTTTTATTGGTCCCAATAACACCAGTGTCATCCATACTATTTTTCTAACAAACACAATAAAAATCCTTAAGTAAAATGTTCTTCCTTTTAAGAGATCAAATCATTCAAAAATTGAAATCGAGGGGCTAACGTTTATCTTAATTCCGTTTTCTCTTTTCGTATCTCTTTCAAACATCTACTTCCTTTCAAACTTTCCCCACTAAAAGTGCACTTCTAACAAGCATAAAACTAGCCCACATAAATGACTCTCAAAAGCTTTCGTTACAACCTCCAGACTTAATAACAATTATTCCATCTCTTAATGGTAACCCTATACATACACAAAGAGATGTCTCCTTCCCTCTCCATGTTTTTCCCTCCGCCCAAGTGTCACGAGGGTTGGAAGGGATCCTCCGAGTTATGAGCCATAAACCAAAACCCCGGCGTCAGATAACGACTTTTCCTACAAATAAAAGTGACAGAGGTAAAAGATGTTTAAGAAGAGATCCATGGAAATGAATATTAAACAACAGGTAGAGCGGGTCACTTCGGAGATCTGCTATCTTCTCGGTTGAAAGCGGATTTTAAACGTCTCTAAACGGCCTTGATGGATAAAAGAAAAACAGCTGGACGACCCCATGCAGACAATACGTTATTGTTTTTAAAAAAGATACCAAACATAAAATAATATCTTTGGAAGAGAGGGAAACTAAAATGTTTCAGGATGATCAATAAGTTGTTGAAGATTCGTGAGTTCAAAGCGTTTATACATCACAGATGACAACTTAGTAAATTTAAATAGAAAATACATTAATAAATATTTAGTTTAAGTTTCAGTTTCAAACACTTTAAACACAATAGGTCATTTGGTCAGTTAGAAACACACATGGCTTTAAAAAATGAAAAAAAAATTAAGGTTTACAACATTCTTATTTTATAATATTCCATGTCCTTGTGTTATTTTAGCCACTGAAAAATAATTTTTCGGATATCAGATATTTTTTAAACTTAGATTTTATTATTAGGATACTTAACTAAATCTTTTTGTTACTTTAAACTCTCTTACTATATTCATGGTACAAATTCACTTTTTTTTAAATATTGTAACATTAATCATTTAAACATCCTCGTCACACAAACTATCTGTCAAAATTTCAATATTGTTACAAAAATGTATCTTGAGTTGCAAAATCTTTCAACATTAAATTGTACAAAAGACTTGAATGCAGCAACATTTGGGTTCTTAGAAATACATTTTAACTCAAAGGTCAACGGTTCTGAAAAATAGGCCAAGCTTTTGTTACATAAGTTCCAGGCAATAAAATCTACTACTAGTTCTTTTAGAAAATATGACCTTTGGTACTGTGTTAGGAATGTGTTTCTCGGGAATAAAGCAGAAAATAAAATTGAAAACTTCATATACGTTTTATGTGAAATGTGTAGAAATAGAAGGTAAAATTTTGAAAATTTTTCTCAAGCAATTTAAAGTTTAAACTAACTACGATTAAATTTCAAAGATATTTTAATATTTGGTAATGGATAAGAACCGACCTTTATAAAGCACTGAACATACAATAAAAAATATTTGAAACAGAGTGTTTGAATAAAAGGGTATGTTAATTTATCTCGGGTAGCCTGAAGAAAAAACTAATAGTTAAGAATAGTAAGGGATATCGGTAGACTGTTTGAGCATAGTAAAGACTATAATAACTATTACTAATTGAATTCTTATTTATGTGAGAAAAGCGTCCTATTCTTTAGCAACACTTTTGAAGCCACATTTTGAAGCACTGAAGAGATATTGCCATCTATACATAGTAAAACTTAAAGTGATTTTATTCATATTTTAAACCACAATTAAAATTTTAATTCGTTTTAAATCACATACTTTATTTTTTATAGCTTTATGTGTTGAAATGAATAAAAGGATCCCAACACAATATCCGAAAAAAGAATTAAGGCATATTCCATTTCTTGTATGACTTTGAATACTTATCAATGACAAATTTTCAATTTAACCAGTTAAACCATAACACATACAAAATATATTAGAACTAAAATAGTTTTTAAAAGTCTTTAATTTAAAAATAACAAATTTAGGATGTTACTGCTTCAAAAATAAGTCTTGTAAGTTTTTTTGAGCATTATATATAATAGTTTTTGTGTTGCATGCCCTACTTCAAAATTTTAAGAAAACTAGGTCTCGACATTTGTCGTTAACGGAAGCCTTCTTTCAAAAACTCATAGGCTCTAGCTAGGGCTAACAATATACGGTAAAAAACATATCTATAATTTTGATTTTTGAAAATTATGTGTTATAGAGAGAGAGTGGACGGATCAGATATGCTTGGAGGAAATCATACCCAAAGAGATTGATCCAATTAACTAAAATGAAAAAGACACGTTACCGACACAAAATGAGAACTTACGCCGTAAATGAAACTAAATTATTTAAAACATACCATGGGAAATGGATTGATATATTGGTGATCATTATTAAAGAATAAAAAAGATCTACTAGAACCTATACTTATGAGAATAAACTAACAGAAATAAAAGAGTAAAATTTTTGTTATTACAAAATTAATTTCATTTCTTGTGTCAAAAACATTATGGTTCTCTAAAAATAACTTTCAGTGTGCGTTAAACATATTACTAACAAAATATGAATTCTAAGATAACTTAAGCTTAAAGCTCTCTTATACCATTCCTAAGAATTATTCTTGTTCAAAACCTTTAACTATATATTTTATTACCATTACAAGGTCTGTTCGAAAAAAATCAATATGGCAACACACTTAAAAAATGCCTCAAGGTAAAACTCTTTCAAATCACCTCCACGTTTCCGCATAATATTGGCAACAAAATTCTCACAGATCTAACACTTTAACCTTACCTGAAAAACATCCCTTCAAAACAAATCAACCGCGAGGTCACGAGCCCCATCTTCAACCCAAAGTACCTCCACCATTTCCCAGAACCCCCTTCCAATCCTCACGATCCAATACCTGGACCATTCCACCCAGAGAGAGAGATCCCTAATTAACCTTACCAAACTAAACTATTCCTGGAAAAAAGCGGAACAAGGTTAACCCTTCGCGTTCTCGGAACTCTTCGGGAAGGCAGGAACACCCACATCTCGACCAATCGCAACAGCCCCTCCCGCCACTGTCAGAGGGATGATGGATGGACGATTATTCATGCATAGTCATGACCCTAATCGTCTGATTGTGTCCCGCGACGCCTCAAAAGAGACCGAATGTTGTAATTAATTGGGGAGGGAATCAGGTGTGGAAGATCGTGTACAGGTCTTGTTAGCAATGTCGAGGAAGAAGTGGGACTGGTAGAAATTGTTTTCCGGTAGAGCAGACGTCTCAAAAGTATTGCCCATGACAGTCTACCCAAAGTATTGTCCAGACACTAGACTATAGTCTCGAAATTGGCGGTGGTCCATTGGTCCAAGACCACTGAAAAACGGCTCGGACCACTACAAAAAAACACTGGCCCACCGTGCACGCGGACAAGTGACAAAAAATATTCCTTTCTTCCTCCACACCTCAAATACTTATGAAAATCTATTATCTTATACAAAACAAAATAGCCCGCGTAAGTAGTACTAATAGCTTCAGAAGGTCTATCATATATCTTATTTAACACTTCCAGTCTTCCAATTTTTAAGCCTAAACATTAAGCTATTATCATTGCATTCGGGTATGTATCTGCATGACATTCTACAACAATTTATAAATTTTGAAATGTAGGATTTATAATACCAGACTTGGAATTAGTTACTTGATTTAATACCAGACCTGGGAATAAAAGTAGCCTAAATTTAGAAATATGCAGATCTGTATTTATGAGAGTATCTGCATATTGAAATAAGGAAACAACTGCTTTACAAAATAATATTTAACTCAATGTAACCCAATAGTACTTAATAACTTAAATGAATTTTTTTGCACATAAATCTTTAATAATATACACTACTCAGTTAACCTATACAGGGTGTCCCACGAGAAGTGGCCCAACCCTTTAACTTTTGACCCCTACAGATATAGTCATGAAAGTGGGGTCTAGGTATAGTAAAGTGACCATGCCCTATCCGATGAGATAACTTTCAACGCCCTCTAGCGGAAAATTTAGGAGTTATAATTTTTATTTTAAAAACTGTGTGAGGTATGTGAAAAAAGTCAATGACTAAGTTGTAGAGCATCATCGATTTAGTAGGAAAAGACACCTTAAGCAGAAAAATATCTTGAATAAAACCCCTAAAACGCAAGCTCAATTAGGTTGAATTCACGTAGTTTTTACGTCTTAAGACGCCCCTCACGAGGTGAAAATGAGAAATTTTTATTTTTATGATTTAAGTAAATGACTAAAAGCATTCTTAGTTCATTAAATTGAAAATTTCTCATTTTCGCCTCATGAGGAGCGTTTTAAGACGTAAAATCTACGTAAATTCAACCTATTTGAGCGTGCGTTTTAGGGATTTTATTCAAGATATTTTTCTGCTTAAGGTGTTTTTTCCTACTAAATCGATGATGCTCTACAACTTAGTCATTGACTTTTTTCACATACCTCACACAGTTTTTAAAATAAAAATTATAACTCCTAAATTTTCCGCTAGAGGGCGTTGAAAGTTATCTCATCGGATAGGGCATGGTCACTTTACTATACCTAGACCCCACTTTCATGACTATATCTGTAGGGGTTCAAAAGTTAAAGGGTTGGGCCACTTCTCGTGGGACACCCTGTATATTATTGAATATGGTCGCTAAAAGTTTACCTTTTCAATAATTTATTCCCATGACAAATTGTCTGGCATATAAATTTTTAAAGAATCCTTGTCAAGCAATATTTTCTTAAGTTAGGTATTTAAATTTCGGCATGAATTTTAAATATTTCAGTAAAGTGATATCTTCGTGATTTTATTGTTCAGAATAGTTAAAGCAGATATCAACTGTCTGGAGTTAAAACTTTCAATTCCAAGTTTAGAATACACAGACTGGGAAAAATAGGGCTTTGTCTTGAGACTTATATATGTATCTACCTTTTACTTATAACACCTCCAGTGAAATAGAAACTAAGTTAATAAAGTTTTGAATGCATAATTAATTCAGTTCCAAAGGCATATTCAAACCTTTTTCAAGAGGAAGCATTTATTACAAACTGTCTACTTTATGATAAAAGTTATGTAAAATTTTATTCAAAACTGGGTAAAACGTAAAACCCTTGATGTAAAGTAATTTCAATGGCTTCATTTATAAAATTATTGATTAATATACATATACATACAGCAGGTATTCGAAACAAGCATAATTCAACAAAAAAGCTAACATAAATACCTACTGCAAAATTAATAAGAGAAGTTATTTATTTCAGTTTAATTTTAAAAAAATTAATTTGACCTTAAGACCCACAGTTTGAGATTATCGCTAAAGTAAATCATGTTTCAAACCGTCTACGGCTGTAATTAATTAATTTCAAATCAAATCAATTTATTGTTATATATACACATATATTACAAAAAGCATACAACATATACAGGGTGTCCCACGAGAAGTGGCCCAACCCTTTAACTTTTGAACCCCTACAGATATAATCATGAAAGTGGGGTCTAGGTATAGTAAAGTGACCATGCTCTATCTGATGAGTTAACTTTCAACGCCCTCTAGCTGAAAATTTAGGAGTTATAAATTTTATTTTAAAAACTTTGTGAGGTATGAGAAAAAAGTCAATGACTAAGTTGTAGAGCAGCATCGATTTAGTAGGAAAAGACACCTTAAGCAGAAAAATATCTTGAATAAAACCCGTTAAACGCACGCTCAATTAGGTTGAAATTACGTAGATTTTACTTCTTAAAACACTCCTCACAAGGCGAAAATGAGAAATTTTTATTTTTATGACTTAAGTAAATGACTAAAAGTATTATTAGTTCATTAAATTGAAAATTTCTCATTTTTGCCTCTTGAGGAGCGTTTTAAAACGTAAAATCTACGTAAATTCAAGCTAATTGAGCGTGCGTTTTAGGGGTTTTATTCAAGATATTTTTCTGCTTAAGGTGTATTTTCCTACTAAATGAATGCTGCTCTACAACTTAGTCATTGACTTTTTTCACATACCTCACATAGTTTTCAAAATAAAAATTATAACTCCTAAAGTTTCCGCTAGAGGGCGTTGAAACTTATCTCATCTGATAGAGCATGGTCACTTTACTAGACCTAGACCCAACTTTCATGACTATATCTGTAGGGGTTCAAAAGTTAAAGGGGTTGGGCCACTTCTCGTGGGACACCCTGTATTATAATAATATACAACATATATTATTACATATATTCAAAAAATATTTTCCAAGAAAGATACAGAAGAGGATTTAACTTGGTTTAATCAATATGTTTATTTGAGAAAAATATCAAATTGATCCCATTGGTTCTTGTAAATTCCATCTCTCTGCATTGAAAATAACGTATATACTAATTTCCCACGCTCTAAACTCCATTGTGTTCTAGTTTTGAGCACAGAGAAGATACACTAACTATAACTGTGGTACAATGTGCATCCTTATTGCTCTAATCGTAACGTCATACATGAGGAAAACCTTTATTAAAAGAAAGGTACTTATCTAATCCATTTGTATATTAAATTATTATTATTTTTTAATTCAAAAAAATAGTTCATAAAATTATTATAGTATAATCTCGTGAATTCTGACTTTGATATCTCGAAACAATATTTTCCCCTTCAAATAAGTTTTTTATTAATTTTATATTTGCAAATTTCTTGTCATCTCGAAAACTCGATTTCTTGTATTTGTTTTTGGGTCCCTTCGATTTCAAAATAACAACGTTATACAGAAAGCAATAATTTAAGCATAATTTATATTCTACCTACCATTATTTTTTCTTCTTTTTTATGAAGAAGTTTTAAGATGATGCTGATTTACCATGTTCTTCCTTTGATTAACCTATAATGTAATGGAACACAGATTTGAGGCTTAAATAATAATATTTTTTAAAATATTCTTCAAAATTCTTAATATTTCTTAACCTATAACACACAAAGCTGTTAGAAAAGTATTTCTTTATGAAATCTAATATCAATAACAATTTTAATATACAGTCGAATCCGCTTAATGTGATCACAGTTAATGTTATCAATCGGATGTTATTGGAATCGACAGGTCCCGATCATTCCTATTTAATTTTATGTAAAATACATCGTTTAATGTGATCAAGTATGAATCATCAATCCGCTTAATATTATCAAAATGTGTCCATATCCCCTTTAAAACGACCGCTTTTGGGTTCGAGTTTCATTTTGAAGGTCAATTTTTCTCAATTCTCCATGAGAACATCTGGCGCTTCTTTTTTCTGAAATTCAGTATGGGTAAGAAAAATAAAACATTCCGCCTATATTTTGTGAAAGAAAACGGTTATGAGGGGGGGGTCCGAATCCATACTTGTGATTGGTTAAAGAAACACCAAGATCCACGCTTTGCAAATGTTTCTGATAAGAGATTTTGATTATCCCTTGTTTAATGAAATTCAGATTATGTAATAAATAAGTGGTTTATTTGAGTGGAAGGTTATAATGGAGCGGAAAAAAGACACAGTAAGCGATTATTTTAATTTTATTAACTGACTATTCTTATATTTTCCCCTTAAAATGTTTCCTAGTTTTAAAATAGAGTTCTAAATAAATTTATTACGATTACATGATTTTGATTTTAAAGCAAACAATCTAGTAACACTGTTTGCTGTTTTTTAATATGAGATCGCTTATTGTTATTCATCTAATTATTTCTATTATTACTAATTAATAACTATCTAATTATTACTATTATTACTAATTAATAATTATCTATTATAATTATTACAAAGATAAGCTGAAAATAATTTTTAAAATATGGGGAATGAAGGAAGCATTGGGAGAATGGCACTACATCAGTAGTAGGGTGTCCCTTAAAATCGAAGGTCGGGGAAACTTTTGCGACACCCCCCAATTTTTTTCCTTTTGGTACCCTAAGAATGTGTGCAAAATCTTAAATCAATCAGATAATATTAACACGTGCCCCAAACGGCCTAAAGTTAGAAAAAATTAAATTTTTTCTCATTTTTTCGAAAATTTTTAAAAATGTGTTTAAAAAATCCGTGGCCGAATAATAGAGCTCTAACACATTTAAACAATCTTATTTGACGGTATTTCATTACTAGTTTGGCTAAAATGCCCAGTTTGTAACCTAGCCATCAATCAGAAAATCATCAAATTTGTCCATTTTATACTGAGAATAGAAGAATCCAAAGGAAGTGGTAAATGACTCAACACCACAAAATTCTATGATCAAACACCATTTGTAGACCATATTGATGTGGAGATAATTTATCTGGAGCTCAAATTAATTATGGGTTGCTTAATTACAGACGCCATATTGGATTGCATTAAAACTATAAAAAAATTCTAGAAAAACGGTATGGGCATGTTTGATATCGGGTAATGGGTGTATGAGGTTTCTAAACTTAATTAAGACTAATAAAATCCTCTTACACAACTTTTTAAAGCTCTTAAAGCAATTTTAAGGGCCATCAGATATCCTTATACAAGTGCAAACCATAATTTCAGAACTGTAGATGGTAATAAATTCTACACACATAAAACCGGCAAGAGAAATTCTGGAAATAAGTTAATAATAAGACTCCACAGTGTGTCCACGAGTATTTTATTCCGTATAAGTTTGTTGAAAAGCTGAAGAAGATACAAAATTAACCCGCTCTTCATAATGATTGAGTTATACTCTGCTGTGAAGATAAGATTGTTCTTGTATTTTATCATAAATTTATGCATAAACATAAAAATATACCTGCAATTTAACAAATTAGTATCATTAAAACAATTAAACACTGATATTTTGTTTGAGGTTGTAAGAACTTCAGATTCATATGAACTTTAGTTTCTATAAATCTTCTACTATTACCCATAGTTCTTCGCACTGTCGACTTATCATCAGTAAACGTCCTTCTTGAAGAAGAACTTAGATTTCGAGTAAGTTTTTCAAGAAAATTGTTTCTGAAATTAAATTATTTTAAGCCCACAAAGCCTTCTTTGAGAATGTAGAGGTAACTTAGAGCGAAGAATAGCTCTAACTTAAAAACAGACTTTAAAGAAGGAATGATTTTAAGAAACTGTTGTTAATATTTATGGATATTTAAGTAGCCAATATAAGTGTCTTAGTTTGTTTTTAATGAGCCTAATTTGTTGATTTGCAGGTATTTTAATGTTAATGTATAAATTTATGATAAAATAAAAGAACAGTCTCTATAAACATGGTTATGCTTATCTTCACGGAGTATAACTCAATCATTATGAAGAACGGGTTAATTTTGTATCTTCTTCAGCTTTTCAACTAACTTACGGAATAAAATACTCATGAACACACTGTGGAGTCTTATTATTCACTTATTTGGAGGATTTCTCTTGCCAGTTTTATGTGTATAGAATTTATTACCATCTATAGTTCTGAAATCATGGTTTGCACTTGTATAGTAATTAGGAGATCTGATGGCCCTTAAAATTGCTTAAAGATCTTTGAAAAGTTGTGTAAGAGGATTTTATTAGTCTTAATTGAGTTTAGAAACCTCATACACCCATTACCCGATATCAAACATGCCCATACCGTTTTTCTAGAATTTTTTTATAGTTTTAATGCAATCCAATATGGCGTCTGTAATTAAGCAACCCATAATTAATTTGAGCTCCAGATAATTTATCTCCACATCAATATGGTCTACAAATGGTGTTTAATCGTGGAATTTTGTGGTGTTGAGTCATTTACCACTTCCTTTGGATTCTTCTATTCTCAGTATAAAATGGACAAATTTGATGATTTTCTGATTGATGGCTAGGTTACAAACTGGGCATTTTAGCCTAACTAGTAATGAAATACCGTCAAATAAGATTGTTTAAATGTGTTAGAGCCCTATTATTCGGCCACGGATTTTTTAAACACATTTTTAAAAATTTTCGAAAAAATGAGAAAAAATTTAAATTTTTCTAACTTTAGGCCGTTTGGGGCACGTGTTAATATTATCTGATTGATTTAAGATTTTGCACACATTCTTAGGGTACCAAAAGGAAAAAAATTGGGGGGTGTCGCAAAAGTTTCCCCAACTTTTTGAAAAAACGCCTAAATAAGGGAACAACCACGAGAAAAACTTTGATGGAAAACCCAAAACTCTAAAAAGAAGTATATAAAGCGAAATGATAACCTCGCAGATTTTGCACAAAACGTTTTTTTAGCGTTTATGAATTACCGTCATCCCTGAAATTGAGGGAAGATATCCGTTTCCATTACAATCGCAACAATATTGTCAGACGTGTCGTCAAAAGTTTTTCTCTTGGCGGTATGACCAGTGGCGGCTCGTCCATAGGGGCTGCGGGGCTGCAGCACCCCCAACCAAAATTCCCCGAAATTCCAATTTTTATTTGCTTTACAATATTTAAAAAATTATCAATTTCCCCCCTTAATCGTTGTCCTTTATAATCCTTTTTCAATTAATAATTCTCTGCTATGCAGTCTAGACAACATATTTCTTTCCGGGTTGGTCAGCCCCGCAGATATACCAATCGTGGTATAAAACACTAGCTCCATCATATCAAATCAAAATATCAAGAATTTAGCATGTGAATCTGTTAGGAGAAAGGGGGCTGCTTTTCAGCAGCCCCGACCAAAAGAGTGATAGCCTTTTCTCTTGAGAGCTATAAAAAAACAAATTTAAGGGAAGAAGAAAAATAAACGATTTCTACTACTAATAAATCACATTGGCTTCTTAGATTTTCTCACTCCAACGCTACTTTAATTTATTATTATTTATTTATAGCTTCTTTTTTCTTTTCAACAGAGAGAGAACAAAATATTTTCTGATGTTTCGGCAAGTCCATAAGAGGACATCCATAAATTACGTGAGGTCAAAAAGGGGGGGGGTTGGAAAAATCTCACCAAGGGGGGAGGGGGGTCGATTAAAATCTCACGTCAACTTTTTAAGTTAGAAATTATACGATTTTCTTTTTTATTAGGTAAAACGCAAACGAAAAGGATAGAAAATTATTTTTAAAGGTTGTAGGTAAATCTCACGGGGGGGGAGGGGGGTCCAGAAAAATCTCACCAAGGGGGGAGGGGGTCCAGATTTTGGAAAAAAACACTTCACGTAATTTATGGATGTCCCCTAAAGATTTATGTTTAATTTTTTGTAGCCAAGTTTTTATTTCTTTTTATAATGAACAAATTGAATTCGAAATGTAGATTTTAGTTTATTTGCTTTTGAGATACTAAATGAAGTAGACTTCATCTTTGATTCTTCATATTCGTAATAATCAGCTAAATATTGGTAAGTGACAGTTTTTGAATGCTTATTAAGTGTGAAATCGAAATTTTATATTGTTATCATCTTTTCACGTTTTTGTGAAATATTATTTGGCATTATATCGCTTAAAATAAGTTGCCAACTTCGGTACCGCCGGAGCAGCACCCCTTATAATTTTACCATCGAGCCGCCACTGGGTATGACTGACTATATTATACATGGATTTCAGTTAAGGCGATGTTTGTGCTGTCAACTCCACAAACATGGAACTTGATACGTTCGAAAAAAAATGTCTTCAGTGAAGTCGTTTATATGCAAAACAGTAGTTCAATGACCCTTTTATATCACATCCCTCGTAGTATTTCAAGATTTGCAGTAAATCATTTTATGTTTTCCTTCGCATGTTAATTCCATAACTCACTTAGATAAATGTCTGGTCTGTTTCAGTATATCAGATTCATTCACACTGCATATATCTTCGGGAAATGTGGTTACTCTTTCATAGGTTTAAAAGTTTTTGATTTATTAACTGGCTTTTTTCCTATTATACACAGGGAAGACTAGAAGAAAATCTGTTAGTATTGGAGGGAAGGATCAATTTGCAACAAAATTTTATGCCATATTTTTCTGTATATTCGAAAATGTAATGAATTGTGGACTCAAACATTTTTGAAATGTAATTATTTGCTTTCAGTATCTCCTGTTAGAAAATTTTGTTAAGAAGATTATCCAAGATTTAAAGAGTAATTGATATATAGCCTGTTTTAAGATTATATTTTAATTGCTTTCATTTAATTAGACTTTAAATATAAATAACTGAAAAGGAAGCTTAAATGTTTTATGAAAATCTAATTCAGAAAATATAGGAATTTTATTGAAATGTTAATACGCTAATGCATTAAGTTTTGAACATGGACAATTATAACTTAATTAAAACGTAATAAATGTGTTAACTAATTAACCCCACCTTAACAGGTAGGTACAGGCATACAAAAAGATTAAAATAAAAATTATAAGAAAAAGCATTAGACTTAGTATTAAATTCTAAACCTAAACCAAACAGAACACTGTTGACCTTTGAAATGACATAAAACAATCTTATAGCAGTTAAGTTCCTTTGTAGTTCACGCAAAAAAAACTTTCGTTCAGTAGTATAAATCCCAGGCAGCATAAACGTTCAAGATTCGTCCAATTTGTTCACGTTTGTCCAAATTTCGTTTACTTCTGGTTGCTATTACATAAACTCGATACATTTGGTATGAGCTTTGCTACTATACTCTATTCATTTAGAATTGGCGCTTGAGAAATAGTGCTTCCCCCACGCTAGAAGCGTAACCATAGTTACGCTCTTCGAGCAGCCAATAGTAAGCCTTCTTCGTCACTTTGACATAGATAGTTGCTATGGTTACCGATCGGTGCAAGGGGAAGGAAATATTTTCAAGCGCCAGTTCAAAATGAACAGAGTATAAGAGCATCCTTTCGAGTAATAACACAAAATCGCATAAGAAACACCCCTTCAAAGCCACGAAACACAGTCAACTGGAAATATTTCATGCCTCGAAATCATAACCCTTGCCCTCTGACAAACACCCAGCCAGTTTAGTTTTTTTTTCCGAGAGCCGCCTTTTTAAGTCTTTCTTGGAATCCAAACCGAGACAGAGAAAAGGCGTGTGAATTATCATGTTGGCGGTATCACGGTATTTTAAACTGGTGATGATCCCTAGCTTCTACGTGAACTGAAAGTTTTCCCAGGTGCTGTGAAAAAAAATCAGTCTCTGCCGGCTTGTTTATCGGGAATAGTATAGTGAAGATGTCGAAAAGTGTGGAGAAAACCTCATGATTCAAGTCAATTATAGATGGAAATTTTAAACAAATTAATAATTAAAATAAGCTAGCCAAATAAATAAGCGCAAATGCAATTTAAATGTATTCGTACACTGAAATAGAAAGTCAATCTGAAAAGCAAAAATAATTAAACGAAAGCAGATAAAAATTCAAAATGTTCATGAATTAAGTAGTGTTAACTAGTTTAACTATTTACAAATTATTTAGTAAAAATAAGTAACACCTGATAGATATTTTTTTCACATGAAACTTGTAGGTCAAAACCTATCGAAAAAGACCTGTAATGAAAATGAATGATGTTTGGGGTAATAGATTTTGTTTATAATTTACTGAGTTTATGCTAATTTACTAATTTTATTGGTACTTAGGTGCTTGATCATTCTGTATTACGCTTCAAAAAAAGCAGTCATGAACTAATGGATTATTTAAAATTCACAGCAAATTAGTACAGAGCATGCGGATAAAAAAATAATGAACATTTTCTGACTGTCGGTAAATTAACTAAGTTCTAAAGAAGCTAAAAATGAATGATTATTAACCTTTTGTGATTAAACATTGTAATCCATCATGGCGTAACCTTCTGCTGACACTAAAAGGGAACCTCAAAAGTATATCAATATATCCTTTTTAATTAATATTTGCTAGAAGTTTGCTTATTAATATGATTTTGTTACAGTACACTTGTCTCTTAAAATATTTTTTATGTGATGTGATTAAAACTCATTTTTAAAAATATTTCTTAAAATTCATGTTAAAAACATTTAAATAATCGTTCGTAAAACCCTAATAAGACATTTGATTCCAACTTTGACCGTTGAAAGGTTGTAACAACCAACCCTGCAGCAAATTTTGCTTATGTAAAATTTTTATAAAATTCAAAGCCAAGAAAAGTTTTTAATTTTAAAATGGCATTTTATCTAAATTGTTCCCGGTTTAAAAATACATCTATTACGCCTTTAAATTCAAAAGTACTAAGTATTAAATGTTTAAAATGGTAATTTTATTTAAAAAGCTATCTTCGTTTTTCTTTACAAGATAAAACTAGCATAAAATAATTAAATTATATCAATGTCACCAGATATGCAAAATATATGAGGGAAGAAAGATAGGAGTCAAGAATAACTGAAGCCCACAATGAAAAAACATTGGTGTGTGAATTTTTCTTACCTTAACTAACTATTAGAAAACTTAAGAGAAAATTATTAAGGGGACTCAGTAACCAAAATTTGGTCAAAATTTCGGACTCGAGTTTTTGAAGAGATTTTTGAAGCAAAGATGGGCTTAGTTGTAGTTTTCAATCCTAGAATCCTAATAGATCAAATCCTAATAGAAGCCTAGTTTTCAATCTTTAAACGGCTTTTTCTCAAAACAAGGTTTTTAATGTTTAAAATGATAAGGATTTTTTCTAATCATCCAAACCACTTCAAACTTTGTAGTCATCATCAGTAACATATAATTAACATCTCTAGGCATGGATTTTACAATATATTTACTGCAAATTTTTTACAAAGTAGTAAAGAGGAAACTTATAAATATCTTTTCGAAAAAAATGCCAAATTTCAGATTTTTTTTTTTTCAGAAACTTTTATAGATATTCAGATTTCAATGCATACAAGTGACTATGTTTGATTTATATTAAGAAAAAGAATCAAGTCAAAAGAATATATATGAAGGGAGGAATATCAGTTTAAATTTAGGGTACTAATTTCGGGCATTTTTTGAAGTTTTTTGTAATTTTTTAAAATAAATTTTCGAACTCGTTTTTTGTGCTAAATATGAATTAGTATGAAGTAAATACATAATTTAAGATCAAAAAAGATAATAAATCCTGTTATTAGAGAAAAAAATGTGTACTGAGTCCCCTTAACTAATAGAACTTATAGCTAAGAGAAAACTATAAGTAAATTATTCTAAATCCTTAATTGAGTTTCTGAAAAATGAAGGGGTAACAAATTGTTAGCTTTAAAAAGTTACCAAAAACAACTAACGCCCCAACACTACTCCCTCAAAATCCTTAAAAATGAGAAAACAGATTTTATAGGGAATACTTCCCTCCTTTTCGATCGAAGCTATACGTGACGTCACGATTGGGGGTTATCGAGAGTGCCCTTAAGTCAATCGATTGATAAACCAGAGACTACGCAGTTGTTTGAGAATTAAAAAATGGGTTTATGGAACTTCAAGTATCTTAAATTTGCAAGATTTTAGTTCTAAGTCTTAAAAACCAGGTCACATCGGCACCTAAACAAATAAGATATCTCCTTTCATTTCCCGAGAAGACCGATAATACCTTAGTTCGATTTACCATTTATTCATCACATTATAACCATTTATAATACATTCAAAAACGTAAGGCATTATTATTGAATTTAAGTTTTAAGTTCTTAAACACTGTATTACTTAATTTTATTGTATTTGCCAGAGAGATTGTCTATTTTAAAGTTTATTTTAAACTAGTTGAATATTTAATACACTCTGTGTTTTTATAAAGTTCAAAAATGTTTTGAAGCATTATAGAGAACTATTACTTATGAAGATTCTAAAATGCTACAAAGTATACCATCATTATTGACTGTAATAAACCAACAACAAATTACGCTTGAAAATATAATCATTTCCTGATTTACAATGTATCCTGGTAAAGTTGTGGAAACGAATTACTCAATACTCTAGAGAGGAAATTGTGGAAATAAAATAAACAAAATTGTTAAAACTTTTTAAATTTTAAAATAGGTATGCAATATAATGAAGTCGTCTGAGTATAATTCGTAAATTTGAAATAGTTTTGAACGGGGGTCGTTCAGAAATTGACTAGCTAAAACATGAAAGATCTTTTTACCAATAAAATCCTCTCACCATAATTTTCTTTTGAATCATTTGCGTAAAGGAACAACGAATTAAACAACCGAGAAACTGAATAACATCTTGAAATACGTTTTTAAATAAGAGAACAGACTCCCTTCCTCTTCAAGGAATGAACTAGGTAAAAATTTTAATTCCTAGCATTACATGATAATTTAGTGAAGCATTTTCAGTTCCTCTATTATGATATAGACCTCATTTCAGTCATATTTAAAAATAAATCTTTGTTCTATATTCATTAACGTTCTAAGTAATTTTAACAATACCGTTAAAAGCTGCCTTTTTATCCTGGTCTATTTCTATCCTATACAAACATCTATCCTATACAACTCTCTTCTTTGAACTTGCAACTAATCTCTATCACGCGTGCTATATGCCGGCCTCGTTGCTGTAGCAAAAAGCACCAATAACCCACCCCAATCAACAACAAAAGGCTTGGCAATTTTAATTTTAAATATTTAGTTAACTAAATTTTTTTGAAATCTTTCATGAGGATTTTTGGATTACGATATACTTCCTTTACTGGAAAAATGCATTTTTTCTGTTTTCAAAAGATGCTGGTATTGCCCATTGACTCAAGGAGATTTTGCTTCTAGAAGGTATGAATAAAAATGATAATTTTTAAACTAAAGAATTTTCTACTCAAGACATTTTTTCTGATTATTAGATTTGAATGCCTTTGAATTTTATTTTAACGAGATGGAAATATTTGTATAACAGTGCCGTAATTGTTTTTAATTAAGCAATTTTGTTCTTAATAAATGGAAAATTTTAAAAAAATTTCTTCGCTTGAATGATATTTTTTCATGGCTTTAAAGGATAGCTATCTATAAAATCATGGTGATAATCAGGGTTGAAATTAAAATTTTTTAGTATTTAATCTTAAATAGTAAACAATAAAAGAACATAGCTCCCTGAATGGAATCAGGACGTGTTATGGGCCGTAGGATGGGCTCTCTTTCTCAGGAGTCATGAGTTAGTTAATGTAAGTCTTAAAGACAAGTAGTATCTTGTAGTTTTAGTCATAAACATTCCTTGAATTAAATGAAAGCATTTCATGTAAGAACACGAAACTGTTCCATTACCAACTCCACTCCACCAAGGAAGGAGCGCAATTTATACCTCCTCCCCTCCATCGGAAGTTTCATCCCTCCACGTTTGTTGACGTAAGTCCCCTCTCGTAACCATGGCAACGGTGGCGGAAGATCGCGATGCGTCTCGAAAATCCAGACACCAAACCAGACTGTGTCGTAAAAGGAAGAACGAATGGAATATTAATTCCGCTACCGACAAGAAAGGATTCGGGATCGCTTTGAACTTTGTTCGAACTCTTCCCCCCCCTTTGTTGAAAAATCGCTTTGGCGCTCTGCTTTTCGGGCCGGGGTAATCGAGAAGGGAGAAAAAACTATTTGTTTGGGAGTTAATAAGTTTCTGGCGCGAAAGTTTGTTTCGTGGTTGTTACTGCGCGTGAATTTTTGCGGTTTATTTTTAGTTGAATGACAGGTTGTATGATGTTTTGTTGGATTAGTGAGAGTGCGATGATTCTGTAGTGCACATATTGTTCTACAACAGTAATGGTTTTACAGCTGCTCCTCCAAACCGTTGATCTGCAAAAATAGCTGGTTTTGGAGAAATGCAGCTGTTTCCCTTTTCAAATGTTTCGTGTGTTTTTTTAGCACTGATGAAGGATGGATGTTATGTTTTGTTTGAATGGTTTGAACCATAGAGTTAGGAAAGAAGAATAGAGGAGGAATCGGGTCCGATTTCAACGGAAGCGAGCGATCCCATGACTGCCTAGCATGTCAAAGTTATGAGTTACGAGATTTCACGCTATTTGGCGAGGTTATCGCGCTGTTTGGCACGGCGCGGCGCTCAGAATATATATTTTTTTGTTGCCTTATAAGTTTCGTATTTTTGTATCAATGCTATCGTATTTTTTACAGTTAAAATATAAATTAGTGATAGCTTCTGTTTTTAAAGGTTACATTTTATTTAAGTAATTTTAATTCCAGTATCTGTTATCTGAAACATAAATGAAATTAACACTACTCTATATCCTATTCCAATTCACAACGATAAAGCACACGCAATATTTAAAGGAAAGCAATTTTAAATTGATGAATACAAAAATTAAAGTAAACTGTTACTTTAAGTGGTTAGTAAGATTTAAAAAATAGTTAATTAATTTTGCTTTTATATAGAAGTGCATAAATTGTGTAATTTGAATAGCGAATTACTAGTGTTCGGCAACTACTGGTCAAAAAGTAGTTAACTACCAACTACCAACTAGTCTGGGCAAAAGTAGTTGTAACTACTAGTTAACTACTTTTTCTTGGAAGTAGTTGTAACTAGTAGTTGATTATTTCCCAAAGTAGTTAACTACTAGTTAACTAGTCTATTTAATTTCACAAGATATTTTCCCCCAAATTTTCGATTACTTTTTCTTACCTATAGCGAAAATATCATGTCTAAAGATTCGCCAATTTTTGATAGGTATACATACAGGTTTTTGGTGTCTTAAAGTTTTCTAAGTTGTATTAATATTAGTCAGTACAGTGTCGTATATTAGGGGGGTTAAGGGTTCTAAACCCCCTTAGCCTGAACAACAATATTTTAAGCACAAAATTGGGCCGTTAACTTTTAAGTATTGCCTTACTAATTTTTAATACAGGAAAAACATCTAGATTCTAGAATCTTCGTAAACCTTGGCTAAAATCGCTTTTCAAAGTGCTGGAATTTCCAGGAGAGAAAACCCTGAACTCCCTAAGGGGACATCCATAAATTACGTGAGGTGTTTTTTTCCAAAATCTGGACCCCCCCTCCCCCCTCGGTGAGATTTAGTGAGATTTTGCTGGACCCCCCTCCCCCCGACGTGAGTTTTTCCTACAACCTTTAAAAATAATTTTCTGTTATATTCGTTTGTATTTTGAGCTTCACAGCACCTAAAACTTTTCCATTATTAATGATGTGTGGGAAAAGGACATTATTCAGTTCTCATACTTAAAAAAATCGGTATAATTTCTAACTTAAAAAGTTGATGTGAGATTTTAATCGACCCCCCCTCCCCCTTGGTGAGATTTTTCCAAACCCCTCCCCCCTTTTTGACCTCACGTAATTTATGGATGTCCCCTAATTTCTAGAGAGGACTTCAAAAAATGGTTGCATTCATATTTCAATTGCTGGGATGAATTATATTTATAGGTTTAGTTGCTAAATATGAAAATGTATCACGAAAAATGGCATTGTTATACCTCTATGCATTGTTAGTAGATGTAGCATATTTTTTAAAATTTTGATCTTTCAATTTTTTTTGAAGTAGTTGAACTTTTTGAAAGTAGTTGGAACTAGTAGTTGGTGAAAAAAGTAGTTAAACTACTAGTTCAACTACTCAAAACCAAAAGTAGTTGAACTACTAGTTAACTAGTAGTTGCAACTAGTAGTTAACTACTTTTCAACTACTTTTAGTTAACTAGTGCCGAACATTACGAATTACATCCGAAAACATACAGGGAAGAAGTTTATGGATATGTGAAGTGAACTATCACTTTGAAATTTGATGGTCTACTTTTTACTTTATTTAACTTGGAGACTCTTCCCCTTTCTCATTAAAGCTTGTTAACCCCCTCTACTTATCACTTCGCGATCTTAGCAAACAATGTTGCAAAAACCGAAAAGCTTGAAACTTCAAAATTTAAATACCCAAAAACTAATAGGAAAAAGAGTGACGGTAATCTTCATTCATAAGAGTATATAGGCTTCAAAATAATATTTTTCTGAAAATAGGGGGGTCTTATGCCATAAAACCCCAACCAACCAATCTGCTGATTACAGTTTTTTTAATGGCAAACTCGCAACTGAAAAAATATTTTCGAATTAAACATTTGATGGCTTTTGAACCAGTAAATTAAATTAATAAGATTACATTCTACTGATTAGGTTTTGTGTTATGAAATTTCAAGGATATCAAAGCGAAATTTTTTTAAACAGCCCCAGTGATGGAGACATTAATTATTATTACATTATTTTATTGAGGTATTAAAATTCTAAAAGAAGTACCCAAATCTTGTACAAATATCCATAATAATATTAACAATATTGCTACAAAAATTACATAAATGAAAATATTGGTAACTTATTTTGATACATTTAGCATTAATGTAGCAGCAATCTAAAAAAAGTCTTAACAATATGGCAAAAAAAATCCACAGAAACTTTAAAAAATCACAATTATTTAGTAACTGCATCTCAATAATTGGAATATGCATTTATATTATTCCTTAATAATTATTGGAAATTATTTTCTTGAATTCTTGAGAAGGAGGCAAAATAAAAAATAATAACGCGCTAAAATTAAACCCGCACCAACACAAAACAAGCGCCAAGCTCGATCGCCAACGGCCGCAAAAGCTCATTTCAGGACTTAACTTCGTAAAAAACAATTTTCAACCAGAAATATTGATTTAAATGACTCAAAAACACATCCAATCTAATCACAAATCTTCATTTTATAATACTAGAAGTAATTTAACTGAAATTCTGTCAAATTTAATCGAATATAGCTCGTGAAAGTCGAACGAACTCGGCGCGAAGTTTTTTAAAATCCCATTCATAAAAATGTTTCGGGGATATTTTAAATTTTTAAGCTCAGAATAATTAGTCTTTTCCTTCTACATCATAAACAGGTGTTTTTTTTACTTTTTCCGATCATTTTTCTATGAGTTATTGGGTAATTCCACCGTAACTCACGCTACATTTTTTTCAAAATTGCAATTTCAAATAATTTTTAAATATAGAAATAACTATTATTTTCTTTCTAAAAAAATCATACATATTGAAATTTATGTTAATAATTTAAAATAAGTATTGCGAATCTTTTAATAATTTTAGTTTTTTAAATATTAATTAAAATAGAGTCGTAACTCACGCTACAAGAAAAAGACATGGATTTATGAGTATAAAATTCAAATTTGTTTTTCTGCTTAAATAGTGTTTCAATAATTCTATATGCTTGTCAGGTGTTTGAATATACTTCCTTTATTCTAAAATAGCAAACAGTTTTACTGGGAATGCTTAAGAAAATCAGAAATAAAATAAAATATAGAGAGCTGTTCGTAACTCACGCTACAGTACTTCGTAACTCACGCTACATGTGTATAAGCGTTCAGTTATTCATGAATATAAATATAATTAAATTGATTTAAACACTTTATTTCATTTTTACTATAAAGTTTATGAGTATATTTAACAAAAAAGTTGTAAAAACTAATTAATTTTTTTTTAATTTTCTAAATAAACTATACATTTTTCATTAACAAATTAACCTTTAAAACAAATATTTCTAAATATTGACTTTAAATGCTGACATTCCGATAAAAATAATTTTACACAAAATTTAAGCAATGCAAAACACAATTAGATCAATACTGCATAATTATTCCCTAAAATAATTAGAAAATTTTATTATTTTATTTTTTCATTTTTGTTGATCATGTCCCTGTTCATATGGAATAGCCCTATTACGATTTTTCACCTTCGAAATTGACGCGTCTATGGGAGCTCCAATGTTAAAGAATTCTTTTTGCCTAGCATTGATCTTTGGAACACAGGGTTGCCGTCCATGCCGTCTCTATTATTCTTATACCTCTATGGTTTGAACCATGGAGGGGTGAGAGAACGAGTGAGAGAAGGAGGGGAAACGTCGAAGTCTGAGCAGCGCTGCCAGACGTACCAACTTTATGGTATAGATACCAACTTTTAGGCTTCCGTACCATGTACCAACTGAATGTGTTGGTACGCAAAAGTACCAACTTTTTGACTTCGTTCCCTTTTTCTTAACTTTCAAATGATCTGCCCTTAAAAATAGCTTAAAAACACTACATTGGCAAGTGAAATTCAAAAAGTTTACGGGGAGCCCCCCGGACCCCCACTGTTATACACTAGTTCACAGAAGCTTGTATCAGAAATAACAGCAATGCAAATAGGGTAGCAAGTTGGCGGGTGACCAGATGATTTCTTTCCGAAAAATTCGGACGAAGTGATCCAAAACGAGTTTAAATCCTGTTTTTAGCGTCTAAATTTTCAAAATTTTTCTAGGAGGACCCCCTAACCCCCCTTGGGTGCTGGGACTTCATTATTTAAAATTTTTTTGATAATTAAGTTCAACAAATGTGGAAATAATATCTTAATATATCTTATCCGAAATGCGGACTCAATGTAACAAAATGAATTAAAAACCTGTATTGTAGGCTTAAAGTTTCAAAAAATTTCTGGGGGAGACCCCCCAAACCCCTTTTTACTTAGAAAATTCTCAATATTTCACATAATTAAGTTCAGAAGATGCAAATCAACTTGATTTCTACCAAATTTCGAAGAAGATTGATCTAACTTTTTAATTTGACTTTGAGAATTTTGTTTTTTGAAGGCTAGAAATGAGTAAATCTTGTATAATTATGGGTGAAATTTCAAAAATTTTCTGGAATTCAGATTTCAATGGTACAATATCGATTAATTAGAAAATTACATATCGATAAATTGGCAAAAATATCAATTAATTGATAAAAATAATCGATATTAAAAAATACCAACTTTTTATTGAAAATACCAACTTTTAGAGCACTCTGTACCAACATTAGCTCCCGACTATCTGGCAACCCTGAGTCTGAGTGAAGCTTTCACTGTAACCGTTCGGTCATATTGGTGCTAGGGTGCTACCAAAAACGCTTCTCGCCCGTTGATTTCTATGTAAATTCCCCATGTAATTTTAAGCCCGTATGATATTTTAAAGGAATTTTCACTGTTGTTTCGTGTACAGATGTGTCTAACCATCTGTTATAAAGCTAACCATACCTATAATAAGCTATAAGCTTATATAGGTATGGTTATACCTATTATAACCTATAAACCATCCAAGATATAAAGCTAATAATATAGTTTCCGAAGTTTTTAAAACATTCTACGCGAATATTTTTGAATATCCCTTTAATTCAACTTTTGGACTCTTTTAAAGGAACTTTTTTTGTTCTAAATTTTTCTTGTTTAGTAAAATGAAATATAACTTTAAAGAAGAAAAGGTGACGAAGGGGTAAGACATTTAATTTTCTGTAAGATTCAAGTAAAGGAAATTGATAACTACTTTAGAACTTAATAATTTTGTTTTGAATTTTAATGACTGGATTTATATTTTCTAAGTAATCTCCTCCCCAGACTGTAATACCATAACTTATTATAGAACTCACCCAAGAGTGATACAGCTGAAACAAGAACTTTTTATTAATTATCTTTTTAATAAAATAAAATTTATGGAAAATATAGCGAAGTTTATTTGTTAAATATTTTACATGAGATTTCCATTTTAAATTATAATCTACGGTTAGTCCTAGATATTTTATAGAAGAGACTTGTTGAAGAGGGGGGCAATTACAGTTACTACAGTTATTATTACAATCGGGAAGATGATAATGGAGACAAAGATTTTCAGAAGGTCCGTAAATACTAAAATTTATAAATTTGGTTTTATTAATGTTTATCGATAACTTATTAGCAAGGAACCAGTCTTTAATTACCAAAAGGTCATTATTTATGATATTTTGTAATGTTTCATAGGTAGAACAAGAGTATAGGATCACTGTGTCGTCTGCATATGTTATAATTTTACCGTTCAGTTTTAATTTACAAAAGTCATTAATATATATTAAGAAAAGTAAAGGACCAAGGATTGAACCCTGAGGCACTCCAGACCTTATATTTAAAATGCTGCTTTCTAAATCACCCAATTTTACATACTGTTTACGGTTTTGTAGATAAGAAATAAACCAATTTAAGTTACTCCACGAATTCCGATTGAAAATAACTTATCGATTAATATACTATGATTAACGCTGTCAAATGCTTTTGCTATGTCTAAAAAGACAGCGGCGGTTTTGTTATTTCTATCAACACTAGTATATGTAAATTTATTGAATTCTAATAATGCATGTTCGGTACTAAGACCAGGCAGAAATCCGAATTGATTTTCAGAAATTATATTGAAAACCTTTAGATAATTATAAAGTCTAGAATGTACTATTTTTTCAATGACTTTAGAAAATATGGGTAAGAGAGATATAGGTCTGTAATTTTCAAATTTATTAGTATCACCAGATTTGTGAAGGGGAACCACCAAAGCCGTTTTTAATGAATCAGGAAAAGCACCTTTTAAAAGGGATAAATTTATAATTTTCGTTATGACAGATATGTTAATGTTAGCTATAATTTTAAGGGCCTTATAGGTGTTATTCTGTCATAACCAGGGGATTTTTTATCATCAAGTGAGAAAATAATTTTTTTAACTTCCACATCGTCTGTCTCAGAAAGAAAAAAATAGTTGGATTGACTAGTTAGGTATTTTTTAAAGTTAACAGATTCAGTGTAAATAGCATTAGATCCCATGTTTATAAAAAACTGATTGACATTATCTACTAGTAGGCTATTATTATTGGATAAAGGTTTTTTATCCTTTATATTAGAGTTAATGATCTGATTCACAAATTCCCATTGTCTTTTGATACTATTGCACTTTAAAAATTCGGACGTAAAATAATTATGTTTATAGTTTCTAATTTTTATTTTCAGCTCTTTTTGAATTCGATTATAATTTTGTTCATGAATTATATCAAAAGGATATTTTTTATGTTTTTTATAGAGTTTTTCCTTTGACTTAATTAACTTTAGGATCTCATCATTTAACCAGTTTTTATTGGTTTTGCGATTAGGGAACTCTAAATATTGTGTACAGTTTATCAAAATATTTCTTAATATGTCTGCGAATCTGTTATATAAATGGTCCACATCCTCAGAATTTAAATTTAAGGGAAAAGTATAGTTTAGCAGAAAATCGTTTATTTTATCATAATTTACTGATCCAATGTTTTTTCTTAGAATCAAAGCAGAGCATATTTGAATATGTTGTATTGAATATGTTGTGAAGGAAGCTTAGTAGCTTATGGAAATACTAAACTATAAAATTTAATAGCTTATGCGTTATTATAATTACACATGTTTTTATGCATTGACAAAATATGATTCAAGATATCAGTAAATAAAATAAATTTTTAAAAGAAATAAATAATCTCAGTAAATAAAGAAAAAAATTAAATACTTCAAAATAAGGAAAAAATTAAATTAATTTCCAAATTTATTTAATGTTCCATTTAAATACTAAAGGCCCATTCACACTGTTTCACTTTCACTGTTCATTATCGATGAAACACCCAAAGTGAAAGGGTGGGAATGTCGTTTTCATCAGAAGTGAAAATGAAAGATGAAAGATGAAACAATCACTGGACCTTTCACCGATGAACTCATCCAGTGTATTCTTACACCTAAGAAAAATGTGATCATTTAATTCTGAGACTTAAGAAGCTTTTTTTCAGTGTTAAAGTGTGATTATTATGAAAAAAATTTGTTTTACAATTGTATAAAAGTGAATTAAAATATTAAAGCTTCTTAAATCACAGCAATTAAAATCCGCAGCACAGCGGTTTTTTAACGTGATTTCCGCCGAGATAGAAAAATTATTTTATAAATGAGATAATTAAAATATGCATCCTTCTAAACGATGTATTTAAATGTTTTGAAAATCAATGTATGGAAAAAGGAAATATTTTTAGATATTCTTAAAACCTAAAAATTAATCTAAATTCTTGGTACTACATTTCCTTCATTTTCTTGACAAAATTTTATATTTATTATTTTAATCTAGTTATTGTTGGTTTGATGGTTAGCTTGATGGTTGCTTGATGGTTAGCACGTTGACTTGTAGATACAGAGGTTGTGCGATCGAATCCTACCAAACGCAATATTTTTTTTTGCTTGACGGAAATTGCGTATAAATGAAAAATGTTTCTTTAAATTTAACAAATTTTTCTAGAAAATAAAAATGTAAAAATAATGTTTTAAACGAAATTTTTATATTTTGTAACTTTACTATTAATTAAATTATTGAATTAGATTAAATTCTACCGATGAATTCCTCTGCAAGAATAACTATTTAATAAAACTATCTTAGAATTTTTAAGATCCGTGTTATACCAATTGTGACAGAATAATGATTTTTTTGCTTCGAATAAATCTTAACTTAGGGAAGGATAGTTATAAGTTAATGTAATTAATATAAATTATATATATTCTTTTTATTTGCAGTTCTAGATCACCTTCAGTTCATTTTATTTATTTTTTTCTATTTGTGTATTTCGCTTTTTAATTTTCGGAACAAATATTCTTAACATTATTAAAGATTGCTTTCTAAAAAATATTAATTTTAATAATTAAAAGGAAATATTTTAGCTGTAACTCCGGGTCCACACATGCGCGCGAATGCGAGTGCCGAATATTTTAATTGGATTTCTTTTGTTTTTATAGAACAGCGGATGCTGCTTACATGTTCGCAGTTCTCCACGAACATACGTTCGAAATGGAAGTGTTGTTAAGGATGCTCTTTACGATTAACCAATTAGTACCATTATTTAGAGATTTCAAAAAATGAAGACGAAGAAAAGCATGATGAGCAAAGACAGGGATCTCCAAACTACAGCCCGCGGATATCTTTGTATCACGAAAAATATTACTAATATATTGTGTACTCAAAAGATCCAAGATCCTCCCCCCTAAAATTTGGACTAGGGGTACCAAAATGAGTTAAAAGCCTGTTTTTTAGGGTCAAATTTTGAAGAATGTTCTGGGGTAGGGCCCCCAGACCCAGGGTTGGCAAAAACCCGGGTTTTTTTGAAAAAACCCAAGTGGGTTGGGTTTTTTCGGGTTTTTTCAATAAAACCCTGAAAAAACCCATATAAAACTGGGTTTTTTCGGAAAAAGTGTGGGTTTTTTTCAAAATTAAGTGGTTTTCTCCCATAAAGTATGTGTGTTTTTTCAAATTTTAGTGAGTTCTTTCTATGTTAAATGTGTTCAGTCAAAATAATGTCAGTTTTTCCACAGTTAAGTGGGTTTTTTCAAAGTTTTTATACTTTGAAAACACCCCTTATTTACTGAAACCTGGTTTAAATTTTGAAAAAAACCCACTAAAATTAAAAAAATATTCTAAACTTTGAAAAAACTCATTCAATGTTGAAAGAATTCTATTCAACTTTGAAAAAAAACCCACTGAAATATAAAAAAAATCTTCTTTATTTTTTATATCTAGTTTGAACTTAAACAACCTAAATTTTGAAAAAAAAACCCATTCAATAATGAAAAAACCCACTGAATAAAGAAAGAACCTATTTAACTTTAAAAAAACTCCCTGACATTGAAAAAAACACCATTTAATTTTTAAAACCTAGTTTAAATTTTAAAAAACCCATAAAAATTTTAAAAATACCCTAAACTTTGAAAAAAAAACACATTTAATTTTGAAAGAACTGTCAAAATCTTGATTTTTCTTGAAAAAACCCAAAAATGGGTCCAAAATGTGGGTTTTTTCACATGGGTTTTTTTGAAAAAACCCATTGGGTCCAACCCAATTGGGTCCAATCCAGCCAACCCTGCCCAGACCTCCCCCTTTTAAAAACTTTAACTAACTACTCACATTCATTTCAAAGTTCAGAAAAATGAGAATCCTACCTAAAAATGTATAAGGTACATTGAACCTATTAATGTATGCATAAGAGGGGCTTAGGGGTAATTTTAGGTCTCTCTGGCTGGTGAAAAATTTAGCTTGTGGTATGATACATACTAAAATGACTTTTCTTAGAGGATATTTGGAACCTCCCGTAATAAATTTCTATATACAATACTAAGAGGCAAGATGTTAAAAATACAATTTACTGATCATTATAAAACTGTTTTATTTTTAAAGATTCATTAGATACACATGTGCTTGCTTATTTAAAGTTAAAAATTTCTTAAATGCATGTTTTTTTCTCTTTTTAAAATAATAACTGTGATTTATATACAGGGTGTCCCATAAATAATGGGTCACACTTCTAAGGGGGATAGTAGACACCTAGACGAGTCAGAATCTCATAGGATTTGGGGGTCCCAGACCAAATCCCAGGGAGTTAAAAATGGAGCGACACCCCAAAAAAATTATTGAAAAATTCATTTTGTAGAAGAACTACTATTGGTAAAAATTTAATTATGGTCTCAAAAATTCTGGTTTAATATGATCTTTAAAATTATCTCAAAAGACTTCACTTTAAAATTTGTTTTAATATGAAAAAGTTAAAAAACTACAAAAAAAATGTGAAAATTGTGCCAAAACCTCATTTTGTATTTCGAAATCCTTTCTTTTGATTTTATAATCTGAAAGATCATAGTTGTAAACCCTTAAGTCCAAATTTTCACGTAAAAACCATCAATATTAAAACGATTGAGATCCTGTTAGTTTCGTTCGTTTTAGTTCGTTTTTTGCATGCGTAAAGTGGTTACCTAAAGCCGTTTCCAAAACCGCAGTTTGCGGACCTAAAAAACTGACTTAAACCATGCTTTAACAGGCTCTAAAGCATTTAATATTGATGGTTTTTACGTGACACTTTGGACTTCAGGGTTTTCGATTATGATCTTTCAGATTATTAAATCAAAAGAAATGATTTCGAAATAGAAAATAAAGTTTTGGCAGAGTTTTCACATTTTTTTGTGATTTTTTAACTTTTTTCATAATAAAACAAAATTTAAAGTGAAGACTTTTGAGAAGGTTTAAAGATCATATTAAACCAAAATTTTTGAGACCATAATTAAATTTTTATCAATAGTAGTTCTACAAATTGAATTTTTCAATAATTTTTTTTGGGGTGTCGCTCCATTTTTAACTCCCTGGGATTTGGTCCCTCAAATCCTATGTGATTCTGACTCGTCTAGGTGTCTACTATCCCCCTAGAAGTGTGACCCATTATTTATGGGACACCCTGTATAAGGTTGTTAATTGTTCTTTCAAAACATGTGAACAACTCACGAGCCGCCACTGGCTTTCAGCTATTTTAATTTAACCTCGAGTCTCGAATTTAAGTTGGCCCCCGAACTACTGTTTAATAGTTAAGGGGGCCCTCGGGCTGAAAAGTTTGGAGAATCCTGAGCAAAGACGATACTGCTCAAGATCTGATCATCTGACTAGGACTCCGTAATTATTTCCTTTTTTTGTTTTTGTTTCCAGACGTATGCTCTGTTCACCCTTGAATAGATATTTTAAATTAATAGAGTATTAAATTCATGCTTAAGATGGTATCCTCTCCCTAATGTCATTATCTAGATCTAGGAACAAACAATTTTTTATTTAGAGTAGGGTGTATGTATTATGCACACTAATGATTTTACAATCTAAGAAATATTACTATATTTTTAAATATTAATAAATTTTAGTTTTAAAAAATTCTATAAAGGTGGTGAGATTAAAACTCTTAAAAATGTATCATTTGATTATTTGAAATTATATCCCCTTGATAAAGTTCAAGAAATTTTAAAACTTTCTCATTACTACATTCCATTTGATCAGGTAGCAGTGGCGTAAATAGAAATTTATTTCAGGAGGGGCCTAAAATTATTTTTCACCCCCTCCCAAGCAAATTTATTACATCCAATGTAACTTTTTATATATTTTTTGTTAAAATTTACATCTAAAAGAACTTATTATAAAAGAAAGTTGTGAGTAATTTGGTTCCGAGTACCAAAGGGGGGTCTGGGTAGCCTCTCCCAGAAAATTTTTGAAAATTTGACTCGAAAATTTGATTTAACGAGTTTGGGCACACCTAGTCCGAATTTTTTAATTAAAATTTTTAGATAGGATTTGCATTTGGGGGAACTTAATATAAAAACAAGTTGAAAATAATAGAGTTCCAAGTAGAAAAGGGGATCTGGGGGTCGTCCCACAGAAAAGTTTTGGAAATTTGCCCCTGAAAACAGAATTTCTACTCGGTTTTGGTACACCCAGTTTTAATTTTGGCCATATATTATAAGTAAGATTAGGATTTTGATGAACTTATTATAAAATGATTTGTAATAATAAAATTCCAATCAGAAAGGGGGGGTTGGGGGTCCTCTCCTAGAAAATTTGTCCCTAAAAACTTGCTTTGGTACGCCAAGTCCAAATTTCGGGGGGCAGGGCCCCCTCGCCCCCTAATATACGCCAGTGTCAGGTAGTCGAAACAACGAATGTTTAAATGGATAGTTCGTGTTCGCTTCTGATTCTTTGACTCGTGCCTAAAAAACCGCCTCTGGAGCGAATGTAGGCGAATGCATTCGTGTAGCCAGGTGCATAAGTTCGATGGAACACGAACGGTCCGCTTACACAACAGATGCTTTTTTATTGTGATTCGCACTCGCGCGTATGTGTGGAGGCGGAAATCACATATAAAATTTATTTTTCCTATCACTTATGATTTCCTTATTCTGTTTAGAATTTCCAGGTTTTAAAGTTCGTTGCCGTTTCATTTTGTTGTTTCATTAAATCGGTCAATTGCTGATGAATAAAAACAATAAAAACAGTTAAAATAAATTTAGCTGATTATTTTTATTAATTGTCATTATGTTAAATTCTATATAAAATGGACAAACAAGAAAAATTGTAATTTTTTAAAATTAAAGCTATTCTATTGATCTAATACCGGCCTAACATTTTAATGATGATACATTTTAAAAACTTATAATGGTCATAAAAATTATTTTTAGTTTAAGTAAATGAAAAAGTTTGCCATGGTAACGAAGTCTGTATAGTATCTAGTAACCTGGTAAGTATAAACAACCGATGAAAGTGAACGAGTCTGATGAAGAGTGAAAGTGCAAACAAAGCTGTTCACTGAACTAGTCTTTCACAGGAATGAATCACTGCGATGAACAGTGAAAGTGAAACAGTGTGAATGAGCCTTAAGTTTGATAAATATAAAATTAAAATCCATTATATGAATAATCCGTTTTCATGCATTATCATGTGCATTACGTGCACCTCCGATTTCATGCCTTTTTTGAAATTAGGATTTTATATTCTACGCGGTACGCACTTAAATTAATTTCGATTATTTTATGCTTTAAATGCATGTACATGTACACTGCTAGGATTTCAAAAAAGCGTTAGATATCAGTGGGCAATGCTTTGCGACTTGTATTTTAAACCTTTCTATACCATTTATTAAGTGAAATAAAATAACTATATCGCTAGAAACACGTTCAATATCTGGAGCTTTTAAAATTGTAAACTGACGAAGCAAAATTTTTATTTCTTCAATCGAAAAAAATTAAAAATCCGCTTGCATCTCTTAAGTCTCAATGTTAAAACACGCTCTTTTGGTAGCAGACGCATGGCGGCAGCTGGCTTTCAGTTACTTCATTTCTCCCCGTGAGCGAGATACCGAAGCTTCCTCTCCTTCTCTACTCCTACTCCATGGTTTGAACCAATGTGAGCTAACTTTTTCTATAGCAATTTAATAGAGAGGTTCTACTTTTCCGGGGTAGCCCCCGATATCCGTTTTTTTAACGGCATGAATCCCGGAATTCCGAGTTTTATCGAAAATTTCGAGCTTTAAGAGAAAGCGCGAAATCAAGTCCAAATAAAAAATAAGTTCAGGGCTCAAGCATTAACAATAACTTTTATGATAATAGCGATCACATATTAGCTACGTCATTGTGAAGTGTTTATTTTTTCGCCGTCGTAGCTTCGATCAAGTCAAATTTAGGGTAATATTCCGTAATCGAGGTTTCCGCCAAATTACGCCAAATTTTGGCGATGACCATTTTAATGTATGCAACAATGTTTAATGTTGGCGGGATTTCCTCCACGCTTTTAAATCCGATCTCGCCAAGTTAGGCGAAAACCTCGATTATGGAATCTGTCCCCGAATTTACACCAAACGGCTGAAGTTAGTACATTCCCGACCCTTCTATCTCATCTAGCGCATCTTAACTTTAGTTAGAAAAATAACTTCAGATTAAGAAAAATTAAAATCTCACTAGAAGTTCCGGATTTTTTAACATTCCGGATTTCGGATAAAAGGTTCGCTACTCTCATTTCCGGGATTTTAAATTTCGGTAGCACCCCTATTAATATAAAATCCTTTTAAAGCGAAATATATTGATATGTTTAACATTCTATATTTATTTAATTAAACGGGTATACTCTCGGTAAGATTAATTTCGTTATGGTAAAAACTATAAAAAAATCCCCTAGACATTATGTATTCCTCTAATGTTAATTTCCATTCTTTTTTCGAAGACTTTCCGCTAAAAAACCTCGTTTTCCCGAAATATTTTCGGATCTAAAAGTGAATTTTCCACATGCCTAGCACTATTTCGCCCGGTGATTATTCATAATTCTTTTATTTAAAACTTAAAAGAATGGACATATATAACTTTCAAAAAGCTGAAAGGCATACAAATGCATGGTGTGTTATCAAAGTTTTACCGACACCTGTCCTCTTAGTAGATGTTTTGCATAATCTTAATTGAATTTAGACGTTTTTCTATAATATCTTCTTATGAACTTAATCTAGTTCACAAGAAAAACGTCCAAATTCAAATAAGATTATGCAAAACATCTATTAATAGGACAGGTGTCGGTAAAACTTTGTAAACTAAAACTTGTCGATGTAAACTAAAAACACCATGCATTTGTGTGTGCCTTTCAGCTTTTTGAAAGTTATATAAGCCCATTCTTTTAAGTTTTAAATAAAATAATTATGAATAATCACCGGGTGAAATAGTGCTAGGCATGTGGAAAATTCACTTTTAGATCCGAAAATATTTCGGGAAAACGAGGTTTTTTAGCGAAAAGTCTTCGAAAAAAGAATGGAAATTTACTTTAGCTTTGGAGGTCTTCCTTGTGATGTCGAAAACTCGAAATTTTTTTTCGTCTCTTGAACTTTGTCACATCAAAAGTAAACTGTAATTGTAATCTTGTACTGCTAATTTATTATCATTTACATTACACAATCTTAACGAAGCAAAATAATTATTAATTCTTGATTCAGCTAAATATGCTTTACATCAATGCCTAAATGATCAGGAAATAATATTAGGTAATTGACTTTATGTCTTCAAGTAGTAATGATTGTGAGATATATACTGTAAGATTAATTTACGAAATAAACCAAATCAATACACCTAAAGCAGTGGTTCCCAACTCAAATATGTCTGCGGACCACTTCACTTAAATTTGAACCTCCGCGGACCATCTCTATCCCTAAAGCTGAATTCCCATGGGATGCGGATTTTGTAAATTCGCGAGCGAATTCCGCCAGCGAAAACCGCTCGCTGTTTTTCAAGGATTTTTTCCCCTAGCTTTTTTGCCCAATCTGTTTCTCAAACCGCTCTCTAGATGTCTCTGGCGTTTGTCGACTTTTGTATTCGCGCCAAAATTTACAGCATACCTATAACTTTAAACTTCTAACCACTTTATTAAGTTTTAAAAGCCTGTATTTTTCATTAAATTAATAGTATCCACCAAAATTAAATCAATGCTTAATCATTACTTCAGGCATGAGTTTTTTCAGCCTTTTGGCTGATTTCCGCCTTTTTCCGCTTTTTCTCATTTTTTTCCGCCTTTTCTCTTTTTTTCCTCCTTTTCTTGTTTCTGTGTTCGCTTTTTGTTGTCGGCCATTTCTCCGCCTCTACTACAAAAGTACATTAAACTCTTTCAAGCTTCATCACCATTAATTCATAAAATGCATGATAAGCAGTTGGAATTATTACAGAACTTTATGGCTTGCTTTATTAGACCAGAAGTTATGCAACCAATTGGTGATTCTGCAGAAAAAATTTTATAACTAAATGTGGAAGATAAGGGTAACCATCTGCCAAGAAAAACCAATTTTGTTGGAGAAGCAGCTAAAAATACTATTTCTTTATCTTCTAAATCATGCTTGGATACTATTAAAATATTTCAAAAACAAGTTCTTGAAGCTTATGTTGGCTGCACTAAAGTCCTTCAATTAAAAATGCCTGTTAAAAATCAATTATTAAAAGCAGTTTCCAGCATTGATCCTTGGTGCAGACAACATGCATCTTCTCTGGAACAAATGCTCAAATTGCCTGCTCTTGTCAGAAATGTTGTCAATTCTGATGAAATAGAGGACTATGAACTAGAAGTTGGAAGATTCCAAGTTGATTCTCTCCCTCAACTCCAAGAGAATGAACAGATAGACTCCTGGTGGGCTGAACTAAAGCTTTCAAACAAATACCCCTTACTCTCTAAGATGGCCCTGGCCCTCTTGACTTGTTTTCATGGCCCTAAAGTTGAAGAAAGCTTCAGTGTCATGAACAATGTTATAACGAAAGAAACAAGTCGGATGAATGTATGTACCTTTGACACCATTCAGACAATAAAATATGACTTGAGGGCCCAAGAAAAATCCTCCATTGCTGTTTACAGTAAGGAGGATTATTTAAAAGATCCTGTCAATAAAAAATTATGTCTGAACATGAGAACAGCTTGTAAAAAATACAAGGAAGAAAAGGAAAATAATGCAGCATTAAGGAAAAAGAAGTTATCAAACTATTCTAACAATAAAGAGAGAGCATTATCAAAAGCTGCTGCCAAAAAAATCTGTGCCAGGATTGCAGAAAAGGAAAGAAAAAAACATTCCAAGAAATTAGCTTCTAAGAGTAAAAAAATTGCTGACCCTCTAAATCCACAAGATCCTGGCATGAAGAACAAATGTAAGGATGGTGGTGATCCTCAAATTCAAAAACATACTAAAGATAATAGTTCTAAAGCTAAATTAAATGCAGAGCCTCTGCTAATACCGTCTTTGAATCCACCACAGGAACCCAAGAAACGCAAGGCTCCAATTACTAGTGGTGATCCTCCAAATAAAAAGTCTAAAAATCAGAATATAAAAGATATGTTCCTGAGATTAGGGGCTAAAAAGAACTAAATTGTAAATTAAGTGAAAAATAAAGATAATTACTATGTTATTATACTTGTTTGTCTTATGTTTTTAAATTTTCATCAAAATTTAAGAGATTTTTACTTTTGTGATCATGTATAATTATTTATTTGTAAAAGTTGGTTCAGGTAATATATTCTGTTTATATTATGTGCTTAAATTTTATTTCTGCCAAAATTATATATTGCACGCTACATATTTGTGTAATTTGTAAATTTAAGCTCACGCGCTTTTTCAGCCTTTTTCATTTTTGTGCAAACTCATGCCCTGCCTGTTACTTCTAATATTTTAAAGTTTATTCATGATAAGAATGATGCAATGATTATGACGAGAAGCTCCGAGGTGAAAATTTTTCACATAATACAAAAGCTGTTGTATGAAACGGAAGTTATTTTAATTAAGAACAAAAAATGAAACTAATTATCTCACTGAAAATATTTTAAAAAGAGCTCTATGAAGAACACCAATAATTTCTGATTTCACATAGCGATATTTATTTTATTCTGTCACATGTTCTGATGAAAATATTAGCTTTGTTATATATAAATCCAAATCATGACAAAAATGTATTTGTATTCTTTTTTTAATACTACAGTAGATCTCAAAACATTCAAAGTAGTTGGACCTTTTTCTGATTTGGATCATAATAAAAAAATGACAACTTAATAAAAAGAAAAAAGAAAAAACAATGCAGAATAATACAGACGGCATGGGAAGAATCAGATTATTGTTCTGTCAAAGGTATATTTGTATTTTTCGTACATCTAGAGGAGTTTAATAATTCAGAAAATCATATGAAAAAAAATTCAATCTACAGTTCTTTTTACGAATTTAAATATATCCTTTTAAGACATCAACTCACCAGAATCAACACTCCAGAATTCTCGCTTCCCATGCCGCTTGTCGTCTGCTTTATTTATTTAATTATTCCTTGTAATCTGGAAGCCGCTAATCGTAACAACGATGATGCTTTTTGTAAATTTATTAACTGCGAGTAGATATATCATCTTAATTAGGATGTATCATTTAAATTCAGTAAAATAGCCGATCATGATCTGGTACGAAGCATCAAAATAAAAATGGATGCTGTTATTGCTTGATGGGGATTTCGTATTGGTCGAAGGGGTCGAAGGGAATCACGTGACCAAAAAAAGTAAGCGAATTTGCCGACTTCTTGAATATGAACGAAGAAAAAAAGCGAGCGAATTTCGGACAAGCGGATTTAGGAGCGGTTTGCATACTAGGCCTGTGATTGGTCTCTTCTCGTCATGTGCTCCTGTGAATCTATTTGTAAAAGGAAAGATCGATCTTCTTCAAAAAACGTAGGGAAAGTAGGGGAGCGTTTTTTGCTTGCGGATTTAAAACAGCATCCCATGGGAATTGGGCTTAACTGTATCTTCAAAATTTTGACTTTTTTTCTGAAGTAAGGGAAACCTAGTCTTACAATTTTTCTAAATAAATCTATTAAACTTAAAAGAAAAATTAACATTACAAGAATTTTTAAATCTAATTATTTAAAAATACTAGGGGGCTACCGCCCCCTGCTCGCTATCGCTCGCCAACCCCTGTTAACTGCTTGCGCAGAAATTTTTGCAATCCTCACAAAACCCAGCTCACTGCACTTACTCACTTTATAAAACATTCTTAAAGCAGGGGTTGTACTTCTCCGGGGTATTCTTTCAAAAATGAAGGATATTTATTCAGTGGCGGAATTTTAACAGTTCCTCTATGGTAACATGAATTGGCGAATTGCCCTATAATTCCAATAAAATTAACAGCAGAGCAATGTAAACATTCTTTTACTGTTTCCCCAAGGTAAAGCTTTTTCACAGATCCATTAAGAAGCACTGAGACATCTCAGGAATAAATTTAACTTTCTTAAAATTTGTAACGATTTTTATCGATTGGCTGTGAAAAATGTAGTTATTATCGTAAACATCGCAAAAATTTAGAATTTTATCTTCATTAGAACAAACAAACGTCGAAGTTGTATCAGTTTCATAGCAATGACACGAATGTCTTAGACTTTTAACATTTTCGATTTTTATCTTTATTTCTAAAATATTCACCCGTGTTATCTAGTTTTTTTGCGTTATGGCATTATGAAATAAAAAGTTACATTTTACTACCTTAAAAAACATACCTGCAAAAAGATATAAAAAATAATAATTATTGTAAAAAATAAATGCAAAAGTTCAGAAATTTCCGAAAGCGAGTTTATATTTTGTTGTAAATATTGTAATGATTAGGTTGTCACGTTTCCACTATGACAAATATAAATATAAAATATCAATTTATTATTTAAAACTAAGATATAAATTAATTATACATTATTTTTAAATATAATTAAAACCGTTTGAACAACAAAAATATAAATATTGTTAAAAATGTATGTTCTCCCGAAAAAAAACCGCGTCAAAAGTCAATAACACTGGTCAACACTCATTTTGATGGCTGGAATATTAAAGCTGTTTTTGTATATATTTGACCTCCTGATTCCGAATATGACATCCGTTTTTGCTCATCAGCTCTAGTTTTTAAGATATTCGAAAATTAAGTTTTTTCACTTTTGACCTACCTTTTATACAATATGGTGCTATAAAAATGACTTAAAAATAAAAAACCTAACCACCCAAGGCTTTTCCTATTCCTTAGGCTCCCAATAGATAGTGTATAAAGTTTCAGCCCCCCAAGTTAATTTTAAGGGGTACCTATAGGGCCCTAAAGTTGAAAAAAAGTCGAAAAATTGGTCTTTTTTTCAGAATTTTGAAAAAAATATTTTTGAGTTTTCTAATTTGATAAAACTGGCTAATATATGTTTTTTAAAACTCATTCAGACCGATAAAAATATTTTTACTTTAAAACTGCACCTCTTTAGAGCGATTTTTTAGTTTTAAGGCGAGAATAAGGGTCATTTCGCTCAAAAACGCTTGGTACCAATAGTGGTGGTTGAAACGAATAAATTTCGAATTTTTCAGAAGTAAGTCATCAAAAAAGATGTCCTTTGATATAAAACTGAAGTTTCATATGATACAGATCAGAAAAAAAATCATTTTTTCCAATTTTAGGGCTTGAAAGCTCGAGAGGAGCTTTTACTGTTTTACTGATCTTTATCATGTGAAAATCAGTTTTACATCAAAGGAGATCTTTTTTGATGACTTACTTCTGAAAAATTTGAAATTTATTCGTTTCAACCACCATTATTGGTACCAAGCGTTTTTGAGCGAAATGACCCTAATTCTCGCCTTAAAACTTAAAAATCGCTCTAAAGAGATGCAGTTTTAAAGTAAAAATATTTTTAGAGGTCTAAATAAGTTCTTAAAAACATATATTAGCCAGTTTTATCAAATTAGAAAACTCAAAAATATTTTTTTCAAAATTCTGAAAAAAAGACCAATTTTTCGACTTTTTTTCAACTTTAGGGCCCTTAAAATTAACTTGGGGGCTGAAACTTTATACACTATCTATTGGGAGCCTAAGGAATAGGAAAAGCCTTGGGTGGTTAGGTTTTTTATTTTTAAGTCATTTTTATAGCACCATATTGTATAAAAGGTAGGTCAAAAGTAAAAAAACTTAATTTTCGAATATCTTAAAAACTAGAGCTGATGAGCAAAAACGGATGCCATATTCGGAATCAGGAGGTCAAATATATACAAAAACAGCTTTAATATTCCAGCCATCAGAAAAAAGGTTTTTTTTGTAGACCAGTGTAATTATTTGAGAGGAGCGATTAAAATAGAAAATAATTTATGGTATCAAAAACTTTCGCATTTTTGGCAATAAATTTTTCTCATATCTTCAAAAAAACCTATTTATTTTGTGTCTCAGAAATTTCCTGTTTTCATACCACGTTTTCTTGAAGACCCTCTGTCTGACCATTCATAGCATCCCAGTTTGAAGTATCTTTCAACACTTCCACGCTTTCCTTCATATCAAACCCAGTTTAAGTCCGATCATTCGATTCTTTATTAGCCCCAACCAAACACCTCTCAGTTTTAATTAATCTGAGGGAATTAAATACTTTTCCACATCATCATATTTTGTTTCTACTCTGTAATAAACTACTGTTGAATAAAACTGTGCAAAATAATAGAAATGAACAAATGATTCAAAGGAGAGAGAGAGAGAGAACATGACATTTTTTATTTATGAGACATGATTTTTTACTTATGTTTTTGTATAGGTAGTGCTTTTACTATTTCCTGGAATATGTGATTAGGAAAAACTATTTTTTAAAAATTTCCACACATTTTTTGTATAAGCATTCACGGACCACCTCTGAAGGCCTCACGAACCACCAGTGGTCAGCGGACCACCTGTTGGGAACCACTGACCTAAAGGGAGAAATGTATAAATGTGAGATATTTTTAACGGAGATCTCTTCTACATTTAACCCACATTTAAGAACTTTATTAGTACATTACACAGAACTTACTTTCCCCCTGTTTTTCAAACATTCTGAACATTCTCTAAGAGATTTGAAACACTTAAAATAATTTCTTTCTTTAAATGCATTGGCAATGATAGGTACAGTTAAGGCAATGGGAATGAGTGATGCTAATTCAAAACATGGAATGATTTTAAAAAACAAATTAACTACTCATTAAATCTCGTTGCAAGTTTAATTACACAAGTCCTGAAGCTCGCTTAATCAATGGCATACACTCTGAATCGTAATCAAACCGGCAATTGCTTTTATTGATATTATTAACTAAAGGGTATACGATTGCCAAACACGAATATTATAATCCTATCCGTTACAAATGCTCTTTTAAACATGCAGCATCCTCGATCTGCAATTAACTTTGTTGTATAAGTAGGGAACGTAGAAACATGTTTTTCGACGCGTGTTTAGAATACGATACGCAGCTCGACTAGTGAGGTATGTCGAATCGAAGCAACGGATAAAAGAAACTGAAACGTTTCAGTTTTAAATTTTCGATTTTAATTTTGAATTTAGTCACGTAAGGTCTAGCTAATAGTAAAAAGTAAACGAAAAGTTATTGACTTTGTTGATATAATATCTGGAGTTTCTATCAAGCCGCAATATTTGATGCTGGTTTTTCATTTAAAAAAACGGACTGTTTATACTGTGTAATTAAATTTGTGTTGTGATATTTCGAACTAACATTACGAACTTGTTAAAATGAAACTGTTTTGTTGTTTTAGATGAGGATGTTTATGTAAAACGCTTGGGGAAAGTTCAGCGGTTTTAAATCAACATACAAAATATTAAAATACAATTTAAATTTTTATTTATTTTTAAAACTATGCTCAATGTAAAAAAATTGTATATTTATTAGTATTGTTTTCGGTGTTATTTTTACATATTATAAGAATAATTATTCTTATCATTCATGCATATGTGATATTTAGGCTAAGCCCGCACTAGAGACTTCCGTCACGGTGACTTATAGCACTAGTCACTCGAGAGCAATGCATTCTGTGGAGAGATTCTTGGCAATCGGCCAAGAGTCTCGTCGCCTGTGCTCTCGCTCTAGCTTCTTGCAATAGCCAGGGTGATAATTTTGTCTCTGTCACCGTGACAAAAGTCTCTAGTGCGCGATTAGCCTTAATCTTTACTAAAACTTTAGATCAGTAGTGGTGGCCAACTTACGGCCCGCGGTTCATGTGCGGCCCGCGAAGCTGATACATGTGGCCCGTTTATATGTTTGTCCCCTTCTTTTGAAGCTACTGAAAAACTAGAAAAATTTTAAAGATCAATTTATTTTTAAATTTAGTATCTATTCTGGAAAAGGATCTTTATCTCGAAATGAAATGATGCTCAGGAGGCAGAAAAGGTTGGACACCACTGGTTTAGATCAAACAAAAAAATAAGGGAGTTTTTCAAATTATAATTTAATAAAAATGCATTTATCTTAAATATACAAATTTAATTTATATGTAATTTAATAATACAAATGTGTATATTTAATTTTTAAAATACTTCAAACCATCATGTATTTTATTTCTTTAATTTATAAAACTTGCTAACCAGAATCACACAATGCTTACACAAATATGACGCTTTGTTATAGAAATCCTTTTACTTACGGTAAAAGATACAAATATTCACTCTTATCAACATTAAATATTTCCTCATGAACACAACAAAAATTAAAATTAAAAACTGAACATACCCCTATGACAGCTTAAAAGACAACTAAAACATTGAAACCTAAGCACAAGTATTCCAAAAGTAATTTTAATACATAAGAGAGGCAAATCCTTTCTAATTACTTTCATGACTGGTGTTTTATTAAATAGAAAAATATCCCATCTCAGACGTTTACACAGTCTCCTTCCATATTACATAACAACCATAATCCAACTATTGTTGACCTTCGAGAAAACGTTCTTCCTTCTAATCAAATAGTAGGTAGAATAATTAATTCATTTCTTCGACTGGCTTTCCTTAAGCAACAACGTGTTCGTTCGCAGGCGTTTTCTCTCAAATTATAGGCTTTTATTGATAATAATCCTTTCCATCATGTCTGATTCGTGTAAATTCGGGGTCATATGTGACAAGTGGATCACCCCTGCAATGGGATGTTTGATCAAGAATATTGTTAAATCAGGGACTGGGACCGTGGGTCTATAAAACTCTATATCCTTGAAATTGGATAGTTTTGGAGACATGCGCTTGCTCTAGAACGAGCCGCTTCGTCTCTCTTCTTCTAAATTGTTTTATTAGCAGTTTGTTTATGTGGTTGTTTTTTTATTCTATTATTGATTCTCTCTGTGAATTTCAATATGGCGATCGGGAAATTTAAATCTCTTAGTGCAAAAGGTTTCGATTTAAAATTCTTAATCGTCTGTATCTACCATGTTGTCTTCAGATACGTGATTTCTATCCTTTTTGAGATTCCATCTAATATTTTTAAGAAATCGAATTTTAACTCTATTTTGTTAAACGATTGAAATTCCTTTTTCTGTCGTAATTATTCTACCAGTACTATTTTTTCACAATTTTACAACGTGTAATTTAACTTTGTAATTTTCTATTAAATTAGAGTTTGTATGTGACTTTTTGAAAATTTTAAAATAATTAATAGTAAATTCGTGTGACTTAAGCATTTTACTATGCTTGATTATAAAACATATTCCTATTCCATGGATAGTGAAACTTGTGGAGCTAGCGTAACGCTTTTGGCTCCATATAGTCTTCAATTTCTTTTGGACACGACAACACCAACAACATAAAAACTATAAGTAAATAATTATATATCCATTATCATAATAAAAAGGATATTTTTATCATCAAAGGATTTGGATTCATTGGACAAATCAATGTACCTAATGTGAACTCTGACAAAGTTTTTTAAAAATACTACTGTAAGTATTTTTAAAGTAAAATAAACTTCTCTCTTTCTGCCATAAATTATTCAACGTCATTCTTTTAAGCATCAATTTCTAATACACTTGATTTTAAAAGAAGAGTACAACTCCCAAAAGGCAGTTGGATTTTTTTCGTTTATTTTTCGGTCTAATATCCAAGCATAATCTTAAAGGAAAGGTCTACTGGGTAAATCATTTTTAGCTCAACTTTGTACCAACCATAACATTCCAAAATCCTAGAAATTTTTGTTACCAACTTCACATGCTAACTTTCTCTTATCCAGTATTAAGGAAAAGCAACGTAAAACGACCATTTCCTGGATTGAGTAAACGGCCAAAATAGATAACACAAAAGAAAGCTCAAGCAGAAATGCCAGTGGACAAGGTCTACGCCTAACGACTAACGTGAAATGACCAAGGTTTTTAAAATTGTAGAAAAGTAACTATAAATTATTAAAATAATGCTACGTTGCATTTTATAATAACAAACACTTTATCAACTTTGTTCAATTCCGTTATCTGACCGGGAAAATGTCAAAAGTTAAATTATTGCTGAAAATTGCAAACAAACCGATAAAAATCTACAGTTATATCAATGACAGGCATAAAAATTTGGTGATGCTGTTTCAATTTTTTGATACTATTTAAAACAGTTCGGCGATATTTAATGGAACAGTTTACAGAATTGACCTATTAACATTATTACAAACATAAATAAGGGAGAAATTATACTGTAAAAAATTCTTTATTCGAATAAAGGAAACTAACCGGCAGCACCAGTTGCCGGTTAATTTTTTGTACGAGGAAATATCTGTTTTTTTTCTTTTCTGTCCAATGAGAGAAACTATCCGTTATTTAAAGAAACTTGATAGTTATTTTAGAAATTTTGATTTGTACATTTAGTACATACCCACTTGTTTTTATAAACTATTCTCTTCGTGGTGATTTTTATTAAACTCAAATCATTCTCTCTCTCTTTCTCTCTCTCTCTTTCTCTCTTTTTCTCTTTCTTTCTTTCTCTCTCTTTCTTTCTTTCTTTCTCTCTTTTTTTCTTTCTCTCTCTCTCTTTCTCTCCCTCTCTCATTCTTTCTTTCTCTCTCTCTCTTTCTTCCTCTCTTTCTTTCTCTCTCTCTCTTTCTTTCTTTGTTTGTTTGTAGAAAAAATACCCGAAAAAGCAGTTTTCTAGGCTTACGAAAAATTTTCGACAAAACCTACAGAAAATTTAGTGTAAAGAGACTAAGTGAAAAAACATTTTTACAGTTAACGAGTACAAAAAACACAAAACATTTTCTTGATACATCATTTACCTACACTACCTTTTCCTATCTCAATTGAAGGGCTTGGGAGATGAAGGGGTTAAGTTATATAAGATCCTTATATAATATAAGCCCTTCAAACCCACCAAACCCTTCAAACCCTTCAATTATGAAAATGTAAAGCCTGTGTTTCTTCTTACTCAATATACAAATTTCTTTACACTCAAGCCTTCCTTACTCAAACATAATAAGCAGCATTTAACAAATAACGGTAACAAAAACAGCTTTTTAAACCTCAAGTATCACAAATCCTCCAAAAAAAACCTCATCAACCCCCCTTTCGAGGCGAACGAGACGCATTATTCCACCCGAGCAACCCCCTTCTACACACACGAGAGAGAGAGAGACGGAAGACCCCGCAAAGTGAGACATTTTCTCAGACTGCTTATCCAAGGCCTCGCACACGGGGACTCTCTGGAAAGGTCAGCCTCTGGGATCCCGTCGCGTTTTCTCAGACGTCTCACATAGAGCGATCTCTCTCTTCTAACACTGGAGCGGTGGCTAATGCAGAAATAATTACAGTTTGTTTTTCGCGCGACACTTGTTGTAGCACTCCTTTTGTTGAGAGGTGTGACAAGATCGTGCGGTGTGCGTGTGGGTGGACTTTGTGAAGTTCAGGCTTTGTGAAATGGTTCAGGGGGAGGGTACAGTGCAATGCAGTAGTTTAGAACGGGGTATATAGTAGGGGGAAAATAGCTCAAAAAAGGGCCGAACCCGGAACAAATTCCAACAAAAGATTTTTCAACGGTTTTGGACTCTACTGGGTGTCCTTATTGACAGAAAAAAAGTCTACCACAATCTGATGACCGGAAGTGTGTTTTTTTTTTAAATTTTTTAAAAACTTTAAAATCATCTAAAAACGATAATAAAGGCGAAACAAATTTTTTTTTTCGACGTTAAATTATGTATTTGATGGTAGTTGACTTATATTGACGAAGTAATTTATAAAAATTTCATTTATAAGGATCTGGCAACAAGAAAAGTGCTTTTTTCAAGATGGCGGCCTAAATTTTCAATAAGTGACAGTAAACTTGTTTCTCGAGTAAATTCCATTAATTAAGATGAAAAGTGACGTAAATTAGGTCAATAACTTCATATAATGCTGTAAATTTGATCTATCCTATTAAAATAAGAAAAAAAATCGTGCGGAAATACGCTCGTATCCGTGCTGTTTCTGAGTCCCGATTTCACTGGGTATAGTCACTTTAAAAGTTCATTAAAACTAGGAAAAAATTCCAACAAGCATTTTCTCAACGGTTTTAGACAGTACTAAGTGTATTTATTGCCATTAAAAAAGTCTACCAGAATCTGACAACCGGAAGTGGGTTTTTTTTCAAGATAGCCGCCGATGATTAAAAAAAGATATATTCGAAAAAAGTCCTCATTTAAGTGCTATAAAAATTTTTTATGGGTTCTAAAATTATTTATTAGGTTATAATTAACTTTTCTTATCATGGTAATGAATATAAATTGGGTTTCCAAAATCTAGTAACCAGAACAGGGCTTATTTCCAAGATGGTGGCCTAGGTTTCTTTCGGAATTGCCGGCGCATACTGGATAATTTTAAGGGTTTATTAAATTAAAGAAAAAATTCCAACAAGCATTTTATCAAAGGTTTTAGTTAGACAGTACTAAGTGTATTTATTGTCATTACAAAAGTCTACCCGAATCTGACAACCGGAAGTGGGTTTTTTTCAAGATGGCCGTCGATGCTTAAAGAAAAGAGATATTCGTAAAAAGGCTCTAATTTAAGTGTTATAAAATTTTTATGGGTTCTAAAATTAAATATTAGTTTATTAACTTTAGGTAAAAAAAGTCTAAAATTATCAAGTTTTTAATTCATACATATAAGAAGGTATTTTTTTCGCTAAACATTCAGTTTTCTAGGCTTTTCCAGTTTTTTAAGCATCAGCGGCCCTCCTGAAAAAAAACCACTTCCGGTTGTCAGATTCGGGTAGACTTTTGTAACGACAATAAATACATTTAGTACTGTCTAAAACAGTTGAGAAAATGCTTGTTGGAATTTTTCTTTAATTTAATGAACCTTTAAACTTATCCAGTATGCGCCGGCAATTCCGAAAGAAACCTAGGCCGCCATCTTGGAAATAAGCCCTGTTCTGGTTACTAGATTTTGGAAACCCAATTTATATTAATTACTATGATAAGAAAAGTTAATTATAACCTAAAAAATAATTTTAGAACCCATAAAAAATTTTTATAACACGTAAATTAGAACTTTTTTACGAATATCTCTTTTTTTAAGCATCGGCGGCCATCTTGAAAAAAAAACCCACTTCCGGTTGTCAGATTCGGGTAGACTTTTGTAATGACAATAAATACACTTAGTACTTTCTAAAACCTTTGATAAAATGCTTGTTGGAATTTTTTCTTTAATTTAATAAACCTTTAAAATTATCCACAGTATCCGGCAATTCCGAAAGAAACCTAGGCCGCCATCTTGGAAATAAGCCCTGTTCTGGTTACTAGATTTTTTAAACCCAATTTATATTCATTACTATGATAAGAAAAGTTAATTATAAACTAATAAATAATTTTAGAACCCATAAAAAAATTTTATAACACTTAAATTGGGACTTTTTACGAATATATCTTTTTTTAATCATCGGCGGCCATTTTGAAAAAAACCCACTTCCGGTTGTCAGATTCTGGTAGACTTTTTTAATGGCAATAAATACACTTAGTACTGTCTAAAACCGTTGAGAAAATGCTTGTTGGAATTTTTTCCTAGTTATAATGAACTTTTAAAGTGACTATACCCAGTGAAATCGGGACTCAGAAACGGCGCGGATACGCGCGTATTTCCGCTCGATTTTTTTTGTTATTTTAATAGGATAGATCAAATTTACAGCATTATATGAAGTTATTGACTTAATTTACGTCACTTTTCATCTTAATTAATGGAATTTACTCGAAAAAAACAAGTTTACTGTCACTTACTGAAAATTTAGGCCGCCATCTTGAAAAAAGCACTTTTCTTGTTGCCAGATCCTTATAAATGAAATTTTTATAAATTACTTCGTCAATATAAGTCAACTACCATCGAATACATAATTTAACATCGAAAAAAAAATTTTTTTCGCCTTTATTATCGTTTTTAGAGGATTTTAAAGTTTTTTAAAAAATTTAATAAAAAACACACTTCCGGTCATCAGATTGTGGTAGACTTTTTTTCTGTCAATAAGGACACCCAGTAGAGTCTAAAACCGTTGAAAAACCTTTTGTTGGAATTTGTTCCGGGTCAAACCGTATTTTCCCCCTACTAATACATTCAAGGGTGGATGGTTTGGATTTACAACATTTGAAAACACGTATTTTTTTTAAAATTAAAGCTAAAATTTCTAAAGTGAAAAAAACCAATTTGCTCACATTGTTAAATAAAAGAAGTTGTTGATCTTAAAATAAGGAAGTTGCATGTGTCAGATTTTCAAAAACAAACAAGTGTTCCGTATGGTTTTTTGTATGGTAAAATGAAATATCTAGTCAGTTTTTCAAAAAATGTACAGGTAATTAAATATTTTAATTTAAAAGTCGAGAAAAAAACACGTGACTGAAAACGTTTATTGATTAAACTATAAGATGACGTCAACAATGATACCATCAACTCCATTGCTTTACAACAATGTTTTTAACTAGGGGGCTCTGCCCCCTGCTCGCTATCGCTCACCAACCCCCGGAACTGCTTCGCAGTTCTTTGAAGATCGCTTCGCGATCTTAGCGAGCAGAGCTCGCTTGTTTCATCTCAACTATCCAGTACAACCTGGAACTTGTGTGCTTATAGACTGTTGTCATTGCAGAAGAAAATTTTTTCGACTATAATTGGAATAATAACGCTTCTAATACATTACGTCTCAGGCGCTAATTCTAAATGAACAGAGTATAGTTAATGATAATTTAATATCGAAACTTTTTATCTCTCAAACTTTTCAATAATTTAATTCGGGTCATTACCACGAAAATATAAAAATAAAACTCTTACTGAAATATTTCTTTTTAAATTATCAATAATTTAATGAATAGAGGGCTACCGCCCCCTGCTCGCTTACGCTCACCAACCCCCGTAACTGCTATGCATCTCTTCACAGATCGCTAAGGGATCTGTAATATCTGCAATCGATCTTTAGCAGAGTAAAACAAACTTCCCGAAAATCCTCTTCTTTTCATCGGCACAAATAACACTCAATAAAGTTAAATTATTTATTTCTCTAGTGGTTCAAAAAATATCGAAGTATCTTTAAAAGATTATTAACCAAGTCTATACTATAACGCTAGCAAACTTAGAGCCAAAATCTGCACTCAAAACTTTTTTCAAAAGTTTAAATATCCATGCTCGCGACAATCTAGTGAACAGGCAAATATTAAATTTAAAAACATTAAACACGTCTGATAAAGACCTACTAAAACTATGAAAAAAATAAAACTTTGATGCTTAATAATTCCAAAACTAATTAGAATTTTTTAAAGAACTAACAGCCAATCTCTTTCTAAAAAATAATAATATAAGTGTTTAAAAAATCATATTGATACCGTGATTCGTTTTCATTTTAGATAGAAAAAAAGGAAAAAGTGTCAAAAATTTCGAAAATTAAAAAATTAATTACTCTAAACCAAATTCGAAATTCGAAAAAAGGGCGACGTAGTGCACATCTTCATACTTCAGAGTATTAGGCTGCAAAAAATCATAGTTGTGCTGCTAATAGATTTCGCTGAACTGGATTACGCGGCGAAAAAAGAAAAACTTCAACTTTGACCTTAAAAATACCCCAGTACTAATTATCACATTAGTTAGCTTTTTGTTCGAGAATGTGCCCCAATTATTCCTCTACAAGCCTTTCAAATTTCATAAATTTCTATCCAGCAGTTTTTGCGATAGAAGAGTTCAAAGAGTTGAAAAATTATATTTTCTGAAACAGCGGCGGCAGCGGCAGCGGCGGCGGCGGCAGCGGTGACAGTAACTTTTTTTTAATATAGAGAGATATAAGATGACGTCACATCCAAACTCTTGGCGTTTTCGCGCGCTTTTAAAAAGGGGATTTTTGTTAATTTTTTTGGCAATCAAAAAATTTCTCGATCGGCCTCAAATTTTGGGTAGTTGCTTATTTTTGCAAGAGGAATCGATTAAAAAAATGTAAAAAATCATGCAACTTCCTCATTATGCATACAAAATTACATCTATCATCATTAGTTATTCTAAATTTAGGGAGAGTGCAGTATAGATTTTTTCGAACTGGAATTTAAGTATTTTTTACTGTAGGTACCTTTCTTGCTATGGGGCCGTTCAAATATTACGTAAGCACTTTTTTGGTCATTTTTAACCCCCCCCTCCCCCTTTTCAGCAAAGATAAGCAAACCTCAAACCCCCCCACCATAGTTACGGAAGAAACTGCCGGACCCCCCCCCCCGAAATTTTGACATCCCTATTAGTAAGTACTGTTTTTTTCCTTGAAAATTAGGTGACTCGTACAAGGAGCTGTCCTTTTTGGGTGTAACCCGGGTTCAAAAATGAGTCGAAACACTACTTTTCGGAGTTACAATTTCAAAATGTTAGGGAGGTCCATCTCCAGAAAAAAGTTCAGATTTCCTAATTCTATTTTTTGTTATATTAATTTTTGGTTGAATTTTGAAATTATTTATGCAAGAAACAAGAGATTTTTTAAAATGCACCATCTTACGTAAGCATCACTAATATCCCCCCTCCCCCCTTGGGTGCTTACGTAATATTTGAACGGACCCTATCCAGGTTTCAGCGGGCTTACACCCGATGGTTTTTATAAGCCCTTTGAAATCTTCCTCTTGGCTTCTTTTCTTGCCTTCCCTTTCTTCTCTCTCATTCCCTCCACCTTCTTTCTCTCCGCCTGATTTGCTCTCTTTTTAATCTTCCTCTTTGTCAACTTCTTTCATTTTCTCTTCATTCATTCCCTATTTTATCATAAATTACTTCTCCTTCATTTCTCTTATTCTCATTTAATTTATCTTCTTTTCATGCATTTTTTTCTTTTCTCTCATTCCATTCGCCATTTATTTCTGTCTATTTTTATCTTTCTCCCGATCTATTTTTAATTTAACTCTCATCCATCTCTTTATTTTTCTCCTTATTTAAATCTCATTTAATTGCTCTCGTTCTCTTTTTACTCTCTTCTCTTATCCTTCTCTTATTCAACCTCTTTTAATTTCTCTTCTCTAATCTCTTTTCTCTTTTTCTTCTCTCGTCCCACTTTTTTTATTTTCTTTCTCACGCTCTAACTCGTTCATACTGTTCTTGAGAAGAAACAGAACTACCAGTTCTTTATATCACAAAAACATGAAAAGTTCTAAAAATATTAAAAAGTTATTTTCCAGAACATGAAAAAATAAAGATATTACTCATATAAAGCATTTTTTTTTGTTTTCAAGGGAATTTTTTATGCACACTATTTGTCACACAAAATAGTACTCAAAAGTGAGTTTCAGCAAAAACTAATTAGTTTCTCCGTAAGCCTAATTGTTTTACCTAATTTCACAGTTTCCACATTTTTCCATACAATATCGACCATTTAAAACACTTGAAAACCAAAAAAGAACGCATGAATAAACAACTAATTCCAATTACATCCTCAAAGAAAAACCTCATACCCATTTAAAAGAATAAACACCCTCGTCTGGAAACAGTAACTGTAAATGTTTTCAAATGAATAGCCCTCTACCCTACTTTACCCTTTCATAGACAGCCATGTATCAGGTATTGGTTCTGCAGGAGAGACTGCGATACAGACGCTTTAATGGGGCTCCATTTGTTTCCAGGCTGTGATCAAAATCACCGATTAGTCTGACGCAGTTGCGCATTTCCCCCGATGATTATCTGGAATTGAAAGGGAGTTGGAATTTTTTTCATGTAAGCGTTAATTTGACTATTCATCATAATGGTTAAAAGTCTTGTAAGTGTTTCTAACAAGGCGTAATCAAATCCTCCTTTTTAGTCATGGGGAAGTATTTATGTATATCTAATTTTTGGGTGGAAAGTCACAGCTTTAAAAAAGCCTTGATTGTTATTTTTTATAAAATTGTAAGTAAACGTATATGTATTGTGTGTTAGTATTAATAATTGTATCACGTTTAAGTTTTTATTGCATTCTGTTTTTGTATTTTGTATTTGTAAAATTGTTTTTTGCCCATTTACATGGATCTTTGAATGATCCCAAGTGATGAAAAAATATATTTCATGTGCTCATTGTGAAAAAATTTCCTTTTTTTCATTTTTTTCTGCCAAAAGATCCGTCTTCCTGCTAAAGTTAACCCTCAATATAGGAAAACATATCTCATTTATAGTAATATGTGGTATATTTAAAGAAAAATTCATACTTAAAAAATTAAATTATGAATTTTAAGAACTAAATTTATTTTGATTAAAACTCTTATACTACTTCTTAAAAAGGAAATATTATTCATTACTTTTTATGAGTTTACCAAAATATTCGCAGCAAGTAGGTAAAGCCTATACTTGTAACTTCTAAAGAACCAAATTAAAAACTTATTTTGTTCCTCATTCATGTTTTCCATTATAAGAATCTCAACAACCAAAGTTTAAATAAAATTTGGAGAATCACCAGAACTAATCATACGTATACTAACAAAAATAAACAATAATTGTTTATTTTCGTCTTTTTGTACTGAAGAAGGGGATCCATTGATCCCCGAAACAATTGTCTACATTTTAAAAAAAAAAATTTATAAATTGTGTAAAAATAAACGTTGTTTTTCAATTGATATTAACATTTTCACAAGATTCTTTTCGCTAATAACAAGATGTTATTACTAGTTATAAGATAGTTAATTATCCCTTTTTGTTACCAGGTTTTCTTCACAAATTGTAGAGAAAGAGGACCATGCATGCATATAAGCTCTTCTAAAGTCAACCATAATTTCTCAACTGACCTCTACCAGACATCGTTCGTAGTTAAAAAGAGTTCAGCCACCATCAATAAACATTTTAAAGGGTTTTTAACCTTAACTCTTATCTCTTGTTTGTTTACCGTCCTGAAGATGATTTTGAACACTACAGAACACAGTGAAAGCAACTTTATAGAGAGCTAGGCTATATTGAGCATACACTTCCTCTGTCTGCCAAAATTAACGTATTTTGAATGCGTGACAAATTATTCTTTAGAAACTTTATTTATAAGACTTTTTTTTGTTTTTGTGGGATTTTAACTTAGAAAGAGGAAAAAAAGGAAAGCCGTGTAAAAAAGCTTTCTAATTTCTATAGAATCATGGGATGACCTCCGCTCTAAGAAAAGGCATAGCCTTAAAAAAATTTCAAAACTGTATGAGGTAAGTCTTGGTTGTATAATCAAACATTAAATTCTTAATTTTTGAAAGGTAAATCTGTTGTGAGGGATAATAGTTAATAACTGCAAATAAGATTATGAAAGACGAACTATTGAGAAAGTTTAAAAGCTCTTATAAAACTATCTCTTTATAAAAGAGAAATAAGTACTTTTAAAATGTTTAAAAGTAGAATAGAATAGATGGTGGATAGAGGTATTTGCTTACTCTTTGCGAGCCGCTTAACCTTCACATTGCCACATAACAGAAAAATAGGACTTTCTACAAATTTTTCATATTTTCTTTCTTTCTTTCTTTTTTTGACGGTTTAATTAATTGCTTCGTCATCTTAATTTATTGAGATTCCATTCCTTTTTAAAAGGATCCTATCGCTTGGAGGTATTTGACTTTTTCCCCTTTCTCTGATAGTCTTGAGATTGAGGTCCTCGTTTACTTCGACGTCGATTTGTTTTAAGTTTTTTCCTAATGCAGCAAAATGTTTAAAATTATCTCACCTGTGATTCAAAAAACTATGTTAGGGATAATTTTCCTCTTTAAAAGTAACTTTAACTCAGCCAAAAATATTATCTACATAAAGGTTAGTGATTACACTTTTTTGACATTGCTTGTCTGTACTTACCTCAAAAATAAGTGATAACAAAATCCCTTTTGTCCACAAATCCTTTTCCGCTAAACAAATTTACCCCAAAATAGGCCTTAGTTGTCCCAATTAATTATAATCCTGCCAAGAACAGTAATTTTTTCAGTACATGTCTATTTCTTTTTTCTATGCTAACATACATAAAATTTACAATTTTTATTTTTAATTTTTTCCTGTACCACTTCAGAAAAGTTGATTGGTATTGCCATTAGGTAAACGGGTAAAGGTGAAATTTTTATATCTTCAAAGCAAACCCCATGTCAGACATAAATAACGCTCCTTAAAAGGGTTCGTGCACCTTCTAACAGAATCTTAATTACAGGTTTTTAACCTTAACCTCAATGTTTGTTTGTTGCTCACGATCATTTAATTGGTCTTACTACTCCAATGACCACTAGCATTGTTTCTAACAGTCTCGTGAGCGCGAGTCTAGACTCTTTTACGACTATTTTATGGTTATTGTTATTATCTCCAATCAAACTTCAAAACGTAAACACTGGCTGCTGGTAGCAAAGTTGAGCCCCGAATGACAGGCTTAAAACTACGGCGAGACGTCTCGCAGATAAGTTATGATTTCCTTTTCCATTGCTTAAAGCTTTAACCCCGAATGATTTATGTTGTTTGTTTCTGGTATTATAAATTGGTGCAATCATTCGCGAATTCTATTGATTAGTTAAGAGGATCTTGAAGTTTTAGAGATAGACACACAAGTTAGCACCCTCCAGGGACGTAGGTATGGGGCATAATGGATTAAACATTAGTTTTTAAACTTTGATAATATCCTTTTAAACCGTTTTTATGTTGGCAAAAAGTAAAGCAATTAGTTATGAAATCCTCATACTCTGGTAAAGTTTCAAACCAGCGATAAATTCAACAGTTATGCAATCAATATTCCATTTAATTAAATACTAAAATGGCATCGAAAAACTTTTCTGAACATGGCTAAAAAATTTGCAAACCAATTTAATTTGTTTCTTCACATTTAAAATATTCAGATGTAATTACTATAAGTTGTTTAAATTTCCTGATTAACTTCAGATTATATGTAAAAAGTAACTTTTCAAAACTAATAATAAAACTTAAGACTCCTCTTTACAAAAAATTGAAGCCTTTGATTCTGTATAATAGATAAAGAAGTATAATAGAAATCAATCCATGAAAAAAGGGGGAAATATGTAGGGTTCAGTAGTAAAGGAAAAAAATTTGTTGAAAAGTATAAACTTTTTACATCTCACAGAAAAATACCACAACTTATTTTTTGTTTTCTTCTTTAATGTACACAAGATACAAACTCAGTGTCTTGCTTATAGTAAAGATGTTATCATTCATAGACGCCCATGCATTGAAAACAACTTAACTATTTCATATCCTCTCAAAAATATCAATATCCCCTTTACCCCTTTCGAATTTTTTTACTAGCCATGTTACTCTATTATCGTTCCATCTTGAAGTGGAGCAACCATAAAACTAAAAACGTAGATTCAATGGCGGAATCTTAGGATGTAAAGAAATTTCCAATAAAAAGATTCAAATGAATAAGTTTTCAGCCTGAACACAGTCCAGTTCCAGACAAGTTATATATTTTGTATAAAATAAAGAATGAAATTTACCCAATCCTTAATTTGTTTTTATCTCAATTCAATTTTTGAAATAAAAACCTTAATGAAAACTAAAAACTGGTGGATATTTTCAAAAATATATTTCAAATTGAGTATATACATATTTCTTTGTTTTTGGATTGGATTGGATTGGATTTGGTCACACATATTCCTCGGCTTGTGCGCTTCATCTCAAGGATCCGCTTATAAACCTTGGTCAAGAGACAGATACAAACAGAATTTTAGTAGCACAGAGAGAGAGAGAGAGAGAGAAATTACACCCAGGGCAAGGGCCGAAAATCGAACTCAGAGACAGGAACAGCATATGCGCAGACTGCAAGGGTTGTTGGCAGCGAGTAATCCAACTGATCAAACCCACTCCTGTATTTTTGGTTTCGTCTATCTTCCTCACACACAAATCAACAGATCACCAACCAACAGGTAGTAAAGTTAAACAAGACCTGAACATAGTTCCAATCAGAGTAGTACTAAATGTAGAAACCTCACACTTTTCACCATCACAAAAGCTTCTTTCATTTAAAAACCACAAATAGAACGAGAGAGAAAAAATAACCCAACATGTATCCTCATCTGCTGTAGAAGAATCAAAGAGTTCTTTCACACCCAGAGAGAGAGAGAGAACCCACTACTAAATAAACACGGACGACGTGGTAAGGTCGAGCATGAATTATTGATAAAGAAAAATGGTCAAAAGGGTGAGAAGCTGAAAACTCAGAAAATATGCCGCGAAATGTTTTAATCATCGTGTGACAGCAAGCCCTTCGATCCATTCTGTTGTTGTCACTTTCGAAGGAGACAAAGATGGATTTCCCACGCGACCCTTAGGGTGTTCCGTACGGAACATGAGAGAGGCCACGGGAATACTTGTAAAAACGGAATGGCTTTTGGTTTGATGCAAATTTGCTCTGAGTTTGATAAATCTGTGAAGTAATAAAGATGTGCATTGTTAGTTCTTCAAAAAGTTCAAACCCATCCTTTTAGGGTAATTGTTAACACATACGTAGGTATGTATTTTGTGTGGGTTTTATGATTATTGTGAGTGCTGCTCGCGGATATTAATAAGAGTTTGTGAACAATATTCTTTAGAAAAGGGAAGAACGTCTTCAACCCGTAATGCGGCTCCAGTCTGAGTGGCGAGTTTCTCATTAGAGCTGCACCATAATTTACCGATTGGAATAAATGAATACCATGAAAGATATGCCCAGATCCATACATTGCTCACTCCTTTCAACTGCCTTATATCTCAAAAACCTGATTTTTTAGGAGAGTGCTTTGAGAGTTTAAAAGTAAATTGATATTCTATGTGCAGTGCTGTAGTTAAAACAAATTTTTTTTTTGAAAATCTTTACTTTTCCCCTTTTTTTACAAAAAAAACCTCATACAAAGAGCGGACGGCACCCTCATTACAGTCAGCACTGTGTAGTGTATATGTATTCGTAGATAAACTATGCGTGTAATAATGGGCCATTTTATTATTTCAATTACTTTAGTTTGGATCAATACGTATCATCAGTGGCGTAGCCAGAAAAAAATTTCGGAGGGGGATGTTGATATTTCGGGAGGGGATATGGGGTATTTTTTGTGGTTTTCTATGGTCAAAAAGGAAAATTTCCCAAGTTTCGGGGGGGGGGATATATCCCCAAATCCCCCCTCTGGCTACGCCCCTGCGTATCATTAACCGTTTTACTTCTATTATAGCCGCCCCATATTTTCCGTATCTCGGGTGGTCAAGAGGGGTAATAGAAGAAGTTGAAATGAATGTAAATAACATTTAGCTTTTTTTGGCAGGAAAAAGCTCTGCTTAAGTCTTAAGTCAAAACTAAAACCATGTCTTTATTTACTTCAAGAGGAAAAATAATGATAAAAGTATCAGTGAAGATGAAAGGAGTATTGGGAGATAAAATTGAAGATGAAAGGAGTAAAGGAGTAAGGGGGTTTCGCCCCCAAAATTTCTATGGAAATTATGTTTTATGTTTTTTCTATTGGTCCAGACCAGGGACATCCAGGTTACTTACTCCCTTAATATCAAAAATTTCAACCATGATCTCTCCAACTGAATACTTACCTTTCTTTAAAATTGTTAAAATAAAATTCAACAGTTCAAAATAATATAGCGTTAAAGATTAAAAGCTTTAGGGCCGTATTCAGAAACTTTAACACGAGATGGAAACGAGATGAGAACGAGATGGAAACGAGAACGTTATGGAAACGATGAATTTGAAACGATGTTTTCCCGAAACACTAACGGGAGTTTCCGAACCTTTCCCTCATTGGATAAAATCTCCTACGTCACCAAGCAGACCAAGACGAGATTTTTTTCAGCCAATCAGAGTCAGCTAAATTTCTCGCTTTTGAAGAGACGGGTGCTCTTGAACGACCATTTCCAATTTATCGTTTAGTGATCGTTACTTGAGATTTTACAACGTTTCCATCTCGTTCTCATCTCGTTTCCATCTCGTGTTAAAGTTCAAAGACGCTCCTTTTTCCTCCCGAAATGTATATTTGGACGGTCCAAACGGCCCGTGGCGCATGCGCTGTAGGTCTCGTGGTTACGTAGCAGTCTCGGCGCTTAGTGATGGAACCAATGGAACGCCGGGCCGTGGAAATTAGAGTAGAGTTTTGTTGAAAAAAGGCCGTCCAAATATACAGTACCTTTTCCTCCACGTTTCTCCTACAGATGCTTCTCAACCTCGAGGCACACATTCACGTTAACCTTACTTCCACTGGTAACTTTCCAAAACTATTTCCCTCCAAGCAAACTAATCTTTAAACAGGGTCTCCGAAAAGAATACCCTGAAGACACTCTGATTCGTTAAAACCCTCCTGTCTCCAAGAGGGTCATTTAACTCCGATTCTGCGAACCATTTTCCTCAGAGAACTGCCCAATGTCAAAAATTACCGTCTGCGCGAGGCCGAAAAAACAGGAATAGTTATTGGACTTGATTTAACTAAGATTAACTCCGCAGGTGTTTGGACAGATTCAGCTGAGTCATCCCCAGTCGTCCAAACATCCTCCCTTGTGTCTTCAGACTGAAACACTTTTGACTACTTTTGAGGTTTTTCTTTCTGAATAGACTGAGACGCGTTTCAACTAAAAGTGTTCACTAATTGTGTAGTGGGATATTTTGGATTAGAGTAGTTTGATCGATTGGATTTTTCTAGTTTGGTTTTTTTATTGTGTGGTAGACGCTCGGCTAACTAATCGTCGGCCCTGAAGTTTCCGTGACTGGACTGGATTTCTTTTTTTGCACTGAAGTGCCTCGGAAAGACTCTAAAGGCAGATGTTTGTAAGATAAATCATCTTAAAGATTAGAAATTTTTTTAAAAAAATTTAAAATGTAGCGCGTGGCTGACCTTTTACTGTTGAAGGACTTCTGTAAAAAGTGGAATCCATGGAATCTAATTACATTAATCAAAGGTCAATATAGAAGTATTAGACCTGTTAACCTAAGAGTGTAGGTAGTTAGGAACTAATTTAGTTTAAGAACCCACGACAACACCACAAATTCGTCAGAAAAGCCAATAAATGGAGTTCTTGAGATAGCAAGATCAAAGAGGCGTTTCTAATCCCACATGCAGGTCCGTATTTTCATCACTTGTATTAAACTCAGGAGAAGACAAAGCTTTCCAGTGTATAGCTTTCCGTTTTTAATACGTGTTTCCTGATATTTACTACATAATCTGGCTTTTAAAGTGAAAATTGATGAGGCATCGATCTTCATTTTTGACTTAAAGCCAATGAAGGACAGTCTGGGAGATGGAACGTTTACCAAGTCATTTTATTCTAGCCAAGTCAAGGACATTGGAAACTCAACGCCTTTGGTGGCTCATATCTATTTCTCCCCAGAAACTACCTAAGCATCACAAACGTTCAAGATTCGTTCAAATTCTAGTCAGGTATGGCCAAATTTTGCTTACTTCTAGTTGCAGTTACATAAACTACACATTATTTGGCATGAACTGTGCTACTAGGGTAAAGCGATAACATTGGTTCCCTTTGTCTTTTCAGGCGATATTTAATGCTTTATAATTAATATTGTTTCAAACGCAATCAAGGACGGCATGCCTCTAAAGTTTCCAACTTTCACTCCCCAGGGTCCTCCTCCTAATCCGCCCAAGAGTGAAAAAGAGAGAAACAACAACCATTACCTAGAAATGACACAAACAAGCTTACTATTCAAACTATTCCCTTAAAAATAACCATAACGAAAAGAAAATTCTTAGAATTCCTAAGCAACTGGGCACAACCATAGCCTTCTAGAGCGAGAGAGGCCTGGACGATTCCCCGTCTTCGGCGCGATGAGTCATCCAAGGAGTCCATTGATTCTCAAGGTCTGAGCTGTGTGCGTACGCGGGAACCTGAAGTAAGCGCCTTTGTCCCATGTTTCCCTTGCTCTTTTCGCATCCAGGCCTTTATTATGCCGAACCATTGCTGTGTGACAGGATGCAAGAGTAATTACGCAAAAGGTGCCAGCAATGTGAGTGTTTTTTCCTTTCCGAAAGATGAAGAAAGAAAAAAGTTATGGCTTCGGAAAATACCGAGAGCTCAATTCGCTTTATTAATACACATAGTAAGACAAATATGTTTTTGTAAAGTAAAAGTTTTGGGGGTATTATCTTGCCTCCCAAAAAAAAAAACAGTTTTTTAATAGATATTTATAATTTAATTAAATGTTATGCTTGTAACTTATTAGATCAGTTATTTGCGTTTCATGTTTTTACCTTTTAAAAGTTTATAAATAAGTACATTTTATTGACTTAAAATGGAAATCATATTTATCCATTTAAAATATTAGATTATTCATATATAAAGGAAAAGGTTATAAACCCCAAGGGAGACATAGTATAGTACCAGAAAGAGAGAGAGAGAGCGGCTTATTTTGAATACTCACTTGATATTTAAATCCTATTTAAAGTCACAAGGCGGGGGTTAATATGGTTAATATTTATCTGTGTAAGGATTAAAAATATTAAGATAGGACATGATCTATTAGTTGTTAAAATAAAGACAGGATTTTTGTTATTATAAAAAAGAAATATTTTATTTAATACGCCGCCCTGTTCAGCTAGCTTCGAATCTCAACTTAACAGCAAATTTTCGAATGTTAATATTGGTTTGAATGACTCAAAAACGAATACAATCTAACCAAAAATGTTTATTTTATAATACAAGAAGTAATTCAACTGAAATTATGCCGAATCTAATCGAATAAAGATTGTGAAAGTCGATCGTACTCTGAGCAAGGTTTTTTTAAAATCCCGTCTATCAAAATATTTCCGTGGTAATGTAAACATTTTCACTCAGAATCATTAGTATTCGTTTCCTACATCACACACAGGTCTTTTTTTCTTTTTCCGATCATTTGTTTATGATTTATAGCGATTTTTCCCCTCAAAAATCGACGCGTCTATGGGAACGCAATGTTAGCTATCGTCCGATGGTATGACTCATCGTTCTTCTGTCACGGCCTCCTCGCTCAAGAAGGCTATGGCACAACCCCTTATATTTCAAACACCCGTCTCGCATTCTTGCCCATTCATTTCCAACGGTTTTAGCACCATGTAAGCTGGAGTTACGGCCGGCCAGAAAAGAAAAAACAGGATCACCATTAATCCTTTCAGTTTTGACCGCCCAAAATGCTCCATAAGATTCAAAAGAAATCTCAGGCGGATTAGAATTGAAAGGGTTAAGTTGGCCTTCAGTCCATTCATACAAAAGCAGGGACCCCGACGGCCGAATTAGAACCGAGCGGGTTTCACATACATTTGCGCTTCCTTTTATATTCAATGGAGAAACCAGTTCTCTTGTTTTGCACCCATTTGCTGCAGTATTTCTCTCTTTTTGAATCTCGGATACGCCCTGCATGTCTTGATCTGTTTGGAGGAGAGATTAGTTAGAGTTGACCCAGGTGCAAAAAGATCGAAACCCGAGGCTAAAAATGTCAACGATTATGGACCTTGGTTAGAGTGGTATCCGTGACAAAATAAAGATAATTTACACTCATTTTGATGTTATCGATCTGTAGCTCTGAACAGTTAAAAGTCCGTAGAATAGTATAACTGCACTGTAAAAAAAACTGTAGAAAAACAGAAATTTCAATAACAGTGACTTTATGTTTAAAGAGATATTCTGTCATGTAACATTCCCACCGCACTTCTATTTATTTTATGTAAAACTAGCTGATATGCCCGGCCCTGCACGGGTTGAGAGTATAAATTTATTATTTTTAAGTTTTCCCAATTACATTTCTAATTTTGTATAATCAGCATTTATCAATTATTCCGGTATCCCAGGCGTCTTTTTCATATTCCGTTGTTCCCGGTAACTTTTCCTATCCCGGTGTTCCTAGTAATTTTTCTTATCCCGGTGTCCCCGGGTGGATTAAAATTACTTTAGTTCTCAAGCAATATAATTTTTGAATGATATCCACATTTACAACATGTAAAAAAATACTATAAAAATTATTTAAAATTGCTTAGATCCCTTGATTAATCATATCTTCAGGAATTAACGTGTTCGGTGAAATTATTCAATAATTATAAAGCTTATTCCATTTTGCAATTTAAGAAAAAAAATCAATATTTTCTAGTTGAAAGGGAGTTTTAATAGTTTTTTGTTTGTTAACCAACTTTCTTAAAAGCTAAAATATTATCACCTTTTGATTTTACATCCTCGTTTCCATGGAGACTATTTTAACAACATGATAATCCATAAAGCTTTTTAAAATAGAAAAATTAGATAAAATCTCAAATAAAAATATGTTTAACTATACTTAATACTTTTAAATTTAATTGAAATAGATTTTTAAATTATTAATAAAATTTTTAAATAGATTTGTACCTAATGTTTCTATTAAAAACTTATTTTTTAGCATTAAGTTTTCTTTGTAACAATGGAGTTAACAGATCTCTTTTGGAGGAGAAATAAAGCTATTTCAGCAAAATAACCATAAAAAGAACAAAAAAGGGGTCAAGGGGTCATTAAAAGTTTTTGAAACATAGCCTATGTTTTTTTCCGAGTTTTTTTACGTATGTATACCAAGTTTGGTGCAGATCGGAAGTAAACTGTGGATTTGTATAAAAGACAAACATACATACACACACTTTGTTTTATTATACTAGGGAGCCATCCTCACAAAACACAGCTCACAGCACTTACTCATTTTATAAAACGTTCTTAAAACAGGGGAACTACTTCTCTGGGGTATTCTTTCAAAAAAGGGGAATATTCATTCAGCGGCGAAATTTTAACAGTCCTTTATGGCAATATGAATTGGCGGATCGCCATTTAATTCCAAGAAAATTAGTAACAAAGCAGTGTAAACTTTCTTTTACCATTTCCCCAAGGTAATGTTTTTCTCACACAGATCCATTCAGAAGCACTGAAACATCTCCGGAATAAATTTTACTTTCTTAAAATTTGTAATGATTTTCATTGATTGTCTGTGAAAAATGTAGTAATTATCGTAAACATCACGAAAATTTAGAATTTTGCTTCATGAGAACAAATAAACATCGAAATTGTGTCAGTTTCATAGCAATGACACGAATGTTCTCTTTCGATTTTTATCTTTATTTCTAAAACATTCCCCCGCCAAATCTAGTTTTGCGTTTTGGCATTAAAAAAATACCTTTTACTACCTTAAATAATATAACTTGCAAAAGGATATAAAAATAATTATTATTGTAATAAATAAATGCAAAAGTTCAAAATTTCTGAAAGCGAGTTTATATTTTATTGTAAATATAGTAATGATTAGGTTGCCACAACGACAAAGATAAATATATAAATATGAATTAATTATTTAAAAATAAAAGATAAATTAATTATACATTAGTTTTAAATATAATTAAAATCGTTTGAACAGCAAAAATATAAATATTGTTAAAAAGAATCCAATATATATTTTTTAAATTAGTGTGATAAATAGAAAGATGATTATTTAATGTATTTGAATGTTAAAAAACCAGTGAAATATATTTTCAATTGTTTTAAAATTCATAGTTTCTTGCTTTGTAACTGCGACCTTATCCGAAATCTAAAAAAATGGAAATATTTTAAAATTAAGAATTTTTTTGAAAAATCGAAGGGCTTACTCGGAAATCCGGAAAGAATTCGGACATTTTGATACCATATATGTGTCATTTGGTTCAGTAATTAAAAAGCCTTTCTCTGGAAACCGTTCACCAAAAACTTTTTTTTAGAATAGAGAGATTAGATAACAGCTTTTACCTAGTTTTTTTAGCTTATCTGTACTTAAACAGAAACTTACTGCATTGAAAACCAAGCAGAAAACAAGCAGAAAATTACTGAGAGGCAACAGAAAAATCTGTAGCCCACTTGACAGAAAGTTCCTTTTTACAGCATTTACCTGTAGGTTACAGCTTTTTTCTGTTTACAGGATTTTTCAACCTACAGATTTTTTCTGGCAACTTTTGCTGCCAGAAATTTTCTGTTTTTTTGCAGGATTATTTTTTACAGTGTGCGGAATATATAGCTGAATTTTGCATTGTGGAAAGCACGTTTCTGCAGTTCTCAGCCGTCTTCCGAAGAAAGACAAACTGTAGGGGATAATGTTGTACCATCGAACAAAAATCAAGTTTTAATTTTTCTACGACAGGTAAAATCGCATTTCGACCATTAGTCCACTGAGCAACCTATAGTCCGGACCTGGTAATATTTTTTATTAGCTCAAATCTTCAAAATTAGTTTTAATCACTTTTAATAACTTGACGAAATTTGTGTCCATAGGTACAACAACCTGCTCTCCCTATGGACAGACGCAGTTGTACTTGTGAACAGAACACCCATAAAAAGGGAAGTTTTAGTTGAAAAATGCTAAAAATGAAAAATTTTTATTGATGCATTACTTTTTTTTAGTTTTTAAACATGGTGAACATGGTGGCCGAAGGTACAACAGTCTCCTCTACTTTAAATGGTTTTCTAGTCATAAAAAAGGAAAGCGGAGGAGGATGAGTTGCGAAAAAAAAAGGAGTTGTGAGAGGTGGAAATATCCAGTACCCTCCCCCTTTGGATAAGTCCAATTGCTATGTGAATCAATTATCTGTCAACTAACAGTAAATCATCATTTCATTTTTAAAAAGTTCACATTAATGTTTTTGTATGCTATATTGGTGAATTTTACTGTTCAAGGAAGACTCTCTCTCACCATTTCCTCAAATTAGAAAAAATTTGATGTGATCTGTGTATCAGTTTAATTCAAAGCATGAAACAAACAAACTGCCAAAAGATACACAGGCTGGCTTGAATAAATAACTCGGCAACAGGACAAGTCATAACAAGATAGAATTTCAAAACCGTGCGGCTTCGTCCAAGCAAAATAAGACAGTCGATACTACTGTCGATCAATGAAAGAATCCATTCTCAAAAAGGAGCTGTGAAATTAAAGGAATTCCCCAGACATCTTTCAGAAAAGGATCTTTTTCAATAACGAATACCCCTTATTTTCATAGCGGAAGAACGTATTGGTTACTACGATTCTCCGCCACTTATGCAACATACTAGAGTAGGCTGAAGTATCTCCAACTCAGTTTCACAACTCACGCCTTTCTCCACTCTCAAGCCATCACACATTCCTTTTATGCCACTAAAAAATAAAGACTTCTAAATATTTTCAGACCGAGGGTCACAAAAACAGGCAAGGTGTAATTTAAATCCCATCAGAAGGGAATTATTCATCGCTCTTTTATTTTTAATCGGCCTTTTCCTTTCTGGCTTGGCGATCGCCAACTGCGGCGGCAACCATTGTTTACACGTTTTAGGGCTATCGAGACGAGATTATGTTACACAGTGATGAAGCGTCGCACTACAAATGAACGAAAAATATCGATTTGTTTTTCAAAGCTGATTAGATAGGGAGGATTTTCTCGTGAGCCGCTTCTCTGCCGCAGCCGTGCGTTTGGCAGAGAAGAAGGGATTAAGGGTCGTGATCGCTCATTTTACCATGTGCAGAAATTCCGCTCTTCAAGTTCCTTTTGAAGAGCAAACAAACACATTTTATTCCATGGAGAGGGTATTAAGAGATATTGGACCTGGAATCTGAGATTAGGATCTTTGAAACAACTAATATCGAAGCATTTAAATGACCATTACATCATGCAATAGAATAGAAATGAGAGCTTGTATTCTTTAAAAAGGCGAAAAAGCAAGATATTATGAGTGTGGATGGCTGTAACCTCATGTAAAAATGTTTTTAACAGGTTCGTTACTTATACTCCCATCTAGTGACATTTAAATTATCAGGTAAAATATGGTGTAAATATTATCTTAATACAGTTTTAGTAATAATTTAAAAATTGAAATTAACCCATTGGAGCTTGTGAACTGAAAATACTACCTCTTACAAAAAAATCATAAGAGATTCATAAGACATAATTAATAATGCCTAAAATGAGGCGGCTAATGTGATAAATTTAGTGGCATTTCTCAATGAGTGTTATCACTTTGCCTGAAATACGTGGGCATTATTCATAATGTCCGGACTTATCACCATTGCCTGTAACACATAATATGTGTTTATTCATCAACCATGTTCATTCACTGTTGTAGTTCATATATCAACATTGATTTAAATATAACATGAGGAAGAAACACTATCAAGCGTTTTGAGTTATTTTTTTTGCTTTGTACAAAAGGAGGTAACATTGTTCATATTATCTTAAAATTAAATTTTAAAATACATTATTTTTTGTGTATTCATCTTCAATCACTTAATTTTTACTTCCCAGAAAACTGTATACTTTCAGGGTAATAACTCTCATACTAAAAAATGCATTTTGTTCCTACGAAATTACAGCCGCTTCACCAAAACAAAAAAAAATATTCAAAAAATTCTTCCAATCTGTGAAAAAATTGACAACCGCTCTTTGAACAAGGAAATTAAGATTTCCCTTTCTCCATTGATAAACGAAATGTTTTAATACTAGGGACAACCCTAAAAGCATTTCTCTTCTTGTACACAAAGAGATCTCCGAAAAAAAGAACACTTTCGGGAAATGAAAAGAAACGGTAAACCGGATCATTAAGGATTTGAAGTGAAACAGAAGCTCTTTTTTGTTTTCTGTGATGCACTCCGTGAGGAAAGGGAAGGTTCGTATCCGTGAGATTTCACCCCTCAGATAGCTCGGGTCAAACGAATTACGTTGAATTGGAAGATAAATGATCCTTATGCAAATTACCACGCATTTCTCAGAAGTTGGAAATGATCGCATGGTTGGGTCTCTTGCTGCCATCTCTCGGTGATTTCCCAAACTGCAACAATTCTTCACTGCTTATCTCTTTTTAAAAGCGGGAGGAAAAATTACAACAAAATGGTTACACAACGAGCGTTATAAGAAATGTGTGCAGTATTTACCTCAGTCCTCAGTCAGACTTTTAAAATAATGATTATTCAAATTTCAATAACTAATATGAGGGAAATGGAATGATCCCTTAAAAATGGAATCAAAGGTAAAAAGATTTAGAAAGATAAATTCCCTAAAATTTTAATCATTCCCAAAAAAAACCTAAAAAAAGGTTTTAAATCTTTAAATCCCCTCGAAAATTTTTGAAGGTCTTTTGCTCTTTCCCTACTCATTACCGCACATAAGGTATAAATTTTACAGAAATAATTTAATTGATTCTATTTATGTTAGTTTATATCCTAAATTAATCAAAAAGAGGATATATCTATAAATATTTACCATAGGTTTATAATCGAAAAAAAAACATTACGTTATTGAACTTTTAAAAAATAACTTCGATTTTATTCGCTACGCTGCTAATGAAGAACAGCACTTTTTATACTGAAAAAATCATAACTTTTAAAAATAAAACGCGTTAAAGGCTTCTCTTTCTTCCTCTATCAGATTAGTTTTAGTGTATGCGTGGCAAAAAATAATTATGTACAGTTCTTTTTTTAATGCTATCAATAGGCCCTCAAAACTTGCTACTGCTTTTAAATAAAGCAAAAAAAATCAAATTTCCGAAAATATTTTGCTACGAAAATTGCCAAAAATCCTGATATTTCCTTCAGACACAAAAGTCAATTCAGAAGAAAAAAAACTGGGGTGACCTAACTTGGCCATCTTATCTCTCAGCTAATTACTTGCGGAACAAACTTTTCTTTCAAGAGACCAACTTCTGGAAAGATTCCCGGAACGTCGATATTTAATTACGGATGGAACCCTTTAAAAGCGGAATGCTCACGAAACCGAAAAGGCCGGGAAAACTACAGCGAAGTCCGACAAACCCTGGAATACTATCGAGCGGTATAATGCGGCAGTCATTTATCACTGTCAGAAAGATGTGTTTGTTAGAGTAGCGGATGCATTGAAAGAACCCCATACACACCCTAGACATCGCGTCCCCAGACATAGAGACCAGACGCTCTCAATTTGCCAGCGATTTTCGCTCCCGTGTGCTGAGACAAAAAAAAATCCAGAAATCCCGTCTGGAAAATTCTCCGGACAAAGATTACACTGGGCGAATTCGTTTGGAACAAAATAACCGAAAAAACGGAAAGAACTTTGAACTCAAAACAAACACTGCAGGGGAAAAAATCGTTTGCTTATGCTCCGATTTTTTACCGCGCAAAATAATTAAATTTGCATGTTTGTTCCTTTTTATTTTTTGGTTGAAACCGTTTGGACTATGTCTGAGTAGTTATTTTTTTTAATCTCGTTTATTAGTTTCTTATTACTCGTGACTGATTTTATAGTCTACGAGACCTGATAAGTCTAGGAAGTTTTAAGGACAGGAGGAAATTTTGTCTCGTCTCTGCCAATCAATTCTGGGGACGACAAAAAAAAGAATAATAACTACTTAGCAAACTATGGTGGCTTTCTTACCTAATCAAAGTAATGCAAAACTATTGGAAACTCGATGAAAAGTTTTCCAATTTTTTTACAGCTAAATGTTTTTATGTATAAATTTTCATAAAAGGGCTTTTGTCATAAATCATTTTGGGGTGTATTTTTTACAGGTTTTGCACTAAACTTTCACGCACGTTGAAACTCACTATTTAAACTTTTTAACCCGTTTCTACTAGACACTGAAATATTGTTTTTTTTGTGTGTTTCAGCTCAACAGTAGTTTATTTTTCAAACTTAATTTATTTTGTAACTTAATCTGCCTTTTACATGTTTTAATCTCCATAAAAATTTCTTTGCGTAAAACATTTTTTGATTGAACTAATGCATGACAAAGGAAATTTGGTGGTTTTATATTTTTTTAAGTATGTACCGTAAAATGGAGTAACTTTGGGCCAAACAATTGAAAAGAAATTCTACGAGCTGTATCTATATGAGATAATATGATTATTACTTATCCAATGCTAGGGCGAGCAGGTACAATTGTTTTCATGATATCCTTAAAGTGGTGTCTTAATATTCCTAAAATACGATCACTAGGAGTCTTCAAACTAGAGTATAGTATCAAAATGTGAAATTTTGTTCACCTTACAACTTTTCTTTAGAAAGGCAATAAAAAATATTATTCAAAACAGCTAAGCCATACTTTTATGTCAGTTATAAAGTCCTCTAACAGTTATTAATGTCATATTTTTGTTTCAATTCGTTGCTTGATAATTATTAAAGTTTTAGGGCCGTATTCTGGAATCTCGAATATTCGAACTCACATCGAATGTTCGACCTCACCATTCGAGTTGAAAATGGTATTCAGACTCCAAAAGTCACACGTAGTGAGAAGGGCGGAGACCTCACTCGTTCGCTCATTGGTTTATTTTTTTCGCGCGGGAGATCCTGGCGCCGACGTTCGTGGCCAATTAGAAGACGCGTTTCAAGTCAAGAAAGATCCCTCCACGTGCTTTTCAGCTGCAATATTTGTAAACATCTCGTGTGCATTAGTGCTAAAAATGTCAGCGGAAAGGTCGGCGTTGGGTGTACTTTTGTGGATAAAGCTGCTCAACAAAAGGGATGGGAGAAAGTAACCCTTCAATTGAACGCTCTCGGTTTCGGTAAATACAAACGTACAGTGAAAGAGGTAAAGCAGTGGTTTGATTTATAGTAATCGTAAAAAAAGGCGGCCCAAACAAACGAGAACCACAACAAAAATGGAAAAGGTGAGGGAACAACAGACTCACTGACCCCCTTGGAAGACCAGGTTATTAGGGTATAACATGCTCCACGTATGATGATGTTAAGCCCATAGCTTTTTCTATAGATCAATAAAATATGAATTTTCTGTCAGTATTATTTTAAATGTTATTTTTTATTGCTAAAATTCTTACTGTCCTATATCAAATTAAAAACAGTCTTGCTCTATATTAATAGCAGTGATTTTATTCATGTCAACAAAACAGTTTGAAAAAATTTTAGTTTTCTTTATAGTAATTCCTTTATTTGTGTTAAATTTTATAACCCTCATTACACAAGCTAATTAACTGTAAAGCAAAAACATACATTTTAAGATTTGATTTGTGTTGCAAAATATGAAAAAATAAATTAAAATTTAGAAGTCTGTATCATCTACAATACAAATATAAAAAAATTAAATAACTTCCTTGAAACCAGGAACAATCGTCAATTAGTTATAGGAAGTTTTTTATTGATGTATCAATTTTGTTAGAAACAAGGATTTTAATGGTAGGTCTTAATAAGTGTAATCAGTGGTGGCTCTTGGACGTCATAAAGGTCAACTAACATCAGGCGGGAAAAAAGTAGCAAGCCTTCTTCGTTGCTTTGACGGTTGGGGGAAGGAAATATTTTCAGGCACCTATTCAAAATGAATAGAGTATAATATTTGTTTATCCTAATTATATTTTGCATGTCAATAAACAAAATCAATTTGTTTTAAGAGCGTGCAAGCTTTGATCCAATGCAATAACCCATTTGGATTATTTTATTTTTTTTGGAGGAAGTGATTTTAAAAATTGTGCAAGCAGGCTAAGCAATATTTGTAAATAATGGGTATATAATGAAATTGAATTAATTTAAAAAATTTGATGTTTTTTAACTTTCTGAATTAGCAGCTATGAATTGAATACTTAATCCATACTTACTGTTTGTTTACTATTTTTGTTTTATCACAATAGGTTTGTGCAACCATTTCTGTGAAAACGCCATGGGTTGTAAAACAAATTAATTTCAGTTAGTTGATATGAGCTAGTAAAACTGAGGCGTATCAGATAGTTAACTAATTGAAAATATCCATCATTCTCTGAAAAGAAGCATTCCTTGCTAAATAAGGCAACTTTAATTAAAGCTTTCTGCTAACCCCACTCTCGTATAACCTAGAATATGTATTGGATAAATTTTTATAATGTGCAGTATGTTGATTAAACATTTGAAATTATTAAATATTTATTATAGGCTACAGTATCCCAAATAAATAAAAATAAATATTACAATTCCAATCATTTTCAATTTATTGTCTGTAGTAATTTACATTGTAAACCAATTGAGCACTGGTTTCTTGTTACAATAACTATGTCAATATTACTTATTCAGGAACTTATTATATTCAGGAACGTAAATCAGAAGACTTCATCAACTATGAAGCTATACAACACAAAGATAAGATTTTCAGTGTTAGCAATTAGTATACAGGGCAGTGGTTCCCAAACTATTTTGGTTGTGGAACCCCCAAATTTGTTTCCAATGATCGCAGAACCCTGAATATTTTTTAAAAATTTAATATCTGATATTAAAAGAAACTATTGTTATTTTGGTAATTAAGATTTTATTGAATTAAACAAAACTAAAAAAAGCAGTTTATCATACAAAACAAACTAAAATAAATGAAAAAACTTTAATGGGAAGAATGCACCTGCTTCTTTGATTCCATGATTCTCTTAAAATTGGGCATTATGTTTGATAACTGAACTCGTACATATGTGGTGCAGCATCAAGTTTGTCAATATATTTGGTTTTTGTCGCAAACTATTTCGAAAACTCAGCTTCACACAAATAAGTGGTTGCAAACGGCAAGAAAATTTGAATAGCCTGTTTCGCTAAATTTGGCTTCTAATTGTGTATCCGAACTTTAAAAATTTTTATATAATGCTTATAAAATTTTTTAATTTATTTTGGTGGTCCGAGGAAAACAAAAATACATTAAACATCATTCTATTTTTAATGAAATACAATTTGTCACGCAGAACCCCTTAAGTTTTTCTTGAAACCCCAGGATTCCATGAAACCCACTTTGGGAACCACTGGTATAGGGTGATATTATATAAATCATTAAGTGTTTTAGAAATAGTATATACAACAGGAAAATATTTAGTAAAAAATATAGGTATGGTTTTCATAAAATTCATGGGTACTGTTGCATTAGCTGGGCCAAACTGCCAAGGGCATTGTAAAATATCCATTAAAAACTTTAAATAGGAAAATATTTACACTTTAAAACCCTTCAAAATTTGCTTTTAATTGTTTTCTGTAATTTTTAAGATGTGAAATTTGCACCCGGGTTATGCAACAGTACTTATTTATATCGTCACTGTGAAATCACACCAGCATATCTGCAAAAATTGAGTTATTAGTGTCAATAAATTCCTTTTTTCAACTATCTCACAATATTACATTATTATTATTTTAAGTAGTACATGCAAAAACTTTAAGGCGCTCTAGGGAAAATTGCAGATATGCCGGTTTGATTTCATTTTATAATTATATACATAATGGTGTTTTAAAAATAGCAGCAGGAAAAAATTAAGTTAAAAAATAGAGGTCTTTCAAAAAGTTCATGTAGGTACTGATGATTTTTGAAACTTACACTTGCAACTGAACTTTGAAGGACAAAAAGTAAATGAAACAAACTATGTATTTTGTAAACAAGCTGATTGTTGTTAACAGCTGAAAACAAATAAGGCCGAGTTTGGGCGACATGAAAGAGAATTAATAAATGTTCTAGATCAGGCATGCTGAACTCTGACTCGGAGCCAATGCGATGGTAACATCCAGTCATTGTCTTCGAATGGATTCCAAATCTAGACAAAATCAAACGAGCCGCGAGATGGAGTCATGGGTGGTACCAGACCAGCGGCAAAAGGCACTCAAAATTCTGTATTCAGCATCACAAACCTATTAAAGAAGAGCATATATTTTAATAACAGCCTTTAGTGATGTTAATAAAAAAGAAACTTCCTATAAGTGCTCATAACTATCCTCCCTGTAAATAAAAATGGATAGACAAAAAAATGTAAGTCAATTTGTATTTCGTCAAAAACATTTATTAAAGACCAGTTGAATTCCTCTCAATATTTTTAATAGTCTGTCTGAGAATTAACAACTTTATAGTTGATCCTTTTCTTGATGTCAAGATCCACAAATTGAATTTATTGCTCCAGTTAAAAGCAAATGTATGCCGATGTAAACTAATCAAATTATAATGGAATGTAAACTAAAAATAAAAAAGTCAAATTTGATAGCTAGGAGTCGGGAATGGTCAAACTTTTAAAAAATTTATCACTTACAAAATACACTTTTTGTATCATCGCTACCACCAGGCCAAAAACATGAATCTGCATTCGTGATTAGGTAACATCCTAGAAGAGTGTTTGGGTTGACACCTCTTGGCGAATTTTTTGTCGACATCATCAATTTGACACTTGGGCGCACATTGGCGCTACTACTTTGCTTGGTGACTGAACCCACTTCTAGACTAGATCCCGTAATTAATAAAATATTCATGTTTTTGGCGTGGTGGTAAGGGGACATCCATAAATTAGGTGAGGTGTTTTTTCCAAAATCTGGACCCCCCTCTCCCCTTGGTGAGATTTTGCTGGACCCCCCTCCCTCCCACGTGAGATTTACCTACAATCTTTAAAAATAATTTTCTATCTTCACAGCACCTAAAACTTTTCCATTATTAATGATGTGGGGGAAAAGGTCATTATTCCGCCTAAAAATAACCACAGTATCTTATCTGTGGGTATTATTCCTTTCTCATACTTAAAAGAAATCGTTTAATTTTGAACTTAAAAAGTTGACGTGAGATTTTAATCGACCCCCCTCCCCCATTGGTGAGATTTTTCCAAACCCCTCCCCCCTTTTTGACCTCACATAATTTATGGATGTCCCCAACCATATACTATAACTATTGGATAAGTGATGTATATGTTACGGGCAATGAGATAAATTCAATGGAATTTATGAATGAAATTTATTACTTTGCCCGCCTCCACCCTGGGAATTATTAATGACCAATTTATCACTTTGCCCTTAACATATATATTTAAAAATTTTTAAGGTTACTTACCTGCTAAACATTAATGGAGAATTTTCCATTCTGATCAGACTCAGGAGAGGTTTCTTGTTGTTGGGATACCTGGAAAATTGTTGGCTGGGATAACTGGAGCCGGATGAATTGGTCATCCCCAATCATGGACTGGATGAGCCAACAGCACCTGCAATAAATATACATTAATATACTAAAAGAATAATACCAACTTGCTCAACGAGAGTAAAAGTTAATGAAAAAATCAATTGGTTTCATTAAAAACTCAAATTGAGAGGTCTTTAACTATTTTCAGACCTGCCAACTCCCCTGTTTTTGAACTGAGTTTTCTGCCATTAATTCAAATCTCCGGCTTCATTTTTTTGATCGGGTGCCTGATAATAATCCAAAAACAGCCTAATAAAACTCCCAATCAAAATAGAGAATGGCGATTCAAAATAAAAGCCAGAAACTCCGGCCAAAGGCCGGAGAGTAGACTGGTTGTGGTTGCTATTTGCACAATCTTAACAACATTTACAACAAGTATGTAATAGTTTAGTTTACAATACAAACGAAAAGTCGATAAGAGAAAAACCTTCAGCTGAAAACTTTAACTGGAGTTAAAATAGGATAGAGTAGGTGGTAACTATTACATTACTTTTACTATAAAGGGGAAGCACGTTATATAAAAAGAATATTTCTAACCTGAAGTTCCATGTTTATTCCATTTGGTCCTTGCTGCATCGCGAAACTTCTGAAATGTAAACAAAACAGCTTTGCTCTGCCGGTCCTGCCTCAGATTGACGTCACGAAAGGCGCCTAGCCAATCAGAGACTCACTCGAATGAATTCTCTCGAATACTCACCAGCTCCTCGGCTGGTGAGGGTTCGAGCGTTCGAGTTCGCCTTTCGGTGGTGAGAATTTGGCTGTCAGAATACGAAATTTCATCTCACCGTTCGAACTCACTAGGGAGTTTCCAAAACTCGAATGTCAGAATACGGCCCTTAATACGTCGGGGGTAACTTTGGACCACGATTTGGGGTAACTTTGGCCCAATCGTATCTGCTGAAATTAGTGAAATATTCATTGAGTTTAAAGAAGCAGTGGTCAAATATGGATGAGAAATTAATTCTAAAAACGAAATACGTTCAAATTATAACTATAAACAAACCTTCAATAAAGTATAGTAAACCTTGTATCATTATTATGAAATCGATTGTGTTTGTAGAAAAGGGAATTTTTATCCACAATTAAATCAACCAATTCATCAAAATATATACCAAAGATGTTAAATTGCTGTTTACTGTTATCATCTGTGTCTTTTACTTAAAAATTTCTTTAATTAAAAGGAAATCAGTTTTTTATAAGAAAACATGTTTTTATGATTTTCTTATAAATTAACTTGTAATAGATTATTATTTTTGATAGGTAACTTAGAAACACATCTAAATAGTATAGCATTGGTTAAAGTAACTCAATGCCTTAAATTTTTTGTTTTTGATGCCTCGCCCATAGTTACCCCAATTCAGGGAACCTTTGGCCAAATATTTCAAAAATTTTAAAAAGTATTTAAAATTTAAATCCACACTTTATAAGCTGTTTGCATTGCAGTTGAACTATTTTAAAAATATTATAAGCCACTGACTTTGTCAAAAGTGTTTTGATTAACTACTTTTATTTCCTTTTTAAGTGTAAAAATACACTCCATTTAGGCCAAAGTTACCCCATTTTGCGGTGTACCCATGGTACCTACATATATATTGAAAAATAACCTTAAAAATAATACATTTATTATAAAGTTAAATATTCATGATGAATAGAGAAAATCACAAAATAATATTTCTTTGGAACTATCACTAACATTCATCCAGGTGTGCTTATGTGTGTTTATTAAATTTAAAATTAGAAAAAATCGATTTTTCACTTATATCATTTTAATGGTTCCATCTGACAAAAAAGAAATTTGCTAAACAGATCAAGATAAGTAATCTACACAATGTTTGGAAACGTAAATATATGGATACACATTGCATGGTTAACAATTATTGCGAGTGTGATCCTATATAATCTACTCATTGTGAATTGTACTCGTAAAATTTAAAACGAAGAGATGGTAGGAGAATGATAAACTTTCAAAAAATAATTATAAACTATAAAATATTTCGCACGATTAGTTTGTAGAGAGGACAAACTTTTAAATACTATTTTTACCTTTTTAGTAGATATTTTATTTCCGCACAGCCGTTGAGGAGATCAAAAACAAATATATGAAACTACTAATTTATAGCTTAGCAAAAACTCGTTTTTAACATTAGAATTTTGCGATGGAATGCTGCATATCAAATAGTCAAATCAAACGATTTTTTACTAAACTTTAAATTACGATTTTTACTTTACTCATTAATAACCAAACAATTATTTTTTTATATCCCTCCAGAAATGTTTCCTCCCTTCCAATTTAGATCAACTACAGGAATTACAATACATTTTATATGACAAAAATTGAATTGGCTAAGAGTAAAATATCAAAAAATAAGAAAGGGATTAGTTTCAAATTTTTTGAGAAAATTTGTACAACAAATTATGTTAATCATAGTGTTTGAAACTTTTTATGCATTTAACTTATAAACCAATAAGATTTTTTTGTCATCATGTATCATTCATTAAAATAATAAAATAAAATAAGAGAACAAAATCGTAAAAACCATTACTTACGTAACTACGTAATTATTAAGTTATTGATGGATTTCAATCGTTGTGCTGCCATCTAGCAAATATGTATGATACCAGAAAAGTGAATTTATATATTTGACAATGAAATTTTCTGTAATTTATTTTAATCGAAGATACAAAACTTGTTGACAGTTTATAACGTGTTGATAAACATTTTTTCCACATGTAGCCAAAAATATAGGGTATTTTCGTTCATGGATCTAGTATCTATTATACTGTAGAATAGTGATAGTCCTCAACCGACGGAAAAGAGTCCATGAAGAGGCAAGGTGCTACAGTTTTATACAAAATTAGAGGGTGTCGAGAGATATTAAGATATCTGTTTGAATAGTCATACATTAGTACCTAAATAAGAGTACTACTTCAAAAAACAACTAAGTCAAAAATGCAAGCAAGGCGAGAAAACGAATGATAGAGACAAAAGGTCAATCTCATATGATCTCTCATATGATCAACAGAAAATCATAGGTTTTTTGTAGATCAGAGAAAGGTGCAATAAGGGGACATCCATAAATTACGTGAGGTGTTTTTTTCCAAAATCTGGACCCCCCTTGGTGATATTTAGTGAGATTTTGCTGGACCCCCCCCCTCCCCCCCACGTGAGATTTACCTACAACCTTTGAAAATAATTTTCTCTCCTATTCGTTTGCATTTTGTGCTTCACAGCACCTAAAACTTTTCCATCATTAACGATGTGGGGGAAAGGACATTATTCCGCCTAAAAGTCATCACAGTATCATATCTGTGGGTATTATTCCTTTCTCTTAAAAAATAAAATCGTATAATTTCTAACTGAAAAAGTTGACGTGAGATTTTAATCGACCCCCCCCCCTCCCCCCTTGGTGAGATTTGGTGAGATTTTTCCAAACCATTACCCCCCTTTTTGACCTCACGTAATTTATGGATGTCCCCTAAAGAGATACTGGACAGTAAAGGTATGCTCCAGAGAAGAAAAAGCACAAGATATGAGATATGTTTAAGAGCAAAGAGAGAGAACTTTATAAAGCATTTGAAGCAGAATATAAGATAAAAGAATCAATACTAATGATTTTCCCAGAGGTTGATGCATACCAGGTGCACTGAATATGATTAAATAGGTTTTATTTATGTGTTAAAGTAATCCAGCTTCCAAGTTCAAAGATTATAAGAAATCTTTCAAACTTTTAACGATTCCATCGGAATAAAAGGCAAAAATATAGAATAAATAGCAATCAAACGTTTCTACAGCTTTTTCTGAGTCCACACTTGTACTAACGCATAACGGAAATTTCTCGTTGGGAACATAATATACAGCTCTTCTTAAATATTCATCATCCGTCATTTAAGGGGATTTTTTTTTAGATTATGGTATCCTCTAAATTCTTCGAGGTCGGAACCTCTATTTTAGAATGTAGAAAATATATAAGAACTCAAAATCCTTTCTTCTTACTTTCTAACCTTATCCATTCTTCTTAACTTTGTGGTTTTCTGAATCTTCCATGTGAGACTTCAGCTATGAAGCTCAAGGTAGCTAAAAGGTATCCAGCAAGTAAAAGTTGAATGGGTCTTTTAACGTCTATGAACGATAGAGGACGCCAACTTTCGCTTGGGGGTGAATTTCGGTATTTTATAGAGGACAGGTAAATAAGGTCATTCACTTTCTTGGTGTAGAGCCCAGCCTCGGTTATACGATGGATTCTAAACATAAAAAAAGAATGTAAATTAAGGGATAATATTGAGAACAAACAGGTAGGATATTTCATTGCTTTTGTATAATAATGTGCTGGACAGTAAGAGGAATTTTATGTTTATGGTAGTGTTCTAATCTAGATAACGGTGGTTCTATTGGATCACTTTAAAGCACCTGATAATGACAAAAACACAGTGCAAACACAAAATATATTGCGATGGGGAAAAGAGAGAAAGGGGGGAGAAAAGAGACTGTAGGAAAAGAAAGAACTGAGGTTAAGAAAAGAAGGGAGGAAAGAGACAGAGAAAAAATGGATGAAAGGGAAAAATAATTGAAGAAAGAAATGAGAGGAGGTGAGCATAAATAAGCTAAAATAAAGTTGGGATGAAAAAGGTAGAGGGTGAGAAAGTTTAAAACAAAAATTAGTTCATTATTAAATTGTATTCCTGACACAAAATCGAAAGATACATTTCTTCCTTATGGCCTAAATTTTCCTTTTATTTATACGTTTAGCACTCTTCTATTACAACAATCAACACTATCAATTTTCTAAATTCTAATTACAATTATGTACTAGTGAAACATGCGCATTAAAACATTTTTTAATAAAAACCTCTCCATTTTTTCAGGGTTGGCTTTTTCCTGTCCAAAACTAGTTTTTCCCATTCCAATGGAGAAAAACTGGTAAAAACAGGAAGAAACTGGAGAAAACTGGTAAAAACCGGAAAAGGTTCCAAATGACAATATGTAGTGTAAATTCTGATTTTCTGAATCTGCTGAGTAAAACTGAAGTTAGAGAAATACTACAATAGTTATTACAAATTTCTCTTTGGTTTAAACTATTCTGTAGGAAATGAGTTTAAAGTAAGAATTATTGCGTGAAAATCATTTAATTTCTCAAAAATTATTGCAATAATAATGAATTTCCTAAATAAATATCTTAGAACACTGTAAAAAAATTTTAATTAGAAAACCGTTTTAAAGAAAAACCCTTCCATGAGAATAAAACAAACAAAAATCATACTCACAAACAGTTCAACCTCTCTATTTGAGAGAACCCTTTAGCTAGGGCCATGCAAATGGGATTGAACCCCAGGCTCTCTGTGGAGATGTGGTATCGAGGCAAACCCCGCTGGCTTCCAACAAAGATGAAGTAGAGCCGAAGAACAACTGCAGCTAGCCGCTCCGACTCGAGTCTCGGGAAAAGCTCCTTATACGACGGCAGGATGTTTGCCGGATACTGCCGGATATGGTCTGCAAGGTCCCGGACTGCACCGCTTTCCGCTTCCTAAAAACGGCGATGTTAGGCTTAGCTCTTGACTCAAAAGAAGCAGATTTGAGTATGAAAACCACACACAACTTGTCTTCCAACTTTTAGATTGAATAGGATACCCTTAACACAACCTCAGTTGTGAACTCATGATTATAAAAAATATTGTAGATATTCTGTTACCGTTAATGTGCGTAATATGGTAATATGCAGATTATCTAGGTAAAGTAAGAAATAATTCGTACTTTACCGAATAATGCACATTAACGGTAATATATCCAATAGTAATGAGAACAATCGACTCTACTAAGCGAAAAAAATTTCAAACATTTTTATTTGAAGGTAAAAGTATGCATTCCTGGTAATGATTATTTATAACCATGAAGGCTAGGAGGAATAATTTTGGCTATAAAGGAATAATTTTGAAATTTTCATCAACATTCTTGTATGAAATGAAAAATATACGAACGATAAAAATTTCCTTCAAAGAAATAAGAAAAAGCATTTTAAAGAGACACTGATATTAAAGGGGAAAACGATTAAACGGAATTTTTTAAGTTTTTAAAGACGCATCTATATAAAAGTCTCACTTTTAAAGTTATGCAGTGAAACAAACAATGCACTCTGTAAATGTTGTTTTACCTTTAGAACTCATTTATTGCAGCAAAAAAAATTTTGCCTGTAAATGTTGATTCTCCTTTAAAGGAGGTTTGCTGCAGTGAAAGTAACCCCTTTATAATTGGGGGTCTTCTCTCCTAAAGGATGAAAAATAAAAAGGCGATTAACGGAGTAAGTTTATTTGGTTCCATTTAATGATACTAATTATGTTCTTGGGTATTTTTTATGAGAAATTCTTCATACCGATTTTACTACCGGTAAGCAACTTAAAAAAAACATAAACTTATATTGAAAAATATATACCTAAATCAGTGTCATCCAACTTCGGTCCTCGAAGAAATTTTTATCGCCTAGTCCACAAAAATAAATGTTCATTCAAAATGGATATAAACCACTGCTCGGTTTTATTTTAGAAAAAAAAATTTTAATTAGTTAAAAAAAATTTAAAAATTTTCAGAACATTATCCGGGAGGACCCCTGAACCCCTTTGAAGTGTGAAGTGTTTTAAGTTTAATGGCCGTATTCACAGGTAACCTGACCGGCGGTCAGGTTAGGAAACCATGGTTACAGCCTCTGATTGGTGGAAACATAATTCAATATTTTCCTTCCACCAATCAGAGGCTGTAACCATGGTTTCCTGACCAGACCGCCGGTCAGGTTACCGGTGAATACGGCCGTAAAAGTTATTTTAAAATTCATTTCACAAATATGAACATTATGAAAACACTGTTTAAATTGTTGCACAATATGTGGTGTTTTAATCACTAGTTGCATTGCATGCATCACCATGCATTGAATTTTCAATGTAAGAAGATTCTTAAGAGAAATTAGAACTATTGTTAGTTATTGCGTTACTTATTAAGGAAAATCAACAATTATTTTCATTTTTAATAATTATTTTTGAAAACTTAAATAAGTAACATATTGTGCAATCATAGGTGAAAGGTAAATCTCCTGGATGAATTTAAACAACCTCTTACTAATCAAATAATGTTTCGAGTGAAATTTTTGCTTACCATCATATTTCCCAGCTGGGTGGTTCCAAAGAGAGTTGCAACCTGGTACTTGCCTTCAACAACTGCATTCCTGAGCTCTTGGACCTCGTTCAACGGTTTCTCCCTGAGAGGGACCATCAGGAAAGAGAGCAGAGTGCTTAAGTAGCACAAGACGAGAATATTCTTCGACATAGACCAAAAGTACATGAAAACCTGCACTTTAGTTTGGGTGTAGTGCTTATAGTTTCCTTCATGAAAAAGATAATTTTATCTTAAAATCTACTGGTTCAATTCCGTTAAAGTTCCCGCTAAATATCTCCAATCTCTTTTGGACACCAAAAAGTATAAATATTGCTAAATAATTTCAAACTCATAGATTAAAATGCTTAAATATACCTTTAACTGTTCATTTTATCAATAAAAATTTTTAAAAAGTTTTTTATTATTTGAATATTAAGCGTTCAAAAGAGATTGGTGATATTTAGCGGGAACGCTGACGGAATTGAACCAATCTATTTATAATAAGCACTTTTTTTGTAACGAAGAGAAACATCAACGAATTGAGAAGAATTTATTAGTTTGATGATAGCAAAAGTTTACTTTTTTTAGTACGAATTTATGGAAAACGTTCCCCTTCTTTCAATAACACTACTAAGTTATGACGTTATGTTACACACTCTACAGTCCAATACTTTCCCTAGTCTGCCAACTCGTCATGGACGGAAGAGAAATACCCTGAAAGGAAACTACAGACTTTGGGGGAACAGTCTAATTATTGAAAATATTCAAATTGATATGAAAATATTCATATTCTTCCCTTCTATAAATCTACCAATACCCATTGCTTTATGATTTATTTTTTATGTAAATTTTCTTAAGATTTAAAGAGTACACGATACTTTAGCTCTTCAGCATATGCTATACTTGTTTTATTTTTTACCTGTCCATTTTTTAATCATCACATTTTTAATTCGTTCATGTATCGTTTTTGTGGCCTATTAAGCCCCTTATAGAATAACTTACGTTAGAATGTTATAATTTTTTATTTAAAGTTTTTTCAAAATATTTTAAAATAGAATGATTAACTTGACAAGTACTTTTAACCTTTTCAGACCTAGCCGCCCCAATTTCCTATAGGATCCAATGTTAATCTCGGATGACACATGTATGAAAGGGTTGATTTAATATTTTTAAAATATTTTCAATCTTTTTAGTTTTTTCAAAACAAGGTAATGAAATGTTCGCATAAATTTGAAAGATCAGTCCTATAAAAATGTAATATGACTATATTTTCAAATAGTAACATTCACGTTAATACTAAAATTTTCTAAATTATTAAATAAATAAAATTCACATGTAAATTAACAAGAGATAATATGATATACAATTCATCCACTGTTTTCAATGTAAATTACAGTATACAGGGTGTCCCAAAAATAGTGGGTCACACTTTTAGAGGGGATAGTAGACACCTAGACGAGTCAGAATCACATAGGAATCGGGGGTCCCAGACCAAATCCCAGGGAGTTAAAAATGGAGCGACACCACAAAACAATTATTGAAAAATTCAATCTGTAGAAGAACTACTATTGGTAAAAACTTAATCATGGTCTGAAATTTTGTGGTTTAACATGATCTTTAAAATCATTTTAAAAGTTTTCATTTTTAAAATTTTTTTACTACGAAATAAAGTCAAAAACCACAAAAATATGTGAAAAATCTGCCAAAACTTTATTTTGTATTTAGAAATCCTTTCTTTTGATTTGATAATCTGAAAGATCATAGTTGAAAACCCTTTAGTCCAAATTTTCACGTAAATACCATCAATATTAAACGCTCGAGATCTAATTAAAGTTTGATTTTTGCTTGCGAAAACAGATCCAGAAAAGAAACGTTGAGGGAAAATCTACGAATTACGGATTGATGCTCGGTAAATTTCTCGCCATTATTTGCGATACGAGATTCCTCGCCAACTTTCGCCAACAATAGATCTCCCAAGCTGTCTTGGCGATCTGTAGGAGCTTGGTATGTTTCGCCAAACTGGGAGAGAAAAGAAAGTTAGCGATTATCTATCCGTAACTCGTAGATTCTCCCTGAACGTTCATTTTCTGGAGCTGTTTTCGCACTCAAAAAACAAACTTTAACAGGATCTCAAGCGTTTAATATTGATGGTATTTACGTGAAACTTTGGACTTAAGGGTTTTAAAATATGATCTTTCAGATTATCAAATCAAAAGAAAGGATTTCCAAATACAAAATAAAGTTTTGGCAGATTTTTCACATTTTTTTGTGGTTTTTTGACTTTTATTCGTAGAAAAAAAATTTTAAGTGAAAACTTTTAGCATAATTTTAAAAATCATATTAAACCACAAAATTTGAGACCATGATTAAATTTTTACCAATGGTAGTTCTTCTGCAAATTGAATTTTTCAATAATTGTTTTAGGGTGTCGCTCCATTTTTAACTCCTTGGGATTTGGTCTGGGACCCCCGATTCCTATGTGATTCTGACTCGTCTAGGTGTCTACTATCCACCCTAGAAGTGTGACCCATTATTTATGGGACACCCTGTATTTTAAGGACTTCCCTTGCTGCTCACAGTTGGCAGAGAAACGATTATTTGAAAAGAAAACCTTGATTAAGTAGAAGATCCATAAGGGAAACAATATCAGAGATCCAGATTCTCAATAAAGATCCGCAAGGGTGGCGAGTTCTTTTGGGTTGTGAACGCAAAAGGGAGATAGCTGCTGCAGAAAAAGGCAAAGATACGATGAGAAGAATCCATACCTGAAAATAAGACCTTTGAACTATTTATATATTTATGGTCATAAAATAATTTTAAAATAAAAACAAATATTTAAAAAAATAGAAAATTGTTTATGTTGAAACATCTTATTCATAAATGAAATTAAATTTGCATAATTTTCATTAAAAACATTTCAAAAACTACATCTCTTGTTTTTTTCTTTTAATTCTGTACTTCAATTATCAAAAAAGCAAAGAAATTTTTCGAAACTAAGGTTTCCTTAGAAGCATTATAGGATCAAGTCCTTCAATTCAGAACTAACCAAAACACTGAAAGTTATGCGAGAGCAAAATTAAATACTTGGAATGTATTACTGAAATATTAATTGAATTACATTAGTTACTGTGTGAAAGATAGGTAACAAATGTTTCATTTTTTATCAAAGTAAAAAAAGTGACATTACGAGCAGTTGAAAAGGATCTAAAAAGGCATAATCTCTCTCTAAAATCTTTGGAGCTGATGTTATGAAGACATCTGTGTCCATTAAATAAGGAAAAGAAAAGTCGATAGCTTGTTGCCGCATGTGATTGTTGGCCATCCACCCCATAGCAATATCAACTTCCTAAAACAACGTAAATTAATCCTTTTAATTAACATTTAAAAGTTTGGGGGAAATATCATTCAGAAAACTCGTAATGATCTGCTTTTTGAAAGGTAAATTCAATTATGAGTTGTAGTTCCGATCATATAGCATGTAGATGATCATAAAGAGAGCATGATCATAATTTACTATTTTGGTTAATTAAATTGTTATTTTAGAAGCACTACTGTTATAACATTCTTCCATATAAAAAAGTTAATAGGCTATCTTCTTTTTTTAATTTTACTGGAACTCCAGACTTGATAGTTGTCCGAATGGATTTTCATTGGATATAGCGTTTTTCCTATTAAAAAACTAAAAACAAAGAATCGATTAAAAATGTTTTATAACAATACAAAGTATAAAGGACATTCTCAAAATTCACAAATACTTTTTAAATAACGTGTGTTGAAAGTTTGTTTTTAAGGAACCTTAAAACTGAAGTTCATGAGCTCCTGATATTAATAGAAGGATAAATAAAACAAACCTTAGACAATAGCTGTTTCATCATACCAGACCATTCCCCTCGTTCATTGAGGACTCCGTAATCCAATGGATACATATTTGAAAGTTCATAACTAAAAGTAAAATACACGACTATAAAACAGACGCTATTTATCTTATTGTTAATAATGGATTATCAAATCAGGTAATCAAAAAAAAGAACATAAATTTTTCATTATTCATCTAATTTCAAGTTTCAATATTGCTATATTGAAAATTATTATTTTTGCCTTTAGGTAAAAAGCTGTAATGATTGTTAGGTCTAACTTTTTTATAAATTAATAAATAGTTTTGCAAAATATATTTATCCCAAAGTGATTTTGGAAGAGGGTTGTCCTCTAAATTCTTCAATGGGGGTTGAATTCCACATGGTTGGGTTTGGAGACCTCTAATACAAAAGTTAAGTTGTGAAATACGATATAAATATCAAAGAAGAATGTTTTATAGATTTCACTCTCATATAAGTTAGAGCATATCAGTTATAATCTATTGCATAGTTTGTATTTTTTTTCAGAGTAGTTCATAATTGCTATTAATACCTACTTGGAATCAGAAATTGTCTTTTCCACTAACGATATTTTTTATGAAAATGTATTTAATGACTAATTTGGTTGACCATGATTAAAATTCAAACTAGTTGAGTTAGGACGTACCTGAAAGGAAGTTTTTCGGATATGATTTGGAGAAAACTGAAATCAGCTCCACCTTTTCCATATAATGTTCCATCCTCTTTAAAGCCCATCTCGAAAACTGGAGTGACCTGAAAGGGGAATTCTGGCTTATTATTTAGGAATAAATTTCATTCCTTATTCTTTGCATATTATTATAGCACTCTAGTAAATACTACTGTTTGTATTGTCGTCGCTTGTTTTTGTGAACATGTATAGAGGACAGGAGGGTATTATGGAATAGTCGGGTAATATGGAATACCGAGGTTTCAGCAATCTCTCGGACTGTCATCACATGGGAATACCATGAAAGACTTAAGGAAGACTCACATGATGCAGTGCACAAAGAGACTTCTGGTTGTTGTCGTTACAGTCGCTGCAAAACAAAATGTGTTTTGGGATTTCCGAAACTTTTTGCCAGTAAAGGTTCAAAGATTTTAACCTACCAGTAATTATGAGATTTTAACTTTGTTGTTAAGCATAATGTTCACTAAAAGAATAAAAGTTTCTTATGCTTTAGTCGTTTTTTAGCTATCAATGTTTTATCTGCCAATAAAATGGTTCATAAATCAAGATGGTGTGTCTGGTATTATGGAATACTAGGTCCATTCTGATGCATCACCTGAAATTTACTTCATGCCATCAACTAAAGGACCGGAAAACAAAGATGCTGAAGCATCTTAAACAAAGATCTTTTGTAACGGAAATTCTCCAAAGATCAACGAGAAGAAATTTGGATTCGATGCATTAAGTGTGCTCTATGTCTATGGGGTTCTAGACTCAAAAATAGAATAAATAGGCTGAAAAACATAACTATTTGAACATAATTTTTTAAATATTGTTTTCATAGTTAAAAGTAACTATGCTCTCTGAAGTCTTATCAATTTTTCAATAATTGTAAACAAGTATTCCATATTACCCGACTCAAATTACCCTCCACTTGTAACTTTTTTTTAAATAATTTTTTCATAACAACAAAATAAATCATGTTTTAAATCATGTTAATCATGTCATAAATCATCACCATTGACACTTCATTACCATGTGCTTAAAATGATTTTGTGGGTTTTAATTAAAACCAGTAGAGTTATTCTTAAAGAATAAATAGTATTCCATATTACCCTCCGCTCCTCTATTGTATAGTGATAGTAATTAATGATCATTTTTATTTCAATTTACGAACTGACATTTTTTTTAAATTCCTTTTCACGAACTTCTTTCATCTTTTTACACAGATAAGTCAAAAATAAGTCACTAGATAAAATTAATTATATTACCATTATACATCGGAAAAGTAAAAAAAGTACAGTATACATTTTCCCCTTAAAATATTAAAAGTAAGACAATTTTAATTCGATTTAAATTTAACTTTAAATAAGGAAATATTAGCAGCCCTGATTGAAATATTATTTTGCAAAATTATTACATGCAGTATTTGAAAAGGGTAAAACAAAAACATGTGGATTCTAAAATATTTTTTGAGAAAGAAAAATTGTAGATTTATAGAAAAAATAAAAATAGAAATCAATGAAATGCCTCTTATTATCTATTATCACTCTTATTATTACCCTACTTATTTTTTATACACATGTATAATTTGATTAAGTTGTATAGTTTACTTGAGGTGTTTGAGCATTAAGTGTTGTTTTAAATCATGATGCTTAATAAACCTCTAGAATACTTAAAAATAGAAGGAAACATCATAAACTATTTCTTCATCTATTGAATTAAGGAAACTCAATTAATTAGACACAAGTTTGATCGTAACCGTACATAATTTTTGTCGTTTTTGGATTTTACTAACTATTTTTTCTCATAGAGAATTTAACATATTTTCCTTAACACGAATATATTATATTCAAATTTGTTAAACAAATTGGTTCAATTCCGTTAACGTTCCAGCTAAATATCTCACTAAGCTTTTTTTAAACGCCATATATTTAAATATCCACAATTTTTTTCTGATTTTTATCGATAAACTGGACAGTTTGTTATTGATGTAATTAAACATTTTAATCTTTGAGTTTGTAATTATTTAGCAATATTTCTATTTTTTTATGTCCAAAAGAGCATGGCGGTATTTAGCGGGAATGTTAACGGAATAGAACCAACAAATTAAAACATGTAAGGATAAGGGAATGAATGCTTTTGGATATTTCTTACTTACATTTATGGACACGACTTTAAGTCGAAGCATTATCACTACTCACTTACAAAGAAACTTACAAGCAACTGTTAAAGAATCAGACGAGCAAATGTCCAGCAATCGTAAAGTTTTAGTTTCCATCTTTGATTTTAATACTCATAAAATAAACTCTCTTTTAAGGAAATACTTTTTTTCTCTAATAACTCCCAATAAGTCGATTCTAGTATGGTGCATTCATTCAGAATGCTTAGCCAAATCATTGGATGATCCAGATAGCCTGTTTCCAAATCACTGCAGATACGCCTTTTAAAAACATTAAATATGTATCAGAAGTTTGCATTTTAAGACAATTACCTCGACATTATAGTGTTTAAGCCTAAAGATGAAAACATGTTGCAAAAAGGATGATAGTACTGGTCAATTTAATGCAATTATGTGTGTTTTCTTAGTGTTTCATTTTAGAAAGGTCTGTTAAAGCCAGCTGCCCGACAATTTTCTGAACTCGCAGAAATGCAAGCATTTTCTCCAAGATCTATCCAATTATAGGGATTCGAGAGATGGAACCTATTGTTTTATAACGTTTTTTACGTAAAGATAATGTTTAAGTACCAAAATTGAGAAGCTATGTCTATAAATTGATCGGGTAGCATGACACGGAATCCAAGGGGAGTATTTCATAATCACGCATGCACTTAAAAAATATGGCATTCGGTTATAATCAAACAAAAAGGCATGCATTTGTAGTCAATCAAGATAAATTTTTAAGTTTAATGTATGGTCAAACGTTTTATAAATCTTAGCTACTATTAGTGGTTTTACTTATGTAACATTAGTATTTATATCAAAATCACCCGTTTATTTTTTAGAAATCAGAATGCACACACATATCTGGTAGTTATGATTTATTAAAACTTTAAGAATTCAGAGGCTCGAATCTCAAGTTAAAGAGAGAAAGGAATTCAGTAAGTCGATATTGTAAAACAATATTCAATTAAAATAATAAAATTTTTTAAGCTTAAAAATCAATAAAAACTGAAGTTGCCTTCAGGGATAGCCTATTGTATATCAGCATATTAAATTTCATGAGTCTTATAATTAAAGTTATGTTATTATAAAATTAAAGTAGGAACAATCCAATTAAATGCAAAATTTTATAACAAGGATTCTTTCTTTATTTGATTGCTTAAATCTCATGAAATGACCATTTTTAAAGGAATAATACAATTAATAACAAATAAAAACACATCAAACTAGAACAGAATGAATAAAAAGCTAAGAGGTACAAATTGACTATGTGTATGTAGAAGTTTAGTACGTGGTGGATAGAATTTTAAATATTGGGTTGTCCCATAAGTTCTGTTACTTTTTACGAAGTTTTGTCTTTGAAAATTTTTTATGAAAAACTGGTAATAGGTGGAGATTTCAAACAAAGAGGATTTTGATATATGCATATTTATGAACATAATGTGTGATTTTGGTAGTTCTCGTGATATTATTTCTTTTCAAAATGGCGGTTTGAAAAAAAGACCAAAAACGATGATTTTTGCGTAATTTTTTTCTTTTGTTTAAAAAACTAGGAAGATCGCATAATTCATGGCTAAAAAAAGTTTTACTGTACATTCGAAATGTTAAGATTAAGATGTCATAGTTTCAAGGTGATTCGATAAGTTTAAGGTAGGAAATTTTGACTTTAAAACTTCCTATATTGGCAATTTCGCGTGTTTTTTAAAGCACACCTATTGTTTTTCTAAGCAGCTGGTATGAAACAAATTAAAGGCAGATGTTTTTTGAACCATAATGCTTGTTTCAACGGTTTAAACATAGAAAGCCTCTTTTCATAATATCATTGAATTGATTTATTTCTAAATCCCAACGATTTGTTTTTATTGCAGTGTTTTCGTATATGAATCAAATAATTGCTTTGTTCGCTTAGCGTAAGTTCAGCGAGTGTAATTCTGATAAGCTAAAACTTTGCGCGCTTGCATTGTGCGCACTACTTTCTGAACTTAAGTTCAGATATAATTTAATATACTGCATATTTTGAATACTTGGTTCTTTCCTAAGCTTTTTTACTGATTTTGATGCTTCTTTCGTAAAAATTTCTTTGAAATGACTAACATTACTGAGGTAAGCTTTTTGCAAAAGATGTTATGTTTGAGACCAAAATTTCCTAAGTTAAACTTATCGAATTATCTTGAAACTATGACATCTTGAACTAAACATTTCAAATTTACAGTAAAACTTTTTTTAGCCATGAATTATGCATTCTTCCTAGATTTTTAAACAAAAGAAAAAAATTGAGTGAAAATAGTCGTTTGCGGTCTTTTTTTCAAACCACCATTTTGAAAAGAAATAATATCACGAGAACTACCAAAATCACACATTTTATTCATAAATATACATATATCAAAATCCCCTTTGTTTGAAATCTCCACCTGCTGCCATTTTTTCAAAAAAAATTTTCAAACACAAAACTTTGTAAAAAGTAACAGAACTTATGGGACAACCCAATATATTTCAAACTTAATTTAACAAACTTCTGAAGTTTTTATATATTCAGTAATTTTCTTTTATCAGTGCTAATAGAATATCTATGAAAGTCAAGGGACTGAAACTCTTTATCAAGAACATACACATGGTAAAAAAATTTCCAACCCACTATGTATAACACAGAAGTTCATCACTTTTACCCTTTGGCTTATAACCCACTCAATTACTATTGTAAACAAATTAAACCCAACACTTGGAGTGAATGAATGTAAAATTCTTTATTTAGACACCATATATTGACTGAATAAAATAAAAATTTGATCATTCATTTTTCACATATCATTTGAAATGCACATAGCCAACAACAGAAGTGTTCCATCTAAACTTGACTTAGAATGATACGCATTGACATTAATATGGCCATTAAGAAAATATGTTTACATTCTAGAAGCAGAGGATGTAGATTAGTGCAATTAGTCAGGTATGAGGAAAAAATTTATACAAAAATAATCTTGTTCTACTTTGTTCATAATTGAATCGTCAGTTTGAAGAAGGGAATAAGTCCAAAAACCAAGTTTTGAGAAAATCGAAAAAAACAGTATAAGTAATAGAATTTTCATTGTATAATCACCAAATTTTTACTGGAGATTCACAACCCTCTTTAGAAAACAGAGCAACCATCGAAACAAATATAAGTATATTCAAAAATATTTTACAGTCAAAATAAGTTGATGGACTTATTCCCTTCTTCAACCTTATGAAATTTTTCTGATGAAAAAATCTTAAAAAACCCTTAAATTCACATTTAAATTATATTTCTCCTTAGTTTACACTACAAAAGGGTGAAATAAAAGGAATAAGACAAATAAAATTCAAAATTATAGTGAAACTGAGTTATTAGAGCAGTATCAATGGAGTAAATAAATATGAATGGAGTTAAACATTCCATGCATAAAAAAAGTTTGAAAAAATTTTAAATTAAAAGAAAATTTCATTTTAACTTAGTTTACAGCTCAAAGAATAGGAAAAGAAAGACAAATTAACTTTAACTCCAAATTAACTTGAAAAATACAATGAATGGACATCGAATTCACAACTTCAAGGGGCGATATCTCCCTATAGGGGTTAGTTATTTTCCCCCTCTTTTCACCCATGTGTAGAGCAAAGCTTGGAGATTGTTTTGAGCACAAAAAGTCAATTTGTCATTTTTAGAACTTATTCCCTTCCTCAAACTGACGATTCAATTATGGTAAGACTTATGGCTCTGTTTCAGAAAAGGTTTTTATAATTTAGTGTGATAATAACAGATATATAGACGATTATAAGTCCCTATATTAGTAATTTACAGGGTGGGAAAAAAAACTTGTTTTTTTTAAAAAAAACGGGTTTTTTGGTTTAAACCAGTTTTTTTTGTTTAAACCAGGTTTTTTTTGGTTTTTTTAAAAAACAGTAGTTTTTTTTAACTTTTTTTTGTACCCGCATAAATATAGCCACTTAGTTTTTTCTTTTATAAATCCATTGAATTAATAGTTAATCAATTCAGCTGTAAACCAAGTTATTTAACTAACTAATTAAAATTAATTTTTTTAAAAGTTAAATTTATATATAAATCAGGATTTTTTGCAGCATATAAAAACCACTGGTTTTTATATGCTGCATGTCTGATAGAAATTGGACCACTTTCTAAACCGTGGGGTGACTTTTAAAACGTGCTCTTGGAGTTCCATTAATGGTATTTAGAAAAATGATGATCAGGGAAGGAATTTTCAATGATCAAACAGTTTCAATGATCCATGTTACGATCACTGAAAATTCCTTCCCCGATCATCATTTTTCTAAATACCATTAAGGAATGTGATTCTTTGACTAAAAGATTAATATTGCACTTTTGAAACTAACTCCGCGGTTTAGAAAGTGGTTCAATTTCTATCAAATTTATGAAGTAAGTAGTACGGATACTGCTGTACCTCATGCAATAAATTTTTTCATTTCATTATGTTTTTTTTTCGTTAAACGGGCCTTGGCAAAACGTCCTTTTGTAACGCTCTCGCACTACATTAGGACCTAGCTCTTTAACGGTGTAACTGCGACCCCCCTTCCTATACCAATTCTTGTTCGTCTAGGTGTACTCTAATACCCCTAGAAGTTTGTACCATGAATTAAGGACCACCCTGTATATTTGTATTTATGAAAAAAAACCATTTATACCTTATTTTACTAATTTTATAATTTATACCTTATTTTACTATATTTTATTAGTTTGTATTGCAGGGAAAAAGAAACCTTAGTTTGCGACTGAAAAGACATTACGAGGGGGTCGGATACCTTAGGGAACGTACCCATACTACGTGACCCATTCAGGGGAGGGAGGGGGGTCTTCAAAATACCACGCTCGGTCACAGGGGGGAGGGGGTGGGTTAGGGTTTCGTCACGTAGTCAATTTCTTCTAGTCAATACGACAAAATTAAGCCAAATTAATTATTAAAATTAGACAGATTAAGCAAAATTAATTTTTTTTAACTTTCTGTTTGCAAAAAATGATGGCAAACCGTATTTATGAATTACTACGTGACAACTAGAGGGGGAGGGGGGGTCTTGGCATATACTACGGATGGTCACCAAGGGGGGGGAGGGGGGTCAAAAATGGCAAAAAACGGGTCACGTAGTATGGGTACGTTCCCTTAGGTACTACGTGAGGAAATACAAAGACTCGGTCAATAGTCAATTTTCTTCAATTATTCCATCCCTTTAATAGTGAAACTATTCAAAATCAGTGAAATTTGCTAATAATAGGAAAACATTTCTTGTACTTTATTGAAAGATTTAACTTACGGGACAATTAAAAATTTAGTTTCTATATTTATTCAAACACACTTATATTCTCAATTTTTTTACCTTTAGTTAGGTTATTTATAATTAAAAAATTGTCTTCAGACTCTTAATACAGTTTCTTTGTTTTGTAACCTCCACCCTGTATATAAATAAACTTTAAAAATACCTTAAAATGCATGCATAAAGAAAACTAATTCAATTTCTTAAATAATTTTTTTTAATTTATCTCACATAGACCATGAATATCAATATGTCATAATTGGTTTTTTACATCAAAAGAAATCATCATTATCAATTATAGACATGGAGGAAATCTTTAAGATACTAGAAAATAAACCTATTTTCAAATAAATGCAGCAACATATTTAATTATGCCATTACATATTAGCATATCAAATAATTTACTATTTTTAAAACAAAAGAAAATTTCTTTGAGCTAGAATGCTTCATTTAAACTTGAAAGTATTCATTGTAGTCCATCCAAAAATGTCATCAATTTTAATTTTTACAAAATAAAATCTGAACAACAAAAAATACTCAGACAAATGCACTTGAAATGCAATCTAAATTTTCACCATTTAGAAATCCTTTTTAACAAAATATATACAATATAATGATGCTAGATAAACCTGGTCTTGTCAAAAATATCAAAATTAGTTTAATAAATCAAAATTGGCAAAAATATCAAAATTGGTAAGGTTAAAAAAGTTTGAAATGCAGTTTTGTCTTGCTGAATTTGGATAGAATTCTACAGGGTTGCTATGTCTTATGATTATAAAAACATGTGGTAAAAAAATTTTTAATCAAAACATTCAAATAATGAAAACTATTGTAATTTCAAGTAAGAACTATATTTTTAAATCAATATGTCAAGTGGAAGATATTGCAGAAAGCTAGTTTCTTTATGATAAAAAAGAGAATGCAAAGAAATTTGAATTCATTAAAAACAAATTTATTGTAAAACAATTTTTTTTTCAAATTTTCTCGGCTTTAGCATTTGAATGGTTGATTAAACTCCCATTAAATTTTTCTTTAATTTTTCCATTTCCTATTATATATTTCTTTATTCTTAGATGCATTTAATAGAGGGTTGATAATTTTTGTTATTAATTTTTTTATTATCAAGCAAGTCAAGTGCTCTAGTTTAAAATTGGCATTGCTCCGACATACATTTCTAAAATCATATACGTGAATTAAGATAATAAGAATATAATAATTTTACAATTGTTAACATAAAAAAATCTGTACACAACTTTTTGACTGTACAGGTACACTAGGGTGTTGCAAAATTTTTTTTTTCGAATTTCCCAGATGCCCCCTCTGAAGTTGTTACAAATACTAAAACATTATTACCTGCAAAATTTCAGGTCTCTAGAACGATTTTTGACCCTCGCGCCCTTCAAAAGTATGTTTCCCATGTTAAAGTATAGGGAAAATATTGAAAATATCGTCATTTTTGGCTCTTTTCAATTCCATGAGCCTGAATGCAGTCAATATCGAATTAAAACCTATACATCATCTTTGGGATGATATCATAGTCTCAAGATCCTATCGGAAAAACATTCAATAGCACCTACTGGGGGAAGTTCCATGGGGGTTTAAAGCGCCCTTTCACCGAAGAAGAGGATGCTCACCATCGCTTGATACGGGAGGCTGATGAAGGTCACACATAGGGGTTTTATTGGATATTTTTCCTATTTTACTTCAGCTGACATCATCTGATAGCCTTGTATCTCAGCTTTGGGATTGTGAGGCCTTTATCCAGCTCCCGCCGCAAGCGCCGGCGAGCATCCTCTTTATTCGGTGAAAGCGCGCTTTAAACCCCCGTGGAACTTCCCCCCAGTAGGTGCTATTGAATGTTTTTCCGATAGGATCTTGAGACTATGATATCCCAAAGATTATGTATAGGTTTTAATTCGATATTGACTGCATTCAGGCTCATGAAATTGAAAAGAGCCAAAAATGACGATATTTTCAATATTTTCCCTATACTTTAACATGGGAAACATACTTTTGAAGGGCGCGGGGGTCAAAAATCGTCCTAGAGAATTGAAATTTTGCAGGTAATAATGTTTTAGTATTTGTAACAACTTGAGAGGGGGGCATCTGGGAAATTCAAAGAAAAATTTTTTCCCATAGACTTTTGCAACACCCTACTGTACACTCGCAGAGTCAATGAGTTTTTTCAATCTTCCAACATAACTTATTATAATCATGTGTTTTTCTAAGTTCCATTCAAACAGGTGAGAAGAAATTAAAAAGAAGTTTTGTCTTTCACGAAAATTTCAGCCTTTTTCTTAGAAAGGGCAAAATAACAACACAAAAATAAGTATTGAGAAAGCAACGCAGCAACTTCCTAGAACCAATAGAAAAAGTCTAAAAAACCTAAAATTTCACTTTTTACACTCAAGTTAAGGTTAAGATTGTGGAAAAACAACACATTAGTTTACTATATATACAAATTTTGAAGTAGTATCAGAAAGAGATTAAAGCTAATTTTTGACACTTTGATGGCATAAGAAAGTGAACAGATTACCAAATTTATAATTTAAAACAGTATTATAGTTAAAACACAGTATTATAGTTAAAGTAAAAACAAATATGTAGTTTTGATATGGTGGTTACAATACTGCCAGGTAATATTTGTATAACCACAGCTGATAACATTTAAAAATGACGATTTAGTATGAATAGATTCCATAGCTAAAAATCTAAATGCATACAGGTCGTAAAAATAGGGATTTTAAATTGAAATTTAAAGACTAAATAAATGTTTGTAAGATACATAATTAAAGTTAGTCAACAAATTATGCAAAGGTTTTTCCAGAACTTAATACTGTTTAATATTTTTTTAATTCATTAGATTTTTTCTCTTAAACAAAAACGGCTGTTTACCAAAATTGTCTTTGAGAGTAGGCATCTTTGATATAGTTACAGGGTGGCTACAGAATCTGAAGAACAAATTTCCCTGACTTTTCCCTGACTATAATTTTAAAATTTCCCTGATAAACATCTAAAGAATTTTCGGCTTTTCCTAATAATTTAAACACTTTCAGTTAGTTACTTTGCACAAAGATATACTTCTATCAAATAGATGTTTAAAATAAAAATAATTCCATAACTTTTAAAAATATTAATAATGTAAAATATTAATTAGAAGGATATAATATTTTTTATATGCAAATAAATAAAAAAACTACTATCAAATATGATTAAATATGAGTTTCTTTTCTTTTAAATTTTCAGCTATGAAAAGTTAACTAACTAGTATATTGTGAATAGAATTTATTCATTCATTAATGCTTATAACACGGCCGTAACTAGATTTTGGTTTAAAGGGGGGTTACCTGACTTTTTTTAGGGTACAATTGTACGTTGTTTTATATGACTTGTATATCGTTCATTAATTTTGGTGAATTTAATTTAAAAATTTTGTATAAACAATGGGAATTCTCAATAAAATTGGAGGCTCTGGGGGACCTCCACCAGAAAAATCTTGCGAATTTCCCCCCTCGAAAAAACATTTTTATCAAAAGCATTTAGCTGATTTTAAAATTTTTGGACTACACCACAAGTGCACCGCTCAATGAGGTTTTATCAAAGTAACCCAGCATAAATTGCAAAATTTTGAGGGGAGTTTGGGGGCCCTATTTCAGAAAAATTTTGGAATTTTGTCCCTTAAAGTAGTGTTTCAATTCATTTTTTAAACCCTTTATATTACACAAAATAAAGATCAATCCTCATAAATCACAGAATTTTCAAGTAAAATCAGATCATAATTTATTTATTTCAAAATTTTGAGGGGGGTCTGGGGGTCCTCCCCCAGAAAATTTTTGGAATTTTTAGCCTTAGAATTAGTGTTTTGACTCATTTTGAAACCATTTAGATTGCATTGCTCATTGAGAGTCAATTATTGAAAATTTTCCTGATTTTTTAAATTTTTTAAGAATTTCCCTGACTTTTCCCTGATTTTTCCAGATGAATGAAATTCCCTGACTTTTCCCTGATTTCCCTGATCTGTAGCCACCCTGTAGTAATTGGCTAAAGTAATGAAAATTTTACACAGCATGCAAAGTCAACGGGAAAATATTGGAAAGTCTGAAATTATGTACCCAGTTGGTTTAACACAACTGATATCAAAGCTATTTCTTATTTTATAGGTATCTAATGGTTAAACATTTATTATGTGAAGTCACTTCAATACAAAAATAAAGACCTTAATTTTTTTTAACTCACAACAAATATCTGTTTTCCCCACAAAAATATTCTATATTTACAACTGATGCAGAGGTAAAAAAATTAAAAAGAAGGTCAACTTACTAATAACACATAATAGTACAGAATTGTCATTTTGTTCCATACAAAACTAGCTGAAAATAGAAGAGGGGTAAGTTAAGCTGAAAGCTTTGATAAATTAAAACATTGTACTTTTCTAAAATTTTGCACACATATTTTAGACACAAGAAATCTAGTTCCCTGAGAAATTTTAGTGTTGAAATTTCTATCGAACATTGAACCAGGGCAGTCAAAGCAAGATATCAAAGTAATATAAATTTCAGAAAAGTTATCAGCTGTAAAACTGTAACAATTTGAACTGCATGATGTGGTATAGGAGAATTTACCATACAATTCTATTTTATATTTTTTCTCAACAAGATTAAAAAAAGCAAATTTTAGTTCATTCCCATAGTTGGTATAACTATTAAATACAGTAAAACCTTAATTGCCCAAGCCCAGATCATCTCAGTTTTTGTTACAACTGAGCCATCAAATATTTCTGGAATCTTGTAAAGAATGACAAAAATGCTGCAAAAATATGTCAAACTAGCATGAAACAATTAAGGACTTTTTTGCAAAAGAATTTTTTAAATAACAATGTGAATTGCACGTGATATATTTTTAAATTTTTGTGCAATGGAGAACTTGTAAAACCAAAAAGGTAGCCCCTTAGTGCACATTAACTCGGATTATCAAGATTCTACTGTAAAAAATCATTTTTCAAAAAGGTAAGAGTTCAGCAAGTAGAAGGTTACAGATGTCAACACTTGATTTCAGATTATAACATGAATTATACATATATTCTCAATTATGACATAGGAAATCCAACTACCATCATGAAATAGCTTATAATAATTTGAATGTGTAATTAGTTTAACAGGTAGGTACTATTAGTATCGTTATCTACAACTTAAGATTGAGGGGGACCAGATCACAGTTATTTTTATATACCCCAGAAAAATATTGATATATTGGTTATTAGCCAACAGGTGTGTCAGAAATACCAATCAAAAATTAGGAGAGATGTTTCCCCTACCAACACAGGTAAAGATGCAATAATGAAATATTTTTAGAATTTTTTTTAAATTCTACATTCAGAATTAACCAATCTTAGCATTGAGTAAGAAAACTATCATTTAACAAAAGTTCTTACTAAAAAAATAATATTTCCCATGTAAAGGTTCTTGAAGAGAAAAGCTTTGAATGTAATATTAAATGAAAATAGAGTGCATTGCACTACTTATAAAGGAATATCAACGAGTAATTCCCTTTTTCATAATTCTTTCAGAAAGCTAAATTAAGTCAGATTTAAATATTAAATGCAATCATGGGTCAAGGTAACAAAATCTCCCATGAATTTAGACAACCTCTTCACTAATTAAATAGTGTTTTGTTATCCTATAATCGCTTTGAGTATTTATTTTTGAGTAAGTTCTGTTCCATCCCGAAGAAAATCATTAGGAAGGATTTCCGCCTCTAGTCAGAAAACTTTAACCCATGAATGCATTAAGTGTATTATGTTACTGAACCTTCACAGTAAGTAGTACATAAAATATATAAAACTACGAGGGTTGTTTTTAATTAACTTCCGTTTTGCTCCTGTAAAAAAAGTAGTGCGAATTTCGAAATAATTTTGGTACTGGTAGATAGGTACATCCTTGAGGATCAATTTCCTACTTTTTTGGAAAAAATCGGACATTTTTTCTATTATTTATCGAATTTACAAGCGCGCTCCTCGAACTTATTTCCCGCCGGCCCATAGAGAATTTCTCTTCCTTTAAACTCTGTTCGCATTAACAATTTAGACAATCGGCCGGCAGGTGATTTTTGCAGCATGCTATTGTGCATGTTTAAAACCATGTTTTGCATCTGCCAAGTTCCAAGCATTGGGGATTCTGGAGTTACAGCCATAATAAACCAGGCAGCATCGATAGATTCGCAGGTAAAGTGTGCGCTGAGGGGGAAAATGGCTTTCCGAACCGATGCGAAGCTCAACAAAAAATCAAACTTTTCATGAAGCGGAATCGAAAAACTTGTGAAATGGTACGGTAAATTGGTCTATTTAAATGTGATTACGTTGAAAATTAATTAAAGATGTTTGTAACCTTCCGTAATAACCTTATTTTTAAATATTCATTTTATTTTTATTTTTAAACTATCAAAAAGGGGAAAATTTCAAAAAAGATGATTTCTCTATGGGTTGGCGGGAAATAAGTTCGAGGAGCGTGCTTGTAAATTCGATAAATAATAGAAAAAATGTCTGATTTTTTCCAGTAAAGAGGGAAATTGATCCTCAAGGATGTACCTATCTACCAGTACCAAAATTATTTTGAAATTCTCACTACTCTTTTTACAGGAGCAAAACGGAAGTTAATTAAAAAACAACCCTCGTATCATACAAAAACTGCTGTTTAACAATTTAGTTAGTCCTTGCACAGTATATATAAAATGAGACCTGAATATTAGTATAATTTTGCTTTCTTAAAGGTAAAGTTTAAATTCAATAACTATATTCCTTATGTATTTAGAAGAACTACATAAGGATAGAGGGAAGTAAAGAAATAATATTCAGGGCACATTTTGGGTTCTGTGAGATAAATAACTTAAATTAGAAGAAAATTTTTATCAGAATTTGTTACACAGGAAATATTCTTTTTTAAGGTTAGTAGTTAGTTACTAATTCTCCAGGAAGTATGTTTTTGAAACAATGGCAAAAGGGAATAAAAATATTTGTTAGCATGTTACTTAAATCAATCACTAAAATTTCTTTATCAATTGTAAACATGAAATATGCGTTTATGTACAGACATGAAAAATGAAAGTAAAATCAGGTGACACTAGCACTAGCTAACACACTCGTCTTCGTTAAGCAAATACGACAAGGAATCCCTCACGACATGGTAAATAATGTTTTTGATTTGGAGTTTATCCTCGTGATTTGTGTGAGTGTCCGACAGATTCCTGAACTCCTGGGTCAGCTTAAAGCAGTGCGCAATGTTCTCCGGCGAGACAAAGTCCTCAGCTACCTTCACACAGCTGTGCAGGTTACGTACCTGATGAGGTGCCCCAGCTGGGATGAACACTGCATCGCCTAGGCACTGCGCGATGCCGTACCCCTCGACGCCGTACTCGCGGTACAGTCGGAGGCGGAGTTCAGCATCCAGGTACCAGCTCTGGTCGTGGATTGGGTCATGGTGCGCCTCCAGTTTTTCTCCCCGCTCGATGGCAACTTTGGTGAGGAGGTCCCGGATCTTGTCCGCGTCCCGTGCGTTGTAGATGTGCCATAGGGCGCCGGGTTTGGTAGCCCGGTTCCGGACCCGCACTCTCATGATGGAGTCGCAGCCTCCTTCATCAATCGCCTTCAGAGCCTCCTGGATATGCAGCTGGGCATTGCCATCCGAAGGGATGCCGACGTACACCATCACGTTGACGGCGTCACTCACATCCAAATGGAGGTTGGTGGTTCCTTTGGTGGGGTACAGGGCCGATCCGTACGCGTTGTACATCTTCGGGCCCAGATCGGGTCTGACAAACGAAGAGGGCAGTCTTCCGGCCAGATTGAGGATTCCGTCCCTGTGAGTATACTCTGGCAGAGGCAATCCCTTCATGAGGTCGTCGTAGCGAGTCGGAAGCTTCTCGCTGAAATCCTCTCCGGGAGGCCAGTCCTTGAGTTTCAGGAGCATGTAATCGCCGTTTTCGTCCGTCAGCCGTTTGCCAAAATTCTCAAAACCTTCCCAGAACTTCCTCATGGGCTGGTTCTTGAGCACTGCTCCAGTCTTGCAGTCGACCAGGTCGTTCCTAACCTCCCCAAAGTCCCTGCAGAAACTGTCTGGATGCCAAAGATTCATATCCAGACTTTCGTCAACTCCTTTAACTACTATGGGCTGGCCTCTCTTCCACTGTTCCTGGAACAGTGACAAGTTCCCAGGATGATCTGCCTTGTGCAAGAACAGTAGCCGCCCGTTGCAGAACCACGAGTGAGGGATGTCAGGAAAACTCAACTCGCTTTCAATTTTGGTATAGAGACGAATAGGTAAAGGATCTCGGCCACTGTTAGGCTGAGGGTACCTCTGATTAAAGTGCTTCACCATATTTTTTTCTCCGTTATTGTTATGGAAGTTAGTTACGCTGGCAATGATATCATCCAACGAAAACCCACTGGCTTCTCGTTTAGAAATATCTTCTTCCCATTCTGGCATCAAACTATCATTTAAGACGAGTTTAAGGTCCTCAAAACCTTTGTAGCTGTCATCAGGAGGTCTTAAGTTCTTGTCAATTCTCTTCTCCAAGCTAAAATCATCTAACCAGTTCAGGGCAGAAAGGGACACTTCCACATCCAAATCATCATAGTTGGAGCTTTTCATGCATACATTCCTGTCAAAGTTATAATAGTGGCATTTTTCAGAAGAAAACGATTTAGGAATGGAGCTCATTAGCTGCTTGTTGATTCCAGAACAAACTTGCTTGCCAGGAGAAGTCTCTTTCAAGGGCTGGCATTTACAGTATGATGGTATTTTATGCTTAATCCTGGCTTTGTGAACCAAATCCCTCATGATCCACAGAGCTTTTCCAGCCACAATCTGGGCCATGACTAGATTTTTCTGGTCGTGTGATTGACGCTGTGAACAGAGCAACCAATTGTATTCGTCTCTGTCTCGGGCCTGTTCCTCTTCATCTTCTGTCACTATTCCCTGCTTGCGCATTTTGTAGCAGTCAATACAGACTGCAAAGCCGCAAATAGGGCACACCCAATGGATGTTGAATATGGTTGTGGAACATACATCACACATTTCCCGTACCCCTTGGACGAGTCTTTTCCAGGTCATGACTTGATTTGTTCCAATGTGAAGAGACAGGGCCTCTTTCTCCTGCTCAATGAGATCGCAAAACTGATCGCCAGTGTGTTCCACCAAGGATCTTGCCGTTTTGAAATTCAGGTCAGCTGGCCTGTTTTTAGGCTGAGGAAGCCACTCACTTAGATGTTCAGACGTGGCATCAGAGGGGTTCGAGAACCCTATGCTTGAAATGACACCATTTTTACTACAGCACAGCTTGCGGTACTCCATGAACCTGCAGTAAGAGTTATTTAACCTGCGACTGTTTCGGTGAGATGCTATTCGACACTCCCTGCACTTGGACAACCTCTGAGAGACATCGAAGCAAAAAGTGTTTTGCAAGAACGGAACTTGAGGTTTAACATTAAAAGGGAGAAGATCTTTCAAGGGTTCATTATTAGGAGGTCTCTCGTAAATACGCGGTCTGCCCCGACGGCGAGCTATGCCAGGCTCGCCTTTTTTCTTTTTCTTATGTGACCGAGTTACTGGTAGATCAGAGTTTGAATTGTTCTTGTTAGAACTTTCCTCATCAAAATCTTCAGGTCTAACAGATTTAATTTTTTCTAAATCTAACTGAATATTTTGGGCAATTTCTTCTTGCTTGATTTTTCGAGGAAATATGTTCCCATCAGATTTTTCTTCAGCATTTAATTCAGAGTCCTCATTTTCACTTCCTGAGTTGGGTTTGTCAGAATCCTTATTATCAGAGTTAGTTTTGTTTCGGGATTGAACATTCGGCTTTGCAGCAGAAATTTTCCTTATATCCTCTTCAATATCAGTATTTTTAGCATTGCTTTCTATATCTTCTTTTGAACTTTTACGAACTCTCTTCTTCTTTACTTTACTACTTTTCCTATCCAGATAATTTTCTTCACAATAAAAACCTTCATCTAGTGTACAAGACCTTCTAGACAATCTTCTTTGATCTGATAAATAGGCATTTGGTTGAGCACTTTTCTTTAGCAATGTTTTAGATGTTTTATAGCTGGATGTATTTTTCTTATCATACTTTTCTCGAAGCGTTCTAATTTTATATCGTTTAGGTAGTAGTTTAGCATCTTTACGGGGGCGCCCTACAGGATTTTTATACTTACGCACACCAACTCGTGAATGATGCATAACTTTAAATTTCTTTTTTCGTTTCCCTCTTTCAGAAGTTTCTGAGCAAGAAGACTCGTCTCCTTTATTAGAGTCAAACTGAGAATATCTACCAAGTTTCCTGATCAGCTCCCCTTGAACTCTAGCTAATCTATTGGGACGATTGGTGGCAACAGAATGATCATCCCTTTCACTCTCAGAATCAATAGCGATTAAAACAGGTTCACTAACAGCTTTTCGACATTCTGAGGCACTACTGGTACTGCTAGATCCTCTCTTCTTTCGTCGAACTTGTTTTTGATGGCGAAGCCTCGTGGTAAACGATGGTGGATTCACATCAGAAATTACAGAATTAAAGTCTTCTGAACCACTGTCACCGGATTCAACCAATAAAACATCTTCATTGCTACTATTACCATTCTCTGGTGCAGCAGTTGGTTTTGATATAATGCTAGTAGTATTCTCCATCGTTGCCACAGCTTCAGTTCCACTTACAGGGGGTGGATTTTTCGGTTTTGGTGAAGAACTACTTTTGCGTTTAACTCGTCTTTTCGCTTTGCTGGAACTAGATTCCTCCGATTGTGGGTCCTCATTCGATTGCTGCGATCGACAGTTTTTATCAGAAAGGTCATCGTCAGATTGCGGACGAGACATGTTTATGAATAGTTTAGTTTTTTCTTATGCCTTCAAAAAATATGACAGAGAATTCTCAGTTGGGGTCGCATCGACATATTGGCATAAACACTCATCCCGATGACATCTGCATTTCATTGACAATTTAACACTTTTAAGCTCTGTTCATTAAAAGCTGGCGTTCAATTTTCATTCAAATTGGTTTTAAGATTAGCTTAAGCAGAAGCATCATTAAGGACAGAATAAAAGTAATCCGAAATCATAATCTCATTCAGTTAGCAGATTGCTTACAACTTACAACACAATAATACAATATACAAACATTTACTCCAAAAACGTTGCCACGTGAAATTCGCAAAATAAATTACTTCAAGCCACTGCAATCAGAATGATATCCCGAATGCAAATAATTACAATACTTATCTAACTCTTTTTTAAATATTTAACGGAACAAATCCGAATATCTTACTTCTAAGTGTAGGATTTCTCCATAAATATTCTTCGGAATGATTTCTAATAAATTAATACTGCATTGAGAAATCAGTTCCATACAACTCAACATCTATATTTAGACCTCATCTGTTTTTTGAAATCGGAACTTTTTTATAATTTTTCTCGACTGTATGAAAGCAAATTTTAAAATTTATTTATGTAATTGATGGAATCTAATCTTTTTAAACCTGAAGTTGTTGTAAATTTTCTCTGAAAGTTGCTTCAGGAAATTCCTTCTCTATTCAGTAGAAAGCATGTATATTTTCAGCTGGTGAAATATGATAATTGCCCATACAACTTTAAAATCTTTAGAATTGAGTTATTTAATTATCTAGTTGGATTTTTTTAGTTTCATCTAAACTTTTTCACCTATGAGGAATTTGTATTTTTTAAATTTTGCGTATAAGGAAACATTCTTAGGCTGAACTCACAGAAATTGACGGAAATTTTACAGGCATAAGAAAATGACTCTAAACACTTACTGTGAAAATATTAGCGGCTAGATTTTTATAGGAAATGAGTTAATTACATTTGAAAATTGGGTTCCGAGTTGCCAAATACATTCATTCAGCACCACTTGGTGATACTCCAATCAGATGGAATGAGAAATTTGATTTCTTTATTACAGAAGTGACTCAACTAATAGATTAAATGTTACGAGCTCGATTCTCAACAGTAACGTTTGGAATAAGAAATTAGATGCGACATTTGACGATCACTAAACCACATATACTATAACGTGAAAATCATGCTGTAGGGGAGAGCGGGATGAATGGGACAAATTTCACATTTTTGCTAAAATTGAAAAAAATATACATTTTTCAATCCTGTAACAAGTTTTAAACCAATAATTGAACTCTTGGTTACATTATAAATGCGTGTATTCAATCAATTACCCAATATTTAAACTCCTAGAAAAGTTTTTATGAACGCATGTATTTTGTCCCATTCATCCCCGTGGTGGGGATGGATGGGACACCAAGTGGGGATGAATGGGACGGTTAAAAAACTTCAAAAATTTACAAAATAACAAAGTTATTTCAAATAATGCACAATGTTTAGCTTTTTAAAGGAACAACACACTTCTATTTTCCAAAGAAAAAAATTAAAAAGGCATTTAAAGGGCAAAAAACAGCCTACATTTATTCGACTTTATGACGAGTAAAATTAACACATAAACTGAAGCAAATCCTTTTGTTCTTTCAGATCAGTGGTTGAAGCTAGTGTTATTTCTATTAATGCTACTCGCTTTTTATGGGTTTGTACTTTTAGGAGGGCAAATAGATAATTTTTGATGCCCGGACCTAACCCCCAAAGCCATTCCTCTCCTGCAGTAACATTTTTTCTGCAATTTTGAAGGAACTTTTCATAAAAATAGAGCATAAAAACCTAACTTGTTTGAATAATTGTTTAACCATAACATATTTGAGATGACAGTTGCAACTATTTGCTCATTAAGACTGCATATTCACACATTAGTTTGGAACATAAAACACAAGTTTAAACATAAATTTTTGCACCCTATTTTAGTAAATTTTATAAGAAATTACTTTAATGAGTTGAATATACCAAGCTATTGATGGAAAGTTTTGGAAACAGGAAATGAAGTGATGATGGAACTGTCCCATTCATCCTCGCAACTCTTGTCCCATTCATCCCCGCACCCACTTATTTTTGAAAAATTAAAATTAGACTAGGAAAAAAATCCATGGATTTTCTCCATTTAAATTGGAAACTGTACTAATTTAAGTACTCTTTCAACACACTATAAAATTTATAGCTTTAATTAAATTATTTTTTAATAAATAATGAAAGAAGTAAAACGATAAAAGTTACTTTTGGTATGGGAAAACACATTTAGTAGTCCTATTTATACAAAAATGGAAGCTGATGTCAATGAACACAATTTTTTGAATAAGCTAGGTACTACTATCTTATGGCTGAAATAACAAAAATTTAAAGTAAAGTTAAGGTATAAAAAATTGAGCTGTCCCATTCATCCCCGTTCTACCCTACAATTTTTATTCATGCTGTACATTTGATTAACCTTTTTTGGTTGGCCAATTTAAATTGGTTTGGAGAAAACGCGGCCAGTTCCTTTATGCCATTTGGCCCCTTCACTGCATTTTTCGCCTAGTGAGGTTGCACTTGGCGTTGAAAATTAATTTACTCCTCTCCTAATGAAATTGAGCAGCTAATTTTTCACAGTAAGTTTTTCATATCTACTAACCCCTATAAAATTTTCATCCATTTCTGTGAGTTCAGCCTGAGAACGTTTCCTTGTTAGATGTATTTTTAATTAATGTTTATAATGGATTTCACATTTTCCTATAGGTAGTTATGGCCTGCAGTGTGTTGAAATCAATGAGTAGACGGGATATTGCCGATCATGTAGAACCTAATTGTCATTTAAAGAGTCCATCATTCACTAGAATTGGTGATAATTTAATTTGATATAGTGAACTTTTCATTTAAAAATTAAGTATAGAAAGTTATGGTACAGCTTTAGAAAGAGTTCTCCAGCCACCATGTTTATCCACGTCAGGGGTCAAAGACCTCCTATATTTCCTATAAATCCTATATTTTTGAAAAATTAGTAAAAACCACCTATATTTTGATAAGCTTCCTATATTTTTGCTCGGCGCGCTGAAAACGTTCCATTCCTTTAAGAACGGAGAAGTTTCCCCATAATCCATAGATTTTTAATCAGAATACCTAGATTTTTCTACTTTGCATGTTATTTCCGTGAAAAATGACCTTTTAAAGCAGAAAAATCACGATTTTTTTTCACAAGTTTTGTGTTGCTTGCGGAGTGTTCCGTTTCGTTCTTCCCGTGACGGGGGCTGCGGTTGCCAAGTTGAAGTCGGCTTCTTCTATCATTGTGGAAAAAACAACTTAAAAGCGGTTAGAATCCATCAAGTCCGTTGTTTAGGATCACGTTATGCGGAAAAGTCGAAAAATAAAAATTTTTCACGTAAGTACTGTTTCTCCGGCACCTACTTGAAACTGGCTTCTTTTCACATTGAAATTTAATTACGATGCAGAAAAAAATTGAGCGTAGTCAGAGGATCCCATGATCGTGTTTTTATCGAGTTGAGTCAGTGTTTTCAACTAATTTTTTACTAAGAATTTCCCAAGTTGTAAATTTTTACTGATAGATCACTTTGATAATAATGCAGTGTTTTTTAAAAATCTTGTTAGGTAATTACCTGTTTCAGATGACATCAAGGGGATGACAGGGGACCCCCCAAAAAAATCAGACTAGGTGTCCAAGTTAAAACCCTGTTTTTTTGGGTTAAATTTCTAAAAAAATTTATGGGGGAGGACCCCCCTTTTCACTTGGAACTTTAAGATTCAGCACTTTTTTAATATTAATTATGCTACATCTTAAAAATTAAATAGCAAAAAGTAAGTATATAATTTTAGAAATCCTCTTCTATGCTTTTCAGTCAATCACATCCTTGGAAAGTGATCGTAAACAAGATTTTTTGACACTCCTATATTTTATTTTTTTTAAATCCTGTATTTATTTGAAAGGTCACTGCTACCCCTGCACAGCTCTAAGGATGATTGACAACCATAGACTCAATTATTATTATTAATTCTAAAATAATAATGGTTAAATTCCTGTTATAGTTCCCGCTAAATATCGCCAATCTCTTTCAAACGCTCAATTTTCAAATGTAAACAAATTTTTCTAATTTTTAATGATAAACTGAACAGTTATAGATCTAATTAAACATTTTAATCTAGGAGTTTGAAATTATTTAGCAATATTTATACTTTATAGGGATATACAAAAAAACGTTCAATAAAAAATAAAATTATTACGTGTGCAAACAGGCACGGATTAAGGAACTTTTCAAGGGGGGGGGGGCGGTCTGATTTTTTAGGGTCAAATTTTTATGTTTGTGGAGACCAATTTTGAAGCCCCGTGAAAGAGGGCCATAGCACAGTAATGTTTCGAGAAGGGTTTTTGACCTTTAAGGAAATTAATTTAAAAGCTTTATTGGTAGCATGGAAACAGTGAGGGTTTTTGTGTTTGAAATAAAAGTTTGTGTAATTTGACACTGAAAAGAAGTTTTGTGACAACTTTTTGGAAATTGGGACCATTTAGGTTGCACTCGAGGTGGATCACTCCTTGTATAACCTTCAGAATTTTCAAGGCAAGAAGCAACATTATAGACATAATAATTTTGAAATGGGAGTCAACTCCCTACCCCCCTTTGATACGGCCACGGGTGGAAGCTCTTATTTTTTATTTTAAATCAGTGGAAATTTGTTTTGGCAGGGGCCTAAAAATATTTTTCAGCCCCATTCATTGATATTAATAGGATTAATGTAGCCTTTCAACACTTTATTAGGTAGAATTTGCGTTCAAGAAAAATTTATATAAGAAGAGTTTTTAGTAATTAAGGTTCAAGTTTCAAAGGGGGTATGGGGACCTCCCCCAGAAAATTTTTGGAAATTTGTCTCTAAGAAAATGATTTTAAATGTTTTTTTACACGTAAACCCACATCTGGATATGCATTTTTAGATAAAATTTAGATTTTAATGAACATATTATTGGAAAAAAAGTGCAAATAATAATGGTTTAAATACTAATGAGGGGCCTGGGGTCCCACCCCCAGAAAAATTTTGAAATTTTGCCCTTAAAGAACTGGGTTTTAACTTAACTAAAAGTACAGTACAAATTACTCGGGACTTAGAGGGGACAGCTGCCCCCCTGGCTATGCCCTATTTTTGTTTTTTGAAACCATAAATTTTTTTTGTTCCAGAGCAAGGGGGGGCGATCGCCCCCACCGCCCCTCCCCTTAATCCGTCCTTGTGTGCAAAGCTATTAGTTTTTTTTTTGAACAGTTTTTTCGCGACACCCTTTATAGTGTCTTAAAGAGATTGGTGATAGTATTTAGCGGGAACTATAGCAGAATTGAACCATAATAATAGCTAGTACTAGATTATTTTTGGAGATAACTCTTTCTAAAGTCATTAAAAGTTAAAGTTAGTTTAATAAAAAGGGTACTTACGTATTATCCCGTCAACCATTCTGTGATAGTCAAATTCAGAGGCACAGCCATAGAAAAGTCAATGGGTTGTTTACCGTTTTTGGATTCAGCGGTACGGTCGACAGGATAATACGTAAAAACCATAAAAAGTTAAGTAAAGTTTATAAGTTAATAATAAAAGTTAAGTTGCAAATTTGGTGATTTCTCTATAGGGACATTTGACAGTCTCCAAATTTTGGGGACTATCACCCTTTTCAACTTAAAACAAGTTTAGTATTAAACTTGATTTCTGATTTTTTTTAATAATCCCCCAGATAAAATGAGTCCCTCACCCATTTTTAGTTAAGGAATTGATATTATGTGTCTATTTTCCCTCAACCAATATTTCCCTAACTCTTAAGGAGACTCAGTACCTCCAAATCGGTCAAAATATCAAGTTAAGGATTTTGCTCTCAAATCGATGTTTATACTCATAAATTGATTCTGCAAATTTCATAGTGATGCACGGATTCTTAGCACAAACAATTTCCAATTTTTATTGAGCACAGTTACCACATATTTTTTTAAATAAATATTTCTCAAAACTACTTTTTTAGCATTTAAAACCCAAAGGCTTTTTTCTACTGGACTATTTAACTTGAAACTCTGCATATATATTAACCATAGTGTTTTTAATAAAACTATGAATTCCAATTAGGGATTCAGTGAGTCAGTTTATAAGGTCTTAAAATGAAAAATGTGTTTATTTTCATGATATTTTGGAGGTGTTAGGAGAAAAAAATTTTATTAAAAACTATTACAAGTATCAAAAATGTAAATTCATAGTTCCATGGACAATAACTTAGATAATGTGGGGTAAAAAATCCTACCAAAATTATCATAATTAAAGAAGTAGTGTTTTAAAACTTGGTTAAAATTTTTGAAAATTTCTTAAAAACTGCTTTTTAAAAAGTAGATTTTTTGCTCGGATTATGTTTGAATCGTGCTTACAAGTGTTTTGACGTTAAAGAACTTCAAAAAAATTTTTAAATTAAAGAAATAAAAATTTGGGTACTGAGTCCCCTTAAGGTTACAATCACTTGTTTTCTTGGTACTCCCCCCTTTGGCCCTGTTTTTTTTCATTAATAGCTAGCATAGTGTTTGGCAACCATAATTAGCAATATTTAAATTGAAGGTGGTATCTGATTTTAAACTTGCACCCAAGCGTTTCTAAAAGTTTGTATGCTCAAAATTTGGTTCAATTCCGATAAAGGTCCCGCTAAATATCGCTAAGTTTTTATGAGCGCCATATATCCAAATATCCACAAATTTTTCTGATTTTTATTGATAAACTAAACAGTTATTGATCTAACTAAACATTTTAATCAATTAGAAATTATTTAGCAATATTTCTACTTTTGGGTGACCAAAAGGGATTGGTGGTATTTAGCGGAACCTTTAACGGAATTGAACCCAAAATTTTATAGAAATCACAAAGTTGGGACTGTTTTACTGTATATCCATTGTTTAGATCTGCCAGATGTCAATTATTCACTGACCAAAAAACAGTGCCAATTTGGAGACTATTAGATTCTAGGAGTTGGTTCAATTCCGTTAACGGTTCCTCTAAATATAGTCAATCACTTGATCAAATCCTGACAAATTTTTCTGATTTTGAATGATAAACTGAACAGTTATTGATCCAATTAAACATTTTAATCTACAAGTTAGAAATTATTTAGCAAGTTTTCTACTTTTTATGTCCAAATGAGCATGGTGGTATTTAACAGGAACGTTAACGGAATTGAACCTAGGTGTTATTGAAGTTGAACTAAATTTTACAGTTCGTGGCAAGGACTCTAAAATATGTAAGTTTTAACCCCTTAAACTTAAGTTGGTTATGACTTGATAACAGTGGCGAATCCAGTAGGGGGGCTGTGGGGCTGCAGCCCCCCCAGGAATAAGACATTCAAGTTTTGGTAATAGTAATAAAGCAAAAAAGAAATTTTACTACATTGCGGACATTCGGTGGTGTTACCCAATGGGTCTCAAAATGAATCGGAACCCTACTTTTAAGGGTAAAAATTTCTGAGGGAAGACCCCCAAACCCCTCAAAATTTTGGAATCTAATAAGTACAATTTTTACTTGAAACTTTAGGGAAATACAATTAGTGATCCTCTTTGATGTAACCTAAAGTGTTTCAACATAAGTTAAAATGCCACTTTTAGGGGCAAAATTCTAAATTTTTTCTGGAATAGGAATCCCTAAACCCCTAGAAATTTTCCAATTAATATATAAACTTTTTCCTAGAAAATTCTGCCGCTTTCAATGAGTTGTGCTCTTTTGGTGGAATCTGAAAGGCTTCAAAATGACCTAAAACTCTATTTTGAAGGGCAAATTTTCAAAAATTTTTACACAATTTTGAAACTTAGTGCACCAAAATTAAAACCTTACGATGTCATCTCACCTAAAACTTAGTATTCCTATAAGATTAAACCCCAGAAAAGATGTTGAGTAACCCCCTAAACAAAAATCTGGTTATGGCACTGGCAACCCCCCTCCCCCTTTCAGTTGCTCACATTAATATTTGAACAGCCCATAATAGCAATAAGGTTATTTGTGAAACTCAGCCCCCCACAAACCAAAATCCTGGATTCGCCACTGCTTGATAACAATGATTGTCGTGCACAAGAACTTATCCTAAAGACATTATGCTTCATTGTTTGATTTGAGAGTAATTCAATATTGTTCTTGGATGTTAATGTAAGTAAAAATCTGTTTACAGCATCCTCTGCTAGTGTTTCTTCAATTGCTTCATTACCTGTTCATGACACACTGCCCAATCTTTCTCTCTCAGACGTAAAGAAAAGAATTTCTGATCTAATCCAGTCCAAAGGCCCTGACCTAATACAGGTAATTTTTTTCTTTAGAAAAACCGTAAATTTAATATATTTACATAATTCTGCATTAGGAGCGTTAAAAATCTAATAATTTAAAAATATTTTCGTTTATACGTTTTTTCATTTATACATCGGTCCCTTGAAAGACGTATAAACGGTGCCTTACTGTATTAGTATCATTATCTAACTTAAGATTGAGGGGGACAGATCACAGTTATTTTGATATACCCCTGAAAAATATAGATTTATTGGTTATTGGCCAACAGGTATGTTAGAAATAACTATCAAAAATTAGGAGAGACGATTCCCCTACAGCAGGGGTTCCCAATAGGTGGTCCGGGGACCCCTGGGGGTCCGCGGGCTGTGTACAAGGAGTCCTCGAAATGTCACCGAGAAATTAAGTATTTTTTTATTTTCCTTAATTTGAAGTAGCCATTATCCAACTCAACAGTTCATTCGTTAGTTTTGTTAGTTGATTGTCACTATAGTACAAATAGATTAATGTAGGTGGCGCAGCCTCTGTTTACCACCAAAGATAATCCATGTTTTGTTTTTTAAAATTTTTTTATTGACTAAAATACGATAGTTTCGGTTTTGAATACATCGAGTTTCGGTTTTGAAATCGATTGTTGAAAAATTCAAAGTTGAAAATCGTTCGACAAATTTAAGCCCTTAAGTTCAAGGGGTCCTCGTCAGTAAATTAATTGTAAAGGGGGTCCTCGGCAAAATTTTATTGGGAACCCCTGCCCTACAGAATCAACCCCTGTTATAGATGCAAGTGTAATTTTCTTACATGCCTTCTTACATATCCACGGAATTTTCATGACACTGTTAACTGTTTTCCCCTTGAAAATTATGTGGCATCCAGCAATAGGTTTTCTTAAGTATCATCAAAATGTCCATAAACACTACTTTTAAGGATGAAATATTTATTAATATGACCCCCAGACTTAGCACATTAAGATTAAAATATTTTGCTTATTTTTAAAAAAAACTATATTAAACTTATGGTAACTTATCTTTGTTGCTGCCTTCATTAATTTTCTTAAAGAACTTTTATCTTCTTTTTTAAGCACTGGACACAAAGTTTAAAAACATAGGTTTGAATTATGAAAGCGGTTCTGATAATCAGCGATTCGGATAGTCCGAATTCAGATACTTGGAGTTCCACTGTTCTGCAAAATATGTAATTCATAAATGGATTTATGTTCTTTTTAGGCATGCAAGAATTTTGACAGAAGATCAACAAAAAAAATACCTAAAGCTCAATTTAGACAGGTGCTAAGAACATTCTGTTTTCCTATTACTGCTGTTCAGTTTGATCTCTTGTGCAAAGATGTAAGTATGGACGTAGTTTTGACTGTGTTTATATTTATATATTGCTTCTCTAAAAATACAAATACCTGTATATTGGACTGGCTTCAGTATTCTAGAAACTATGTCAGATATCAGAATTCCAGGGATGTCATTAAAACTATGTAACAAAGATTTCAAATCTTGCTGTGAAAGGTAATACTGAATTAGATTTCTACTCAATGATTGTGTGATGCCTCTTTTTTTTCCAATAACACGAGGTGAAAGTAGGATGGGCCCACAGCTCTCATAGCATAAAACGTGGGAAAATCCCCCTGTTGAATTTAAAAATGTCCTTAATGTTAAATTAGCAAGCGTTTTTGTATCCATTTTTAAAATTAACTTAAATATGTATTGAGGTATGTAAATGTTTCAATTTAAAATTATCTTCTAAATGTGCATGACAAAAACTCTTATATAAAATTCAACTTTCAGCTCCAAGTAAATCAAGGTGGAAAATTAAGTTACTATGATTTTTTTAATAAATTGTCTGATGGAAAAAATTTAGTTATCCAGGGGACTCCTGCATTGTGAGTTTTTAATTTTGATATATTTTGTAGATATTTGCAAAAGCAACATGACTGTTAAATTTAGTATTTTACCATTATAGAAAGTTTTTTTGGGGGGACTAAGATTATCTTTGTGTCAAGATCACAAAATCAGTCAGTTCGTGATTTAAATGCACTTTAATCAAGTGTATTTAAGTAATAGTTTACTTTAAAAAGGAACTTGTGTATAAAAAATAGTTAAATCAACTGTCACTTTCAGTGGCACAAGCTTTGGCTATACATTTTCATTTTCAGAGATACAGTCAACAGGATGAACTTTAAGTTTGAAAAAATTTTAGATTTGAATAAATTAAGGTCAATCTGAAATGACTTAATAACAGTAAAGAAAAGATTGGATGGAATTACAAAAATATTATCTAGTAATATTATTGTAATATAGATCTCTTCAGATTTGTTTTTTAGACAAAAATAATTTAGCAATAATGTTTTTGTCTTAGATTTAAGAGGCTCCCAAATCTGTTTCAAGTAATTGTAATCACTGGGATAGTTTTAAAAATAATTATAATTTTAAAAGTACATGAAACAAAATTATTTGTCACTTCTTGTATTAATCATATTTTACTTTTAAAATATCTCACATCCTTCTAGTTTTACGTTTTTTGTTTTGTATAAAGATTTATCTCAATTTATGTTTTCTTAATTATCTTTAGAATCCCTGATGATCTTTCTATTGATGAAGTTGAACTGAGAATCAAACAAATGGTAGTAATCCTTATTTTTGCAATTTTCATTCTTGTCAGTCCATTACTTTTTAATCGTGACATTTTTTGCTTTCTAGATAACAGCGAAACTTTATGACATTATTCGAGCCTTTTGGCTCTTTGATATCAACAAAGATGGATTTATACAGAAAGCTGAATTACGCAGAATTATAAGAAACTATTGCTTTGATATTAGTGATGAGCAATATAATAAGTAAGTCATTCAACATTACAGTGGTTGTTTCTTACTTAACCCCTTCTTCAACGTTTTGTTTTTCAATTTCTGACCCAAAATTTGCAATTTTTTTTATTTTCTAAAATTAAAATATATTGTATTTTGATACTGAAAAGTGCAAAAATTTTTATCCCCTTGGCCATTTTTGCCCATTTTACAAGAGTTGAAATATTTGATAATTCGCCTACTGATCTGCAGTTTTTCCCGCAATGGACCCTCTTAACCATTGCATATTTCCTCAGTTTATTTTAATAAAATATATAAATTTATATAAAACAATATTTTTGACTCTCTCTGAAGTGTTATGGGGCAATTCCACGGGTAACTGACTGACATTTTTTAAGAAAAACGCTTAGTATTTTATTATTTTCTTGCCAAAAATAAATGATAAAAAAATACTTTCCACCCAGTTTATTGCTTTCTTGTTAGCTTAATCTAATGGCATAATTAAATTTTCAAAATATGTTTTCATTGATTTTTTAAAAATTTTAAACAACAAGGTAACTGACTGACATTTGTGAAACTTTTATGTCAGTCAGTTACCATGTCGTTTAAAATTTTTAAAAAATCAATAAAAACATATTTTGAAAATTTAATTATGCCATTAGATTAAGCTAACAAGAAAGCAATAAACTGGGTGGAAAGTATTTTTTTATCATTTATTTTTGGGAAGAAAATAACAAAATACTAAGCGTTTTTCTTAAAAAATGTCAGTCAGTTACCCGTGGAATTGCCCTATGATAGTTATCTGCCATATGAAGAAGATTTAAATATAATTTATGCTGCTCTTTCTGTTCTCATGTTTTTCCTGCAATACACCTATATTAGAAAATCGCTCCTGACCTTCACGCTTCGTCGACCTTAATTCAGAGCATTGATATCTGTCTACAAAATTTCCAGGAACTTCAAGGGGGGCTATTGAGTTTCAGGAAGAAGCAGTCGTGAGAACTTTCAATAAAAAACCCTGACAGTTTTATGACTTGTAAATTCTCCAGACCAGTCAGCTCCACCCCTTAAATTCTTCGCATGTGTTACTGAATGGGAAAAGTGTTAGGAAAGTGTATTGGAACACCTGCAACAACAAAATAACCCACAGCACTGCGAAACGTTTGGCCTTTGCATGACATGCGACTGTTACTAAAATGGGCCACTATGTCTTGGACGTATGACATGCGACGACAACAGAGAAGGGGTTAACCCTTTATTTACCAAATTATTTTCGGCGCAAGTTAAATACTGGTGATGCCCCAAGTTTTTAGTGATAAAAATCACTATTTAATTACCCCAACTAATGTTAAGTGAATTATGTGGCTTCTAAATATTGCGCCAAATAGCCAAAACTTGCCAACCATCATCAGTTCTAAACTTCAGCCAGTGGTACTCACAAGTACCGTCGGTAAATAAAGAGTTAATGCAACAGTTTGTATTTAAGTTAGTAGACATAGGTTTTCAAAGTCAAATTATGAAAAACAGTTGTATGTAAAAACTCAAATATTATACCTGTACTGTTCCCAGCTTCTATAAAATTCCACTTAACAATTCACCAAAAATGTGTTTTCTGTTAATTATTGATAAAATCTCTAGACTAATTTATTTATTGATTTATTTAAACAGCTTATGGAAGACTTATGATCCCAAAGGAATTGGAGTAATTCGATATGAAGACTTCCTGATTAAAATCGGCATTAATTCAGATAGATACCAAAAGTACATGCCTTCTGATACTGTAGCTCGAGCCTTGTGTTGGTCTGATAAAAAAGCTAAACTAATGGTGGATGATTTAAGGTGATTTTATAACTAAAATTATGAAATTAAATGAAAACAACTAATTTTCATTTATCTTAAGTTTTATTGTAAAAATAATTTTTATTAGTAAGAGTAATGTGTTTATTAAAAAATCTTTGCATAGCCTTTTTTCCTTTGTTTTTCAAATTGGTTTTATAGAGGTGGAGAGAGAGGTTATTATGAGCTCTGTTGTTCCTATCAGTTCTCATCTGAATCTGTGATTTATGATGAAACAAATTTTGAAGCTTTAACTATGATCAGTTCTAAATCACATTTTCCTTAATATTTGAGATTTTTTCCTAGTTTCTCACTCTCAAGGACGGATTAAGGGGAGGGGCGGTGGGGGCGATCGCCCCCCCTTGCTCTGGGACGAAAAAAATGTATGGTTTCAAAAAACAAAAATTGGGCACAGCCAGGTGGGCAGCAGGCAGCTGCCCCCTCCAAGTCCCGAGTAATTTTTACTTTACTTTTAGTTAAGTTAAAACCCAGTTATTTAGGGGCAAATTTTCAAAATTCTTCTGGGGGAGGGCGGTTTTTGTTATCAAGGGGGGCGATAAATAAAGTGGGGGCGATGAGTAATTAAGGGGGAAAATAAAATAGTACTGTACGGACAGACTGTATTCACACTTAATGTATCAAAACAAGCTAAAACCCTGTTTCTTAGGGTAAAATTTCCAAAAACTTTCTCTGGGAGGACCCCCAAACCCCCCTTTTGTTCTTATAACTTAATTTTTCAAAACTTTTTATAATTAGTTCACCAAAATCCAAATCTTCCTAAAAAATATATGCCCAAAATTCAGAATAGGTGTACCATAACTAGTTAAAAACTGTTAACTAGTTACTGTTTTTTGGAGTCTTTTTTCCAAAACTTTTCTGGGGGTCAACCCCCGGACATAAAATTGCTTTATTATTTACACTTTACTTCAAATTAAAATTAGACATACAATGAGAATGAAAAGGGGGCGATAGGTGTTAGTCAACCTCTATAAAGGGGGCGATGGGCCACAAAAGGTTGGGAACCACTGATTTAAACAATTATTATTTGCACTTTTGTTCCAATAATATGTTCATTAAAATCAAAATTCTACCTAAAAATGTATATCCAGATTTGGGTTTACGTGTACCAAAAAAAACGTTTAAAATCCTTTTCTTAGAGTCAAATTTCCAAAAATTTTCTGGAGGAGGTCCCCCATACCCCCTTTGAAACTTGAACCATAATTTCTAAAAACTTTTCTTATATACATTTTTATTCAACGCAAATTCCACCTAATAAAGTGTTGAAATGCTACATTAATCCTATTAATATGAATGAATGGGGCTGAAAAATATTTTTAGGCCCCTGCCAAAATAAATTTCCACTGATTTAAAATTAAAAATAAGAGCTTCCACCCGTGGCCGTAGCAAAGGGGGGTAGGGAGTTGACTCCCCCATTCCAAAATTATTATGTCTATAATGTTGCTTCTTGCCTTGAAAATCCTGAAGGTTATACAAGGAGTGATCCATCTCTAGTGCAACCTAAATGGTCCCCAATTTACAAAAAGTTGTCACAAAACTTCTTTTCAGTGTCAAATTACAAAAACTTTTATTTCAAAAACAAGAACCCTCACTGTTTCCAAGCTACCCATAAAACTTTTAAATTAATTTCCTTAAAGGTCAAAAACCCTTCTCGAAACATTACTGTGGCTACGGCCATCCTTCACGGGGCTTCAAAATTATTCTCCACAAACATAAAAAATTGACCCTAAAAAATCAGACCGCCCCCCCCTTGAAAAGTTCCTTAATCCGTGCCTGCTCACTCTTGTTTACAATCTTTCAAAAGGTTAAAGCTGAGAAACTCAACCTCTTAAGCAAAACCTAATACCAAATTGGATCCAGAGCTTCAAATTCAAATACTCGAACCTCATAAGACCTGTTTTCCAGAGAAAGTTGATTTAAATTTGACAGTGAACTCAATCATTTATCCATTTTAATAATTAACTTAAATTGAACTACATTAAGAATAAAGAGTTCAAGTCTTTATCATCATTTAGATCAAACTCTTTAACTATCTTTTATCTTTATAAGAATAATGTCCTTTTTATATGATTTATATATTTTTGATTTTGATTTTTCAGCTGTGAACAGAGAAGTCGAAGAGCTGCTCTGGAAAATAGAGATGACCCTGCCATTCAAGGATTGCCTCTAGAAGAAGTTATTGAGGTTTTTCTGGATCGGGTAAAGTAGCTGAGTTTATTATTTATAGAACATTATTTAGTTTAGAAATTCTATAAGTACCCATTCTAAAAAAATATTTTGGAAATAATTTACTTGAAACAAGTACATCCATATTTAAAGCTAAGTATAGATGAAATTATTCAGGGACGTAGCCAAGGGGTCCCTTGGTTTGGACCCCCATACCATGAGCCAGACCCAAAATTTTTGGACCCTTTTTTAGGTGTTATATTCCAGTGGCTACTCAAAAGAGGGTGTCTGTGTCCCTTAAAAGTGCATAAAAATTTTTTTAGCATGCTTAAATCTAAAATTTTCCGGGGGAACCCCCGTTTTCCCGTAACGTATAAATTGAGGGCCGATATAAGGGGGAGGCGACAAAGGGTACCAAACTTAAACCCTGTTTTTAGGGTCGAAATTCAAAAAAAAATTTGGGGGAGCACCCCCTACAGCAATATCAATACTACTTTTACCATAAATTTGAACAAAATTGGACCACTTGCTAACCCATGGGATGAGTTATAAAACGTGCAATATAATCTTTTATCCAAAGAATGGAGTTCCCTTAGTGTAATGGTATTTTTTATGGAAGTTGGTTTAAAAAATACCATTACTCCATTCTTTGATCAAAGTAATACTTATTCTTAATTATTACACTAATTACTATTAAATTATTAACTATTAATTAACATAGAGAAGAAATCAAAAGTAATGTGAAAATTATAACTTTATTTCACTAATTGTGGAAACTTTTTGATATCCAATGGTAAATTTTTCCCACTGGACCCCCCAAAGGAAAATCCTAGCTACGCCACTGAAATGATTAATCAATTCAAGATAAAATTATTCCGAAGAATTAAGTTTTAAGTAACGGGATGCACACACAGTTAATTTACTTCAGCACTTCTCAAAGGGGGAGCTACAACAAGCTCTTTAAACAGAATGAAACCAATTTTTTGAATAAGTAATAAATAGTACCAAAGTTAAATATTGAAAATAATCTCCCAGCAACTCTACCAAATCTTATAACATGGAAAAAAATTTAATGGAATCTTTCAAGAATATTCAAATTCAAAATTTATTTAAACAAACAAAACAATAAACCACAAAATAAATTTTTTCAAAAAGATAACATACTGAACACAAATTAAAGTGGAACAAAAATAATATAAAAAAATTTTTACATGTTTATCCCAAAGGAGCCAAAGCAATACCATGGAAAATGCAATACTATGATAAATGAGAAAAAATATGGAAAATACATAAATAAAGAGCAGATATGCTTCAATTGTTTAAATGTTATTTTATCTTGATTATACAACAATATTATAATAGCATTTAGTTCTTGAGAAATAATAATTGCCAGCCAAAATTTTCAAGAAATATTTTTATTCTATGTCATATAATATTTATAAAGCGCTGTACTTCAAGTGTGCTTCGATTCATAAAATTAAAGCTTTTTTATCAAACCTCGCACCATTTTCCATAGACCAAAACCGTCTCAATTTAAGTTCTTAAAAAGATTGTATAAATCTATTATGTATCTATCTCACTGTCATATTTCCTCATGCAGTTACTTAGAAGATCTCAAGATTTGAAGAATAGTTTTAAACTATTTGATAATGAGAAAAATGGTCTAATAAGTGTTACTGATTTTCATGGAGTACTTAATTTCTTTGTTATGGCTATGTCACCCAGCTTGTTTAGTCGTATATCAAAAAGGTCAGTTATCGATCTGTAAATTTAAAATCATAGGTCATATTCTAAAATTATCTGTAAGCCGTTATTTCTTTTTAAAATTTAACTGTGTGGCAATTACTTTTAAATGTCTTAAAATGATCAATCTCAATAAAATTTACTTCAGTTGTGCAGAATATTTTATGAATTAAATTTGCAGTGGGAAGAAAAGGATTTTTTTACTAAGTTCTGTCATTTCATACATTTAACTTATTATTTTCCAATAATACTAAAATGCTGTACTTGGTATCTTTGGAACATATAAAGTACTTTTAGTGTGATTTTATTAATTTCAAAATACATCTCTTTTATTTATTTCTCATGTTTGGAAGAAATATTCTGATACATATTTATTTTAGTGTCTTAAAATGTAATATATCATTGTTCAAGGCATGAAATTTCCACTTTCCAATTCTATTGGCCAGCAAATATTTAAAGCTGCCTAGCAAATTTCGTCTGTTAAAATTTTGTGTTTCAATGTATGCACTCAAATTATAGTGTCTCAATCCAGTTGGGATTCAAAAGTTCAATCTAAATAGTACCTTTATAATCGAAATTTCTTATGGCCTAGTTCTTTGGTTGGAAATTCCTTCTTCCAAAATGTGTAGCGACTAAAGTTTGGGGACTCTATGTCTAGCTCATTCATCAGCTTAAAACTCCTGATAACTTACCAATCTAATTTTTCTGGTAAAAAAAACAGTATTCTCTTATAACTACTGAGATAACTACCAAAAAGATAATTTCAAAATGTATTAAGTGTGGATTATGTGTATAGTTTTATGAAATCCTTCTTGATTTTAACAAAATAATTTATTGTTTACTAATTTTTTAGGCTTGACATCTGCTCCTCTCCTGAGTGCAAAATACCCTATGAAGAGTTTCTGAATACATATTGTAAGATTGTTACAAAACAGAAAGAATTACTTAAAAGGTAATCAAGATGTTTTTAGATTAAGAATTAAATAGTTATTGTTTATTATTTTTTTGTGTTACTGAATGGCTGGTCCTTATTTACAAATAAACCAAATATGTTATGAAATGCAAGGGATCAGTTCAGAAAACAAGTTGGATGCTCTTCTAAAACATTGATTATTTAAAGTTCAATAACTTTTATTCGACTCTTAATATAGGACTCGGAAAGTTCATTAAAGTATTCGTTTTAGCTGAACAATATGATGAATCATTTAAGTTCTTTAATATTTAGGTTATGTCTTTTTTGTGTCTTCAGATTCTTTTATCTAACCTTTAGGATTTTTAATAAATAACAAGCCTCTAACTTTTACCAAATAATTAATAGTTAACTATTTTGTTTAAGCTACATGCTCATGCTTTGATGATAACGACATTAGTGTATATAGACTACTAATGATTTTTAATTAATTTTTTTGCTACAGAGATTCCAGAAAACTTGAATGCCATCCAATTGTACAAACTATCAAAAATCATGTTATAAATCCATGTTCTCGACTTCAAGCTGTATTCACTAAAATTAACCCTGTATGTATTTTTGTATTAATAAGGGAGACCTATTAAGTTTCTTTTATTATATTTAATATTTAAACTTTCAAATTTAAAAACTTTTATTTCTTTCATTTATTTTTAATTTTCATATCAGCTTACCGATTTTTTTATTCATAGGATAGCAACTGGCAAGTAACTAGGCAAGAGTTAAAAAGGGCAATAGAAATGGGTTTTGAGTATAGAATGTCTGAAGAGGAATTCAAAGATTTAGTGGAACTATTAGACCCAGGAAACACCAATATGGTTAACTGTATTGATTTTCTTCGTTTGTTTGATCCTCCAAACACTGGAAAGAGTGAATGTGTAAGTTACCTTTTTATAGTGTTTTATTTATCATAAAAATAAATTTCCTTTGCAAAGTCTTTTTGGATTTTATCTAATGCACTATATTTCCTGTAATTGGTTTTGAAACCCATTATTAGTATATGTTTTTGTTATCACTATTTGATTATTCTCTACTTGTTAAAACATTCTCATTATATCCTAGTTTGCTATGACCAAGTTTGATTTGACTATACATTACCTATAATTTTTTAATGACGTCATAAATTTCCTTTATCCATACACAAATTGGTTTAAGGAGGATTTTAATGGGTTTTAAGAATGCGTTTTTCATAGCCCTTGGCTGTTTTTGGAAATTGCAAGCAACTTCTTTTCTTTTCCTTTTTTGTTACTTTGTGTGATGCTATCTATTTTTGTGTATTTTGTATTGAATTTTTTGTCAATGAATTTGATTTAAATTTTTAATGCCTTGTTATACTTTTATGTTTACAGAATGCATCAGTTCATGAAGACTATTCCTGTAGTGATGAGGGTGATTACCTTGCTATAGGAGAAGGTGTGGGTGATAAATATTTGAATCTCACTGGAAAGAAATTAAAATCAAAGATGAAACATTATATCAACAGAAACCTCTTAAACCTTGAAAGAGTAAGTTTTCTTATGTAAAGGTATGATAAATTGTTAATTTTAATAGACGATATTAGTGATGACGTTTTTTGTTTTGTTTGGAATCGTTGATTCGATCCGTGATTGGTTACATACGGATCCGTACGGTTCACAGAACCAATCACAGACTGAATCTACGATTCCAAACAAAACAAAAAACGTCACACTAATATCGTCTATTGTTTATTGAAAAACAATTAAATATAATACAGTTAAGATTGGTGTTGTTAAGTAAGATTTTAAGCATACCTCCTATTAATTTCATCTAACTCTGTCTTTGACAGTAAACACATCAAGACTTGATTGTAATTTTAAAATCTTTATTTTAATATTTATTATAGAATTGGTTTGGGTTTTATTTATTTTTTGTAGTGGTCAGCGTGTTTGGCTTCAAGCCTTGTAAACCCTTCCTTGCAGCTTCTGCTTGGTTCATAGGATCAACTCACCCCTTCATCCTTCCAGGGTTAATAAATTAATTACCAAGTTCCCTGAGAATCAACTGGGGGTATATTGTCAGGTTAGCCACTTGGCCTGGACACACACAAAGTAATTAGAACCCCAGGCCCAAAAGTTAATTAAACAGAAAAGAGCACCATCTGATGTCAATAGGCCAGGCGAAATTTGGTTTGATTTAGAATATTACTTAAATATAATTTACAAACATAACAATTCAAAAATCATTGATTTCTGTAATAAGCATTATTATGCAAGACATTGATGTAAATTTCAACATATTTTAAGTGCATCTAATTTCAGGCCTTTCTCGTGTGCGATCCTAATCAATGTGGATTTATCTCTCTGAAACGTCTTCAGGATCTTCTTGAAACATACTGCTTTCCTGTCTCTGACAGCCAGTTTAAGGAGCTAATTGCCCCTGTTAAACTTTACGGGGATTCTTTAAATTACAAAGAATTCATGCACAGGTATAAGAAGATGCCTAATGAGGTAAGGGTTTTTAGATTTGTACTAGTCTTTTAATTAGAAAATTAATTTGAATTGAAAATATTAAAAATAGTGTTTCGAGGGCAACTCAAATTTAGCTATTTTTATTTTCAAATATCCAATGAATGAAATTTTTTAAACTTTTAATGCTGGTTTTTAATCATTTTACCGCCAAAAATTAAAACCATTTGTTATAAAAAATGGATTTTTGGTTTTTTTTAACAGGATTGACCATTAAATGAAATGAATCATTCATAAAAGTGAATATCCTCCTTTAAAGTTCAAATAAAGGTAATAGAAAGGTCCTTGCTCATTAGGATTCTCACTTTCCTTTTCAATTCAGGAATTGTTGAATTATTGTTCTGGCTACGTGGTTTATACAAAGGCATTGTGAATGTTCATTCTAGAACATTCTCAGAAAAAGTTGTGACATTACTTTTTCTATTCTGGTGATGATTTTGTAACAATAAATGGCAAAAAATTTTATTATTTAGAAACTTTGTCAATCATCCACAATTTTTTAACATTGATTTAATAGAATGTGCAAGAGAGTACTTTGAATTTTCCATAACTTTGAATCAAAGAACCAAGTTGTGCTGTAAATAATTATTTTGCTTGAAAAATTGTCTCTTATGTGCTTAAAAGTATTATATTCCTCCATTGACTCCATGCATATAAAATTTTTCTGCTGAATTATCATCTAAGCATACTTTGGACCTTACATTACAGGATGCTGCAAAATGGATTGCTACTGTCAAAAAGTTGGTTTCGTACAAGTCTAAATGCCCTCCTGCCTTGCCTGTTGATGAAGTTGAAGAACTGTTGAGAGAGTGTGTTCATGCCAGGAAGTCTGCCATGTTGAAGGATTTCATGGCTTTGGATGCGTGCAATGTCGGAGTTATATGCAAGAGTGATGTGAAATGTGTTTTAAATAAGTTCTGTTTCCGCCTCAGTGACAAGCAGGTAAAACAGTATTTAATCTTGTTGGTCTCAATTATTCCATCGGTTCTTTAGGAAAAAGGATCTAACTAAAAGGATATCAAGAAAAAATTTTCTTGAAAATAAAGTTTTTGAAAAAAAGGAAGAGGTTCTAAGCTTTTAAACTCCTTTTTTAAGCTTTGTTGAGAAATTCTGTTTAACAGTAGCATGAGGGAATCTTCCCCTCCAAGTTAACCTAAGAGAGTTACATACACAAAGCTTTGAATATAATAAGAAATGCAATATTCCATATCTGGATTTACTTTTTTATATTATGTTAATTGCTGGTTCTACATGCTTATATTTGTACACAAATTAAGTGCAAGGTGTATTTTTTATTTTGTAACCAAATTTATTCCCCTAGTTTGAAGAACTATGGAAAAAATTCCCTCGTAACAAGTTTAATCAACTCATCTACGAAGTATTTCTGGAGGAATATTCTATCATTCCAAGTGAGGAATCGCCTGCAAAAAAGAAAGAAGCTTCTCCTAAAGTTGTTCATGAACCATGTACAATGCACCCAGAAAAACCTAGACAACCTCAGGGTCCCAGGAAATGTGCTAAGGTACTAACATTTTCTGTAGTTTCTAAGAACTTACTATAAGCCTCTTTCAAAAATTATCCTTCCTGAAAAGAAAGGATTAATTTCAAATTAAATTTAAAAGGAAGATAGTTCAAAGTTTAAAAATAAATTTTTTAAAATATTTTGATGCATTTGTTATTAATTGATCCATAGCATTTATTATAAACTATATTGCTATTTATATTTGTTTCCCTTCATTACATGATGCTTTAGATTTATATGAATCCCACTTTTATATACTTGTTGACAAAAACTTGATCTTAATATATTTTGGGATGTTCATTGTTCTTCATGATTATTTATCATGAACTTGACCAGGCGCGTAGCCAGAGGGGGGGATTTGGGGATATATCCCCTCCTGAAACTCAGAAAATTTCTTTTTTGACCATAGAAAACCACTAAAATTACCCCATATCCCCCCCCCCCGAAATATCAATATCCCCCTCCGAAATTTTTTTCTGGCTACGCCACTGAACTTGACTACTTTATCTTTTCACTATGAATCAAAACAGTATTGATTCATATATCTTCTTCAAACCAGCTATTATTTTTTATTTGTTAATTTTAACTAATTTTGAGTGTGAACCAATTGTCTTAATTTTCGGATGCGTAAATTGAATCCTACCCCCATTAAATAAAGTAATAAACCGAAATCTATTCATTTTTACTTTTATTTTTTGCCATACTGTTTTAAAAAACAATATTCACATTTAAGTGCTATACTTAAAGCTTAGTTTTTAATTTTTTAGTATTTCTTGTTTTATGTCGAAAAATATATGCTTCTATCCTACTACTATTATAATTGTAAAAGTTTGTCTGTATGTTTGTTACTATTTCACGCAAAAACTACTGAATGGATTTTAATGAAATTTTACAATAATATAGCTTATACATCAGAACAACACATAGGCTATAATTTATAAAGAGAAAATCAGTCCTTCATTCTTTTTTCCCCCATTTTTCCTGCTTTTTTCACTTATTTTTCAGTGTTTGAAAACCTGTTTTACCAGTCATGCAAGCCAATAATAGGAAACTTTAGTACCAATGTTGTAGTTACTAGGCAATTTTATTAATCTATATAAATAAAAACGTTTGTGGCTGTGTGTGTGTTCCGCATCTCCTTTTAAACCACGCTGAAGGCGTGGACTATTTCTCCATTTCAAGATTTTTTTCCCTTTGAAATAAATATATTTACTGAAAAATATAATTTTTTTCATGGGAAATGAGTTAAAAATAAAACATTGTTTCAAATCAGACAGATCACTAGACTTTTTCATTTACTAGACTTTTTATTATAGTTTCAAATTTGTTATTTTATAAGGGCACCAAGATATTAAACATTATCAGGAACATCGGGATTGTAAAAAGTGACTAGAACACCGGGACTGGAAAATTAGCGGGAACATCGAGATGGGAAAAATTACCGGGTTATAAAAATTACCGAGAACACCGGGATAGGAAATTTACAATAAAGACACTGGGAATACCGGAATATAAAAATAACTGGAAACACCGAGATAGGAAAATTACCGGGAACGCCTGGATTAGAAAAATTATCGGGACCACCGGGATAGGAAAAATTACCGAGAACACTGGGATTAGAAAATTACTGAGAACACCCGGGATTAGAAAATTACCGGGAACACCGAGATAGGAAAGAGGCGCCTGGGATACCGGGATTATTTGTAATATTGCTAATTTACAAAATTATAAATGTATTTTAAGAAAACTCTTAAAAAATTTATTTATACACCCCACCCGTGCAAGGCCGGATATAACAGCTAGTAAAGAAATAATAAGGTTTTTTATTTGCAGGAACTTTTGTTTGCTAGTGTTCCTGTCTTAAAACCTTTATTTGAAGCTATGGAGCCTACAATTGTACGCAATTACCGAACCATTCGTTATCATCTGCAAAGAGCTGACAAGAAGAATAGTGGAATTGTGAAGATTGGAGTTCTTAAAGTAATACTGCTTAAATCTGGAATATTTCTTACCAATGAAGATGAGTTTCATTTGTTGGAATACTTTGACCCTTACCTGTCTGGGAATATCAACTATCGCGACTTTTTACGCGTATTTGTCTGGTTTGCATGATGTAATTTTAATGAAACTTTTGTCTTTAAATGTTGTATTGCCTGTAAAAAATTGACTTTTACTGCTGCTAGAAGAATTTACAAGAAGCCCACTTGTGGTATATACATTCAGGCTTGTACTTGTATATTCCACCTTCTTTACAAATTGAAAACATCAAATAAAATAATCTGAAATCTTTCACATTTTGTATTTTTTTCTAGTGTTATTATATTAGAGATTTATATAAACAACATAACTAGGAGGAAATTAATTAGTAAGGTAAGGAAGCACTTAAAATGCCTAGTAAAAAGTAATCTATATTTCTTTTGTTGTGAAATTTTTGCAAAATTGTTTTAATAGTACATAATACTTATTATTCTTGAGTAATATTTTATTTTAAGAAATTAACTTGAGACTAACTGTATGAGGAGAAGATAAATTTATCTTAGACCTTTTTTCAAAGCTTTTAACGAATCTGAGAAGGAATTTTAAAACTTTATTAAATGGGAAGTTTTATTTTATCACTAAAAAATCCTCGACCTTAAAGTATTTTTTATTTGAACTGCATTAAAAGAACTCAGCAGTTTGTTTTGGTCTGAACTATCTCAGTGATGCCTGGTAGGATTGGACTTATATTGTTGACTAAGTCTATGAACCTTATTTGACCATGATGGAATGGTCTTCACACATTAGATGACCTGACAAGAAAATACTTTCCCTGTTTTGCCTAGAATCACCCCCTTCCTGACATTGAGGCTTCACTGCTGGACTTGAGAGAGAAGAGTTCCAGATGAATGAAACAGCATTTTTCCAGTTTGCAATCTAAAAGGTTTGTATTTTAAGTATGGTAAAAGAAAGTTTAGCCCTAATGGCAGGGGTAGAAATCGTCCTATAAACCCTATATTTTCAAAAAACATGGAAAAAGCATCCTATATTCCATCAAACGACCCAACCCTTCTTTCGAGTTTCAGTATTCGAAATTTAAATTTGATGTCTTGAATATCCTTGTGAAAAATATTTTTGATACTAAAAAAATACCTAAAATTTTAGATGGCTTTATAATTAATTATTACAGGATGTTTACTGATCATTCAGAAGTTCTTAAATCGTATCACAGTCCTGATTTCTTCTGAAAGTTATTGAGTTTTCAATTATTCTTTGTGATTTTGCCTATAAAGTTGGTTTTTCAGATTCGATGAGGGCAGAAAAAACTTTATTTTTTCAAGGTCGCGATTTTCGTGTCTCATGTCGATGTTCTTGACTTTAAAACTTGGTTTTGGAAGAAGTGCTTACATATGGACAGTATTTTAGCAGGCATATTAAAAGATCTACCACTTAAATTGCTTGCTATTATGTAAGAAAGCAAAGTAGTTTAATAATAATAATTTATTAACAGCAAGAATCATTATACATATTACTTTTAAAAGAGATAAAAAAAACAATGCATTTTAACTATACACATATGGGATTACAAATCCCTTGAAAGTGCATTTTGTAGTCTTAAAACTTAAATTTATCCGTGCTCGCGACATTCTAGTAAACAGGCAAAAAATAAAATTTTAAAACATTCAATACAATAAACATTAAACACATCTGATAAGACATGAAAAAAATTAAACTTTGAAGAGTATAAGTGTTTAAAAAGCATATTGATACCGTGATTAGTTTTCATTTTAGATTGGAGAAAGTTTCGAAAATTTTTTAATTACTCTAAACCAAATTCGAAAAAAGGGGCGAAGTACACATCTTTACCTCAGAGTATTAGGCTGCAAAAAATCATAGTTCTGCTGCTAATAGATTTCGCTGAACTTGATTACGCGGCCAAAAAATAAAAACTTCCACTTTGACCTTAAAAATACCCCAGAATTAATTATATTAGTTAGCTTTTTGTTCGAAAATGTGCCCTAAATATTCCTTTACAAAAATCTTTCAAATTTCATAAATTTTTATAAAGTAGTTTTTGAGTTATGACTATGAGAGCTCAAAGAGTTGAAAAATTAAATTTTCTGAAACGGCGGCAGCGGCGGTGACAAAAACTTTCTTTTTAACCCTTTATTTACCGACGGTACTTGAAAAACCACTGGCGCAAGTTTAGAACTGCTGATGGTTGGCGAGTTTTGGCTATTGGCGCCATATTTAGAAGCCACATAATTCACTTAACATCAGTTGGGGTAACTATAGGGTGGTCCTAAATTCGTGGTACAAACTGGGTAGGGTAGGTAGAGAACCCTTAAGTCCAAAGTGTCACGTAAAAACCATCAATATTAAATGCTTGAGACAGGGCCGGACTGGGAAGAAATTTCGGCCGGGCATTTTAAGTCTGAATCGGCCCACCGCATAATTTTCATGGAAAATATACAATCATAGAAATAAAATTTTCGGGAGGGGGATCATGGTTCCTTCCCAAGAAATTCCTTTGAAAATTGACCCCTAAGAAACAGTCTAAAATCCATCTTGAAGTCCCTAATTGGATACGTAATAAACTCAATATAGACTTTTAATTCTTTGTTGGTAAATTCAGTCGGTAGAAAGAATTTACCATCTTGACGAACTTAATATTAAAAGAAATTATGAATAATGTAGCTCAAAATAGAAAGGGGGGTCTGGGGGTCCTCCCCCAGAAAAATTTTGTAAATTTTACTCTTAAGAGTACTGTTTTAACTCATTTGGGACCCTTTTGGGTGACATCCGAAAAGGTTCGCTCCTTACAGGATCTTTTTTCATTCATACCACTGTAAAATATTTTGGTTGTAGGGGGCCCCACAAACGGCCCTCGATGAGTAGCGGCCCACCGGGCATTTGCCCAAATGCCCGCATGGCCAGTCCGAGCCTGGCTTGAGAGCCTGTAAGTCCGTTTTTTGCGTCCGCTAACTGCCGTTTTGAAAACGGCTATAGGAAACACGTTTACGCACACAAAAAACGAACTTTAACAGGATCTCAAGCGTTTAATATTGATTGTTTTTACGTCAAACTTTGGACTTAAGGGTTTACAACTATGATCTTTCAGATTATAAAATCAAAAGAAAGGATTTCGAAATACAAAATGAGGTTTTGGTAGAATTTTCACATTTTTTTGTGGTTTTTTAACTTTTTTCATAATAAAACAAATTTTAAAGTGAAGACTTTTGAGATAATTTTAAAGATCATATTAAACCACAATTTTTGAGACCATAATTAAGTTTTTACCAATAGTAGTTCTTCTAAGAATTGAATTTTTCAATGATTTTTTGGGGTGTCGCTTCATTTTTAACTCCCTGGGATTTGGTTTGAGACCCCCCTTTCTATACCAATTCTTGTTCGTCTTGATGTACTCTACCTACCCTGCCCAGTTTGTACCACGAATTTAGGACCACCCTATAGTGATTTTTATCGCTAAAAACTTGGCGCATCAGCAGTTCTAAACTTCGCCAATAAGATAAATTTGGGGGCTTACTGTTTGGTGCTTTCTCTGGAAATATTACTTACTATAAAAAGTAAGATTCTTATAGACATCACCTATCATCCCATATCAGGAAAAGGATTATGATGAGGTAAAAAGAAAAATTAGGGTATGTTATGTTAATGAACCCCTTATCAAAACACTTTATAGAAAAAAACAGGACCTTCACTAAATATTTTATATTAAAACTGGCCTTTACATTGTTGAATTTTGGGGAAGAAATGCCCATCCATCTTTTTTCAATGCATCCATTTTTAATGGTAATTTTCAAGAGCAATCAGGGATAGCATGCCTCCATGGTCTTCCTTTGCTCATTTACTCTTATGTAACAAAGTATTGTAGCTTATATATTTTATTGTAGTAAAGTAACAATTCACATGGATTTTGAAAATATTAAGGATATGTTTTGTTATAATTCTACAATGCTTTTGATGTTTATTAACAATAACGAAACTATGGTTATTTCTAAAACAAATGGTCATAATATTTAAAAAATATATTGTGTTCACAAATTCACAACCCTTTTCAAAGAACTTTATTCAGTGACTGTTTAAAATTCAGAAAATCATGAGTTAACTTTAGGCTGAGCGCGCACTAGAGACTTTGTTAATTAAGAATTAATTGAGAATTGTTAATTAATTAAGAATTGTTAGAATTGTTAAAAAAGACATTTACAAAAAATCTGGACCCTTGCATGTTAAGTTTGCCACATTGCCCATGGGTATTAAAGTCTTCAGCTTTAAGCTTGTTTTTTAAAAAATTAATTCAGTTATGAGTTGCATCTACCATTTTTTAGATATTTCTGAAAAACTTATGGTTGATAACTAGAAGTAAAAATCCTTTCATTACCAAACTGGTAAAACTAGTCTTATTCAAGAGTGCTATAATTTTAAAAATCCTACTGAATTATTAAAATGCAAATAGTGTTTTTAAATTTTTTGCTTGTTTTTTATCTTATAATTTAAACATGTTCTTGAATTTGCTTCGTTTTCTTTTATTAATTTTAGTTTTTGATTCAACGTTGTCTGAGAATCAAATTCCTCCTTCATATCAAAATTCTCTTGAAGATCCTAGTTTTGATGATAAATATGAAAAATTAGTGAAACATGAGTTTAGATCTGAAAAACCAACGCATCCTAATGGTAGGTATATAAAATTTTTTATTTCTGTATCGGTCTTAATATTTTTTTGCGTAAATATGAAGTTATGTTAATGTTAACTAAGTAGAAGTTTTTAAACACTTCAACTTCATGTATCGAATAGAGATAATACAGGTTATTAAGTTGTGATAAAATTATCTTAGAGATTAAATAGTAATTCCTTTTTAAAAACTTCTTCGATTTAAAACCGGACTTGTTTTTTAATAGGAAAGTCCATGAAAGGAAACTCAAATGGGGAGGAGGCCACAAACCTGTCGGAAACCGAATTTCTAACTCTTGAAGATCCTAATGACAATTTTCTGAAACTCGAACCCGATCTAATCATATCCAATTCTGAACTGAATGAAAAAGCTAACCGAGAAGCGACGAAAAAAGGTAATTTTAATAAGGGTGATGAATTCCTATGTAATACGACGGCATCGACTGAAAATCGTTTACATAAAGATTCCGAAATGCATCCCTGTGACAAAAATCCTGAGGAATTTTTACTCAACAGTCCCAAAGCGTCGGATCCATACGAATATGAGAGCACTTTGAACCGCAAAACTGAACTTAATCCTTTAGTGGACAGTGAGAATGAAGTTTTGAATGACAGTATTATTGAACCTGATCTTGAAGGACGGAACAGTAAATCAAAAAATGGAAAGAGTAATTTGGAGCTATCATTGAAGTACATGAATGATTCTATTGAAAATCCTGAAAGCAATCCATACGAATATGAGAGCACATTGAACCGTAAAACTGAACTGAACCCTTTAGTGGACAGTGAGAATGAAGTTTTGAATGACAGTATTATTGAACCTGATCTTGAAGGACGGAACAGTAAATCAGAAAATGGAAAGAGTAATTTGGAGCTATCATTGAAGTACATGAATGATTCTATTGAAAATCCTGAAAGCGATTTCGTTGAAAACCCTTATCCATCTTTATCAAACAACCCGCTAGAGAAGGCTTTGGGAAACTTTTTCTCAAGAAAAGAAAAAAAGACGGGTTTAGACTTAGAAGGCCCCGTTTCTGATGGTAGAATTCTTACAAAGCATGATACAAGCCATAAGCGGAATAACCCTGTAAAACAAACGTTTGAATCGGCAGCTACTCATCATGATTCAAAGAAAAAAGTATCCAGAATTGACCAATTGGTTATAAACCAACAATCAAAAGTCATTAAAACTATCAAGTCTAAAGGTGGTAACAAAAAAAATTCAGAAAGTGGGAAAAAGTCAGATGACCCTTCCATGTCGAATGTGGGGCCAAAAACGATAATATCCAGTGGAACAACTTTGTTAAGAGAAAATATGACTCCCAAAGATGCTGAAATAACCGTTATAACTGCCGTAAAAGAACACGATTCTAAGGAAAAAGATGGATACAGTTTTGACGTAGATAATGTGAAGGGAAAAGTAAGTGACGCTAGAGGAAATTCTCACGAGATATCCGATATAACAAGTAAAAACCCGTTGAATTCAAGTCTGGTGAAGTCGGAAAAAGATGAAACTGGTACAAAGACTCCTCAAGACGGAAATTTTCCTATCGAAGATTCCAAAGATGCTTCTCATACTAAGAAAAATAAACTTGAAAAGTCTCATATTAAACAGCGTGAAGTCGAACTTCCCGGAAATGAACGGATACCGGAGGCTGACAGAGAATATTCTCACAAGAAATCCGAAATATTTAACAATGACCCATGGAATTTGAGACTGGACCCTGTTTCAGAAAAAGATGAAGCTGATACAAATTATTACAATGACGGAAATCTTACGATCGTAAACCCTCAAGTCTTAAGAGATGTTTCTCGTGCTGGGAAAAACAAGCCTGAAGATGAAGATCCTTCCATTAAAGACTTCGGCGTTCAGAATAAGGTCAAACTTTCCAAGATCTCGGAGGATAATACAAAAGAAGATACACACGAGCAATCTAAAATATTTAGCGAAGATCCATTGAGTTTGGAACTAGACGATGATTTGAGAAATACTGATGCTGATATAAAGGCTCACAGAGATGAACATCTTCCGTTTGTAAATTCTAAAGGTTCGAGAGACGTTTCACATACTAGGAAAGACAAGCCTGCCAAGGCTTTCTTCCAGAAAGAAGCCCAACTTCCCTATGAGGAACAAGTCCCGGAGGATGACAAGGCCACCACTCCGACCCAACTTGAACCAACACAAGAAAGTCTTTCAGACAGTCTAAAAGTGTTGTTTTATAACCAATCACTCTACCAGGAAGTCATCCACCTAATCAAGACCGACCGCAACGTACAAGCCTATGTGTTCAACGTCCTTCTTCTCTACATCCCTGTCCTGATTTGCGACGTCCTTCTGTGGTTGGTGATCTTCAAGCTGCTTCGCCACATTCATCGCCAGTTCGTGTCCAACCGATTGAACTCGGCTCCTTCCGGGCTAGAAAAACAGGAGGTCGAACTTAAAGAAAATAGTGCTCTTGGAGCGAACGAACGTCTGAGTCACAACAAGGAGGTCATTAGTGACGATAAGAACGTGGAGAGCAACGCGCAGACAGACGGTACATGGTATCCACCAAAATAAATCAATATTGTTGACTAATTGTTAAGAATAAATATCACTACTTTTCGGTATTTTTATTTTGCCTAAATCACTTTTTATAAAGGGGCAGGGGTATTATCCTTATCCTTACTATCTACCCATTTTCTTAACATATCGTTACGAAATAAAAAAATGACATTTTTTCTTGTTGATTTTCGCGTAAGTGTAGTTTTGGAGTAACTGATTGATACTGTACAGCAAGTACACCATGTCACAGAGTCGACTATCATCACAGAGTTATAATACTTACCGGAGGGACCAGTCCAAAACGCTGTAGAACACTTCATATAGGAATCAATGACAATCTTGGGCCGTCTTGGACTGAAAAGGGTTTTAATACTAGCTTGTGTGCGAGTTGGAGAGTAGACGCTAATTCTCTCTTTGAAATATATCGTCCCATCCAGCTATGGGGGAAAATGAAAGGTTTTGAAGGATGACCCTGGGTTAGGAAAGTTACAAACCTTGGAGCATACTCTCCCTGATTGCTTTTAAAGTATCCTTTTACCATTAAAAGCATAGTGCAATATATTGAGGGCGATCATTGTTACCCGATGAATCCTTGTAAACCCAACTCTGCATCCAGGTTATAATCCACCAACCCTTTGCCTGGTTGATGGAATTCTTGCGAAATTTTACCTACCAGGCGAGGAACCATTGAGGTTTTGCGATTATACCCAGACGTAGGCGGCATGTATATTCAAAATCCAGTTCACTTCTATGAGGACACCAGGATTTTTAAGTAATTTCACTATGAAAGGGGAGGATTTTTTCAAATAAAAATAATATTGCACTTTTCCAACTTAATAAAACTACACATTGAAAGTTTTCTCAACTTCAAATCCACTACAAATTTATCCTTCTTGAAGTGAACATACCCCTTGTCACCCCTTAGATCCACCCCTGGGTGTTTATCTCCTTTGAAGAGTTAAATGTTGTTGTTGTTTCTCATCCCCCTGGGTCCAGGCCCATAAATAAGAGTTAAATGCAAATAAAACTAGTTAAAAAGAAAATAAATTTCCAAAATGCTTTTAACTAGTTAGTTTAGTGTAGTAATAACGTGCACATCTATTAAAAAACGTGAATAACATCGATGGTCAAAAAGCCGAAATCAAAAATATTTATATTTAAAGACGCCTATTAAATTTTTTGTTTATAAAATGAAATTATTTATTTTATTCTCAATTACTTGGGCTGTGGCTTCTGCTATGGCTATAGATAACTCGACCTTGTTCAATATATTTCCTAATTTATCCAACTTAACCCAGAATATCGGCTTAAACAATAGCAACTCCAGTTTCATGGTCTTCGAGAAATCAGAATCCTTGCTGAGTCCTAACGGAACGGAATTATTATCGAATACTGTACTGATTTCCATTAATAATTACTCGGCAATCAACTCAACATCAGGTAATAATAATGTTTATTCTTCGTTTATTTTAAACTTGAACTTGGGAGATGTTTAGTAACTTGTAATGTAATATTACATTGCAATTTGTTTTGAGCAATAACACAGTTTTCAATCAATGTAAATTTCATATTAATATGGTTAAAACCTCTCTCAACCTACAACTATTAAACTTATGGGTGTAAGTTATTATACTGGTAATTCATAACTCCCTATTAATTTTATTGCTTCATATGTTTATATTGCATTTCATCTTTCATGTGTTATGTTTAATTTTTCGCAATGATTTAACTTGTTATTTTTTAAAACAAAATCTGAAGTCCGTAAATTGGTGTCTTAGACAAAATTTTGCTTATGGATATAATTACATTCCGCTTGTCTTTCTTATCCGGGATTTTCCCTTAAGAGGTCAGTAGATATTAAATTTTTGGGAGATACAACATTGGCGTTAAATTTTTAACTTATCAACTTTTATAGTACCTCTTTCATCGTCAAGTACTTTTCCATTATCTAACCTGTTGAAAATCGCCAAGCTGGTTTTTATGCCGAAGATAGAAATATCGCCAAACAATTGTGACCTTGGCCATACTTGAAGATAGAATATGCGAAATATTCCGTCGATTCTAAGTATAGGCTAAGGATAGACAGCGGGGTTCAATGCCCCGTCAAATCAATCATCGTCATTTCAATGACCTTGTCCCGTTAGTCCCCAAGCTGTTGTACTAGCCAAATATATAAATAACGCTAAAATTTATGGTTATCATTCATATAACTACGTTTTAAGCAATTAGTTTGTGATTCTTTGCGATATTTGTACCATTTGACGTCCATAACAGCTTGGCGATATTTAGCGTGACAGATAATGGAATCGTTCAGAACGTCGCTTATGCTCAACTTATATGATCCAACATATTTTGTTGCAGGGGTTGTAAAGAATGCAACCAAAAGGATGGTGCAAGATTCGAACGACTTTGAAGTGGAAACCACCCCCGTAGGAAATCAATCGTCAGACAACAAAACCGACCCTTCTGTCGGCGAACTAGCAAAACAGGTGGGAGATGAACTATCTCGCGGACTTCTCTTCAGACACGGTTTCATCATGGAGCGCTTGATGTTCGAAGAGCCTAAGCTGGGATTCGGATCTAAGAAGAGGGATACAGACTCCCAGACGAGTGCATTGCCAGAACACGAAGATCCGAAGAAGATGTCCGACACGTTTATACCGTTTCCCAGATTCATTTTCATTTGAGTCTAGTTGAGGCGATTTGATTTCGTTATAAATTCATTTTAATCTTATCTGGGAAGCAAAGAAACTTTTTATATGCAATGCAAATTTTTTTTATCACAAATAGTTTATTTACATCAATAAACATGGATTACAACTACTATATGGATATACATTTTTAGGATTATGGATTTACATTTTAGTGCATTTGGTTAAGGAATCTCTTTTTTGCAAAAAAATATATTTTTAGTGTTATCTCTACATCCATGTGACAGACCATAGGTACATCTTCTTGGATTTATGCATTAAGCAAGATGAGACAGTAGCAATTGCTTTTAAGCGAGCTCAGTGGCTTATCCAAATTTGACTTGAGAGGAGCAACGATATTTTAAAACATCTTTTGCGTCAAAATCTAAAATAGTTTTTAAAATATCAAAGTATATAATATATTGTTTAGCATTGATGCATTCACAACTTTGAAAGTATATTTGTTGAGAAATTATCTTCAATATTCATTTTATCCTTTGCATGTTTACGCTTAAAGGAATACGTGCCCTCCCCTGAATTCGCTCCTAAACAAGCTCATTACATCCAAAACCTAACGATTATCTGGTAAGAAAAGTTAAGTATTGGAAGGTTTAGTTTAGAGGTACCAAACGTCTTTTTTTAACGAAAGATGGTACAATTCCGTTAACTGTCCCTTTAAATATCGCCATGTTTTAGACGCCCAATATTCAAATATCGCCAAAATTTTACTATAGTCTTTGATATGTTAGTTTGAAATTTTTAGAGATGTTTCTATTATTCGACGTTCAAAACAATTTAGCGATATTTAATGAGACAGTTAACAAAATTGTACCGGAAAGATAATTCGTTTATTCACTTATTTATTTGGGAGTCTTCACTTCGTAGGAATTTAAATAAAATAGATGGTTTGTCTGTAAACTAAAGGTAAAAGGTCACACTCGATTGAGAAAATCGTATCGCATTCCACCGATTTTAGTGAGGATTCATCCCTTTTTATCTTAAATCTCCTACAGCCAAGTTTGTAACACAGCAAGTTCGTAAGGTCCTTTGATTTTTGATGAAACACAAAAGCTATATTTAAAAAGAAATGCGTCAGTTTCATCTATCTCCACGTTTCTCTCTCCCAAATTTAAGCAATCTTCTTCAAAGCATCCATAAGCAATTCCATTTCGGCTGAAAAAAGACATCAACATATAATTAACATTGAAAATCAAGTTGCACTGATGACTGATGTTATATGTAAATATTTTTATGCCAATTATCATATACTATGTCTACTTTGAGAGTAAAATATTTTAACTATATTTCTAAAAGGAAGTAAGGTAAAATAATATCCTCTATTAATTTTTCCTCAATAGTCATTAGAGTAGTATTTCATATTTTACTTCTGCAGAAACTATGAAAAGTTTAAAAGTTTCTTTTAAGTATTTGGTAATCCAGGGAATTACATGTTTCTTTCAGCAAAAAGTTTGTGTCATGAAACTTTTCTACTTAGACACAATAAGGAATACAAAGATTCTCAAAATAAATTTATTTCGGTATAGCGTCTTAAAATTTTTTTTCGAAATCTGATCAGTAGTTGATTTAAAAAAACTACAATGCGCAGATGGGTTCGGGGTTTGGCGCATGACGTCACTTCTGTCTTCGGCACGACACATTTGTACGAAAGTGTATATGACAATGGTTAAATCCTTTCTTTTGAAAGTATTGATCGGTGGGAGTTTCGGGCGAAAGCAGAAATGACGTCACGTAGGCCACACCTCCAATTCTAGAGAGCGTAATTTTTGAAAATTAATTTTAAAAAAACTAATGATAAAAAATCTAAAAATTTGAAGAAATGCGTTTTATAACCCCTTCAATGATTTCCCATAGTCGAAATCTTGAATTTCCACAAGTGTTGTATTCCCTATTGAGCGTGTTAAAACAAAACCCTCTATATACATGGCCACCCAACTCCAGACGATGACGTCAAACGTGAGTGAAAATTGCCATGTTAAGTCTATGGAGTGACGTCAAAGATGAGTGAAAGTTATGACGTTGCACGGCCGAGTTGGGAGGCCTTTATATAGAGGGTCTTGGTTAAAAACGGGATTGCAAAGAACCATTAATTTTTTTAAACAAGTTTCGTCAAGTTCAAAATATAATTAAGTTTTCCATCTTTTATTTACATTTCATTTTAAGACATTTTATAACAGGCGTACTTATTAAATAATGTCATGAAAATAAAAATATTTCTCACCATGAATGTCTCTTGCTAGTTGTTCTACCTGAGGTTTACCGTCGAGAATTTCTACGTTTTGGGTGTATGCATTGTAACGCAAGGTAAACGGCCGAGGTATGGAGAGGGCGAATTCTCTGAAAAATTAATTTTAAATCAAAAATGAATTCATTAATCATATGTTACAGTACGAATTTGATTGCTAGTTTTTTAGAGAATAAAGTGTCAGGAAAAATTTACCTGACTTTTCTTTGGGCGTCTTCGAAACTTTCTGCCAAATAGTAAACGGGTTGATACTCTGTGATTGGGTATTTCTGCACTCCTGTTTTTTCTGGATCGAACTCTCGAATTTCAGGTTTGTTTGTCAAGCAATACTGAAATGAGATTAGCATGATTAAATTTAAAGGTGAAACAAAAATTTTCTTAAAACAATAAGGTTTACAAATGTTTCTTTTCCTAATCGGGTTAATATCTAATGTTTTTTTAATTTTTTTATAATTTATTCTTTGTAATCAGAATAATAGTAATTAAAACAATAGAATAAAACCTTCGTTTGAAATTCAATTTGCTCTATATTAGTATTTTTTTAAATAATCATAACAGTATACAAATTTCTCTAATTGGTTATTATAATATAAGCTTAATAAATAGTCTATTCTGTATCCTTCTTTAGTATTTATAAACTACCGAAAATTAATTAAAATTATTAAAAATAATGTATTATACATATTGTACATGGGACATAACATATTTACATATTGCAAATCAGTTTACCTCTAATTCACCAAATGACGATAATAATCCAGCTCCATAGGCTTTCGTCTTTCCATTCTGCTTACACAAACCAAATTCCGCTGTAAACCAATAGCACTACAAAAAAAGAAGGAAATTTGAAATTAATAGTTAAGATCATTAAGTAATTGTTTAGTTTTTTAATTGGAATTTTATTCTCTTGTATATAATATTATTTATACTCAAATAATTGAAACGTATTCATAGTGCAAAAAAGTGCACAGAAAGACATAAATTGCAATTTCTTTACTCCACTGTTTAAAAAAAACTTTAAAACTTATAATTAAGATAATATCTACTTTAACCCAATTTTGTACTACTTCATTCTGTTTTACAGGTATTAAGAAAGTTGCATCCTTGTTTATTAAATAGAAGTTAATTTAACGTTGATCTCTTTATTAGAATGAATCATTTAAAACTATATTTCTTGAAGAAACCAAGGGTCTTTTCCTTTCTTTATGAACCCATTGTCAGAGGAAATCTAGATGTTCATCATATTCACTTATGTTTAAGTTTCGGTCGTGGTCTTCCTGGTTTCATTTTTACTTCTCAACAGAACCTTTGTTTCTCATTATTTAACAAATATTTTACTAACTCATGAAATTTCAGAATCTTTAAATGACGATATATTCCTTCAATCTCCAGAAAAGACTAAGGTGAATCATAATGATAAGTTTAATATAGAAAATAATGAATTCGAAATCTTACTAACCGTCGCCAATTTCTCAATGTAGTCGTCTGGGGCCCCCAAAGAGGCAAGTCCGATCTCCTGAGAAAACCTGGCGAAACTGGGATCAGCGAATAGAGGGGCGTGGCCTAAAAGCTCGTGGCATACATCCCTGTAAAAGAAATATTTTACAAAAATGAGTCACTATACCTCTACAGACACCAAATGTCCATGAAAACAATCTCCTGACCTTTGAAATGAACTTTAACTGATCTCCGAACTTCCATACGTATTACTTTAACCGGTGATGGAGGATATTTCTATCTCTCCTCTATGGTTTAGAATTTAGATGTTTAAAGCTTTTGTTTATTCTCAGAAAAAATGTTTGTTTCTTGTTAGTAAATATACTTAAATATCATGAAAATTCTGGTTTGCTGCTTATTTGATGCTGTTACTTTAAACTCTTTTTTTTATTTATTTCTTAGTCGAAAGTCTCACAAAACAGTCGTTCTATCGATATCGTCTTTTGTTTAAGTTAAAAGACATGGAAATTCTCCATCGTAGTGAGTATTTTTCATAAATTTATTATTTAAAATGTTGGAGTGCCCGCCTTGCAATAAAATCACGATAATAACTTGTAGTAATAGCCATGGAGGTCATTTTAATTGCGAAGATCCATAAACAATTACTTACGGCTCAGGGGTGTATAAAGGTTTCGATGGATGTCTGATGTATTGAGTGGAATGGAAGACCCTAAATGCAAGTCCAGCTAAGAAATCTCTGGATGACAGAAGTCCAGCGACCGGGCGAAGTGTAAAACCTGTACAATCTAAAAAATCAAATATAATTAACACACTTATTTTAACACATATAAATTTAAAGTAGCCCTTCAAAAAGGTACATAATAAAATAACTCGACTTAGTAAATGTTTTAAGTCAGACGCCAAAGCAGAAGTTAAATTATGATAACAATTTTTACGCAATTTTTTTAAATGAAGCGCAACTATTCTAATGTGTGGGTTTGTGAAACTTAAAAAAATATTTAAAGACTACAGGCATAAGAACAATTCTATGAGGAAAAGTTGTGCAATATTTTATTGTATGCTTTAATCACGAACCTTTCAGAAAATTTGAAACATCCTCTAGCTGAGGTATATTGTCTTCTCTGTAACCGCAATTTTCAATCATCAATGGGAAAATAAAGTTGTGTTCTTTACAGGCATGAGTAGGGTACAATTTCGTCACTTCTTTGAAAACCATACCCCTGAGCAGAAACAAAAAGTTAATCTGGAATACTGGGCTCATAAAATGAGTCTGTATTAATATACCTTTCAGGTTGTAATCAATTAATCATAATGGAAAAATATTTAGCACAGAATTTACCAATTACAATAATTAAAAATATATGTTTTTAAATGTTAATGTTACGGGCAAAGTGATTAATTGGGCATTATTTATTATGCCTAGAGTGGAGGCGGGCAAAGTGATAAATTTCATTGATAAATTCCATTGAATTTATCACATTGCCCGTAAAATAAATATTTAGTTCTTTACACAGCTTAGGATTAAAACCTAGGATTGTGAATACTTTTATTTTTATGACATTTTCAATTATCCCGTTATCTTATTATCTAGTAAGAAGTAAAATTTTCTTTCACAAATTTTATTTTAAAAATATAAAATAACTAGGGGGCTACCCCCCCTGCTCGCTATCGCTCGCCAACCCCCGTTAACTGCTGACGCAGTAACTTTTGGACCGCTTCACAATTCCCCACAAAACCCAGCTCACTGCACTTACTCACTTTATAAAACATTCTTAACACAGGGGTAGTACTTCTCCGCGGTACTCTTTCAAAAATGGCGAATATTTATTCAGTGGTGGAATTTTATCGTTTCCTTTATGGTAACATGAATTGGCGGATCGCTTTATAATTTCAAGAAAGGTTCATATATAGTTCTCGCTAATTATGAACCTTCCCTTAATGTTTCAGTGCTTCCCTTAATGTATCTGTGAAAAACACATTACCTTAGGGAAATGGGTAAAAAAATTTTTACATTGCTCTGTTGTTAATTTTCTTGGGGTTGAATTCCGTTATAGTTCCCGCTAAATATCACTAATCTCTTTTGGACACTATAAAGTATAAATATTGCTAAATTGTTTCAAATTCATAGATTAAAGTGTTTAATTAGATCTATAGCTATTCAGTTTATCATTAAAAATTAGAAAAATTGGTTTACATTTGAATATTGAGCGTTCGAAAGAGATTGGCGATATTTAGCGGGAACTATAACGGAATTGAACCCCAAGAAAATTAACAACAAAGCAATGTAAACATTCTTTTACCCATTTCCCTAAGGTAATGTTTTTTCACAGATACATTAAGGGAAGCATTGAAATATCTCAGGAATAAATTTAGCTTCCTTAAAATTTGTAATGATTGACTGTTAAAAATGTAGTAATTATCTTAAACATCACGAAAATTTAGAATTTTATCTTCATGAGAAACAAACTTCGAAGTTGTGTCATTTTCATAGCAACGACACCGAATGTCAAGACTTCCAACATTTTCATCCTTATTTCTAAAACATTCACCCGTGTTATTTAGTTGTTTGCGTTTTGTCATTATGAAATAAAGAGTTACATTTTACTACCTTAAAAAACATACTTGCAAAAGGATAAAAAAAATAAATGCAAAATTCAAAATTTCCGAAAGCGAGTGTATATTTTATTGTAAATATAGTAATGATTAGGTTGCCACAACTACAAAGATAAATATAAAAATATTAATTTGTTATTTAAAAAATAAAAAATAAATTACTTATATATAAGTTTAAAATATAATGAAAACCGTTCGAACAACAATTAAACCCTTTGTGAACAACAGAAATATAAATATTGTTAAAAATAACACAAAATATATTTTTTAAATTCGTGTTATAAATAGAAAGATGATTATTTAATCTATTTGAATATTAAAAAACCAGTGAAATATGTTTTCAATTGTTTTAAAATTCATAGTTTCTTGCTTTGTAACTGCGACCTTATCCGAAATCTAAAAAAATGGAAATATTTTAAAATTGAGATTTTTTTACAAATCCTAAAGGCACTTTGCACATCCTCAAAAGAATCCGGACAGTTTGATTCCAAATATGTGTTATACGGATCAGTAATTAAAAAGCCTTTCTCTGGAAACCGTTCACCAAAAACTTTTTTTTAGAATAGAGAGAAACTTACCATGTTTTAATTTCTTCAGGGGTGTAATCTATTCGAGGAATTTGCGTTCCGCTGAAAAAAATTCCGATTATTTTTTAATTAATTGGATTATGAACGATTAATTTTCTTTTTACATTGGAGCTCTTTCACTTTTATAAAAAAATTGCTCAAAATACGTACTGCTTATAATTGAAAGCAATGTCCGCAAAATACTTCCTTCTGGCCCTGTATACTTGGTCTGTAAATCCCTAAGATGCACAAAAATTATGTTTGAAAAGATCATAAAGGCACATAAAAAATAGTTTATTGATATCAAATGTAACTTGAACGTTAAACTTACGGGATGATCTGACTCCAGTTCCGATCCGTAAGACAAGATATGATTTGCAAACTTATCAAGATCACTCACTTTTCCAGGGAACCATGGAACGGTATCTACAAAATATAAAAACTATTATTAATTAGATTAAATTGAAAACTTTCCTTTTTTTATTTAACGGGACATAATTCTAGTTAAGTTGAATTAAGTTTATAATTTGAGACAGTCTTGAATAATATCCTGTGATAAAAAAATTAGGTTTGTAGTGGAATAGGTAAAAGTTTTAACAAGGAAGCGTACTACCAAAAGAGACAAAAAAAACATTTTTTAATAAGGAAGTTGCATGTGTCAGATTTTCAAAAACAAACAAGTGTTCCGTATGGCTTTTTGTATGGTAAAATTAAATATCTAGTCAATTTTTCAAAAAAATGTACAGGTAATTTAATATTTTAATTTAAAAGTCGAGAAAAAACACGTAACTGAAAACGCTTATTGTTTAAAGATGTCAACAATCATACCATCAACTCCATTGCTTTCCAACAATGTTTATCGTATGATGACGTCAACATACGATGATCCCAAACTCTTGGCGTTTTCGCGCGCTTTTAAAAAGTGGACTTTGGTTAATTTTTTTAGCAATCAAAAAATTTCTTGATCGGCCTCAAATTTTGGGTAGTTGCTTATTTTTGCAAGAAGAATGGATTAAAAAAATATAAAAAATCATGCAACTTCCTCATTAATACACCTATACACATTATGGGAGCAAAATTGGAACTTAACAAAGACATTTAATTTAAAATATAAATACATTAACTCACATTCATATTCATTAAAATTTATTTTTTAAGTTGAATGTAAGCCAGAAGCGAATATTTTTTATAGCAGGTAATAATAAACACTTTTATAGTCAGTACCTTCAATGCATAGAAATTGGTATAAATAAAGTTCAATGTTAAATTATAAAATCCTCACGGACAAAAAAATGTCTCTATTTTTAAATACTTTGGATTAGATTAGATGTTTTAGTTAGAAACAAAACTACAACCACATACCTACGTTAACAATAACTTGTTACGCAGAAAAAAAAACTTATGACTGTAGATGTTGTTTTACCGTAAGGGTATCCTTGTTGCGGAAAAGCAAAGAAAAAGGATGTAAAATTTTCTAAGTCGCTGATTTCCACCATTCAATCGTTTTTTTCCTACACTTGTCTGCATCTAAATTTTATCGCTCCTTTATAACCCCTTTTCAGGTAATTTCATATCATTATTTAGTTTTAATAGTCACAATAAAACTTCTAAATTTCCCTCTCTGAATAATATTTATGGGTTTACTCGCATTTTCAAGCTGGAAATGAAATGTTTTAAACCGTTTTACGGATGCTTGATAATAGTTATTTCCCAAATGCAGGGTTGCCAACCTGAGACAACGCTCATCCGTAATCGCCCCCCCCACCCGCAAAAAAAAATCCGGCGTGACGCGTGGCTTGCCTACCGATGCCACGCATTCTGCATGTAGAATATACCCTAATAGCCAGGTGACCAATATGTGACTCGTTTGTGACTTTCACTTTGGGGTTACGGGCATGACCGTGAAGTCACCAGAACGTTACAGTGACAGCTTAATGTCCGCAATTTGTGACCAAAATCTGTGACCACTCGTGACGTCCTTGTGAAGTCACAGTACAACCAGATTGTGACTACGTGACGCGAATGTGACGTCGCAGAGTAGTCACGATGTGTACGTCACTTGATGACCTGATTGTGACGTCGCAGTCACTTGATGACTTGGCTGCGACGTCGCAGTGACTGGTATTCGACATGTTGCCGTGCTAAACTGGTCACCTAATGACTTGAATTTGAACCTTTTTAGAAAAACCTCGATATTCTAGCATTCATAATATAGCTTGAGCTACTAGAAAGGGTTTGCTTTCAAGTCTTGCGTAAAGTCCCCTTTGATGATTTCTTATTACAGATATTTATATATTTTAGACAGAGATTTTAATACTGGTAACAAGTATTTTTTTCTAAAATTAGAAAAAATTAAATAAAATTAACAATTGCTTCAAGTTTGAAATTGCTAAGTATTTTCAGGCTATTTAAAGTGCATTTTTTACTTGAAATCAGAAATACCTCAATATAATCCTTCTAAAACATGTCGTCACTAATCGGTCACACGGTGAAATCACAGAGACGTCACGAGGTGACTTAGGGCTGACGGTCACCTCGAGGAGTCACAATGACGTTGCAGAGTGTTCACACAAGTTCTATTAGATGGCGGTCACAATGTGACCTCTTTGTGTAGACGCATTTCAGTCACTCTGTGACCTGTGACTTGTGTGACCCTCAGTGACCTTATAGTAACGTCACTGTGACTTTTGTGTTATTAGGGTAATGCCTAATGCCCCAATCTTTCGATAAGTTTTAGAAAAGTATTGAAAACGCAAATATTTGAGAAAATAAGGCATTTTTTTCTCCCTATGAATCAATCATCCGTGCAGATTAGAATATTCCGAATTCCGATTGATTCCCCCTTCTTATTACCCATCTCATCAGTTACTAGCGACTAGCGTTATCATTTTTATTCGCGATTCTAAGTAAAAAAAATATGCATTATAAGGATTGAAGGCTAAAAACAGAGAATTAAGAAGAAAAATGTAATACATTGTCTTTAATATATAAGCAGCGTAGTTTCCGTAGTTTTTCTAGCTTTATCCGTAATTGCGGAATTCGGGGCCAAAATGCGGAATGATTCCGCAAAATCCGAAATGGTTGGCATCTCTGCAAATGACTGACTATATTTAAACTTGTACATTCAAACAAATTATTTATTTCACAGGTTTTTCAGGCTCAACGGAATTTCTCCCTTTAATGAAAGTAAATATTTCTCATTTTATTAAATTTAACACGATCTCGAAATATTGTAAAAACATTTTAACGCTATAATGAAGCATCTTTAAGGACTTTGACCCACACACAAAAAAGTTTATAACCGCCATATTTTCACATCCATCAGTGCAGTGTTAAACCCTTGATCAAAAAAGGATTCCTCCAATCAAAGTCAGCGAAAAGTTAATTTCCCTTTTCTTTTCTAGCTGCTGGTTAACACCGACGCTGATGGCTATGAATATGACTGTAAGTGTCTACTCAGTCATTAATTCTATAATTAAAATACGTTCGTATTTTCGAACTTGCCTGTGTTGTCTTGCTGCTCTCTCGATATGACTGTCAAGTAATTCGAGATTGCCTTCAGCTGTTCCACTGCGTCGTGAATATTGCCAGAACGGTCGTCACATTCGACCAGAAACTCATAGCTGTCCTCTAGCCGCTTGGAGGAACGGGATTCAATGTGGTACAGGTTGATTTTATTGTCCTGTAAAAGAATTCAGAACACTTCATAAACATGTCTTAATTTTGATTTTTTATTGTAAAAATATCTGTTGGGTGTAGTCACAAGTTAATGGCTAGTGAAAAATACCGTGTTTATTTAATGTATAGTAATAATAACTTATCATTAACAAAATAATAACACTTTTACAATAACATCAGATATGAACCCCATTTTATATAATTTCGTACAACTTTTCGATGAAACACCCTAATAACCTACACGTTAGGTTTATACTATTCTTATTATTAATTACTATTATCAAAAGAAGAAATGTATTAGATAATCAATAATAACAATAATGATTTGTAGAGATGATTATTTAACTTAGCTCTTTTCTCTCATTTATTTTAACCATACATTTGAGCTTATCAGTGTTTATTTTTATGATGGAATACAAATACTATACCCGTTTCTCCAATAAAGGCATTTAATTTTTGTGGGATCGTTTTTAAAATTTTAAATTAATAAAGTTGTTGTTTTCTTATGCCACTTGTAATATCCAACCTCCACCGCAAAGAATTAATAAAGTAATAAAAAAGTTAGTGTCATATTTCGAATTCAAATTATTATTTGATAATGGTTTTTAAAAAAAGTTGTTGAACCAAAATCTATTGAGTGTTTCCAAAGGTTTAGTTATATTTGTTTAGGTATGTGTTGTTTTAATTTTATTTTTTATAGCATTTTATGTTACAAATGTTTACATAGAAAAAGATCAATTTACGGAACTTTTGGAAAAAAGAAAGGTTAAACATATTTAAATATTTTTAATGAAAATAAAACATCAAAGGAATTCAAGCAAATATTTCATTCGTATTTTTTATTTTATAACGCGATGTTTGATAAAATTCTGTAAGAACCATTTACCACAATATTTTTAACTTAAACAATAACTTTAGAAAAATAAAATAGGGTAAGTGTAAAAATTAGATACTACATTATATTGATATGCTGAGTTTTAAAATGTTTTATCTTCTAACGAAAGAACTTATAGTGATTGTGGGTGCGTTATGGTATGGCAAATGTCTGGGTCTGCCCTAAACACCTTCTTCTAATTTAGGCTGAACAACACTCATCACTAGGGCGGGGATTTCCATGCAATTACATATCTTTTTTCAGAAATCTGATACTGCTGACTTCTTTCAAATGCTATACATGTTTCATGGGATTTTGGATCGGTTTAGACCATTTTTATTTTATTAATTTTTATGGTATTTCAGTTTATTTACATGTTTTTGCATATTTAAGCTATAAATACATATTTTACTACATATTTATCCCTTTTTGGGTTTTCATTAATAACCACAAGTTTTGCCCAGTTTATCTTTTAAGTATAATATATTATGAAGTTATACATTTGAAATTGTTGTGGAAATGTAATAAACTCAATGCTAAATTTATCTATCGTAAGTTGTGTAAAAAAGTTAAAATTTCTAAGTTTTTAATGTTTTTAGAATTCTTTAATTTTTTTTAAATACATAATTATCTTCCTATTTTCTCCATTTTAAGTACATATTTTGCACTTTTTATCACATATTTACCTAAAATAAAAATTCATTGTGCAATTATTTTGAGTTTATAATTACATGTGGAAATCACAGCCCTACTCATCACCATTCCTAAAAAGGACTTACTTTAAAGACTCTCAGGGCTTCAGCCAAGGCACCCACTTCTTCCTTGAGTGAGAACAAGACCACCATAGCATGGAGATTCCGTTCCACACTCTCCATCCTGGCGAAGTTGTTGTCTGGTTTCTTGTTGCCATTGACGATGACATCCTAGAACAAAAATAACTGTTAATCCCTTTAAGTAAAAAACAATTGTATTTTCAGAGACAAGTCATGAAAATTTTTAGTTTACAAATATCTAGTAATCTTTAAAGGATCTAGGTCAGGGGTCCCCAACCCTATGCCCGCGGGCACCATGGCGCCCGTCGATCGGTCTAGGTGCGCCCGCTGCTTGTGCCCAACGTTAAAATACTTCAGTTTTCCACTATCCCATAAAATTCGAGAAATGAAATCGCAACATACATTTCAGAATTTCTTCAAGTAAGGCGAGAATAGAAATTTTGGATCTTCAGAATGACATTATCCACAAAACTATTATCAGATGATATGAGAAATTCTGGAATATAGTTGATAGAAATAAATTTCCATTCTTAAAAAGAGCAGCATATAAAATAAAGTAGTTCTTTGGTTCCACACACTTCTGTGAATCATTTTCGACTATGAATATAATAAAATAAAAATACATAGATCACGACGTACAGATGAACACCTTGACGATAGCTTGCGGGCAAGAATTTCATCATAATCTCTCAATTATGAAGCGCTGGCCAGTGAAATGCAATGTATTTTATGTATTTTATAAATAATTTTTATACTTCGTATGTTTTGAAAGCAATTTAGTAGTAATTTAATTTACAAAAGAATATTGATACTAACCTATATTCATTATGTTAAATTAATTTTTAAAGTTAAATTTTTTGTGCATTATATGTACTGTGTATTATTAACTATGTCCACCAACTATAAATTTATCTTGAAAAAATAAATGTGCCCCCGATTCGACTGTTATTCTGGTATGTGCTCTTAGGTACAAAAAGGTTGGGGACCCCTGATCTAGGTAGTGCGGTAGGTCGTGAAATTAGTTTTTGGAATAGTGTAAGGAAAAAGGGGGTATTTTTAATTACCTCTGTAGTCTTAAGTTAACCTTTAAAATCAGAGTTACAAACTTTGAAAAAGACAAATGAAAACAAAGATGGAACAGGGACTTTCTTTTATGTCCGTTTTTTAGAGTCAATTAAGGTCTTAAATCTTTCGTTACATCTAAACCTGGAATAGTTAAAACTACAGTAGAACCCCGATTATCCGCGAGCGGATGATCCGCGGTGCGGATTATCCGCGAGTGCCAGGAAAAAAGGTTTTTAATGATGAGAGCAAATTTTAGATGAGATTAAAGACATTTTAGATGTAGAGCAAAGGTTTCTGCTGTACTGCACCTATTTTAAAAGTTTTACATATCATGTTTAAGTACAATAAAACATAGTTTTTAAGCTGAAATATTTTTTCAGTGTTTTCACATCATTTTTAGTCTTTTTTCGGGTTATCCGCGATTTTCGTTATCCGCGGTACCCTTGCCACCCAATAGCGCGGATAGTCGGGGCTCTACTGTATCTGTAATTTTAGGGTTTGAATATTATTTTATCTTTACTATTGGAATTGATAGTTTCATTAATAATAATAATAATCATAATCATAATAATAATAAATAGACACATAAGTCATCACTCTAAAAAATTTTTAAGTCATAAACAAGCCTCATCTGAAATTTTTTCATGCTACTATATTCAGCTGTAAATCCTATGAAACTATAATATAAATGTTAAGTTCCCCCACACGTCATGATATTACAACGAGGTCTAAGGTAAAGATATAAAGTTAACTCACTTGAACTTTTAAACGGGCCATCTTACCCACACTCATGTTTGGTGTATGGAATGAGATAATTCGGGAGAGAAAATAGCATAGTTCGGCTCCAATATATAACTGACGTCACGGATTTGCCTCCAAGAAGATGTTCATATTCGTTTGATGAAATAAGTACGAAGGAAACTTCGTTTGTGATTTTATTGAGCGCATTTCATGTAAGTGATCCGACCTTGTCCACTAAGGGCGGTTTTACATGCAGCAATTTGGGCGATGCGACGGGTAAGTCATTGGGAAAACTGTGTAAAATTTCCTATCGGTTTCTTTGTCGATTTAGAATCTGGTTCTAGCATTGGTTCTTTGTGCTATGACGTAGTAGTTGCGTCATCATTAATTGAGAAGTTTCGACCAGTCGTGTTGCACAGGTGGCTGCATGTAAACTCGCCTTAAGTAGACAGCGTGATTTGAAGTAAATTTCGGGCAAATTGAATTTATTATGCAAGAACCTTGGTCTTTGAGTGTTGGGTAAATTCATTCAAAGGGCTCAAGAAAAAGAGGTTGTCATCTGCGAACAATTAGACTATCCATTTGAGATATTGTCATAATATCAGTCGTATTTCGAGTTTAATTTATTTTACAAATCTTTACTAGGTACTGGTTTTTAAAATAACGATGTATTTCGAGTGATGAAAAATACGAAAGACACGGAAAATACTCGGGATCTAAGATACCATCCCTTCGATCTAAATAAATGAAGATAACTGGATTTGGTAATCAATCAGTAAATAAAATTAATCATCGATCATTTAAATTCAGTTACCATTCATTCAGTACCAGAGTTCATTCAGTACCAATTAAATTCAGTTACCAGTCATTATTATAATATTCTTAAAAATCAAACTACATGAGTTATTTCAAGGCTATCTATCTATACGAAAATGGTAAAATGCAAATTTCAAGGATGAAAAGAAAAATCCCCACAGACTACTCCGTTTTCTTTATATGAAACATCACGCCTTCATTCAAAGGTAATGGGTTTTTTAAAATAGATTAAATAGCAGCTTTCGTAAAATAGGTCAAGAATATTTTCAATATTTGTGATTTTCTTAAAACAATAGTCAAAGGGTGTTTTCCTTTTTTAAAATAAGGAGAGTGATTTGGTGAGCGAAAGAAGATGACTTTTAAATAGTTTTTCAATTAATGAATTTAAAATAATTTTTTATCATCACTAGGGAGCTACTGCCCCCTGCTCGCTATCGCTCACCAACCCCCGTAAACTTCTGACGCAGGACCTTTTGGAATTGCTTCGAAATTCCAACAAAATCCAACTCACTGAATTTAACACACTTTATAAAACAATTTAACAATTAGCAGAAAAACGTCAACTAACTTTCAAAAATACGTCATCAAATCATCTCCATGAATAAATCTCCTTTAAAAGTTCGAAAATATATGAACTCTTAACTTATCAAAATTTTAATCGAAATGTTTTTAAAAATATTCAGCAAATTGAATTATTTTTAATCTATTATTATAAAATTAGCTGTTTCTAATTGTTAATCAATTTTATGACCATACAAGTGTGATTGGTTGCATAATAATTTGTTTGACAGTACTTGATTTATAACTGCGACCTTATCCGTTAACTAAAAAGATGGAAATATTTTAAAATTGAGAATTTTTTTGAAAAATCGATGGGCCTACTCGGAAATCCAGAAAGAATCTGGACATTTTGATACCATATATGTGTCATTCGGTTCAGTAATTAAAAAGCCTTTCCCTGGAAACCGTTCTTCAAAAACTTTTTTAGAATAGAGATATTCCAAAAAGTAATGATATACTATAATACAGTCAAGATACTTTCCACCAATATCTACTCAAGCCTAGTGCCATTTTCATTAAAAAAATTTCCCTTTGCGATTATTGTCTTATCCTAATCTTATTTTTATTGCACGTTATGTACCTAAAATAAATTACAGTTACTATCAAATTTTTTAAAAGAAAGGAGGACATCATTGTGTAGGAGTTCAAGATGAAAAGCAGTTTAACTGAATGAGTAAAAAAATTGTTAAACCTAGTTATATGGAACCGCTGGAGATCGACATCTTCATTTCCCTTATCCATTGAATTCCTCTAATCTAGGTTCTGTACTGAACCAGGTTTAACTGCAGTATTATAAAATTATTCAACACTTAAAAAATTTATTTTGACGTTTCGCGGAAATGGTTAATTAGTTAGTGTTTCGTGAACCTTTAAAGGTTTGGAACTATCGATAACAATTAGTAGCTAAATTTGTTCTTGTAAATCTAATAAGGGCAAAAGATTTTTCTCAAATAACCATACAAATTTTTTCGCTACAATATTTGTCTAGTTTTGGACTTGGAAACTATAAGAAAAAAATAATTACCTTCATCAAATCTTCAGAGAGAGAAACTAAATCCGTTGTTGGGTTCATGCTACAGGACTTACGAAGCCAAAAGGTTTTTTACAAATGAATATAAAACGTATTTACGAAATCTCCAGATAGTCTGTCGAGGCACGTCGATTTGTTAGTCAATTTGCACCTGTCAAGATGTTGGTTCTGAACGCGTCTTTCCTGCGTGTTGAAGACAACTTTCACTAGAAGAAATATTCAATAATAACTCGTATTTATACTTGCAGGAAGATGACGAAGATTTAAGGCCAAACGCGTACGGAATACAAATCCTTTTAATGGTGGACTTGGACACACTTCAAACAGATCCACACTTCAAACCAGATATTTCGCGGTTTAATCTCAATGAATTGAAGTTTATTTCAGTAGTTAATTTATAGATATGAGAAAATAGGAAAAATATTCACTGAATGATTTAGTAACATTGTTAATTTTAACCACACGAACCTCATTGGTTTAGTTTATCAAATCAATAACTTCAATAGTTTGATTTATTAAAAATAATTCCTATAAATGTTTCCGCAAAAAAATATTATTTACTTTACTTTTACTTAATTACTTTTAAAAAAAAAGTTAAATAACTTCGTAAAGTACAGCTTCACGTTCAATAAGTTTTAAATTTGTTAATAGGGCCCTTGCGCCTTAAAAAGCCTAAACAACCAACCAATTTAAATTTGAATATCAATATGCATCTATTAGTTACATAAAATTGCCAATATATTGCAATTATACAAAATACCAATATGTACATTGCTATTTAAAAGAATATTTGCATTAAAGTTAAAAACAAAAATGGAGGGATTTAGGAGGGACTCTCTTGGGGACATGCTATTTCTGAGATCCATAGAAAGAAACATTAAAAAATTAAGCATCTTTAAATGAAGAATCTCCATGTCCTCAATCGTAAAACGTTAATCCACCAGTTATAAAACTGGGAATGAATCATGTAACTATAAATGCCAGAATGATAACGTTCTGATGAAAACGACATTTGAAAACAAAAACTAAAAGAAACCGAAAACGGCGAAGTGTGTAGCAAGAAAAACAACCTACCAGTATTTCTCCCTAACTGCTGCTCTTGCTTCCTAATGGAGATGAGCATCCAAATTAATTTATAACACCACATCGTTTATTTGAAAACCTTAAAGGTCTCAAAAGAACATTAGAAAGACATCGCCATGCGTTAAACACACATTAAACACATGACAATGCGTATTATTTAAGAAGAAACTTCCAAACGGGTAAATGACGGCGCGGTGGTTAGTAAGAAAAGCTACCAGCCGAAAATTCTCAACAAACCTGTTTCTTCCGCATCTTGGTGTTCCGTGGACCGACCTGCGATTCGACTTCGCTCTTAATACAAAAACGCCCCTTTTATATAGGGCAATCCCATCTGACTTCAGATCGACAGATGTTGCATCACCCGATTTAAGTGACTTTCTCCATAAGCTTCATAATCTCTTTTTGGGGGACGTCATAGGATCTTTTACGAGTTTGTTTTTGGGGAGGATCTTTGTGTACAAACAAAACCACGTGTGTGGGTTTGTGACGCCATAGGTGGTGTTAATGAATTCTCTGGCTTAGAAGAATCCTATACTGAAGACGTCAATACCGTTATAAAGCGTATTGGGATGTTTGCGTAGATATAAGGTACAGTAAAAAAAGATATAAGGTAGATGTAAGGTACCGTAAAATGGGGTGAATCGGGTCAAAACGTTCCTCTGCGAGAGAAAAAATTCCAGTAAGTGTACGAGTCGGTAATTATTTTATTTTTCAGTTTGTCTAGACATAAAGAGACATAATTTCAGCATCATAAAGAGTTGTGAGAAAAGTTTTGACATTTTATCATCAGAACTGGCTTATGAACAGAACTTTAAATAGAAACCCATGAAACAACCCGATTTTATCACATGGGAAGTCACTTTATCACTAAGTTTCCCTTTTAACATCTGTTCGTATCCTAAATAAAAGTGGTGGTTTTAAATGAATATAGAAGTTGAAATATTATATTTCCCTCGAATTTTTTTCGCCCTTCCCTCGAAATATTTAGTTCCTTGTACCAAAAATGCGTATTTTTTCAAACTGCAACACTGATTGAGACATTAATTTTTTTTTAAATATAAATGTGTATTCTAAGTATACATTGAAAAATAGTTATAACCTTCTATTTGTGGGTCAAAATTCCAAAAATTATCCCGGGTCCCCTTTTTAACAAAAAGAAAAGCTACTAATAATTTATAAGCACAGTTAATTTTACAAAATTTAATTAATTGCCGACCCCTGTCCTATAGGAAAGAATATAATAGTTAAAGAAACATAATTTTGTAAAACCAAATTACGCGCACAAGAAAGCTAATCATAAAAACATTATGAAGTATAATAAGCACCAGTTAAAAGATGAAATTTCTGAAACTAATAAAACAAATTAATTACTACTAATTTGCGAAGAAAAATTGTGAAGAAATTTTTTTTAAATCCTTTGGAATTAATCTTAAAGTTTTCTCTATATTCAATAATAATATTCATAATGTTCAATGCCGAAATAAATTATGTATTTTTCAAAAGGGTATTTATAAGAATAGGCTTTTTATGAGATATTTTCTATACGGTATTACAAAACCTTTTAGACCAGCACCGGTTTCGCAAAACTCCTCTCCAGAAGTTAACCCCAAGGTTGATGGAATCAGTGTCAATTCAATAAATTCTGCTCTGAGAGGAGTTCTTTAGGAGCCGAGAGAGTTAAAAGAGAAATCTTCTTCGTCATCCGATTGAAGACTTAACCAGAGCCGTGATGGATTGGGAAGAACGAAAATTAAGAGCTAGATGTCTTATCAGAATATCGGATCAGTCTGATTGAGATCGGAGAAAAATTAAGAGGAGATTTCGGGAAAACATGTGCTGTATCTATGTGTTTGATATCCTTATATTTAATCAAGTTCTTATGTCGTCCGTGATTTTATTTTTCACTGGATATGGTTTGTTAAACATTTTTCTTGGAAAAACGTGTATGGGATTTTTTTTTGTAAAAAACGATGGTAGAAAGGCATAATGAGTTATAGTTTGTTGCAAACATTTAAAAAAAAACTTTGAATGATGAATGGAGAGATAATCTATCTAATAAAAATCAAAACAATACCTTTACTGCATAAACCATATACTCTAGGTTCCATCTGGGTAATTATATTAGTGCCTACTCTAGTCAAAACTCTTTTTCTCAACCAAGATAAAAACTATCTGATAAGTTAATCACTGATACCCTTGCCTTTTGTGGCTCACGACCCATTCAGACTACTCTGGCTTTGAGTAAAGTATGTGTGAATGAACTGTTTTAGATTAATTCTGACTATCAACTATTTAACTGAAATGGTTCTGCTCGTTGGTAAATATCAATATGAAAGTTTTACATACAATTCGGATGCGGAGTTGAAGGTTTTTTTTAATGATCCATAGATAAATCCACTTAGATAAATAAGAAAAAAATATGAACCAAGGTAATTTCCTTCAAATTTAACGGTTTTTTCAGTCAACTATTCTATAACTGAAATAGTTTTGCTCCTAAGTTTACGTCAATATGAAGGTTATTGCATGATGCTTGAGCAACTACTAGAATACTAGAACTATACTCTGTTCATTTTGAACTGGCGCTTGAAAATATTTCCTTCCCCCACCACCGATCGGTAACCATAGCAACAATATACTCGTTAAAGTGACGAAGAACGCTTACTATTGGCTGCGCGAAGAGCGTAACTATGGTTACGCTTCTAGCGTGAGGGAAAGCACTCTCAAGCGCCAATTCTAAATGAATAGAATAGACTGCAACGTTATTTGACCCTGGAGAAACAAGCTGAGAGGCAAACAAAGTACTTCCCAGGGAGGTGTCTGAATTTTGAGTGAAATTAAGAATTTCAATTTATTTCAACTTTTTCCCGTGTGTCCTATAGCATCTTTTTATCACGATTTTCGTACTGAAACTTGTCCTAGGAATCCAAATGGCTCTCTATTTACTCAGTTTTTCCTTCCACGTACTGATGTCTAGGGTCAAGAAACATTTCATCTAGTATAGTTCTAGTGATTTCTTTTAGAAGGATCTCTATAGTCACCACTCAAAGAAATAAAAAGATTTTAAATAAAGCACCTTCCTATCAAGTCTACAGCACCGAAGATTATTCGGGCGAAAAAAAGATTCGATCATGTCGGATACCGTGCCTGCCTGGCAGATCTATCCGGGTGTTAAGCTGCCCTACCCTGATCTGCCGTACCCTGCCCCTGTTCATGGCTTTTCTGGAGCGGAAAAAAGATGTGACACATACATCCTTGAAGGTTCTGTGCCTTCCGTTCCTGTCTCCAACTCCTTCTCTCCCCTGGCCGAACACCCCTCTGAGGGTGGTTCTCCTTCGCCAGAGCCAGAAATGACTCTTCCGGAGGGTTCCCCCGTACAGTCTGTGAGTCCGACTAGGATGAGCTGCTCCACCCCAGTTGCCGGTATTTCGGAAGGAAGGGTGAGAAATCCTAACCAATCAGATCGCGCTATTCTTTTCGCCGATAAATTGGTTTGTGCGCATGCTCGAGTTGGCGGCAGAGATTTGGCGAGAATTTGGCTTCTTTGGAGGTACTGAGTTTAAAAAACGTAATTTCAACCGAAATGATGTGCAGCCGTGGCTCAGTGGGCAGGACGCACGGTTGCTGTACCAGTGGTCGTGGGTTCGAATCCTAGTAGACGCTTGTTTTATTTTACCAAATTGATACTAGATTTAAAGATTTTAGATTTTGTTTAATTAATTATTATAATTTTTGTACTTGATTTAAAGAATTTAGATTTTATTTAATTAATTATTTCCATTAGATTTGAAGATTTTGAGAAAAGTTTTGTAGTTATAATGTGAATATTTTAAAATTTGATAACATTATTTAATTTAATTAAAGAATTTAGTATTAATAAATTAAATGAAAATTTGTTAGAATTTTTTATTATATTTAAAAATTTTGAGAGTTTTGTGTAGTTATAATGTTAGTGAATAAATTTTGATGTCCTGATGTTCATAATTTTAAATATTTTAATATATTAGGGATCGTTTTACAATAGTTTCCTGTGAAACTATTGTAAACTATTGTATACTATTTCCATCGGGTCCAGAACTGTTTTTTGAAAAACAACTAACCAAGTCAACCAAAGTATACAGCACAGTTTGATACCTAAGAGAACGTCGCCAAGTTAGCGATTCCTTATAACTATTGGAAAGCTATAGTAAACCTAAACTGCGTCATGCGCTACGTAATCGGAATAACGCTCTGCGATTGGTTAGGATTCTTCTCCCTTCCTTCTGTATTAACGTCTAGTCTCCACCCCCCCCCTCCTGCTGAGCGTGTTCCAACCCCGGTTCCGCTCATTCAACTGGATGACAAGGGAGACCCCCTCCCCAAGAAACGCAAGACAAAGCTAACAAAGAAAGCCATTAAAGGTCTACCAGCCGACCTCTGCCTTTCTGATCTGGCCTATGACCTGAAGCGCCAAGGCTTCTCTCTCTGCAGCGCCAGATTTCTTCCTAAAGGCTTGCCGCCGTATCCCCACCCCGATCTTCCTTGTGGTGTTCGTGGGTGCTGCTCCACGTGGCCCCGATCCCTTCTTCATCTGTGGCCACCCCGCCAAGATCATCAACCCACGTCGGAGGACGGCCCTCCAATGCTTCCGCTGTTGTCGGTTTGGACACGTCGCCATGGACTGTCCATTCGACCAGCGATGTCTCAGATGCGGTGCTGACCACTCACACAGGGATTGCCCCGTCGACCCGCAGTCTCCCTCGCACTGCATTAACTGTGGCCAAGATGGCCACATTGCTGCCTGGCGTCACTGCCCGAGCTTCAAGCAAGCTACCTGCGAGCGCTTCTCATTACCCGCTCGTAGCCGAAAAAACCCTCTCCTACCACGGCATCACGGCCAAGAGAACTCCCGGCAAAAAGAGCGCCCAGCTCCAGCGAGCGCCCTATCACCTTCCCCCTTTCCTTATTCCTTCTCCTCTGGTTATTTCGACCTTTTCGCTCTCAAAACCGTTCTTATTGAATTAAATTCTCTTTTTTCTTCTGTCGGTGGTATCCACCATTTCTCTCAAACTCTTTCTAATCTTACTACTAGAGCTGACAAGCTGTCGCTCATTCTTTCCCTCTTTGTTAACTAATACTCTGGCTCCGCCCAATTTTGTGCTGTCTTTTGTGTTGTGTTTGTGTTGTCCCTTTCTCTCCTTTTCAGTCTCCAGTTGCCTCGGCAGCTGAAGTCCTTCTCCCTGTTCCTGTTGTCATCACTTTTATTCAGTAGTTGGAGCGGCCGATGGCCGCTGATACTACACTATAGGCGCATCAAGCAAGCAAGTCTACAGCAACTCAAGTGGTATCGACTACTCAAGTGGTATCTACCCTATGGGAAGGATATTATAAGATAGAATATCTAAAAAAACAGTAAGGTCTTCGATGTTCATTAGAATTTATTAGGTTTCTTTATATTTGATTGCAATTTAAAATTTCAGTCCTCATTAGGTTATCGTTAAAGGCAGTGGTACTTGTGGAATGAGTAAAAGGAGAATTTAAAAACACAGCGTTTTTAATTCACATTAACAAGAAATAAAAATTCAGCAATTTATTTATTTTATTTCTTTTATTGTGGACTAAAAACGTTGTTTTTAATAAATCTCCTCGTCTTCAATAGTTCTTTAAATTCAATGCAGCATGCCACCGAATGGCCTAGTAGTGTGCTAGAGCGCGATGTGTCGAGTTGGAAGGATCTTGGATCGAATCCCGTCGACTGCTGTGGGATGTTTTTTATTATTTAACTTACTTAGAATTAAGGATGGAAGCGAGTATAGTTGTAGGAACGCTGGAATGGTTGACTAATTAAGCCAAATTAATTAAGAATGACATGGTTTAATGTTAAATTTTAAAGTAACTATTGGGTATAAAGTGAATACATGAGTAATTTAAAAAATTAAATTGAACAACAAACTTACTAAATTAGAAAATATCAATTTATTAAGTACCTTTTTTAATTATATGTTAATATTGCACTAATTGGGATTAAACTTCTAATAAGTTTTGCAACAAAAAAACGCAGCTAGAACTGGAGAGTGGGGTTTTTTCCTGGTCTGGTTGGCCAGAGATTTTCTGACCACAGTGGTCCGAACAGTTTTTCAGTGGTATTTGACCAGCGTACCACCGCAATTTTGAAAGCTGTTGAAAAGGCAAGCGAGCAAATTCAATTTTATCTAACGGCACCTGTGCTTTAGTCACCTCTCAAAAAGTGAGGAAAAATTTATGAAGGTAAAAGCAAGCGCAGGGGTTGATTGGTTGTCCAAGTCTCCACCCCTTCTGTCTTCGATGCAAACTAAATCTTTAACTTAAAAATCTTGACATGTTGAGGAAGAAGACTAGATTCTTATTCATTGAACGTTAAGTCCATACACTAACCCTTTTGTTTTGCAAACTCCTATGTACTCCTTAATTGTACTCCTATGTATACTCCAACCTTTTAGTTTTGCAAACTAGCGTTTCATTGGAGTGAATCACTCAGTGAAAGTAAAAAAGTGTAATTAGCCTTAAGCAAAACAATTTCAGATTAGTTTTGACAGTCCAGAAACCGATAGGAGGTAGGGAAAGATGCTGAACTTGAAATCTTCCAATATAATTATTTGAGTAACGACTGAGTATCGTTTAACAACTCCCTTAAAGTAATAAACCACATCAGACACCATAAAAGCTGGATGCCTAACTTAAAATATTTTTCCTTACTTTCTGAGTGGTTACTGATGTGACTGCTTTAAAGAAATTATTTTAAGCCACAAGTTCGTATTGATTTATTAATTAGAATCGACGGCTTAGCCCTAAAAATAATAGTAATAAACAGAAAATAACTTAAAGGTAAAAACAGTAAAGCTAAGAAATAATCAAATAATAAAAACAGTAAACATCAATAGAAAATAAGTAGCAAATGAATAGATTCTGAAAGTAAGTGCCCTTATTTATGTGAATAGTTGTAAGGGCCAAGGAAAAACTTGTGCTTAAAAAAAAAAAAAAAAAAATCCCCCCATGGTTTCTAGTGAGCCCTTCCTATAAAGCCCCATCTATAAATCCGTCCATGATCCTGAGCTGCTCGCTTCAGCCACTTTGGGAACTACAGCTTTACAGGCAAGTAGTTACCTAACTTTTTAAGTCAGGAGCACTTCGAGGCAATGCTTTTAGCCCATCCCAAAAAAGAGGGGAGATTTTATAGAACACAACCAACCCACATAAATCATGAGGGGTAGACTGATCCAAATATCATCTTTAACACACAATTTATTTGACGGTTGACATCAAATGATTTATTAATTTCTAATTATTTTATAAAGCCCTTCAAATCGATTTTAATGCATCTAGGACTGGAAAAGGGATAAACTTTTAATGCCTTATACAACAAATTTATTGATAATCCCCCTTCGTTACTTGGGAGATGTAGAGAAATCCATTTCATTAATACCTTCTTATCCTCGGTTTTAATTCAGCGGTATGCAGGAAGGAAACCTGCTGACATCCCAATTCCTTAAGATTGTCCTATGGCCTCTAAAACTTAAGTTCTACACGCATTACCTCGATTCCTAGAAACACTTAAGACTTTTTTGTTCCTCGAAAGTTAAAATACGCAGAAAAGCTGCTACCTATAGGTACCTGTGATTAGGCCACCGAAAAGTCCATCTCTCTGTCCCAAAATATGTCTTAAAACTGAATAGAATCTTTAATTTTTGAATAATAACCAAGTTAGTGCTTTTTACCACAAAATATGCAAATATTATATTGTCGGTTGAGGGGGTCAGTTTAGAGTTTTACAACCCCGGTTTTAGGGTCCCAGTAAACAAAGGAGCTCTTTGTGTGGTTTGGGAGTTTCCCCCTATACAAGCAGGTCTTTCCTTTTGTGCGCTAATTGACCACCAACTCCCTGAAGTAGTCTTTACTTTGTGTTCTGACCAGGGACATAAAACCGGGGTTTGTAAAACTCTAAACTTACCCATGGGACACGGGACAGTTCCTTTATTCTGCAACTGTCCTTAGAATAAAAGGATTACAAAAATTCTCTTGCCCATAAAAGGAAGGAAAAATTCCAAGCAAAAACAACAGGAATTTACCTTTTTCTTCTTTGAGAAACCGTTCAGATCTATCAAATTGTCGTAATCCATGTCTCCAACAATGAACACAAGCGAATGTCCTCTTACAATGATCCGACCAGTTCGAGAAATCTTCAAGTATCCCCGTCAGATTATCGCATGAGTGATAAAGTGGGATAAGATTTTCACCCTGATATAATGGTCAGTCTGTGCCCTTTAATCAACTTTCTCACAAATCTCCATCACTCGACGGGATCCTAAGATTTAGTGAGTGAAAATGTTTCCTAAGATTTGTATCGAGAGTCTGTTGACAGATGTTCCATAAAAAACATTCGCATCTGACTTTGGTTAACAACAAATACTTATGGAACTGACATACTAGCGTTGTGTCATATTCCAAGGGGAGTTTTTTTATGGAGAAGTCACTAACACAAAAGTAATGTAGGGGCCATCCACAAATGAATCGTCAGTTTGAAAAAGGGAATGTCCTAAAACTTGACAGAATGACTTTTTGTGCTCTAAAAAATCTCCATGTTTCGCTATGAGTGTGAAGAGGGGGAAAATAACTACCCCCATTAGCCAGATATAGCCCCTTGAATTTAGCGAAATCGATGTCGTTCATTGTTTTTTTAAGTAAACTTAATTTTGTTAATTTGTCTTTATTTTCTTATTCTTTGAGCTAAATAAACTAAGCCAAAATAAAATCAGTTTTTAATTTAAAAGTGTTACCTTTTTTTATGTTCACTTACTCCATTGATGCCGCCCTGCTTAATGACTCAGTTTCGTAACAGCTTTTAATTTTAATTTTTTTGTCTTTATCTATATTTTACTTTTCAGTTGTGAACTAATAAGCAGAAAAACAAGTTAATTGTCGATTAAAGTGGTTTTTAAGATTTTTTTCAGCTGAAATTTCCTATAAGTTTGAAAAAGGGAATAAGTCCATCAACTTTTTTCAACCGTAAAATACTTTTATACTTTTCTTAAATTGAAAAGATGTAATTGTAATTATCTTTGATCATTTTGTAATTTTTAAGTGATATCAGACAGGGCTAGACATATTGCCCAACATGGCCAAGCCATGTAAAATTTCACGTATTTTTATAGCCCTGCAAGTATTTTTTTCATCTTATAGATTTTATACGCATGTATTGGTTTTTCCAAGATTAACATAACTTAAACCTTTCATTTAATGCCGGACAAAGGTGCAGAATGAGATTAAAGGAATTTTACTTTGCTAAACTAAAGAGGTTTTCAATCTATTTGGCAATATATTAACATTTCTAACTTTTTCAAATACAAAAGAAGCTAGCTATTATATTTTTATCACAATAACATATGCAAATTATACCAAGAGCTGGAGTTTTATAATCTTACTTAAATCTGATTAAATCAGTTTGATGGGCTTATTTTAAAAAAATTAGTTCTTTAAATATATACAAGTTTTTATTCCAAATTTAGTCATCAATTTTTAAAGTAATTTCTTCATTGGATGAATTTAAAAAATAGTATCCAAACATTAGCAATGCCAGAAATTCCTCTGGTTAACCACCTAATTTTTCAAGTGATTGTATATTTTTCTGTTAATTATTTTAATTTCAACTGTGCTTGAATCTGCTTCCGTTACTAATTCCAAAAGTCAAGAGTTTAGGCGTGGTTTTAAATGGGTTCTTGATAATTCTTCTATAATTGATAACATTCCCAGAATCGTTTTCTAGGGACTTAAGATTTGTTGACTCCCAAGAAATTCATTTCTTATCTGACAGACTCTTGAGATAGAAATCTTTCGATATCCAACACATGTTAAAAATGAAAAATTTCATAAAGAAGATAAGCAATCAATCACACTATTAGATTAGATCATCCAGCACTGTGTTATCTTAAACATGTCTTGCAAAACTATAAGATGCAGCCTTCATCTTATAGTGGGCTCTGTTAGACCTCGAAAGCAATCAAAGATAAAAATTTAATTTTAATCTTTATTTAAAATCTTTAAAAATATTACTATCAAGTCAAAGCCAAAAGGGCAGCAGAGCAAGAGAAGAGCAAAACAAGTTAGCAGCTTAAATACATGTTGCTAAAATAGGAAAATACAATTTACATGTTGCCACAAAAAAACAGTCATTTGGTAGATTGGTTGATTAGAAATTTCTGAATATAGCTCGAGGAGTCCACCACAATTTCAAGAAAACACATATTGCAACCAAAAGATTTTTTGGCCTTAATGTGTAAGTCATTATTTATAAAGGATTTAAAAATTAAATTAAAAAAGAACGAGATATTTCTAAATAAATATTTTGCATTGTGAAAGTTAGAAAAGAATAAAGAAATTATAAGCCTCTCCCAGCAATAAAAAAGGAAAGGAAAGCTTTACAGACAATCTGCATAAAATTTAGACAAAAAAAGTAAATTTTTAACTCAAACCTAAGAAAAAACTTCTTTGCCATTTTCATGCTAGTTTAAATTATCACTACATATTTTGGTACTTAAGTATTAAACTGTCAACCGTTCAGAGGCCGTTCAATTCAGAGGCACATCCATAGAAAAGTCAATGGGTTTTGATGACGTTTTTGATTAAGCGGTACAGTCGACGGGATAATACATAAGAACCCATATTTTTATTTTTAAAATGAGTTTCATGTATCACTCACAAAATTAAATAGTTAGCTTTTCTAAGCTTTAAATTTGCACATTATGGCAATATTCATCGTATTGCAAGTTTTTATGGTATTCCAATTTGGGATTTTCATTTTCTTCAAAATTTTACCTATTCTATTTCAGTTTTTTAATTTTCTTTCAAAGAATCTTTGACTACAAATATTTGCAAAAAAGAAAATATCAAAAACAAAGATGTATTAGTAAGGGAAATTATAGCTGAATTCAACATCAGTCAAGAGGTTCTTAGTAAAAATCTATAGTTGTTTGAAAATATTGCTAAGATAGATTCAAATATAAAAAATTATGAATTCATAATAAAGAATTTATTGGTAAAAATCATTACATCATACCACAAAATACTAATGTTACAAGCAGCTCAACTGGAAAAATATTTTATTCCTTTTAAGAAATCCATAGCATCCTACATAGTATATACACAGCAATGAACACACTGAATCATCAATGCATTATTATTAACATTATTTTAGCACAAATTAAATTATATTAAAGGTAAATTGATTACTAAATGGCATACCATTATAATTGCTTTTATATGCCCTTTAAAAAACATTATTTATGAATGAAACAGTCAATATTTAGTTTGTTCATAAAATTGAAACAAAACAAGTAATTCACACAGTAATGAAAATTTTAATCACAAACCAATAAATTACATTATTTATGTAAAAAGTTAAGCTTATGATTATTGGATGGAATGCACATAGTAACAAATATTAGTGTCACAAAATGTATCTGTCTCAAGCTAAATTACTCTTGAAAAGGTTAACATCACATGAACACACAAATATAAAATCTGACTAGATTAAAATTACAAAGCAAAAATAAAATACTGCTTATATTTTAAACTGTTCAAATATCACGCAGCAAAACTACCAATAAAATATGCAGAGCAGTATTCATAATAAAATTAAGCTATTGAAAAATACAAGATAGAATTCCTTTAGTATGAATTAATTCTTGTAAAGTATCTTGAAAGACATTAAAAAATATTATGGCTGAAAATTTACAATAAACACAACCACTATTACCTTTAGTATGAATGACAATAATTTATATTTTTCTGCTCATAAACAGTACTTTTAATACTTCTATCAACTCTTACATTGGGGTTTTTCAGCTTAGGAAGTATTTTATACCAGTATTTTTAATAAAAACAAAGCATTAAAACCTCAAATAAAGTTTTTGAAAATAATTCTAACTTAAAAAGTTAGTCGTAATAAATAGCATAATAAAAAAACATAAACTTCAAAAAAAATTCAAGTATAATTAAAATGTTACAATTTCATGTTTATAAAATATAAAAGACAGGCAGGTATTCTAAGTTCTAAATCAGTAATATATACTGAACAACTTTAGCTAGATGAAATAATTGAAAAGCTTTTTGGAAGCATCAGCTCAGGCTGCAGAGTCACTGAACCCTCTCACAGCTTGATACTGTTGGACAAAGCTTATATTCTTACGTCCTGTGCAATATTTACAGCCAATGATGATTAATAACGAGACTAAGTAACCAGATGCCAAAGAAATAAACAAGAGTTGACGAAATCTTGAGGGCAACCACAGTACAACATATGATGCCTCACCATTATCACCTGAAACCCACAAATTTTAAAAATTTATGCTATGTTGAAAAAGGGTTAGCTCATGATTACAATAATTGATTTGATATTGAAAAAAATAACTAAATTTAAAATGAGATAAGTATGTGTTAATAATTAGAAGTCAAGAATAAATATGCGTAAATAAATTGATATGTTAATAGCAATTCATAAATTTTTTCACTTTTTAAGTGGAAATTATTAATATTATCAAGATATGTAAAATTTATTGATATTCACTCAGCTCCAGAAGCAACACACAACCATCCTAGCAATTTATTTAAACGACTCACACTCCAAAGCATCACTGTTGGGCATCTGAATGTAATTTTTAATAAGGCTAACTTATGATCTTTGTCATCAGATGATTAACATTCAGCTTAACATGAAAACTATCACCAACTAAAAAAACCTCATAATATCTTCTATTTGGGAATCTCTCCAGATTTTTGATTGACAGTTCCAGTTGTGGTAACCCTGTACTTGTACAATTTAGTAGAAAGTACTATGTGAATAAAATGAAGGTTCCGGGTTATTATGCAGTGGTCTAGTAATAAAATTATCTCCCAACGTTTCGCCGGCATCTTCGGCTGGCATTTTCAAGGGTAATATCTACCACTTATGTCTGGGTCCCAAGTTATATGCCGCTGTAGAGCCCCATGGTTCATCGTCATCAACCGGTGCTACAGGAAGAGATGAGCTGGCGACACTTGATTGGTCTCCATGTTGATGTTTTGCAGCTGCGGCATCAAGTTGCTCCAATGGCTGTGTGTTGATGATGTTTTTTGTCAACACCGGAAACCAGGCTCTGCTCACTCAAAGACTTTCTTCCTTTATTACTAGACCACGACATAATAACCTGGAACCTTCATTTTATTCACATAGATCAGGCCTTGAAAACCTTGCTTCTTTCAGAAAGTACTATGTTTATATTAGCAGTTACAACATCTCAAAGCTGTGATATGATACTACAATCTATCACTATAAATTTTAAAAAAATCAATTGTTATTAATAAAGCAAGCTTCATATGTAAATTAGTGAGTTAACGAATTATTGTCCCTGACCTAGAGGAAGCATGTATATATTAAAAATTCCACAATGTTAAAACCAAATTTTGCTTTTATTATGCATTAGGATGCCTTAAATTAAAAATTGGAGTGGAGTCTTCGATGTCAAGGTTTTCATAAACTATAGATTAAATTTTTTTATTAATGATGTTCTCGTAGAAAATAAGTGAAACAAGTATGGTAATGTCAACAAGTCATGGAAATATTTTTCATAAATAGTCATACTAATTAAAGTTATAGGTGGTATAAAATGTAATCAAAAAAAGAAAACTTAGTTTGAGCTGCATGCAACACGTTTAAGAAATAAATAACTTACTTATTTCCAAAGCCCCATATCCCATTTTATGAGTTCCCATCCTATATGAACAAGTAGGAGCTAGGAATTCATGAAGAATCACATCAGACATATTGAAGCTGTATGAATTGAGGTCAGCTAAAGATGGTGGTTGGATGATGATACCAGTTTTTCTATCACCAACAATGTGTTGTGACTGAAGAAAGATAACAAAATGAACACAGTAAGAATACTATAACACAGGGGTCGGCAAGTAATTTTACTTGGGGTCCAAATAATTTTGAAAAATTTTCATCGGGGTCCGGAGAAAAAATAGGCTACTATTACTAGTTTAAATTGTTATCTTCATTTGCACATAAATTTTTACAAAGCTGTAATTTGAGTATGCTACCTGCTAAATAAAATTGTTAAATTTAATATGATTAGAAGTTTTAACACACTAAAATGGGGGTCTGGGGGCATCCCCCAGGAAATTTTTTCAAATTAGACCCTTAAAAAGCATGTCAAAGCTAATATTTGTTCCATAAAAGTACAAATAAATTATTTTCAAAATGTTATGGCGGTCCAGGAAATAACTTCACGTGGTCCGGATGCGGACCGCGGTCCGCCAGTTGCCGACCCCTGCTATAACAGAAAGAGATATACAGGGTGTTTCAACAAGTCCACCGAAACTCTGCACAGTCAGATTTTTTGCATGTAGTTGTTAGAGGATGCTTAAGCACTATACCTCTACTTCCCATAGTTAACAAGAAAATTGTAACAAAAAAGGTATGACGTCATACACATCTTGTTTATGCTAAAAGAAGTTTATGGAAAATGTGAACATGGTTATTTAGATACTTGCACACTAAGATGTCAAAAATATCCATTGCACATGCATGTGTGTACGGTGGAATGAAATTATTGAGTTTTTATAAGATAAAGATAAAACATCACATTTTTTACAAAAAATAAAATCATCGTGAAGGTGTAGTTCTTTGGGAAATTTTATCTACTCCGCACAATGAATATTTCTGCACAGAGTTTGAGTGGAGTTTTTGTTAAAGCAAAAAGAGAACCATATAAATCAGGCATTCACTGTCAGGCAAAAAGAGGAATTTTGAGTGCATTTAAAATGTTTAAATATGAAAATAACATTGAAAATAACATCCCAGTCAAAAATGATAGTGCATCTTTATAACTACACTTACAAATACAGTCGAGTCCGCTTAATGTGATCGCAATTGTCCAAGACTAAACTGATAACATTATCCGATCGATAACAATAAGCGATCTCATAAAAAAACAGCAAACAGTGTAACTAGATTGTTTGCTTTAAAATCAAAATCGTGTAATCGTAATAAATGTATACGAAAAAATCTTATTTTACTCTGGGTAAAATTTTAAAGGGAAAATATAAGAGTAGTTCAGTTAATAAAATTAAAATAATCACTTACTTTGTATTTTTATAGAAAGGTCTCTCTTTTTACGCTCCTTTATATCCTTCCACTCCAATAAACCACTTATTTATATCATAATCTGAATTCCAGTAAACAAGGAAAATCAAAATATCTTATCAGAAACATCTGCAAAGCGTGGATCTTGGTGTTTCTTTAACCAATCACAAGTATGGATTCGGACCCCCCCCATAACTGTTTTCTTTCAATATAATATGCCGAATGTTTTATTTTTCTTACTCATCCTGAGTTTCAGAAATATGAAGCGGCAGATTTTCTCATGGAGCAGATATTTACTTGTTAAAATTGACCTTCAAAATGAAACTCGAACTCAAAAGCGGTCGTTTTAAAGGAGAAATGGACAAATTTTGATAATATTAAGCGGAGTGATGATCCATAGTTGATCACATTAAACGATGTATTTTACATTAAATTAAATAGGAATGATCGGGACCTGTCGACTCCGATAACATTATCCGATTGATAACATTAACCGTGATCACATTAAGCGGATTCGACTGTACAAGGTGTCTCAAAAAAGACCGACACCTCTTAAAAATAAATAACTAAAAACTCGAAAACTAAAAAATGTAAAATACACGGTTTGTTGCATCCTACAACTTAGACTCCCAAGAGTAGGAACACTGTTATTTACCTTGTGGTCGTGAGCAGAGAGAATGACATGAGGTTTGACAAATGGAATCACCTGTAAAGTAATGAGTCAAAATTTTATATTTGACATAAAAATAATTCAATAAATTCCATAAAATGTTTTCCTCTCTTGAAACAAGTCATTAGTTGTATGAACACTTATAGATGCAAGAGTAGAACAACTCTTACTGATACAGTGCATTCTTCTTAATCAAAGCACAATGGGATCTGGTCATTTTAGCCCATAAAGCAGATTTCCCAATAAAGTGGAGTGCTCATAATATCAAAAAAAACTGAATACCTTGCCCTCTAAATTTTAAGGAAAATGCTTTTGTAATAGTTTAAATAACATATAAACTTACTTGATTAACAAATGAACTATAAGCAGGAGTCAATGGAACATGAGATAGAATTATTCTATATGAAGAGGTAGAAATATTAGGAGCAAATCTGTATAGGTTTGAGTGAGTGATGTAATTTATCTGAAAAAGAGACAAAAAATTAAATATTTTATAATAAGAGTAAACTGAAAGTAACTTTGCTTTTAAATGAGTTTTTAAACTTTGGCTTAACAGAACTTTTAAGGCATTTGCAGCTCTTAACAATAAAAATTAACTACATATGAAGCATAATTTGAGTAAAAATCCCTAGCTTCTCTGAATTTTCAAGAATTTTAGCATACAAAAAATCAGAACTATTAATATTTGTTATAAGCTTAATTTTCTTCTGCCATAGTTGAAAATAAAATGTTTACTGTGAGTAACATATAAAATTATAAACCAAATATTGAAAAGGTTTCTTATTATAAATTAATCCCATTTAGTCTTAAAATTAAACTCAACTCAGAAAATAGCTTTTATAAATTAATAAAAAAATTTCCTTAAGTGAAACAAAAGTAAAATAAATTTGACATTTTGACTCCTCTTGATTGTGCTTCCCAAACTAGAACTGGCACATGATTCACCACAATGAGGAAGTTGCATGATTTTTGATTTTTTTAATCGATTCCACTTTCAAAAATAAGCAACTACCCAAAATTTGAGGCCGATCAAGAAATTTTTTGATTGCCAAAAAAATTAACAAAAATCCCATTTTTAAAAGCGCGCGAAAACGCCAAGAGTTTGGATGTGACGTCATCTTATACTAAACATTGTTGTAAAGCAATGGAGTTGATGGTATTATTGTTGACGTCATCTTATAGTTTAAACAATAAACGTTTTCAGTCATGTGTTTTTTTCTCGACTTTTAAATTAAAATATTTAATTACCTGTACATTTTTTTGAAAAACTGACTAGATATTTCATTTTACCATACAAAAAAACCATACGGAACACTTGTTTGTTTTTGAAAATCTGACACATGCAACTTCCTTATTTCTGCATATTTAAAATCGTTTAGATCCTAGGAAAATGGCTTCTTTTTTTACTATCACAACAAAAATGCTAGATTTCTTGTTGACAGAATATTTGGGGAATCAAGTATTGGTATCATCTAAATTTATTTTATAATCAATTAATTTTATTTTTGTTTTAATGTCTGGCCTTATTTGCTTTTAAATGAGGATACCTGAAAGTTAAATTTCAAAGCTGATCACACTTAATTTAATGTGTTGTGTTTATTGAATTAGAAATGTGTATTGTAAATTGCAGAATGTCAATTTATAAATGAATTATGCAAATGAAACATTACTTAAAATAACGAATAATCACTGTAAATAAAATATTATAATTTACTAAAGCACTGGAAAATCTGTACTTTGTGCAGTAAAAAATATGAAGGTACCCCAACAATTAGTTTTCCCTCCAGTACAGATTCCAATACATGATAGGGTGACTTGATTAAAAACATTTTTAACAAAACATACAAAAATATACTTACTTTAACAAAGTCTAAAAACTTATGCTGAATAAAGACATCATCTTTAAAGAACTTATTGAATCTTCTCTCCATTTCTGGATTTGCAGGAGCATTCTCACCTCCAATGTCATTATCACCAGGCACTATGAGAGCCTAATACAAAGAAATAAAGGAATCAATGATATAATAATCTTGATATACATTAAGATTTAGTTTTATTGGACTTAATATAATTATTATATAGAGAGTCAGTAAATTATTTATCAGTATCTGATACACCTTGAATAATAATCTTCAGCTAAACAATATGTGTAAATTTAAGTTCAATTTAAAAAATCTTTATCAGTTATGTATACTTTAAAATGTAAATTAATATTACAAATCATTTTGGGGGCAGTTTCTTAAAATGTTACAGTGCAACTTGAATAACTCTTTATTTCTTGAGATCTTTGATTCAAAGATTTTTCTACATCCCTTATTTACTTTCAGCTTGAATATGTTTTGCATATTATTTCAAAGCAATGTTTTTAATGCACTACAGTTTTATATAAGCGACAAAATAAGAGTTGTCTGAACACAGATATTCTGTTAAGGTTTTCTGGTGTCAAAAAAGACAAAATTATCAAAGCCTAGAACTTTAATGAAAAAGGTAATTTTATTTTAAAAAATTATACTGGGTGATTTTCCAGCTGCTTGTTACACTCAAGTTATATGTTACAAATATGTTTGAAAATATGTTTTTCATACCTTGTTAAAGTCTGTTTCCTGAAAAATATAACGAAATCTTTTGAAGTAATCAATGAACTCTTCATCAGTTGCCACTTCTCCCTCATCAAAGTTATCACCAAGGAATATAACAAGGTCCGGGCTCACAAAATTGTATGCAAGTTTGAAGGTTTTCCTTACATACCTTGAAATTAATAGTTATAAGATAACACTTTAAATAACAGCATAATAAAATACATGAAAGCACTCTTAAAAATTTCACTGGAATCAAGTCTCAATTGCCACAGGTTACTCAGTAAAACCCATTGAGAACCCCCCTCACCGAACTAAAAACAACGAAGACGGTTCAACTGATTGACCTGACTTTTGTCTGAAAGGTTTATGATGAGTTAAACTTAAACACCATTTTTTAGGCAAATTTGGAACCCTTTTACTCTTTCAATTAATAAACTTCCATTGCTCAGGAATACTTAGATAAAAAATCAAGTCATTCTGTTCAGTGATTAATTTTTACAGCTTTCTGAAAGTGTAACTTTGATTACAATCACCCTATATTTGTTTACTATCCACTGTTACCATCTTTTTATTGAACTGAAAAATGATTAAAACAATTATTATAGGCTCTATACTATCTCCATGAGTTAAGCTTCAATAGAGAACTTTGGCTCTTTTATAAGCAGATATATTGCAACAAACTATGTGAAACATGCATAAAATTGACTACCGAGTTTTTAGTATTTTAAACAAATCAAAAATATCTGAATAAATATTTTTGTAAACATTTTGGAAATTGATTGCAATGTTTTAAGAGAATATCAGCACTTTAATGAAATAAATTGGTATGTTATATAATGGACTTTTTCAAGGGTCCCATGAAGCTGATGGAGTTAGAAGTTAATTAAAATTTGGTTTAGAAAAGGACAAAGGTCATCCTGTCAAAATGCATTGTAAAAAGTTTACCTGTCAGCATCCCAGCGGAAAATGCTTCCTAAGATACCAGATGGAGGATAACGATATCCAAGGAGTTGAGGATCACCAACAATAAGAATCTTAACAGAAGCCTTAGATGGAGAAGGAATCTTTGGCCATGTTGTCAGAGGAGTAATAGAATATTCCATCCACTCAAAGAAAATTAAAACTGACAGAGCAAAGATGACAGAAATTTTTGAATAATATCTAAAAAGAAACAGTGAACATCATTAGGATTTTTCTTTAATTTGAACAAATAAGTGAATTTAAAGACAACTTAGACTAAACTTTTTCCTAATACAATGTTTAAAATGTCCTGGGGAATATACAGGGCGTTTCAGATAAGTATTTCATAACTTCTAGGGGGGTAGGGCACTCCTAGATGACTCAATCACCAAGGTATGGGTGGTCAGAAATACACCCTTAACGAACTACCGGTTTTAATAGGCGGGCATGGGAAGTTGTAAAATTCCCATTGGAAATTGACACATAACCTTTTAAGATTGAATTAAAACCTTTGATTCAGTTATTTATTCCATGAAACCAATGAGAGAGCTGATACTTCAGCTCCCAAATCGGTTTTTCTGTAGCAAATGCCGGAATCAAACAATTTTGCTGGTTTTAATTCAATCATAAAAGGAATATTATACAACGGAAAGGATATTATACAACCTCCCATTCCGGCTTATAAAAACCCCTAAGTCACTAGGGGTGCATTTCCAACCCTCCATTCCTAGGTGATTCTGAGTCGTCTACGTGTGTCCTACCCCTCCTAGAAGTTATGAAACACCTCTGTATATAAAAATATTTTAGATACCAAATATTTCACTTAAATATTGTTGCTGAGTATCAGTATGTAACTGCATATATTTAAATTGGTTGGTTAGCAGAAGAGATAGAGATTTTAGCAGATAGATTTGGATAGTGATTGAACAAAATTTAGCAGTTGTAATCAATAAGAATTTTTAATATTTAACAGGTAACGTTAATGAAATTATGTACAGACAGAAGTGAAAAGTTCACATTTTTAATGGTTAAATTTGAAGGATCTTAACTATTCAAAAGTTATAAGGTTATGTACAGACCACTGATAATCGAGGTTAACGTTAAGAAAACAACAAAGGCATTTAAAATTTATTGGCTATTTTTCTCAACAAATGTTTTGTAATGTACGTTGCTAAAATTTAATGGTTTTGCCAACAGGGGAACCATGCTTTGAAAATCAACCAAACTTTCATTTTGGATGAGCGGCTTTGACTCAACAACGTTTTCTAAGGTACCCCCTCACATGCCTGTAACCAGACTTTCTTTTGAGGGTTAGGTTGACTCAATATTATTTACAAGGTATCCTATAACAAGTACGTTTACAATAGAGTATTTATACGAAGGATTTGAACATGGTAACTCAGTCATAAAAATATACAGAAAAGGTAAAACTAACTGAAAATAATAATAGATTCGTTTCAAATAGGAAGTTTTTAAGAAAAAATCTACCTCGTTTTCTTAAAGATGTGTTTCATTTCTAAACCGAGACAACGTCATGAATTTCTAGAAAATGTGGATGTTTGAGACGGCATGGATATTTTGGAAACACAGAAGAAGATAAATAAACAATCAAAATATAGTTGGCAGTTCATGAGATCAATTTTACTCAGCGACATCAGTGTGATGACAGAAACTAAACTCAAGCTTTCGACTATAATTTTAATCAAATTAAACAAAATATTTTTAGTAAGTGAAAGAGGACCAAATAAGGGATAGTACTACATCTGTACCGGTTTGTATTTTTAATATCACGGCAAGGAACAGATCCTCATAAATCAGATAATCATATGCAATTAAGGCAAAAAGCGAAGCTCAAGGTTTGTTTACACAACAAAATGATCTTTTACATCGTTGCCAATTTGAAAACAGCTAAACTTTCAGAAACTTTAAGATGGGATGACTTTATGACAAAGGATGTAAACTCAGTGCACTGTGGTTCAGTGCGCGGGCCGATTCGGCGCCAGAAATTAAATGAAAGTAAATAGAACTCTTTCATAAGGGGACATCCATAAATTACGTGAGGTGTTTTTTCCAAAATCTGGACCCCCCCTCCCCCCTTGGTGAGATTTAGTGAGATTTTTCTTGACCCCCCTCCCCCCACGTGAGATTTACCTACAACTTTTAAAAATTAATTTTATCCTATTCGTTTGCATTTTGTGCTTCATAGCACCTAATTAAGTAATAATTAAGTTAAAGATGTTGATGTGAGATTTTAATCGACCCCCCTCCCCCCTTGGTGAGATTTGGTGAGATTTTTCCAGACCCCTCCCTCCCCCCTTTTTGACCTCACGTAATTTATGGATGTCCCCTAATCCTTCTAAAAATTAGAAGTAAAAAATTTTGTTTCGTGCCGAAACGGCCCCCGTCGAATCGTCCCATTCCGATTATACATCTGCATAAAAACTAAAAAAACACATAAATTTCACTGTTGTAGGATAAATAAACATGCCATAATAATCTGATATGGCAATTTTTTTGCTATTTTGATGAGATTCATTGAATTTTTTATATATCTGAAAGTGGTTCGTTTCGAATGGTATTGGGTAGTGATTTCATTGGAATGAAAATTTAATTTCTCCCCCTTGACCACTGACTGGTCAATAAATTTGGCCACAAATGACAAAAATTGGACGAATACTGAATAAGAATATTCAATTAAAATTAAAAGAAATTAAAATATCAATTTCAAAAATTAGATAAGCGAGAAAAAAATTAAAAAACATCGCTCATTGACAGGAAAGCATTATGTGACATAAGAGACAAGAAGGGGCAATATGTGAAAAAAAGTGAGACATCGTTTTTTTATAAACGGTCCCTTAGCATGTTTTATGTTGTAGTATATAGGGGAAATGAGGGTAAGAGGGTACACAAAAATTATTTTGAACTATAAAATCGAGAATTTTGCACCTAGATCCTAAATTTTTACTAAAAGTAAGTTAAATCAACCTTCAAAAGAGGAAAGTCTTGGCTTTAACGAAAATATGTTAAAAATTAAAAAGAAAATTAAAAAAATTAATGCGCATTTTTACCTGACGTGATGAGTAAAAGTACGTAGGACGTGAGGCCAAAAGTACACACCCTGAAAACTTTCCATTAATAAAAAATGCACCACTTCCTTCGCAAATGGAATGAGCTAAGATTCGATAGCAATATTTGATGATTTTCAATCATTTTTACAATAACTTTTAAATTTAAAAAAAAGTATCAAAATATTTAATATATTAATAGGGTCGTGATTTCCATGTAATAACATACCTTTTCAGAAATCGGATATTGCAGAGTTCTCTTAAATACTACAGGTTGTTTTTTGGAGACCAATATTTTACTATATTAGTTTATTTACATGTTTTTACATGGGCCATTTTCAACATACGCTTATATTTCAGAATAAAATCAAATTTCAAACTTCATAATTTCGAAATAATATTAATATGGGAGATTCTATATAAGTTTATAAGTATATGCAGCAGTGGCGTAGCCAGAAAAAAATTTCGGAGGGGGATGTTGATATTTCGGGAGGAGATATGGGGTATTTTTAGTGGTTTTCTATGGTCAAAAAGGAAATTTCCTGAGTTTCGGGGGGGAATATATCCCCAAATCCCCCCCTCTGGCTACGCCCCTGATATGCAGGGCTCGATTTCAGCCGGAACGGTCCGGAACGCCGTTCCGGAACCTCTTTTTCGGAAAAAAAATTATATTCTATTTCAGGGGTCTCCTAGCTACGGTCCACGATACCAATTCCTCAGGAAAAAAGTCCTATAATGAATTAAAACCCTGTTTTTACTGTCAAATTTCCAAAAATTTTCGGGGGTAGACCCCCTTTTTTGTACTTTAGAACTCAACTTATTGGATTTGTTTTCTGATTAAGTTCATAACAGTAAGAATCCTACCAAAAAATATAAAAAGGCATAGTTCAAGTTTTAAAAAGTATTTTTAATGCATTTTTATCTATTTTGCAAATAACAATATTTGTGATTTAATTGTAAGGTTTTTGCTTAATTGTTCTTTTAAAACATGATTGTGGACCCCCATTTGAACTACCCACAATCCGTTGAACCAGATTTGCCAGATCGCTGGGAAAATTTGCTAAGAAAATTTGCGACACCTTCAATTCTACTATTAAGGACTTTGACTTCACATTATACAGAGTGTATCTGAAATGGTGCAACAAACTTTTAGGGATGATAGTACTCATCAAGACAAACAAGAATCGGTATAGAAAGGGAATCCCAGACCAAATCCCAGGGAGTTAAAAAAGGAGCGACACCCCAAAAAAATCATTGAAAAATTCAATTTGTAGAAGAACTACTATTGGTAAAAACTTAATTATGGTCTCAAAAATTGTGGTTTAATATGATCTTTAAAATTACTTCGAAAGTCTTCCCTTTAAAATTTGTTTTATTATGGAAAAAGTTAAAAAACACAAAAAAATGTGAAAAATTTGCCAAAACCATATTTTGTATTTGGAAATCCTTTCTTTTGATTTGATAATCTGAAAGAGCATAGAAGAAAACCCTAAAATCCAAAGATTCACGTAAATACCATCAATATTAAACACTTGAGATCCTGTTAAAGGCGTGCTAAAACAGATCCAAAAAACAAATGTTCAGGGAAAATCTACAAGTTACGGATTGATGCTCGCTAAATTTCTCGCCACGATTTGCGTTACCAGATTCCTCGCCAACTTTCGCCAACAACAGATCGCCCTAGCTTGCTTGGCGATCTGTAGGAGCTTGGCATGTTTCGCCAAATTGGGAGAGAAAAGAAATTTAGCGATTATCTATCCGTAACTCGTAGATTCTCCCTGAACATTCGTTTTCTGGAGCTGTTTTCGCACTCAAAAAACAAACTTTAACAGGATATCAAGCGTTTAATATTGATTGTATTTACGTGAAACTTTGAACTTAAGGGTTTTCAACTATGATCTTTCAGATTATCAAATCAAAAGAAAAGATTTCGAAATACAAAATAAGGTTTTGGCAGATTTTTCACATTTTTTTGTGTTTTTTAACTTTTTCCATAATAAAACAAATTTTGAAGGGAAGACTTTCGAAGTAATTTTAAAGATCATATTAAACCACAATTTTTGAGACCATAATTAAGCTTTTACCATTAATAGTTCTTTTACAAATTGAATTTTTCAATGATTTTTTTGGGGTGTCGCTCCATTTTTAACTCCCTGGGATTTGACCTGGGACCCCCTTTCTATACCGATTCTTGTTCGTCTTGATGAGTACTATCATCCCTGAAAGTTTGTTGCACCATTTCAGATACACCCTGTATTCTTTAAATTGGCAAAATATGCAACACTAATGGTTCATTGATATTGGTTCACTAATGATTGATGATAGGTCTCACACCTCCCTACAAGAGTAAGGGGCACACTATTGGAAAAAAGTATACTATAACCCACTAAAAAAAGGCGTATAAAGAGTTAATCGTCTTATACAATTAATAATTTAGTTAGAGCACTCTTCCGAATCTAGTACAACACATTTGAATTTATTTTATAAATTTAAATTTGAAAATAAATGCTTAAGTTTTGGTATTAAAAAGTATTAGCCTTTTCAGTTTTGATGCTAATAATTATTCCGTTCCGGTACCTCTTTTTTCGAAATCGAGCCCTGAGTATATGGATTAGCAGTTTATCATACACTTTTGCCCATAGTTTACTGTAAAATGATGTTTCCTTATAAAATTGTAGTAAAACAAAAGGTAAAATCCATAAAATCCTACGAAATCAGCTGCTCTCTTGGAGCTTGAGAAACAATGAAACGAACTTAAAGAAAATAAATAGAATATTTTATTTCTAGAAATAAGTTTACATCTGACCCCCCTTCAAAAATTCGTTATAAATCGTATTTTAAACTCTCATTGTGCAACGCAACGCGACATCATAGCATAATGTAAAAAATATTACAAGTTAACGATTTGCACTTTAGTCCAGTAACTTGGTAGTTTTTTCAGGAAAAAAATACAGTAGTTGTTTTTTCAACGGTTTTATATGTTTTCGAGGGTGCTGAATCCGAATCTGAACTTTGCATACAAAATTTCTTAGTGCGTTTTAAGAAAATTCGAAAAAACCCTACAATTTCACCTCATTTTTTGATTTCTTGTTTGTAGAACGGAAAGTATGGGTCTCTCATGAAAATGGTAAGTACAAAAAATAAAGAAAATAAAACACGCTACAAACTTGTCAATTACAACTTTTTTGTCAGACTAATAGTTTGGCAGCTAGAGCTCGCTGAAAGTAGGGCATATTTTGCAACCCAGAAAATGACCCATATCTTCCTTAAAAAGTCAGATTTTGATTTAGATAACTAAGATAAACTACTTTAATAATGTCTTACATGATATAATCCTACTTTTTATCCCAATAATTATTAATAAAATGAATGTTCTTTAGGAATTTCCTCCCCCAAAACGCAGGTTTTTTGGGCAATAAAAAATTCAGTTTCTATTAATTCTATTAAAATTAATTTGAAACACTAGTTCAGTTCAAAGTTTCACTAGTATTCACAACAGGGAAAAAATACTTCTTTTAGATGCAAGTTTGATTTTCTGGATTTTTCGCCGCCAGAGCGAAATATTCCCTATTTTCAGCGCGCTCTAGCTGCCAAACTATTAGTCTGACAAAAAAGTTGTAATTGACAATTTTGTAGCTTGTTTTATTTTCTTTATTTTTTGTAGCTAACATTTTCATGAGAGACCCATACTTTCCGTTCTACAAACAAAAAATCAAAAAATGAGGTGAAATTTCAGGGTTTTTTCGAATTTTCTTAAAACGCACTAGGAAATTTTGAATGCAAAGTTCAGATTCGGATTCAGCACCCTCGAAAACATATAAAACCGTTGAAAAAACAACTACTGTATTTTTTTCCTGAAATACCCCTTTTTTGACACCAAGTTACTGGACTACTTCTGTACTTAACATATAAAGGGGAAAAACAAGACCTAAAATATTCATGTGTATTTTCATATGAAATACAGAGCTATAATATCTCTTTAAATTAAATTTGCAAGACCTTTTTAATGAAATTAACGATAAATCAAGCGAGAAATGTCAAATCCTTCTTAAAAAGGGAAAATTGTTGATACTACTTTCAAAATCAATGACATGATAGCGTAACGTATTCATAAAGTAACGGGAGTTGACATTTTAATAAAATAATAGAATAAAACGTAGTACATTGTTGGAAACTGAATTTAAATATCATATTTAAATATTTTTCTGTTTCAAAAATTGCTGTTTCTAAAAAATTCCTTATTCAACATTTGAAATTTTTTTAAATTTTAGCTAATTTGGTTAACAAAAATTTCTTTCTCTATATCGGAGACACCATTTTCCCAGCATCGGCAATAAAATTATTCTGCCCCGGGTGAGGATCGAACTCACGACCTTCAGATTCCTCTTGAGAGGGATTATGAGACTGACGCGCTGCCTACTGCGCTACCGAGGCATGCCCTGAGGGAAGGAATATAAATACAATTTCGTAATAATTTAATTTGTAAGATTGAAGAAATTAGTCTTTGATTTCGTGCATTTTTTATGGTGGAAGCTTGTCTCATTTCGTTCACACTAGATAGCTACACGAAAAAACGTACAGAGTTTAAAAAAGGAAATTATTTAATTATTCTCACTATCGAAAACTGAGTAATTTGGGAGATACAATCAGGATAATCCTTTCCATGAAAATATTTAATTAAAATAAATGAGTTCATTACTGTAAACCAATTAGAGAAGTTTTATTATATCGAAATGAAAAAGTGTATAATCAAACAAGATTTAGTTTATCTAATTAATAGAAGTTTACAAATCTAAAGACTCGCTTTCACATCTTATCGTTGAGCTATTAAGTGGCCGAATAAAAAAAATTTAAAAATTTTTAGCTGATAGTGATATGAAATAGATATTATTTTTAAAATATTATAGTAAACTAATTATTACGCAAAATTACATCAACAGAATTATGTATTATTTTTTATCCCTCCAGATGGCGCCACAACCAAACGGACGAATCGATCCAAGTCGTGCTCCCTTGCTACATGTTGTCACGCTATGCCACGTCAGAACCTGCTTTTCCAGCCACTCAGCCGTATCGATCACGACGAGAAAACAAGAAACCCGAGAAACGCCTGCGCTCATGCAAGAATCGGCGACTACTCTCTACGTCAGACGGCTCATGGACCAATGAAATGTGGCGTAGCGCGTTGCGTGGCAGCAGCCCGAGTGTGAAGTGGTCACCTTTTTTCATTCGATAGGTATGACAGGCATCGTCCGTTGATGACAATGGAGAAGCGTCTGATATCCAAAGTTTGCGAACATGAGTTCTTGTATGCGATCGATTCTGCCCACTACAGGGATAGAAACATGCGGGCCAAGGCGTGGACAGAAATTGGAAAGGACCTCGGGCTACCTGGTAAGAATTTTAATCGGTTATATCAGGAATTAATTTCGGAGAGGAGGCTGAAATAAAGATTTTTAAAAAAAATTTAGTTTGCAAAAATATTTAAAAATACGTTCTTGTGAAAGGAAGGTAGAAGATATCTAGGAAGGAAGTGTATGATGAAGTTCCTTGTTACATTTAAGGTCGAATGCGCCTCGTAATATCATGATGACTCAATAGTTTAAAACAGATATTTCTCTTCTAATTTGAGACAGGGGATCAGGTATATTCATTGGATGCTGTACCGTAATTTCTATCAACCAGACTATTTTTTACAGACCTCAAAGATTATATATAATTTTAAGTTAATAAATTTTAGAAGTGGAGTTGGGTCAATCTGTTGGTAGCTCTCTCTCTTTTCAGCCTACAATCCTGAAAAGTGAAGTTGGGTCAAATTATGTTATCGTAATCGATAACGTTATCACTAAAAATAACTAATTCAGAACAACTCACATGTGTCTCGTTCCCGTAAAGTACATGTCACAACATAGAAGAAAGAGTGAATTAAAATATACATTTTCAGAAGCTCCTGCTATATTTCAAAAATGTTTAGAAAATTTGTTGGAGGTGGAGGACGAAAGTTTTCACAACGCGACGACAATATGAGGCAACAAAATAAATTAGGTAACCAAAGGTTGAGATCAGGAAACATATTGTTGTTGCCAGAGTAGGATATCAGAAAATATCCTCATCTCTCAAAAAAAAGTCAAGAAAAATATTAATTTTTTTTACCGTAGGAAATTACTACAATATCCAAGTACCCAATATCCGCTCTTACAATTACGCTTGTTTTATAGTATTATAGTTACCATGATACCTGATACCCCTTCCATGTGATTTATGAAGGATTTCTTGGATTACGATTTATTCAACTTATTTTTATAGAAGTGGAAGAAAATTAAATAAAATCCTTACCCCTTACTTTTTAAATTCCAAAATCTTTATTTTGTGTGTAGTTAGTTATTTTCATAATAATTTTTTAATTTTTTAATATCATCTATTCCTAATTTCATATTTTCGAGTGATTTTTCAGGTTAAACTATTCATAAGTTTCGTTGTTTAGCATGTTCAAAATACGTATGATAATACTTAAAATCAGGAATCTTAAGAATTAGGGCCTTCTTGACAAAAACTTAATCTTGGCCAAATTTTATCAACTTAAAACTATTTTTAGGATTCTAAAAACTTAACTTAGTCTGCTAGTTTTTGGAATCCACGACTTAAAAAAATCGACATAAATAATTAAAATCTATACTTCTGGTGTGGTTTACTAGAACCTTTGTCTACGTCCGAAGTGAATTTCGTAAATCCTACTAAAAATTTCCTGTGTATTTATCTTAAAAGTTAAAAAAATATATATTTGTTATCTTAATCCCTAGATATAAGAGGGGTCTGGGAGTTCTCCCCATTTGGATTTTAACATGCTAAAAAGGGTACTCAAATTACAACTTTGTAGAAATATATGTGTATCTAAAGATAAGAATTTAAAGTAATAATAGTAACCTATAATATTTTCTCCGGACCGCGATGAAAATTTTTGAAATTATTTGGACCCCAAGTAAAATTACTTGCCGACCACTGGTCTATACCTTTCTAGAGAATGGTTGATTCGCGGGTTGATTCGTTCTACCCACTACTAAAATATCATAAATTTTCATAATTTTTACAATGTACGAATGCTTGTACAATTAGGGTTCAAGGGCCAGGAAAAGTTTTTGTAAAACTCAGACTATCGTAGTGCTCTTGATTCGCAACATGTTTCCTTAAGATTTTTCGTTAATTTGAGCTCAAGATGCGAACGTGAAGCAAGCATAACAAAAATTACTTTAATTCAAAACTCCCAGTTCATGGTTTTCCGTATAAAGAAGGTGAGATGTTATTCTTTTCATGTAATTGTTTTAATAATTAAATAAATTTTAAAACTTTTTTTTGTTTAATAAGGGTATTTTTAGGCTGAGGGATTTATATTTTAATATTGTGCAATAAAGAGCACAGTTTTTCTTTGAGTGGATCTTTTTTCGCCAAAAAAGGCGATCTGACTTGGAAATTTTAAGGAGAGCGTTTGCCTGTTTATTAAATATTTTTTCCGATAATTACATTATACTGTCAAAAAAATAATATAAAATCATGTATTAAGCACTAATTTAAAACATACGCAAATATAAACTTAAATTTTAAGCTCTAAAATGTTTGGATATATCCGCGACTTTTAAGGCCGGTCCAGACGCTACGTTTTACACAACCTTTTGTCTGCACAGTTCAACTCGTTGCAGTTAAAACTTAGCGTGTGGACAGGAAAATTGCGCAGTTTTGACACCGGCGCGAAGACGTTGCAGTTAAAACGAAAACTGAGCTAAAGAGCATAGATATCCATGAACTGTGCAGACAAGTCGGCGCGTGTGGACGGTAGTTCAGTTTTCGATTCATTTTGTACCTCAGTTTCTTTGTATATTGCAGTGGTTCTTAAACTATTTTGGCCGTGGAACCCCCGAATTTGTTACCAATGATCGCGGAACTTTGAATATTATTTAATGAACGACTTTTCAAAATTTAATATATGATATTAAAAGAAACCAGGCGCGGATCCAGGGGGGCACTTTTCCAGACCTTTACCTTTTGGCAAAAATATAAAATTCTTGGGGATTTTCGAAAAGTATCACGCAAGATCCCGCTGGGGGGTATGGGGGTTCTCCCCCAGAAAAATTTTGAAATTTGACTTGTAAAAGTAGAGTTTTGACACATTTTAAGAAGCTTTTTGGGGCCAAGAGGAGAATTTTCCAGACCAAACCTTTATCTTTTGACAAAAAAATGTCAAAATGTTGGGGATTTTCCAAAAAGCATCGCGCAAGATCCCCTTGTTATACGGTGGGGGGGGTCTGGGAATCCTCCCCCAGAAATCATTTTGAAATTCGACTGGTAAAAGTAAGTTTTTAACTCATTTTGAGAACATTTTTGGGTCCAAGGGGAGAGGCGCTGTCCATTCTTATTTCTTTTTACACCATTCTAGTTTTTTTAATGAAATAAAGTTAGTCCCATGGAACCCCTAAATTTTTTCGTGGAACCCACTTTCGGAACCACTGGTATATTGTATATGTATAGGTTTGTTAATTTGAGCGACAATGGCTGATCTTCGGCAAAGTTCTCGGGAATTTCTCACAGAATTTATTGAAATTTACGAAAGTTCCCCATGCATTTGGCGGGTCAAATCCAAGGAGTATAGTGACAGGGATAAAAAGGCGATGACTTGTGATTAGGTTCATCACGTACGTAATTCACGCAGTAATCTAATATGGGAAAAGTTCTGCCTTCTTAGAAGCCACTTCCGCGACCACCTTGAACGTACCCGGCGTTCCAATCTTATTTTTCTTAACAAGACAGCATGCCAAAGTTGACCAGAGTTGTACCTCCTCCATGACGATGGCACTAGAACTGAGCGAAATATACAGTTATCACTGCACCGTGTGGACACTCTACAAGTTGCTACGTTTTCATTCCGTCTTACGACTGCGCAGACAAAAGGTTGTGCAAAACGTAGCGTCTGGACCGGCCTTTAGGGCTTTGCGATGCTACTTTATTCTGTCTAAAATTCCGGGAATGCAGGGACTTATTAGGTTTCATCTAATCTAGAACATAATTATACGAAAACAACATTGCACGCGCATTCTGTAAAATGCTGTTAGGGGACATCCAAAAGTTATGTGAGGAGTTTTTTTCCGAAATCTGGACCCCCCCCCTCTCCCCTTGGTGAGATTTTGCTGGACCCCCCCTCCCCCCAAGTGAGATTTACCTAAAACTTTTTTTAAATAATTTGCAGTATCTTATCTGTGTGATTTCCTTTTTCATACTTAAAAAAAGAAAATCGTATAATTTCTAACTTAAAAAGTTGACGTGAGATTTCAATCGACCCCCCTCCCCCTTAGGGGAGATTTTTCCAAACCCCTCCCCCCCATTTTGACCTCACGTAATTTATGGATGTCCCCTTACTTCTTGAGATTCGTTTATTGCAGCAAAAACAACTTTGCATGTAGATGTTGCTTTTCCTATAGAAGAGATTTGTTGCAATGAAAACAACATTATTGAACTTTAGGATCCGACTCATAATTTTGTTTTCTCAAGTTTTTTGAGTTATTTATTTTCCATCTACAGGGGCGTAGCGAAGGGGCCGGGGACCCCCCATGGGCCCAACCCAAAATTTTTTAACCCTTTTTATGCGTTAAATATTCCAGTGCCTACTCAAAAGAGGGCGTCTATGTCCCTTAAAAGTGTCTAAAAACTACCTTTTTTGCATGTTAAAATCTAAAATTTTCCGGGGGAACCCCCGGTTTCCCCGTAACAAACGTATTAATTGAGGGACGATATAAGGGGAGGGGGTGATAAAGGGTACTAAACGAGTAAACCAAACCCTGTTTTTAGGGTCAAATTTCCAACAAATTTTGGGGGAGTACCCCCAGACCCCCCTTGGGACTTGGAACTTTATTATAAACACATTTTTTTATGATGAGTTCGTCAAAATACAAAACTCCTAGCAAATAAAAAATTCCTGAAAATATAATGTTCGAAATTAGGATTAGGTGTATCAAAACGAGTTGAAAACCTGCTTTTTAGACTTGAATTTCCAAAAATTTTCTGGGGGAGGTCCCCCAAACCCCCTTAAGGTAATTCGAAACAATTATTTTCAACCTTTTTAATATTGTATTCGTTGAGAAGATTCAATTTGATTTTCATAATTTTTAGCACTCCCCAAAACCGAATCCTGGATCAACTACTGCCTCAGAAACGTCAGATTTCTATTTTTTTTCCTTAAAAATTATCTGGCTTACAAGGAGCGGTGCTCCTCGGTTATTACCTCATAAATGAAGTAAAAAACATCCTTTTCAAAATCAAATTTCCAAAAATTTTCTGGGGGTGGACCCCCCTTTTTTATATGGAGCTACTGAAAACTCTTAATCTGTTTCTTAACGGTCTCTGTACTTAATAAAAAAATTATGTGGATCAGAACTTTCAATCGAATTAATACTTAATCTGAATTATTACACTAATTTATATTAATTAACACAGAGAAGAAATTAAAAGTAAAGTGAAAATTATAACTTTATTTCACTAATTGTAGAAACTTTTTGATATCCAATGGTAAATTTTTCGCACTGGACCCCCCCCCATGGGAAAATCCTGGCTACGCCACTGTCCATCTAAAATGTTGGGGAAAAACAATGCTTTTTTGAAGTGGTATTTATAAACAGAAAAATATTAGAATTTTTTTATATAATTAGGTTTCCTTATTTCATTTACTGTTGATAAACATTTTAGTTAATTATTTATAATAACAAGTTTAAAAAATAATCTGTATGAGTGCAAATGTATCCCAAAAATGTTTCTGCCCCGGGTGAGGATCGAACTCACGACCTTCAGATTCCTCTAGAGAGGGATTATGAGACTGACGCGCTGCCTACTGCGCTACCGAGGCATTAGAAGTGGTTGCTAAGCAAATAACAGAGCTGTGATGGGTATTGGAGAATTTTCGGGGACCATTAGAGAAAATTCATCCCTATCATCTCCATAATAAGCTTTAAAACTAGTCCATTCACTCCGAATCTCCTAATAAAAAAGGAAACTACCCACAAACAGCACCACAACTCTCCCGATTAAATCGTTGTTATATTATCCCCTTCGTAGATTTTCGTACCTACCCGCCTACCACCTGTAGCAGATCCAGGGGTTGGCACGGGAAACGTGCCCCTCCCAGAAGTTCATTGGAAGAGAACTAAAAAAATCGTAATTTTGAAGCTTCCAATTGCTTTAATGTGTAGCTTTATGGCCAAAAAAGTTTATTAACCTTTCAATATTTTCGAAATTACCGCAGTTTATGTTGCTAGAGAGGTTTTGAAAGTTCTGGTGGTGCCTGGTGCACCCCCTAAAGACCATAAAGATATGCTCCCAAAGTATTTAACCAGCCTAGATCGGTCTCCCAACCCGCAGCTACTGGAACTGGTCTAATATTCTATATTAAAACATATACAATATCATAAAATCCTGTATATCATCCTCATGGGTGGATTTAAGGATTTACTTTTTGAGAAAATTCCATTTTTACAGGGGAAAATCATGTTTTCAAAGCCATCAGGGACAGCTTGCACCCCCAAGTTTTCCAGTACGCACCCCCAGGGTTCCTCATCTAAATCCGCCCATGATCATCCTTGTTCCATTGAGAAAACATTTTGGGGAAAAGTATAGCACACAAAACATCCCATTTTATTTAAGTTGAGGTGCACACGTTCTTTTCCTTAGAGGAGGATTTAAGAAGAGAACCCTGGAGAAAGCAATTTTCAAAAACGGGGAGGCATGCTGTCTCTGATTCCATTAAAAAGTTTTCCCATACGTATAATCCCTCGTAAATCCAACTATACACATCCCTTCTTGTGCGTAAAAGCTACTCATCTAAATACGTATAATCTGGTAGTGCGAATTAGGAGTTAAGGATATTTTATTTTAACGCTCTCTAGCTAACCTTAGTTGTATTTTCAGCTGCCCAATGCAAAGATATGTGGCGTAAGCTGCGGAACTGTTACCTCAACGCAATCGCCAGAAGGCAAACCAAATACATCCCTAAATGGAAACACGAGGACGAGATGTCATTTCTCCTACCTTTCATTGACATCAAATCGTAAGTATGAGTAATTGGTGGTATGTTACAATTAGCGTGCATCTAAAGTTTTATGATACCAACGACCGTCAATCAGCGAACAAAAGATAGTTCCCCCATCTTATTGTGTGAGCAAGAGCATTCGTGATGGGAGATGGTATGGTAATCGCTGGAACTCTTTTGTTCGCTTATAAGCGGTCGTTGGTATCGTACAAGTTTAGATGCACCCTTAGGGGAAACTGTCTGTAGTATCATTCACTGTAAAAATATATGGTACTTTACAGTTGGGAAAGAAATTGCTGCTATATCATTGAGAGATGTTACTTCGCGATATGAAGGGACCTCCCACTTACACTGAGGAACTTCGGGAGGTTCCTCCGTATCGCGGTGTAAACATCACTTAAAATTATATGGCGAAAATATCTTTCCCCTCTTTTGGTGTAAAGTCCCGTATTCTTTTACTATTTGACCCTTTCTCTGTTTTAGTTACGTCTATATTCACCACTAACCTGACCTAAGATTACCATAAAATCCAGCTTTTTTCGCTAACTCTGATTGGCTTAAAACTTGTTTTCCTTCTTGAACTACCAATCAGAAGTTTTGATTCCTGCTTACAGTTATAGTAGGTTAGGTTAGCGGTGAATACGACCGTTAGTTGTCGTTCTTCGAAGGCGGCTGAGAACTGCGGAATCTTGTATTGTAAAAGGTACGTTTCCGCAGTTCTGTGAGCCGTCTTTCGAAGAAAGACAAGCTTTATAGCACATATTCCTTTCAGCAACTCGGAACCGGACCTGGACATCCACGGCCTAGCAGCGACGTCCTACAGCGACGGCAACGAAGACACCTTCTCGGAGCGGGAGGATGCGTCCGAGATCTACCACCCAGAGTCGTCCATCGTGCCGAAGGCGGAGCCCGAGGACCTGGAGACGGACTCCAAGGACCTCCTCCGCCACGCCTTCGGCCACGCCCGTCGACGGCCCCTCCCACCGGTCCTCGACGAGACCACCATGTTCTTCACCAGCGTTTGCGAGACGGTGAAGAGACTGAAGCCCGTGCACCAGGCCAGGATCAAGATGGAGCTCAGCAAGATGGTGTACGAGGCGGAGATTCAGCAGTTGGAAAGCGAAGAGCCGCAGTGATTGGCGGGATTGTTTATTTGCTCCACCCACCGGCGGTTTTTTAACCTGTGATTGGTCTATGTAAGGAATTTCTTGTGCCAAGAGGCATCGCGGTGTATGTTTTGGGCAAGGCAATCGCTGAGAGGGCTTCTTGAGCGAAATTCTTGTGGTGGGATATCTTATGATGAACTATTCATGCCTTAAACCAGTGGTTCACATTCTTTTCGGTATGCACCAGTGCTGAGATTGGAGGGGCAAGCCGTCCCCCAAAATATTTGGCAAAAAGGGATAAAGAAAATGATAAGTCTACCTAAACATTTTTCGAAGTGTATATTTGGACGGCCCAAACGGCCCGTGGCGCATGCGCTGTAGGTCTCGTGGTTACGTAGCAGTCTCGGCGCTTAGTGATGGAACCAATGGAACGCCGGGCCGTGGAAATTAGAGTAGAGTTTAGTTGAAAAAAAGCCGTCCAAATATACAGTGCCAACATTTTTTTCACATTTCCACTACAAAAAATAATTGTCAAGAAACATAAAAGCTCTGGCAGCAAAAGAGGGGACAAGGGGGTATGAGTGCTTACGTAAGATGTTACAAACACTGCTTTTTCGAAAATATATACTTTCCAGCATAAAAATTACAAAATTCAACAAAAAAATTGAACAAAGAAAAATTTTTAAGCAATTTGACTTCACAAGCAAAGAGCCAAGGGGGTGGGGGTGGGTCAAAATACATGCTAAACGTAATTGCTAACTAAAAACAAAACTGCTAAACGTAATATTTGAATGGGCCCAGAGCTTTCCTTTACATGGACTTCTCTGTTGACAACCTTTTCTTTGTGCTGTGATTTTTTTGCAACTTTAGGGAACTTTTCCAACAAAAGTACTCACGTACGGACATAATCCACTAAAATTTCCGAAGTTGGATAAGTTCCCTTGAGTTCCGAAAAGAAACAGAAAAAGTTCAGCAGTCAACAGAGAAATCCCGTGTAAAGAAAAGTTCTGGCTCGTAACTTTTGCTGCAAGAGCTTTTCTGTTTGTGGATTGCCCCCTAAATCTTCCTGTTTTTAACATAGACATATCGAGACCAATTTTGCTTTCTTTACATACAGTTTTTAATCCCTCCACCCTCGAATATCTTATTTCAAGTTACGATCATTCGATCATATCGCTAATTTCACCAATAAATCATTTTCGTGTTTGTGAAAGCTGTGCAAGGGGATTTGTGGTTTTTTTCTCGGGTCAGTGAAGTCAAAGCACTATAAATCCATTTTCAAATTTGAGCTACTAGATTGTGGTGGGAGCTCTGGCTAGAATATGAAGTCGATGCATGTGAGTTCTTGCAAAAAGATACCACTCATGACTTGTAAAACTACTTATCCACTGTTTTTTGTAAATAAAGTCCTAAAATAAAAGATGTTTCAGTGTGATTCTAAAGCATTTTTTAATCCTAAATTAGGGGGCTCAGCCCACTCGTTGTCACTCACCAACCCCCTCTCTTTATAACGAATATCTTTTTTACTCAAAAATAATTTAATTTAAATCATCCCCCAAATAAAACTGTTACTGATATATCTCTTTTATAGCTCACCAATAATTTTATCGAAATATTTTCCCACAATTCTATATACGTGTCGTATTCTTTGGAAGAAAATATTGTAGAACCCATACCTTAATTATTTTTTATAGAAAGTGCGCGAAAAACAAAAGTGAATTATACTAGTAATGGGTTATAACCTTTAAGGTTCTAATGAAGGTGACAATTATGTCGATGCATGAAGGAAAGTTTAAAGGAACAAGTTTTTCAATATATATTTTGCTTAATTTCCTTTACCAAAAATGGTCTTGATAATATTCAATAGCTTTATAAGGCACTTAAGAAAATTTTTGAATGGTGATCTACCACGAAAAAATGAGTATAGTGAAACAGTTATTGTGAAAATACCGTGGTTAAACAGAAATAAGAGGAAACCATTTTTAAATGGTTCTCTACCTCTAAAAAATGGGAAAACGACTAAATAAAATAAACAGTAAATTTAAATTGTTGAAATACCGTGGTTAAACCCAATGAAAGTATAAATGAACAGAACAATAGTTCTTACTTTGCCTAGTAGATGGCAGCATCACAAAATCCAGCGGTGCCGCTACAACAGGATTCGCAATCAAAAGAATCCAAATTTTATTTTATTTGCATCACTTCGGTTAAAAATTATTTTTTACTCCCCCAGTTACATTTTTCAGAATTATTTTCCTTTTAGGGGTCATCCATAAATTACGTGAGGCGTTTTTTCCAAAATCTGGACCCCCTCCCCCCTTGGTGAGATTTTGCTGGACCCCCCCTCCCCCCCAAGTGAGATTTACCTACATTTTTAAAAAATAATTTGCAGTATCTTATCTGTTTCTCATACTTAAAAAAAGAAAATCGTATAATTTCTAACTTAAAAAGTTGACGTGAGATTTTAATCGACCCCCCTCCCCCCTTGGTGAGATTTTTCCAAACCCCCCCCTTTTTGACCTCACGTAATTTATGGATGACCCCTTAGTACTACTTTAAATTAGCAAATTAATCTGCAGTTCTCTGCCAGGCCAGGACGAATTTGTTCAAACGATCTAAGTTACCCCAACGTAATAAAAATTCATCAATAGTCAAACCACAAAGTGAAGTGAAACAAAAAAATGACGTTGAAAATGGTTTGAAGACTTCATAACTGATTGGAAAATATGACCTAGTAATTTTGAACTGTGTTTTTTATTGCCTTTCCAAAGATTAGTTGTATGTAAGGTTTACAAAAACCGACACTTTGATATTGAACCAGTGATCTTATTTTAAGAATTTCAAAAGGAGTATTAAGAATTTTAAATTATGAGGATTGGGGGGAGGATGTCATCATAATAATACTACCCGTTTCCCCTAGCATTGAATAAAGAATTATCACAATCTTTTATTCAGATTCAGCACGTCCAAATGGTCCATTTAGGAAATATCTAGATTTCAATTAGCAAATCCCACCTCTGTGAGTGAGTCGAAACCTAATTGCTATAGTGATTTAGACCAGCGGTTCTTAACCTATGATCCGCGGACCCCCGGGGATAAGCGAGTAACCTTGAGGAACACTCAAGTTACCTTTGAGTGTTTCCCAAATTGAAATTTCGAAAATGAGATAAAACACAAAACACTAGTTTAAAGGGGCAAATTTCAAACAAAAAATTCTCTGAGCTGTTCTCTTTGGGTGTAACCAAAAACGTCTCTAATGAACTAAAAAATTACTTTTTGAGGTAACTTTACTCTTGGGAGGACCACCAGACCCTCATGGGCGTAGCTAGGGAGGGCAGCTTCTCCTCCAAGTCCCGAGTAATTTACTTTTACTTTACTTTTAGCCAAGTTTGAACCCAGTTTTTTCCGAATCAAATTTTCAAAAATTTTCTGGGGGAGGCCCCCATTGGTATTGAATCTTTATTATTCACAATTTTTTTATTATAAGTTCATCAAAATCAAAATCCTACCTAAAAATATGTCCAAATTTTGGTTTAGTGTTCCAAAAACAGTTTGAAACCCAGTTCCTAAGGGTCAAGTTTCTGGGGAAGGTCCCCCTGAACCCCCTTTGAAACTTGAACCTTTTTCCCCCTTCTTCTAGCCTTACAGCCCTTTGTGAGCCTTAGCTTGTTGCACAATTCCATTCCAGGCAGCTCTGGATCTTGCCTTTCTTTTCCAGTTCTGTACTTTCATTGTCTTAATGTCTTCCAGGACATCATCCCTCCATCTTTTTCTTGGGCGACCTCTTGGTCTTGTTCCCATGGGTGTCCAATTTAGCATTCTTTTTATTCCTCTATCATCTTCCATTCTCTCTATGTGTCCTAGCCATGATAGGCGTTGAGATTTTATAAATCTAATTATGTTTTTACCTTTAATTATTTTCTCAAGTTCAAGGTTTGTTCGAATTCTCCATTGACCATTTACCTGAACTGGTCCCATAATCTTTCTCATTACTTTTCACTCGAAAATAAGTACACTATTTACATCTCTATAGGTCATGGTCACCTTTATTACTAAAAACTTATCTCCTAGAAAGTTTTCTTGGACGCAAATTCGAACTAAAAATGTGTTGAAAATCTACATTAAACCTTTTAATATGTATGAAAAGAGCTGAACCAGAAAACCAGAAAGGAAAAACCAGATTAAATCCTCACATTCATTGTAATTTTTTGAGATGAACTAAATAAAATTATAGATTTTTAATGTTCCTAGTTGTATTTTTTACTTTCTTAAGAATAAAGAAGTAATGTTAACAATAATTAGTAATGTCAGGCCTACCAATAAAAAAGGAGGAGCGACCAATTGCTGTTTAATGTTAAGATAGAGCATGATTCACACCAGGACAAATTGCTAGTAAAAGAGGAAAATATTTTAAAGATTTTCAAAAGGCAGATTTAGGATATGCTATGCCCCTCTGAAGGATATAAAATGACTTTTTAAGAAAAATATTAGTAATTGTCTTTTAACCCTTCAACTGGTTTATTTTTAAATGCTGTTACTGCTCAGAAGCAGAAATCAAACCTGGACCCATCCCTGCACTGTACAGTATATTAAGAAAATGCACTAAAAACTAACACTGTAAAAAAACACTCAAAAACTTTACCTAAATTTTTTTTTATTCAGAATGGTAAATTTCACATTCTATTCATTGATATTCTAATTTATTCATAATAATTTTAGAACAGTTTCCCAACAATTTACAATGCACAAAAATCATTTTGTGGCAAGTGGACAAGGTTCTACAGGTCTCACATAATCTGCTAGTAAAGGATCAGCATATGCATGAATTCTATACATTTTAAGTTCGTAGAATATTTTTTCTTCAAATGGAGTCAGGTTCACATCCAAATCGAGCAAAGTAGGCAGCTCAGGTAGCACTACATCAGTGGTATGTTCCTGGAAATTCATTTGTAGATTGAATTTCTATTTCAGACATATCGAAAATTGAACAAATACTAAAAGTAACTTCCAAATAAATTACAATAATTATTCTGAAAGTTAATGCACCATTTAGTTTTCACACTCCTGGCCATCCAAAATGCCACAAGGACGAATTTATTCCCATGATGACACAGATAATTGAAATTGATGCTAAATTATTGAAAATAGTCCTTTGTGAAATAATGAAGAGAAAATCAGTAACGTGTGTTGTTTCTCTATTATCTTTCAATACTCAAAAGTGCAATTAAACAGGAGAAGAAATTAATAGAAAGGAAGAGGAGATATTTAAGACCTAAAGAAAAATGGGATAAATTGACCCTCAAAGAGTTTTTTTAGAGTAGAGCTTTGTAAATAAATATACAAAGTAAGTGATTAATCTATTTTACCATTCTGATATTTTTTCTTAAGTTGCAAAGTACATATATTGTAAAATTGCTTAAATATATTACTTACAACTACATAATTTTAAGCTTGTCATGTTGACTATATTACTTTTAGCAGGTCACTCTTCATCTCTTAATGCATCATTGGAAATACTAATGCCTACGTCATTTAGAATAGGCGCCTGAGCCGTAATGTATTAGAAGCAGTTACTATTGTAATCATCATAGAAAAAATTTTCTTGTGCAATGACAAGGCAACTTAAACAGAAGTAGTTAAAATACAGTAAAAGAATCGGCTACTGAAGTTGCGTGATGAGCGTTTTTTATCCTGTTTCAGGTGTCTATTCTAAATGAACAGACTATAGTTGTCTCTACCGCTCCATGAAAGAAGAACTAGCAACACTTCTTCTACAATTCAGTATTTTAATTAATTGTTCAGCATTATGTTTTCTAGTTCTTAAGTTAGAAGAAATGTGCATCACTGTTAATAGTGAAAACTTGTCAAGGAAAGTATGCGAAAAAGAAATATGTCAGTTTAATTTTTAAAGTTGAGAAATTTAAAAAAAAATTTAATTTAACAACTCGAAATCATTTCAAACATTTAAAAAATTTAAAGAGACAAAAAATACAATGCTATGTTTTATTTTTCCTGCCTGTCAAACCATTAACACTATATTCACTACCACACCTATCTTAGGGTGTAACCAGCATTAAAATTTAAACAAAAAATCTCGATTATCTTAAAATTGAAACTTAATCTTCATACCCTTTCAAATCGCTCCCATGAAAGTTTTCTATACCTGGGTAATACCATTTCTGAAATCAGCAGCCTAGCCCTGAAAAGCAGAGTATCACTGATTAAAAACACAATTTCCAAATTATCTTCATAACTACCATAGAATAATGTACTGAACACCAGCAAATTTGCATAAATCAGGATGGAAATCAGGAATATTGACTACTTCAAAAGTATTTTTTGTGAATAACTTGTTTATATAAATACAAGAAAGATTTAGGAGAAATGTTTTTTAAGAATGTTTTAAAGCAAACAGACCCCATTCTACTTAGCAACATTATAGCATTGTCACAAAAACAATGCAACAAACCAGTAGGATATTTTTGGAAGTTGCCATAAAAGTTACAAAAATTGTTAGAAAAAAAACTTTTTGGATTAAAATTTTTAATTTTTAAAAAATAAAATTTTTTTTATTAAGGATCTCAAACCTTTTAAAAGACCTCCCCACACATCTTAAGGGACTGACACTAGAGTTTGCAATTCAGGCCTATAATGACATAAAGGTCTCGCAACATATTATGTTTAAAAAATAGACTAACATTTATATTTTATTTTCAGCAATGATTTCACCATTCTTTTGTTTTGTTTCCAATCAACAACCAAGAATTTTTTGTTTTATTGATGGGGAAACATTTTATGAACTATGACTATAGTAATAGTATGATTCCACTAAATTACATGGATGTTCTCAATAGTAGTTGAGTTTCTCAATCCCTTTAATGATTTCAGATTTAAAAGATATAATAACAGTATACAAATGGTAACACAATAAAAGCTAATTTTAAAACTCAAAATACATTCAACAAAGGAGACTTACCAGAGTGTAACATCTAGGCGCATGTCAAGTCGATAATACATCCTTTCTTGAGTTCTTAACATAACTCTGTGAAACCAGTCCATCAGCTCAGATAACTCATAACGATGAGGTCTAAATGCAACGAGAGGTAAGAATTTAATAAAATAATTATTTTTAATTGACATAAAAACAGGTAATAAAGCTAAATAGATTACCCAAAATTTAACATTTGAAATTGCAAAACATCTCAGGGTTAATTTATGTTTGGATATCCAACACTGAATCATCAGGGTTCATACAGAAGTTTATTAATATTAATAAATTAAGAATAAAGATTTAATTTAGAGATATTAAACTCAACTTCCCAGGGGCTAAACCTCGTTTGCAATATTATAAGTGGAATGATGTTTTTCTCAACTGAGAGCAGGGGCGTAGCCAGAGGGGGGGATTTGGGGATATATCCCCCCCCCGAAACTCAGAAAATTTCCTTTTTGACCATAGAAAACACACTAAAAATACCCCATATCCCCTCCCGAAATATCAACATCCCCCTCCAAAATTTTTTTCTGGCTACGTCACTGACTGAGAGCATAGAAATCGAGTATTGAAAACTATCTACTTATGAAAAGAGTAAGGACTTAAATAATTTATCAAAATAACTTTAAGGGTCCTTTTGTAAGGAATAGGGCAAACTAAGGAGTTACTAAGGAATTTTAAGGAGTGGTGCAAACCCTGGTGAATGGATTAACTTACCCAACAGCTTGGAAAGTGTGTCCAGATGCATCAGGGTCCATAATGGCTCTTATGATGCCCTTAGCCACGTCAGAGTGATAAACAGGTTGTTTAATAACTCCAACTCCTTTATTCCACAATGACATACATCTCCAGGTTCTCCTAGCTAAAAAATATGAAAGGTCACTAAAAGAAAAGAATGCTCCAAAAAGTCACTCGGTAAAAATAAGATAAAATAAAAACTCAGGAAGAAATTGTATTTTAGTCATTATATTATCTGTAAGAAAAGTGGGAGTAACGTTCTCATTAACTGGTATTTAGACAGTTTAAAAACTAACTAGTAGTAAATTGTTGGCAAGTTTTTGCTGCAGGAAGAGAAATTTGGTAAAAACAGTTCTGGCAAAGTTTTTGCTAATTTTTCTGGCAAAAATAACACTTTTTACCACACATATACATTTTTTCTTTATTTTACTTGTTTTAGAACAAGATACATAGTAGTATAAGCAAGATAAATTAATATCCTCAATATTTTTATGAAAATTTTTTTTCTAGATGTTGCAAGAAATTAAGATAACAGTGTTAAGTTTTAACCTGTACTGAAAAATGACTATCAAAAACATATTTTTGCTTTTCCCTTTTTTCCCGAATTTTCCGTAACACACAGAAGAACACAAACAGCCATATTCAGTCATCAGGGCTGGACTTAACAGCAGTTAAGGAAAGGAAAATTAACTGTTAATTTTTTAACTCTGATAGGTGGAATCCTTCTTTGACCTAGAATTTCACACTGAGGCTGATGACTGAAAATGGCTGTTAAACTCATAAAATGACAACATTAATAACTTAGTCTGAATTAATGCTGCAAGAAAATTAAGAGATAAAAACTAGAAACTATGTAAACATAAAAAGATGTGTTAACCTATCAATCTACATATAGAAAGGAATTCAAATAAGACAAATCTTTAAATTATAATATAAATTAATTTTCACCACATTACAAAAACAAACAACATTTCACAAATTGCTAAACTTTCATTATCATCCTAATATAAAAATTACAGCATTCAGTTAAGCAAATTTAGGTTTTTACCAGTTTGTGCCGGTTTTTAGAAGTTATTGCCAGGTTTTACCGTTGAATTGGAACAAATACCTCTTTGCCGACAAAATGTCCAACCCTGATTTTGAAAAAAAAGGCTTCCTACCCATTTCTTTGATAAAATATAGATGGCAAACTGTGCAAATTAGGATAAAATTGAAAAACGACGTTTGATTTGCACATAATTTACTAAAAGATATTAAAACCAGACATGTTTCGTGGGTATACTGAACCCTCTTCGTCAGTGAAATGACGATGTTACGATCACATCGTCATTTCACCGACGAAGAGGGTTCAGTATACCCTCGAAACATGTCTGGTTTTAATATCTTTTAATAAATTATGTGCAAATCAAACGTCGTTTTTCAATTTTATCATTTCTTTGATGTTTAAGCTTTTTAAGACTATTTTGCTCTCTTAATAAACTTTGATTATAAATTGTACAACAGCATGAAACAAAGAAGATTTCTTATTTCTGAAAAGTGTCTGTACAAATATGTGTCAAATTATAAAGTAACAAAGATATAAAAGTACATACTCTGGTTCATATAGTAATTCAAGAATCGGTCCATTTGACCCCATATGTCAGCAGGTCGAAAGATAATGGCATCAGGAAATTCTTGACGAACAGCTTGTTCCCCTTCCCACTAAAATGTAAAGAAATAATGATATTTTTAAAAAGAAAAATATCATAATTTAACAAAGTTTTAGTTAAAAAATAAAACAAAAGGATAATACTAAAATTTTCAAGAGAAGATGAAATAAGATTCAGCTTGGTTAAGTTATACTGCCTTTACATGTGACTGGTGTGAATATTCTAATAAAAACAATGTTAGCAGGGATCTGCATAGGTTTTTTTAAAAGGTATATACCTAGTTTGTGAAAGTTTAGTAATAAATTGGGGAAAAAATTTCCACAAATTTGTGAAGATTAAAGTGCAAAACCAACATAAAAACATGTATATAACTTTTTAAACAACAAAAATTCAAGAAAATTTAGTCAACTGGAACATGGCTAAAAATTTACAATGAAAAGAATGTAGCTTATTAGAAAAATTCCTTTTTAAAAATGTTCCCTTTTTTTCCAAACATTGAATTTGTGATAAGACCAATTTATCAAAAGGTAAATTTGTGAAAGCACAGTAGTAAATTGCTCTGACCAGACCACCACCCCCAAACCTTCTTCTTTTAATGTTCTTCTTGTACAAGTTTCAATACTTAACTTTACATTTAAAGTGTTAAAATAGTCTAATTTCTTTTTTATAATCTTAGACCATATCATTTAAATTGTTCGAATATGAATAACCATTTTTTTAATATTTCTAAATAAAATGTCATTTAACCATAAACAGTAATAAACAAAGCAAATTTAACCAATTCATATATATTTAATGTAATACTACCAGTTCTAATAATGCCTTACTTTTGTGGCATAAAACGTAGATCCTTTCTTTAAAATAATAGGATCTGGCTTTTCACAAGCATTTAAAGCCGACACATGAAGCAAGGTTTCTACGCCCAGTTCCTTTGCGATACGGGCAATTTTGCGAGGTCCTTCTACATGCACATCATGTAAAGAGAAATTTCTAAAGCAGAAAATGCAAAAATTTTATACAGACTCGCATGTTTAAAATAAAGTATGGAATTTTAAAACATTCATTATTTAATTAGATAAAAGTTACAAGGTCACTAATAAGGAAATATAATAACTTTTTAAACATTTTTAATAATAAATTAAACTTTTAAATTAGTAACGTAAAAAGATAAAGATTTTGACAGTGATTAGTAAAAGTTAGCAGTTAAAACAATAATCCCCTAATTTACCTCTTATAATGTAGTTTAAATATATTAATATGCAACCCTATAACCATATAAATTTAGTTAATGTAATGCTATGAAAGGGTAATAAAGAATAAAAAAGGGGTTTAAAGAATAAAAAAAACTTTATAAATGATATTAAAGAAAGCAGAATACAATGAATCTTTATATATGCTTCAAAACCTAAAGAAAACGTCATTATTATTTTAACTAGATTATTTAATTTAGCACATTTTTAAAGATAGAAAACTTCAACATATCAATCCTAATTTTCTACAGAATAAAATACACTCACGGTGTTGCATGCTCACGGCCAATTAAATTGACAACAACATTTGAATGTCTCATTGCTTTGTACAACGAGTCTTCATCTTTTAGGTGGAAATGCTGGAATTATGAGAGTAAGTGAGACTTTGCAAAGTAATGTTAGAATACACACAGTTTAGGATATGATATTTTTTACCGTAAAAAGTACTTGACCTAAATCTCCAGCAACTTTTAAGTGTGTAATATTATAGGGATCAGTTCTGTAAGGTATAATTATTTGGGTGCCAGTCTTACCTATGAAATAAAAAATATAGAATGAGGAGAATTGTTCAAAAAATTTAAAACTTTTGGAAGTCCTCCCCAATTTTTTTTAAGTAACTGTGAATTAGTGTTTTTTACACATTTAAAAAACTTTCAAACTTTTTTGGGTTTGCAGAGTTAGAGCTTTTTTTATTCAATTCTGTTATCAGTCCAGCTAAATATTGCCAAGTGGCTTTGGTCACCAATACTCAAAACTGCACCAAATTTTATTAAAATAATTATGTTTTTAAGTAGGTTAGTTTGCAATTTTTGGTAGTATTTTTTATCTCTAGTGACAAAGCAGCTTAGCAATATTTTATGGAACAGATAACAGAATAAATTTGGTGCCGTAGGTATGCCCAGGTAGCCTATATAAAAAACTCCACTGTAAGATAACTAATACATTTTTAGACCAACTCCTTAAATTTATAAACTTTAATCTTTAAACACATATCTAACTGAATATATTATCACAATTCGCTCTCCTTTCAAGAACGTTATATTCCAAAAAAAAACAATTTTTAGCTATGACTGTTTTTAGAAAGCTTTGAAAATGTAGTATAGTCCTGCAAAATCACCATATCTTTAGGATGCATAGTAAAACTTTTATCATGTTGTTTAATATTTATTTGTAATATATTTCAATGTAATTTTAAACTTTCAAATCACTCTCCTGAAAAATAAGGGTTTTTGAGGTATGACGCTTTTGAAAGGAGTGAGCGAATTGTTTTTAAAAGAGGCAAATTATCTCTCCTTAAAAAATTTGTTTGGTAATTAAAAATAGGGTTCTTAAGTATTATCCCGTCAACCGTACCGCTGAATCCGAAAATGGTGAACAACACATTTACTTTTCTATGGCTGTGCCGCTGAATTTGACAGTCACGGAACGGTCAATGGGATAATACGTATGTACCAAAAATAAAAACACAAAAACTGACTAGTATATTGTAAGACTCTTCTATCATATTAACGGTTACATTTTATACATTAAAGAATAACACATATGGATAATATATAGAACATCATAACGTTTAGTTTATGACACTTACCAAGCTGATTTACCAAAGCTCTACCTAAAAATCCGCTAGCACCAAATACTGTAGCGATTTTTCCATTGAAGGATGACCGTCCACCAGTTCCTTTTCTTAAGGTATTAAGGTCGGACTTGACCTTCGGAAATTTTCTCTCTTCAGTTCGTTCTGCTTCAGTAACATCACTACTGGAATTTCGGATAGGTAGCTGACGAAGGTACACACATTGAACAGGGGAGAGGGCTAAGACAGATAGAATAATAAGTTGGATAAAATAAAGGTTAAGAGGCCTAGAGGTTATAGTATCTAACTTGAAAGCTATATTATGAGGTGCAAATTCCCATCCTAGCATGGATGTTATTTTTGTCTCTGTGTTGATGAATAAATAGGGGTTGCCTATAAACAGGGGTTGTACAAGTGAATATACAGTAAACTCCCGTTAGTATGCCGTTCAAGGGGATTTGTGAAAATGTCGTAATTAGCGGTACAGCGCTATATGTCGAATTGGAGGAGAGGGGGAGAATTTCCAAGAAATTCAGGGAGTGTTCTGATTTGTCACAGGACAACCCACGTGCCCTGCAAGACACTGGCCATTTTTTCATCATACATTATTTGAAAGGAACTCGATGACGCAATAACCGGGATTTTTCTTCGGGGGACTGGAGAAAAGCATCGAAATATACGGGAAGTCGTAATAAGCGGGGGCGCTATAAGCGGATAGTTATTAATGATAAAAGGCCAGAGAAAAACCGTCCAGGGACCAGAGAAAAACGTCGTAATATGCGGGACGCCACACTAAGCCGGGGTGTACTAATGAGAGTTTACTGTATGTAGTATGGGTAATATGTAGTATGGATAAATACCTTATCTCAATGGCCTCAGGTGCTGGATAATTCTAATTAAATAATATGGATGAAGGAATCTAAAGGTAAATCCAAACAATCCCTGCCTTGGCGACATTTGGTGCTGTCAATGGCATTTATTGGTGAGTAAGCAATTCAACTACTATTGAACTGTTGACCAAATCCACTATCCTGCATTTTTTGGTGCAGGCCTGGATTCTTTGGATGAACTGAATCTAAATATCTGCCCTAGGCTATTACTGTGTTAGGAATTTATTGATGGATGAAGCCAAAACAAGATGTTAAAAGATAAAAATATTGGTCTGGCCTAAAAAGTGCTTCTTTGAGAAATCCAATGAAAATGGGCCTTGTTCAACGTAGTGAATTTTGGCAACCCAGTTCTATAGAAGTTGAATGCTAAACAGCATTGTCCAGTTTGTTTGTATTAACCAGTGATTTTTGTCTTATATAAAAATTTAAATACAGTAACGGACCCTTTAACCGGCAAGCTCGGGGCCGACATCATCCCGGACTTCGGGTCCGTTCCTGAAAAAACGCCATTAAAGACGCAGCTGCTTTCGTAAAACCAAAATACCTGCAGAAACGATATAGTCCGTTCCAATCGTAACGTAACGGATCCAGCAAAAAAAAACTTCCGGCAAAGCACGTGGGTCGTCGCGGCAAGAGCCAATAGCGAGGCAGCAGCCGATTTTGGAATGGCCGTTTAAGCGCGGGGACGATACGATTCGGCCCGCGCCGAATCGTCCCATTCCGCACCGAGACGATGTCGCAAAAGGCACGCTCAACCATTGTGCGTCGTAACAGCATTTATTCACTAAAAATTCTTCAAAATATAAAAAAAACAAATTCTAAACGAGTGCCGGGTTTTGGGTCCTTCCGGATTTTGGGTTCCCGGATAAAGGGTCCGTTACTGTACTTAAACACAGACTTGGATATTGTAGAAGCACACGTGGACGCCAAGAGTTTTAGAATTTCTCAGAAAATATTTTTAATTTTTGATAAATAAATAGATATTTTCTTATTGTTGTTGCTTATGAAGCATTATTAAAGTATTTAAGTAAACAAGTGCAGCAGAGCAAAATTCCTGCGACCTCCAAACAGCAGCATCCAGAGCGAAAAGAAATGGCAAGGCGCAAAAAAGCATTGAGAATGGCTAAATTAAATTAAAACAAGCGAGGTCCAATCATTTTCAAATTTCAAACCACTAAATTTTGATAAGGAACTGTCAATCCCAAGGACACAGCATCGATAGGCTTGGAGGAGGCGGGGCTAAGAAGCGATAAGAGAGCAGCAGGGTAGCCATGGAGAAACCGGTGGGGTCGGAGATCCTCTAAGAGAGAGAGGTACCAGAAACCAATCACTATCTTCAAAATTTGGTGACGAAAATCTACAGGCCGGATTCCCTTCATTAGCCTTGTCATTATGTTTTGAGACAAAATAGGGGGAATGCTTAAGGATTACAAATTGTATAACAAAGTAAGAATTCACTGAAAAATGACTCATTTATGTTATTTTTAAGATCAAATCAATAAATAATAATTTATTAAAAGTACTTAAAGGTAGAAAATGCTATTATTTTCTACATGATACTTTTTTCAACCATGTAACCAATTCTCAACTTAAAAAATGCACCTTTGTGGAGCTAGGGCATAGGAACCTTTAGTAAAACTCATCTTTTTTGATACCATAGTAAAGTTTGATTAGATACCCCGCAGAAATATTCAGAACAAAAATATATTTTAAACAAGAATCAAAGAGGTATATCAAAATTTTAAAATGAAATCTTACAAGTTTTAGACAAACGTTGGAACATCACGGCCATAGTGTTTTAGTGTTTATGTTTTCGTTTTCATGATGTCCTTCTCACCTGTAAAGTTTAGTGAACTAAGCTGTATGCTGTGTACATGAAATAATCCGAGTTTTGTAAGAGTCGTCTTTTAAGAAGCAATAATATTTAAATTTTCTCGTATGAAAATTTAATTAAAACTTATTTGGCTATTTAAAACAGTATATGATATAATTTTGTTATACTTAATTATTTACCTTTCAGAATTAAAGAAGATCAGACTGACAGGAGCAGTTATTAAACAACTAAACTCTCATTCTTTTCTTCATCTTCAATCATGTCGTGCAGTTTGTAACGCCACGCGTTTGATCTTATTAGGTTATAATTATTCCGAAATAAAATAGTTTTCTGTAAGTATATAAATTTAGTTACCACACTTTATTAATAATTAAAGTATTTTATTTGTGTGAATACATGCGTTGGTAATTACGGATGAATGAGTATAATATTGCACGTGGCGGCTATGTGTGAAATAAGCCTAAGCGTTGCTTTCGGCTTAGGGTATCAAAAATAACTATTATTCATTTGTGTAATTGACTCCTTTAATTTTAAGCATTTTTGAAAATGATTGCGTTATGTATCCGAGTTGCTGTTGGTAGAAATGCTCAACTATTCGTATGTGATCCATTTTGTAAAGTACAATGCCTTTTCCTTAACTACCTGAAGTATTCATTTTACTCATTATATAATTACAAATTGTGTGCCAAAGTGGCTTTTTCATTTAACGAAAGGGTTACGTATTATCTCGTCGGCCGTCAAATTCAGTGGCACTGTATGAGATTTGCTTATGTTCTTCGTATTCAGCTGCACGGCCGACGGGATGGCACGTAGGAAGCAGTAATAGCGAAAGTTGTGTTTTGTTTACAAGATGTTTGATCTCTTAATGATTCTATTAATGTTATTTTAGGTAAAAAATGCCAAGATTACCCACTGTTCAGCGCAAGACTTATGTCACTCCTCGACGTCCTTTTGAGAAAGAACGTCTAGATCAAGAATTAAAGTTCATTGGTATTATGCTTGTTTATTTTCTTCATGTGAACTTGTGTAATTTTCAGGTTCAATTTTGTTATTTGTCCCATTAAATATTGCTATGGTTGCCATAGAATAGAAATATTTACAAAAGTTGCAAACCATTTGAATAAACCTAATTGCATCAATGACCCATAAAAATTTGGCAACCAAAACAATTTTGCAATATCTACAACAGATAACAGAATTGAACTTATTTATAAAGTTGATGAATGATCTTATTGCATGAAATCAAGGAACATCTTTTGTAAGCTCTTCACGGCAACTGTTGTTCATTTGAGGATCAGAATTTTGTGAAGGGTCCGTTTTCGGCCCCAATTTCCTTCTAGATGCACCCCTGTTGAATGAAATGGGGGCATACTAGGAATGGCTATGTTATAAAGGGATGATGACTATTGTTGAATTTATTTCATAATAGATCTGTTTCAATTTTTCTTTTCTTGCACCATAAAACTAATGAAATCAACTTCTCTTTCCATCTCAAAGATAAATCAGATTCCTCCTATTACAATTCTATAAAAGCTGCTATACTAAAAAAATTTTAATGGGTTCATTAATTAGAGATATTAGTTAACAGATCTATATCGAAAGAATAAGAAGTAGAACATAAGGGTGTCTCAAAAAAAGCCTTTTTTCGAAAAACCTCGCTCCCCAGGGCTTTTCCCATTCCTTTTGGTCCCAAAAGATAGTGTGTGAAGTTTTAGCCCCCTAAGTTAACTCTAGGGTTTGCCTGTAGAGCCCCAAAGTTTGAAAAAAGTGGAAAAAATGACAAATTTTCGGAATTTTTTAAAATTATGTTTAAGATTGATAATGCTAATAAAACTAGTTCAAATGCGTCTATAGGACTTATTTAGATGGAATATATTTATTTATGTGTATTAACTGTATCTTATAGCCCCTATAATTTAAGATTAAAACGTACTACTTCGGGACGTTGCACACGCCAAAGCTTATAATGCACTACCGGTGGACGAAATTAATTAAATCCGAATTTCTTCGAACGAACTCCCTCAAATGATGCCATTTGGGGCTAAAATGATATTATAAATTATAAAAACCAGTGAAATAACAGTTTTGAGCCCTTCCACTGAGCTTTTAATGTAAAAAGTGCTTTTCTTCAAAATTTCTCGTTTCCAGCTGATGAAACCCAAAACTTATACTAAAAAAGGGGTTTGCTGAACTTTTTTAGATACCAAACATTGGAACCTTTATAGGGGTTTCATTTTTTCAAGTATAATTAAATTTTAAACAACACAGATCGGAAATGACATGAATATTTTCTATACCTGACGTGAAAATCGATTTTCTTTTTTCAAAGTTAGGAAAATAGTTTAATACTTGTGAATCTTGGTTGAAATGTTAAAGAATGAAGTTTTTAATTAAAACCAGTAGCGGATTTCTAAATAGGCTAGCTAGGCTATAGCCTACGGCGGCAAATTTTTGACGGGATAATTTTTTTCTGTATAGAAAAAGGAGAGGAGAAACGAAACACTAACATAAGCTCCGACGAGAACGTCCTTTCAAAAAAGCAATTCTGTGGTTTACAAGGAACTGTTCTATTTGTTACCCTAAGGGTCTCAAAATGAGCTAAAACACTATACTACTTTAAGGGGCAATTTTTAAAAAACGTCTGGAACAAGAAGCTTTTCCCTTTTGGTGCTCTCTCCTCTCCATGGAGTTTGAAAGTAGATTAACACAAGTTTGGAAGGAGTTTCCAAAAATATTTTCTGGGGAGGACCTCTGGCCCCCGTTGGACATTTTTAAAAACTTTTCCCCCAGAAAATTCTGTGGTGTTCAAGGATCTGTGAAGGAGGTTTTGTGTGGTTTTAAAGTTAAGGGCAGGGCCGTATCCAAGGGGGTGTTGGGGGTTCAACCCCCCCCCCCCCCCCCCCCCCCCCCCCCGAAATTTGGCATCAATTTTTTACTTAATGTTTTTCCTTAAAAATTAGCCTTAAAATGCACAAAACCCCTACTTTTAGGGTTCAAAATTTTTCTTGGGGAGAACCTCCAATCCCCCTTGAAATTTCGAAATATATTTTATAACAGTCGTTCCGTGAAAATATTGGGACTTACAAAGAGAGGTCCTCTTCGGGTTAGTCTAAATATGAGTGAAATCATAAAGGGGCCGTGAGTTAGGAGTTCTACTCATCACAGTAGCGCAGAGCCGTGCTAAGGGGCGGCCGCCCCGGGCGCCAAATTCCCTAAAGGGCGCCAAATTCATGTTTGAGAACTGTTTTTTTTGTATGAGTTGTTACTATTAAAAATGTATTCCTGATTTCGTTTTGCCTTCCACTTGAGGATCAGGAAGTGAATAGAACCATAGAACACGGACACTCACACGCCTTTTGGGAGAGACGCCATGGGGGTCGCCTGTTTGCGTCTCCAGTTGCGATGAGTAAAAGAAGACTTTTTGTTTGGTAAACGCCAGATGTGTCCTTTTCCTGTCTTCGGTTGCAATGTTGCTTTAAGACACAGTAGGGGTGACGAATGACAGAGAATGGGGTAAGACCTGTGAAAGATTTATGGACCAGACGGACTAGGAAGGTTTTGTTCTGCCTGGGGCTAACTTCAAAGGGGGCGCTGTTGTGATAATAAACATTTCAGGTTTCTTGACCAAAGAATTCCACGAAAATCTTGAGTGCTCAGGGATGGAAAGCTCGTTCAATTAGTTCCATGCCACCTGCTCAAAGGGGTCATAAGTAAATCGAAGATAAAGGATTCCGCTTCTTGAGCTCTTCATCAGCTATTGGTTCATTCTACGAAAAACTAATCCTGTGTATTCGGGGGTTGGTTTTCATCCCCTTTCATTGAATGTGTTCACGATACCGCTTCCATACAAGCTCTGTTTTGCTTCTCAATTGGCAGTATAGAAGAGTTTAGCCTTGAACAGAGGGAGACCTTCTAAATTTGTGTATTGTAAGTTCAAAAATACAAATTGGAACATCGTTTTCTGGTAAGTTCCTATTTGTTTTTCGTATTTTATTATATTAATCAATAAATTTCATAAAAATAATTGGATATTCATACTTGCCAACATTAAGGTTTGTCCGTAAAATGTTCGGATTTTTGTTTAGTTTACGGTCTTACTGATGGATCGGAAATTTCTGCCGTTATTGCGTTTCTTTTCACTTCAAAATCAGATTCCTCTGAATCCCTGTCCATTTGATTTTCACAATTGAATCGTTTATTTCAGAAACAAGTTAAACCCCATTGGATTAACACAGCGTCTAACTTGTTTCTGAAATAAACGGTTCAATTTTGGTCTTTTTATTAAATTAATTTTAGACTTTTTTGTAAGTCTTGGATTCGTCTCAAGTCTCCTGAGTCTTGATGGGCACTCTCCGGGTAAGTTTGCCTTATTGCAATGCGAAAAGAACAACTTAACCCAGATTCCCAGATAAGACCCTGAAAGATGCTTCGATGCATGAAACTTGTTTTCAATCAATGTTTCATAGCATTTCCCTTAGTAAATTGTTGTAAAATCATTTCTAGTAAATGTTATCATAAATGATCGCTTGTATCAACTTTAGTTGATACAAGCGATCATTTATGATAACATATACTAGAAACTAGATGAAAGAAAATATTTGTTTATTTCTTAGAAACTATTGCAGATTTTTAATTATATTTTATGCAATTTTACATACTGTTTTATAATTTCAATTGTTTTCTTGAGTTAAAACATTAATTTCGAGGATCAAATTTTTTTAAAAAGGAAAATTCTGGTAGAGAACCCCCAATCCCCAAAATTTGGCGTTGGTTTTAGGTAGTGTTTTTCTCATTAAAAATTCTGATGCCTAAATGGGTGCCTACTTTAGGTGTTTCCCCAAAGTGTGTCGAAATAAAAAAGACTTCCAGTTCCCCTCCAAAATTTTACGTCTATTTATGATTATTTTCCTTTAAAATTCAGTTATTTTTATGGTCTCAAAATGAACTAAAACACTTTTTTCCAAGACATTTTTCAAAATTTTTTCGGGGGAGACCCCCAGATTTACTTAAACTCACATAAAAAAAATTTCGACAATTTGTGCAACACATTCAAGAGCTTCTTTCTAGTGATTAAAAGTGTAACGCATAAATAATGGTACTCGTTAGGGGTACATTAACGTTAAAAATGTTGAGTCAATCCCCCCGAAACAAAAGTCTGGTTCTAGCCCTAAAATTTTCCCACAAAAAAATTGGACATAAAAGGGGTGGTTTCAAAAATAAAGGGGGCGCCAATGAGCCGTCTTCGCCCCGGGCGCCGTTTTACCACTGCACGGCTCTGCAGTAGCGGATCCAGGGGGGCTAGGGGACTTTAGCTCCCCTCCCCAAAAGTAATAAGAACTAATTGTGAGAAGGAGGGGAAGTGGGAACTCAGGGGGGTAAAAAAAGGAAAAAGCGACTCTGAAACGAGTTAAAATCCTGTTTTTAGGGTCAAATTTCCAGAAATTTTCTGGCGGACGACCCCCAGACCCCTCTTTGGAATTTTGAACCCTATTATTTACCACTTTTCTGTAACAACTTCGTCGAAATACAAAAATCCTACCAAAATGTAAATTTAATTCTTGAAAATGTATGTCTGAAATCCAATCCGGATAAGGTGTACCAAAACGAGTTGAAAATCTGCTTTTTATACTTAAATTTCCAAAATTTTTCTGGGGGATTCTGGGGGATATAGACGATTTTAATATTAAAAATGTCCAGCCCCCCAATACCAAATCCTGGATCCGCCGCTGTTTTCTTACCTAGGTCACCAACAAAATCGAAATAAAGTTTCAAGACATTTTTTTCCAACACCCTTGAAAAAAAGTCTAGTTAAGGCCCTGTGTAATACCTCGTTCGCACTACGCGAGTTTAGGGCCCTTAAAGCATTGCGCACTTTCCCGATAGGGCCCTTTCGTACAAACGGCGTTCGCACTTATTTAAGGGGCGAGCGAGCCCCTTCCTTTGTAAATAAGGTAAATACTAACCGCACAGTTTGCGAAATTCGCAGAAATTTAGACCAATTTTTTCGTAGATAATTATTTTCCTCTTATTTGGTTTTACGCTTAATTTTGCCTTTTTTAAAAGCTTAAGGAGACCAGTGTCTCCCACAGTTTCCTTGCCATCTTCCAAAAAAATTAAAAATATGTAATTGAAGATCAAAAGATTCACATAGAATAATTGCTATTAATTTAAATATTAACGGGAATAAAAATTTTCTTCGTTCATTTTTAAAGGGGATTTGATTTATTCTTAAACCAAAAAAGTGGAAAATGCAAGTGTATAATTATTTATATGTGAATGCGACAGGTGGCGCCAGGGGCAGACATCTGAAAATGCATGAAAAAAACGTTGTCATAGCATTAATATGACTATACGTGTTCAATTGACAAAATACATTGACAAAAGAAACAAGAATTATCAAAATTAAATCCAAAATTTAGTAAAAATACTTTAAACGCTTTTTTCACTACCACAGGCGCCGCCATCTTTGTTATCTGAAAAGACCCTTTAAGATGGATAGGGCGATTTTCGACCACACTTTAGTATGGGGCGCTTCTGGCTCGGCTAAAGGGTGTTTCGACGCCGAAAGTGGGCGGAGCTTAAGTTTTAGGGCCCTAAACTCGCGTAGTGCGAACGGGGTATAAGGGTCTCAAAATGAGCTGAAACACTTCTTAAAGAAGCAAGTTTTCAAAAATTTTCTGGGGGTTACCCCAGACCGCACATTTTTACTGAGAGCTTACATTGTAAAATTGTAATATTTCGTGTAAAACATTACTTTTAAGTGATCTAACACTTCAGGTATAAATCACTTGGGACCTTAAGAAGATGTTCAGACGTTCAGTTAGACAGCTTCCCCCCCTAAAAAAAAATAAGAAACCAAAAGTCATGTCATAGCGTGTACCAAACCCCCTTAAAATCTATGACCCCCAACCAAAAACTGAAATGACACCCCTGTTTAGTTTTGTAAGATGTATAGCATATAGGCGGCAAATTTTGGTTCAGCCTATAGGCGGCACATTTGGAAATCCGCCACTGATTAAAACTTTCCCCTAATACGTTAAAAGGAAGTAATTTTTCAAACTTAAAAAAAGAAAATAGATTTTCACGTCTGGTATAGGAAATATTCATGTCATTTCCGATCTGTGCGCTATAAAATTTAATTTTACTTATTAAAAATGAAACCCCTATAAAGATTTCAAAGTTTGGTACCTAAAAAGTACAAAAACTCCTTTTTTAGTATATATTTTGGGTTTTATCAGCTGGAAACGAGAAATTTTTAAGAAAAACACTTTTTTCATTAAAAGCTCAGTGGAAGGGCCAAAAACTGTTATTTCACTGGTTTTTATAGTTTATAATATCATTTTAGCCCCAAATGGCATCATTTGAGGGAGTTCCTTCGAAGAAATTCGGATTGAATTGATTTCGTCCATCGGTAGTGCATTATAAGCTTTGGCGAGTGCAACGTCCCTAAGTAGTACGTTTTAATCTTAAATTATAGAGGCTATAGGCAGGGTTGGCCAGTTTAAACCATGGTTTTTTTTACCAAAAAAACCACTTGGTTTTTTTGGTTTTTTTAGAAATAAAATATTGTCAGGATTTTTTAAAGAAAGTGTTATTAAGTATAATCTTTTGCACAAAATTAAAAGGTCAGATTTATAAAAAAATTGACATTTTAAGGTGATTAAAAATCAGAAATCTTTTAATTTAATGGTTTTAATTATTGAATTCTAGGGCTGGGCGATATATAAATTTCTTAAATCGATTTATAGTTCATCTTAAAATCCGATAGTTATAAATCGATTTAATTCGGGTAATATTAATCCAAATTTTAATTATTAAATTTATTAATTATTTCTTGGATCAGCTGTAATGCAAGTGAATGAAAAACTAAAACGAAACTGATTCAATGAAATTACTAATAGTTCTAATGAAAATTGCGCCATATAGATGGCGCAGTAGTTTCGATTCTCAAAGTCAGTTGAAAAGAAAACATACTTTTTCAATCCAATTCAATCTTCTCATTAATTTTGTAAAACAATTACAAATCATTAAAATGATAATCTACACAGCAATCCCTTTGCTCAAGATGAAGTATTTTTTTAACAACAAGTATTAAAATAATAAAAAAGGTCCGTCAGAATGCATGTCTATCAGTAATCGCAGCTCGTTTAACGAAATTATTCTTTCCCAATCCTTTTTAATCTTCTCATTAATTATGTAAAACAATTACAAATCATTAAAATGATAATCTACACAGCAATCCCTTTGCTCAAGATGAAGTATTTTTTTAACAACAAGTATTAAAATAATAAAAAGGGTCCGTCAGAATGCATGTCTATCAGTAATCGCAGCTCGTTTAACGAAATTATTCTTTCCCAATCCTTTTTAATCTTCTCATTAATTATGTAAAACAATTACAAATCATTAAAATGATAATCTACACAGCAATCCCTTTGCTCAAGATGAAGTATTTTTTTAACAACAAGTATTAAAATAATAAAAAGGTGCCGTCAGAAATAAATGCATGTCTATCAGTAATCAGAGCTCGTTTAACGAAATTCTTCTTTTCGCAATCCTTTTTAATCGTCGAAACTTTTAATGGAGTATCTAAATATTAAAAGATTATTATAACCTAAGAATATGAAAACACAAATATTTTTCAATTATGTACAATAAATTTTGTTAATAATCATCATAAACATAGTGATTAAGACAATTCCGGAACCCGGAATAGTATCAGTTATCGCAGCTGATCTACGAGTATCATCAGAAAACAGAAATATCGGTTTAAGTAGAGATGGAAAATTTCCGGAAATTTTGGGAAGGCGGAAAAAAACAGGGAAAAAACCGGTTTTTTTTCCGGAAAAATTGGAAAAGTCGGAAAAATTGACCTTTTTTGCATAGAAAATAGTGGTTTTTGAATACATATTCTTTTAGAAGCTAAATAATCATTCGTTGTATAAAAATCATTGGTCATTATATATTATAAGTTATTAAATCATTAAAAATAATTCTTCCAAAACAAAAATATGCAGCATTTTACGAGTAATTTTAAAACAAAAAAATACAGTTTTTATAACTATAAAATAATATATGCAATATAAATATAAAGCATGTGATTGTAATAAATAACATTAATTTAATATTTATTTATTAAACATAAAGTACTTTTAATGAATTAATTTTGTACATACAACATGATCCAATAACAAATAACAGATGTTTGCTATAATATTTACCATTAATATACATAATCAGGGCCGTATTTAGGCACGTGCAACATGTGCTGTAGCACAGGGCGGCAAAATTTTGGGGGGCGGCAGATAACACCAATTCAAAATGTTACACACTATACAATTTTGAAAAAAATGTACCACACAGTTTTCACATGAAAGGTCAAAAATGAGTGAATTCCCAGTTTTCTAGAGGCATATTTTTAAAAAATTTCTGGGGACCCCAGACCCCCAAAAGAATTCATTATGAGAGGGAAAACAGGAGAATTTCACCATTTCTGAGAAAGGTGAGTGAAATTTTGACAGTCAAAGGGAGTTAAAAGAGAGTCAAATGGGAGGGGGCATTTACTTGAAACAGAAAATGAAATAGGGGCGGCAATAAATCGATATGCACAGGGCAGCAAAAACCCTAAATACGGGCCTGTACATAATTGAGGGTCGCGCCCGATTCACCGAAATCCATAAGACCGAAGTGCCTCTTTCCCGAACGCCACATGACCGAAAGACTCTTGCTCGAACGGGACGTTTGACCGAATGGGATGCTTGACAGACAGGACCTTTGACCGAACGGGACGTTTGACCGACAGGACTTTTGACCGAACGGGACGATTGACCGACAGGACTTTTGACCGAACGGGATGTTTGACCGAATGTGACGTTTGACCGAACGGGACGTTTGACCGAACATGACGTTTGACCGAACGGGACGTTTGACCAACAGGACTTTTGACCGAATGGGACATTTGCCTGACAGCTCATTTTGGTCTCTTATTTTTATGAGCATTTTATTTCTGTTTCATGTTACTTGACCACTTGTCAAGATTGCGCTATGTGGCTAATGGTCGTTTTAAAATAAATGTTGGGGTTGCTAATTGATATTTTGAATTTTCTGTTGTTATAACATGTCCCTTTGGTTCTGGCTGACCATTGGTCAGTCCGATCAACTTTTTGCTACTTCTATGTTTTGGTACTAAAGTAGGTCATGTGGTGGCTCAAACCAATTGGCCTGACACGCCCAACATTACGGTCTTGACCACGGGTCAATATCTCTTGACAAGTGGTCAATTTAATTTTTATCGCTCTTTCCAGATTTTTGACAATAGAGAGAAAAACTGGATTGACCACTGGTCAAGAGATATTGACCCATGGTCAAGACCAAAATGTTGGGTGTGTCAGGCCGTTTGGTTCGAGCTATCACATGCATGACCTACTTTAGTACCAAAGCATAGAAGTAGCAAAAAGTGGATCATACTGACCAATGGTCAGCCAGAACCAAAGAGTCATGTTACAACAGGGAATTCAAAGTATCAATTACCAACTCCACCATTTATTTCTAAACGACTCTGAGCCACATAGTGCAATCTTGACCAATGGTCAAGCAACATGAAACTGAAATAGAATGTACAAACATGTTAAAAATAAGAGACCAAAAAGAGCTGTCGGGACCAAACGTCCCGTTCGGTCAAACGTCCCATTCGGTCAAACATCCCGTTCGGTCAAAAGTCCTGTTCGGTCAAACGTCCCATTCGGTCAAACATCCCGTTCGGTCAAACGTCCCATTCGGTCAAACATCCCGTTCGGTCAAACGTCCCATTCGGTCAAACGTCCCGTTCGGTCAAAAGTCCTGTCGGTCAATCGTCCCGTTCGGTAAAAAGTCCTGTCGGTCAAACGTCCCGTTCAGTCAAAAGTCCTGTCGGTCAAACATCCCGTTCGGGCAAACGTCCCGTTCGAGCAAGTAGTCTTTCGGTCATTTGGCGTTCGGGAAAGAGGCACTTCGGTCTTATGGATTTCGGTCAAACGAGACACACCCCATAATTGATCCTAACCTTTTTCACATAATCATTGCAATTATGTTTTCTTAGAAAGGTTGAGAAGTTTTAATTAAATTCTGCCAATTTAAAAAAAAATGCTGAAGTCATTATATAAAAAATAAAAAAATCATTCATTGTTTTGTTTAAATATTTTTGGAACTTATTTTTTATTTAATTTTCATGATATTAATGTGTTCATTGTTCAATAAATACTCATACACCATTAGTATTATTTAAGCAACCCCGTAAAAAGCCTCCAATAATCCCAAACTTTGAAATCTGATCTAAATTTTTTTAAAAAGAGAAACTTGAAGAAGTAGTAAGTCATTTCATATGCTTATGATTGTTAGACAATCTGATTTAATGGTTAAAATATTTTTAAAGTGCTGCATTTTATGATTAATATAGTATAAGAATACCAAATTTATATATATAATATTCTTCTAATCCTAATTGGTATTATTGATATTAATTTGCATTGCATAATTATTTTTGTTTTTAGAGAGTAAAATAAATAACACTTGGATGTTAAAATAATTTATCTTGCAGCTTACTTTTTCCAAATTTGTGTTTTCATGTGAAATATTGAGTATAAAAAAATATCAAACGAGAAAACATTATAATGTGAATGTAGAAAATTTTTAAATGCATACAAACTTAAAAATTTTTAACATTTCCCGAGTGGAATCCAACTTTTTTGGGAAAAAATGTTTATTATATGGTTAAAACTTAATTTTTAAGTACTTTATTGTATAAGAATATCATCTAAATAATATTTTAATTGATATTGGTTAATATTTAAATTCTAAATAAAGAATTTTAAATTAACATTTTCAATTTTTCCGGAAAGAAATAAACCCTTCGGAAAAAAACTGGAAAAAAAACCGGTTTTTTCCCAAAGTTTCCGGTTTTTTTCCGGCCATTCCCATCTCTAGGTTTAAGGAAAATTCAAATAATCAAGTTTCTGATTCCGGAATTACATATCGGTATTTGATTTCAGAGATTCGATATTCGCGCTAAACCGGTATTCTGAAAAACCGATTTATCTTTCGAATTCCGGAATTATATATCGGTTCCGATATAAGGAATCCGATTTAAGCGTGAAACCGGTATTCCGATGTTGGGGTTAAATCGATTTATCTTTATATATCGATTTAAGGCCCAGGCCTATTGAATTCTCTCTAAACTTAACCTTAAATGCTTAAGTTAAACTTATTATATTTTGCAAGAGATAGTTCATTTATTAATTTCCTTTAAAATGAAGCATTATTTCAAAGAGTAACTAAGCATACACAAAAGTTATCTGTTTTTCACTGATAAAATATGGCTTGGATTTTAATTAATTAATAAAACCAATTTGTTTTATTTGTCAGTCATAAAAACCAGTTGGTTTTTTTAGTAAATTAATAAAAACCGTTGATTTCTTTAATGATAAAAACTAAAAACCAGTTGGTTTGTTTATAAACAGATAAAAACCAGTTGGGTTTTTTACTAAATTAATAAAAACCGTTAATTTCCTTAATCGGATTAATTATCTCAATCATTTATCCAATTTCAATTAACATTAGTTGCTTACATTTCCCTTTTATTTATAAAAAAAGTTAAATTTTCTCTTTCTAAAGAAATTTCTTAAGTTCATAAATAATCCATATAATTAATTTGATTATTTTACCATTTAATAATTAATCAAATTAATTATCTTTATCAATTATCCAATTTCAATTAACATTAGTTGTTTACATTTCACTTTTACTTCTCATTTAAAAACTAAAATTTTCTCTTTCTAAAGAAATTTCTTAAGTTCATAAATTAATCCATATATAATTAAGATAAATAATTTGATTATTTCAACCATTTATCCAAGATAAATTAACACTGATTTTTATTCACTACAATAATATTAGATATTCAAATTGGAATATTTTAGAAACAAAAATTATTTTTAAAACAAATTAATTTAATTTTAATTAATTGAAATATACAAATCATTTATCAATTATAAACAACCCCTGAAATAAATGTCTCATTTACAACTCAATTTCAAACATCAATGCTAAAATAACTTATTCTGATAAAAAAAATTCTAAAAAAAACTGGTTTTTTTAAAAAAACCTGGTTTTTTGCCAACCCTGGCTATAGGGAGGGTACAGTTAATACACATATATAAATATATTCCACCAAAATAAGTCCTAAATGACACATTTGAACCGGTTTTATCGCAGTATCAATCTTAAAATATAATTTTTAAAAATTCTGAAAATTGGTCATTTTTTCCACTTTTTTCAAACTTTGGGGCTCTAAAGGCAAACCCTAGAGTTAACTTAGGGGCCTGAAACTTCACACACAATCTTTTGGGACCAAAAGGAATGGGAAAAGCCCTGGGGACCGAGGTTTTTCGAAAAAAAGCTTTTTTTGAGACACCCTATAGAACATCCTAAGTACATTAAATGTTACTAGTTAATGATTTTTTTTAAAACTTTTTTTTGCAAAATAGAAGGAATTTCTTTATACTTAATATTTATTTCCAACTAGGTGATTTTGGTTTGAAAAACAAAAGGGAAGTATGGAGGGAAAAGTACAAGCTTGCAAAGATTCGTAAAGCTGCTCGTGAATTGCTAACTTTAGATGAAAAAGATACTAGGAGGCTCTTTAATGGTAAGTGTACCCTGAGAGTAGAATTTTGAAATTTACATGACATAAACATCATTACTTAGAGTTCAGATCATAAGATGTAATCTTCCTTACTATTGCTTGTTTAACTCCCTAATTAATGTATGGAAAGTAAAAAACAAAAAGTTACTTGCACGTGAATTATATTTTAATTGAAAATTTATCTGGTCTACCCCTGACTAATATTAATTGTTTAAACACTTAATTAACCTGTAACACTTATTATTTAATTTTTTAATGTTGAATTTTTAAGAAAGCTCAGAGGTGTCCCCTCAATATCATTAGCACAGTTTCAGTGTGCTAATATACCAATCTCATCCATTTCTACACTCTTAAAGTATTAGTTATTGCCTAGTACATCATCCCGGACTTCGGAATTTTCCGGATTTCAGGTCCGTTTCGGAAAAAACGCCATTAAAGTCGCAGCTGCTTTAGTAAAATCAAAATACCCGCTGAAACGACGTAGTCCGTTCCAATCGTAACGGATCCAGCAAAAAAACTTCCGGCAAAGCACGTGGATCGTCGCGGTAAGAACTGATGGCGAGGCAGCAGCCGATTTTGGAACGGCCGTTTAAGCGCGGGGACGATACGATTCGGCCGCGTCGTCCCACGCCAAATCGTCCCATTCCGCACAGAGACGATGTCACAAAAGGCGCGAAGCGGCGCATCCAATCGTAACGGATCCAGCAAAACTTCCGGCAAAGCACGTGGATCGTCGCGGTAAGAACTGATGGCGAGGCAGCAGCCAATTTTGGAACGGCCGTTTAAGCGCGGGGACGATACGATTCGGCCGCGTCGTCCCGCGCCGAATTGTCCCATCCCGCACCGAGACGATGTCACAAAAGGCGCACCGCAACCATTGCGCGTAACAGCATTTGCTCACTAAAAATTCTTCAAAATATATAAAAAACAAATTCTAAATGCGAGCCGGATTTCGGGTCCTTCCGGATTTTGGGTTCCCGGATAAAGGGTCCGTTACTGTATAAAAAAATTTGTGGCCCCAAAGAAAAAATGCAGTGTGAAAGGAGTTGTAATAAATTAACAAGGTTCGACTTTAATGCCAAGTTTTAAACTTAATAACTATGTTTCTACGAGTTGTTAACTTTCTTTTTCAGGTAATGCACTTCTCCGTGGATTAGTTAGAATTGGTGTATTAGATGAGACTCGAATGAAACTCGATTACGTGTTGGGTTTGAGAGTCGAAGATTTCTTGGAGCGCAGGCTTCAAACTCAAGTCTTCAAGCAAGGACTTGCCAAAAGCATTCACCATGCTCGTGTGTTGATCAGACAAAGACACATTAGGTAAGACACAATTTACTTGTCCTAGTTGAGTTTTAAAAGTGTTAAAATTTAGTACGAGTTATTTTAAGAGTTTTCATGCATATATTCCTACTAAGTTCAGCCACACTGGTATTTGACTGCAAAATTTCTACTCTCATAAAACACTAAAGGACAGACCTGAAAAAAGTTGTGTAACCTTCCCCCGAACCTAATAAAATTTGCCCGAACATTGCTCCTATGTAGCTGGCAGGGGCTTCCCCCAAAACAGGTTCGTAGGTTCGGGCACTTTTTCCAGGTCCGCTAAGGGATCTAAGTACATGTTCAGTAATACAAGGGTCATCCAGGGGCCTCTTCATAATTTACACCTTCAATAGAAGGTTTTTGAGCTTTTCATGGCTATAGAAACTTGCCTTTTCCTACAGCCGTACGTCATAATCAAAACAAACAAAATGGTTAAAAGAACTAAAACCATTGGTTATAGACCAAAATATAATACAAAATATGCAATAAACTATTTATTCTATTTAAAAAAGAAAAAATATCCGACATTCACTTTTTGCCTCCTGCGGATCTAGAGTTATAAACAATCTTATACATGTTCTGTTCAGTAAATTCCTACTAACTGAACTCAACTGAATGTTTCACTTTTTTCATCACTTCGGGACTAAATCATGACACTAAGATAACTGTACAATGACGGGACTTGTAAATCTCAGGGGTATGTCACTTGTTGCCAGTCTCATTTTAGACAGCAATAAAACCACATGTGGTAACTAAAAAAGAAGCCGAAGGCAGCTCTAGAATCTTCAGGAGTAGCCTTTCAATAGAAATTAGTCAAAAACATGTACCAACTATACTAAATATTTCAAAGTCCTCCAATGATGAAACCTGTTTTGAAAGTTATTTGACTGGGTAGAATAAATTATTGAAATTCTATTTTCATATAAATATAATGTTTCCATTCTCAACATTTCGTTAATTGTTACAGAGTTAGGAAACAGACAGTGAATGTTCCCTCTTTCATTGTTCGCCTGGACTCTGAGAAACACATCGACTTCTCCTTGAAATCACCCTTTGGTGGTGGACGACCTGGTCGTGTGAAGAGGAGGAACTTGAGAAGAGCCAAGGGTGGTGCTGCCCAAGAGGAAGAAGATGAAGATTAATGCAAAAACATTTCTCTTAATAAAATAAAAAAAATTATCAAAATAAATATTTCTATTGTCCGATTCTCTAATTATGAGATTGAGATTTTCAGTTAAGTTACAAAAAAATTTTAAGCGGCTGCCACATTGCACGAAAACGACACCTGTCAAGATAGGGGAGACAGGCTCAACTCTATGCTTTTCTCCCCTCCTTGATTAATGGCACTGGCGTCTTTTTCGTGCAACGTGGCAGCCACTTTAAGATGCATTAAACTAGTCTAGTCTGGTAATAAAAAAATTGTGGTTTACATATAAATGGCTGGTCTGGAAAGTATTGGAACTGTTTTTTTTTTTAAAGGACTATATCTGGATTTCAAAGTTTGTTTTTAAAACTTAAAATATTAATGTAGGTATTGAGTTGGATCCTTGTATTTTTCAAATGTTTTCATCAAAGAAAAGGGTTGTCTTTTAGTCCTTGCCAAATGATTAATGGCCTTCAGGGGTGCATCCAGAAACAAATTGGGGCCGAAAACGGCCCCTTCACAAAATTCCGGTTCCCAAAAACGACTTAAATCAAGCTATATGCACTCACCAAGTGTAATTTTATTTAAAAAATAATATATTTACAGAAATAGGACCTTAGGGACCCATTCAGGGGAGGGAGGGGGTCTTCAAAATACCACGCTCAATCACAGGGGGGCTTGGGGTTTCGTCACGTAGTCAATTTCTTGTCAATAAGACAAAACTATGCCAAATTTTAATTATTAAAATTAGACAAATCAAGCAAAATTAATATTTTTAAACTTTCTGCAAAAAATGATGGCAAACCGTATTTATGAATTACTACGTGATATGGCATATACTACGGATGGTCACCAAGGGGGTCAAAAAATGGGTCACGTAGTATGGGTATGTTCCTTTATTTTAGAATGAAAACTTATTTTCCCAAAATTCAATTCTGTTTTTCACAAAATTCCCAATAACAGCCCCTGGCAAAAAATCCTGGATGCACCCCTGACCTTGTTATTCACTGTTACCTAACCAGCAGTTAAGAAGGATTCCAGGGGTAAGCTCTAATCTCTGGTCCCTCTAATGAGGTGGAAAAACTCAATATCTCCCTAACATAATTTGATAGCCCACTTCTTCAGCTAACAAGAAGTGTTTTTTCTCAAGGTTAATTTTCATTCCTAGGGCAGGAAGAGACTTGTTCCAAGGGGAGGGATTTTTTAAACTCGAGATTTTTTTCTGAAGTATCACCTTATGATTACTTATACAAGTTAAGTTTTAAATGACTTTACATAGATTTTAATTTTTGTGCACTAAATTAAAAAATTGCGTTAAGAATGTAAAATGAAATTGAGGGGTCTAGGGTTCTTTCCCCAAAATTTTTTTTTGAATTTACCCCTCAAAATAGTGCTCAACCAAATTTTGAGACCATTTAGTTTAGATTACACCCAAAGAGAGATCTGCTCGTTGCAAATGGCACGATTTCAAGGAAAAACAGTAAGTAGCCATTAACAATGTCGCCCGAGCTCAGCTCTGACAACTACTACGTGCAGAATTTGTGATGCCCGAGCTAAGCTCGGGCAGGAGAAAAATAAACGTTTCCCTTTGTAGCCCTAACTGAGTTCGTTTCCATGATAGTGATTTTTCGTCGTTTAGAGATTGTGAGACATGTTTGAATAATCTTGTTCCTAATTTAATAAGATGTAATCCAATACTTTTTTATGTGTATGTTAAAATAATTAGTAAACTTGTAATTACATTTAAATTTTGATTTTTTTATAAAAAACTATTTTCTAACACTTATAATAATATAAAGAACCAAATTAAACAGTCAAAAAAAATTTCCATTTTGGTCATTTTTCTGAAATAAATGTCACTGTTAAGGGGTTAAACGACCAAGTTATGAGCGAGGTTTGGGGGTTCTCAAAAAAACCTGTAATTTTTACCCAAAAGTGGTGTTTTAGTTCACATCACAGAGAACCATTCATCGTAAGTCACACAATTTTAAAAGGAAATCCGTACTTACTAGATTTCAAAATTTTGAAGGGGGTTCTCACCAAAGACCGGACCTGGAAAAATTTGTAACCTTCCCCCGAACCTTATGTACTGCACTATGGAAGCTGGCAGTGGCTTCCCCCGAATCAGGTTGGGCACTTTTTCCAGGTCTGCCAAAGACATTTTGGAATTTTTACCCTAAAAATGGTTTTTGACCCATTTTGAAACTGACTTTCACCTGAAGTTGTATATTTAGGTCAAAAAACTTTCAAGGAAAAATGTGTAATTTTTTTTGGTGGGAGGGGCTGATTTTGACCGCTATATTTCTGAAATTCGTTTTCACTGCCGAACTATTGTGTCGTGCAGTGTTGCCAAGTTACGTGTTAAAATTTGAGGGGGCTTAATATATTATGTTTGGGTGGTTCTATGAAATTAATGACAAAAGGGGGTTATAACCCTAAAAATTGAGGTCCTATCATTCAAAAAGCAGGCAACGCAGCGCTCCTGTTTTTCATATTTTTTTCACATTCGCTCCTTTTTTCCTATTTTTACGGTCCATTTTATTTTTCCTCCTTTTTTCAGCATTTTTGTCCTATTTTTTTAACTCTTGGGATCGACTTTCTTCGGTTATGTTTTGTTGTGAGTAGGGATTGATGTCAATTAGTCCAGTAACTTGGTAGTTTTTTCAGGAAAAAAATACAGAAGTTTTTTTCTCGACGGTTTTATATGTTTTCGAAGGTGCTGAATCCGAATCTGAACTTTGCATACAAAATTTCCAATGGCATTTTGGTGAAAATTCGAAAAAACCCTGAAATTTCACCTCATTTTTTGTTTTTTTTGTTTGTAGAACGAAAAGTATGGGTTTCCCATGAAAATGTTAAATACAAAAAATAAAGATGATAAAACAAGCTACAAAATTGTCAATTAAAACCTTTTTGTCAGACTAATAGTTCGGCCGCTAGAGCGCGTTGAAAATAGGGCAAAATTTCCACCTGCGGGTAAAAATCCAGAAAATCGAACTTTCATCTAAAAAATAAAGTATTTTTTAAATAAGGTACTTTAAAAACTAATTTTATAATGTTTCACATGAAATAAACCATCTATTTAGTCTATTAATTAGTATTTAAATGCATTTTCCTCAGCAATTTTCCTTAAGAACGCAGTTTCAATAGAAGACATAGTGTAATGATAAGTAAAGTCGCTTGTTGAAGAAAACATACAGAAGTTTTTTTCTCAACGGTTTTATATGTGTTCGAGGGTGCTGAATCCAAATTTGAACTTTGCATACAAAATTTCGAATGGAATTTTGGTGAAAATTCGAAAAAACGCTAAAATTTCACCCCATTTTTTGGATTTTTGCTTGTAGAACAGAAAGTATGGGTTTTTCGTGAAAGTGTTAAAAGTAAAAATTAAAGATGATAAAACAAGCTATAAAATTGTCAATTACAATTATTTTGTCCTACTAATAGTTTGGTCACTAGAGCGCGTTGAAAAAAGGGCAAAATTCACCTTGGCGGTGAAAATGACCCTTATATTCCTAAAAAAGTCATTTCGATTTAGATAACTAAGAAAAACTACATTTATAATTTCTTACATGATATAATCCTACTATTTATCTCAAATATTATTTATTCAATGAATGTTCTTTAGGAATTACCTCCCAAAAACGCAGGTTTTTTAAGCAAAGAAAAATCCAGTTGCTATTTTCTTTTTTGTCCTAGGCACCAATTCCAAATGAAAACTTTTGTTAAGCATTAAAAGTTAATTTTTTATCTACTTCACTCATTGCTTTTTATATTATCCTCTCCTGCTCACAAACTTATAAAATCTAAGAATAATTTTTCTTTCTGGAAAACTATAATTTTCTGTTGTAGATTATAAAAACTCCTGGCATGATTATTAGTAATGATACCAAAATTCACAATAACGTCTTGACACGTGCAATTATAATATTTATTTATTACACCCAGAAACGTGAATCCAATTGATTTGTTAGGGATAAAATTAAGCATAACTTGGTTATAATATAAAAGTACATGGTCACAGAAAATTATCCTAATATATTCTTTAAAGTGATGAACATAATGGTTCCTATTCGGGAATTGGGTTATATCATGTAAGAAATTATAAATGTAGTTTTTCTTACTTATCTAAATCGAAATATGACTTTTTTAGGAATATAAGGGTCATTTTCTGGATTTTTCCACCGCCAAGGTGAATTTTGCCCTTTTTCAACGCGCTCTAGTGGCCAAACTATTAGTAGGACAAAATAATTGTAATTGACAATTTTATAGCTTGTTAATCATCTTTATTTTTTACTTTTAACACTTTCACGAAAAACCCATACTTTCTGTTCTACAAGCAAAAATTCAAAAAATGGGGTGAAATTTTAGTTTTTTTCGAATTTTCACCAAAATGCCATTCGAAATTTTGTATGCAAAGTTCAAATTTGGATTCAGCACCCTCGAACACATATAAAACCGTTGAGAAAAAAACTTCTGTATGTTTTCTTCAACAAGCGACTTATCATTACACTATTGTCTTCTATTGAAACTGCGTTCTTAAGGAAAATTGCTGAGGAAAATGCATTTAAATACTAATTAATAGACTAAATAGATGGTTTATTTCATGTGAAACATTATAAAATTAGTTTTTAAAGTACCTTATTTAAAAAAATACTTTATTTTTTAGATGAAAGTTCGATTTTCTGGATTTTTACCCGCAGGTGGAAATTTTGCCCTATTTTCAACGCGCTCTAGCGGCCGAACTATTAGTCTGACAAAAAAGTTTTAATTGACAATTTTGTAGCTTGTTTTATCATCTTTATTTTTTGTATTTAACATTTTCATGGGAAACCCATACTTTCCGTTCTACAAACAAAAAAACCAAAAAATGAGGTGAAATTTCAGGGTTTTTTCGAATTCGTTTCCTTCCAGCGGGACGCGACGTGGCCGCCGCGGAGCTTCCTCTCCCGTTGAGGCAAAGCTGTCCTCCATTGCTTGCCCAGGAAAAGGGTAGTTTTTTCAAAAATTTCATATCATATAGAAGTTTCTTTTCGACGGATTTATATGCTTATGAGGGCGCTGATTATGAATCTGAAGTTTGCTCCCACGTGGGGGTCGGCTTCATATCGAAAATCGCAAAAAAGTTATAATTTTTTGCTCGTTTTTCGATTATTCGCTTATATTTCAAAAACTATAAATTTCTCGAAGACAATTTCAATTACAAAGTTAAAGTAAACAAAATTTCCTACAAAAGGCGCTCATCAACTTTGATTTTCTGAAGAATGGTTTTGACGCTAGAGCTTGCTGAAAAACATCGATTTTTTGGCCTTTCCGCAAAAAAGGAAAACGCTCGTTTCTACCCTGTACAAAATGAAAACTATTCAAGTTATTGACAAAAATTTTATACCACGTTAAAGATAATTTAGTTTAATATAAGTAACGTGCTTTCCATTATCATATTTTGAGAAGGGGGAGGGAGTGAAGCAAAGATCAATATTAAAAGTGTTGCGGCTCGCAGACCAAACGAACTTAGCGGTTGCTAATCTGCAATCTGCTCTTTATTTCCGGTATATAACCAATAAAATGGATTGTTTTGGATGAATTGATGACTACGCATGCTTAAAAAATAAATTTTTAAATTTATTTATGAAATATTGGGTGTTTTAGGCGGAATTTCAATAAATTTTTTTACTTCCTATGTTAAATTATGGGAGGGTTTTAATGAACGAATTTTATGTTTTTTGCATTGCTAAATCTGAATTTCAAGTTTATTTTAATTTTGAAAGTCATCTTCACATCAAAAATTGCAAAAAATCTCAAATTTTTGCTTTTTTTAGGTTTTTCATCGATTTTCTAAGCAAATGTTCATTTTACGAAACATAGCATGAATCCAAATTAAATTACGTAAAATTTTCTTTTAGATGCACTTGTTCGTGTTTATTTTTCGAGGAGCGGTGTACATTTTATAGCATTTTGAAGAAAAGCAATTTTCATGTTTTTGTGTTAAGTCGGGAAACAGCACAGCTCTAGCGTCAATACAATACCTCTCATTATAAAATTAAAATTAAACATTGCATTTTGTAGGCAATTAAATGTTCTTTCATTTGGTATAAGCTATTTGTCGGTAACTAGAATTTATTTAATAGAGCTGTAGTGGGGTTCATTCACTTTTTCGTACATCCCTTTTTTGTAGAAAAGTAAAAAAATCTCTTAATTTCAAAACACTATAAAACGTACACCGCTCCTTGCAAAATAAAAACGAACCAGTGCAGTGCATCTTATAGGAAATTTTACGTACTTTAATTTGGTTTCATGCTATATTTCATAAAATTAATATTGTTTTAGAAAATCGATGAAAAACCGGAAAAAAAAACAAAAATTTGAGATTTTTTGCAATTTTTGATGTGAAGATTACTTTCAAAATTAAAATAAACTTGAAATTAGGATTAAGCGGTGCAAAAAACATAAAAATTCGTTCATTAAAACGCTCCCATAATTTAATATAGGAATTAAAAAATTTATTGAAATTTCATCTAAACCACCCAATATTTCATAAATTAATTTAATTATTTATTTTTTAAGCATGCGTAGTCACCAATTCATCCAAAACAACCCATTTTATTGGTAATATACAGGAAATAAAACGATTAACAACCGCAGAAGTCCGTTTGGTCTGCGAGCCGCAACAGTTTTATTATCGATCTTTGCTTCACTCCCCCCCCCCTTCACAAAAAAATGGTAATGGAAAACATGTTATTTATATAAAATTAAATTCTCTTTAACGTTGTATAAAATTTTTGTTAATAACTTAAATAGTTTTCATTTTGTAGAGGGTAAAAGCTTGCGGAAAGGCCAAAAAATCGATGTTTTTTAGCGCGCTCTAGCGTTAAAACCACTCTTCAGAAAATCAAAGTTGACTAGTGCATTTGGTAGGAAATTTGGTTTACTTTAACTTAATCTTCGAGAAATTTATAGTTTTTGAAATATAAGCGAAGAATCGAAAAAAAGAGCAAACAATTATCGATTTTTTGCGGCAATAACCTGTTGTGTTATTTTAACTCTAATTTAAGAAAAATATTCCTTTTATCTCCTATTTTTTTAGAAAAATAATCCTTTTTTTTCTCCTATTTTTTCTTAAATTCTCCTTTTCCTATTTTTTTACGAAAAATCGGCTGCGGTGCCTGAAAAAGTGTCGTGTCTTTTCAGGAGTGGATCCCATAGGAATAGCATTAGCTGGAAGATCAAAGAAACAAAACCAAGTAATAATTCTTATTCATTAAACCTTTTTTGTTTTGGAGAGCTTCAAGTATAAAATCTGCACAAAATTATTTGCTTTCAAAACTGCTGTTTGATAGAGCCAAAATTGACACGCATACATTAAAAATTAGCAATTTTCCCTGACTTTCCCAGGTATTCCCTGACCCGTGGGAACCCTGCTAACAAGGGAGCGGCACAACCTCAAAAACGAATTTCGGTTCAAACTTGGCAGGTCTGTAGAGTACACCGCACTAGCCAGTAGGTCTGAAAACGAAGACCCTTTTAAAAGTTATTAAGTCATCCATGATTCCCACTCTTTGAAAACATTGAAAATCAAGGACCTTTTTCACAGACATTTAAAAATTAGTTTGTATTTCAAGACAAGTCATTTTTCCCGCATACAATCGGAACGAGAGGAGAAGTCGCTCTTTACTGTCAGTTTGTAAAACTGGCCGAAGTTATGTTCATAAGAGTAGTTTTAAAGAAAATTACTAGAAAAAAACAAAGATCTGAAAAAATTAAGTTCGATTAGTGGTGGCTGAGTGAAAATTCAAGGACCAAAGTCATTTTTCCAGGACCTAGAATGTTTTTCAAGGACTTTCAAGTACCTAAATTTAGCCTTAAAAAATTCAAGGACCGTGGGAACCCTTTAAGTTCATTAACCTCATCAGCGGTTTACAGGCTTTCTGACTTGGGCACCTGGGTTCGATCTTACCCGAGGAGAGTCATTTTTATTAATTGTTCAAAAGTATACTTTTAAAAATGAATTCCGTTGCAAATAACTTAACATATATTTATTATTTAACTTTTATGAGAATAAAGTTAAATTAACATTTTACTTAAAAATTATTACATTTTATAATTTAAAAAATAAACTACGCAATAATTTTTTTCTTGTATTATATTTAAACTAATGTTTTAATTTTAAAATTATTAAATTAGTAGTACTACTTTAAATTTATGTAAATTATTTTTAAACAAAATATTTATTTAACTTTGATTTTTTCATAGTAAGTTGATTAATAAACAAAAAACTTCATATGTCATTCATTTTTTAAATTAATTTGAGAAATAAAAAATCAATCAGTATTTTTGGAATAATGCAGAAGTCATGTTTTCTGAAAAATATCAAATGCCAAACACTTATCAAAGTCAAAGTTTTTTTATAGCATGTTTTGAAGATTACTATTAGGGAGCAATGACACATTTATTCAAAGGCAGGAAGTTGTTAAATAAAATAATGAGGAAGTTGCATGATTTTATTTTATTTTTTTAATCGATTCCTCTAGCAAAAATAAGCAACTACCCAAAATTTGAGGCCGATCGAGAAATTTTTTGATTGCCAAAAAAATTAACAAAAATCCCCTTTTTAAAAGCGCGCGAAAACGCCAAGAGTTTGGTTGTGACGTCATCTTATACTAAACATTGTTGTAAAGCAATGGAGTTGATGGTATTATTGTTGACGTCATCTTATAGTTTAAACAATAAACGTTTTCAGTCACGTGTTTTTTTCTCGACTTTTAAATTAAAATATTTAATTACCTGTACATTTTTTTGAAAAACTGACTAAATATTTCTTTTTACCATACAAAAAACCATACGGAACACTTGTTTGTTTTTGAAAATCTGACACATGCAACTTCCTTACTGTTAAATTGAGGTTCACTACTGCTTATTAATAGAACCAGATAAATTTATGCAAACCCAAATTTTCATTTCACAAGAATCTATAACAGCAATATGCCTCTATGGGTATTTTAACATTTTCAAAAAATTTAGAATGAAAAATTTGTGCCATCAACTTTAAGAGGTAGTCTTTAGTGGTTGCTCAGTTATATTTTACAGTAGTATATGTATGGACAGTAGACAATGAATTACTAATTTTTCACAAACTTTATTAAGTTCAAATGCAGAGAAACATGCTTAGTTCCTAAGATGAAACCAATAGAATGTATTCAAAACTATAAATGTACAACATTTTTTCAAAGGATGGAAACATTTGTTCATGAGAGTGGCATACTGTTTAAAAGGTAACTATTAAAAATTCGCACAATATGTTAAGCAATGACACATTTATTGCATTCACAAATGAGTCGCAAGTTGTTTAAAAGGACTTTAAATCAGTTACATTTTAAGGTGCGAAATGTTTTGCATAAGTGATAATAAATATCTCTTTAAGTACTTAAGAATGATTTACCTATTACACTGAAAGCAATCTCATCTACATGTACACAGAAGGCTTGATAAAGTTTAAAGCTGGAAAAAATTAGGTTAGTTTTCAAAAGAAAGAATGTAATGAAAACCTAGCTCATTTGCACAACACATGGACATACTGTTTCTACAGCATGACCACTTAACAAACACATTCACCTTATCTATATAGAAAAGACAACATATTTGAACTCTGAACAGGATGTGTTATGCATCTTCAAATAGTCATAAAAAATCGTGAAAGATGAGGGATGGGGTATTTTTTTAAACATACATCTCAGTCTTGCAATCCAGTTGATCAGTAATTGTTTACTGGTCACTGTCCGACTCAAATGACCAATGGAAATCGGTCTCCTTTCGTTGTCATTTATCTGCCTCTTCTACTCCAGCTTGTGTCATCAAGTCACCAATGTTTTTCTCCAAATCATCAATACGATGTCCCATATCATCAAGTACAATGGTTAAGGGTAATACTTTAAAAATAATACTCATACAAATGCATGGGAAAAATTGCCATTACTTTTTAAATTATTTTTTCTTAATAGTTAATATTCCAGAGCCTTAAAGGATAATAAGTGTGTGTTCACCAAACCTTTTTTTTCCTAAATTTAACCAGATAGACCCAATTTGCAGTTTTGATTTTTCTTACTTTTTGTATTTTAGGTTGGATCTGTAAAGACATGCCGGAAACCATCACAGTAAAATCAAAACTATAACAAATTGTCAAGTTTTTTTAAAAGAACTATTGAGGGTTGAAGATAATTCTGCAATGACAGCCAGACTTACAAATTTTTGAAGATAGATATGTTTATCAAGATTTTTCATAACGCTTGAATCCAAATGGTTTCTTTATTAACTTCTACATAAATGTTTGCCAGAGGGCTAGACTGAAATTGGATGCCAAATCATTTCCCTATGAGGATGTTAAGTAATAATATGGAATGTCCTTTGAATGTCCGGTCCAAAATTTAAATGTCCAATGCTTCAGTTAAATAATTTCAATTCATAACTCTTACTCGAAAAAAATTAGAATCTTTGGAATACTAAGGTTCCTATCAGCATACATATGAATTTCATCAGCTACCACAGGCCATATTGGAAACCCTACCTGAGGGTATTTATTGTTTATTTTTAAGAATTCGTGTAAGAATCCCGTCGACTGTGCTACTGAATCTGAAAACTTTATTAAAGCTCATTGAAGCTGTGCCGTTGAATTGAACGGCTTTTGAACAGTCGACAGGATAATACACAAGTATAAGAACATTATTTCTTCTCTCAACCCTATTTAAAGGATTTCTGTTGGGAAATGCATTTTTTTTCCTTTAAAGTAAAAATTATAGCGATATTTTCTATCACTTTCTACAGTATGGACCATTAGTTTACCCATAATATAAAGGATATTTCTTGCAAGAATCTGATCGGACATTATTTGGAATTTATCTTGCATCTGTTGGAGGAGACTTTGAACCTGTGAAAGATAAATAAAATTAATATATATAGATTAAGAATAAGAGGATGTAGGAACATCTTTAGGGAGAGTCTTCTAGTCTTCGTGTTTACCCACAGCTCAAATGATGACTAAGGGGCCATTCATTAATTACGTAAGGGTCCCGAGGAGGAGGGGGGGTTGGAAAAATCTCTACATACCCTTACTTGGGGGGTGGGGGGGCAAACCAATTCTTACGCAAGATTTTCTAAGTTAATGTAAACAAATTCCAATCAAATAACTATTGAATAACCCCAGAAAAACTTTAAAATGCTGCTGATCTCGGTATATTATCGAAGCTTTAATTTTTAAAAAACGAGGGTATATCAGATGTATCTTTTTTATTCGAGTTTAAACTGATCAAACGAAATAGAATCTTACGTAAGAATAAGGGTGGGAGGGGTTTGAAAAATCTTACGTACCCTTACATGGGGGTAGGGGGGTCAAAAATTGCCAAAATCATCCTTACGTAATTAATGAATGGCCCCTAACAGCAATAGAGATCTAATCATTAATATTAGGCGGACCTGGAAAAAGAGCCCGAACCTACGAACATGGTTCGGGGGAAGCCCCTGCCAGCTCCATAGGAGCAATACATAAGGTTTGGGGAAATTCTATTAGGTTTGGGGGAAGGTTACAACTTTTTCCAGGTCTGATATTAGGCCCTAAAATAATCTACCAATTATTATTACTTTAGGATCTAATAATAATATTAGTAATTAGATCTCTGGTTTTCGGTCAACATTTGAGTAGTGGAGTGGGTAAATATGGCAGCTGGAGGACTCTTTCTAAAGCTGTACCGAGATGTTTTTAAGTGGCAGAACGCCCCGGTAAAAATCTAGAAGTGGGTTCGGGTTGGCGCCTCTTGGCGAATTTATAGTCGCCGACTTCACTTTGATACTTAGGCACACTTTGGTGCTGCTACTTCACTGGGCGTTTGAACCCACTTTTAGAATTAAGCCCAACGCCCCATACACTATAAAACAGGTAATTATAAAATTAAATTTTGATGTATGTGGAAACATGAATAACTAATTAATGATGTTTACAAATAACATTTGGCTAAAAAAATTACTAGAATTCCAGAATATGTGAAAATGGTGATAATCCTAGTACGGTAGATCTCAGAGCAACTTAACCCCAAGAATATAAAGAAAAAGAGTGATTTTCATTAGCAAGCAGGAATATCTTTGATAAAAAACTATTACGAACACTTAGAGTTGTATAAAATTAAATAAATTTCATAAGTTATTTAAACACAGTAACATTTTTAACCACCATTGCAAAATCAAATGGAATGAATAAAAATGTATTAAAAATATTCTCACATATTGTGTAAGATCATGAATACTCTTAGGATCAGGGAGAGGTTCTCCGCTGGCACTCCGACTAACTTCATTTTTCATTTCTTGAGATTTTTGAGCAGAAGATTGATTGGGGTCCGCCATTGTTAAAAGTTTGTTTTGCTTTTTAAAAATGAAAGTAGAAGTATTTAAATCCTTAAACTACCATGAATGTAAAGGTTTTTATTCCTAAATTCATTGAAAGAGGCTTTTGAACTGTTATATATAGCTTCTAAAATTCAAAGTTAGTTGTATAATCTTCATGCTGTAGTTTTAATATCTCTATTTAAAGGTGTTTTAAACTGATTTTAAGCCCGTTCCCGTTATATAGTTAAAAGATTCTTAACTGTGAAGAGTGTTTGTTTGTTTACATCATCGGGAATATCTTCTCTTCGTCTGCTCGTTATTTAAGAAAAGTTTGTTCTTCAAACGGTCTATAATTTAAATTATAATAATGGTATTTACCTTCGTTTTTTTAGAAAATTTTATTTTAAAAAAATTATACTATCTTTGCTATTTCAATATGTTTTTAAATTTATTTATATGGCACACAAGATTGACAAATGGGGGGGGGGTCGAGAAGTAGTTTTGTTTTCCTAACATTCATTATCATTTTGCTTGTCACATTTGCACTTTATGGTTGATTTGCGTACAGTTATAAGTCTTAAAGAGAACTTTTATTTTTCCCATTATATATTTACTATTTTTTATGATTTAATTCTTGGCTTTCAAGGGCGGTTCCTCATCTAATATATATTCTTATTTTTAAAAATATTTCATGATGCAATTTAATTTCATTATTTTATTAATAGATGTAATTTAGTTTCCCTGAGGTATTTTCTTAGTTATATTGAGATTTTTAAAGAGATAACATTATTGACATTATTCTAGTGATAATGTCGATATTTTTGTATAAGTTGATAATGTATTTAAGATTACATGTTTTATGTTGATTGTATATTAGCAAAAAAACCTTGGCACAGATTTGTAATGGGTTCTCCATGGTGTAAAATCCAATGAGTTAAGAAGTGGGAGACCTGAGAATTGACCACTACTACAGCAGTCGCTAACTTGGCAGTCTCCATAGAGGACCCTTACCAAATCAATTCAAAACCTTTTTGTGGTTTTCATTGGCTGTTTTAATTCCTTTCTTAGATTCAATTTTGTTTATGGTCCTTCTTAATATCATCAAGATCTTTTGAAATGCTATATATTGCTTCAAATATTAATAAATTATTATTATTTTTATTGATATATTTAAACATTTAAATCAATAAGTGTAATTATTAAGTCTCTTATTTCTAATTTTGGGTGTCTAAAAAGAGCATTGCTGTATTTAGCAGGACCATTAACAAAACCAGGGGTTCATCCCTATCTGCCAGGGACCTGTTTTAGAAATTTGTGAAAAATTGCAAGGAATTATTGTGAAAAAGTAAATGTAATTTTGTGAAAGTGAGGGGTAAGAACTGGCAAATTTCATTCTTAAATGGTAAAATTCCATTTGAAAAGCAGTTTTCAAACCAGTTTTGATGTTTGGACTTAAATCAAGAGTTTGTTTTGGGGAATTGGAATTTTGTGAAGGGTCCTTTTTTGAATGTTAGAATTTTGTGAAGGGTCCCAAAACAGACCCATTTTCTCTTTAGATGAACCCTCAAAAACTGAACCCTTTCTTAATCCGTTTGTTGCCATTCTGCATATGGTCTGTGGCATTCAACTAAAAGAATTTCAAAAGCATTCAACTAGTACATTTTCATTCTGTAGCATTCAAAAATATTTGCATTCTTGTAGCATGGAAGATTGAAAATCAGAACCAGTGAAGAGCAAGCTGAAGCAAAACGAAAGGAACAACAAGAAAAGCTGAAAATCTATCAGAGTGTAACTTCTAAAATTTTTGCCAAGGTATGCCATGCATTTGTATTATATACGTATTACAGTCAAGTCCGCTTAATGTGATCGCAATTGTCCGAGACTAAACTGATAACATTATCCGATCGATAACAATAAGCGATCTCATATAAAAAAACAGCAAACAGTGTTTTAAAATTTATCATTCATGTCATAAATTTATAAAGATTGTTTGCTTTAAAATCAAAATCATGTAATCGTAATAAATGTATTTAGAACTATTTTTAAACTAGGAAAAATTTTAAGGGGAAAATATAAGAGTATAGTTCAGTTAATAAAATAAAAATAATCGCTTACTGTGTATTTTTATAGAGAGGTCTCTCTTTTTTCCGCTCCATTATATCCTTCCACTCCAATAAACCACTTATTTATTACATAATCTGAATTTCATTAAACAAGGGAAAATCAAAATCTCTTATCAGAAACATCTGCAAAGCTTGGATCTTGGTGTTTCTTTAACCAATCACAAGTATGGATTCGGACCCCCCCATAACCGTTTTCTTTCAATATAATATAAGGAATGTTTTATTTTTCTTACCCATACTGAATTTCAGAAAAAAGAAGCGCCAGATGTTCTCATGGAGAAGATTTTTACTTGTAAAAATTGACCTTCAAAATGAAACTCAAACCCAAAAGCGGTCGTTTTAAAGGGGATATGGACAAATTTTGATAATATTAAGCGGATTGATGATTCATAGTTGATCATATTAAACGATGTATTTTACATTAAATTAAATAGGAATGATCGGGACCTGTCGATTCCGATAACATTATCCGATTGATAACATTAACCGTGATCACATTAAGCGGATTCGACTGTATATGCAGGCCAAAAAATAATTGCCTAAGAATTTACTCTGTTTTCAAAATTATTGTGTTTTGTCTTAGGGCCAGTTGGATTCCTTAGAATTCTTGTATTTTACTTTCTTTTTGAAAAGTTGCTAAGTCTGCAAATGGGATGCAGGTTATACATAAGTTAACGCATGTACATTAACTTGAACAATTACTTGAGGAATGATATGAAATTATTCAATTACTTCAAGACTTTTGTGTTTTAGGCAACTGAGAAATTTTTATTTTTTGCAATTTGAATTGTAGTAGAAATAATTTCTATTGCAATACTTGGTACTTCTGTATTACCCTGTTAGCCATGCTGTTGAGAACCAAAATGTTCAACCAAAGCCACTGAAACTGATGGTTGACGGGATGCTGCGTAAAAACCTAACACTTTTTTAATTGCTAGTAAACGATGTCTGATTAATTAAATATCTCTTTCAAAAATCACCTACTCCACTTCTTTCTTAAAAACTGGCAAATTCCTATACAAAACAATAATTTTTATTACATAATGCTTGCATTGAATGGAAATAAATTTTTAAGTTAATTATGTGTGTAAGAATTTTTTAATTGGTTTTCTAACTGACGTTCTATTGTTTTTTTTAATTTGCAAAACCTCAAAATTCTTCTTCTCATAATGGTTAAACTAAAGCATAACTTTTAATTAATATTTATTTATTTTAAATTGTAAACCATGAATATTATTCCTGAAGCTTTTTGTCCATTATTGAACCTTGCATCGTGAAACACAAAATTAACTAACAATCAAAACATTTTAAATAAAGCAGGAAAAGTGATGGCTAATTTTGAATTTGGTTCAAATTGGAACTTTTTTTTCTGTTTCATCTGTTTAATTTTACTGGGGGTTCACAAACTCAGGTGCTCTTATTGACAAGCCACCTCTGAGACAGGCATTTTCTATTGGTGTTTCTTGAGGTGGACATAAATTAGATTTGAGCAGTGTAGCGAACAGCCGCGAATGGTTGCCAACCAGTTCTGCATTTGTAGAGCAGTGCGTGTGGAAATATTGCTTCCCGTAACATGTAAATGAAACCGCGAACGCTCGCGAACTCAGCCTAGCATGCTGAAGAGAGCATTCACGGCTATTCGCTTACGCCGTTCGGCTCTAATTTATGTCCACCTTTGGGCTCCTGCAATTAGGAAAAACTGAACTGTTTTTATATTTTTATTAAAAAATAATCTATAAATAAAACAGAGTTGTTAATTCAAAATTAGAGTAAATAAATACCTTTTCATCTAGAGAAAAGCAGGCGAACATGAGGAGGAAGTATTAGAATTAACAGGAAGACTTCTCGAAAAGAATCCTGACTTTTACACCCTCTGGAACTATAGACGTGAAGTTTTGCTGTCTTTTAAAGATCAAAAGTTAGTAAAGCACTTATGAAAAAATTAAATGAACATATTCAGTATATGCTAACATATCTAGAACCCATGATATATTTGTTATTTAGCTAATTAGAGAAGATTTTTATGCTTTAGGATTCTATAAATTTTATTTCATAATAAAGTTAGTTGTGGATAGATTTTCCGTTTTGTTTTTCCTGTACAAAATTGTTTTGTCACATTCATCCATAGAAATTTCAATTGTCCTAGGAGTGACGAGGAATTGAAAAAACTATGTCTGATTGAATTGGATCTCACCCAAAACTGTCTGCGAGTGAACCCTAAGTCCTATGCTGCATGGAATCACAGATACTGGGTGAATGAATTTAATCCTGAAGCAGACTGGAAGAGGGAACTGAAACTGTGCAACTATTTCCAGTCTCAAGATGAAAGAAACTGTAAGTAGGTTTTATGAAAGATAGTTAAAAGGTTCCTGTGTTTTATTGTGATTAATAGGTACAACTGAAGTTCTAGGAACTTTTATGACTATCCTGCCCTTCACATCTTTGCAATCAATTGCTTAGTTTTTATTTTATACATTAGTTTTAATAGTTTAACTTGTAAATTTTTTTAAAAGTTTGTTACTTATTTCTTTTAATCCTCAGTTCATTGTTGGGATTACCGTCGACTCGTGCGAGAAAAGTGCAATGTTACTCTTGAAGAAGAATTGGAATACAGCACTGAGCTGATTAATACCAACTTTTCAAACTATTCAGCTTGGCATTATCGCAGTACTCTGCTTCCTGTTATTTACAAGGATGCAGATAAAGGAGGATTAAAAGAAGAAATTTTAATGCAAGGTAAAAATTTTTTTTTTAAGTTTCACTTAAGATATAGATGCCTCCTGTTTTCTTTCTGTCTCTAACTTGAGTAATAACTTCTTTCAGTTCACTTTCTATATAGAATTACTTTTGAAACCCTCTGCTCAACTTATAGGATATATGCAACCCTAGTGTTGGCAAGATAGTGTTCTGTTTCAATTTCCATAGTTGATGTTAATGGAAAGATAGACATTTTACAGCCACACATTTGCATGGTTTCTCACATATTTTTAGGGGAAAACATTAAAATTGTATTGATATTTTAATGGGTAAAATTAATAGTAATGGGTAATAGGGGGAGACCGGGAATTCTTTGTTTTTACAATAAAGAATTCCCGGTCCCCCCTATTAACCCATAAACTGAAAGGTTAGGGGGGTAGATTGGGCTATCCAATGGGTAAAATTAGTAGCAGAGATAGTAAAATATTTAGCTCATTATTTTGAGTTCATGATTTTTCTTAGATTAATTGGTGTTATTCCATCACTTTATTTATGTTTCTCTTTTTTAAAAAAATAAAGTTTTTCTTTTTAAGAGTATAAAGGTGTTAAGTAGACAAATACCTTAATATTATATATTTGTATTCTTCTAGTCAAGATTAGTTTGGGATTAGCCTGCACTGTCGTGGCTTTAGGACTATCAAGGATCAAGACTATCAAGGGTTTAAGATAGATTGTAAAAAATATATGCTTAATTCCATGTTCTAAAACATTTCAAAACACATTTCTGGTTATATTTGTGAGACTTTTTCAGGGGCCGCGCTAAGGTTTTCAAAACATTCGCCAGTGAATTAGCCAAATCCTAAATTTATTAGCTATTAGCCATATTTTTTTTGAGTAAAATCTAATTGCATGATTTTTTTAAGTTACTCCATCCAAAAATTAAAGCGTTCGCGGGCAGTCCGTGGCTGGCGCCGGCGTAATCGGATATCGGGTAAAACCGGTATTAAAACGTAGCTTCATTACATAAAACAGCTAATAAATACAGCGCCATCATATAGATGGCGCTGTATTTATCGCTTATCTACTAGACAGGTTTCGATTCTCAAAATCAGTTAAAAAGATACTTTTTAAATCCAAGTCAATCGGCTCATTAATTATGTAAAAAAAATTCTAAATCATTAAGATAATAATCTGTACAGCAAGCTTTTTGCTCAAGATCGATTATTTTTTTATTATCAACAAGTACTTAAATAATAATAATGCTCCCTCAGAAATAAATGCATGCCTTCCAATATGAGGCAGCTCGTTAAACAAAATTCTTTTTTTCGCAATCTTTTTTAATCGTCGAAATTTTCAATGGAGTATTAAAATATTAAAGGAGTATTAGAACCTGAGAATCTTAATAACATAAAATTATGTTTATTTTTTAAAGGTAGACATAAATTAGAGCCAAACGGCGTAAGCGAAGCCGCGAACAGTGTTGTTTCGGTGCTCGTAGCGCGGTCGCGGCGCGGTGCACGCGGAAATACGATTTCAAGCCAACCGCATTCCGCGAATGCTCGCGGCTGTACAGCCAAACCATTTTTGGCGAGTAATCGCACACGGGCGACTTTTAAAAACGAAAGTTAAGTTCTGAAATTTATTGATTACTTTTGGAAGTTAACTAAAACGGAAAAAGTATTCGCCAGTACTTTCGCCAAAATTACTTTTTCTCGCCAATTTCGCGATTTACTCGCATTTGGCGAATTGGCGAATGGTTAGCGCGGCCCCTGCTTTTTTTATCTGGAAAAATATTTGGACTACAGAAAAGGTAGATTTTCAATACCCACTGTAAAATGCATCTGCTAGCTGTTGAAACTATTGAAGAAACTTCCTTGTGAATTTTTCTGTACTGATTAGTCTGACACATTACAATTTAAATATAGATTAGCAAAAAAAAAATTACCTTGATGTATTTTATTTTCATCCTTAGAATTTGATTGGATTCAAAATGCAGCATTTACTGATCCTGATGACCAAAGTGTTTGGTTTTACCACAGATGGCTTTTAGGAAGAAGTAAGTATAAAGCAAAATGCCTTCTTGTGCACAATATTGAACTCGCTTTTAAAAGGGCAATTGTTCAATTCAAGGCTGCACTATTTTAAAAGTGACACTGGCTAAGCTGTGTCTACTGTCTCTACAAGCCAGTATTATTTATCTTTATCTGAAAATAAAAATCAATGAAAGCAGATTCAGTGCTGTCATTGGATTCCTTTCTCCCCCTATTTTCTAGGGGGTTGGAAACCACATATTTTGAGAGACAGTCAAAATATTTCCAGAAACAGTATCCCTCTCCAATTTCAGCTGTGGGCATATTAATTAACCCTTTTAAATTTAAGAAATGAAAAATGCTGAGTTTATCAATTCTTAAATTGTCAGCCAGGTCTAAGTCATAAATGATATTCCAATAAGAATGGGAATTAGTGCCATGGAAAGAATTGGGTAACACTGGTTAAGCAAACTTCTTTACTTAAAATTAGTATTTACTTACAATTAGAAAAACTTTAATGACTTGCATCAATGTAATCGAGGGATCTCACTCTTGGACATAGGCGCCGACTCCATAGGGTTTGAGGGGGCTTGAGCCCCCCCAATGTTGGAAGAAGGGGGGCTAAGCCCCCCCAATATTTTTACTAAAAATCTAACTATTTTCTTTCATGAACTAAAGAAGGCAATGTATTGGACGTCTTTCTTTTGGTCTCGTTCACTTGGTCTTCTCAAAGGGTCTCAAATGACTTAAAACACTACTTTCAAGGGTAAAAATTTCAAAAAAAAATTTGGGGGAGGGGAGGACTCCCAAGCCCCCACTCAAATTTTAAAATCTATTTTGTACCGTTTTCCTCTGAAACTTCCGTGATTTTTGAGGTGTGATCCTCCTTTTGTGTAAAATAAGAAGAGTCTACAAAATGAATTTAAACACTACTTTTAGGGACGAATTTCCAAAATTTTTCTGAAGTAGAACCCCAAAACCCCCTTCATAATTTTGCTGCTTATTCTACTATTTATTATTTTATTCTACTGCTTCTTTAAATGAGTCCTGCTCTAAGAGTGTAACCCAATAGGCTTCAAAAGGAGATAAAACGCTATTTTGTGGTGGAAATTTTTTGGGGGAGGACCCTCAAATATCGCTTTGCTTGGAAATTTCAATGTTTATAAAATTTTGAAATTAATTTCAACAAAATATCAAATGTGAAAGTCATCTAACACTTGAAGTAAAAAAGTACTCGTAAGTAGGTACCTCAGAAAAAATATTTAGTAAAAATCCCTCCCGAAACTAGTCCAGTTTACGGCTCTGTGCCTTTGATTTTAAGGCGGTATAAATCCACTTTCATTCTTCGTGATAGGTATTTAATATTTTGTGTTCGATTAAATTTTTTTAAAAAATATTGCGCTGCTTTTTATTCGAATTTTTTATAGCAGTGGTCCGCAGACCTCCTAGGGTCCCCAGCACCTTCCTAGGGGGTCCGCGAGTTACCTTTTGAGAGTTTCAAAATAAATAACACTAGTTTAAAGAGACAAATTTCTCTATTAAAATTATTTCTGGGGGAGGACCCCCAGCCCCCTCTCGAAATTTTGACGTCTCTAGTTGTAATATTTTCCTTAGAAATTCTATGTTTTCAAGGAACTGCTATGTTTTGGTGGAACCAAAAATTTCTCAAGATAAGCTGTAACACTACTTTTTGAGGCAAATTTTCAAATTTTTTCTGGGGGAACCCCCCAGACCCCCTATTATACTTAGAGTAATTGTAAAATTTTAACATAATGTGATATATAATTTGAGTAACTCCTTAGGGGTACTTTAGGAATAAGCCTTTGGATGTTCAAAATCTTGGGGGGGATGTCTAGCATTAGTGACGATCGAAAGTTTAAGGACCGCTGTTATATGGAATAACTAATATCTTCATTGTCTAGTACTGGCCCCCCCAATATTTGATAAAAGTCGGCGCCTATGCTCTTGGACACTGGTTTCTTACCTCTAAAATATTTTTAACAATCACCTTCTATTTTTAAGAAAAATCTGAGCTTCAAATCCTGAATGTTAGTGTGTTGAAAGATCAAAAACTAGTCATGGTACTCTTGTCTGAACCAATAAAGGTACTTATTCTCCTAAACTATATTTCAAAGTTTTTGGGTAGAGAAAGTGTCATATTTTAAATGTTTTTTAAATACATTTTATTCATATTTAGGATGTGGATAAGTGCTTGCAGCTTGATGTCAATGAGGTTAATGTTCCAATTTTATGGGAGTCCACCGAATCTGATTATGCATCAACTGTATGGGTAAGTAATATATTCCTGTTTCTAATTTTCCCCATGGTTTACCATTGTTTTTTAAGTAAAGAATAAGATATTTATGATAATTATTATTTGCTACTTTTTTCACCAAAGGTGTCTCGGCTTATACAATTTTTAGTACAAGAGAAATTTTAGAAAGTGTAAATTTTTGACAGTTAATTTACCATTGCAAGAGACAATTCTAATTTTAATAGTTAGTCCATATGATATTCTTGTAGAAATACTACTTTTAATTGCTAGGATCATAATAAATGAAGATAACAGTTTGGCATAATACTTAATTGAATAAAATTGAACTAAAAAAGGCCATGTTAAATATAAACAGCTAATTTTACTGGACTCTTTGATGTTTAAAACATTTTTTAGAATATTATTACAGTTCATTAACTATTTTACATTTGTTACATTAAAACTCAAAACTTTCCCAGTTGAAGCTTGAAAAATAAAATTCCAACCAATTTACCTTGGCAAACAAGCTGGAATTGCTGAATTTCAACTTTTTAACATCCATATTGGGTCACTGCTCATTCAACGATACTAATACTGGTAATGAGCAATGTATTATGCCCCTCACAATCCTGAAAAATATGTTACCTTTTTCTAGAAGTGTACATTACCCGATTCCATAATAGAAACATTCCAGTGTGGTGGTGATGGTAGTAACAAAGTTACAGTTCATCTTAAGAATGGAAAAGAAAACTGTACCTTGTGTTGTGAAGTCAATGGACCTAAGTCTTTCACTTGGTGGAATACATCAAGAAGTGAAGCATTTAGGTAATTGCATTCTCTGATTTTGGTGTTATTCGAGTAGAAGAAACTTCTTACTTTTTGAATATAAATTATGTACTAAGTATAACTGCTAAGTGGGAAAATTTGTGAAAGGTCTTGGAATTTCTATGTCTTAGATATCTCATCCCTGTTGAATGGGACCTTAGCTGTTTTATAAAATAAATACAAAATAATTAAAATCTTATTTTTTCTTCTAATAGGTCTGACTTTAGTGCTGCAACTAAAGATGTCTTAGAAAAGGAATTAGAGTCTTGCCAACAACTCAATGAGCTAGAACCTAATTGCAAATGTAAGTAGTATTTAGTGAAATGGATGGATTTTTCAGAAATACATTGAAAATACTGCTTGTGTAAAGCAATCAGAATAATAATTTTTTTAATACATCTCCTTATTCTAATGGTTATACCATAGTTTACCCATATTCTAATGTTTTTGATCTACATTTAAGGTAAACAAATTAGTTTTATTTACAAGTTATATTAAAGAGTAATCAAAAGTTGAAACTCCCTATATTTTGTATAGATAGATGAGTAAGTTCAAATTATGGTTGGATTCTGAAAAAGTCGAGATAATATAACTAATAATTCATTTGTATAAGTTATAAAATTACTTAAAAAAACTTGAATGTGTTCCTTCAAAGAATTCAATCCTTAACTAATAATGTAATCTATATTAAATCTTAAAATTTTAGGGACCATATTTACTTGTGTCTTACTAATGCGTGCCTTGAATAATACCAAGTTCCAGAGAGAAATTGAAGACTTCATGGATCAACTCATAAAAGTAGATCCATTGAGGAAGAATTATTATAAGGATTTAGGTATTCATTCTTACATATTATTTTTTAAGTAGTTGAATAATCTATTTTGTAATCTTTAAAAGAGTAATTGATTCTTTGCAATTTTAGATTTATTTGATTAATAATTTGTTTAAGTTGTGAAAAGTTATATATAAGAAGGACTTAAGCACATAAACACAAGGGAATATTGACCTTTCTTTAACACTGTAGTAGGATATCTTATCTGTGAGTGAATAAGCTGTTTCTCTAATACCTAAAATTATTGGATATACCTGTCCCTAGACATTGAATCTTCATCTTTGATTTGATACTGTGTATTTTAAAATATTTCATGAAGCTTGTTTTCTGTTATGAAACATGCTGTAACTTTCTTTTGTTTTCTACACTTTATGATAATCTAAATTACACAAAATAATTTTATATTCCCATTGTTTATAAATTGCCAAAAGAAAGCTAAATGTTTGAGGCTAATATGTGATTAGATGTCAGTTATTTATAAATTTGGATTTTCTGCATTAAGTATAAAAACTTAATTAAACCCATAAAACATTGAAGTGAGAAACAGTACTTTTTCACATTTCTTGTATACTAGCCACTCTTCTAATTAACAATTGCCTTCTAGTTGATATTGAAATCAAATAAATCCCTTTAAAAATTTTATATTGTACTAGAGCTAAGTATGAGTAGTTAAGTGTCTTAAAATTCTAAAATACATGCATGCTAATTAAATTATCGTAATTCAAGAAATGTGCTTTTCTACTCAAGCTTTAAAAGTTGTATTTCATATGCATTTCAGGTAGTAAATTTGTAGTTGAAGACACTATTGAGAATCTTCCCACTGAAGCTTTGGAAGTAAACCTTTCAAACAAGCATTTAACTAGTCTCTACCATTTTGATCAGCTGATTTTAATTGAAAAAATAAATTTATCATTTAACAACTTGACATCTGTTCATGCCTTAAAGTATTTAATAAGCGTAAAGGAGATTACTTTGGATGATAACCAGCTGTCTGACTTGGAGGGTCTTGAAAAGTTGGAAAAGCTGAAAATCTTGTCAGTTCGAAGAAATTGTATCCTTTTCTTAAGATAGATATTTGATCACATGAAATAGTTAGTGGGGGTAATACCTCAATTTCATTTCATAAAATATTAATGCTATTATAATATTAGTTTATTTAGTGATACTTGATAAACTTAGTTTTTTATATCTGGAAGCTGATAATTTTCTAGATTTTAATGGTCAAAATTGTATGTTAAGATTTTGACAATTTTATGCATTTTATTTTCTATTTTCATAAGATCTATTTTTCTGAAATTCTTTGGTCAGCCAAAAGGGTTGTGTTTATTGGTGGTATAATTTGAAAGAGGATTTTTTTACATTTCTAAATGGCAAATAAACTCTGATTTCTTAAAGCACAAGTGCTTTAAAAAAATTTTTAAAGTATTAATTTATCTACATTGTAAGCTCAGAATCATTTTACTGTATGTTAAATAGTTTCTTAGATATGTAAACTTCAAAGCAGATTGCTTCAGGCCTTTTTTGCTTTCCTGTGAAAATTTATTGTTATGCAAAAAAAAGAAAAGGTTTTTCTTTTAAGTAGATATCTGAATTTGAAGATATATATCTCGGTAACAATGAAGGCCCCCAAAAATTAAATTGGGCTTTAATCAAAATGATGGAAATTATTCCTGAATAAAATATTAAATGCATGTGTGCTCAAAAATCTCATTTTAGTTGCCATTTACCTCGAAAAGTAGAAATTTCTGATTTTAAACAAGTTCTATTAACTCAGTTACTTTGGATTAGCTAATTCCAGAGATTTTCAGATAGATTATAAAGAAAATAAATACAATTTTACTACATGAAATTTCAAGAAAAGCTATTTCTCAGTACATGTTTAGATTGTACATGTAAAATGTTTAGATTTCTGGTATCCACTTCTAGTAGATATTACTAAATTTTATGTTTATTGTTGTTTTAACTTGTGTCCACAAACAGGGCCCGATTTAGAAAATTTGTAACACTAGGCCCAACATTCAGGAAGGGGCCCTTACGTTACGCGGCACCTATGTGTTATCACAACCACGTGGAAGGAGTTGGGTAATTTGGATTGTATTAATACAATAATACAAGTAAAAATATAGAAGTGTACTATATATATATACAGGGTGTTTCAAAATTGCGTTGCACGGCTTTTATTCGGAACCAGCGCCTCCTAGGGTCATGGAAGTAAGGTCTACCCCTAGATAAGGGACCCTGGAGAATCCATTGAGATGACTTACAGCGCCCCTAGCGGCGAAATTAAAAAGTTAAAAAAATTAATTTAAAAACTGTAGGAGATAGAGCAAAAACCTCAATAAGAGTATTGTTGCCAACGTCAAGGAGAACTCACTGAAAAAAATTTGATCAAAATATCTTTAATATTCGCGGAGATATTAGCATGTGAAAATAGCACTTTTTGAGGGGTCAAAAAGTAAAAAGTTCGCATATTTGCAAATTTTTTTGATTTTTTGATTAAATTTTGTGTTCTTTCAACTAAAAAAACACAAAGCTACACAATAACACTGAAAAATTTGCAAATATGCGAACTTTTTACTTTTTGACCCCCGAAAAAGAGTTAATTTCACATGCTAATATCTCCGCGAATATTCAAGATATTTTGATTAAATTTTTTTCAATGAGTTTTTCTTCACGTTGGCAACAATATTCTCATTGAGGTTTTTGCTTTATCTCCTTTAGTTTTTAAATTAATTTTTTTAACTTTTTAATTTCTCCACTAGGGGCGCTGTAAGTCATCTCAATGGATTCTCCAGCGTCACTTACCTAGGGGTAGACCTTACTTCCATGACCCTAGGAGGCACTGGTTCCGAATAAAAGTCGTGCAACGCAATTTTGAAACACCCTGTATATATATATATATATATATATATATATATATATATATATATATATATATATATTAATAAAGAGCATTTTTAGTTCGAGTACACTCCAGCATTGTGGTAGGGTACCACAAATTAGATATCATGGGAATTTTCTAATGACTACTAAAATCTCATGGTTTAATGACTAAAGTTATATTGTTTTTGTATAAGTTTTTGAGCTTGTGTTATTTTTTAGGGGGATAGTGAATGTAGTTATCTGATTTATTGCTTCATATACTGTCTTAACTTATTTACCTTAATTGAAGTTTTAGTAATTACAAAAACTAGCTCTTTTGAGATGTTAAAGTCATGTAAAGGTCTTCAGGAGCTGAACGTGGAAGGAAATCCTTTAGATGAAGACATCCTAAACATTACCAAGAAGCTATCAACACTCAAGTCAATTGATGGTTTACCTTTATGATATTTTTTATTTTACATACAAAATTCACACATTTTCATCTTGTAAGAAGCAATTCAGCCAATTTAAAGATTATCTAATTTTTAGAGGAAATATATCTTGCAGAAAAAATACTTACGCTCGTCGAATTCCTGATTTATTGTTGAATGAACTGTGCTCTGTCAGTCTAATATGTAAATCGTTTTGCTAATAAAGTTTTTTTTTGCACACACTACCATTTACTAATATTAAGTGTATATTTTGATTGATCTTCTAATTTTTTAAAAACAAATCATATATATTATCTTGCAATAGTATAGGGGTGAGTTTACACTCAATTTATCGTTCAATTTTTGCTTTCTGGCTATCATTTTCTACACAAGATCCTCTATTTCTGTAATAAGACTAAAGATTTTTACAATCTTTTCTACTTACACAACATGCCATTTACTCATTCTATATTTAGCTCATTATGTTTTATACTTTCTTCCTTCCTTAATCCAGGATTAGTGTTAATAGTGGTACATTCATTATAATTAAATTCAGTGCTCTCTCCCAAAATCAATTATGGTGACTGTTAGAACCTTTCCATATTCGGGGCCATGGGTACAAATTGAATAAGACTCATTTCAATCAGGATTTAAGAAAATACTACTTCTTCAATAGGGTAATAGATATATGGAATGCATTGCCAGAACATATAGTAAATTCGAAGGGTGTATGAGTTTAAGCTAAAACTAGACAGTCAGTGGGAATGGGTAAATTAATAAAAAATGGACCAGCCTTGTTGGGCTTCGAGCCCAACTTGCTTGGTCCCTTGTTGCTGGTCGACAAAATTTGTATTTGTATTCAATTTTTCTTTATTCACATGCATTTAATATAATTTACTCACTCAGCAACATAGTAAACTGGCACTAAACCATTGAGACCAAAAAGAGGCAAGTTGTAAAAAAATTTTGAACCAAGCTTGTGTTTTGTTAACAAATCTAATTCTGATCTGAAAACTGCAATAACTAATTAATAATCATGAGTAGCTTAAAGTTCTAACATCAGTGGCGGATCTAGAACGTGGGCAAGGGGGGCTAACATATAATCAGATTGAAGTTGATACTTCCCACTTCCCATGCATTTTGGCCATTTAAAAATGTCTTAAATTATAAAGGTAGTTATTAATATTTACTAGTTTAATAAAATATAACTAATTAATTTATTAGTAATTAAATTAATGAATAGTTAAATTTGTATAAAAATTAATATTAATGGTGTGTCAACCAAACGTTTTACGATGAATCGAGCCAGATGGTAAAAAATTATTAGATTTTTATTGTATCTATTCATTCCCTACTAATCGAAAGGTGAAATAGAGATACGTACTAACTTACTAGCCTTTACACGGCCTTAATGCGACTTTTGTTTTTGAGAATTTCTGCCATATATTTTCCAAACCATCTTTCTCAATTATATTTTAGGTAACTATCATGCATTTAATTTGAAAGTTCAGCAATTAATATCTAGCCCCCAGTATAAAGGGGGGTCTGGGGTCCTCCCCCAGAAATTTTTTTGAAATTTGAAAAGTAGCTTTTTGACTCAATTTTGGTCATTTGGCAACCTCTGAATGACACCCGAAACGAATGTTTTCTGTTCCAAGAGAAAAATTAGATATACGTAATAAGGGGTTATTATAATTTCCAGGGGGGCTGGTTGAACCCCTGACTTACTTTGTTATTTTTCTACTTTACTCTCTACTTTATAATTTCTTAAAATAGATCCATAGAAGTACCGCAACAAGTAGCTAAAACTATTTTTTATGAAGCGAAATGGATCATTCCAATTATGAAAACGACCTTAAAGATCCTAGAGAGACCCCCATCAGAACATTTAAAAAGTAAGTTTTGTAAAAAAACAGGTGGAAGATGATAAAGATCTTGGACTAAATCTCATTGCCCCTTTTAAATTTTGAATCGAATCTATAAAAATTTAAAGGGCTAAATATTTTGGAGGGGGCTTATGCTCTTTAGTGGTTAAAGCTCATTGGAATCTTTATGTTGTTGAAAAGCATCTTTACAGGGTGTATCTGAAATGGTGCAACAAACTTCAGGGATGATAGTACTCATCAAGACGAACAAGAATCGGTATAGAAAGGGGGGTCCCAGACCAAATCTCAGGGAGTTAAAAATGGAGCGACACCCCAAAAAAATCATTGAAAAATTCAATTTGCAGAAGAACTACTATTGGTAAAAACTTAATTATGGTCTCAAAAATTGTGGTTTAATATGATCTTTAAAATTACCTAAAACGTCTTCACTTTGAAATTTGTTTTATTATGAAAAAAGTTAAAAAACAAAAAAATGTGAAAATCTGCCAAAACCTTATTTTGTATTTCGAAATAATTTCTTTTGATTTGATAATCTGAAAGATCATAGTTGAAAACCCTTAAGTCCAAAGTTTCATGTCAATACAATCAATATTAAACGCTTGAGATCCTGATAAAGTTTGTTTTTTGGGTGCGCAAGCAGTTTTCTAGAGCTGTTTCCAGAACAGCTGTTTCCACACGCAAAAAACAAACTTTAACAGGATCTCAAGCGTTTAATAATTTTGGTTAAATAGTTTTGGTTAGTAGGGTAGGTGGGGGCTTTGCCCCCACCTACCCTAATAATACCTACCACAATAATTTTCAGTATTTTTAACATTGTAGTCGAAAGGGGGTAGATAATCCCGAAATTTCAATTGGAGATGTTAGATTGAGATCCTACCTACAAAACCAATCCAAGTTTAAACTCTTATCGATGGTATTTTATGAGAAATTCACAATTTAGTAGAAAAAAAATCGCAAAATGGGGCAAAGATCCGCACTTGCAAATCTTGGTGCCCAAGTGAAATAAACAGTGATAAACAGAATTTTTCATTATAAAAACACTAAAAATAATGCTCTTAATGTTTTAATATTTCTAAGCCAACCAACAATATTAAATATAAATTGTTGGATGGGGGAAAGGATGGTTTCAGGTAGAAGGTTGGCATCTCGGACGGCGCAAGTTCAGAGTTGCGTATGCTTGGCGAATTTTGGCTGTTTAGCAGCACATTTAGAAGCCAAACAATTTAGTAGCCAAACCATTCACTTAACATTAGTTAGGGTTACCATATTAGTCATCTTTACCGCTAAAAACTTGGCGCATACGCAAGTCTGAACTTGCGCCTCTCGGACACCTTTATTAACCTCTTTAGAGATCAAGTAGTCCCATTTTCCTTTTGGGACGAATTCCTGAGCTTTTTAAGCTGCGTAGATTTGCCCCAAAACACCTGCGTGGATTTGCCCCGTTTGGCAACGGTCATCCAAAAACCAGGCGTATCGCAGGCGCAATCTAACTTCTCCGCCCATCACACAAAAGGGAAATTCCGAGAAACCCCCTGGTTTGCGGTTGCCCTTTTGTGTGATGGGTGGAGAAGTCAGATCTCCCCTGCGATACGCCTGATCCTGCGCTTGCCATGACCGTGCCCTTTTACTTTATTTTGAAAAACAAACCTTATTATTTTTAGAGACATATTGAGGCAATTCTTTCTAAATGAAACTGAAGTTGAATTGCTATCTTATCATTGGGCTATTTGTTTGTATTTCTCCTCAAGCCCTATTTTATGTAATTTTTAAGTAAAAGATCAGAAAAATTACATCAAAATGATGAAAAACAAACTTAGGGAACGTACCCATACTACGTGACACGTTTAGGGGAGGGAGGGGGTCTTCAAAATACCACGCTCGGTCACAGGGGGGAGGGGGGGGGCTCAGGGTTTCGTCACGTAGTCAATTTCCTCTAGTCAATACGACAAAATTAAGCCAAATTAATTATTGAAATTTGCCCAATTAAGACAAATTAAGCCAAATTAGTTATTAAATTAGACAAATTAAGCCAAAGAAATTTTTTTAAACTTTCTGTTTGCAAAAAATGATGTAAAACCGTATTTATGAATTACTACGTGAAAACTAGAGGGGGAGGGGGGGTCTTGGCATATACTACGGATGGTCACCAAGGGGGGGGGGAGGGGGTCAAAAATGGCAAAAAATGGGTCACGTAGTATGGGTACGTTCCCTTACAGCATTTTTTAAACTCATGAGTCACTTAGGGGTACGAACTTTCGCAGAACAATAGGTCACAGTAAGACAAACCAACCACCTGGTTTTCAACTTTTGAATCGATCATTAACAATTAAAAATCGCGGTGCGTGGTTTTGCCTCGTGCGGGTTTTTACCCCCACCTACCCTATGTAGTTAAAAAAGTTTTTTAAGCTTTTTATAGTCACCATTGAAAGTACTGGGATAAAGGTTATAAGTTCGGCATCTCCCTTCCCTCTCATCTAACAGTATTTAGGCTCTGAAACATTCTGCGAGAGCAGTGGCGGATTTCCAAATGTGCCGCCTATAGGCTGAACCAAAATTTGCCGCCTATTTGCTATACATCTTACAAAACTAAACAGGGGTATCATTTCAGTGTTTGGTTGGGGGGACATAGATTTTAAGTGGGTTTGGTACACGCCGTGACTTGACTTTTGGTTTCTTATTTTTTTTGGGGGGGTGCCGGTCTAATTGAACGTCTGAACGTGTTCTTAAGGTCCCAAATGTATTTATACCTGAAGTCAGTGATAATTTTAACGCCTCTAAGAGCGTATTTCACGCTTTGAAAATAGGAAATATGCTTTTAAAAACTAGCCAGGCGTATTTTCACGTTTTGAATTTTTAATAAACGTTTTGCTTAAAAAATGCATGGCACCCCACCGAAATCAAAAAATTTTTCTACTCAAATTTGTAATAAATAAATATTTCATTTATAATGTTTAATGTAAAATAAATTATTTTATTTATAATGTTTAATACTTTCTACTTTTATTAACAGTTGCTATAATTGTTAAAAACCAAAATAGCATCCTCATTTTTTCAATTTCAGTTTGTCCATTAAAAAAAGCGTTTTTATAAAAGATTTCTCTTCATATATAAAGTTTATGCAATTTCCGGTATTTCACTCCTCATAAATGAATTTCACGCCTCCTAAAAAAGTCAAGGAGTATTTTTACTCCTCCAGAAAAATCCTAAGAATAACACTGAAGTGTTAGATCACTTAAAATTAATGTTTTACACGAAATATTACAGTTTTACAATGTAAGTTCGAAGTAAAAAGGGGGTCTGGGGCCTGGGGTCACACCCAGAAAATTTGCTTTTTGAAAGCTTGCTCTTGAGAAGTGTTTCAGCTCATTTTGAGACCCTTACACAGCATGGCCTTTTTTTCCAAGACGGGGGGGGGGTTCGGCAAAAATATTTTCTTGAAACTTTACTTCGATTTTGTTGGTGACTTAGGAAGAAGACATCGTTGGATCCAGGATTTGGTATCGGGGGGCTGAAAATTCTCAATATCAAATTCGTTTTCTAATACCATAGAAGGGGGGGGGTCTGGGGGTTGTTCCCCAGAAAATTTTTGGAAATTTAAGTATAAAAAGCAGATTTTCAACACGTTTTGGTACACCTAATTCGGATTTTCAACATACATTTTCAAGAATTTAATTTACATTTTGGTAGGATTTTTGCATTTCGACCAACTTTTTACAGAAAAGGGGTAAATAATAGGGTTCGAAATTCCAAAAGGGGGTCTAGGGATCCTCCCCCAAAAATTTTTGGAAATTCGACCTTAAAAACAGGATTTTAACTAGTTATAGAGTCACTTTTCCCTTTTTTACACCTCTGAGTTCCCACTTCCCCTCCTTCTCACAGTTGCTCCTTTATGATTTCACTCATTTTTTAGACTAACCCGAAGGGGACCACTCCTTGTAAGACCCAATATTTTGGAATGACTGTTATAATAGGTTTCAAAATTTCAAGGGGGGTTGGGGGTTCTCCCCAAGAAAAATTTTGAATTTTGAACCTTAAAAGTAGGGGTTTTAGGCACACACATTTTAATGCTAATTTTTAAGGAAAAACAGTAAGTAAAAAATTGATGTCTAAAATTCAGAGGGATGGTTTGAACCCCCAACCCCCCCTTGGATACGGCCCTGCCCTTACAATTCCTTGAAAATCACAGAATTTTCTGGGAGGAAAAGTTTTAAAAAACGTCATACGGAGGCCAGAGATTCTCTTGTAGGCAGCATAATTTTCAAGGGGAAAACACTGTATAACAGATATCAAAATTTTAGAGGGGAGTGTAGAGGTTCTCCACCAGACATTTTTTAAAAAAATTGCCTATTAAAGTAGTGTTTTAGCTTATTTTGAGACCCTTTGGGTAACAAAGAGAACAATTCCTTGTAAACCACAGAATAGCTTTTTTGAAAGGACGTTCTCGTCTGAGCTTAATATTTAGTGTTTAATTTCTCCTCTCATTTTTTATTCAGAAAAAAATTCTGCCTTCAAAAATTTGCCGCCGTAGGCTATAGCCTAGCTAGCCTATTTAGAAATCCGCTACTGTGCGAGAGAATTTGTGCTGTTATTCGGTTAATGTCAGAACTTTTTTATTCCAATTTGGGGAATAAACCGAAATGAAATTTTTAAGCAATTCTTAAATACCATTCAAATAACTATGAAAACAGTTTTAAGTGATGCGTTAGGGCGCATCTTTCCATTGCATCTAACGGAACAAGCTCTTCAGTCACCACTCAAAAAATGAAGAAAAATCTATGAAATGCAAACAAACAGTGATACCAGCTATGTCTGTTCACTTTGAACTGACGCTTGAAAATATTTCCTTCCCCCACCACCGATCGGTAACCATAGCAATTATCTTCGTCAAAGTGACGAAGAAGGCTTACTATTGGCTGCTCGAAGATAGTAACTATGGTAACGCTTCTAGCGTGGGGGAAAGCACTATTTCTCAAGCGTCAATTCTAAGTGAATAGAGTATAATAAGACCCATTGCTCAGCTGCTTCGATCTTTGCCTTCCTATTAATCGGAGATCTCCCAAGCTGCAAAAAAGTGTCTTTTACAAAGGACTTCATCCTCGAATATGCTACCGTCCTACCAGCTCCACCGACCACCTCTCCTCAGAACGATGTCCACTCTTATTCCCCGCAGATGATTTGACTCCTACCTATTCTGATGATGGCTTCACCAGTGAAGAAAAAGTCCAAGATGTGTCATGATACCCAAGATGTTCCTCTTCAGCTAAACAATGAGTCCAATTAATAGGACCCCTTAGTAATCTAAATTAATTAATCCGATCTCCAATTAATCGGAGATCTCGCAATCTGCAAACAAGTTACTTTTACAAAGTTGTACTTTACAAGTTACTTTTTCGGACTTCACCCCCGAATATGCTGTACCGCGTCTACCATCAGCTCCACCGACCAGGGCCGGACTGGCTAGTAGTTGGCCCCGGCAGGAAAACTTCATGTTGGCCCCCTTTTTCTCTCAACATTTCTTCTTGTACAGATTTTTGTGTCGAAAGGCAGTGGCGGATGGAGGATTTGTTTTTTTTTTGGGGGGGGGCTAAGAATGTTCCAAATCAAACTGAATCTTATGAATGATCATAATATAAAAAAGGTTATTGAAGTCGTACTCGAAATACTTAAAGGGGGGCTTGGGGGTCCTTCCCCAGAAAATTTTTTGAAATTTAGATCTAAAACGCAGTTTTAAACTCATTTTGGTACACCTAATCAGAATTTCGAGCATAATACCTTTTTTACGAATTTATTACATTTATTTGGTAGGAGGAATTTTTGCATTTTGACGAACGTATTATAGAAAACTTGTAAATATTACAGGCCCAAGTACCAAAGGGGGGTTCTGTGGGTCCTTCCCCAGAAAATTTCTGTTAATTGGACGATAGTAGTTTATTTTATCACAGGAGGTCGCTAAGCCGTCTTCTTCGGACCTTTGGGCAGAGGACACCTGCATGATAAGATGGCCATTTCACGCTGGAGAATGAATGAATTGGCCCCATGCATATCGGGGGACGCAATGTTAGCTCTGTTTGGAGGATTTGGAAAAAGCTAGTTTCTTCGGATTGCTTTTGGATTTGCTGAAGATCTAATTTTTCTGAACTACTCTTAAAAATAAGATTAAGTTAATGGTTTGGCCCCCAATTCATTTGGCCCCTGTCTGCCTGGCTTTCCCCAGGTAGCCGCCCGGGCCTGCCACCGACCACCTCTCTTCAGAACGATGACCACACCCCCAGATGATTCAACTCCCATTTGTTCTGATGTCTTCACCCTGGGAAGACCAAGTTCAAGATGTGTCACGATGCCCAAGATGTTTCGCAAAAAAATTTCATTTAATAGAACTCCAAGTAATCATAGGAGGGGGGGTCTGGTAGCCTTCCCCAAGAAGAATTTTGAAATGAGATCTTTAAATATAGTGTACAAACTTATGTTTGGATATTTGTGACACTGGGTGACACCCCTGATAAAACCCTTTTTATGTGGTAAAAATTTTCAAACGATGACTAGCGAAACCAGAAGATGAAACAGTTGGGGTATTCATATTTTTCCTGAGGTAAAATGTGAATTTAAAATTTACTCATTTAAGATTAAAATAAATATCTGATGGACTTTTTTCTTTGCCAACCCTTTACCTTGCTTTTTAAAACTATTCAAACTAGAGTTTGAATTTGAATGTCACCTCCCAGCTAGCTGAATGGGTGACACCCGGATTGAAGGGTTTATATCCCATAGTAGTTTTCAGTTGAATTTGTTTTGTTGAACTACTTGGAAAACTTTGATGTCCCCCCTAGCCTAAGGGGTGACACCCAACTCAAAATGGGTTGATAACTCATTTAATAATTTTTTTATTTATTTAATGTTTTTTTCGCTCAATAAAAACATTTATGTGTGATCGAGAAAATTTGTATCATCTAAATAAAGCTCGATAGGTGACAGGGTGACACCTCAGTTCAAACCCCTAAAAACTGTTAATTATTTAAATAAATTCTTACACTTATATTTCTTGCGTTTATATTTAAAACTACGTTCGAAATTTAAGCTTGGGTGGGTGTCACCCCTCTGCCGAATGAGTATTTTCCAGGATGATAAATTTTTTTTGTTCAATGAAGGCATATTTACCAACTTAGGACAAAATTCGAAGACTTCGGTATCACTCTCCCAGATAGTTTGAGGGTGACAACCGATTTGTTAAACCCTAATTTATTTCATTAGTAGAGTGAATTCAAAAATTTTTTAAGGAAAGCATGCAACTTGAAAAAAGTGCCAAGTTCACTAGTTTGGGTGTCACCCCCTTCGGGGTGACACCCGGGGCGGACCGCCCCCCCGTAGCTACGCCACTGAACAGATGATGAACGCAATTAATGACTCCCTCATGCCATTTTTCAAGGTAGAACTTCCATGGGATAATAAAACCAAGTTATCTTTCAGTCCCAGGTAAATGAAAGTTTATCAATAATAATTGTCTGTGTTGAACGTCTTGCCCACAAGCACCTTATTCAGTGTTTTTCTTGCAATGGCTTCGGACATATCGCCCAAAACTGCCATATGAGGATAAGATGTCTAAAATGCGGCGATCTTCATGACTGTCCCACCAAAAAAGACAAAGAAAATCATTTTTGCCTCAACTGCAAAGTTGTTGGTCATCTGGCTTCCTGGAAAGGATGTCCATCAGTGTTTGCTGACTTCTACACCAGGGGTTCCCAACCTTTTTGCACCTGCGTACCACTTGACTTTTTGAGAAATTTTGGCGTACCACCAGGTGCAAAATAAGTGCATTCTTTGAGTTTTAAAGCCAGTTCTTCAATATTATTAGACATATATCGACAATTCGTCTCTTTACTGTGTTATTTGACAGTGGTATTTTTTGAATTTCTTTGGCTGCCTTTTCTCCTAATACGGCTTGGACCATATCCACAGCGGCCGGCAGTAAAAGTGTCTCACCGATTGTGTGAGGCTTTCCATCTTTTGCAATTTTTAAACTAGCAAGGTATGACGCCTTTATCAAGTTAGTATCAGTATTGACAAACTTCGTCAAACATTGGGTTTCTTTCTTAAAAAAACTAGATTTTCTTTTAAAAAATTCAATGGGCTTACCAATCAAATCACAGGGTGCTTAGTATTTTGGTGTCGCATCAGTAAAGAAGGCTTCATGCTTTGGTTCGAAAGTGTTTCAAGACATACAACACATTGAGGAATAGGAATGTCACTGGTTTTAGTCCCTGGCTTCACTATAAAAAGTAAGTAACTAAAAGTAAGTAACTTTCATCGTATTTACGATTGGCCGGTGATTTAGGTTTTTTAGCACAATCCTTTGAAGTAGAAGAGGACGTCAAAAATCGTTTCATAGTTCCAGTGGCGTAGCCAGAAAAAAATTTCGGAGGGGGATATTGATATTTCGGGAGGGGATATGGGGTATTTTTGGTGGTTTTCTATGGTCAAAAAGGAAATTTCCTGAGTTTCGGGGGGATATATCCCCAAATCCCCCCCTCTGACTACGCGCCTGCATAGTTCAGTTTTCTTATACGAAATCACAATTAATTATTGCAACACCCACAACGAACCAGAACGATAAAGAAGCGAGCTGTTTCCCCATTGAAATGAATTAACCGCTGCTGGGGAAATGTTTCAGAACAAGACCCAAAGACAATTTATTTTATAGAGTGCATGAGAACTAATGTTCTTTTATTTTCACCTTTTCTAAGAAGCGGTGTTCGCATTTCGTTAAAGAAGGAACTTAGTAAACAAAAAAAGAAGAAATTTCAAAAAAATGTTTAAGTAAATAAAGGTAGAAAATTGCGCGTACTTAAAAGACAATTTGTGAAAAAATTTGAAAATTTTCAAAACCGCGTAACTCCGAATTCGCGTAAGTCGAGGTATTACTTATATCACTTTAACTCCCGCGTACCACCGGTTGGGAACCCCTGTTCTACACCATCCATTCCAAATCCCGCTCCTTTTCCTGTATTATCGACGGATCAACAAGTCAACAACATTCCTTCCTTTCCTCTACCTCTACATCGCTTTTATAGTCATAATAGGTCATAGTCATGCATGCTCCTCTTCCTTCTGTTCCCAGCCGGCGAAGTTGGACTCTTGTTGTAGGATTGGACAAACCTTAACGAAGTTTCTGCCCTCCAAGAACTGATACAAGCGGCTAGTGCCTGCCAAGGGGAACTTTTCGCAATCTGCAACACACGCCTGGAGTCAAAAGTTAGGGAGATGTAAGTTTATGAGGTTACTTTAGCATGCGGCATTTCCTGGTTTGGTTTCTATCCCCGGTAGACAAAGTCCGTTGGTTATGTTACCTTCAACCTCAACTCTTTATTTTGGTTTATTTCCTCATGTGTATTTCGTTCATGTTTTTTTGACAGTCGGGGTAAGAGCGGCCTTTGACCGCTGGAGCTCCACACTCACAACGTAATCCAGACGGTGTGTGTGTGAAAGGGCGATGCGATATGGTGCTTTTATGGGAGTTCCAGCGGTGAAAGGCCGCTCCAACCCCGAATGTCAAGAAACATATGAAATACACATGAGGATATAAACCAAAATAAAGAGTTAAGGTTGAAGGAAGCATAACCAGACCAACGACTTTGTCTCCATGAGTAGAGACGTTCCTGAAAATTCCAGAGCAGGGATGAAACCACCAAACGGAGCAAAAACTTAAAGTATTTCACTCATCAGTTCTTCAGGAGGTTTAGTGCTAAGTGGGAACTTTAAGCAGGCTCTGCTCCGATTGGTTGGTTGAAATTTTTCTAGGAAAATGTTTTTTATAGAAATAATAACCGAGGATAGAAACCAGGAAATGTCGCATGCTAAGCAAGCATCCTAAGTACTTTGTTTGGCCAGTCACCACCTAAGGAATTATGGAAAAAATTTTAAGTGATGCATCATTTTCTATCGCATTTAACCCTTGAAAGAAGTTCAAGACGAGATTACAACAATGTGAACACAATCCCTACTTCATGTATGGTTGTATGGTACCCATCAGGGGTGGATCGAGGTTTTATCGGGTTTGACTTCTGGAGTGAGGTGTCACCCCCTGGATCCGCTACACTGAAGCGCAGTTACCTTCCCCTCAGTAGGCTACTGAGGGGAAGGTAACTGCGCTTCAGTCAGCATTTTAAAGTAACTACCAATATAATAAAAAGATTTTAAGAGCAAGCAGAATTTCATTTATTTAACGAGACTATGATTCAGCAGTCACCACTCAAAAAATTAGGAAAAATATCACAAGTTAAATGAAATCGCCAGGGCGGTGGTTGGGGTTTGAGGATGGGAGTACCGTTTAATCAATAAAAGTCTAGTTTTCTTCGTCAAATATATCAAGATTATTCTTTAGTTTATTATTTAGTTTCCGTCGAAGACAGAAGGGGTAGAGACTTGGAATGTTAAAAAAAAGAATAAAAATCTTGGGAAAATAGTCATATTTTCAAAGAATTTGACTGATACGGTTACAGTTAAGAGTTGGAGGAAAACGTTAAGACCCCCCTTTAATACGCAGGAATAAATTTATAAATGCCCAACTGCATTTATGTCCGAGTGCTATACCCGGGGAGAGGCTCAGACTCGAACCGAGGGAGATTCGATCTAAGGGCCTTATGGATCCAGCATACTGGTGAGCAAACACACCAAGCCATCCGTTCCTGCAACTGGTCAGCTTATCTAATTAATTTGAAGTTGATTCTTCACCATTTAAAACCAAAAATACCCGCTGTGGGAACCGAACCGGGAACTCCCAGAACGAGATATCAGTGCATTATCCAATCATGCCATCCGTTCCAGCAAACAAGACCCTAGTCCCAAGGTGCAAGTTTTAGCAAGTTGAAATTTCTCATGGAAAAAAGTTTTTTAATAAAATAATAACTCGGGATAGAACCAACCAACTGATGCATGCTATGCAGGGACGCTACCACTACTCCAGCGGGGATTCAATAACTTTAAAAACTTATTTTAACATCTTCCTTATTGGGTTAACTTTTGACGCAGGCGCAGTGTTGCGAATTGCGAATACTGGCACCCTGAGAATAGGGCTTATATATCAACAACCACTGTGTTCCCACATTAATTCATAGTTGATGTTCTATAAATTCAGGAATGGCAAAAATTAAACAATACTCTACTCAGTAGTAGTCGGGGTTTGATCCAAGGTCCTTCCGACTCAAAGCATTACGATCTATCAAACTAGGCCATTTGGTCACATGCTGCTATATATAAATTTAGAGAAATACTAAAGACTTTAAATTTAATCGATTCTCATCGCCATCGAGAACCTTTTCCTACGGAACTTGCCACTTAACCCTTTAATATCGGATTAAAATAAGCGACATTAGAGAAAGCCAATTTAACAGATTCAGGCTTACTATTTTATTCCACCCAATCGTAATTTCTCAGTCCTAAGGCTTAAATTAAGCCTTTTAAGATTGAGAAATTATGAATCGTCGGGTTAAACATTTATGCCTGTTTCAGCTTCAGCTCTTCAATTCCACTGTAAAAAATGGCACTGTATATTTGCACGGCTATTTTTCAACTAAACTCTACTATAACTTCCACGGCTAGGCGTACCATTGGTTCCATCACTAAGCGCCGAGACTGCTACGTCATCACGAGACCTACAGCGCATGCGCCACTGGCCGTTTTGGCCGTCCAAATATACACTTCGATAAAAAATTTGGAACTTTACACAAGAGAGATGTTACACTGCGATAAGGAGGGACCACCCACCTGTGTTCGGAGGAAGGTCTCTTCCGTAGTAGAACCTTCCTCTCAGTCTAGGTGGAGGGTCCCTCCTTATCGCGGTGCAATTTCTCCATGTATGGAGGCAATTTCTACACCACTTCTTGTGTAAAGTTCAATATTTTTTGAACGGAAACCCTACTCTTAACATTCATCTTTTTTTTGTACTTACAGATAGGAAGCCTTCAGCCTTCTTGAACTTAAGAAGGCTTCTACTATCTTGTTAACTTAATTGCAGTGACCTTTCCTGTTGACCCACTGTGGTCCTTTAGCATTATTCATCTCTAATTTGTTACTAATATCTGTTTTAAAAAGCACACTACCTCTATAAACTATAGCAAAAGCAGTGGAGTATCCAGAAAAAGATATTTTGGATGAGGGATATGGAATGATTTTAGTTCCATTCCTATGGTCAAAAAAGGAAAATGACTCCAGTATCAAATATGAGGTCTTTAGTATTGTTTATCTTACAGTTGGTGACCAACTACTTCTCTCATAAATACTACCTTCAAAGTCTTTAGTTTTTAAAGTTCTACTGATTTCTAAGAATTCAATTATTCGTATTTCCTTGCCTTCTAAAGAGGTGTAATATTTATAAACATTTTATTCTGGGCTAGTCAAAAATTGATGTGTTTAATTAACTGTGAACTGTCTGCTTGAACTGACCGTCAATGAGCTAATGCATCCATGGGGTCAAACCTACCTAAAATTCTCTAACCATCTAAAACTAACCATCTCTGATAAATCAAGGAATTGTTCTTTCCTATAATAAAAAGAAAATGTTTTTATACTTAAATTTTCTTTGCGATTTGTGTTATATACTTTTAAGTATTTGAATAAAATTATTTTGGCTCATGAATCTAGAATAACTCCAGTTCATAAAGTCCGATAAAAATGCACCCCCCTCATTTAAACCTTAACTATATCTACAACATAAATAAATAAAATAATAATTAAAAAAAAGAAGATATGTAATATTACACTAAGGTATAAATTCAGAAAATTACAGAAGTTTTATTTTAAAAAAGGGGCCCTACATTTTTCTAAGCTTAATTGGAACTAAATTTAATAGCCAAAACATGATTTTCTTCAAATTTTCAAAAAGATTACGAAGAAAATTGAAGTCTTAAAACATTTTCCCATTTATATCATACAAAAGAACAATTCCTGAAAGATTTATTGAAATCAAGATGATCAGGTTGAATAAAATTGGTAAGTTTGACATGGTCAAATGACTCGTCTATATTCTGGTTTTAGAGAATGTTTATTATTGTTTCATTGACTTCTCTCAATACTTTTTACTCTATTGATTAGCTGAAATTTCTAGAGTAAAAGCAGATATACTCATGGTCACTCAGCAGTTTTGCTGCCAGAGAAAATTGAAAGTAAGAGGGGAGAGAATACCCCATATTTCTATATGATATAAAGCAATAATTTAATATATTAATAAAGCATTTAAATTATCAAGTATTACTGATGTTAACATCAATGATACTTGATTATTTTTCAAAGTAGCAAATCTCCTTTTTCATATTTTTTTTCAATCTAGAATCTGGCCACATGTTATTTTGACCATTAATAAACCTTATTATTTGCCGATTTCAGGTGAGCAATTTATCAGGAAAAACTGAAAATTTTTATCCGAAATCAGACCTAACACAATCAATTAGCATTATACTCTATTCATTTAGAATTGGCGCTTGAGAAAAAGTGCTTTCCCCCATGCTAGAAGTGTAACCATAGTTACGATCTTCGAGCAGCCAATCGTAAGCCTTCTTCGTCACTTTGACGAGGATAGTTGCTATGGTTACTGATCCGTGGTGGGGGAAGGAAATATTTTCAAGTGGCAGTTTAAAATGAACAGAATATAGCTGACAAAATGTTAAAAAGTATACTTAAATAAGATTTTCAGAATAGATCCTTTAATATAAATTGTCTCCTTAACTATTAATATGAAGAAAATGCAATTATGTGTTACCAGAAATTTTAAGAAAGAATTTAATTTTTAGTAAAATGAGCAATAAAATGTTTGGATTTCTAGTATATATGTTACGGGCATTATTAATAACTAGCTGATTTGCCCGGCCTTGCACGGGTGAAGTGTATTAATTCCTTTTTAAAGTTCTCCCAAGTTATATATCCGATTTTTCGAATCACCAATAACCCCGGTGTCCCCAGTACTTTTTCATATTCCCGATAGTTTTCATATCCGGGTGTTCCCGGTACCTTTTCATATCTCGGTGTTCCCGGTACCTTTTCATATCCGGATGTTCCCGCTACCTTTTCATATCCCGGTACCTTTTCGTATCCCGGTGTTCCCGGTACCTTTTCATGTCCCAGGTTTCCCGGTACCTTTACATACCCCCAGTTCCCGATAATTTTCATATCCAGGTGTTTCCAATAATTTTCATCCCGGTATATTCCCGGTTCCTTTTCCCCATCCCAGTTCCAACTGTGACATCTCATTCCATCAAATATTTATCCTTTCCATGTGATAAAAACAATCACATTGAAATCATCTCTTTTTTTAAATCTAGTGTTTAAAATGTACCTTTTAAAGTGTACCTTTTCATATCCGGATGTTCCCGCTACCTTTTCATATCCCGGTTTTCCCGGTACCTTTTCATAACCCGGTGTTCCCGATAATTTTAATGTCCCGGTTTTCCCGATAATTTTCATAACCTGGTGTTCCCGATAATTTTCATCCCAGTTTTCCCGGTGCCTTTTTCTCATCCCAGTTCCAACTGTGATATCTCATTCCATCCCGATTTTTTGTCTATTAAACATTTATCCTTCCTATGTGATAAAAACAATCTACTTGAAATCATCTCTGTCATTTGAAATCCAGTGTTTAAAATCTTAAACAGAATTTTCTTTAAGTATTCCCGCTATCCTTTTAAAATTCCGCAAAAAATAAATTTCAAAAATCCCTCGATAAAAAGTTATCAAGTAAGCTTGTCTTCTTTTTAATAAAACCAACTTCTTTAAAAGCTTCTCTGAAAGAGTAAAAACAGATTGCTAGTTATAATAAAAATCTAGTGATTATAGTCTAGTAATCCAATTCCGCTATGAAGCAATGAAATTTTAGCTCTGTTTCCTCAGAAACTTTTAAATTTTTGCTATTTAAATATATTTTTCTGAGAAATTAAAATCTTAAAGAAAGTAAATTAATTATTTTAATTTACTTCGGTTTTCTGATAACTGTTATAATATTTAAATACAGATATTCACACTGTTTTTCTTCATAAATTTTGTTGTAAATAATAAAATATGTATAAATGTTAATCAGTTATATTCATTCAAGTGAGGCAAGACGTCGCCTTAAGACAGAGAAGTAAACACTGCATTTTATGCCTTTCAACAATGCACAATGTTATTTCAATGGGTAAAACGGAGTCGAAAAAGCGCCGAAAAACAGGGAAGGAGTCGTTCGATTTTAAAATCGTTTCTTAGTGCGCGTCTAATGGTTGAAAGGAAGGTCTCTGTCAAATTTCAAGCCTATCGGTCCGGCAGTTTTGGAGATTTCGTGATGAGTGTTATGAATGATGATGAATGAATCACCCGTATTTGGATTTTATATATATAGATGCCCGAGGTGGAAGAGGGTAATGTGTTAAATTCAATAACATTTATCAATGAAATTTATCACTTCGCCCGCCTCCACTCTGGGCATTATTAATAATGCCCAATTAATCACCCTGTAACTCATATATATATTAAATTTAGTTAATTCTTGATTTAATTTTTGTCCACACAATTGTGTGTAATAGAATTATCTTCATTTCTTATAACTACTGAAATCACATGTTCTATACTCTGTTCATTTAGAACTGGTGCCTGAGACTTAATGTAGTGGAAGCACTTACTACTGTAATTATCATCGAAACATTTTTATTCTGCAATGACAAGGCAGCCTAAACAGAAGTAGTTAAAATACTGTAACAAAATCGGTAATTGAAATTGTGTGATGAGCGTTATTAAGCATTATTCAGCGTTTTTGATCCTGTCTCAGGCGCCAATTCTAAATGAACAGACTATTATCTAATAGCTTGTAAGTAATATTGTCAATGACTAAATTTTTGAGCTTGTGAGAAAATTTTATATAGGGTAGTGAATAAAACTGCATTGAATATAAAACTTATAACACAAATCAATAGATGGTGAACCATTGATATTTTTTATTTTAATGTACAAAATTTACTTTTTCATCTTGTAACAAGCAATTCAATAAATGAAAGAATTTAATTTTTAGAGGGAAGATACCTTGCAGAATAAATACTTACACATCAAAAATTCCCAATTTATTGTTGAATGAACTGTACACTATCAGTCTAACAAGTAAATCATTTTGCTAATAAAAAGATTTATCTCCTTCTCTTGCGCTCAATTCCGTGCAATTATAACGCATCTTAACCTACAAGCAGCGTAGAATCGCTAGTATACGAGTATGGGGGGACTTCCAAATTGAGCGGAGCCGGACCTTTGCGAATTCGGCCAGAAGCATCATAATGGGACCCATGGCAAGGACAGAAGTAACCATTGTAGTCTCCCACATTGGGTATGGGGACACACCCCAGGTGGGTGCAGACTCCGATGAGAACCAGCCACTCAGGCTTCTGCACCCGGTCATCATCGGTCTGGGGGTCTCGCAGCGAAGCGATATCCACGCCCCGCTCCTTCTGGATCTCGTCTTGGGAGCGATGTCGCACGAACAGGGGCTTTCCCCTCCACTTGTAGACCATGTTCTTGCCCTCGGGGATTTCGGCGAGGTTGACTTCGATCTTGGCCAAGGCAAGCACGTCGGCTGCGGCTCCCATGGAGGACACGAACTTGGTGACTGTGTTCTTGGCGGCGTAGGCAGCGCCGAGACCTCCGACTGAAAGGAAAAGAGGATTGTTAGCGGTGGTATTATTTGGTACGTTTTGAAAAGGGTAGCCTTACTCCAGTGGCAACTTTCATTGGCGCATGGCAGCCCCCAGATAATAATGAAATATGTTTATGGGTCAGTAATATTAATAAATAAAAAGAAAATATATTAAAAAATAACATACTAATACAGTCGACTTCGCTTAATGTTATCAAAATTGAATGGTCCTGATCATTCCTATCAGGGATAAGATTGACAAAAAAGCAAAAAGTCTGAAAGCTTGAACGACATTTTCAATACTGTTTTCCAATATATTTAGGCAGAATTTGCATGTTAATAAACTTAATATAAAAAAATTTGAAAAATAGAGTTCCAAGTTCTAAAAAGGGGGTTATGGGTCCTCCCCCAGAAAATTTTTGGAAATTTGATCCTAAAATTCAAGGTTTAAGCTTATTTTTAATACCTTGTCCAAATTTATTTGCGGTGGGAGGTTTGAGGAAAAAATCAAAATTCTCAGAAAAAACGTAGAAAGTTGGAAAATACGACAAAAATCGGAAGAATCTCATGCCTGTCCTATTTAATTTAATGTAAGATATATCAATTTATGTGATCAGTATATCATTTTATATTATCAAAATTTTGGGGAATTCCCAAAAAGAATCTCCTTTTTCCCATTTGTAGGCCAATTTTAATAAATAAACATACAAAATCAGTCATTAAATATTTAGTATTATACATGATCAGCTCTGTGTAAACTCACAACTCTCAAGCATCACCTCCAACCGTGGACCGGTTTCGTCCTTGTTAGGACTCATCAGCACGGTATTGGAAGGTAACACAGGAGAGCGGAGGGCAAGTACTAGTCTAGCCGACTATAACTGAAAAAGTGGTGACCATTGATTAGTCCTCCACTCATCTGCTGGAATGACAATGGCATTCCTAGGACAGATGAGTGGAGGACTAATCAATTGTCACCAGTCGGCTAGACTAGTACTTGCCCTCCGCTCTTTTGCGTTACCTTCCTATACCGTGCTGTCGAGTCCTAACAAGGACGAAACCGGTCCACAGTTGGAGGTGACGCTTGAGAGTTGTGAGTTTACACTTATTGTCCGCTTAACCAGAAATAATTGGCAAAATTCTCCTTTTGTGTACCTTGCCTTTCTGGAATTAAATCTGTCCTAGGAATGCCATTGTCATTCCAGCAGATGAGTGGAGGACTAATCAATGCAGGGTTGGAAAAAAACATGTTTTTTAAAAATAAAAACCATGTTTTATTTGTTTTAAACGTGTTTTTTTTGTTCAAAACGTTTTATTTGTTTTTTTACCCTTGACATAGAAATGATAAAAAATCCATGATTTTTTAAAATTTAAATTTGACTTTTCAAATCGAAATTAGATTAATAAAGCTATACTTTTAAATACACCACAAACAGTTTGTTCTTTTAAATGATTTTTGTAAGTTTTCTTCACAGCATCATGCTCTTTATCAAGCAATGTACTGCCTATGTCATGGCGATTTTTTGTACCCAACCTTACACTTGGCACTATCTTTTTAGGCTCTGGGTGATCCATACATTAAAATAGTGAGTTTGTTGCCTAAATAAAGGGAGCAACTTGCTAAAAACTACATGTGTTTTAAACAATGTTTTTTTTTGCTTTGTTTTAAACACGTAACAACCCTGAATCAATGGTCACCACTTTTTCAGTTATAGTCGGCTAGACTAGTACTTGCCCTCCGCTCTCTTGCGTTACCTTCCTATACCGTGCTGATGAGTCCTAACAAGGACAAAACTGGTCCACGGTTGGAGGTGACGCTTGAGAGTTGTGCGTTTACACTTATTGTCCGCTTAACCAGCAATAATTGGTGAAATTCTTCTTTCATCTTATATTATAATCTGAGATTGATTTAAGCAAATATATACCAGATAATCGTTAAAATACTTTAATTATGACTACACATTACACAATCGTGATTTTATTGCGAACATTCGAAATACATTGGATGCAGAGGTGCCAAGTTTCAAAAAAAGCTTTCCGTAACCAGAGCTGTTGTGTACGATTTAGTAACACCGGACTTGTTGGCTTCTGACCACGGTCAAGTTGTTTTTTCTACATCGCAATAACAACGCGAGAAGAAGCCAACTTAAACCTGACATCCGTTGCCTTCCACGAAAGCATCGCGGGAGAAACGGTACACTCAGCGAAAAACAAAAACAAAACTTTCACGATTTTCCGCGATAACTCGTGATTTTTCTTGAAAATAATATGGAAAGTAAGAAATAAGTAGGGACTATCTGAATTACAATTAGTTCGCGGGCCGCAAATCAATGAAAAAGCGGGACATCTCGATTTTCTGCCGAAGAAACTCATGCCTGGAAAAAAAGGTTCAACATTCCGACCTCCCTCAAACAAAAACATAGACCAATAGCAGGCCCAAATTCCACTTAACATTGATGGAAACGATATTAAAGTTTCCCCAGGTTGTCAAACAGGCTACGAGTTGACGAAACCATGAAAAATCGTACTTTGCATGGAGAAAAGGGAAGCAAATACATTTTTAAAGCGCAGAAATTTTCGAGACTTCATTTAATCCGGAAATTTTAATCGATGTCCCAACACCGTAATTTTCTATCTAATCCGTAAATATTACGGTCAAATCGTAATACTTGGCACCTCTGTGGATGCCACTTTTTAGTATAGAATCGCCTTTTATTATCAATCGGATATTGTTATAATTTCTGTTCTTGGACAAATGTGATCACATTAAGCAGGGTTGACTGTAGTAAATATTAATATTAATTTCATTTAAATATTTTTAAAGCTTAATGTATTAATTCTCATATTAAAATTCCAATTAATTTTTTCAGGGAAAAATATTCTTATGTGCTGAATATTACAAGTTTAAAGACATTGTCAAATAGAGGAAATGTTAAGAAGTTAGAAGAATGTTAAGAAAAAGTAGAAAGTAATAGTAAATAGGTAATTAAAAATCTATGACCATAAGTAATACCTAAAAGAGGGAAGAAATTTTCTTTAGTTAAAATCAGGTGTCATGTAATTGTGCAAAAACATCTAAAGTGTTGAAATTAAAATGAAAATTTTGTACACTTAATGCAATTTTGAATTTTAGTTTTAAAAAATCTTTAGTCTGCAAATAAAATTTAATAAGACAATTGTAGAAACAAATTAAACAAGGTTACATTAAGATAACATGCAATCTTTATAATAGATGGAGAGTAAAATCTGTGGTCAAAACTCCCAACATTTTTTTATATTAATGATTTTTCCGACTTTAGTTCTTTATATAATTATGGTGCTAACCATGTAGAGAACTACAAAAGATAAACTAATAGAGAACAATATAATTATCTTAAAAAACAATCTAATCTAAATTTTAGTGTGTATTTATTGGTAACCATTCCAAAATAACTGCCTTTGAATTTTAGCAGTACAAATTTAAAACTAAAAAATTAATGTTACCAAGTTGTAACAAAGCAAGTTCTCTTACCAGCCAGTAGCATATAGCTGCCTCCTTTACGCATCTCTTCTGAATCTCGAGCATTAACAGTAGGATCTTTGAGCTCTTTTCTACGATAGTAATCAAAATCTGGAGCTTGCAAATCAGTATGAGCCATACGAACTTGCGAGAGAACTAAAAAAAGAAAGTAAGGAATTTCTTTTACTTCAACACACATATTTTTCAATGAGTATTTCTACTTTAAAACAAAAGTGATTGGTGTCTTCTATTTTTTTACAGTCATTTTTCTATTTTTTCTCAGAAGACACCAATCACTTTTGTTACTCTAGCATTGTTGCAACGGTATTGTATTGTTGTAACTAGTATTGTTGATTACTGTGTCACCACAAGTGTTTAAGGGACTGAAATACAATATTATCACGTAATGAAAACTTTAGAAAAGGATTCAAATTTTGACTCATTAAAAAACCTCAACTTCTAAAAAGATCAAGAATAGTAACTTTAGATTTGGTTTGTCTATTTTTATTTCATTCAAGTAATGCATGTTTAGAAAGAATTATGTGCTTTTCAAGTTTGCCGAACATTTTAGTTAATTCAAATCAAATTTGCTTGATTGAAATCGACAGGAGACGGGACCAAATCATTCCTATTTAACTTTACTTAGGAACATGCCAAAGTTTTTTAAAAGAAAAAACGGGACGAAATTACTTTTGAGGGCCATAACCAGACTTTTGTTTAAGAGGTGTTTTGGTTACAAATTTTTTTCAAAGGTATTTTCCGATTATCCTAATGAAATGTGAAACTTTGTTAAAGTATGAAAAGGTTATTTCAGATAATAATTTCTTTAAAGCAAAAGGGGGTCTGGGGTACACCCCAAATAATTTTGTCAAATTTGGCTTAAAAAATAGAAGTTTTTATTCATTTTTGTACAGTTGGATACCCTTTGATAACACCTAAAGACGATCACTCATTGTATTTTTTAGAATTTTTCAGAGAAAAAAAGTGTAAGTAATCATGAGAATTTTGGAAGGGGGATGCCCCCACCCCCTTGGATCTCTACAGTATAGTTCACTCCCCCTCCACTCAGTTCCACCCCCTTTATAGTACCAGGGATCTGTCTAGGATTTTTTGTCAACTACCTATTTTGTGAAAATTTAAAAATAATTTGTGAAAATAAAATACGCGTAATAAAATGAATTGAAAAATATGTTTTTAAAAATCACTTTACATATACATTTTAAGGGGAGTTAAAGTTTTCAAATATTAGTATTATTAGTTTAGTAATAATTTGTGAAAATTTAGCAATAAATTGTGAAAATAAGAAATTTTAAATTTGTGAAGCTACCGTAAAACGGTAGTAAATTTGTCCTGGACAGATCCCTGAGTACAGTTCACTGGGACCGTAACCAGACTTTTTTTTCAAATGGAAGATGTTGCAGGGGTCTGTCTAGGATTTTTAATGAGGTACCTATTTTGTGAAAATTTAGTGCTAATTTAATAAAATTTTCTATGAATTTGTGAAAATTTTTGTTCAAAATAACACACACACAAAGTAAAACATTTTTAAACACTAAAAACCAAAGAAAATTTAGTCTTGAATGGATAAAAATTTAACTATTAAGAGAACATAGCTTCCTAGATAACTTTCTTTCAAAAATATATGGGGTGAAAGTACCTTTTTAGCTAAAAGTGAATTTGTGAAAGTACCTTTTTAGCTAAAAGTGAATTTGTGAAAGTACCTTTTTAGCTAAAAGTGAATTTGTGAAAGTACCTTTTTAGCTAAAAGTGAATTTGTGAAAGTACCTTTTTATCAAATGGTGAAATTGTGAAGGTACCGAAAAACGGTAGTAAAATTGCCTTGGACAGACCACTGTGTTGACTACATTATTTTACTTCTAAGGTACCCCTATGTACATTTATACACAAGAAAGTAAAGTTTTAGGTTAATATAAGGTCTATACAAGTTTTAGGTCAATTCAAAGAAGAAATTATCTTAAATTGAATTTTAAAGGACTTTTGATTTAAAATATTTTAAAGGAAATGTTGAGCTGAGCTCCAAGTAAAGATACAGGGTCTTGACTAGAGCAGCGGTTCTTAAACTTTCGATTGCCGTGGCACCCCCTTTATGAAACAGCCAGACATTTCCGGATAACTCTTTTGAAAGCTGTTCCCTTAAAACTATTGTTTTACTTCATTTTGAAACTCTTTGGGAACACCGACAAAGTACTCGCGGTAGGCGCTGTAAAACCTCAGGGGTCAGCGGACCACAATTTAAGAACCGCAGGGTCTAGAGGGTCATCCCTAGAAAATTTGCCTCTAAAAGTAAAGTTTTAACTCATTCTGAGACCTTGTATACGAAACCAGAATTTTTAAGGGAATAATTATGAACATGCACCTAGTTTTTGAGGGGGCTGGAGGTCCTTCGTTAGAAAAAGTTTTTAAATATCACCCATTAACACCCTTAGAGGACCACTTCTTCTAAGCGGCAGAATTTTCAAGGGAAAAGCACAACAGGCCCATAGCGAGGAATTTCCCTTATTCCTTTTTCCCTTCTTTATTTATACTTGTAGACCAAACTTTGGACATACATTTTTCAGTAGAATTTTGATGAACTAGTTAATTAAAAAAAATTGCGAATAATAAAGGTTAAATACAAATGGGGTATGGGGCCCTCCCCCAGAAATTTTTTAAAGGGGCCTTCACCCAGAAATTTTGTTAAAATTTGCCCCTAAAACACTTGGTTTTAACTTAGCTAGAAGTAAATTAATTGTGTTTTAGAAGGGGGCAGCTATCCCTCCCTGCCCCCTGGCTGTGCTTGTGGATAGAATTCGTGAAAATTTTCTAGGGGGGGAAATGAAGATGCAAGGGGTGGCTCAGCTCCCCCGTAGCTACGGGCCTGAAGCGCAATGACACAAGTGACCAGAATTTTACAGGGGGGTTTGGGGGTTCTCCCCCAAGAAATTATTTTAAATTTTAGCATTGAAAAAGTGGTTTTTGAGATATTGTGAGGGTTTCTTGAGAGTGGGAATGGTGTGATAAGAAATTTAATAAAATGGGAATATCAGCTGTACTTTGAATTATGTCATATCTTAGAAATATTTCATATCTTAGCATTAACAGCCTTTTTAAAAAGTTATTTGGTTAATAGAAATCAGGAAATGGTATTATTTATCTAACTTATCTCACTGGATTCACCCCTAATAATAAACAAAGAGGAAACAACACACTTTTAGAGGACACAAGTATCAGTTACGTAAGCAGTTTGACTCTTTGCGTGTGCGTCGTAAGACTACAATAACATTGCGGAAAAAGTTATAACTGGACTAAAATAACAGAAATTTACCTCCAAATCCTCCAGCTCGAGCAAATAACTGTCCTTTGGGAGCAGACGACCCGATGCTCGAAAGTGTAGATGGTGCGGGGGGAATTTTCACTTTAGCACGCTCTTCAACAAACGGCTCTGCTACATCACCACTCATTGCACCAATTACATGCTTAGAAGCTTTTAAGTAATTATTTAAGCTTTGGGGTTTCGCTAGTTTAATCATAATTGCAGGAGTTTCGATAAATACAGTGTACACAGAAATTACCAGACAGAAAGGTCAACACGGTTTGCGGTACGGTCAACGTGAAGAAAGGAAACGGTGTGGATCAACGCAGAACGGGAACGCAAAAATAATGATACTGAAAATGAAACGTGGAAATAAATACAGGTATTATGATATGAGAAAAAATTACGTAAATGTTTAAATAACTTCAAAGAAAATTTATTGAGTTGAAATGGTCGAAGTTTATTGTTGTGAAAATTTGAGTTACACACGGAAGGGTCACTCATAGCAGCTAATTCATAAAGATAATAAAGCGTCCTCTTTTCCAAGTTTCGAAAGCAAAATTCATGGAAAAGATTAGAGAAGTAGAGAAGTTGGTTATTGCACTAGTGATCCTCTTCCCGTTTTTGAAGCATTTCTTGTAATGTTTCTTTTACTTTTCACGATATTCCAATTTCTTTATAAAGAACGTTTTCAAGCACTCATTCTAGTTGCATTGCGCGCAACACAGGTCGCTGGGTTTGATTCCCGGCATCTCCCTGGGTGTATTTTCTCTCTCTCTCTGTCATGTGAGTAAAAAATTCTATTTTTGTGTCCGTTATCTCTACTTGACGAAGGTTTATAACACAGAGAAAAATCCTAACAGAGGGTCCAAAACGATATATTCAAAAGTTGGATGGTTTTGAGGGCGCCACGATGAACTAAATGATTGACAGAGAGATCAAACCTGTGATTGGCTGTCCCTCCATCTTCTATTTTCGAAGGAGAAGGAAAAAGTTTTTCTCAACCAATCAGGCTCTTCCCTCCCGCCTCTCGTGACGTTGATGCGATCGCAGCGCCAAAATAGCCCCACACTCATCCAACTTTTCAATTTCCATTAGCGCCTATGGCGACGGACTCTGTTCTAGTACTCTGTGGTTTATAAGCTGATCCTTGAGATCAAGCACACAAACCGGAAAATATCACCAAATCCCTAGCTGCTCAGCTCCAGCTCATGCCTAATATAATATATGTAAAGTTTACGTAAATGCAACTAGAAGTAAACGAAATTTGGTCAAACACGACAAAAAATGGACGAATTTTGAATGTTTTTGTAGTTGCTTCTCTGCTTGGGTAGCTCAGATAATTTGGGGTTTTCTCCAGTTTTGTCATCATTGGGATCATTCCTTTGCAAAAAAGCATCATGAAAATAATATTTGGGAATCCAGGAGGATGATATAATACAGTACCGATGTTTCAAAGTAGAAAACAGAAAGAACTGTATAATGGAGAATGGATAATTGCAGTCAAATTTTTTTTCAAGTCTTAATGTGTTCAGAATGACTCAAAACCTCCAAAAAAATTGCAATTTACCTTTCAAAGCCCTAATATTTAAGTTATTTTCAATTTTTATATTTTTTAATACATTAAAATTGAATACTCAGAGTTTTGAGATGCTGCAATTCTCCCCCCATGGCAGCATCTCTTAAAATTCTAAACATTCAATTTTAATTTATTAAAAATTCTCTCCTGATTCCAAAAATACGCTTGTCTTTTCCCACAAACTTTTTTAAAGGTAATTATGACATATTTTAATACAGAAAGCTAACATAGTGATGTCACATGTGTCTCTTGGAAATGTGGGAAACACCGTTTTCATCGAAACACTAGGCTGTAAAAAAACTAGAGCTCAGTATTTCAAAGCGGAATGATAAAGCAAACAAGAGGCACATTTGACGTCACAAGCTGTTTCAGCTCTCAGACAGAAAAGAAGCTATTTTTAATTGAAAGGTAAGTTTGTAAGGTAAATTAAAATGGTTTTTGGAGGTTTTAACCTATTCTGAACACATTAAGATTTTTAAAAAATTGACTGCAATTATCCATTTTAAAATCATAAAATAATCTTTTCCAGTTGCGTGACTAGAAAAAAATTACGGAGGAATATTTGAGGGAATTAAACTATTTCAATGTTCAAGGGAGGAATTTTTCTGACTCTCAAGGGGATGCATTCTAAATCCTTCCCTTGGTTGCATCACTGAGATCTACTTTTACTTGAATAAGACAAGGGATATCGGTTGGTTTAGGGTTTAATGGCACTAGGTCCATTGGGGATAACAGCTTGGTTAGTGTAATTTATAGGTCCGATAGACACTTTAATCCTAACTTTTTCAATCAAATTTGTCACCTAGATTTCTTAATTTACATTTTAGTATTCATAATCAATTTGAGTTTCAATAATTCAGAGGAGGGAGTTTCAAACTTGGAGTAATTTTCTTCAATTAAAGCTTTATTCTGTACCATTATAGCACAATAAGTAAGACTGGGAAAAACAACTGGAGAATAATCAAGTTTACAAATTATTTAGGAAAAAGACTTAAAATACTAAAATAAAGATGAAGCTGTGTTTAGTAATTGAAGTTCAACTCAAATTTTACCCACTGGATTTTAGTGTGATAAGATTTCTAGTATAACAAATAACCTATAAACTTATCCAATAAAAACAGGAACTTATCAGAGAAAAAGGAAATCAATACACAAAGATTATTTTTGTATGGTAGATTTATTTCATACATAAAACAATAGTATACAATATCTTGGCTGTACATTTTAAGTAGCTTGCATGCAGTACCTTTACTATACAATTATTTACAAAAGTTGAATCAAGGTACTATAGTAGCAAATAAAAATATATACAGAACAATAATCACTGTTGAAAGACTATGTTAAGTCTATGTAATCTTAGTTTGGATGTGATTACAAGAAATTTTGATTATTTTGTGCAAGTACGTAACAATATACTCTCAAACAAAATTTTTAAATATTCACCACTTTAATTTTGAAAACAGAGTTATCAATATAAAAAGAACATATTTACAACTTATACGATGTTAACTTTAAATATTTGAAGTATTAACATTTACAGTAAGGTTGCAGTCATGCACACATTTTACAAAGCTTAACATACCAGAGCATTCAACTTAGCTCATTCAACATCAACGACTTTTAAAACATTTGCCTAAAAGATATTTTATAACTTACAAAAGGTATCATAATTTAAAAATTGAATAATTTAACACATGACAAACAGGTAAATAGTTTGATTAAAAAATTTATAAACACACTTTAAATTTGGATAAATAGGTAGGTATAATTTATCAAGAAAAAAAGATAATTTCATACATAACCTTTTGATTTTTAAAAATAGCTTAAAACCTGTTGGGATTCATAACATACTATTAAAATGATCAGTTGGTAAAAATTACTGCATAGAATTATTTTAAAAATACCCCGAACAAAAGGATCAGATAAATTTCATAATTCAGAGAAGCAAAATTTTTACAAAAATGTTTCTCCCCACATCAGAATGCTATAGTTCCATGAAAATTGTTTCACCGCTGACATAGATATTATCTTACCTGACAAATAATTTAATTGTAAAAGCATTAAATTTTTAAATGCTTGAAAATATTGCACATTATATTGTTACAGTTATTCTAAGATATTCTACATGCTATAATTTCAAAAAGATTGAATATTTAGCAGCATTTTAGAACTAAATTTAAATGCCATACAGTTAATAATCAAAGCATCGATTCGGTTGCTTTTTTCGGTCTTGTAATTAGTGCTGATCAACTTTAACCAGATATTCAACATTTCTTTTGATTACATGTAAATCGAATAAAGCATTTTTTCAATGGACGTTACAGCAAATTGACCATTCTGAAGCTGTCGAACAGCTCCGCACGAACACTGCTTTTTACACAAAGCCAACCAGTAGTAAAAAAAGGGCAAGCCTTCAGTCTTGATAGTTTACAATATTCACATATAAATTAAAAAATAAATGCGGTAGTTCTGAATTTAGGGAGTATACTTATTCCGAGAATCTGAGGCGAAAATGTCGGTAGGAGATAAAGGAGGAGTCTCAGTCACAGTATCCATGAAAGTAGGTGTGGCTCCAGAACTCCTCTTTTGAGGCCACGTCCTGGAATTTTTCCGCCTACTTTGGTCAAAACTCACTTTGTCTTGACTGGCCATTATGATGTTGCACACCATGACCTTGCACTCCCGACACACGGGCGCAAGAGGTCCCTTCATTTTCTCTTCAGAAGCGCTGCTTCTGCTAGAAACTGTTTCGGGGGCCACGAGTGTTTTTGACCGGTGGAGAGGAGGCCTCTTTCTGCCCGGAGGAGGCATCGATTTTCGCTTGTGGGAAGACTGCCCGTTTTGCTCGGCAATTGCGTGAACGGACTCTGAGTGACGGAAGGAAAGTCTCCGCCGTGTACCGTCGTCGATGGTGGTTTTCTGCCTTGAAAGCTTTGGTGTTTGGATGTTTTCTTTAGCTTCGGACCTATTGCCAAAAAAAGGAGAATTAATGGCTAAAAAATTATAACCTTAAAGCTGTAGGAAAAGCTTTCCGATAGACCAGCCTATGTTCAAAGGAAAAAGGAAGTCCTTTAAAAATTGATTCCTCAAACAAAAAAGTTGTGTATATGTCACGGTCCGAGTGATAAACCAAAATGAAGAATTGATACGGGCAATGTGATGAATTCAATGGCATTTATCAATTGAGTATTTATCCCTTTTTCTCGAAATATGCAGGCATTATTATTTAATGATCTTATATTTATCACATTGCCCGATTAATCATATTTCTGTAACAAACACATTAATTTTTACAAGCATATTTGAAAAATAAGAAAATTACAAGAAAACCCTAAAGTTGATTTTCCCCTTTTTTGACACTGGAAAAAGCATTTAAAAATTTACTCCATATCTCCACCAAAACACCGAAATTTTTTCCAGTTATGCCGTAATTGAACTGTAATTATTTTAATTTCTATAATATTTTCAAACACATTAGAAAAATGAAACCATGAACAAAGGAAAATATTTTTCTTACAAGGATACCATAAATATAGCATACACATTTATCCTGACAACTTTATATATTGTTATTCATGCCAACATCAAAAGATACATTTATGAAAAAAAAGTGTGGTTCAAGAAAGAGTAAATCCAATTGTGAGGAATAAAAGTAACAAGAACCGATAGCTCTCAGTAATTCAATAGTTTGGTATTTGAATACATTAAAACAATAAAGCTATTTAAAATAATTTCAAATAAAAATCTTGAATGCTTACTTTCCAAACACATCACTGAACTTCCAAAACGTATGACTAGATTCTTCTTCAGGGGGTGGACTGGGTGTAGGACTCAGCATATAGACTGGTATCCTCGCAAAATGTTCAGTTGGTATTCTCATCTAAAAAAGACAACAAGAGTTTTTGCTCATTTTTGAAACAGTTTTTTTTTCTATTAGCTTGCTTTGAGGTTTTGAATAATCAAAAGAAAATATTTTAGTACTACTATACTATTTTAAAACTAATGCTTTACTTAAAAAAATTTAATAGATACCTAATTTCTATGAAACCTGGAATTAAATTATTTACCAAGAAATAACCAAAAACAATATATAGTTAGATTTGAAAGCCTTTAAAGTATTTTGGGTTTTAAGTTTACCATAATTGAAATTTTCTTTATAAACTGCAAATCTGTTATGCTAAAAACTGAACAATTTAAAGATCTTTCTTTAAAAAATTTTTCAACTTTTTAAGATTTATTCCCAAGTTTGAAATATTTAATTTAATCTTCTTTGCTTAATTCAGAGCTTAAACAAAAATTGTAACAACAATTTATTTAATTTTTATGTTTTCCCTTCATAACAGTAGATTAAAGTAAATTTTGAAAATGTCCCACATAATACTTTGTTCTTTGAGATTAAAACAATTTCTGTTTTGGTTGCTCTTCAAATTTAAAATAGTGTATCCTTACTTTGCTGCTACATTTGTCACACACAGTCCGTTCGCACATTTTGCACTTCACACCCCAGGGTCCAAAAAATGAAAAGCGAACTTGTTTACATGTAAAACATAGCTGAAAAGAAAATGAAAATAAGTCAAATTCAAGGATATAAACAAAAAAGCACTTTTACTAACAGAAGGGGGAATTCAGTATATAGAAAAGTCAATGAATTGTGAATAAGAAAGTATTCAACTGAGGGTGGTTGGAAAAAAATTGCATACAAAAGCTCTTTTTCTATATTTCAATAGGGAAAAAATGCCAATCTCAATGTGAAAAATATACCTGTTGATTTTCTTTAGGTTTTAGATACACTGGCATTACATTTTTTAATTTTAAGTCATATTTGCCCTTTGTATATAGAACACTTTAATCGTTTCATTAACTACCCAGCAGAAGTGTTGTTTTATTGTTTTTATTTCTGTAATGTGAAATATATTAATAATGGAATATAATTAAAAAGTTGTCTTTTGGTAGTTCAATAACATCTCATTTTGCAAAATAGGTTCTTAAAATATTATTATGTATCTTAAATTTTCTCTATGATTTATTAATTTTTCAAGATGATATTTGTTGAAATGTTCTCACCTTTCCCTTTCTAACTTCTTCATATAATGCTTGATCTACAACAAGACTTTCTAATTCTGCTTTGGTTAAGACATTTCGGATGTGTACAACTTCCTCAAGAGTCAAAGAGAGGCATTCAAGGGATTGCCACTGGGACTGAAAAAGGAATTAGGGGTTAAACACTTATTCAAAGTTATAGAAACAGTAGCTTTATATGTTGTACATAAGTGATATTTGCATTGTATAGGTAAAAATCTTAATTGATATTGTATCTTAAAGCTACTACATATAACAAAGAAATGGGGCAAGCATAGATGATAAAGGTAGGATTAACTTTAGCCCAGGTGTGTAACTTAAGCTTAACTGTTTTTAAAAACTGCTGTCACTGGTTTGAATCTTCTTTTGCATGTAATGCCAAAGTTGCTGGAGAAGGAAAAGTTACTCCAGTTGATATAGGAGAGTAATACAACATTGTGGTAAAAAACTGAACAATACATTAAAGAAAAAAGGTTTTTTCTGAATTTGGATGACTAGGGAGCTCTAATCAATGAAAGTCAAATGTTTTTAATGTCATTAATTAATATAATAGTTAAGAAAAATTATCACTCCATCATAATATCCCACTCAAATCCCTAAAAAAACCTAATAATGATTGTAATGTAAGTAACATGGATAAAACACACACTTATTAGGTTTTGAGCATATTACTTATTTGTTTTTATTATATGATAATCAATAGGCAGAATGCAGCATACTTTTTAACATTAAAAAATAATTAATTTGTTCCAGCTTCAAAAAAATCTCCAAAGAAACCTACTGATTTCCAGTAATCTGATCTTGCTTCACGACTAGAAGTTTGGTAGAATGCAGAGAAATGCCCGTTTATGTCTCCTTGTGGAGTCTGATCTCCTGACTTGGGAGGTGATTCACATACACTAATACTATGCCTCCTTTCGGCTCTAGACAACGAATCTGGAATCACAATGCAGTTATTAGATCAACTTCAAACGGAAAACATATCCAATTGAAAGCTACTACCAAAACAAATAAGTACAGTATCACTTGATTGCTGCTTTATGGGACAAAGATTATTAAATACAGTTATAAAACTTTCTTTAATCAACTTCACTAATTCAGTAGACTGTATGTAGGATTCACAAGCAATAAAATTTTGAGGATAATTAGTGAAGTCAGTGGTATCAGCCGACGTAATGGCCTAGTGGTTAGAGCATCTGACTACAAAGCCGTACGTCTGGGGTTTGAATTCCCTATTGGCATGGATGTCAGTGTTACTGTCCTTGTGTGTGTTGAATTTACCAATACGGGTCCATACCCTCAGGTGAATTTGTCCAAATTTTAATTAAAAAATTTTTTAAAAAAATCATATAAGACAGATTTATGTACACTTAAAAAAAGAGTTGCTTGTAGCAGATCTCGTACTACTGTGGAATCAAGGATATTAGACTCCAACGTTTCTTGACAAGGGAGAAACAAGCGGAGAGCAAATGAAGGAAGAAGTTCTCAGCGCAATGTCCAAATGCCAAGTGAAATTAGGCACTTAAGAAATATGATTTGTTTGTGAAATCCGCACATATATTGCGTTTTTGGGTCAATATACTTTTTGTACAATGCTAAGTATTTTCAATTTTTCAGCGTAGCATACATTCATTAAGAATTGAGCATGGTAGCCAATGAGAGTTCACACCGATCTGTTAGTTTGGATTTTCTTCTGCACCTAATGACGCCGTAGCCAAAAAGGTTAATTCTAGTTTAGTTAGAATGGAAGAGAGAAATATACTTAGTTTCAATAGGTCAAATAGCATAGCAGATTGTACTAATTACCATATTGAAATCTCAGAGAGATGTCCTCCCTCATTATTGATATTCATACTTAAAAAAAATTAAATAATGAGTATTTCTAAGGAAATGTTAAAAACACTCCAAAAATATCTCTTACCTGAATGACTATTACTTCTAAGTAGAGATGATTTGTCATTTCTATTTGGTATTGATGATAGTGACTGTGGAGCTTCTAATGGCGTTTGAGGTATGTCATCAAGGTCCTAAATAAAAAAAATGTTTTTATGAGATGGGAAAGAGCTTTAAATTATTCCATGTAGAACAACAATTATTTAATCAAGGTCATACAAATCACTCAACTAATATTAAATTTTAAACCTCACCTCAAAGCTAGATGAAAAGCCTAAATTTATGTCCGCTTTTATCAGCCTTCGTTGTGGTTGAGGAGTTTCATCGGTGTCTTCTAATTTCGTTCTGGAAGTTTCAACTGAAAGGGAAGAAAAGTTTAGAATCCAGCCACATAATAAGACAATTAAGTAGCGGATGAAAGAGGGATTTCGGCTTACTTTTTCGTTTGGAATTGTTATCTACAGTAGAAAGAACGGTAGGTTTAAGCTTGTGCTGTTGTTTTATGGAAGCCATGAGCTTATCGTAAAGACTTAATGTTCGTGGTGGAGTGGGAGGTAGTTTTCTTTTTGACACCTAGATAGACAAATGCATCATGAGTATAAAAAGGTAAATAATTCGGTAAAAAATTAAAATATAAATTTATAAAGAAGAAATAAGATCAAAGTTACCTCATGAATAATAAAGATTTCTTGCAAGTAAGGTTTAGTTTCAAATTAAAGATAATCTGCATTTCAATATTTTTTACACTAATAACGGTAAAATTTAAGAACTTGGAGAAATTCTTTGTAAAAATGTTATAATATCTAATCAGATTTATTTTTCTTCACATAAAAACTTGGTGACTTAAAACACATAAGGAATTTTTTGGTAATCTATAAAAACATGCACCAATACCAATAAGATAAGAGCTCAGATGAACTTACTGGAACTAGCGGCGGCCTAGAACGTATAAACTCTAAAATAAGAGCATGTGCATCCTTTTTAACTCTAGGGGGAATGTCTCCATTGACCTAAAAAATATCCAGCTAAGTCAAACAACATTTGGTGAAAATACAGGAATCATGAAATAAAGAAATTTCAATGAACATAGGGCATTTTCAAAGATTTACTCCAAAATTCCAACACAGCATGCTTGCATTATGGATCTGAGAAAAAAATGATTTTTCTCAGTTCTTATTAATGCTACAATTTAAGTCATTTAAACGGTCTTGACTAAGATCTCCTATGAACAGAGGGATATTCTGAAATTATTATGGTGGGCCAACCCTCCTTAATTAAACCCATGGCTTAAAGTTTGATTATGCATAGTACTTCATATTTCATTCATCACCCCCTTTGCTATTAAAAGGCAACATGATGATTACAGATTGTTTGCCACAAAGATTAAGACCCAGACCAAAAGACATTGTTCAATGGTTAAGGAAAAGTCCCTCCCATATCCCCAAAGCTTTTATAAGTTGCTGATGATTTAAGGGAGTTATGATTAGATTGATGAAAAGACAACAGTTTGCAGGCTGCATACCATCACTTGTCTCAGCTTGTACCGCCGGGACCGAATGTCATCCAGGAGCATTTCGTAAGGAGTTAGAGCATATTCAATGGAATGGGAGTGCACAGCATCCGCCTTTTTCAGCTTTACGCCCTGCCGGAGTTGATGGATGACCTGCATCCATAACCTCGCCTGCAAGACAATTTAATTTAGTACCGCGAAAAGGTAGATTGTTTTAACAACTTCTTAAGAAGAAAAATATAATATAACAAAATATTACTCAAGTTATTGATTAAGACGGAAAAATTAAGGGTAAAACACGTTATTGAGATGAAATGCAAACTCTTACCCAGTCTTGTATCTTCAGTTTTTCCAACGTTTTGCTGTCTGTTTCACTCTCACCGGAATGACGAAGGATCTAAATCAGATTTCGTAAGCTTTATAGCGATTCAGTCACCATACAAACCACATAAAAACAATGAGATCAGTTTGCAAGTTTTTGATTGGTTTGATTATTGTTTTATGGAGCAGAAATCAGGCAATACCATCTTGATTATGCCAAGAAAGACATTCAGAGAATAAATTTATTCTCTGAACACCTCAGGGATCTGTGTTAACAAAGATTCCAGGGGTGCAGAAAATGTTTAAAGACCGAATATTTCCAGAACACAATTTGTTTTGCTCAAAATTTTCATCAAAATTTCCTCATGTTTTCATTCGTTTTAAACAAGAACGCGATTTTTAGTGAAAGTCACTATTCCCGTTACGGATGTGTTGTTTTTTTCTGCCTATCAAAACGCAAGGAAAAGCCAACTTTCAAGTTTATTCACCAACGAAACTCGTCTTTTCGGATCGGCTATTCATTTTCCGTAGTTTTCACCTAATTTCCGTATAATTTGGAAGGTATAATATTTTCAACAGCCAAATTATTTGTAACTAATAACGACTTGGGTTTGTGGAGTTTTAACATGGGCAACAATTTCCCTCGAACCTCGTTCGGCCATATTCTGCACTCCTGACAGATTTTATATTTGTGTAAAAAATATGAAAGTGGACGAAATTCTCAAAGTATTGAGGGAACATTAAGAAACTCTTGGTTACCTGTGTTTTGTTAGATATGTTTTCTAAGAATGTTGTGAGCTCTAGAACTTCAGCTACCAATGCTCGACACACTGCCTTGTAGTGGCAATCGGCTTGTTCCGGACAAACCAAATGGCTGGCACAAACCTAAAAAAGATACGAGCTGTATAAATCTATAAATAATACTAGCAATAAAAACAGACTGTATATCGATGCTTAAGGGGTCCATTAAGACTTCTTAGAAGTCTATGGAGGTTCAGGATTGATGTAAATTTTAAGATACGTCAACTAATGATAAATATTTAATTTAACTTAATTTTAGGTAAATGAATGCTGAAGAACAGAAAGAGGATCAAAGGCAAAGAGATGTTCAAGGGCAAAAAGAGGCTTAAGAGTAAAGTAGTCGAAAGCAGACAGAGGCTCAAAAGCAAAAGGATGTGTTCAAGGGAAATGTAATGCTAAAGAGTAAAGTACTCGAGAGCAGAAAGAGGCTCAAAGGCAAAGAGATGTTCAAGGGCAAAAAGATGCTATAAAGTAGAGTGTTCGGGTGCAAATATACATTCAAGATCAAGCATAGAAATCATAAGGAGCAAAGGGAAAAAGAGCAAACCGATTTTAAGAGTAATAGAATAGTGCTTAAGAGCAGAGAAATAATCAAGATCAAAAAGATGCTCAAGATATCATAAAGGGCAAAGGTATGATTAAGAGCTAATAGTCTCCATAACAAAGTGACGATGAAAAGCAGATATGAAACGCATATTCGAAACACGGAAACGAGAACTCCTGAGTTAACGTTTCAAAACCACCGTTTCGGTAACGTTCTCGTTTCTTCAACGCGTTTTGCTATTCTGAATACGGCCCACTCACCTCCATGACCTGCTGGAGGGACAGCCCCCTCCAGTGCTTGCCGTCGGGCTCGTCGTAGTGTCCGCTGATGTGCTCGTCGTCGGCCGAGTCCTGCTCGATGCCTTCGTCCGCGTTCTGCGAGGACGAGTCGCCCTCTTCGGCCACCCCGAACGACGTCATGCGCTCGATCAGCGACTCCAGCGGCCGGCTCAGCTTGCGCTCCTCGTCCAAGGGCAGCATGAAGTCCAGCGCGTGGAACACGATCATCCCCAGACCAGACACCAGCTGCAACAATGAACAAAAAGTTTCTGTATGGTCTAAGTTAAGTCGTTTCTCATATCTACTAAAGCCCTGGATATCAAAGCTTTTTAAAGTAAAATAAGAAAGTAACGTAGCTTCATCTAGGGCTTTAATATCTACACCGTAAAAAATACTGCACATTACACAGTAAAATTGCCACCATATCATTGAGAGATTGTTACACCGGGATACAGAGGGACCTCCCACCTAGACTCGGAGGGAGGTCCCACTGTGACTCAGACCCTCCCACCTAGACTCGGAGGGAGGTCTCACTGTGTCCCAGACCTCCCACCTAAACTCGGATGGAGGTCCCACTGTGACCCAGACATCCCACCTAGACTCGGAGGGAGGTCCTACTGTGACTCAGACATCCCACCTAGACTCGGAGGGAGGTCCCACTATGACTTCGATGGCAAATTCTTTTCACTACTTAATGGTGTAACGTACCGTATTTTTTTGCAGTGTACCGTGATTAGTTAAACATCTCTAATAAAAACAAAGTCATTATAAAGTGACTGCCAATCAGGAGCTTGACTGCCGTTTAATTGCCAGTCAAGTTACCGGCGAATACGGCCGAAGTCACCACTTTTAACAAACTACCTCTGGTGATACTTGGGAGAAATTGCAGCTCTACAGGTGGCACCACTGAGGGACCGTTTACACTCATCCTGATCTGTCACAAAACGGAAATATGGCAAGAACAATATGGATGAATCGTACAACAGTTTTACAACACTTTGAGCTGTTGGTTGGTAGGTGTTTTATAGCGTATGAGATCTACATCAGGACATTATGCGCTAGACAAGACAAATTAAAACAATTTTAGAAGGCTAGGTGCATTTGTCGGATGTACTTGATACATCTCTCATCTAAAATCGAATATGTAGAATAAAAGGTGATGAAGCATGTTTAAAACTTAGACGTGATGGATAAAGTTAAGGACAAGTCTAAAATTTAATGAATCCTTTTGGGATGTCCGACTTAGATTTGTTCCATTGGTCTCGCCGGATTGCCGTTTCGAATAATTGGAAATGGTCTCTTGCACAAATCAACATTCATAACAGAGTAGGCACCATGAACAATAACTATTAAAAAAGAAATATTGTACATTTGCTTCAAAGGATCCATTTCCAATGGCAACGCAAAGCTAAAGCTACATTGACTTCGATACATTGGATTAAAGAGATCAAATATCATTATCATTGATGCCATTGATTAATAAGATTTAGCTGTTGATCATTTATCTTAGGGGACATCCATAAATTACGTGAGGTCAAAAAGGGGGAGGGGTTTGGAAAAATCTCACCAAGGGGGAGGTCCAGAATTTGGAAAAAACACCTCACGTAATTTATGGATGTCCCCTTAACTAAATTTCTTGGAGCAACAGCTTTTTATACATCCCTACAATCTTCAAACGTCGTGTTTTCAATGGAAAAGAAACTTAAGATGAAAAAATGAACTAACAGGATTTTTTCTGTGAAAGGAGGGACTCCATGTTGTTGACTCGATATGACACGGTTTAAAACACTTCTTAAGTTAAGAGGATGTCAAGAGGCAAATTTTATTACTTTCCAGTGGTGGTAGATGGAACCTCAAAATAATTTTATAATATTAATGATGTTGATATGATTTTTAAAAATAATGGTTCAATGATTCTCCATCCTTATTACCAAGGGTTCATGTAGAAAGAAAATGAGACCGTTTAAGAACCCTTCACCAAAATTATAATCTAAAATATTCTAATTATCCTTTAAACGGACTCTTCACTAAAGTAAAGTCCAAAGATCAAAAGTGGTTTGAGGATTGGTTTCAGAATGTGTTTTTACCATTTTCAGATAAGAATTTGACTACAAGACCTTCATTTTCACCAAAATTACATTCAATTTTTCACATTAGTTCCTAAAACAGGACTCTGGCATAAAAACCTGGATGAACCCCTGATTACCCAAATGCATCTATACGCAGGTAAAGGGTTCTTAAAATAATTTTAGTTTGTAAACAAGTTTAAATTGTCTTTTAGGACAAAAGAGTATTCTACCATTTCATTAAAGAAAACCACCAACATCCCTACAAACCCCCCATAAAACTAACTACTACCAAGTTTCCTATTCGAACATCAGCGGTCAACGAGGTCCGTCCAGCCAGCCGACCCTTGTAGAGGACAGACCGGTCAAGAGACGATTTCGACAGGGGTCGCGCGCGCGAGCGAGCAGCCGGGCTTTCGAAACGCGAGGTGGGTGACAGGAGTGGGACGCAGAGCGACCTTCACGGAGACACCTACGGAGGGCCGTGGGTAGAGGAATCCAGAAATGCCGTTAATTAAAAAGAAATTACGGGGCGAATGTGCAGGGAAGGCACATGTTGAGGTAGACTTCAAGGCACCTTGATCCCTCAATTAATAATGACTAATTGCTTTTATTCATGTTGCTGTTATTTACATTGACTGTATTGAGTAAGAAAAAAATATTGTGTGTACTCGAGAGTACAGTCCAACCGCCACGAGAAAAACTTAGATAGAAAAACCAAACTTTGAAAAGAAGTTCAAATCTAAAGAAGAGTCGCACAGATTTAGAACAAAACGTTTTTTTTTCAGCATTTATGAATTTCCATCACCCTCAAAATTGAGGGGAATAACCCCTTTCCATAACAATATCATCAATGTTGTACAACGTCGGAAGTTATTCCAGTGGCCAGTTGGACTATAAACACCAATAAAATCAGTGAAACATTCGTTCATGATAATTCATTACCGTGTCGTAAAAGTGATAGCATGTTCACCCTAAAAACAGGTATTAAATTTTAACATGAATTTGGAGGTGACAGCAACAAAAAATTGGATTAGGAGAGGGGGGAACTCAGGGCACCCTGAGGATATTTTGGGAACTGCTAGCTATAAGAGTAAAACTTTTTTGAAAATTATTTTTCATGTTTGAATTTAACACAAAATTAACATCTTAACAAGGTTATATGAAATTTATTCGAAATAGACAAGGTAACTGCAATCTTTTAGTTTCCATTTATAAGATCATCCACTAAGTTACTTTTGCAATACGTAACTCAATTATTACATTATTACAGTATAACCACGTTGTTATCTCGAACTATGATATCTCAAAAAATATGTTTTTGGCGTTGGTGTTTAGAAAAGTTTATGATAGGCCTTAAAAATTTATAACTTCAATAAATTACTGCAATAAATTAATGTTTTTGTTTATTTAAAAATTTACATCTATCTTTCCTCGAAAACTATCTAGCTCAAAATTTTTTCGGGTTCCTTCGATTTAGAGATATTGAGGGTATAATGTAGTTTTTAAAGAACTTAACTTTATGTAAGTAAATCAATGTCAATTAAGTTATTGAGCTATACCAAACCTCCTAAATGAAGCAACGGGCGTCTAAACACCAACTCAAAATCGTGGCGACACACTTACGCCATCCACTCATTTTCCGGAAATGTCGCAACAAAAAAAGCCATATGACGTGTCCAATATTTCGGATAATGACAAGATGAACGCCGACAAAGCACACGGAAAAGGCCCTAATAAAATCGGAAAAGCCCATCACGTACTGCTGTGCTTACATAGCGGTGGCTTAATCGAAAATAAGCGGATTTCGGTCGGAGATAGTCGGTCAAAACATTTGGTCAACAGGAACTCGATTTTATCTTCGTAGATTTACGAATAGGGTATCTAAAATGTCATAGAGGATAAGCATTGCAAAATCCCCAGCTGAATATTGTTGATGGTATAGCTAACAAGAATCCTAACGGTAGATGACTAAAAAAAGTTTAAATTTCGTTTTCATAATGCTGTGAATCATTCTTTCAGTTCATTGTAAGCAAAGGGCACTATGTCACAAGAGTAAACCTTTAACTCAAAGACCATTTGACTTCAGTCATGGGATTACATGTTTGAAATAAGTACTATTCTCATATCATACAAGAACAACATAAAATACCATACAATACAGGAACAGAATTGCAAAATTTCCAACTGAATATTATCATCGATGGTTTAACTAACATTAATCCCCACGGTAGATGATTAAAAAAGTATTAAATCTCTAATGCTGTGAATCATACTCCATTTTAAGCAAAGAGCACTATGTCACAAGAGTAAACCTTTTACTCAAAGAATATTTGACTCAGTCATTATATTACACGTTTGGAATAAGTATTTTGCTGTGAAAAGTAGCTTAGCATAACACTCTAATAACACACGAAAATACTACCATCAGTCGACATAGTACTTAACTAGTATGTTAACTGCTACAGGTGTAATAAAATGCTACTGAAAGTACTTCCATTAATTTTCAGCTTGTTATATTGAATGTCCGGGTCAATGTCTAATGTACTCTTATGTATTGTGCCCCTCAGTAACTTCTATAATTCCCAAGAGTTAAACGCAACGACCGGGAAGATACTATCCTCAAGTCCAATATTTGCTATTCACTTAAAACAGGTACAATCAGAAGTCCAACAACAGAACCGAATACACAAATTAATGTAGTCTTAATCCTTATAAGACTATTCAGTCACCAATAAAAGAAGAAATGCGGCACTATTATGACATCGAATGAAGTTCCTTTCGGGAACAATAACGCCTTTGAAAGAAGGTCAAGGCTTAAGAAAGTTTATCGAATCCCCTTTCCCCTCCATTCTCATAATCTAATATGGTTTAAACACGAATCCCAGCAACCTTAACCCCTGAAGAGATCTCTGATAGTTCTTAAACAATAAAACATGTCTTGAACGGGTGGCGAGTTATGAAACCCCTTCGACTGATAAATCTATGGTTTTAAATCATGCAGGGCTCACACTCACTTTAAAATATTTGTATCAATTTTTGTATCAGATAAAACCAAGTTTTGTATCACAAAAAATGTCTTTTGTATCAGGTAAAACCAAGTTTTGTATCACAAAAGATGTCTTTTGTATCAGGTAAAACCAAGTTTCGTATCACAAAAATTGCCTTTTGTAGCAGGTAAAACCAAAACCAAATTTTGTAGCATAAAAATGTCTTTTGTAGCAATTCGATTGCAGGGAAGCTTTTGTAATTTACCCTTCATTACATTTTAAACATGCATCAGTAAAACTTTTCGTACGACATGAAAACCATTATTTTTATTACGACATATAATGTTCGTATAGATTTAATTCATGAATATATATACTATATATTTAAATATGAATATTAATACTTTTTTCAGTATATTCTTAGGCAAAATTTGCAACTTCAAGAACTTAATATTAAAAAGTTATGATGTATTAAGTTGCAACTACAAAAGGGGGGTCTGGGGGGTCCTCCCCCAGAAATTTTTTGGAAATTAGACTCTAAAAACCAGGTTTTTAACTAGTTTTGGTACCCCTAGTTAGAATTTTGGATATAAATTTTCAGGTAAAATTTGATGAATTTAATGAAAAAGTTATAAATAATATAGTTTTAAGTACAGAAGGGGATATATGGGGGTCATCCCCCAGAAAAATTTTGGAGATTAGATCCTAAAAACAGGATTTCAACTTGGTTTTGATACACTTTCCGAATTTCAGACATACATTCTCAGGTAGGATTTTGAACTTATTTTAAAAAAGTTTTGAATAATAAAATTCCAAGCACTCTAAAGGGGGGATTGGGGGTCCTCCCCCGGAAATTTTTTCAAAATTTGACCCTAAAAAACAGGGTTTTAACTTGTTTTACTGGTTTCGGGGGGGGGCAGGGCCCCTTCGCCCCCCCCTTATATACGCCACTGATAGTAAAGTTGTTTTTTCTACAATGTAAATTTAATAGTGGAAGGAAGCCAACTTCAATTAGGCGCCGGTAGGAAGCAATCGCGGATAAAACGGAACTTTCATGAAAAATCGCTATTTTTCGGCTTTTCAAGATCGTGATTCTAACCATCGGACATGATGGCTTTGACCACGTTAAAGTAGTTTTTCCTGCATTCTAATACTGACCCGAGATGAAGCCAACTTCAACTTGGCGTCCGCGGCCGTCGAAAATAGTCGCGGAAGGAACGGAATATACGCGGCGCACAAAACGAAACTTTCGCGAAAAATCGCGGCTTTTTCCGCGATTTATCCGTTTCCAAACGCCTAGAAAAGGCAGACAAGACTTTAATTTGGCACAACAAGATTTGTTTACGTTTTCCCGGAGGAAAATGTAAAAAAACGTAAATTCCGTAAAAATTTCAGGTCGATCTGTAAAACCGTAAATTTTGGTGCAAATCCGTGAATTTTACGGACAATCCGTAACATTTGGCAGCTATGTGAAGAAAAACCATCTTCAACTACGTGCTGGAAAAACGGTACTAGCGCGAAAAATCGCTATTTTTCGACTTTTCCGCAGAATAAGCGATCCTAAACACCGAACGACGGCTTCTAACCACTATAAAGTTGTTTTTTCCACATCGCAAGAAGCCAACTTCAACTTGGCCCCCGCCAGCCGTCCAAGAAAAAATATCCTAAGAATAGAGCATAATTGGGAAAAAACTTGCGTTTTATGATAGATTTCCGATTTTCCGTAGCTTTTTCGATGTTATCCGTAGTCCGTAGTTTAACGACGGCATCCGTAGAAACTACGGAGAATCCGTAGTAGTAGTCTCTGAAAATGGCGCAGTTTTGGCGCAGGAGCTGGTAAAATAGGCAATTTGTATCAGTATGTATCAAAATTTGGTTTTGGCGCAGTTTGGCGCAAATGGCGCAGGCGTGTGAGCCCTGAATCATGTCTTGTATTTTGAACGCAAGTTGACCGACATTTTTGAAGGGGATTTGTACTAAGTGCTTTTTTAATGAACAGAAAGTGGGAGGAAAATCATGCTTTTGTATGTGTGTCCCCTATAATATTTATTCAAACGCTTTTCGGGGCCGGATGAAACATGATGCTAACATAGCATGGTAATGGAAGTATTGTTGGTGTATTTTATGCGGGTAAGGTCATTAGCAAGTAGTTGGATCTAATGAGTAGGCAAGGAAAGTATACTTGCGAAAGTTATTAAATTATTTTTTCTCGGACAATTTTTTGTTTAAACTTGCGTGTCGATACGTGAAGACGTAAAAATTGCGTAATGGGTTATGACTACACTGACACCTAAGAAAGATGGGATGTAAGGTTGAATTCATTATTTTCTTTAAGGATGTAGGAATGTAGGATAGTATTTTGTTGAAGCTTTGATATCTTCGGCAAGGAAGAAAAGTTTGAAAGAGGGTCAAATCCCAGAGAGGGAAAGGCATTGAACAAACTCCGTTTCTTCTTCAGTTAGCGGCTGTTTGAAGACTCCTAAATAACTCCAATTACATACTTATTTACGGATAACACCTAACTGAAATCGACTGACTTATGAAAAGAAAACCAATTAACCAGCGAAGAGGTGAAGTGCTGCAAGTAAATAAAGCGAATTGCATAAATAATTAATAAAAAAAGTTCAAAGATGCTGAAGAGCAAAGGAATGCCAAAGAGCAAATGGTTACTCAAGAGCAAAAAGGGTGTAGAGAAACGAGAAGCTGAAGAACATAAAGATGTTCAAAAGTAAAGGGATGCTGAAGAGCAGAGCGATGCTCACAACCAAAGGGATGTGAAGAACCTTCAACGACCATCTGAGGTCAAAGTGAAATCTGTAACAGAGTGTGATCTGTCTGTATATATTTTTTTATTGAGCAAAAGTCGCGTCACCACCTATTGAGGGGTGGCAGAGTTTAACATTAAGTTATTGGAATATCTGTATAAAATGTGATATAAATTTTCGTTAATTATTTTAGCATGGTGAATGAACCATCGCTATTGAATTTCGCTACGGTTAACGGTTCTCAGGGAAACGCCGGTCTGTAAAGGATGATACTTTATGCCTATGCTTAGTGTTCCGATAATTTCTTGAAGTTGATGTCCATTAGTTTAAATGTTGAAGTTCCGTTGTGTTCCCTAAAAAGTTAAAAACGTCCAGGGTACGGAAAATAACACGAATTAGACTTACGGCCTGATAGAATTAACATTCCAAATCAGGCGGAATAGTATTAGTAATCATCAACATACCATTACCACTAACCATTAACCCAAACAGAGAATCTCATCTAATACCCTCACCACAATCGCACGCAGCTCTACTACTACTGACCCGCTTCAGATCCATAACTTATAATCCGCCTGTCATCGCGACACGGACAACGGTGGCCGTCACGTGTCCGACGCGACACTCTCGACAGTCTGTGACCCACCGGCGGGCGGGGACACGCGAGGGCCGGACGGGGTTCAACCGGACCCTCTGTCCGGCCCGAGCCGGCATTGTACGCCAGGGAAAGTGCGTCAAGGCCGTTACGGTCCAGGCGGTGCTTTCTTTACCTTTTGTTGCAATGGGAATTGTTCAGATGAATTCGGTTTAGAATGTGCGGCTGGTGGAAAATTGGGCTTACCGTAACTTTATGTCCAGGTATTTCTCCTCCTGAAACGCCGTTTTTAGTAAATTTGACGGGTGCTTTATATGGGTTGATTCAAAGTGGTCTTAGAGAAGCATTTATCCATTTCTTTCAGTTTTCATTTTAACAACGGGAAATAGTGTTTTCAGATCCCTTAGGTTAGCTAGGCTAGGTTGTTCAGGGATTGTCTGAGCAAAAATAACCTCGGGTCTACCACCTATATCTGCCCACAATTTATTTTCTTGTAATGAGGATATGGTAAATACATTATTGCTGATAATTTTAATGTTTACTCATAAAATAAAACTGATTAGGATGGCCCCTTGCTTTGTTTTAGAAATTAAATTCATTTGCTTTTTCTATCTCTGAATAATTACCCACATGGCATCTAAAAATGAGAAAGGGACACACCAACGGAATATGAGAAGGTCATCCTCCCAAAAATGACATTTCTTCCAGTAGGATCGACATGAGAGAGCTGATAAGTACCAATAGGAACTCGGCAAACACCATTACCATCATGCCTTAAAGACAAATTTACAGTGGACTTGCAAAAAGTGGACTCCTTTCTATGGAAGCAAAATACTGGTAGGCATTTTAATGCAGTACAGAATCCATACTAAAATGGCTGCTCTATAAACTGTAGACGATCTCAAGATTTGGATGTAGGAGGTTGAGATTATAAAGTTTCCCCCCACAATAAGCTTCTAATATTTAATGGACATTTCTAATATTATCCTTAGACATTTCTAATATTATCCTTAGACATTTTCTTTTCCTCGATAACTATCATACAACATGTTTTCTTGCATAAAATAGAAATTTAAAATAGGCGGGTTTTGTGGTTTTTAAACTATCGAGAATTAAGGTTTAGTGATGGGGAAGTTGCAGCCTCATAGCACCCCACTAAATTCTCCACAGACAATTTAAACAGCATCCCATCTGCACCACTTCTTCAATGTCCATTCCGCTAAATACGGGCAAAAAATCTTCAGCGTGTGCCATCTGTCAACTAACACATCTCACCTGAACGATAATCTTCGGATCAAAAGGATAGGTTCAGAAAACCTGAGGTTGGATCAGATCAGTTTATTAACATGACAAGGGGTAAGCGGAACAGTCAATGGAACGGAAAATCGAGCTTTCCTACGCACAGGTGGTGGGTCGGACACTCGATTGGACAAAGGCGGGGCGGGTCTCTGGTCAGACGAGAAAGGGTAGTCGGATGGATCTTTTGGAATGGACCCAACAATGGAAGGTTGTCTCATTTGAAGGATGCAATTGACAGACGTAAGATCTCTTGCATTGATGAGAATGTGGGGAATTTTTTTTAGGACTTCAAATTAAGTCAAAATAAGCGGAAGATGAAGGAAAGGTTCATTCATTACCAATTTCAAGGTCATGTTAGTTAATACAAAACTTAAATATAATCATGAAATATCAAATTAGAAGCATACAACCCTTTGGGATCTCAAGTTGTCGATGGTGAGTTAATAGGTTAGGGGCCATTCATTAATTACGTAAGGGTCCCAGGGTCCCGAGGGGGAGGGGGGGTTGGAAAAATCTCTACATGCCCTTACTTGGGGGGTGGGGGGCCAAACCAATTCTTACGTAAGATTTTCCAAGTTAATGTAAACAAATACCAATTAAATAAAACTGTTGAATCCATCTTCCAGCTGTCAAAAGTCGAAACAAAACAAAAGCAAAAAGATCTTATTAGTTTTGGTTTCAACCTTTTTTTGTTAATCATTTCGTGCGCTAACATTTTATTATTTTGAAAAACGAAATGGAATCTTACGAAAGAATAGGGGGGGGGGGTTTGAAAAATCTTACGTACCCTTACATGGGGGTAGGGGGGGGTCAAAAATTGCCAAAATCATCCTTACGTAATTAATGATTGGTCCCTTATAACAGTTTTACTCACAATGTATAAAATGAATTAACTATGTATGCATCAATATCATCAGAAGATAACAGTTATCAGTTTAATACTTTCGGGATAATTTACAGTTTTCATTTAAAAACAAACACGAAATTATATTGACAATAATTTCCTTAAATTCCATTCTTCAGATACATTTTCATGTCAAAGCATACTAGACTGAATAGAATCACTCACCTGATATTCGGACGTTGCCAGCTCTCTGTTTCCCGCATCTGAAAGAAAAATTAACATTTAGAAGAACCTTCGTAAGCCTATAACGTTAACACTTAAAATTGATATTATCACTTATAAAACTGATAAAGAATCATTTAAAATCTGAGGGGGGTGACAAGGGGTGGCGATTGTGCTGCCCGATTGGTTTACTTCCACAAAATACAGTAGACTTAATAGACAAAATACAGTGACAACACCATTCCAAATTACTGAGCTGTCTTTTTTTAAGCATTCTTTTATGGCATAAGCGGGAAATCTGGTGTCCGCTTATGCCATTTCTATGGTATGTTCGGCCTCTACAAAAAAAAGTTTCGTTGAGGTATGGATAGAGAGGGTAGTTCTTAACTCGATAAACAAGAATCTGAGTTGAGTTGGGATGTTAGATGTATTCATGTAGTATTTGCTAAGTTGGATGTTAGAGGTATTTGCTAAGTTGGATGTTAGAGGTATTTGCTAAGTTGGATGTTAGAGGTATTAATCTTCTTCCAAAAAAGTTTTTAAAGATTGTCGATAAACAAGAAGCCTATGGCCGCATACAGCGTTAAGCTGCTATTCAATACAAATTTCCCAAAGAAAAATCAGAAATAGAACACAGGAAAAATAAAAACAACCCATTTCAATGCAAATAGGAATACCCACGCAAAACCAAATTAAACGATATCAAACCTTTCAATCTAATTTTTTAATAAAAAAACACGCGATTCACACCACGGAAAAAATTACCTCCGGATTCTGAACCAATCAAAAAACCATCAGCGACCGCCATAACCAATAGTTAACAGCTTACCATCTCATTACGAATGTGCGATTGCATTCCTGACAAATTAATCAAGCCGAAGTGACAGCTCTGGCATGGTAACCTAACACCAATCCATACCCTCGCTGCTCTCTACTACAACATATACAACAGTGGGAGGCGGCCTTTCCTGTTTAACACCTTTCTTATGCAGATGGATTCCAGCGGATTTGTGTGCATATTATAATATACTTCCGAAGTCGGTGTTATTGCTCCGAGAAAACGAGACCTGTGCCGCCACAGTGTCGCAGAGGAAGAGTTGAGTTGAGATGTCTGATGAGTTGACACGCGTCGCGATTAAGTTCAAGTGACTTTTTAAGTAGTGAGGTGTGGCGACAAAGAGGAGTTGTGTTAAATGTCTTTTCGGGTGACAGAATAAAATACTAAGCAAAATGAGCGGGGTATTGACTATAGATGCAAAGGAAGAAGGGCATATCACTTGGGTATTGATTTAATTAGATGTGATTAGTTTTTTTTACATTTTCATCACTGAAGCTTGTAAGGAAATGAGAGAAGTGATGAAAAATGTTTTCTTATGAACTAATGAGGAAAAATTGTGGCCTGAAAGGAAAATTTAGCTATTTTAAGCTTGGAATTTTAAATTGATCTTGATAAAGATGTAAGTAGTTTTAAAATTATCCTCTAAAATATTGGGATACCTACAAAATAAAATCCTGCTTCGGTACTTAACAATGAAATTTTTTCTGGATCCCCACACAGTAGATAATTTATTCCACCTTCAAAACAGCAGAAGTTACAATTTTTGACTAATAGGTAAGAGTTGAAATTTTAAAAAACGAAAAATACCGTATATGTACTAAATTTTGTATATTATTGACTATGAAAAGATATCCATTTTTAATGACACCTTGTCTGCCATTTGGTAGGGGGGAAGCTGTCCTGATGGCTTTGGAAACATTATTTTCCCTTATAAAAATGGAATTCTCAAAAAGTTGGGGGGGGGCATTGCCCCGCATGACCCCCTTAAATCCGCATCTGGTTCAGCTCAAAGATATTTTGTTCACTTATTTGGTCCCAGTAACGTTTCGTGTTGTTTTTTAATATATAGCAATAAAAATAACCTCACAAAATTTGCTAAGTGTTTTAATAGTAAATTAGACAATATAGATCAAAAGTGGACAGCAAAGATACCACGCTTTTTAAGATTTTGGAGAAACACTCTCTTAAGCACACAAGAGAAGTCATTCAAACGTCCAGTCTCATATCCAACACACAGGGCAATGGACATCCATCCAATGTATCAAACAATATCGTTCAATATTTCTCATACATAGGTAAAACTTGGCAATGTTGTTCCAATGTCAAAGCAATAGACAGCACTGTGTGCTACCTGAGAAAGGAACCTCACACGGTTCATTCCAGGGCTAAAAAAATCTCCACAAACTCATCAATCGCGCTTCAACACCCAACCGCGCTCGTCCTTTCACGAGCACCATAATTAATGGCATCTGATAATCGGGCGATGCTTCAGGAAAAACACAATGTTTCATCTGCGAACAAGATGAATGGAGAACCCGCTTCGAGTGACACCGCGGAACGAGCTGGCCTTTCTCTCACACGTCAGCGAGATTTTATCTTGGCGATTCGATTTCTTATTAAAGAGTTGCGTGCCGTGCAGCCAGAGAGTTGTTAAAGTCATCGTTTAGGTTACTACGGAACAGTTTTGGCGTCAACTGAGGAAGACTTGGGGGTTTCATCGAGAAAAAACAAAATCATTTTGGGGGTTCAAAAGGTAGATAATTTTTAAAAATGTAGGTGATGTTCAAGAGTAAACATGTTTTAAAATTTGCAGAAACCTTATCTTCGGAAGTAATAACGTTGCTTATCATTCCTCCTAAATTAGGGCTTAGGGCGAAATTAGGGCGAAAATGAGTTTAAATCCAGTTTTTAATAGACGAATTTCCAAACATTTTTCTGGGGAGGATTCCCAGATCCCCCTTTAAAAAAGAAAGTCAATTATCGGATCTGAAGTTAGAAAAAAATAACCCTCCTTCTAGCAGCACAGCTCATACCAAATATTATGTTAAGTTTACGTAACTTCTACCAGAAGTAAACGAAATTTGGCCATACATGTCAAAAATTGGATGGATCCTAAAACCTTTGAGTAGATTGGGCCATCATATCAAGTCTTTAGATCCGCCACACATGTCAATTCAGCCATCACGTTCGATCAATTACCGAATCGAGCAAAATCCGATTCGGTAGCATCCCACCACAATGCTTGGTCGCGCACGAAAGCCCAAGGAGTCATGTGTCAACAAGAGCCGCACCGGAAGCCATATGCCGCAGTTAAAAGAAACCCATAGACGGTTCCGCTATAGCGGATCCTGGTGATGCTATCGCTATAAGGTTTCCAGCGGATGATTTATCCATCTGGAAGAGTACACTAGGGCAAGGTCGATACAGATAATTTTGAACTCGAAAATCAACTTATTAACTGCCGTATTCACCGGTAACTTTACTGGTGGTTAACCGGGAGTCAAACCTCTGATTGGTGGAAAACTAGTTTTCCTTCTTCAACGGCCAATCAGAAGCTTGACTGTCGTTTAACCGCCGCCGGTCAAGTTACCGGTGAATACGGCCGTAAGAGGCCATCAGGGGTTATGAATAGTCACGATTTTCAGGATCATTGTCTTCCCTTTGTCAGAAGTCGTCACATTAGTGACATTCTTCCTCTATTCACTGTAAAAAATATCACACTTTACACAAAAAAGTGGTGGAAAGAAATGTCCTTAATATCATTGAGGGATCTTTACACCGAGTGTTGGTGGGAGGTCTATCCTAATAGCGAAGTTACATCTCTCAATGATATTGAGGCAATTTCTTTCCACCACTCTTTAGTGTAAAGTTTTTTTTACAGTATTGTTATGACACTGTAACAACGCTTATCACGCTTAATAAACCACCTAACCTTTAAAATTTTACTTAATCGTTTCATTTATTGTTATAAGCATCTGATTTATCTCCATTAAATCAAAACTATGACAAATTATAATTTTTTTCAACAGCAATCTTTCAAAAATGCATAAAAAGTAACGTTCGGGAAATATGATACAGCAAAGTTTTGGTGTTTAACAGCGTTTGTATTGCTTGTTAGTTTTCTTGAAATTCACATGCTTGAAAAAAAAGACTAACATTTATATAAACCTAAACCATACCATCATTGGTAGTTACTCTTCTAACCATCACCAGATAAGATCTTTCAACATCTTTAGGCACGTTTACAATTAAACAACTACAAATTAGCATATATTATATTTCTATAAAGCAGTGGTTCCCAACTCAAATATGTCTGCGGACCACTTCACTTAAATTTGAACCTCCGCGGACCATACCTAACTGTATCTTCAAAATTTTCACTTTTTTTTGTGTATTCATTCCTCATGGAGGGTCTAAAATTTTGACCTTTTTTTTCTGAAGTAAGAGAAACCGAGTTTTACAATGTTTCTAAATAGAACTTAGAAAATCAAATAATCTATTATACTTAAAAGAAAAATTAACATGGTATTAATTTTATATTTAATTATTTATAAAATAAACCTTTTAAAAAAGACCATTTAACCATTTTTATCAAGCCTTTTTATCTATTAACACTGGAAGGGTTCACACCTACGCAAAAGTTACAGGTTTAAAAAAACAACAGTAAAAACAGTTATTTTTCTTCTTTTTTATAACCAACAAATAAGGTAATATATTATTAGTAGATTTAAATTTGAAAGGAAGTACTTAGCTTTAATTTAACTGTAGTACGAATGAGATAACCAGGAATTCTTTTGATCACAAAAAAGCAAACTGGACATGCACTTAAATGTGAGTTGCGGCAGAGAAAATTCTATAGGCGAGGCTGATGTTCTCCCGAAAGAAACCGCGTCAAAAGTCAATAATTATTTCAAAGAAGCGATTAAAATAGAAAATAATTTATGTGTTTAAAAACTTTCGCATTGTCGGCAGTAAATTTTTCTCATATCTTCGAACAAACCTATTTCACGTGTATCTCAGAATTTTCTACTTTTCATACCACGATTTATCGTAGACCCTCTGTCTGACCATAGCATCCCAGTTTGAAGTATCTTTCAACACATCATCCACGCTTCGCTTCGTATCAAATCAAGTATAAGTCCGGTCATTCGATTCTTTATTAGCCCCACCCCGACGCCTCTCAGTTTTAATTGTTTTAATTAATCTGATGCAATACTTTTCCACATCATCACATTTCGTTTCTACTCTGTAATAAACTACTGTTGAAAAAAACTGTGAAAAATAATAGAAATGAACAAATGATTCATAGAAGAAAAAGAGAACATAACATTTTTTTATTTACGAGACGTGTGATTTTTTACTTATGCTATGTATTACTACTAGTATTTTACTATTGTAATTATGTTTTTACTATTTCCTGGAATGTGATTAGAAAAACTATTTTTTTAAATTTTCCACACATTTTTTGGATAAGTTATTTAAAAATCTTCTCACGGACCACCTCTGAAGGCCCCACGGACCACCAGTGGTCCGCGGACCACCTGTTGGGAACCACTGCTATAAAGGAACTATATTTCTCTTCCAGTAGATTTAGAGATTTAATAATAAATTTCCAAACTTATATAACGATCAACCCAAGTCATACTTTTAGGATAAATTTGTAAAAGGATGATTAGAATGAAAAGGAAACAGGAAAAGCTAAACAGCATTAAGTAATTGTAACCCCACCATAAAAAGGAAACTACATTTAACTATCAAATTAAAATGCAAAAATATAGTTAAAGGAACAAAGTACACTTCTGACTTTGGTCAAGACCATAAAAACAAATTAGCTTGGGTACACTGATCACTAATTGGCTAAAAAAAGCAGGTTATCAAAAGGACACATTTTCAACTATTAAACCAACTTCCTCTAAAAAAAGCAGTTTCATTCAAAATGTCAATGGCCGTTATCCGAAGCAAAAACACAGGAAGGACATTTGCTCAAGAATATTGTCGTGATCGATTTTAGAAGGACATTATAACCGGACCGCTTAAACAAATGGAAGTATAATTGAGGTTATGCAATGGACATCGTAAAAGTCGATCGGAATAGTTTCGTGGTCGAGAGAAGATGCCCAATTTGTGCATTCTTGGTTTATAACTCAACGTCCTTAGCTTTGTTTTTCTAAATACTTACGTTCATGGAGTTAACAGAGTTTGGCATGATTAGATATCTTTTGGATAGAACGTGGGATGGGTATGGTATGTGATCGTCAACATTTTAGTTTTATATACCAGTCCAGTAAATTTACTGAAAAAAGCTTAAATACTATTAACATTCTCTACACATTATTAGAGCACTTAGCAACCGGCGAACGCTTGTTTGTTTATTAGCAATAGAAACCAAAAATCCTTAGCAGCCGACCTGGATTGGTTGTTTTCAATGGAAAAGTTTATACTAAATATTGTAAATGGGACTTAACATTGCGGTCCAAAGGAAAGGTAAGACAATTTTTTGATACTTAAATTATGTTACATTCAATAATTATTTGTTCTATTATCGTGAACTCAGGAAAAATTTGTGATTGAAAGAGGCTAAATGCGTTCAAAGGACAAATGAAAAAAAAGAAAGGGAATAAAAAGTTGGCAGAGATGCTACGATTTTAATTAAAAACATGGTCAAACTTAATACATTCTTATTTAAAACAAATACAGCCAATAATAACAATGCAATATAATTGATAGTCAAAAAATAATTTCGGCAAAATACTTACTTCTAATATTTAAATCTTTATTTTTGTTAAAGAGCTCTTAACCTTTGTTAATATTATTTGTTACCGAAAAGTGGGAGAAGATGTCAATACAATATACAGTTCCCTTTTTACTTAATTTTCCCCCATAAAACCTGATTGACTAGTGGAAGCTTAGGCACGTCATCGAGACAAACTCTTCCGTACCAGTGACGTCACCGGTAGCAGTGTCTGATGGGGCCCCCCTGGGATCCCAGAATACTTGACAACCACATTATGGTCATTACAAACAATAACTCCAAAAAAGACACAGACTATTCAGCTATCACCTTGAAATATTAACCAGTAAATAAAAACCTAAAAAAAAGACCATTAGGATTCCTTCTCAGTTGGAACAACTTACAATTACAAATGACTACTTCAGAAATGCAAATCCTAAAAGCTTTAGAAAAAAACTTACGAGCGAGACATTATGCAGAATGCCCACCATCCCTACTTAGTAACCACATCACATTTTGAGGGAAAAAAACATGGATATTCATTTTCCGGTGTCCAAACCCAAGAGGGAAAGTCTCACAGAAGATGAAAGGTTACAGACCTTGGTCGCGCCGGGTGACTCGTTCCTAGTGACTTGTCTTGAGCAGAAGAAAATAAAAAAAATCGTTTCGACGATAGTCGTCGGCAAGTCTCTGGGGTTCGATACCGTGAAGCAGAACTTTTTCCGCTCCCTTAGCAAACCGCTCTGTGCAAGCCCCGTCTGATGGCAGTTTTATGGTTTGGGTGGACATTGGAGGGTTTCCGTGTTCCCGAGAGCTTTCACTTTTAGTCATGTGCCTCAGCAATTTTAAAACGGAAAGCGAGGCATACGTACGTCTATGGAATATGCATAAGAATCTGTGTTACAGCCTTGGGTTTAGCCAGATAACGAAGTGGACAAGTTCAAAGGGGCCGTTCAAATACTATTACGTAAGCACCTAACGGGGGGGGGGAGGGGGTTTGCTCTTTGCTTATTTTTTCTGACAAGGGGGAGGGGGGATATGAGTGATGCTTACGTAAGGTACTACATTTTCGAAAATCTCTTGTTTCTTGCATAAATAATTTCAAAACTTAACCAAAAAAAATTGACAAAAAATTTAATCAGGAAATCTGGACGTAAGCACTTTTTTTCTGGGGATGGACCCCCCTAACATTTTGAAATTTTAACCCCGAAAAGTAGTGTTTCGACTCATTTTTGAACCCTTATACTACATTCACACATGAAAAGTTAACCTTGTTTAAGTGCTCATCCAGCTTAAATATTGCATTGTCACAATGCTATATTTAAGCTAGACTAGCACTTAAACTAGATTAACTTTTCATGTGTGAATGTAGTATTAGGGTTATAGCCAAAAAGAACAGCTCCTTGTATAAGTCACCTAACTTTCAAGGAGAAAAAAACAGTACTTACTAAAATGGTAGTCAAAATCTCGGGGGGCGGGTCCGGCAGTTGCTTACGTAATTATGGTGGGGGGGGTTTGAGGTTTGCTTATATTTGCTGACAAGGGGGGAGGGGGGTTAAAAATGACCAAAAAGTTCATCCTTATATATATATGGACGATATATAAAACTAATTTGTGCAGTAACAAATAGAATAATTGAACGAAAATAGGAAGAAAATCAAGCCTGTCTGATCTGAGTATCGAATACTTCTGTTTTGAAGTATGAGTACTAGTGATGGGCGATTCAACTCTTTTGCAAGATCAGATCTGAGTAACTCACTCACCTTAAGGAGTTAACTCTTTAATGTAACTCAGTAACTCCCAAAATCTATATACATAAATGAATGTTCATCTGAATGTAAGTCCGTTTTAGTTTTAAACTTTTCGAACCTACATTCACTTTAAACTAGTGATGGGCGATTCAACTCTTTTGCAAGATCAGATCTGAGTAACTCACTCACCTTAAGGAGTTAACTCTTTAATGTAACTCAGTAACTCCCAAAATCTATATACATAAATGAATGTTCATCTGAATGTGAGTCCGTTTTAGTTTTAAACTTTTCGAACCTACATTCACTTTAAACCATACCAGAAAGCTACTCGCTCCCAGAAAGTTTCCTGAAGAATAATAATTTGAAATTGAAGCATCCCAATAACTTTTTTGGTCTATTTTCGGCTAAAAAAACCCGTATTTCATTCCTAAACCATGACATCATGGCAAAACCACCAATTATTGTAATTAAAGATAATATAATATTAATTGTTGAAGGTATAACATCGATTGTTGTAGTATGAACATAAAAATGCTCCTTTTTACATATGGACTGGCGAAGCCCGTGTCTAGCGCGTCAGCGCTAGTATTATATAACTTCTTAATCTTAACTACGTAGCTGAGGAAAAAAAAAACGTTCCAGTTATTTTTTATACTTGGCGATTTATCGTTGATTTGGCGCGTCTTAAGTTTTTGTTTTTCATTACACGTTTTCAAACTACACGAAAATTAGCTCAGTTATATTTACGGTGAAGAAGCATTCAGTTTATGAATCGCTATTGGATGCGCATAGGGTCTGCTACTAGGGATAGTGAAGGGGGCAGAAGAAATTCGACGACTTTCAATTTGGCGTTATTTGTGGTCAAAATTATTCCTTTTACGTGTTTCATTTAAATTGGATGGTCTATTACCCCAGAGAGGGGATGGAGACTTAACAGAACCTGAAGTTTCATTCCAGGTGGGGTGGTGGAAGGATAAAGTAGAATGAAAAAATTCGAATGCCTCCCTGTTTACTCTAATTCGAATTAAAAATCAATAATAAGTATATTGAAAGGTATTATTCTTTTCCTTCCCTTCAAGATAGGAAGAATTCCGATAACAGAAAAAAACACGAAATGGGGTATATTTATTCGAAAATATTTTATAATTGGCACCAAATGAAGTAGAATATACGAAGGATCGAAGGATGAAGACTAGATACAGGGGAAGATGAGTGGGGCAGAAAAGTTAAATATTCTGATTTAATTTATTCAATAGTAACTAGTGATAAAATGTCCTAAAATGGAGGGAATTAAGTGTGGGCGTTGAAGAGTATTTCTAGAGCCATAGAAGGATAAAATAGAATATGAAAGAAAGGTTTAAATTTTAATCTTTCACTTAATAACTGAAATTTTCTTATAATAGTTATTTTTTAAACAACAAGTTCATCTCATACTTAATGGAATATGACAACCTATGACTCGAGAGAAGGTAAGGATATCGGGACAAAAAAATTTAAATGTTATATTTTAATGCATTGAATAATATTTATTATGATTAACGTCTCTAAAGTTGAGGACACTCGCATCACAAGAGATGTGCATAACACCATGTCGAAAAGCATTCTTTCAGTTTTTTTATCGAATAAATAAAAATAAGTATATTCATGGCACAAAATTTTTAATAATTTAGATACTATTTTTAAACTGCGTTCTCGAAGTTTTAAAAAATTTCTTATATATTTTTATGACGAAATTACTATACGTATATTTCTCGATCGATAAGCTCTTCCATCCCTCCTTTAAAGAAACCTTCCTTTTTCTACTTCTAACACTTTGCATTACTTTTTAAATCACATAGTGAATTACACTACCGTACGAAAATGGACAAGACACCAGACAATTTGCAAGAAATCTGACTGCATCTATTTTTTTTTACATTTCATTGCTTACACTTGACCTGGTGAGATTCCTACTTTAGTTCTGGGTGAAATTGTGATGATATTTCGAAAAGAAATAAACTTGGGGACTTAAGAAAGAACAGATGAGGCAAATAGTCACTTTAGAGGCAAGTCTATTCGTTCAATTTCGGGAGAGTTATTAAAGCCACGGCTAATTTTCGGGGTTGAAGAAAGATTACGGGAGCTGGGACACTAATTGCACTTGTTGTTTGTCCCTCAAAAGTGATTTAATGGATTCAGCGTGTCCTTAAGTGTGAAGATCGTAAAAACCACACAAAAAAAACATTTCAAATCACTCAAAATGAGTTTAAACAGGCTGCAGAGGTTAGGTCCGCTGCAATACTTTGTAAAAAGAAATGCCCGTCCTTAATATCCATAGTTTTGTTGCAGCAAACAAGCCAAACATCACATCATCCAAAAAAGAAGGTAGACTTTTTAAATCAAATTAAATTTTTGGATTAAAAATGCTCCTTGAGCATTCAGTTTCATTCAATTACTTCAAAACTTTTTATGATTGTTTCAAAATCAAGGTTTTAGATTATTTATAATATATACGTAATTTCTTTAATCACAAAGCTTTTAAGATAAAATATTGGTATTTTTTCTTAAAAAGTTACTTTTATCCTGTTTTTGGAATCTAAACGTAGTCGGAACCAAGTTTCAATCATTAGGTATCTTAAACTTCATACATTTAACATAATGTAAAACTTTGGTTACATTATTTCAATTAGGAATGTGCAAGGAGCATTTTAAAATAAAAAATTAAATTATTTTTAAAAAAACTTTAAAAACTTGATTTAAAAAAGTTACTATCAAGTGTGTTTTTATATGTTTTCTTCTAAAATATGATGGAGAGTTATGCATCCTATTAGAAACTAAAAAAAAGGTTAACTTAAAGGTCCCTCGTCAAAATATTTCTGAAATACTGATTGCTAGTGCAAAAGAATTTCTATGAAGAGAACATTATCCCATAGATAATTTTTGTAAATATTATTTTCTGTTTGTGAATTTTTCGGAGCTTAGGCGGTTCTAGTCTACAAATTCAAAATTTCAGTCTTACTTTATTTAGTAATTTGATTTTTCAATTTTAATACATTCAAATTTAGACTAATGCATAAATTGAATTTTTTTCAATTGGAAGCAGTAGAGCAATCTACGCCTAATACTTTCCTACCCTCTTGCGACTTATACGAATAGTATCCTATCCATGTAATAAAAGATAAGTTAGGCAGTTATTTATAAAAAGCAATAAAACATACCATACTTATAATCCCAATTCCTTTTTAATTTATTCCGCTTTAAGGAATTATTTTTAAAAGGATTCTTGCTTCTGCTGGAAAAGATAATAACTTAAAACCCCTTCTTCGACGTTTTATTTTTCAATTTCTGACCCAAAATTTTCATTTTTTTTACTTTCTAAAATTAAAATGTGTTACATTTTGATACTGAAAAGTGCAAAAATTTTTATCCCCATACGATTTTTGGCCATTTTACAAGGGTTGAAATATAAGATAATTTGCTTACTGCAGTTTTTCCCGCAATGCACCTTCTTAACCATGACATCTTTCCTCAGTTTATTTTAATAACATGTTATGTGTGAATTTATATAAACAATATTTTTGACTCTTTCTGAAGTGTTAAGATTATTATCTGTCACATGAAGAAGATTTAAATATAATATATGCTGAACTTTCTGTTCTCACGTTTTTCCTGCAATGCACCTGCATTACAAAATCGCTCCTGACCTTCACGCCTCTTTGACCTTTACTCAGACCATTGATAGAACATCCAGAACATCTGTCTACAAAATTTTCAGGAACCCATGGGGGGCTATTGAGTTTCAGGGGGTCAGCTTAGGAAGAAGCAGTCGTGATAGAACTTTCAATTGAAGGTCCGTGACAATTTTATGACTTGTAAGTAACCCATAGCGCTGCAAAACATTTGGCCGTCGCATAACGTGCGACCGTTACTAAAATGAGACACTTCGCCTTGGACGTATGACATGCGACGGTAACAGATAATGCGTTAAAATATGGCAATAAAGTAAAATTGCCTCTAAGTTTGAAAATGGAAGAGTTTGGTGGATAGTAAATATAAACTAATTATATGAATTCTATATATTTTAATGTCTTCAAATTTAAACTAATTTTTTTAACCTTGGAGCAGAAGGACAATTTACTTCTGTCCCATCTGCACTAACAAAAAGGATTTAACCCTATCGAGGAGGTTGTGATACCTTTCCTACCATCTAGCGTAAAATTATATATTTATTCACATGTAGAAAAATTAATATCCCTAAACTAAAATAGATAAAAAATTAAAATAGTTTAATCATAAATATTATACTTTATGCACGCTTATTTTAAAAAACAAAAAATTTTAAAAATAAACTTCTCTCTGTTTCAACAATTAAAAAATAAATATATTGAAAATCGATTCACTAGTGCTGGTAGGTTACCAGACTTCCATACTTGGCGGTTGGCGACTAATTTTATACTTTCCTTATGATTTCTTCCAATTTTGACAGTCTGCCATTGCTTTTCTTGATGACTAAATTAAGTGAAATTTGGTTTTTAGGGTCTCTAAAGTATGCTCTTTCAAAAAATCGAATAAAAATTGGGGTCTTCCATGTAAAAATTCGAACTTCTTATTACGCTGCGCCAGAAGATGACCTCTGAGAGAAAAATAGTCAATTAGTGTTTTCAAGTATTCAATAAATCCTGTAAAATGACACTCAAACCATCTCTCTAACCCCAGCCGTTCGCCCACAAAGTCTACTGGAACGTTTTTTTTTTCTCAATACATACATCAACTAAAAAGTATGCCGGAAAAGTCATTCAAAAAATAAAAGCTTTTATATTGAACTGTAAACGAAAACGGAAATAAACCTTTAATATTTCGCCTACTGGAAATTTTTTTAACAATTTACTAACAAAAACCTACCTACAAAACAGAAGAAAGAGGGAAAGGAAATTCCCCAGTAGGGGAAACGACCGTAGAACCAAATATTCAGACACTAACACATCAAGTTTAATATATTAATCAGCAATACTAGGTATATTTCAAAAGAAAAAATACTCACTTCAAAAATAACCACCTATCTTAGGTGCAGCGTAGACTTTTCCACTGGCTGTAATAAAACGATTACTGCCAGGCGTCCAGCACTTGCGGTTTAGGGGGAGATATCCTACGTTGGCCCTTACAATTCGAATTAAGGCATCCAATCCAATTTCATCCGCGAACATTCTACTGCAAACTTTAACTATTCTAAATTTACTGGAGAGTAATGGTCACCAGAATGAAAAACCAGTACAATTTTTCTAATAAGTAATTTAGTTTTAATCACTCATTCATCTAAAAAATGGCGAGTTTGAGACAAAAAACACACTAAGAGCAGAAGGTTTTGGCAAGACGCCAACGTTCTCGGAAATGAACTACAAACCCTTCCTTCCTTCCCGCCCTTTGAAGACACCATCATAGCTGGTAGAGGTAGACAAGCATAGCTCGTGTTTCAATTCTCAAAAATCAGTTGAAAATTTAATTTTTAAATCCAAATCAATCGCCTCATTAATCAAATAAAACACTGCTAAACCATTAAAATATTAATTTATACAGCAATCCTTTCGTTTAAGATCAAATATTTTTTATTAACAACTAGTATTTTAATTAACAATAGCTGTCAGAAGTAGTAAATGTATGCCTTTCAATAATGGCAGCTCGTTTAACGAAATTCATCTTTTCGCAATCTTTTTTAATCGTCGAAATTTTTAATGGAATATCTAAATATTAAAGGATTATTAGAACTTGATAATCGTGAGAATATAAAACCATAAATATTTTTTTAATTGTGTGCAGCAAATTTTGTCAACCTAAACATTGTGATTAAGACAATGTATAATCACGCTCACAGAGCCGTGTAGAAGAGGTGTATAATAAACAATCATGGCCTCCAAAAATCGATCTTAAGAAACCGCTGGGAGTGAGGAATTAACTCTTATGAACTATCTGATCCCTGGGAGTGGGATTGTCGGAGTGGGAAGACCGATCTGAGGCCATCTGCTTCCAATCCCAGCTCTCCTGGGATCAAAGGAGTTGAGAGCACACAGCAAATAACTCCCAAAGAGTGGAGACTAGGAGCAAGCAGCTCTTTTAACTCTGTCAACTCCTAAAAGGAAGACGTAATTCCTTCGGTTCTTCTGATCAAAGTGGGTTGTTATGGCAACGGATTACGTAGGCGCACCGCTCGCTCGCTCATCTCATAGATGATAATCACCGGCAGCCGGCGGCGTGCTGCCATCTAGTGTTTCTTGGAGGTAATATCACAAGGATTTCAAGGTAATACCACAAATTAAATCTTAAAAAGGTAAATTTTAAAAAGTACAACTGAGCTACCACTCTTTTTTCCCCACTCCTTGATCCTTCACTCAGTTTAAGGAGTTAGTTCACTGAGTTAACTCCTCAAATAATCGCCCATCACTAATGAGTACTATAAGATGCAAAAAGTATAACTTTATAACTTATATAACTTTAATTTGTAACTAGATAATCTCAAAAAAAAGAAGAAAAAAAGTGACTTATATTCATTTTTAAAACAGAATGGAAAATTAAGTACCATGCTACATTTAAAAGATATTGCATTATTTAATACTACTTCCATGGTCCTCATAGGAATAATACAGGTAAAAGGTTCTTATATGAATGATAATTACATGAAGACATCATTAAGTCAACTTTTGGCAGGCATGCTTTGGATGGATTCCAAAATGCATGAGATATAATATAGTTAGATATGAGTGCCAAAGGCTAAAATGTCAATGTATTTTAAGACACGAACACAAAAGGTTCGAGTGAATGTCAGTGCTGAAGTCGGACAAATTATGGTATTCAAAGTCTATTTATAACTAATTTTACTTAAAAACTGAAAAATCAGTATTTGAAAGTAACGATTTTTATTCGACACTTTATAAGGGCGAATTTAATAAGCAGGAAGCAAAATTTTAATTGTAATTGGTGAAAGAGAAAAAAGTTATTTTGCACCGAACTTACTATCTCGTAAAATCATGCAGGTAAAAGGTGCAAAATACATACAATATTGATAAACCAAGGAAAGTAAGTATTTCTTTAAAATAGTTCCCAGCCAAAAAAAAGTTGAAAATAATATGAAGACGTAATCAAGAGCAATGAAAAAGCGAATTTATTTGAGCACTGCCAATGGCCTTTTAAACATTTTCAGTTGTCTCTTGTAAAAAAAGTTCAGACTCGTAACTTCGAAAAAAAAAACAACGAATATCTTTTTCTGGGATCAGTGCAATTATCTTATTTTGGGAAATACCTTTAGTACACTTGCTTGAGAACCTGGGGTAATCAATTCAAACTTCTTTCTCAAGAGGAGAATAACTCAAGATAGAACTTGAAATGTAAACGACAGAACAATCAAAAATAGAACCCAAATCCAAAATTGAGTGAGATGTTATCCTCAGAACTCAACAACAACTTCACCAGATCTAAATCCAGCGACAAAACAAATCCAAAAATTAAACGAGAACAGCTTAACCTACCTTCCTCAATCAAAAGGTTGTAAAACGCCATAAAAACGAACATTAACGGTCCCTCAAAACGATCAAACACAGCCGGGGAAAAAACCACCTCAAGTAACACCCACGAACGAATGATAGCATAAATTAGGTTCCAAAGACAAAAAGACCGAAGATCGACTGCAACAAGTGGGTGGCTGAGGTCAACAAGGCCTCCGCCACTTTGTTCTGGGGGGTTTAAAATTAGAAACGCGGAGGATCCTCGAGATGTCGAGGTTATGTCGTAATTTCCTCCAGAATACGTCCGAGTGACCGGTGGTTTTTTGTTTCCCCGTTCGGTGGGAAAATTCCGCAGCTCAGGCAAATGACAAAACACAATTGACCTCCATTTGTTGCCGATTCGTCGTTAAGTGCCGTGAGGAAGTGGGACAGAGAGATAGAGAGAGGCTAAAGGGGTGAAGAGAGAATGCAGTGAGAAAAGTGAAGAAAAACCCGATGGGAGGAGACAAACCACCCCGGGCGGTGATTGCTACCTTGTTTGTTGGATTGCTGTTCAGGGTGGACTAAGGTTCAATCCCATGTTTCTTGTTTAACATTAGAAGTGAAGAAGCTATATTTTATTGGCGGGCATTTTACAAATGGTCTAATTTGATAACTGTCTATGTTCAGCTTTTAGTTAGACAAACCTTGAATCTCAAAGTTCTTAAATTTAACATCAAATTTCCAAACAATACTTGATTACAGTTGAAAGAAGCTTCAGGAAAACGAGTCAACCAAAAACCAAAAAGCTTTAACATAAAAAATGAGTGCTTCACTGATCAAGTTTAACACATCACAGTGAGTGATTTTTACATTTCGTTCAGAATCAGTTTTTGGTCTAGATCCAGAGATGCAAAAATTTTACTCCAATTTTATTTGGTTGATGCGCAAGTTTTTCACTCGTTGTCCTATAACTACAGATTCGACAATTGAGTTGCTTGCAGCAACAATAAGCCAAATCCAGCAACCTAATATTGAAGTTAGCTCATTGTCGCTGCACTGTAAGCACCTAATATAATAATAACTTGTCATATCATTTCCCATTTTGATTTGGACAAAATTCCTAACACACCTCCATGAAACCCGGAAAGGTAGGCACCAAGTTGACCAACATTACTTTATATAAATAAAAAAGATGGAACAGGGGTTTATAAGTTATGTTACAAAGTTCAACTGTTAACAATCTTTAATTTTTAACACACATACTTCAGTCTTCATTTACGATCTACTATGCTCTGTCTTATGCACAATAAATGCCAACGACTTTTCCATAATTACGTCACATCACCCAAAAGCTTTCCATTCTCAAAGCTGCGCCAACATTTTATAATAACCTTTGCTGTAGCATCTATTACCGCTGCAACTTGACCCACATTCTGCGGCAAAAACACCAGAATACCTAAGCAGGACTCGCGTTATCGGCCTCAGCAAATCGAAAGTGTTGGTGTGAGTTAGTAATTGCAACAAGAGGGAGTGCCATGTGGAAGGATTGCTCGTTCCTGACCTCTTTCCCGACACCCCCACACAACAAACATTGGGCAACATCTCACCTTGAGATCAAAGGCACATTATTCACAGCAGGGGGTTTGATAAGTGTGATTCACCGTTTAATATTTTTGGTTTCATAAGAAGACAATTTAAAGCATTCATTCAGAGATTCCAACTGCGGCACAAATACTTTGCAATGATGGAATGTCCTTTTCTACTCCTTTACCCTGAAAATTCAGTTGTCCCTAATCATGGCACGGAAATTTTTACGATTTTCTATCATTTACTCTAGATTAAGTTCATTTTAGTTAATTTCTAGCATAATCTTCTCCATCCAAAAGAGTTTGCAGTTCAAACAAGACAGTTTTAGATTGACAACTTGCTCATAATAGCGTCAAGTAATGTAAAAATAAGAGATGATAGTTATTCCCCAAATTCAATTGACAGCGTACTACTTTCAAAACCCCTACTAGGTGCTACTGGACCGTTTCATGGATAACTTCCAAGGATCTCTTGGATTCACCAATCCTATACAATACATAAATAGAATATATTAGGTAATAAATCAATGAAGGAATCTTCTTTTTCTTCTGATTGGCCATAGCTGAAAAACCCAATCGATTGGTCGCAATTCAGGATCAAGGTCGCAGCGCACAGTGACGTCAACAAAATCGATATTCAAAAACATATTTTCCAATTGCAATTGCAATGCATTCAATACATAAGATGAATTGGTACTGGAAGGAAATCTCAGGTTATTACAGAAATATTGACGTCTTCAGCCATTAAAGCTTAGGGAGACGTGCACCGCACACATTTTAATAAAAAGGGATTTTTCCATAATCATACTTTTAAATATTGGAGAGTAACTTAACTTTCCTTTCAAACATTATAGGAGGGATGGGAAGTAGGTACAACGCCCTTGCTCAGATACAATGAAACCTAAAATAACTCAACTGCCTTCATTGATGCACTGCATTAGTAAGATGGTAACCAGGAATCTTCAAAACTGATTTTCCTTTCTCGTGTAAAAGAATAGTGGATTTTCTTTCTCTAAAAGAAAATTCCAATGAGGGAGTATCATTAGCAAAAACCAAGACTAAAAAAGGCAAACCCATGAAAATATTCCCACGAAACAATGCAGAATCACGATACAAGGGGGAAAACAAAGGAACTACACTAGTCACGAAAATACAACAAAAATCGAAAGTTATTTCAAAGACAGATAGCTGTCATTTCCTCTATGGTCATTTCAGTCCGACAACCCCCGATTAATCTAGTTTTCGACGTGAAAGTAACGAAAGGGCAGACAAAATGAGGGGCATAGTCAATCCCCATTGTTCTGTATATTTTTTGTTAGAATATAATTCAAACTAATAGATCTCAGTCAGTTCAACAAGGTGCGGTTTTTGCAGTGAAGTCTACTTTTTTTACGTTAACTATTTCTGTAAAGGAAAATATTGAAAATGTTGAGTTTCAACGATTAAATTACTGGTGCATGCAGTGGAAAGGATTTCCTCAAATAATACAAGAATGATATTATATATTTGGCGTAAATGTTACCTGTAATGCGGCCTATCGAAAGGGAGTTTTTAGTTATAGGGCAAAAATGGAACACAGTAAGTCAACGGCAATTTAATTTTATGAGCACAAAAAAGGAAATTTGCGCATTGAACTAGTAAAATTTCCACATTAAAAACTCATTTTCTAAAGGAAGTAACTTTTGTTCGGGATAAAATGTAGTTAGTCGCTTACGCCCAACTGATTTGGACTAAACAAAGGTAGTATTTAACACGAAACTAAGCAAATGGCTTTTTAAAACTTTCCCTCTCAATACCTTTTTCTTTTAACCATTTAAAGAAATATTATATATTATAAACTTATTAAAGGTGTAAAAAAGTTAAATAACAAATTTTGGGTCAGACAACATACTGAAATAGTATCTTAGTGGGTATAATCTGAAACAATCTTGCTCAAGGCTAAAGATAACTAATATAAAAGTCAGTCATCAGTTAATTTTATATGGAATCAAATTAAAGTTACAGCTTCCAATTCAATAAAACAAAGAAAACATTCAACATCCTCAAAGGGTCTAGAACGGTATTCATCAAGCAAAATACTCACAAAATTAATTTAAATTTAAATCAGATTAACTTACAAATTTATAAAAAATTTAAAACAAAAATTTTTAACTTCAAAGTTTATTAACTTCTATCACCATTATACACTGTTCAATTTCTAACCACATTTCATTACCATTTACTTGGACAATTTCCCACCACAAAATACTTTTTTTGTCTTCTACTCTCCCTGATTCTGAAAACGAGGAAAGAAAGCAAAAAGAGGAAAGCGCGAGACCATCCCAATCAAACTTGACCTCCTTTGATCACTTTTACGAGTTTTTTCTGAGTCCAGACCGAAGTAGTTCATTAACAGTTATTAAGAGCCCTAATAAGTGATCGAACAATCAGACTTCTTGTCTCCCCACAAGCAAGTAGGACAGCCCTGTTTTCAGTGAACTCGGGAAAATCATGGAAACTGCTGTTATTTCATTGGATGAAACTCACAGCTACAGTTAGGATGTTAGGGGTTTCCTTTTCTAAAGACAATCACTGGGGTAGCGGCGAAAATGTAAAGATCATTGGTAATAGTAAAATCTTAATCTCTATTGTTGGGAATGGGTTATTTGATCATACTAGTACTATTTTGAATTGTAAACCAAGATCGACACGTTATTTTATTACAGTTTTTCCCATCAAAATTAATCGTCCACAGGTATGGATAACACTTATCCCTTAAATTTCTTCAAACAAACAGCAGTGTCCAAGGTGGTATTCATCATCAAACAAGTAAAATTCTAGTCTTCTTGTGTTTATATTTACAGAAAATAAAACAAATAGCACTGTGAAAAACTCAACGGGCTATAAATTAACATACTAAGGAAATATAAAATAGAATACATAAACAAACATTAAATTAATAACATGGGTAGATCAAAAGTGAATAAGTACAAAAAGTAAACGAGGTGGGTTGCCAACTCGGCGAACTTTCCTTTTTAACCAAAGTTTGTTCTTGATAAGATATTTCAATTCCCTTGCCTTGACAATAAAAATAAGAGTACAGAATACCAAACCCCTAAAAGAGTTTTTTACACACCGTCACATAAACACAACCCCTTGGTTTTATGTGACCCATTGTGACTTGGTCTTATATGACTTGGTCACCCATTTTCAGTTCACTAGATGGGGAGGTTAAGGGGTCTTATAAGAACTAAATATACCGGCCAGGTCCAAACCCGGGGAGTCCGAGGGAGGAGCAGGTGGAGCGAATGTCCGCGAGCTGTTCCTCATACCTTCGAAAAGCGCCCCAGATTCCGTCCGAAAGGAATTTTCAAGTAAAAGTATGTCATTCCGAACGCAAATAAGTATATCTTATCCCAACATTCCACAATGCAGTATGAAATGAATATTGTCATGCTGCTAGGATAAAAACTTTCGACGTCTTTAAATATTATACGTATTGCTTGGCTTTGTACTTCTTCTCAGAGTTTTGGTTTTCCTAAGATTTTCTCGTGTCGGTATGGCTATACCTTTGCTTCATATTTCCTTCATCTGGATAGATTAATATTAATTATCATGGTTTGCAACGAGTGAACTTTTAACATTTTATATAAGGGGAAGTTCATGTGATAGCAGTTTTTCGACGGGATCGGAAGTTTCCAAAAAGTATTTTTACTATTTCTATAGTTCTCCCTCACTCCCATTTCCTCTAGCCTCACTCATTTCTTCTCCTTTCTCTCTATATCGCAATCTTTCATAAATTCTACATCTATTCATTCATTATTCTTTCCCTCCTTTCCTGATTATTTAAAAAAAGTCACCAGTAAATAAATATATTGGGTCAAAGCAGTTTCGAAAAAAAAATAGCAAGTCATTTATAAATACAGGTTGACCTTCATTGATAGATCTTAGTTATTGGACCTGAATGAAATATTTGAGTAATGACCTTCAACACTAGGTGAAGAGGGAAATCTGGTCCCCCAATAAACCCAAACTAAAAAGAAAATTCACAGAATGACCTGCTGACTTACGGCTGTATTCACCACTAACTCAACCTAAGGTTAAAATGGAATCAAGCTCTTTTTCGACAACTCTGATTGGGTTAAAATTGGTTTCCCTTTTTCAACTACCAATCGGAAGTTTAATTCCAGGTTAACCTTAGGTTAAGTGAATACAGCCGTTACAGTAATGCTTCAAAATAGGGTAAGAAACCTCAGAAAAGAACACTTCGTAACGATGAGATAAAATAGGTTTTTTACAGGGCAATCTTGTGGAGTGTGTGGAAATACAATCAAATCACCCGATAAAACCTCATGGCAGGGTGTACATAAAAAAGCTCGCATGCACTCCAAAAATGGCGAACACTTCCTCAAACAAAAAAGGGAGGTGGAACCGGGTTTAATATCCACACTCGTCACCCCCTAGGCAAGGCACCTGGCGGGAGCAGATCTCACCAAGAATATACATACCCAACCAAGGACATTTGAAGTAATGATTCCCTAATGGTAATAGGGAGAAAAGGGATCATCTTACAAGAACTAATTGGGACGACTCTCTTCCAACACAATGCGTTTCAATGATTCATTCGGAGAATCGCAATCCAAGTGTTCGTTTGGGAATCATTAATAATAATACGCACTTTCAAGGAGAGTATCCATTCCATTCCCCTCTTTTCCTGAATTAAAAAGGAAACCAGATCTAAGTTTCGCGAATCCTATTGGTTTGATTGATGGAGGGTTGGAGGACACCATCAGTTCTGTAGGTAGATAGAAGATCAACGTAGTTGTGGGAATTGCACTCAATCATTGGAAGAACACTATCAAATTCATGTACCTGTACTTCAGATTAAGTGGTTTGTGACTTCACAAAGAGTTGAGTTTTGCCCTTTATCCAGACCAAAGTACACCGTGTACCGTGTACAAAGTACACCGTGTATACTCTATTCATTTAGAATTGGCGCTTGAGAAATAGTGCTTTCCCCCACACTAGAAGCGTAACCATAGTTACGCTCTTCGAGCAGCCAATATAGTAAGCCTTCTTCGTCACTTTGACGAGGATAGTTGCTATGGTTACCGATCGATGGTGGGGGGGAAGGAAATATTTTCAAGCGCCAGTTCAAAATGAGCAGAGTATAGTAATGACGGCTGCTACACGTTAAATGTCTATGTTCTTAAAACTATACCACTGAAGTATACAAGTCTGGTTAAAAAAAAGTGACGCGAAATGAAAAGTTGATATTACTTTAGGGTAGATTATGTAAGGAATGGAAGTTTAAAGACCTTTGGGTCCAAATACCCCTTCCAACCAATTTAAAACCCATATCAACTTGTACGCGGTATGATTTCGATAAGAAAAACAATTTAAACAGGATTCGTTAACACAATTAGTTGAATAGACTTGAGAGATCCATTCTTTTGAAAGGATGGCTCAATTTCACTGGGTTGTGATGTCCATAGTCTATATTGATCTAAATAGAGTATTTACAATGAATTTACCTTTGGACTAAGTAGTGCACAAATCCTTATAATGAATAAACTAACGTCAGTTCTTAAGAAAAAATATTTCCATTGAAATCACTTTTCAAAAGAACAAAATCATTTAAAACCATCATGTGCTCTTATGTCATCCCAAATTAAAAAACGCTGCACTTGAACTTGGAAGAGAAATACCCCGAGGGTGTCACACTAACCGAGTGCTCACCTCAAACACACAACTCCAGTTTCATCAATACATACGGCACAGTCAATAAGACTTTTGTAAACGGCTCAATACAAACGTCACGAGTGACATAATCGAAGGAACAAACTGAAGAGAGGTCAATTATGCAAGTCTTAGATCAGATTTGTCCCCCCACACTTCTCCGTCGACCTCCAGAACTCGTTTCCCGTTCTTGAGGAGCGTCGAAAAGAAAAGTGAGGTCGCAAAAGAGAAAAGTCCGCAAAGTTTTGGTTTTTTGGAGGTACGACAGCTCTCTTCAGCCTTGGGGAGCTTTTTAGTTATTTTCTATTACAAGCGGGATCTTTCAATTACCCTGATTTAGAGAGAGCTTTGTTCGTAAGCTGAAGAGTGTCATCTGTGTCGACGGGTTGATCGTTTTGTCCTTTCCTGAGGAGCGGGTAAAAGAAGCTTTTTGGATGTAAATTGATTTGATATTAATAGGAAAGACGCATGTCAAGAAATCTTAAAGAAGCGTGGGTACAGTTTGGCATGACCTATACAGATGACGGTTGCCATGGGGATTTATTTTACTGACAGTTGTGTGCAATGTATGCAGTATAAGAATTAAAAGAGCATCAAGAAAAAAAACCCAAAAAATCCAAATTGAAATAATTTTGCTACAGAGAAAACCAGTAATTTGATGGAAAGCACAGTTTTCAACTAGTTAGTAACTTGAGAGAAAACATAGGTATTCAGTGAAACATGGGTATCAGTAGTTCCCCGGTGGTCCGCGGACCATAAATGGACCGTGTGATCGATGAAAGTCGTCCGCAAAGAGGGTAAGTTTTATTAAGGGCCATATAGAGATAGTAAAATATTATGTAGGGTTGTGGGGAGCCTAGTGGTTAAGGCATCGGCTTCGGGATCGGAGGGTCCCGGGTTCGATTCCCGACACCGCTAAAGACCCACCGAGTATATGCGGAGTACGTGCTCGTTAAATCTGTGGGTCCGAAAGTCCTGTGGTCCGTCATGGCGCAGTTTACCATGGGTCTAGGTGTCTGGAGACTATTTCCCTCCCCTTCAGACACATGGCAAAATTGTGGAGGTGGCGATAGATAGTGGCAGCATCTATCATCTCATGAGGCAGAAGTCGGACTCCTGCCATTTATGGGCCTCACTTTCTCAGGAGCCGCACCCCCTTGCCTTGAATCCTTGTGAAGCTTGGGTAGTACCAAGTGGAACACGACAACAACAACAACAAAATATTATGTGTGCGAAAAAACATCATGAATGGGAAAGTGAAACAAAAGGAACTAATGCTGAAGAGCTGGAAGAATTTTAAAAGTAAAGGCATGCTAAGACACGGATAGGCTCAACAGCAAAGAGATTCGGAAATGTAGAGAGATGGTTAAAAGTAGAGAATGGCCACAAGAGCAAAAGGATGGTTTGAGAAGCACATAGGTGTTAGGAATCAGAGGTTTTACGAGTAAAAAAAGGATGAAGAGCAAAGGGATACTTAGAAAAACTGATCTATATTATGCAAACCCAACAAAAGGAGTATCATTCTTACAAATTAAACTTTTGTTTGAAGGTCACACAGAGCTACAACTACCATTCTTTTGAGTCTAAATATAGCAAATTATTACTGTACTCGTATAAATGCACAATTAGTAAACGAAGTATAAATGTGCCTCCACATTCGATGAACCATAGATTTGACAGGCAACTCGTTCGTTCAAGCGTCAAAACGAATACAACTTTACAGCGTTTTCACTAATAAAACCAATGAAAGGAAAAAAATTCACGGTCAACAACTTGTTACCCTTTTACGTATTTCAACTTCCGAAGCAGTCTTCAGACCAATCTACCATGGAGATATCAACCCTTTGTCAGATGCATCATAAAAAAATATGACGAGCACTTTGCTACATTCGACAAGCGGCCTATTAGGCGCAATTTTTATTGACAAGCTGAAAAGAACGGGTCTTCGAAAAAAAAATCGAAATTCAACGAAACTCGCGGAGCGAAACGCCAAAATCGAGCAGACGCCCGTTGGGTTAACAGGCCACAAAAAGCAGTGGAGGTTGATGGCCACTGTGCTAAACGGCTGCTGCTTTCGTAACGCAGCAGGGAGGAAAATATGTATTGGTTTAGTCGAGTGAACAGGAATCGAATTCAGTTCAGAAAATTATAGAATCTGTTCGGTAACTTTGTAGAAAAAGACTACGACCAATTCTGTAAATAGAATCATCTACGTCCCACCCTAACACCCCACTTCCACTTGAATTAAAATACCTTTCACCATGCCCAAAAAATCCAAAGGTGAAAGACCATTCTATTAGTTATAAAAATTTGTGTAATTTATTTTTTCAAACTGAAAATCTATCTAGAGATCCCTACAATTCTTTAGAAATGTGCTTAAGATCCAAAAGTGGCTAGATCAATAGAGAGAGGATGCCGAAGAGCAAAAGGAGCTAGGATCCTTAAACATGATGAAGTAGTATAGAGAAAGAAAAGCTCCTGGATTTTTAAAGAGGGTGAAGAAGAGCAAGAAAGAAAGGAGCGCTCCTTACAATTCTTAGAAAAGGTGCTGAAGAGCAAGAGAAGCCCAGCTCTATAGAGAGGATGCCGAAGATCCTTAGACAATATAGACTTAGGGATGTTACGTATTAGTTAAAGTGTGGAACCGGTTCCACAGTTCCAGTTCCAAGGTGGGATTAGGTTCCCTTAACAGTTCCAGTTCCAAACGGTTCCAACTTTAAAACCGTTCATATAAAAAACGCAAGGGTCCCAAAAACAAAAAGGAGCAATAAAGTCAAAAAATTCAAAAATTGACCAGTGGTCAAATGGGGTTGAGGAAAGGTCAGGGACGCCTAAAACAACCACGAGACAAAAAGAAAAGGTCAGAAACGTTACATATAGCGAGAAAAAATGGATTGACCACTGGTCAAGAGATCTTGACCAGTGGTCAACACCAATATGTTACCCGTCTCAAGGCGTTTGGTTTGATACCCCACATGACCTATTTCAGTGCCAAAGTAAAGAAGTTACAAAAAGTTGACCGGACTGACCAATGGTCAACCATAACCAAAGACACATGTTATAACGATAGGGATTACAAAATATCAATTAGCAACTCCTAAATTTATTTTATAATGAATTTTAGTCATCTTGGACAGTGGTCAAATGAGGTTGACCAAAGGCCAGGACCCCCAAAACAATCAAGAGACAAAAAGAGAAAGTCAGAAAAGTTACATATAGTGAGAAAAAGTGGAATGACCACTGGTCAAGAGATATTGACCAGTGGTCAACACCAAAATGTTACCCGCCTCAAGGCGTTTGGTTTGAGCCCCCATATGACCTACTTCAGTGCCAAAGCACAGAAGTTGCAAAATGAGGATCGGACTGACCAATGGTCAGTCGGAACCAAAGACACGTTATATCAATAAGGATTACAAAAGATAAATTGGCAACTCCAACATTTAGTTTAAAGTGAATTTTAGTCATCTTGACCAGTGGTCAAGCTACAGGAAACTTAAAATGAATTTCCAGATTTAATTATCATTCTCACAGACAGACAGTTATACCCTTCCCAACAAAGCCCAAACAGAAAAAAACGCTTATACGTTCCAGTTCCAGGTTTATTAGTATTATTATCTTACCAGTTCCAAAGAGTTCCCAAGTTCTAAACCTAGTTATAAGTTCCAAAATAGCTCCAAAGTTCTTACCAGTTATAAGTTCCAAAAGAAGTTCTAATCAAGTTCCGGTTCCATTCCAGTTACGCGAATTCCTCCCAGCATAACTAATCCACTCGACACAAGTTCCACGAGAACGTATTAGTTTCCGTAAAGAGTTCTGTCACTGGAACTTATTTCTCTCAGAACCGTTAGCGATCGCTAACAGTTCCAGGCCGACCCGGCCCATTCCGACAGCAAATCCATAGGAATTTCGGGCGGCAGTAATGAAAGCTCATAATCCGTGGAACTCAGGGTGTTCACGAAGCCGGCCCCGTTCCAACGGAAAATCCATAACAATTTCGGGCGGCAGGGATAAAAGCTATCAACTGCTTTGGAGCTTTCTGGTTGGTCCAGGCGGCTGTCAGTCATTCGTTTTTTCTTCAGCTGCTTCTCGCCCATATTCTCGCCGAAGGCGGCAGATGTCTTTCTTTTTTATTTACTTTCCCTCGTTGCGTTTTTTCAGTGAGATAAGAGCATATTTGTTTTGAAAAGGGATTGATTAACTATAGATTCAGTTTTGGGCAGATGTGCTCTATGGTGCGAATAGATTGTTGCGTTTTTGCCTCGCTGCGTTTTTTTGCTATAGAATATATCTGCGGTAGCGGTTTGCGGGCATTGCTTATCTTTTCGTTTGGAAATCGCCTCTTTATTTGAGGCGTTCTCGTTCAATGTTGGATAGGATGGCAGAGAAATTTGGATTTGTTATTGATTTTTATCGGTTCCAGGGTGGAACCGTTAAGCGGTTCTTCGTGGAACCGGTTCTGACGGTTCCATGCTGGGATTAGGTTCCATGGAACTGTTCCAGTGGAACCGTAACATCCCTAGCACATGATGCAGTAGTAGATCAAGAAATGTCCTCAGATCTTTAACCCTTTATATCCTGAATTAACTTACCATCAATTGAATTTTTGCATCATTAGATAAAAAAATCGCTACAATGCAAAGAAGAAAGATATCTGATTGGTTCTGCCATCTCCAACCAGTTCTCAGAACTACACTCTTCCGAGTCATTTTGAGTTCCGTCAGGAAAAGCGGTCAGATTACGAATCTATAGGTGTTTGAACAAAGATGTACTTATAAGTACCGTCAGGATAAAAAGGGGTTAAAGAGGATGCAGAAGAGCAAGAAAAAGCCCCGGGTCGTATCAAGGCCACCGGTAGGGGACCACTACGTAATAGTATGCTAATTGCACCGATCCTCTAAAGGGCTTTGAAGTTTCAACACAAAAGAATAACTTTCAACTGAAGAAAAAATACAATATTTCCCCCTTTTATTTGACTTGAATGCTTACCAATAGCACATCTCTTAACTATTCAAGAAAAAAAAAGCAGAAAAAAATCTTTAAACACTGTTACAAAAAAGGCCAAAACTAGGGCACGAGTGGGACCCAAAGGTGTTTTTTACGACTCCCTCCCCCACTCAATTTGACGGAATGAATCGTTCGCGGATCATTACGGGATTACCCGATCTCAAAAAAGAACCTCGGCAGACGGGAAAGTGAAAAAGAATCACCATCAATAGCGGGCAACAGAGCGAGTCGAAGAAAAGAGAAAACCTAACAAGTCCCAACACAAACACGTAAACCGCGTTTTCACTGACAAATCGCCGGTTCCTTGTTACCGGATTAAAGTTTCTGGAGACTTCAAAGGAGGGTATTGTGTCTCATTGAGTTTATGGACGTCCAATCGTATTTTTGGAGCATTAATCACGATGTCCAAGTGGGAGAAGAGACGAGAATAAATGGAGAAGCAGAGTAATAGTCTATTCGTTTTGAAAAGGACGGTTTTTGTTTTTGAAAGAATAAGAGGCTATTTGTGGAAATGAAATCCAGTAATTTCAAAGAAACTAAATCAGTGATAGTTCCTTATAATGGTCCGCGTGGAGGTGAGGTGTTTTACTTCAAAAAACGTAAAAATTAGCAAGAGAAATTAAGATATCCTGGAGCAACAATGCATTGGTATATAAGTGAATCAAAATGCAACAAGGTTAAAAAAAAGGAACAGATGTTGAAGAGAAGATAAAAGCCCAAGGGCAAAAGAATGCTGTAGTGCATGGGTGTCTAAACTATGACCGTTTGAGGGCCACATTGCAACGAAAAAAAATTTGCTGGGCCGCACATACAATATTTTTTCAACAAAATGAAATAAAATTTACTCTATGTAGTTTTATTAACCATTTATTTACCGACGGTACTTACAAGTACCGCCAACTTTAAAATTACATAGAATAACCATCCTTGCGAATATATTGACGATAATTTGCAGGAACACTCTTTCAGTTATCCTCTTCCAGGATAAAAAGCAGCGAAGGTTCTATGATGAGTGTTTTAGCGGGAAATGCGAATAGATTTAACTGAAGTTGTAAGTTTAGCTGCCATTTCGATCGGATTCACATGATTGTCATTTTTGTTCCCGCAAAAAAAGTAGGTAAAGTCAAAAGTTAAGTGTATTATTTTTACTTATATATAGACTTATTACTGCGATAAAAAAGCTATGTTTTTCTTGTATTGTGAGAATATTTTAGCACTCCGTGTACTGACGGTACCCAAAAGTATCAATTTAAGTAATTGGCTCTAGCGGATTCAATTTTCCAAAGATGATTATTCTTTTTATGTATATCCCTTAATTTTCATATTTGCACGAAAAAAGTTGCAGCGAATCATAATGCGGTAAATAAAGGGTTAAAATAAATTAACTTATTCTATTTGAAGGTAATTTATCTTCTAGAGAAAATGGGGTAAAAATATGTTTTTTCCCTTGAAGTCTCAAATTTAAACCATTCAAATATTCTGTTAAGTCTACTAAAAAGGCTAAATTTAAACCCCAATCTTCGTCTTTAAATTCAGTCACAGGTTCCCCTTTTGTTTCCATAAATATTTTTATTTCAGTTCGAATCGATTTATAGGAAAAATATTGCAAACATTTATTTTTTTAAATAAAAATGTGCATATTTAAATATTTTCATAATTTGCGTTTGGGCCGCATTTTAAAGGCTTTTGGGCCGCATGCGGCCCGTGGGCCGCACTTTAGACAAGCATGCTGTAGTGCAAAGGGATGAGCAAATGTAAAGTCATCCTCAAAAGATCACAGAAAAGCACAAAAATTAGAATGGAAATAAGGAAAATGCTTAAAACCAAAATGATATACAAGAGTTCAGGAACGCTCAAGAGCAGAGATGGGCTAAAAAGCAAAGAGGCGCTTAAGAGAAGAGTTCGGCTGAAGAGCAAAGGGATGCGGAAGAGCAGAAAGATGCCCAATATAAGAGGTTCCTTCTAATCAACAGTCGCAGTATTCAGATGTAACAGGTCGGTCAACCATAGTGTTTAGCTGCTTCCTTACAGTAGTTAAAACCGTGATCCTAACGAGTAGATTATTGAGTAACATCAAGGGCAAAATAATGAATCTTTTAAATCCAGTGGAAAATAGTAAAGTTTGTAATCAATAGATTTCCCGATAAGAAATTGAAAACATGAAAGCTACCCAACAACACAACTACTGATAGCTAAAGTTAGTTTGATTAAGACGTTTGTGCTTCTTTTTAAATCATCTCGGTTCAACCTCCAATATTTATGAAATTCACAAGGTGAACCGGTTTGAGAAGCTTTCCATTTTTCTTCCTTCATCAGGAAGGTCATAATATCAATCGCCGCCCTTTTACAAACAATAGGTTTGAAATTCAAACAAAAGTTTTCATGAATGGGGAGAAAGTCTCACTCTAAGGAAAAGAAAAGTTATTTAATTATAAACACAACTGACTAATGTTAATGTTAGAAATATGATGTTTTTCTAAAACGTGTTAATAGTAATAATCCTGATTATCTAAATAAGACATAAAGCAGGTATGAAGCGAAGCAAGTAGCCATGGCAAGTGCTTCATTAGTAAATTGAAATTGTTCTTTCTCCGAAAATGGGGCAGTCCATAAATGTTAAGCTTGAAAGGGAGGGACGAGGTTACAAAGAGGAGGGGGTATTAATATCTAGCAGCGAATCATCAACTACATTAATTTAGGAAAATGTACCTTAAGCAGAGATAAAAAGGACATCAATACTACTAAAATAAGAATTAATTTTGAAACTATAAAGTTGGACTTCAGTTTGAATAAAAATAGGGGCTCTTAGGTTCTTGGTTTGGTTTAGTTATGGAATTATGGTGCAAAAATAAGTTATATCCTAGGATCTTGTGCTTGGCATATAGCGATAGTATTTTTTTAATAGGAGAGCAACCATGTGAGGCAGCGTTCGAAATTCCACAAGCCTAAAACCACTGAAAAGCGGCTCGGACCACAAAGGTCAGAAAATCACTGGTCCGCCGGGCCAGTGGCGAAAAAAGATCTCACTATCTAGTTTTAGCATCATTTTTTTCCTGCAGAAAATTTTTGAATTTGAATTTTTTTTCTTGCTGCCCACCTGATTAAATATCTGCATTAAAACATCACCTTTGCCCTTCAAACTTTGTAGGCTGTTGACCTTCACACGGCGATGATCATTGATGAGGATCCAGAACATCTCACAACAAAATTTTAAGGAACAGCTAGGAGGGTTTATTAAATTTATGGAGACAAGGGAAGGAAGAAACAGATTTGCACTACAAATGGAAACTCCGTGACAATTTAATGACTTGCAATTTTCCAGTCTAGTTTGTCGTCATGTTCCTTACATTCTTTGCGAGGTACGAATGTTACAAAATGGGGCCATTTTCCAATGGACGTATGATATGAAACAGCAACCAATAAGGTGTTAAAATTGAAACTTGTCCCTTTTAATTTGGTGTACCAGTCATTTTGGTAAAGGACCAGTAAGGTTGGCAAAGCACTGGACCGCAGGACCAGTGGAATTTTTTCTATGGATTTTTCCCCAATTTCTAACTCTGCTATAAGGGGAAGGGGTATCGTGAAGTGTGACACTTTGTGACATGGGGGTCAATTTCAGGAGAAGGGGCAAAAAGTGGATAAAAGTGTGACATGACTTATGGCATCATAGACATTTTGTTTTCTTTGAACCATAAAACTCAAAAACCATCCCTTCCCCAAGAATACCTCCAAACTTGAAAAAACAAAAACGCTCTTTCCAAGAAGGACCAATCAAGTGATCAACAACCGATAAACATCGATACAAATCCCATTCCAAAGCCATCAGCCTTCGCACGCAATTGCTAATTTCCAAAACCCCACATCGAGAAGAAGATGCCAGTGTCCATCAAGAAAGAGACAATGGACAAGACGAAAAGCCGGAAACACGAAAGTGAAACCGGCATCAAAGAGTGGGAGGTGGGTCATCGGCCGGAAGCGACGAACTCCGTGCGGCCGATGGCAACAATGGTGGGTGCGACGCCAATGACCGTCGGTCGTCAACAAGGGGACGAGGATTAGTCTAAGCGGTACACGACGAAAAAGGGCGAAACACTGCACTTTTTGATGATGCTAAGCCACTTGGTACACTGATTCCGGGGACCATAAGAATGAGTTATCGATCAGGAGTCCGTCTCAATTTCCCTTAGAATTTAAAATATTTAACTTTTTGTGAAATTTTTAAATTCGCGTTTTACACCTTAACTATCATACTTTTCAACATGTAAGGTGACTTTTCTATACAATTTGAGGTCGTAGATTACAAATATGAAGTCGAAAATTTCATAAAGATGCTATTTGATATGTTTTTTTCAAAAAAACTAAATTTTAAAATTTAAAATCTTCAAAAACACAATGTTAAACATAAGTTGATATCATAAAATTTTTACCATATATTAAGCTATTTGTAACTAAATAAAATCCAAAATTTCAAAGCTTTACCTTTATTATTCACCGAGATATGAGACTTTAAATTTGGAAAATTTTCAAAATGGTGGTCATGCTTGATGCGACTACTCTTCGAAAACTTCCCATAACTCGGTAAATTATTGTTCAAAATGAAAAGTTAAAACCTTTTTTGAAAGAAAAGTAATGCCACTACACTATTAAGACATTAAAATAGCAATTAAACCACTTTAAGTTGGTTTTAAATAAACTCTAAGACAGATTATTAGTTTTCTATGAGAAGCATTTTAAAAGCTTTAAAAAAATGCTTTCTTGGTGAAAAATTATTCTAATTTTTTTATTAAATGTTCACCCTGATAAAAAATATGCGACATTAAACCATTTAAAGGAAAATTTTGCCTTACAAGCGCCTAAGTGCCAACGCGAAAATACCTAAAAACAAAATCACAATCACTAACTTCAGACGCACTGAAACTCCACACACTTCGGGCCATGTATCAAGTTGGGCACATTTGAGGTCAAGCTGACCGAATTATTACCACCTTACCTTCACCAGAAAATTGGGGTTGGAGAAAGAAAGAAAACGATGTGTGGAGCCCTAAATGGCTGACTAAATCAGCAATTTGGCTTTCTTCTCGAAAACTTCTAAAAATGTGGATGTAAGAAAGAATGTCTCCCAAGGTGTTCCTGCAAATCTTCAGGAATACCATGTACACTAATGTGCCTGAATTGTAGAGGGGAATGCCAAAATTCAGAGGAAAACCTATTTAACCTTTTACGTTAAATTCAAGAAATGAATCAAATACTTTTGAATTTGTGCCAAAAGAATAAATAAAATAATTTGAAATCCTTAATAGGCTATCTTATACCTTTAACTCTTTATATAATTAATGAAATTCTTATCTTAGTGTTGTAATTACCTACTGAAAGGAGTATAGGCAATGTACATGCTTTATTTTTTTAAATCTAGCTGATATAGAAAAATATACCAATTCTCAAGATAGGCATACGTTCCTTAAAAGAAAAAAAAATTCTTGATCGATTATGGTAAACATTTAATATGTTTTTTTACAGGAAAAATACGTTGTCTCTACGACTCTCATTTAAAATAAGAAAAAAAACCTTACTTATTAATTAACTTATCAAATCCAAATATGTGTACGGTGATTATTAATGAAATATTTGGATGCATTTTACTTTCCCGATATTTTTAATTTCTAATAAATGTAAAGATATTGAAACTAATAATAAAGTTGTAGGTGCAAGCACTTGAAAATACTATAAGTTTCTACTAAGTTGAAAATACTTTTATTCATTATAAGGCTGGTATAATTTAAGTAGTCTTGTAGCAAACTAGCAGGACGCTTACAGTCTCAATTTGTTTTATATACTGATTAAAAACTAAATGCTTAAAGTTTAAATGGTGTTATGAATTACCATATAGGAAATGATTAGATGTATTACCCTTACTAGATTTTAAAATACACAACGATTACTAATTGTTAAAAAGTGTTCGGTAAGTTTAAATGTATTTAACATATTCTAATATATTATGAATCTCATTGATATTTCATGTTTTAAGGGGGTAGGTGACGTTTCTAAACCCCTATCTCCTTAATGTTAAAAAGGATGATTTTTAAAAAATCGTAAACCTGAATCGTATACCTGAATTAAAGCTTCCAAAATTTTTCTGAGTATTTCCTGAACTGTATTACATACTTTAACATGAGCTTTTAGGGCTATTGTGTCTGGTTATTTTTAAAAAATATTATCTGAATGAACTTAGGTTTTTTCTCAAAAAGACTGAAATTTCATGATGTTTTATGCTATAACTTCAGTTTAAAGGACTTTTTTGAGAAACCTCTGTGTTAAAGTATGTAACATAGTGTCATTAATAATGTTACCAAGTTATAAGTTGTTTGCTATAATAGATTTTGAGAAAATGTTCCTTTTATGGTAAAAAATTCAGTTTTGAGAAAAATGGAAATTTAGTAAGAATCTTGCATATTAGTAGTGCATTAATTATTTCCGTAAAAAATAATTAAAAATACTTCTAATCCACGTAGAGTAATAATTTTGGTATCGTTTGAAGCGTAAAATGTAATACTAAACGCAAATGCAAAATTTGAAAAATGTGTTTTTTGGTCGAAAGTTGTGCACCTACCCCCAACGCAGTAAATAAGGTTTGTCTAATAAATACTTATTTGAAAGGTTATTTCTAACCTGAAAAATTATATTTTAAGCATTTTTTTCTGATACAAAAAAAGGGATGCTTGTTTTTTAAACTTGAAGTTAAGTGGCTAAAATGTTGTTAGAAGATCATAATAGGAAGCAAGATTTTTTGAGATTCTTTGACAGAAAAAGTTTATTTGAAGCGCGCGTTTATTAGGTATTTTCGCGTTTGCACCCAGGCGCTTGTAAGGCAAAATTTTCCTTTAAATGGTTTAATGTCGCATATTTTTTATCAGGGTGAACATTTAATAAAAAAATTAGAATAATTTTTCACCAAGAAAGCATTTTTTTAAAGCTTTTAAAATGCTTCTCATAGAAAATTATTAATCTGTCTTAGAGTTTATTTAAAACCAACTTAAAGTGGTTTAATTGCTATTTTAATGTCTTAATAGTGTAGTGGCATTACTTTTCTTTCAAAAAAGGTTTTAACTTTTCATTTTGAACAATAATTTACCGAGTTATGGGAAGTTTTCGAAGAGTAGTCGCATCAAGCATGACCGCCATTTTGAAAATTTTCCAAATTTAAAGTCTCATATCTCGGTGAATAATAAAGGTAAAGCTTTGAAATTTTGGATTTTATTTAGTTACAAATAGCTTAATATCTGGTAAAAATTTTATGATACCAACTTATGTTTAACATTGTGTTTTTGAAGATTTTAAATTTTAAAATTTAGTTTTTTTGAAAAAAACATATCAAATAACATCTTTATGAAATTTTCGACTTCATATTTGTAATCTACGACCTCAAATTGTATAGAAAAGTCACCTTACATGTTGAAAAATTTGATAGTTAAGGTGTAAAACGCGAATTTAAAAATTTCACAAAAAGTTAAATATTTTAAATTCTAAGGGAAATTGAGACGGACTCCTGATCGATAACTCATTCTTATGGTCCCCGGAATCAGTGTACCAAGTGGCTTAGCATCATCAAAAAGTGCAGTGTTTCAACTTGTACCGCTTAGACTAGATGTCCAGAAAAGGTGAAGGAATAGATCTGGTGGCGGCAGACATCAAATGATGGGGTTTCCGGTTCTTCCCAAGGGAAACAATCATCGAGACGGTGGGATGATTGGGTATTCGGTGGAGAGTTTAAGAGGTTTTATGCAGCTTGTGGAGGGTTTGAATGGAATTAATGGGCAGTTTTCTCTCGAGAGGAGAGGATTGTTTTGATTAAATTTCCTGGTAAGCAGCACCGGGGAAAATAGCTATCTGAGGACATTGGAACGAGTAAATAATTGAGTTAGAGAGGTGGCATGCAATTGAAGATGAAAAAGGTTGTAGAAGTCTCCAGGACTGATTCGGATTTTTTATGCAAATAAATAATAATTGAAGAGTATAGAATATTATAACAAAATTATCGTTACTTAATTCATTTGTAGTAACTAACCATTATATTCACATTTTCCCAGTAAGATGGCTTTTCGGATGCCTAAATTGGAAGTCCGAATAAAGATTATGTACAACTCAATAGTAGCTAAATTTCCCTTTTACTTTCAATTGTGTTTCTAGTGATATAACCCTTTAAGGCCCAACCTACACGATTGTGCAGGTGAAAACAAAGCTTTTGAATGTTATCAAAGAAGTTTCAGGTTTTAAAGGGTTAGATACCACTGGAAGAAGACCAAGCAGCTCCATCAGAGCAGAGTTAGCAAATGTCTCTAGTAAACCAACAAGAACAAGAAAGGGTTAGATTGAATACATCCTCCAGTTCAGTTTGATAGTAACCGCAACTAGAAGAAATATCGTCATTCATGAAAAACATTTGACGAATCTTCAGCGTTTGTGCTGCTTTCGGTTACTCTCTGACGGCATGAGTGGGTAATTCACAAAGTCGGCAAAATATTATTGCAATAGGACTGAATTCTTCAAGAACTACACAATACAAATCAATATCCGTCGTTCTCAATCCAAATCCCTAACAACGCCATTTCACCACAACCAGGAAACTTCTCAAAACCACTGACATCCCATTTCAACAATATCCCAACCCAAGACACATTCCGACCCCAAGGGTTCCAATCCACTGCACCCCATACGACACCCCATCAAGCAGCCGAATGTGGGACGAACGGATCACGGGACGACAAAGGGGACGAAATCGGACTGGCAGAAACAAAGGGAGGGCTCCACAAAGGAAACGACTTCCATCATCCGCAGAAAAGGTATGGAATCAGACCGCAAACCCAATCGAAGGGGATCAAGGATGGGTATTTCGAATCAACAATGAAAGGCCTCTGCAATTAAGGGATGACATTAATTCTGAGTCGGACGATAAGGGGCATGTTCGTTAATTACGTGAGGTGGTTTTCAACGGGTGTTTTCCACCCTTGAAGGCCATTACTGGAGGTGGAGTAGGTTCGAGGCTGTGTGTAGATCCAGAAAGTAGATCCTCAGATTTCGATGTGTTAAATAAAAATATCCTACAACGCTATTGAAACGTTGAACATGGATACATGTCTTCGCCAGTGGCGTATATAGAAATTTATTTCGGGAGGGGCCCAAAATTGTTCCCCAGCCCCTCTCGTGTATATTTAATTTTTTTTCAGTACATTCTTAGGCAGAATTTGCAACTTAAAGAACTTAATATTAAAAAGTTCTGGTGTATTAAGTTGCAATTACAAAAGGGGGTCTGGGGGTCCTCCCCCAGAAAATTTGTGGAAAATAGACTCTAAAAACCAGGTTTTTAACTAGTTTTGGTACCCCTAGTTAGAATTTTGGATATAAATTTTCAGGTTTAATTTGATGAATTTAATGAAAAAGTTATAAATAATATAGTTTTAAGTACAGAAGGGGATATATGGGGGTCATCCCCCAGAAAAATTTTGGAGATTAGATCCTAAAAACAGGATTTCAACTTGGTTTTGATACACTTTCCAAATTTCAGACATACATTCTCAGGTAGGTAAAATTATTGTAAAAAAGTTTTCAATAATAAAATTCCAAGCACTCTAAAGGGGGGTTTAGGGGTCCTCCCCCAGAAAATTTTTCAAAATTTGACCGTAAAAAACAGGGTTTTAACTTGTTTTGGTACACCAAGTCAGAATTTCGGGGGGGGCCAGGGCCCCTTCGGCCCCCCCCTTATATACGCCACTGGTCTTCGCTGTATGCTACATACCACCTATTAATTATCTACGCTACGGTGTGAGTAAACACTTGATGACGATGGTACATCGTACAAGAAAAAGGGGCTGATAACTAATTTAGAATAAAAATATTGTGTTTTGGTTGTAGGGTAACTAGTACCTATTCGCTGGTAAATATATCTTCAGGTTGAGTACATGACCACTTAAGTTTGTCTGCTGTTATGTAATTTGTTTTCTTAATCGAAAGCGCCTTTAAAAAGATTTCTCAATTTGCGTTTAGCTTTTGAAAATACTTTATGATACGCACATATAGTATAATCCAAAAGGGGAAAATGTACCTACTCTATAATTTAGTAACTAACAAAAAAAAGTCAAAATATTTGATTGGTAAACGCAGAAATAACAACTTATTTCGAAACCTATATTATTAATATTTTGGTTTCATACTACAAGCGGATGCCACTTGTTTTTTTAGCTTCGCCAACTAGGGCGATAACTAATTTTCTAGCAACCCAGCGGATATACCATGTATTTAATTATGACGCCAAAAGTGGTGCAAAAAACGTCGCCAAGAAGAGTGGCACCCGGTTGTATAATAGCAACAATACTTTTAGTCCAGACCACCAAAGATTGCCATCGAATCTTATGAAAAATTTGGATTGTCCATGACTGAAAGGGTTAACCAAGGATTACTTGCCCTCTGATAAAAAAATATATTTTGCTGATTGAAAATCCGCTTTAGATATGCTACATTCTGTACTGACTACATTATGTCCAAAAAGTTACAATAATATAAAATTTAAAATCTTTGGAGCAATTATCTGTTGGCATATTCGTAATATAAAAAAATACACCAGTTACGAATCAACAATGAAAGGTCCTCCAATTAAATAAGAAGGCATCAAATCCAAGTCGGTCTCCCTTCACAAAGAAGGAAACACTCCCTTTGTCAAAGGCAAAGCTGGACTTGCCATCCACCATTATAATGAGAAGCAAATGGCATTGTGTTGGTCGATTGAGCATTATGACGGCCGGGAGTTTCGTGATACATTCGTATCTAGCTTCTTCTTCATTGAAAGAAACCCTCGGATTTAATTAAAAACGCAACTCAGCCGTGGCTAACGCGAAGTCCAATTTGATTTCGGTGTCCATTATCGGTCATTATCAAGAGCGTTTAGCCAAGTGGGGAGGATTATCGGAGAGTTGTTGTTACTCCTCCTGAGCCCCTTCATCTGCAGATAAGGTGGCTTAATAGGAATTGGCTCCACGCTATCCAGTGATTTCGTCGTGTTATTGTTGTCGAGAGAAATAAAAATAAGGGGTTTAACAGATGGACGCGGATTTAAACGCTCTCCTTCCATGAGTGGCGTCCCAGAACTTCCCACGAGAAAATGAATAAGATAATTTTCCCATTGTGTTTGTGCTTAAAAGCTGCATGTATTATTTAGGCAGATGTTTTGGCTAATATCAGTATAGTTTCAAAATACTGTACGTTTAGGATACTCTGTCTAGATTGTCTTTGGATTTGGACTGTTTCAAATCAATACTACTTGATACTTTAGTAACCTTAGATTTATCATTTCAACCAATGGGAATTGCGTTGGAAAAAATTGACGGTGGAATCTCTGTTAATGTTCAGTACAGCTTTTTCATCACTCATTTGGCCGTATTTACAACCTAGCCTAAGGTCAGTCAGGAATCAAAACTTCTAATTGGTAGTTAAAGTTTTAAGCCAATCAGAGTTGTCAAAAAAGCTAGATTCCAGGTTAACCTTAGGTCAAGTTAGTGGAGAATACAGCCGGTAGTCATAAATAAGTAACACGAAGAATTCTCTTACTATACCTAGAGTTCAAATGTGGTAGAGGAGTTGGAGAACAAAAGAAGATACCAATCCCTTGAAATAATTAATATTATTAAATACTGAAGTAGATGTTTGATCTAGTAGGTAAGGCGCATTCTAAGTACAAACGAAGTTTCCTAAAATTATTTTTAGTTTGAAGCTCTGTCAATTATTGCTTAGCAAAACGCAACATCAAGTTAAAATGCCGTAACCAACAAAAAATCTCAAAAGGTAGAAAAACTTAAATAACCAATTATTTTAACGCTTTCGTTATTGTAGAGTTCTTTAGAGTTTTCAAAAAAGATTCAAGGGAAACACTTTCTCCAGGCTAACTGTTCAATTCAGAAATACCGCTTTATAATAGTATCCCAAAACCCAGCCACCTTGATCCCAATCACGCCCATCAGAAAGAAACCTCATCCCAGATCACTTCATTAGCTCCAGCCTCACAATTACGCCGCAAAGAAACAAAGCCAGGCGCGCAAACAATAACGTAACTGCGACCGTAATCGAGCAATGGAAAGAAGAAGTCTGCTTTCTTTCTGTTATCCGCGCGGATTTCTTCGAACAATATCGGCGCGAGAAGCCGTAACGAGCTATTAATCGCTAATGGAGGTGCGTTTGTGCTTATTTTTTAGAATGTCGGTCAATGGTGTGAATGATTGGTCGGTTCAACCGCAAACGGGGAGATATTGTGTTGGAAATACTTTGTTCGAGATGTTATTCTTCAAGCAATTAATTATATTACACTCAAATGAATTCATCAGGTAGAAATGGAACAGGAATATCAATTGGAGGAATCTTTATAGCTTAAACAAGATAGTTTCCTCCAATCAGTAATGCAATACATATGGTATTGGATGCGCGAAAAGCCAAGGGGTGCAAAGTGACACCGTGCGATAAATTTAATATTCATGGTGGATGAAAATGTAAATATTTAAAATTTAATTAAATAAACTTCTCGGGATTGATATTCTGAACTATGATTTATCTAAGCCAGGGGTTCTCAACCTTTTTGACTCCGCGACCCCCTTTTCAGGGAAAATATTTTGGCGACCCCCTCAGACCTAAAATGTTAAGACACTTTGTCTATCTCCCTATTCATATCATATCAAAGCCTTGACTGAACAATTCAAAGATTATATTCCAGAAAAGAATATGGAATGGATGGATATTTATGGGCAGTCAATCCGTTTAATGAGCAAGCCGTTCAAAAGGCTGAATTAAGTATTCATCTGCATGATGATTTAATAGAATTATCTTATGATCAGAGTATGTTGAACTTTAAGCAGCGAATGTCAGGGTATTAATACAAAGTGTATTAATACCATTTGCAACACCCTACAGGTGTGAACAAGGGTTCTCTAAAATTGTGCACTTAAAATCAAAGGCAAGAAATCGTTTGACACTTGAAAGCGACATCCTCCTATATGTTACTGAGATTAATCCGGACATACAAAGACTTATTAATTCCAAACATGCTCAAATTTCTTATTAATTTAATTGTTAAGATCTATAAGTTTTGAAAATTGTTGTGTCTGTATAAAAAAGTAACTCTGTAAATATGACTGTTTTTTAATTTTTGTCTGGAGACCCCCTAGGCATGCTCCGCGACCCCCAGGGGGTCGCGACCCACCGGTTGAGAACCCCTGATCTAAGCTACCAAGCTAGTTTTAATGGTCGTAATAGAAAAGAAAAATTCTTACAAAAACGCGTCAAGTTTGCCAAACCACCCCTATACAGAAGACGTCCTGCACTGCTACTTGAATACTCCTATGGTTTCGAACCAATTCATATGTTATTGAAAACAATCAGAGCAGAGGTCTTGCTTCAGTTTGAAACACTTATCCTTTGGTAGACCACTTTCAGACTTTTATATTTTCCATCCACCCCTCAAGGTTTAATATCAAAACTATATACCAACCCTAAGTAAAACTTTTCAGCTAAATGAAGGCATTATGATTAGGTTTTCTTAAACTAAATCCAATTGAGAAATTTTTAAGCTAAAAATGCGCAGACATAATAACACTTCGTAAAAAATTCCCACTATTTGCTTACAATAATAATCCAAACCAAACAGATATTTGGTTCAGCTGAGTCTCTTGGCAAACTACCACTTTTACTTAAGCATAAGGGAGAAGAACACAGATCAACATTTTTCAGAACTTAATCGTTCTCAAGACCTTCATTCCACTTTCACGCATACCACAAAGCACATTAACCAATTATCACAGAAACAACGAAAAGGCATAATGGGACTCAAACAACAACCACCCCAAAAGAATTCAAACAATCAATGCATTATATATAGTAGGGGTGAGCGTGAAATTAGCCGAAAGAACAACGGAATTTCCCAACGAAACATTTTTTACACAGCACCTTCATCAGTCTAAGAGCCATTAAGGGATTAGGCTTTTTAAGCACTCGAGAATGGGCGTTTTCCAAAATTAAAAAAAAAAGATAGTCTAAATACTAAAACGATTTTACATCAGCTATTATTGATTTTGGGGCTTAACTCAAAAAGGCTTCCCTGGGGGCATGAAGGAGAGATCCTTGGATCGTTTTTATCATCAAGAGGTACCATAGATCATCCTCCTTCGCTGTGGTGGAAAAGAAGGAGGGGGATTTTCATAATCAATCATCGGAATACCTGAGAGAAATGAGAATATGGGAAGCCGTTTATGGATAATTGTTTGATGTAGGAATGTAGTGATTCGAAGTTATTTCTCTGCGAAGTTTTAATAAAGCGCGGGGATGGGAGAAAAGCACACATGGCAATGATCGCTCGGAAAGTGATTGATTGAGGTAATTTATATTGTTAAGCTTGGGAACTGATACGCAATGTATTACATACTAAAGTTTTATAGGTATCAAAGATTCGTTCTTTTGCATTAAGGGGACATCCATAAATTACGTGAGGTGTTTTTTTTTCCAAAATCTGGACCCCCCTCCCCCCTTGGTGAGATTTTGTTAGACCTCCCTCCCCCCACGTGAGATTTACCTAAAACCTTTAATAAAATTATTCTCCTTCCTTCCCATACTTAAAAAAAGAAAATCGTATAATTTCTAACTTAAAAAGTTGACGAGAGATTTTAATCGACCCCCCTCCCCCCTTTTTGACCTCACGTAATTTATGGATGTCCCCTAAGAGTAAAAGAATATTTGGGAAAGAAGTTCACAAAAATAATTGAGTAGTATCCAGAATAATATATTTATGGTTAGTTTTATTTGACTAATCATGTCAAAACTCAACTATTACAAACTGGAATGTCAAGAGGAAGGTGATGTTTTTAATTACAAAGTGTTAATGATTTCAAATTAATCTAGTAAACAAAAACACCATAGATTAGGACTTAATTGATACTGTTGATAGCATGGCTGGCTTTTGAAGAGACGATATACGAAGTCTGGAGAAAAACAAATTTAAGAGATTAAGCAACCACTATGAGAGTAAGGTAAATAAGACAGGACGAAGTGTTTACCTTAAGAAATAAAAGATGTATGCAGAGAATATTGTCTAATCACCATGAGAAAAACTTGGACAGAAGAAAAAACTTTGAACAGAACTACAAAGCTAGATGATAGCCCCACAGATTTGGACTTAACAGCTTTTTCAGCTTTTATGAATTACCATCACCCCCAAAATTTAGTGGAAAATTCCGTTCCCTTAACAACAGCCACAATATTGTATGACGTGAAAAGTTTTTCTCGCGTTGGTCTGACTATAGAAAAACTGAAATGCGTTTGAAGACCAAGAAAACGAATAGGATTAAAAAATGTAATCGGAAATCTAAGTTTATCTACCCGAGTTGCAGCGATAAGAACTGAAATTTTGTGATATAAATTCCAAGAACTTCCTCACTCATTCCTTCCCCAGCAAAAGAACGATCCCCATCTCCATACAACGGCCCATCAAACGATCCTTCCATGCAAATGCTCTCCATGGTGACAAAAGAAGAGCACGACATGCCGCACTTAAAACACCCAAAACAATGGGACAGCCGGCGAAAACTAATCATCGTCGACTCATTAGATGAGGCGTTATCGGCCAATCATCGTCCGGTGCGATGAACCAAAAAGTGAACTCTGACCGGAAGTAAACAATGTTCGAATGCACAACCACCTTCTTGAAGGGTGGGTGATGGGAAGATTCCTTGCCACCAAGACCTAAGCCAGTCATGGTCCATTCATGTTCTCCAGTCTGTGAATTGATGGATGATTCGTAAGACTCCTGTTGCGCCAGATGATCTGTTTTACGAAAAATTAAAACCGAGCCAATATGATATGATTCAATAAACGAAGTTTCTTACAATTACGGAGAACAGTTACATTATATTTGAGAGAAACAATTCAATATCTTTGTTTTCTTCTAAATTTAAATTATAATTTCACTCTAATTAATGTAGAAAAATGTTGCCTTAAGTACCTGAATAGGTAAGAATGTAGGAAAAAAAACTATAAAAGCAAAACGCAATTGCACTCCAAAGGTTTTCTTGCCCCACCAAGATTGTAGGATGTATTTGAGGCGCGTTTACAGTATACGCAAAGCATAAATTGATTTCCATTAGCTTAGAGAAAATCAATAAGCGCAATTAGACTACTCAACCCAAAATGGACTATTTTGCACGTATTAAATTTTTTAACATAGATTCCTACTTAAGGAGTGGATTTTCAGTAGAAAAAATGCCTTTGACAATAAAAAAATATTCTCGTGAAAAGCCTGCTTTAAAATCTTGAAGGATCTTTTTAGAATAATGGAATGTCCAAAACCTAATGTAAATCCAATTTCCAAACACAATTTATCAAGAAAAAATGTACGAACATTTTAAATAATCAATTGGAATTATCGGATTTTTCAGCTTTAAAGCTAAAGAACGTTTCATTTTATCGATCCCAAAATATCATGATGGTTCAAGAGTGGGTACTGGGTATACTGCTCCAATCTTTTATTTTAATTGTTAACTTGGATGCTCGATTGCCTATTATGTGAAAAGACATCAAGAAAAGATGTAATACAGCTAGCTCAAGCTCTAAAGGCAATTGGAGAGTAGTGAATAGGTGAACACTTTTATAAGGGTTCTACAAACTCGATGTTTGGAATAAAATACTCCAACCTTTTTAAATTTACTATTGAGTTTTACATATTTTATAGGTCAAAACATTAGCCAATAGCTATCCACGTAAATTTTTCGGATACTCTTGCTTATTATTCCCAAAAAAATTTTTTCAGATGAGAATGAGAATCCAAGTGATCTGTATGGGGTACTTTTCCAGGTTTTGCAAATAATAAGCAACTTTCTCCGACTTTTTTATACAAACTAAAATTAAATGACATTATCTGGTATTCTCAGACCAATGGAATCCCTGTCTTCCCAGCTAGAAAATGTGTGCACTTTTTATGCAAAAAATGTGCTTTGTGCACAATTTGTGCATAAAAAGTGGCAAATTTTTGAATACTTAACAAGTATTCACTTTAGCTGTGCATAATTTGTACATAAAAAGTTAATATTTTTTGAATACCTAAAAATGTATACACTTTTGCTGCAAATTATTTGTACTTTTTGTGCATACAAATAAAGTGCATTTTCTATGTTGCAAAACACTTTGCAAAAATTTTGCATACATAATTAACCATTTTATTGGTCTGCAAAAATTTTACATTTTTTTTGTACTGAAATGTAGATTACACATTTTCAAAAACAAACTTCATTTCTACCAGATATTTGGTTAATTAATTGTCTCTGCATGCAAATTCCAAATTTTGTGACTTTAAGAATTAAAATAAAAGCCTAAGCATTATTTACTATATTTGTATAGATAGAGTATCATATACTATTCATCATAAAGTAGAATATGTGAGATTGAAAGAAAAAATTTTTACATTCAAAAAACATTTAATTTAAGAAATATTTAAACCTTCATCAATTTATTTCTTTTTTAAAAAATTTTCTTCCTATTAATTTATTTACTAGTTATATATTAGATTTATATTTTATCTACAAGTTTTTTAATTAAATTCTGTACCATATAGGAGTTCCATATTTGAGAAATAAATTAAGTCTTGAATTTATGGTAGGGTTATAAAAAGTGTAACAGAATAATCTTATTAAAATTATAAATAAAAAGAACTTAATTAAAAAAGAAATTACTAAAACTGATTTTAATACTTTTGTTATCTTATTTAAGAACAAATTGTGATAAAGTGTGTAAAACAAAATCAAATTTATTGACGAGAAACAGACAAAACAGTACAAAACAGTTTGTTTTCTATTCGAATACCAGACAGTTGTTTTGCTCTTTTCGTCTACAATTAATAAGTAAACAAACAACTAATGGTGATGCCACTAGAGAAATTTCAAAACTTAAAGTAATTAAAATTAAAATAAGTAATAAAAAAGATGATAATTAAATAAAATATAATAAGATAAATTTGATAAGATAATTAAGATATAGTTAGAAAATAAAATGATATATTTTAAGGCTTTTAAATAAGACAATCGGGTAATTAAAAATAAATATTTTCTTTAAAAAAATATTGATAAATATCTGCACATTAGAAATTAAATTTTCCTTTTCTGGACCTGGCATCGGATAATTATTATTGTCAATTATCGTGTGATGAGCGAGAAAAGAACGTTAGGGCTAATATTTAAAGTGAAAAATGAATTTAAATAAACTTAACATACTTGTAAAGTTTGTTGAAGATGAAAAGTTTGACGTTCTTAAGCTAAAGAACTCCACTTCAGTGTCATTTAATACAGAAAAGATACAAGAATGGGACCGTGGAGAACTTACCAATATTATGTGGAATGGAACAACTTACGGAGGATACATTATAAAGTTTGGAAGCAAGATTATATTCTGTTTTATATTAAAAGTAAATATAATTGGAATCTTTGTTTAGGTTGTCATTGTTTCAGTTTTGAACTGACTATGCTATCTTCTTTCAAATTTTAAATTGTGTATAGAATATTTTTAATATGTCCTTGTTTATGTGTCTATGTTTAATTGTCTATGTGAAAATATATATATTGAATAGCTGAAAACAAATGTAAATATCATATTTAATTTATCGTCATCATCCATCGAGTCCTCTCTCTTGTCATTCAATTACTAACCCTAATACGATCTTGACCAATAAACTAGTAATACATAATTGCTAACAATCACGTGATTGGCAACTTCAGCATTGGGCCTATCTAGCCATTCTACATTTTTGACACGTTTTGTAGTAAGATAGCTTTAAATCTTTTGAATAAAACGATTTAATTAAACGCAGTTATAAAATTAGGATTGCACAAATTGTGCACAAAAAGAGAATCATTTTAGCCCATCTGTTTTTGCATAAAAAGTGTAAAATAAATTGTGCACAAATAGAGTATCATTTTGGCTCATCTGTTTTTGCATAAAAAGTGTAAAATAAATTGTGCATAAAAAGAGTATCATTTTTGCCCATCTGTTTTTGCATAAAAAGTGTAAAATAAATTGTGCACAAAAAGAGTATCATTTTGGCCCATCCGTTTTTGCATAAAAAGTGTAAAATGAATTGTGCATACATTTGCATACTTTAGTTTGCAAATTTTTTGCAAAATTCAGTTTACACTTTTTATGCCAAAACGGATGGGCCAAAATGATACTCTTTTTGTGCACAATTTTTTTACACTTTTTTTGTACACTTTTTCTAGCTGGGTTCCAATGACCGACTAAATAGAAATTTGAGTATTACCTCCTAAAAAAAGTTTCTGTAGTCATAGTTGAGACTTTCCTCATCACTATCGTAATCGGTCAAAGTTCTCATAAAAAAAGAAAAAGCGGTGATTTCGTTCGACCTTAGAAATGAGATTCTTGCTTACCCAAAGTTTTAAAAAATCACGAAACTCATAATCGACAGTGAAAAGACCATTAATAAAGCTCCATCACCAAAAGACAATGAAAGATGACTTCCGCCTCATTAATAATGCGTTTCCACCAAGTACAAAGACACCATCATTCATACAAACTCCGCGTCCAGAAATCACGATATGGATTCACATAAATCCAAATTACGCTTATCGAGAGACGAATTCAATCCGAAACAAAAACTCATTAAGCGCAATTATTTCTTAAAAATCATTGATCAATAACCCCAGCCGCCCATGGGACAGTCCAGAAACGGTAACCTCCAACAGAGTCATAACTCAAACCATGTGGAGAAGAAAAGGCAATAAATCTACATCGGCAATTATACAAAGGATTCGTGATCGGAGCCTTCCAAAACCAACAGATAAACGCAAGGTCAGCTGGATAATCCCATCGAAAATCGTTTGCTCTCCGATGATGCCAGCGAGAAAGTGCAACAATTACGGATATCGTGAAGATGGGAAAGGTACTTTGTCACGCTTTTGTTGCCGAGAATAAAACGGTGGTCCGTTTGGAGTTTTATCGCTTTTTTTATTGCAGCGTCAAAGGGATATAAACGGTGGTCCCTGAGATGTGGTCAATGCAAGGGTCTGTCAGGACCAAAAGGTTGTGTGAACAGAGAGAATCACAACCGTACTTCTGATAATTCTTTTCCGGTGGCGAAGATACTGTGGCAAGAAGCAAGCCACGAGGAGATACTGATCCGAAGGTCAATACCGTTACAAAAGTATACTTCCACTTCAGTCGATATTTATACCCCATCTGAATAATCTGACTCTTATAGTGGTGAGTAAGCTCACCACAATAATTTGTGTTAGCCACACTTAATATTAGTTATAGTGATGAAAAAAATTAAAATATAGTGTATTTAAAATGATCATACTACTACTACACACAGGGTCCATAATATGGTCATGGAGGGTTCTTAAAAAATACAGTATATACAATCATTAACTCTAACTTTGATACCTCGAAAAAATACTTCCACTCTTGAAATTAAATATATTTCTCTAATGTTACATTAAAATACATTCTTTTAGAAAACGACGTCTCACAACTTGCACTCACACTTGTAGACCTGAATTTGAATGCCCCTTATCCTAATTTCATTTTCACCTTTTACAGCAACAGTTTTTGACACCTTGGAAACATGAGGCGATGTTTCTTTTTCTTAATTGCTTAGCTATGAGTTCAACGTATTTTTTGTAACTATTTCCCCCTGATTTAGGAATGAAATGAACTTAGTTTTTTGGGATAGCCTTGTAATGAAAACTATCTAACTCCCCCTAGTTCCCCCCTTCGATTTTGAGAAACGAGGTTCTACAGTATATGCCGTGGGTAGTCCGAGAATAATTCAATTTTGAAGTACTGTGGTCAGCGGACAAGAGCTGGGAACAGACGTGCTAAACCAACATGGATCATAATCAGGTACTTGCTATATGTATACAAATTAAAAAACTGTATAATATTTCGTTCACAGCAATTACCTATCCAACAAGGTCACCTTTCTGTATAGAAAGGTTCATGCTCACGACTTAACCAGAGACTACTCAAACTCTGATCTAAAATCTAACAAACCTAATAAAGCCCAGCATTAAATTAGCGCATTGACGGCAGGTTCATGAAGTTTACCATCTGCGATAGAGTACTATTGTATGCAAAAAGATCGAAAATAATAATAGCCCCATCGAAATGTGAATGACAGTATCAGGTCTTTATCAACCAAGTAGCAAACGTTTTCCAAGCATTTGTTGAAGCGTTAAAGAAGCGGTCATCCAGCAATTGTCACGATTTACTGCCAAACAATGGTACTAACATGTCACATAAATTCGGCTAGATGCTACTTTAATAGACAGCAATTTAGGTTCCATAACGGGCGTTGTGGCTGTATTCAAACAGATAAAAATCAATCCTGAGATGAACGATAGACAAAGATAGATTAGTGAGCTTAAAACAAACAATGATTTTGTATGAGTGTAACAAGGACGATAGATAATAGTAAAGCTAAAGCAAAACAGTATCAACTATAAATTTATTGATCTTAGTTACGTATATTCACACAGACATAAGTTCTATTTAAAAAGAATTGTGAGTCATTTTCATTGATATAAAAATGACAAGTAAACGCTACGGTTGCTTTGAATAGAACAGATGGACTGAATGTGACTATAAATACAACATAAATGCAATGCTTTTTAACCATATCCCAATTGTCTGAAAGTGTAACCAACATTGCCAAACAGAACTTTTTACATGCAAGAAATAATAGCAAGGTAAAGTTCACATTGCTTAGTAGCACAGCTCATACCAAATACGTCAAGTTTACGTGAGTGCAACTAAAAATAAACTAAATTTTCCCATATATGACAAAAATTGGATGAATCTTGTGGGTAAAAGAGAATAGAATAGTAAATAAATAGTAGTATAAATATAGTGGAGAGAATAAATAGTAAAGAATTGTTTATTTCATCACAGAGAAAACGAAAAGAGATAGAACAATTCAAGAATAAAATTTGACAATATAATATCCAAATATCCTCTTTTAGAAAAAACACCTACTAATTACTTTTTTAATAGCATAAATAATTTCCAAGTTACTTGGGAGCGAGAAAATAAGTCTGAATTTCAGACATTTACTTCCTTCAGTGAAAAAGTAGATTTGGAACACGCAAAAGGGGCGGGAGACAACCAGAAAGCAGATCAATTCTTTTTGTCACCAAAAACTGAGCTCACTTACATCAAATCGTCACACTTGTCTGGTTCAACTTTCACCAAGCTTGTGTTCTTAAACCTCCCGCGAGAGAGTGTTAATTCGATAATCGCGATGATAGAACACTCATCCCGTACCGCGTGCCTCCAACCGAAAGTTAATTTAACGCTCTTGAGCGTTTCAGGGGCAAGGAAGATATGGAGATGGCTCAAGAAAAAATGGGGGAAACTAGCTCAATCTCAGCAATCATACTAATCCGTCTGTGAATATCAACCTACGGGAGGACAAAACATCGAGGAAAGAAATTAGGGGGAACAATCCATGAAACGGAGTTTGCAAAGAAAAAAACTGTTACTTCGATCAGACTTCTAAGAAAATTTTCTATCAGTATGGGACGACATTGGTTAAAATAATAATAGTAAATAAGAAAAACGTAGTGGGTGAGGACCATCTCACTAAATTTGTTCAAAAATGGCAGGTTCGATATATTTTACGTTTTCTAGATCACGTTTCATTCACGCTTTTGAAAGCTCTTCTAAAATTACAACCTTTATTTTATTCAAGTCCAGTGGGTTACTAAACTAATCATTCTAAACTAATCTTCACTGAAAGACCTCACGTTAGGCTGCCTATCTAATAGTTTAGTACAGATGCCTACCAAAAAGAAAAATTGATGAAAAGGCAGATGCCTACTTAGAAAACAAAGATAAGGCTAGCTATCGTAAGTCTCAGCCCTCATGGGCTTATGCTTAAACGAGTATAGATATTTTAATTAAGCCTTATCCATAGAAATATTTTATATTCATAAATGGAATTAAACGATTTGTGTTTTGTAATTTGTGTGGTTTTTGACGAACAAGCCAAATTTAAATTGTGGATCGATTCACGAAAAATACTCGATCCAAAAATCAAACTAGTTTCCACGCAATTAACTATTTAAATCATTTTAACATCATTCGAATCCCAATTGCTCGAGATAAGATCAGTGTCACACATTACCAAACATGCCTTCTCATCAAGGATTCCACTCCACCGAACGAGTTACGCCACGGAATTTTATCCGATCATCTGAACGCAAAACACAACCACAGCAATTAAAATCAAAAGGTTCCACCACTTTATCAACAAGCAACATCTGAAGGGAGGATAGGTTTGATTACAATAAAAAGTCCATTTAACGTAGTGTCTTCAACTTATTTTGTGTAACGAACCGAGGTAGTATAATACAGATAATTTCTCCAATAAAAAGTGTTCGTTCTTTTAAACACGGATATTTTGGTGATCAAAAGACCATCAAGGAAGAAATTGTCAAAATTTTAAAACTCAAAATAAAATTAATAATCTAGCGTTTTATCAGTGGTTGACAGCCGGTTGTCCGCTATGAGGTGAGAAGAGAAATAAAGATACTAGTGCGAGAAGCCATGCATGGGTGTGAATAAAAGTGAATAAAAACCATCAAGGTCACAAATTCTTAAGAGCAAAGAAGAATTTTCACTTAACGTGATGTTGAAAAGAAAAAGGATGCTCAAGAGAGGTTGATAAGCAATGGGATATCAAGGCAAGGAGCAAAAAAAACTGGTGATAATCAAAGCGAAGCTGAAAAGCAAAAGGATGCTCAAGAGCAGAGAAAGAAAGGGGGCTTTAAAGCAATGGGATATTAAGAAGCAAAGAGCTGCCGAGAAGTAAAAAGATGCTCAAGATCAAAGGGATGCTAGAGAGCAAAATCATGCTCCAAAACAGAGAAAGGGGCTCATAAGGAAGCAATAGGATATCTAGAAGCAAAAAGGTGCCAAAGAGCAGAAAGACGCTGAAGATCAAAGGGATGCTCAAGAGCAGAGCATGAAATGGGCTTATAAGCAATGGGATATCAAGAAGCAAAGAGCTGCTGAGAAGTAAAAATATGCTCAAGATCAAACGCATGCTAGAGAGCAAAATCATGCTCCAAAACAGAGAAAGGGGCTCATAAGAAAGCAATGGGATACCTAGAAGCAAAAAGGTGCCAAAGAGCAGAAAGACGCTGAAGATCAAAGGGATGCTCAAGAGCAGAGAATGAAATGGGCTTATAAGCAATGGGATATCAAGAAGCAAAGAGCTGTTGAGAAGTAAAAATATGCTCAAGATTAAAGGGATGCTAGAGAGCAAAATCATGCTCCAAAACAGAGAAAGGGGCTCATAAGGAAGCAATGGGATACCTAGAAGCAAATAAGTGCCACAGACAGAGCAGAAAGACGCTGAAGATCAAAGGTCAAAGGGATGCTTAAGAGCAAAAAAGGATACTCAAGATCGATGGAATTTTGATGGATCAAAGGGATGCTAAGTAGCAAAGATGTATAGGGTAAGGGAGGTCCATAAATGAGGATTCTTAAGGCTAAGTGGTACGCTAATTTCTTCGATTTGAAAAGCCCTACCTTGATAAATTAATAACCTCACCACGCATCACTTAAAAAATGGTCACATCGAAAAATGTCCACTCCGAAAAGCAAACCTCGAAAAAAACTTCGGGTCCGATTTTGACACTTCGAAAGAAAAAAAACATCGCCTCAATATTAAACTTCACCCTATCCTGACCAATTCAAATAAATAAACCAACACTTTCCAAACACTCACCCGCGGCACCACTTTCACACCGGACCCGCCCACCCATGTTCGCTTTCATTTTTTCATATCTCGAGTGGGCGAATAACGAGCGAGGCGGGATACACCTTCCCGTGTGGCATTGTGCAGGGTGGTACATCTGTGAAATTGCTGCTCTTTTTTTCTGTCGTTTCGAGATGAGCACATTAGTCCACTTCCGATTCTGCGGTTCCAGTTTCGCAATGAAGGGTTGACAATGGCACGAGTTGGAATATTTAGCTGCTGAGTTTTTCAAACGAGCGACATTTTATAGGTTCGTCAATTTTGCCCGGAGATATGTATCTGTCCTTGTAAATATTGACCTACTACTGATGATAATATGCTTACAGTAAGAAAGAGCGGGTCATTGCCATGGACTACTCCGTTAATAATAGAAATCGCCTAAATACATGGAGGGATGTTACACCGCTATAAGGAGGGACCTCCCACCTAGACCCAGAGGGACTTCCCTCCGTATAGCTGTGTAACATCTCTCATCTCTCCATGTAGGAGGCAATTTCTATCCATCACGTTTTGTCAAATGCCGTATTTTTTTAGTGTTTTTGGAAAACCGATAAAGCACCGGCAAAGATTATTAAAAGTTTTTCCTGATCGAGCCTCAGGTTTAGAATGTTCTGGAAGTGCGAAGGGCACTTTACTTCAGCACGAGCTTTCGGTGACTACGCCAAGAGGGAGCAGCAGAGGTAGAGCTTTAAGCAGAGGTAAGTCTCGCAATTCAAAAGTACAGAACTCCGAAATTATAATGTTGCAATCTTTCGACAGTAAATTAATTAGCAGAACTTTAGTGGTGACTGGTCGCCACAAGTTAAGGTAGCAAAAAAGTATTTCATCATTGCAAGAAGAAAAACTTGGTGAGGTCATTTTGAATTATTAAGACTTTGAGACAAGAGTAGTCCCCTAATTTCATAATTCGTACTGAACTCGTTTAATTTCACAAATAAAATTTCTACAATGAAAAGAATTGCGAGCTTGAGTAGCGAAAGATTAGTGATGGGCAGGTATCGATACCAAATACTTAAGTACTCGATACCTATAGGTATCGAGTGTATTCGATACCCACAAAAGTATCGATACTTTATTGACATATTTCGTTTTAAATTTTTCAATGAAGTAATCTTTATAATACCTACTGTAGATCAAACGCAGCCTGTTTCCGTTTTCATTTTGCAACGCTCAAACCCAAGTCGTTATCATCCGCGAGAGAAATTTGACGCGGCTAGGTTTTCCCCCGCCAAATCCTTCGCCTCTATCCACCTCCAGGCCCGTAACTGCGGGGCTTTTTGATGGATCGCTTTCAGTTTTTTGAATATTAGTCTGATTATGGATAGGCCCTAAAAAATTGTCCCTTCAGGTTCATTTCCCGACATTGAAAAAAAGTACTCGATACCTAAAATTACTCGATACCAAAGTATTCGATACCTATAAGTATTCGATACCAAAGTATTCGATACCTAAAATTATCGATTTTGCCCATCACTACGAAAGATCGACCAGATAGATCAGAAAAATTCTTAGGAGGGGAAAAATGATGATTCTGAATACGGAAGTACAGAAAGTGGCAGAACTGACAATAATATAATGAAGAATCGATTTTATCTTTGCATCAATCAGAAAAGTTTGTTTTACTACGGATAGGACAAAAGAAATGAAGAGAAAGATAATACCAAATACCTATTCAAAACGCATAGAGATGCTTCCCTGCCTTGTTGTCTCAATAAAACGCCAAAAAGATTTCCCACATAAATCAAAACAAACGGTAAAAAAAATTTGCATACAATGCAGGTAACAAACGACTGCCGTAAAAAAGAATCATCAAATGGACAAGACTTTCATCAAGCAAATTTCGGAACCATCAGTGCGAAGGAGAAGATCAAGAGCAGACACAAGAGAAAAGCGTTGTTCTAACGGAGACACCTGTTTTATGTGGGAAAGGGGTGGAAGGTGCTTTCTCTCTCGTGCGATGTCCGGCCAACCGTGAAATTGATCGATTCTAAAGAGTTAAAGTGTCTTTTTTTGTGCGAGATCAGATTAGATAAAGAGATAATCGTGTCGGATGCGATGAAAACGAAATTTGGTCTGTTGAGGTAGGGAAGTGGGGTATTTGAAGAATTTTATATTATGCAGAGAAAATTGTGTGTCGTTTCAAAAGAGGCAGTAATGTTAACGTGGAAGTAACCATAGCAGTAGCTATGAAAGATCAACTAAAAAGATGAAATGGATACATTCGAATGTAATAATTATATTTACTAGGCAAGTTTAACAATTCCTTGAAAAAAAGAGAACATTAAAAATTTAAACACCTCTTTAAGTCAATGAAAACAGGGGAAGAATGAAAGCTTCAATTAGGATTAATATAGTTTGGCATAACAAGACAAGAGTTCATATAGAAAGAAAATGGGTCCGTTTTAGGACCCTTCACGAAATTCCAATTCCCAAAAAGGGATCATTCACAAAATTCTAATCTTCAAAAAGGGACCCTTGACAATATTCTAAAGATCAAAAGTGGTTTGAAAATTGTTTTTAAAATTAGTTTCCATCCTTTTGGGATGGAATTTGCCAATTTTTGGCCCAATTTCAAAAGTTATGAATGCTGTAGTTGTACTTACAAGCCCTTCATTTTCCCAAAATCCTTTTGATTTTTCACAAAATTCTATTTAACTTTTCACAAAATTCTTAAAACAAGAACTTGACAGAAAAACCTGGATGAACCCCTGCAAGAGCACACTTCCCCCTATGCAGATTTAAATATTAAATAAACAAAATAATCACAAATTATATCATTGAAGAAACATCAGGGTTACCTGCAATCCACCCTGTTGCGTCAAGAAACTACCTTTTATTCAAATTTCTAATTTTTAACTTGAACCTTACCGTGATCTATTTGTATTTATAAATTGTTTGTTTACCTTTTAATCGGATTTTTGGATTGTACAGATGTTTAATAAATGTAAAATTTAAGTTAGGGGGTCTTATTTGGCCTGATATCTTTTTGTCTATTTGAATCCTACACACCCTAAGGGCGTCTAATATGCTTCCACCACAATCCTTGATGAGAAATGAGATATTTTAGGTTTGCTTAAAAGATTCCTTTAATATTCCATAGGGAGGTTTGCCCCTCACATTTTTATCGAAGAAGCGACGCCAATGATTCACCTTTAACTGTGAAAGACTATGAAAACGTAAATTCAAGGATGCGCGAACGCATTACCGCTCGTAAGACAAGGAGATTCGACAGTGTCAAAAGGGCGTCTTCGGCATCCAACATCGCAAGGACGGACATGTGTCGCCAATGAAGCCTACGGCATTAATAATAGAAGCCACGAGCACGTGCAGGAAAGTGGCCCGAGCGATTCTTATGGATAAAAAATACAATCCCTATACATTCCTGAACAATTTAATTTAGTTCTCACAAGCAGAAAACTGTTAACCCTTCCAATGATAGATTTCATTTAAAAAAGTCGCTCTTGAGGGACCCATGAACGGATTTTGAAATATACAATTTAAGTCCAAAGTCCCAAAAGTAGTCTAGTTTTAATAAAGGTTGTGGTGCTGGAAGTGGGGGGTCTCAACCTACGAAAATTTCTTATGAAATACCATGTAAATTACTTTCATCCCTACCCAGAAAAATTCTGCATTAAAAACCCTACCCCGAAAGAAAGACCTATGAGATGACCCAGACGGAATTTTGAAGTAGACGATTCTGTCTTTGCTTCAAGCTTTTAGGGGGATTGACTCAAAATTACCTATACTAAGGAACCCTTTGCGCGTACGTTACAGAAGTAAATAGCTTCTCGGAGCACTTAAAAGTAGAATTTAAATTTTGGAGTAGTACTTCACATTACAATTTTGTTTTGTGCATAATACACTGTTAAAAAAACAGTTCAACTTTTCATCCGTTTTGTGGTGAAAGACTGGGCTGTTTCACCACAAACGTGGTTCAAATTTGGCTGCAACCGAAATGTAGCGAAAATTTGAACCATATTTTCGGTTCTTTCATGCACCGAAAACTTGATAAAAAGCACCAAAGCACCGAAAAATGAAAAATATGGTTCAAATTTTCTGTACATATATATCGGTTGCAGCTTTTGTTGAACCACTTTTAGGTGAAAGATTGAAATTTTTTTAACAGTATACTACGTCCCAAAAGACAAAATTCGGCTCTCAAACGCTTGGAAACTGCACTGTAAAAAAATACGGCACTTTCCAGACTCGGAGGAAGGTCCCTCCATATCGCGGTGTTACATCTCTCCATCTATGGAGGCAATTTCTAACCACCATTTTTAGTGTAAAGTGCCATATTTTTTTTACCCGCCGTGTATATTAACAGCTTCCCAAACCACACGGAGAAACAAATGCAACAGGTGCCCCACAGGAAGCTCAGTGTTTGCGCAGGGATGTCCTCCGCAGAATGCCTGTGTCATGTCACAAGAGGGTTGTGTGTGCGATTTTCTCCCACACCCCGCGATGCAAATGGCACAGAAAACAGCCGACTTCCTGCGGTGACGCAAACGTTCCCACACCTTCATCCGCAATGGTGATTTTTTCCAAAGGGGAATGTGTCACTAGGAAAACATTGAACTCTGAGAACCGCTACAATCGGGTTGCAGGAGATAACGGGTTGTGGAGGAGTTATTTTCCAATGATATTGATTTTATATTATTAAGGAGTTATGGGATTACCTAAGAATGCAACGGAAATATTTTGCTAAAGAGAATTACCCTTTATTACTGTTATAATTTGGTGAGAGGACATTTGGAATTTGAACTCGTAAGATTGAAAGATCCTGCTGATGCTAGTTAGTCACAATAGACATATAGTTCGTTCGTTTTGAACAAGTTTTTGCATGGTTTAGCAACAGATATTGCAAGTAAGAGGTTAAAAAATCAGACGGAATTCATCTACAGAAGAAGAGAAGCTCTTAAAAAAACCAGCTCTCAACTTTCGAAATAGTCATTTTAGCGAGTCCCTAGTGGTCACCAAGTTGTCACTTGTTTTATAACCAATTATTTTTTTAGATTTGTTTTCATAAATGGCATTATTCACAGCCCTTAACCATTGGTTAACGAGCAGTTAAAGAGAGAAAAGGTGCTTTTTGCTGACACTGATGCTGGAATCCTTCTTTAACCGATGGTTAACCACTGGTTAAGAGGCTGTGAATAATACCATTAATCACAGATCAGCTTTAAAATAGTGCCAACTTGGCTGCCTTTAAGAATTACACCAAAAGCTAACTGTTTCAAAAGCTGAGAGGGCATGTTTTATAAGGGATCTTCTACGGTATCTGTAATTCTATGCTATCAAATGTTACCGATATCCTGTAATGTTTTGCGGTACATAGTATAGTGTCTAAATTTGGAAACATACCCTTATTTAGCTGCAAAAGGTATTTTTGCTTAAGATGCCACTACCTAACTTTTCGCTGCTGATCAATTCCTATTTCAGAAGGAGGCAAGGCACTTATTTGACATGTTATCTACCCAAAAAAAATTTCCGATAACTTCCGTACTTCCGATGTATGTATTTATGTATTCCGAATAATTTGTTAGACTACAAAACATGTCGCCAATTTACGCTTTAAGCTTTCTGAAATAGTTACTGACCAGTAACAAAAACCGAGCACATGTCTCTTAAAAACTCAGGGTAGGAAACAACAATTAGCATCAAAGATCTCCACGTCACACCCAAAAACCCTTCTCGTTGCAGACGAGAGGGGGACCACACTGGACCACACAGCCCACTACAAAACAAAAGGCGACCTTGAATTCTCTGCCATACAAAGCAACCGAAACAGGAACTACACCCCGCCAAAGAAAGACATGTCGTCGTCCAATTACGCCCCCTCTTCCGCCAGCTGCCATTAAGAGAAAGGGGGCCCTTTTTATGTTGTAGGTAACTGCTCACTTTCACCTGTTGCGTTCGGTGAGTCATGCAATGAATCCTGTTGCGCACCGTCGGCATTTACGGTGCCACTCAGGTGAAAAAAGATAGAAAAAAAAGTTTATAAGCTTTTGAGGGAGGGAAATGAATACAAGACTAGGATGTAACGAGAACACGGATTTCAGGAGTAGATAGAGAATCTTTTGAATGTACAAAACCAACTTATTGCGAGCAAATATATCGAGAAATATTAAGGGTTGTGCATTCGAATGATTGTGCGGCGTGGACACCAAACTCTACTTCCATGGCTTCGATCTACAAATGTCCCCTGGGTAACACAGAGAAAGTACTGATACAGCCTGTTAGGGATCAATGATATCCAAGAATCCCACATAAAAAAGCAAGGTATATTTTTTATCTCCAATTCCTCTGTTATTTGTTACTGTTCCAATTGTTACTGTTTAACAACTAAATATTAACTTTTTGGTTTGCGTTAAAATCAACTTTTAACTTTACTTTTATCTAAAAATTCTGATTTAATTTACCTTAAAACTATTTTACATTAATAATTTGTAAACTAAATTTAACTAGTATTAAGTTGACGTTTAACTTTTTTTCACAATCACAGAATATTAAATTTAAGGTTTCCCATTTCTTTGTTCCTAAAATAAAGTTTTAAATTTTTGAGTCAAAAACATGCTTCAAATACAAAATAATTTCCATCACCTTGTTATAAGAAGAAACTTAGAAGAGAGTGAGAGTTTTTCAAAAAAAAATGCTCGCTTAAAATTCAGTTAAATCTACAATGTAGTATATAACATGAAAATTCCCAACAAAACAAATTCAACTATCTCAAAGTAACACAAACTAACCTAAATTAAAGCAAAATCTAAGAAATTCCTCTCGGATTTTAAGATAAAGGTATCTGGATTGAAAAGAGGCGGCTTTCTTTTGAATCAGGTCTGAAAAATCTCGAGAGCAACACCCTTTGCAGAAACGGCACAAAAGATTCATTAAGAAAACATTTGAAGCGAGCTGCAATGAAATATTTTCACTCTCCATTTCCATTTTTGAGGAGGAATATAGGTTGAGGCGTCTCGTTAGCAAATCTCTGGAATGCATGCTAACAATCAAGAACAGAATACAGAACCAAGTACAGATGCCATCAGCTAACTTAGCCGTTTAAATAATATCATAACTTCCACAAATACGTTTTGACCAAAAGTTTTACAAACTTTTCGTTGTAAGCTTGTTGAATATTATTGATCAACGATGACTTTTTAAATGACACTTAATATCATATTTTTAAAAACTTTCCTTTTTGTATTAAATTTCAAAAATTCCTAACTTGCTTCAAGCATAAAACTAAAGAATACGATAACATATTTAAATAAAAGGATCGACATATGGTAATTCCATAAACGCTTGAAAAACATTTTGGTTGTAGGACTATAGCCAGTTTTTCAATGTGAATTTTTTTTATAACGATATCAAAATACTGTGCCCCTTCCCCTTGATATAATTTGTTAATCGTGTTTTTCAAGTTGGAAATGAACGTAACATTGAACGGAAAATGACCCCTCTGGAAAAAAAAGTTCCGCACAATTACACTGTTCAACAATGAAAAAATTTCCTTGATGAAAATAGTCATCTCTTAAAGATTTTGGGTCGCTGAATACGAAAATCACCATTAAAATTTTCAATTGACTCAGGATTTTCGGGGGACAGCCCCTCCCCCTTTTTACGTTTTTCGACGACTTTATAACTTTAAATTCGATTTTCAGGGTCAAAAAGCATTGCTTTAGTCTTCAAATTGCTCCCCAGGGGACAAGAAAGGTTCAAATTAATAAAATATGATAAATTTATAAGAAATGGATAGGTTTAAGGGGTAATTACCCCCCTAAAAATGCAAAAAATAGCTAAATATTAGAGGTTTTTATACGCTATTTTCCCCGTATTTTTTACACAATTCACGTTTGAAGGGTCCTAACCCTTCCCCAAGGACCCAAATTTGATGGCAATATGCAGCAATGATTTTTACTAAAAGTGGTTGAGGTGAGAGCGCCCCCAAAGCACCCACCTAAACCTATCCATTTGTTATAAATTTATCATATTTTATTGATTTGAACATTTCTTGTTACCTGGGGAGCAATTTGAAGACTAAAACAATGCTTTTTGACCCTGAAAATCGAGTTTAAAGTTATAAAGTCGTCGAAAAACGTAAAAAGGGGGAAGGGCTGTCCCCCGAAAATCCTGAGTCAATTGAAAATTTAATGGTGATTTTCGTATTCAGTGACCCAAAATCTATAAGAAATGACTATTTTCATCAAGGAAAAAATTTTGAAGGTCAAATTTGTTGAACAGTGTTATACAAAAGAAATGCTACCATCACCCAACCTTTGATTAAAGGGTGTGGCGTGATCACGCGTTGTACAATAAAATCATCATATAAAAACAGAAAAATCTGGGAATCAATGCTAAATATTCCAGGGATGAATTTCGAAGCACGCAAGTTCATCCCTCACTCAATGTAGGTCGAATATGTTTTCGTAAATCGGACAAACGGTTTTAAACCACCATCCCCCGCAAAATTACCCGCATTAATCGGTTAACAATAACACTAGTAGGTCACACCGCTAATCAAGTCCATTTACTAATCCTTCCCCTCAAAAAAAAGGGCATTCACGGGTAAATTTACATTCGGTGACCTCTGCGGTAATCCATCCGTCAAGGTGGATTCGGAACACTGGTGATTCAGTCAGATGAGTGGAAGGGGTCATTCTGGGAGTAGCGCAAAATTCGGCAGAAAGTAACACTGGAGATGGAGATGGTCAAGTTTAAAATGATTGTCCTAACCGTGATAATGAAAGAGGTCATACCACGAATCAATCATGTGTGTGGAGGAGGGATGCAATTTACAGAGAGAGGTTCTGTTGTCAAGTTTGCCTGGGTTGACTCATTTATGACCTTATCACGAAGACCTTGATCCTTCTAAAAATTACCCAACAATATGCATAATCTGCTGTGGTAAAATGAATTTTTTCATAACAACTCAACAATTCAAAATTTTTTCAGCATAATTTCTACTTTCATACATTGGTAACATTATACTGCAGATAAAAATGGCAACAGTGCGAAAAAAGAAATACCCCTTCATTTTCGATAATTCAAAGTTACCCGAATTGACAGTAATCGAACAGACAATCAACACAATTAGAGAAGTCTAGGTTCAGATCATTTTAACATCCTTATATTTTATCTGATACTTAGGTAGACTTGATACATAAAGGTATTCAGGCCCTGATTATCGCCTAGGCCCGGACATTGGGCCAGAAATTTTGGAAGCCCCCAAATCGTCAAAAAATCATAAATTTTGTTTACATAAATGTACTTAAACTCTCTCATGATCTGGCTCTGATCTCTTCCTCTCTCCTCACGATCGTGCCATGAAGGTAAATTATACCCAAAATTATGAGTTTTTTTGACAAATTCACGAAGTAAACAGCTGAGTTAGACCACATATTCCTCTTCTTTCATTCCCACCAACTTCACCAAATAGAATGGACTCTTCCCCATCCCCGATAACTCCAACACAAGCTCTCGACCTTTTTCTCAACCACCTCCCCATGGAACTAGGAAGATAGGGAACTGCCGTATTCAACTTTGCCACGCGCCAGTGGAGAGACAAATAGAGGGCGCCACGTGCGCGGTTGGTTGGTTGGATTGGTTAAACCGCGGCTTCATCTTCTTGAAATAAAACAGCAGAAAAAGTGAATTCCAAAGGACTCGGCTTAGATAAAAATTCAGGTAATTTAAGAATGCGTGAGAGTTCGTTTCCTTCACTAAGCTGTTTCCCCCTCCGCTCCTCATGTAAACTTATCAACCAAGCACCATGAAAAAACTAAGACAAAGCGGCTTTTAGTGAGCAAGCATATGTCTCTACCCATCGACTTCTCTCCTTTGATCAACCAAATATGCACACGTAGCTCCCTCTATGTGTCTCACTTTTGGCAGATGTGAAATCCATTGGAGAGATAGACCACGGCAGTTCCCTATATTCCTAATTCCATGCACCTCCCCCTCGGCCCAAATGTTTGTTTACGCCGTATTTTCTTCCATCGAGGAAGGCATCTTCCTTGGTCAGTCCTCGCACGTTCGATCGTGACCCGGGTGTGCGTTGTTTGTGGTGGACGGAGGTCAGTGATGATGGACGTTATTGAACCCTAACAAAGACCGTTGATGGTTTCCGAAAAAGCACCCTGCCCCGACTAAAGAATTAGTAAGCACGCCCATAAACCTCATCAGTATAGAGAATGAATAGTTCAAAAAAATTATGCGATTCCTGGAGTATAACAGCCATATTCACGACCATCAGCGTAGCGGTTTTCCAGCAGCTTAAGAAAGAAAATTTAGCTTTTCGGCGACTCTGATTGGTGGAATCCTTTTTTGACTAAGGATTCAACACCGACGCTGATGGCTGAAAATATTTCTAGTAACAATAATTCAGTTTACAAAGATAATTATCTAGAGCAGTCCCAATGGGAAGCCTATGCTGTCCTTGCTAGACAGTACCGAGATAAGTAAAAAAAGGGGGAAAGCCTATGCTGTGAAATTTATTGTCGATGTCGAGCCTTCCTAGGGAACCATTTTATTTCTACAAAAAGAATTAGCAAGGGAAATAAATATCGAGAAAACCCTTGGGAAAATTAAGAAATTTCAACTTCTACCGCATATAAAAACCGAAAACCGCATGTATTGTTTTCTTGTGGTAACAAAAAAGGAAAATTTTCCAAGTGACTCCATATGGTTGTGATAATTTCCTCTGCGATATTGTTAGCATCGTATTGTGCTTACAATACCGATGTAAGCAAGGTTTAGTAAGTAGTTTTACATTGTATATCTTTAATTCCAAACTTACATTTGTTTAAATATAACAAAATACACCCTTTACTTTATAGTCTCAACAGAAGATATTTAAAAGAACCCCCCAAAAAAGATACTTTTCTTTGTCATAAGCGTAACGTAAAATAATTTTTATACTTTTTATTTTTCAGTGACTTCTTTAATCATTAGGATCCTTCTTGTATTTTAAAGTTTAAGAGTTAAATATTTAGTACCATGAAAGGAACAAATAAGGGTAAATAAAGCAGGTAAAAACCTGTGCCATAAAATGTTTTCCCACAAAACGTTTTTATCAAACATGGCCGAAAGGAAAAGTGATAAGAATAATAAACTGCGTAACTGTATAGTAGGGTGGTTACAAAAAATCAACTTTCGAAATTCTTAGGTCTTACCCCCCTAAAATGTGCCAATAGGCTAAAAAATGAGATTGGCAAAGTTTCAGCTCAATCCGATAATATTAACCCGTGCCTCATCGAGGTCAAAGTTCAGAAAAACAGCGATTTTTAACAAAAAATCGTAGTTTTTGCCCCATAAAACAGGAACCGTTTATCCCAGAAATCTGGTTAGGGTGTCATTTGATAGGGAATTTCATACTCTTTAACTCTGAAGTTACTGAATTTTATTTGCTAAAACGGATGGGGTGATATTTAGCATTTTCATACTGAAGGTCTGTGAAAAAGTGACTTGATTGTTAGAAACTTAGAACATTACAATGTCCCAAAAAACTTTATCCTCCGGTCTTTTTCTATTACTTTTGGTCCCAATAGATAGTAAATCAGTTTTTAAACCATGTAAGTGAATTCTAGGGTATAATTTCAAACCCCCTAGTGTTTGATAAAAAGGAAAAATATATACATTTTTTAAATTTTTAAACAAGCATTTTGGGACTGATAATGTGATAAAGATGGTCCAAATACATTATTAAGAGGTTAATTAGATAGAATACCGATGGTATAGGGCCTTAACCTTTCCCTATAACCTCTATAATCTAAGCGAAAGAAGCGCGACTGGGAGTTTCTGCTAAACAATGGCTTTAATACCCATTTAAGTGATAAACAGAGCTAAATTAAAAATTTTTCACAAAAACCTCTAGAGAGATGTCATTTGGAATCAAAAATTATGTTTGAGATTATATATGTTGGTAAAATTATAATAATAGCCTCCTTCCAACTCTAAATGTAAAAAAAAAATCCTATTTCTACCTAAGTTACATGTTTTCAGCGATCTTAGAAAAATGTATAAATCGATTTATTTTAATGTACCGCGAAATTCATTTGCCTATCATTCAAGGAAAACTACTTTCTTGAAAAGTATAATAATGTTTCCTTATATATTTGATCTATAATCTAATTGCTTAATATTTTGTTCTTTATTCGTCGATTGTTTTTACACCTGTGTGAAAGGAGACAAATATCATGTAAGAAAATGAAATATTAAAAAACATTTTCAATTTCACAGTAAATGATTCTATGCTTTTCATAATTAATTTTTTTAGAAACCATAAACAAGATTTCTCGGAAAAATACCGAAACACTCCAACAGTATATATTCTCTGAAGTTTTAACTGGATTTTTTATAAGGGCAGCCAAGTTACTGTCCTAAATCTAAAGATAGATAAACTCAATTTAAAGAAAATCATGATAATTATCGCAAAACTTTTTAGACTATTTTTAAAAAATTACTTGGTAAAATTTTAGTTCTTCTCACCATGTGTAATACACATAAAGAAAATTTTTGAAATCATTTGCTAAAACATACCTTTCAACAAAGTTTATTTTCTTTGAATGATAGGCAAATGAATTTTGTGGTATATTAAAATAAAAAAATTATACATTTTTCTAAGATCACTTTTAGCTGAAAACCTGTAACTTTGGTAGAATAGTATTTATTTATTATTTAGAGTCGGAAGGACGCTATTATTATAATTTTACCCACATACATAATCTAAACCGTCATTTCTGACACCATATGACATCTCTCTAGAGGTTTTTGTAACGAATTTGTAATTTAGCTCTGTTAATCACTTTAATGGGTATTAAAGCCTTTGTTTAGCAAAACCTCGCAGTCGCGCTTCTTTCGCTTAGATTATAGGGGTTATAGGGAAAGGTTAAGGCCCTATACCATCGGTATTCTATCTAATTAACCTCTTAATAATGTATTTGGACCATCTTTATCACATTATCAGTCCCAAAATGCGTATTTAAAAATTTTATAAAATATATAAATTTTTCCTTTTTTTAAACACAAGGGGGTTTGAAATTATACCCTAGAATTCACTTAGGGGGTTTAAAAACTGATTTACTATCTATTGGGATCAAAAGTAATACAAAAAGCCCGGAGGATAAAGTTTTTTAGGACATTGTAATGTTCTAGGTTTCTAGCAATCAAGTCGCTTTTTCACGGACCTTCAGTATGAAAATGCTAAATAGCGCCCCATCCGTTTCAGCAAATAAAATTCAGTAACTTCAGAGTTAAAGAGTATGAAATTCCCTATCAAATGACACCCTAACCAAATTTCTGAGATTAACAGTTCCAGTTTTATGGGGCGAAAACTACGATTTTTTGTTAAAAATCGCTGTTTTTCTGAACTTTGACCTCGATGGGGCACGGGTTAATATTATCGGATTGAGCTGAAACTTTGCCAATCTCATTTTTTAGCCTATTGGCACATTTTAGGGGGGTAAGACCTAAATAAAGTTTAAAAGAAATTTTCCCCATGTAACTTGTGACCACCCTACTGTATAGGTTTTAGAAGTATAAAGAGAAACTAAGTAAAGAAACCAAGATCATTAAGTATTGATCGCATTTTGGGGGCTGGCCAAATATATAAGGTTAAGGATCTCATGCTGACGCTAAAAAGAAAGTAATTAAGTAACTTGGGTTGTTTCTACGTAGTTCTTGGGTTGTTGTAATAAAATACTGCAGATAAAATCCCTTTTCACCTGTCTGCGTTTTGATTATACGAAATTATTTTTGTAAAAAGTAAGAAATAGCAAAATCACACATGGGCAAACGAGTTGTTGAGTTGCACACTCCATAACTTTTGTAATACTTATTGTCACCCCCCCCCCCAAAAAAAAGAAGACAATATTAAAGTTACATAAAAGATTCACCATATTTACCAACTTTCAAAGGAAATTAATTGTTCAGGAAAATCCAAGATCAAATTCGTGTCACTCACCTAAAAAAGAAATTCATAATTAATAAACAGAAATATAATACTATCATCAACATTTATAAAAAATATTTTAATAATTAGAATATTAATATGAAATTTTAAATTAAATTTACGAAATTGAAAAAAAATAGCAAATTTTGGGTACCCAAACCAAACCCAATTTTAAAATAACCAGATAAAAAATCAATAAATAAAATTAACTAAGTATCCAAATTTTAACTTTTAATTATATAACATACACGAATAAATTATCTAGCTTTAGGTGGCAACATTTTTTTCAAAAAAAACCCCACACACACATTTTGGGGGGGGGGAGTTATGGTATTTGAAAATGACACCAATGAATATCTACAAAAATAGCATCAATGAGAATGCAAATCTTAAACACTAATCGTGAAATTGCAAATTGCATTTAAATTGGGGGAACAAGCTAACACAATAATTACGATAAGAATCAATGGAGTGTCCATAAACATGAATGTCACAGCTATTGATTATCACCGATTAATTCTATAGCAAAGGATATTTGGAATGAACATTGCAGAGATGAATCTGATAAATCGATTTCTATCTATCCACGAAACGGATTATTAAATGGTCATGCCATTAAAACTCAGGCCATCTTCATTCGTGACTTTTGAAGATGATTTGATAACAACTCAATCGATACTATCTTATGGATTCCATGCTAAATTTCTGAGATAATAATATAAAGGCTAATAAATATTTGAATCGTGTCCGTAACATTATACCAATTTTTCAATGAGGTTAAAAACAGATAGTCACACAAACACGATTCAATTTCGATGTGTTGCAGTTTGTTTCTGAATCCGTCAAAACTATTTTGTCAGAATAAAAATATTTTACCGGGAATAATGTTAAGGTTGGATTAGTTATGTGCTTTTCATCTTCAACACTAATGTAGTTTCATTCCACTGTAAAGTAGATGGTGGAAAAACATATTTTTATTATAATTAGCTTTGGGAATTCGGATCGAATTCGAGGGGGACTTGTGATAAAAACTGAGCTGGTTCCTGAGTTCATCATATGGAGAGGGCATTTTTGGGGAAGCTTTAACATGCTGCTTAGTGCTTATTGAATTTTTGACTTAGGAAACTTCGACTACCACATTAAAGGACCCTAAAAAAATCAAAATCCCCACTGATATCAAATTTCGTATTTTTACACTTTCTTCAGCAACTTAAATGCAATGGGTTCAACGTCCGCGTTTAGGAGTAGTAGTTCATTGAGCAACTAGGGATCTGATTAACTTTCGAAGAAATTTGATATCCACGATAAACACTTTGATCTACATTTTCACTTTTTAACGAAACAAAAATACGTCCCCGCCATCAGTTAAATCTAGGAAACTATGCTGTAGTCCTTAGTCCAAAGATCCGTTCGTCAGGCAACCGAAACCCATCTTCGCCGTTTTCTTACGTCATAAAACCGGCGGGCGTGGAACACACGACATAAACAAAGGCGCATATTCAAAAACGGTTTTACGATCACCCAAGACCTTCTTCCGGCAACGAGAATCTTTCAAAAGACGATGGGAAAAAAGCCTCGACCTCATCCTCAGGTCAGTCCTCTCTCTCCCCCGACATTGAAAAATAAAAAACCGCGGGGTTCAAAGGTTGCGGCCGTTCGAGAGTATTCCATTCAGCAGACTGACAACAAACATGGCGGGCAACGGTTCCCTCCATTCCGAACGGAGCTGGAGAATAAAAAAAGAAAGGGGGAGGTGTGGAAAATAAGATGGAACATTTTCCCATTCCGCCTCAAGTTCAGGTCAGCTCGGTCGACAATGATGGTGTTCCATTTCGATTTTACCACAAAACAAGAGCATTTGTGAACTCCCTTAGTGGAGGAAAACGTTCCCACGATCTGAGGTGTCAAATCCAGAAGAATCTCGTCGAAGATACCCCGAGTTCCGTTAATAAGTTCTGCTGTTCGCATATTAACTCGGTTTTAACTACGACTGTGTCCGTAGAATCAACGAGATGGGGGCCACCTATCTTTTTATTTATTGGTAACGTGGGAACCCTTAAATTGAAACCAGGCACGAAAGGGTAGGTCTCGGCCAGAACTTGATCTGAATTTATGAGAGAAATTGTTGCTTTTTAATGGCCACTTAATGCTGAAGATTCACTTAGTTTCGTTGTAAGATCACTTTGTTGGGTTCAGTTGAACTTATAAGAGAATTTCATTATCCGAGAAGAGCATTCTATAAAGATTTTATTGCTTATTATGAGGAAACTGAATCGAAGATTAGCCTAAAATAAGCACTTTCCTGATTATGATGGCCTAAGGATGAGTTTTGACTCTTTAATATCGTTGTAAGGCTCGAAGGTCTAAGGATTTTTACATTGCATTAATGCGTCGAAAAATGCTAATATTTACAACGGTATAAAAATACGGAGTATTTATATCTTCACTTCACATTAGTCGGAAAAACAATAGATTAGAAAACTCAATAAAGGTACTAACAGGTTTCAATTTCAATTAACAGAAATAGCATAAAGAAAATTGTGAAACCCTTTACAGGACAAAATTAGGGGGCTAAACTCGTCGATCCCCGGAACTACTATGCAGTTCTTTCTTTACATATTGCTAGAAGCTTAGCTTCCATACTGAAGGTAGTTTTAAAAATCTAAAATCTATTGTGATTAGTTTTTCCTATTTGAAAAAAGGTTCGGAATATCATAACAAGAATATAGAATCTTATATAACAAGCTGAAATTCAACAAATCTGATATCATAGCTTGAAATGAGCTAAAAAATCATCCAATAGTTTTTACACAAATTACATTTTGCATAAAATGTAATGCTTATTTTAGACTAGAAAAGTCGAGTAAAAGGTCTATAAAAACCGGATGATTGGCAGCTATGAGATATTATCCGTATAAGGAAAGCAATACAATCATAATCGAATGAATAGCTTAACAACTAAATTGGGAAATAAGGAACGAAACAACACCGTTTTTTCTGAAATCCAATCCGATGAGGTTGAACAGACTTAACACATTCTCATCTTAACACCCATGAGTCGTGACGGTACGAAAAAACCATTTGTTTCTCGTCACCTGACAGGGGAGAAAAACACCAGTTGCTTTCCCGTTGCCCACTGTGGAAAATGGACACCATTGACCCCTTTTTCCCTTCGAGAAGACCATCACAGCACGGACCAGCGATAAACAATTTCCGAGGGTTGTAATTAAATTAATTAATGTTCCCCGTTTTATCGATCGTCATTAACGAGGATCCATTCATCACTGCCTGCAGCGCCCTCGGTGGCAGGGTTGTTTGTTAACAAAAAAGTAAACAAGTGGACGATGAAGCGTGTTGTGGTGGAGAAATAAATAGCTACATGCCAGACAGAGAGGACTATGCAATACATTGTTGCTTGATGTATGCGTATGCGCTCCGATTTGGGTGGAATCGACAGGTTTGATTCAGGTTACAGGGAACACGCTTATTTTGGAAGAAAAACACGATTTGTGATCGTCAAATGAGGCTGAGAGTGACGTTTAAGTTCGTTCAAGTGCTAAGAAAGTATGAGTATGTCAGATAAATTTTTTAAATTTATGCTTGACATTTTATCATAGCAAAAATGGTTAGATCCTTACTTTTAGAAAGAAAAGTTTTTTTAAAGTAATTTTAGCATTAGGCAGATATTTTATAACTCACTTTTGAAGAATTGATGGAATTTATGCAAATGGGGAAAAAAGTAAAAGTAGTGGAATTTTTATTCCATAACCATAAAATTTGTACTAGAAATTCAGGACACGTTTTTAGGGGGACAGAATAATCATCGATAAAAGTATAATAAAAATAAGTACAAAAAATATTTTTAAAAAGTTGATTGAATCTTTCAACCTTATGCAATTTCGGATAAAAAAATCTAAAAAAACACTTTAATCAACAACTAAATTATATTTCTCCTTAGTTCACAGCACAAAAGTGAAATATAGAAAAACTTGGATAAATAAAATTAAAAATAATAATGAAACTGAGTCATTAAGGAACTATCAATGTTAATATCACTGAAATATATCATTCATTAGATAAAAAAAGGAAAAACACTCTTAAATTAAAATCAGATTTTATTTTGTTAAGTTTAGGGAATAAAGAATAAGAAAATAAATACAAATTAACTTAACTCTTTATGCCCCAAATTATTTTCCTCATCTTCATCCAAAATATGTCAAGTTTACGTAACTGCAACTATAAGTAAACTAAATTTGGCCTTACATGACGAAAATTGGACGAATTAGGAACATTGGGAAGTGGGACTTACAAGTCCCGTCGGGACATAAAGGGTTAAATGTCTAATTTAGTAAAAAATACAATAAATGGACATTGATTTCGCTAAATTCAAGAGGGTATATATCTGCCGATAGGGGGTAGTTATTTTCTTCCTCTTAACACTCATGTGTAATGCGAAGCTTGGAGCAAAAAAATTCAATTTGACATTTTTTGGACATTATTCCCTTATTCAAACTCTGGCGATCCAATTTATTCCTTCATTGATTCAACCACGGCTTACTAGATACTACTAAACAGGCTAACCGAGTTTTGAATTATTTAAAACTTTTGACAACTTTTCCCGCTAGGATCGCCACATATCGGGTCTATAACGTCTTAACCAATAGGATAAGGGGCCATTCATTAATTACGTAAGGGTCCCGATGGGGAGGGGGGGGTTTGAAAAATCTCTACATACCCTTACTTGGGGGGTGGGGGGTCAAACCCATTCTTACGTAAGATTTTCCAAGTTAATTTAAACAAATTCCAATTATTCTAATGAAATTATTATTGAATAACCCCAGAAAAACTTAAAAATGCTGACGATCTCGGTATATTATCAATGCTCTAATTAAAAAAATGAATAAGGTATAAGGTAAATGTGGGTATAGTGGACACTTTAAGGAAAATTTTTGCTTAAATTCTCAATAAATACCAACCTATTTGCTTGGAAGCCATTATCATCCTATTTTTAGATTAATTGGATCTTCTTCTTTCGATTTTACCATTAAAAATTTTAATTAGATTGGGTAAAGTATTTTTAATTAATTTTTAAAAAGTACTCCAAATTGCATCTATAGTGGCCACATAGATGTAGCTGTTGTATCTATGGTGGACACCTCTTGCATCTATAGTGGACACCTCTCTTTTTCTGCCTATATGAGGGGTTTATGTATGAAATTGATGGGTTTTTTTTGGTGTAGTCGTTTATTTCTAATTAAATCTTCCTTCCCAACGAAATGTATTTTATATCAAATCAAATAAGCTTTATTTAAAAAAATACTTGAAAGTTTAAGGCCCAAAGCCTACGCTGTAGCTGATTTGAGAGGAGTTAAAACATGTAATTCAATGTTTTGGAAACCTTGGTTCCCGAAGTCAGAATGAAACCAAATTCATACAACACTCATTTTAAAGCACAGTCAACAGTTTATGAAGAAAAACTGATCCAAATTCAATGTTATTTAAGTTTCTATTAGAAGTCATTGCGGTGGCCACTATTGGAAAATCTAAGATTTTGTGTTGGTATAGTGGCCACCCCCATAAATCCCTCGTAAAGTCAAAATTTAAAAATAAATTTTATTTATTATCATTTTATACACTCTTCTTTATCTTAATATAAATTTAAAAGTCAATCAAACGGCTATAAATACAAAAAAATCAGTTCCGATATACCCGTTTCCTTACGCGATTCAATAAGCAAAATCAAATTTCAGTCACTCGGCCAATGTTGTTATTTTCAAATATTTAAATATCCCTCCCATGCTGATCTGTGGTATCGGTGGTAACTTACCAGCTTACCTGATTGTACAATCTACTATGCCTGTGAATTTTGACGCTGTTTGATGCCTCTAACTCGTTTTATTTCAAATTAATCAGCTATGTGGCCACTATTGGTACAGTGTCCACTATACCCACATTTACCTTATCAGATGTATCTTTTTTATTGGAGTCGCATTAAGTTAAGGTAAAAAATATAAAACTGTTAAACCATCTTCCAGTCGTCAAAAGTCGAAACAAATTATTATTATTATTATTTTGAAAAACGAAATGGAATCTTACGTAAGAATAGGGGGGGAGGGGTTTGAAAAATCTTACGTACCCTTACATGGGGGTAGGGGGGGTCAAAAACTGCCAAAATCATCTACGTAATTAATGAATGGCCCCTAACCACACTGACAAATAAGGAAAAACAAACGCGTGTTTTCAAGACGTAACTGCTGACTGTTGGCCATTAAGCCCCGCCTTCAACTCTGTGGATTTGCTTTGCTAGATGTTAACTATTGCCATCTACATTTTTAAAGATTTCCGCATCTCGGTCAGCCTGTAGTATCTAGTAAGCCGTGATTCAACAAACACATCACATTACATCATTGGGAAGGAAGAATTTTGTTCCTTGTATGTACCTAAAAAATATCCACCTCATTAAATTTATTTAAAAGACGAATCAATCGGTCAGTGATTTGATAGGGGGTTCAAGTTTCGTGCTTTCAAGCTTTGATCAGCAGGGTCCGCTTGAATCGCACAAGGGCAAGGACCGAATTGAAATCAAAACCGTCCGGCCAGACTATTCAAACCGAAGAGGCCTCTGTACAATTAAAAGCACAACAGGTTCTTCTCGAACACACCGAGGGGCAGATATCTATAATCGGAATCGTTTGGACTGACCTCATAACCAGTTGCTTTTCCGCCCTTTTTGTGATGATGAAAGTAATGCCGAGTTTTTTTTCTTTTTCGGTTGGTATACAAGGCCCGAGGAAGGCGTTTATTTAAAGTAGCGGTTTAAGGAAATTAGCATTGGATTGCAAATATAAAAGATAATGGGTTTTAATTCTCCGTTACTGAGGTTTTTTTAATACATGCACAATGGGGTTCGGTTGCAAAACAGGAAGGTAAAAATAGACTGAAATCGATATCGACGATGATTTGTAACAGAGCTGTCTTTTTTTTTAAGGAAGGTTAATGGAGTGATCTTATTATACATTTCAATGATTCAAGGAAGGAATTTTATATTCTGATTTTCGTTCTAAGCTTTACCACATGATATTAAGATGCTACAAATTACTGTACAAAGTAAATTCTGTATGCATTAGGGTGTCCCTTATTTGGGCGTTTTTTCAAAAATTCAGGGAAACTTTTGCTCCACCCCCCAATTTTTTTTCCATTTGGTAGCCTAAGACTGTGTGCAAAATCTAAAATCGATCAGATAATATTAACACGTGCCCCAAACGGCCTAAAGTTAGAAAATTTTGACTTTTTTCTAATTTTTTTGAAAATTTTTAAAAATATGTTTAAAAAATCCGTTTCCGAATAATAGGGCTCTAACACATTTAAACAATCATATTTGACCGTTTTTCATTACTAGTTAGGCCAAAATGCCCAGTTTGTAACCTAGTCATCAATCAGAAAATCATCAAATTTGTCCATTTTATACTAAGAATAGAAGAATCAAAAAGCAGTGGTAAACGACTTAAAACCGCAAAATTCCATGGCTAAACACCATTTGTAGACCATATTGATGTGGATATAAATTTTCTGGAGCTAAAATTAATTATTGGTTGCTTAATTACAGACGCCATATTGGATTGCATTAAAACTGAAAAAAATTCTGGAAAAAAGGTATGGGCATGTTTGGTATCGGGTAATGGGTGTTTTAGGTTTCTAAAATCAATTAAGACTAATAAAATTATCTTGGACAATTTTTTAAAGCTCTTTACACAATTTAAGGGCCAGCATATCTCCTAATACAAGTGCAAACCTGTTTTCAGAACTATAGATATGGTAATAAATTCTAAACACATAAAACTGACAAGAGAAATTCTGGAAACAAGTTAAAAAACAGACTCCAGTGTGTCCACGAGTATTTTATCAATAAGTTAATTGAAAAGCTGAAGTTGATACAAAATTAACCCACTCTTCATAATAATTCAGTTATACTCTCAGAAGGTAAGCAATTAACCATGTTTATAAAGACTGTTCTATTTTATCATAATTTTATACAGTAACATAAAAAATACCAGCCTTTCAATTTATTAGTGTCGTTAAAACAATTAAACACTGTTATTTTGTCCGTGGCTGTAAGAAAGTTTAAATATCACCTACAATTTTAATAACTCTTCTACTTTACCCTTAGTTTTTTTTCGCACTGTCAAAATCTTTCATCAGTCATCAACCTCGAGGAAGTACTAACCTTTCGAGTAAATTTTTCGTAAAAATTGTTTATGGAATTAAATTATTTTAAAGTGTCAGATCCTTCTTTGTGAGAATGTAGAGATAGGAAACTTATAGAGCGAAGAATAGCTGACTCACAAAAAGACTTAAAAGAAACTGTTGATAATATTTATGATACTTAAATAGAAAATCTAAGTGTCTTAGATTTTAATGACTAATTTGTTCAATTGCAGGTATTTTTTACTTTGACGAATAAAATTGTGATAAAATAGAAGAACAGTCTATAAACCTGGGTTAATTGCTTACCGTCTGATAGGTAAACTCAATTATAAAGAGCGGGTTATTCTTGTATTAACTTCAGCTTTTTAGCTAACTTACGAAATAAATACTCGTGGACACACTGGAGTCTGTTTTTTTAATTTGTTTCCAGAATTTATCTTGCCAGTTTTATGTGTTTAGAATTTATTACCATATCTATAGTTCTGAAAACATGGTTTGTACTTGTATTAGGAGATATGCTGGCCCTTATAATTGCGTAAAGAGCTTTAAAAAGTTGTCTAAGATAATTTTATTAGTCTTAATTGAGTTTAGAAACCTCAAAGACCTATTAACCGATATCAAACACATGTCCATACCTTTTTTCCAGTTTTTTTTAGTTTTAATGCAATTCAATATGGCGTCTGTAATTAAGCAACCAATAATTAGTTTTAGCTCTAGAAAATTTATATCCACATCAATATGGTCTACAAATGGTGTTTAACCATGGAATTTTGCGGTTTTAAGTCGTTTACCACTGCCTTTTGATTCTTCTATTCTTAGTATAAAATGGACAAATTTGATGATTTTCTGATAGATGACTAGGTTACAAACTGGGCATTTTGGCCTAACTAGTAATGAAAAACGGTCAAATATGATTGTTTAAATGTGTTAGAGCCCTATTATTCGGAAACGGATTTTTTAAACATATTTTTAAAAATTTTCACAAAAATTAGAAAAAAGTCAAAATTTTCTAACTTTAGGCCGTTTGGGGCACGTGTTAATATTATCTGATCGATTTAAGATTTTGCACACAGTCTTAGGATACCAAAAGGAAAAAAATTGGGGGGTGGAGCAAAAGTTTCCCCGACCTTCGATTTTAAGGGACACCCTAGTATGCATGCGTTTTTGAGTAAACAAACTTAGCATTTGTTTTGTGAAATTTAAATTAGGATACACCATTTGTAATAAAAATATGATCGATTTAACTAAGTTTTACAAGCAGTAAAAAATTATATCTGGGTTAAGCCTCGAACCCTTTTTGTAAATAAACGCTGCAAAAAGGGTTTGGGGGTAAAGGTGTTTATTGGAAATTACCATTGGATTGCAAATATAAAAGATAATAGAACCCCCTATTCTACGTGGGTGAAAAAAATAACTATATTCAAAGTAGAAAGATAATTTGAAGAGAAGGTATATTTTTGTCTGAAATTAATTCGCTACGCACAATAAATTTTGAGTTCATGGAAAACAGCAATATTTTAGAATATGATTACAACCACGCTTAATTTTCTACCTTTATTATAGAAAATCGAACATAAGTTTTAAAAGTCTGAAAGCTTTATATAATATAGAAACAAAATAAAAAATATGCATAAAATGACCCAGAGCGTAACAGGACACAAGTAGATTCGGAAATGTCGGCACACAAAACTAGCTATTTTAAAAAAATCCATAAATATTATTCGCCTTATAATAGCCCTATACATGTCGATAAACATGGCCAAACTGTTCAAATTGTATAATTGTAGGCCTCCACAAGGCCTTGTTCCACATAGCTGACGGTGTATGACGTACGGTTCCCACGAAACACTTTCCGTTCACCATTTTCTTTTTCCCGCCAAAATCTGACCAGTGAGAACAAATTTAAAAGATAAAAAAACATTCCACACTTTCACTACTAACCTACTACAACATGCCGGTGCTTTAATAACCAAAGAAGGACTCAAACGTGACGAAGAAACAATAGTCAAAGCCAATGGAATTAATTTTTTTCTCTGAAGCATTCTAATCTCCTCACTCGAGAAAGCGTACAATGTTACGATCGCTTTCATTCGATAATCGATTGTTTGCCATCATCGCATCGATAATGCTTTTCGTTCAATACCGCTAACCTTGTTATCGTCTTGCGGGAGAAACAAACAACGCTGCCGTTTGTATACTCCAGGTAAGAGAATGGAAGAGAAAAAAAGGTTTTGGAATGCATTATGCATGTCGCACTGCTGCGCTTTCACACGAGGCGGAGAAAAAAAATCGTGGAAAAGAGACGATGCTATCGCCGCCATTCTTTTCGTCAGAAGTGAGATTCTGGAGCGAGAGAGGGAATATTAAGCAGCCGCACTTTGAATACGATATCGAATTTTCGTTGAAAGGGACAATGGTGAATGGGAGTTGTGAAAGCCATTATGAGGCTTAAGTACTAGTTAATTATTGAAATGTGACTCAAACGAATATCAACTAGAAAAGAATCCCAATGAGGGTCATCCATTGACTTTGGAACCAATAATATGGCATTCTATCAATCGCGTTAAGTCAAGAGGCTGTCTTTTAAACTTTATATGATAGCCTACCTCAGAACAAAATAAAAACTTAAAGATGGATTAAAATTTCTGCAATGAAGAAATTACTTTTCAAAAGAAACAATGCTTGTGTTGCACAAGGACGGGAAATGTTCTACTTGGGAGCAGCAATACAGCAAAATACAAAGCTTGGTGCTTTTTAGCGTATTTTGCGCCGAATTCCTATCCCTGCACTATCGGCATTAGCAACACTTTTCTTATTCCAAGCATATATTAACCTGAATCTAATATGGAGTCCACCAAGCCAAAAACGTAGAGGATCAGATCAAAGTACATCATAAACAAACTAAAGATGACGAATCTTCTTAACTTGCCAAGGCAAATTGAGGCGCTTGCAAAATACCAACGAGCTAACTCCCATTTAAAGCTATGTTGCTGCAAGCGCCAATATCGTGTCTAAATTTCAGACTACAATTGCCTATAACCGTCGTGATTAATTCAATGTTTATGAAAAAAACTAAATAAAAATAAATAATTCCGAACATAGCATGTGGAAAAAAAATCGACTAATGCAGTTCAGAAATCAAAAGTGTCCTGAAAGTACACGCATGATTGCTCACTGTTGATGTGTCAATTCCTTTTGAAACATAATCCACTGAAAAAGACATCGTACGTAACAGCATTCCTGCATACTGCATCTCCTGTATCAAAGCATCCTAATTTACATAGCCTTTAAGGATTCCGCATTTCTACAAGGGAAAACCCACACAACCGTAATAATAACAAACATGCCAAAAAAAAACGAAACCTAAGGTGACCCATTACCGAATCGAAACCCGACCTCCGTACACTTCACGGGCACTTGCGCCCTCCCCCAAACAACTCTACTCGTCTGCTCCAAGAATATTCCCTTTCTAGTCCAGGCAACGAAGGGTTATAGAGGGAAGTTCTTGGAACACAATTTTTGACTTTAGAACTTTGTTTGGACTAGTTTGGAGGTAAACATATCAAAAGTCCCCGACCCTAGCCCCTGAGCTTAATGTAGGGGGGGCGTTTAAAAGTCTCATTTTTCAGTTTTTGGCCTATTACTCTTAGAAAATGCATCCCCACGAAAAAGTTTCAATTGTCTTTTTTAAAGTAGATAAAATTACCAACAATTTAAGACCATTTCCAGGTTTATAGGTCCAATAGATCCCGAGTTACATCTCTTCAAAAATGGAAAATTTGTTAAAAAAGTTCGAAAAATTGAGTAAAATTCGTATTTAAAGCAATTTATTGGCTATATTACACTTCTAAAAGTGAAGTAAGGGCTAAAACCTTATAACACAATTATTTAGCTTTAATTTAAGCCCTGAACCAAGTCTGCGAGATCAATAGTTCTTACGCTATCTGAAAAAAAACAAAAATTGGGAAAATGGGATTTTCCCAGAAAGGGGACCTAGAGGTTTGAGAGTACAGTAAAAGAGAAGAAAAGTGGTATAAATTAATATACCAATATTGAAAACAGTATTTATTTGTTTGAAATATTCCATTTTTACCTTATAAAATTTATTAATTACCTATTTCTTAATTATTAATTATTTTCAATTTAATTAATTTTTTGTTCTATATTTATTGAATTTAAAAAATGAGGGTCATGTTTATGAATTTTGCATACTTGTCATACATAAATTACAGCTTATAACAATTAAGAGGCATAGGTTAATGTTGGTATAACGGTTAAGAGGAAATTTCGAGAGGCTTTTGTCCCCTCAAAAAGGAACGGATAGGGCTATGTTGGTGTAAAAAAGGAAGAACACTGAAAAAACAGCAGGCTACAGGTTTGTAGGAATACAGTAAAAGAGAAGAAAAGTCGTAAAACATAAAGGACATGACCACTCTATACAAAATGAAAGCTGATTAAATTTGCCCCAAGTTTTACTCAGAACAAGTGTAGGCCCGATGACCATGTTCCTCACACTTAATTAAAGAATATCTAGGCATGGGAAAATATTTTGCTATTACCATGTTTGGGCATATAGGATAGGCATTGTGATAATTTTACAAAACAACCGTTTAGTGAAAACGAAGTTTATTGGCATTGAAAAGTAAACATAATACATTACAATAGTAGGTATCATTCAGTTAATTTCTTGCTCTCTTAGGGCGGGGAGGACCTTGATCCTCGATTTTGTTTGCATCTTCTGTATCATCCTCTCCATCGGATCCCAGTAGGGAAACAGTTAGAGGATCCTCCTGTTCTTCTTCACTTTCGGAGTCAATTTGAGAGACCCCATTCAGGCAGTTTAGGCATGCTGGGGAACATTTGAGGCTTGCTTTTTTACAACCACACTTCGCGCTGGCACAGTCTTTCACGCATCGGCAGAAAATTGTTTTTAGGATATCGTCCGGTGCAGCTGCTAATTCACTATGGACTGGGACCAGGCAGTTATTCTCCATCTTCCATCCATACATCTAATTCCAGCCCGAATTACAAGTTTGGGGAGGGGCCAGGACAAAAGACTCACTTGGGGCCTTCGACATGTCTTTAAGTAAAATTTAAATTTATTAGACTTGAAATATCACAGCACAGACGACATTTAATTTACAGAAGAATATTAAATTTAAGTAAAAATGCTTGAGGGTTTCGATATGTTCAGCAAGGAATCGAATCGGAAGGGCGCTCCCGGGAAAAATCAAAACATGAACAGCATCAAAAAAAGTTATAGAGTAAGAACTTTTGATCTCACAGACTTGGTTCAGGGCTTAAATTAAAGTTAAATAATCAGCTTTCATGTTGTATAGAGTGGTCATGTCTTTCATGTTTTAAGACTTTTCTTCTCTTTCACTGTATTCCTACAAACCTGTAGCCTGCTGTTTTTTCAGGGTTCTTCCTTTTTTACACCAACATAGCCCTATCCGTTCCTTTTTGAGGGGACAAAAGCCTCTCGAAATTTCCTCTTAACCGTTATACCAACATGAACCTATGCCTCCTAAATGTTATAAGCTGTAATTTATATATGATAAGTATGCAAAATTCATAAACATGACCCTCATTTTTTAAATTCAATAAATATAAAACAAAAAATTAATTAAATTGAAAATAATTAAGAAATAGGTAATTAATAAATTTTATAAGGTAAAAATGGAATATTTCAAACAAATAAATACTGTTTTCAATATTGGTATATTAATTTATACCACTTTTCTTCTATTTTACTGTACTCTCAAACCTCTAGGTTCCCTTTCTGGGAAAATCCCATTTTCCCAATTTTTGTTTTTTTTCAGATAGCGTAAGAACTATTGATCTCGCAGACTTGGTTCAGGGCTTAAATTAAAGCTAAATAATTGTGTTATAAGGTTTTAGCCCTTACTTCACTTTTAGAAGTGTAATATAGCCAATAAATTGCTTTAAATACGAATTTTACTCAATTTTTCGAACTTTTTTAACAAATTTTCCATTTTTGAAGAGATGTAACTCGGAATCTATTGGACCTATAAACCTGGAAATGGTCTTAAATTGTTGGTAATTTTATCTACTTTAAAAAAGATAATTGAAACTTTTTCGTGGGGATGCATTTTCTAAGAGTAATAGGCCAAACACTGAAAAATGAAACTTTTAAACGCCCCCCCTACATTAAGCTCAGGGGCTAGGGTCGGGGACTTTTGATATGTTTACCTCCAAACTAGTCCAAACAAAGTTCTAAAGTCAAAAATTGTGTTCCAAGAACTTCCCTCTACACCCTTTTTTGAGCATTCGTTGCCTGGACTATTCCGATCGAAAAGCCTTGACGGGCAGAAACACAACAGTGGTAATAATACCTCGGCATGAATCTGAATACCAAACAACCCCCCGACACGTGACTCTGGAGAGTTGCCAGATTTATGATGTTGGCCCCGGGGATGGATGGAACGTTTCAAAAGAAGAGTTCCTGGTCAGGTGGTTCGGGATTCATCGTCACGGGGAATGCCTTGCATAACGTCCGAGGGATAGAGAGATCCATAAGTCCCGCAAACGAATAGTGCTTGCCTACACTGGGCCGACTCGAGTCGCAGAATATATTAATATTCTTACGAAGAGTATGGCATAAAGAATGACACTTCAGGTGAGATTATCTTAATGGCTTCCGCGACTCGAGTCTTCCCAGTGCGGCCAGCCCCTAGGTTGAGAAGAAGCGGTGGGGGGCGAGTCTTGACGAAATTGAAGATCGTGAGGAGAGTTTTGAGCAGTGGTGTTGGAATGGTGTTGGATAAATCCGTTGGAAGAGATTGAAAACGAGTTTTCGGTGTATACGAAACGAAAGACGTATCTCTGTAACCTTAGTGGAGAATTCAAATATCTGAGGTATTTGAATACTGGAACTGGTATTTTCTTTGCCACAAGGGAATGATCTGTATGCAGATACGCTCTGCATGTAAATTAGATGTCACGTAGTTCATTTTTAATTATTACCAGAGGAAGCTGAACTGATATCGAGGCATGTAATAAACACGGCAAGTATGAAATTGCGTTACAGAAAAGGCAGTCAATTGTACTTCAAAAACCAATGTAATTTTTGGAAATGCACTTTTAAAGGTTATATAATGAATAGATGGTAGTACACGTGATACTAGTTTGAAAGTGGTAATTTTAAACTAAAAGAAATCAGTCGTTATTAACTAGGATTTCTACAATTGAGCCCAAATCGCTTTAATGACTGTCCAGTGCCCATCCAGTTTGAGGTAAAATGGTAGATGTACTGTTTACCTGCAGGCAGAGGCTTAGAATTTCTTTTATTAAGGTTTATATCGTCGAACTAACAAAACAAGTTCGCAACGTTGTCAATTTGATAACTAATAAAAGACTGGGCATTCATTAAATAAATACTCTTAATTAAAACATTTTTACACTGCTGGTTGGCGATGAAGTAAAATGGTATCATCGGTGTGTTCAATGTAATTTGCACAAAAAAAAATTTATAATAAATACATTACATTAAAAAAAGTTAAGAACACAATGAATAAAAATGCAAAACAGGTAAGTTACAATCGAGAAACTTAATACACGTTATCTACGTTTAAACAGAGGTTTCTTTTATCTCAAAAGATCTGGATTCCATGAGTAAAGTCTGTTGACTTTTCAACATTAAGCTGTTTAAAAGAGATCGTGTGAGAAACACCGATACGATATCTATGCAAGATCTCCGCGTTTGAAGCCGTGAACTTCGGAGAAAAACAAGTACATAATAATATGCTGAAGGCAGCAATTTATAACACAGTAGTTCTTTTCCGTATTTTGTGCAAGCCCACTTAAAGACCTATGAATAATACTGGCTCTTTAACTGAGCCTCACTTATAACAATGATGTATCAACATGACTGAAAATTCGAGCGAAACATTGCAATGGAGGGACATGATACTTGAGAGTTCTTTTGCCTTTATAAGTATGAACTTATTGTTTTAAAGGATTCTAAAGAGTAACTTACTCTAGGTAAAGTACTTAAGTTACAGTAAGTTTTCAATTTGAAAAAGCACATGTTGAAAATTGTAGGTCTTTAATTGATATCTGTATTAGTAGCAACCATGTCAAGAGTTCTGGGTAATTTCCAATACGTGAGTTAATTTTTCTGTCTAAGTATAGTGTATAAGACTAAACAGTTAGTCCTAGTCCAAGCTCCCTGGTGTATAGAAGCATGAATGGAGTTCTTAATTGTGATTTGGTACTAATTTTTCTGTGTTACAATTCAATACTTCAATATTATATTTCACCGATAAAGAAGTGACGAAAAAAGGTTATGATCAGTAAATCAGATAATGGAAGCAAAAAAAGTAAATTGAAACATTGTATATACTCCAAAATCGTAGTGGTAAAAGGACTGAAAATTTATAATTTTCAAGAAAGTCTAAGTAAATTCATTCAAAACAAAAGCGAAAAGCTTAATCCATTTAAATTACAGTACAGAAGCAAACAATGAAGCTCGTTAGTCGTCAGAAAAGCACAAGAGAAAATATAATTTACGGAACAGAAGAGATAACAACCTGACATTGAAAATACAGGAAATTCCAAAACGGCTAATCCCAAACAAACGACCACTGACCAATAGGAACTATTAATTAAGCACATCCGTCTGAAGTCGGTCCAATAGAGCGAGACTTACGTTAAAGCTCGTGACAGCATCATTGATAAGACTCGCTCACTCACAATGAATGAATGCACTGGTAGAGCGGAAAGGTAGAAGATTCTCAAGAAAGTAAATCGGATTAATCGATCGCTGGACGTGACGATGAATATTCACGGGTGGATTTACAAAATATCTACGCCTCCTCATTAATAACAATAAATAATGTTACTAGAGACACCATTGGACGGTATGTTCCCCAAAGTCTCTTAATTTCTAACCAAGGGTCCTCCTCCTAAATCCGCCCATGTGATAGTATTGAAAACATCCATTACCATTAAATTAATGTAATATGAAAAAACTGGGGGAGGGGCATCACTGCTCCCCCATGACTACACTTCCGTATATTCACCCGTGAGCGAGCCCCAAGAGCCTCATATTTAAATCTTTTTTATGCGGAAACTTTCCCTGAAATGGCACTAAAAAACCGCTTTTTAGCAGTAAGCTCATGAAAGAAGAATTGGTTCTTAATTCCCCTTTTTACATTACCATTTGTTTCCTCAACAACCACTGGTATTAAGATTTTTAAATAGCCTAAAAATGTTAAATAACATAAATTTACCTTGACTAAAACTCCTGAGGAGGTGTCGCTAAGATATTTCTAAACAATGATTCACTAGGGGGGAAAACTCAGCAAAATAGTGTGAGTTCTCCTTTTTTCCAATATCTCACTGTCATAGTTTTTTTACTCGCATTCTTACTGGTGTTTCCCAATCTCCTTTAAAAAATCCCTCTATCGTTTCTCTTACTGTTTTTCTATTTTCTAAGTAACTTAATGCATAAAACATTCGGGGAAAAGGCTACAAAAAGTAAAGTGTTAAGACACAATGCAAATTCATGCGTACGCTACTGAACTAAACAAGTGCGTCCTGTTTTTCAGACAGAGGCAATCATTGGTTTTAACACCACTACAGGTCAATATAACGTTTCATCCCCATAGTTTAAAAGTTAATGGGTTAACCATAGCAACAACATGTCCCATGACGTATCTCAGTAACCCATTTAAAACGCTACGTCCACCCGACCGACGACCACGAGCGTTGGAACAAACTAGTGATGGACAAAATCGATAATTTAAGTAAGATATATAAGCCGTATCCAAGAGGAAGGATTGCAACCCCCTATGAATTTTTCATGACTATTAACTACCACTAATTTTTTTACTTGAAAATTCTGAGGTATACCTCTTACTAGGCTAGGGGGTACCTAATAGGTCCCAAATGTCCAAATATGAGTTTAGGTTTAAACATTATAATTATAAGTGTCAGATTTCAAAAATTACCCCTTTTAGGCTAGGGGGTCACCTAATAGGTCCCAAATGTCCAAATATAATTATAATGTTTAAACTTAAACTCATATTTGGACATTTGGGACCTATTAGGTGACCCCCTAGGGGCCATTCATTAATTACGTAAGGATGATTTTGGCAATTTTTGACCCCCCCTCCCCCCATGTAAGGGTACGTAAGATTTTTCAAACCCCTCCCCCCCCCCTATTCTTACGTAAGATTCCATTATGTTTTTCAAAACAATAAAATGTTATAAAACTCTCCGTTTGACGTAAATTAAAGATTTTTATTTTTCAACAGATAAGTAATATTCTTGCTGTCAACTAGATATTACTATTATATTATTATCTCTTGATTAGAATAATTGGAATTTGTTTATATTAACTAATCTTACGTAAGAATTGGTTTGACCCCCCCACCCCCAAGTAAGGGTATGTAGAGATTTTTCCAACCCCCCCTCCCCCTCGGGACCCTTACGTAATTAATGAATGGCCCCCTAGCCTAAAAGGGGTAATTTTTGAAATCTGACACTTATAATTATAATGTTTAAACTTAAACTCATAGGTGTCATATTATTTCAAAAATTACCCCTTTTTGTTTGGGACTCGGTATTCATAAAATTTTAACGTTAAGTACACCAAGATTTATAATCAACCGAAATTCTCAACCTTAATGTAGGCATGAAAAGTTACCTTCCCCTGGAGGCAAAAGTTTAGTTATGTTAAGTCTATCCCTGTATTCTATAGAAACTTGACGAAGTACTTTTTATATAACCCGAATACTTATTTTTTCAAGATACTATAATGTGTGTTAATACATTTTGGATCAAAGAGTGCAATTCGAATCTTGACTTCACATACTTTAGTACAAGCTGGGATATTTATTCCACATTTTAGAGTACTCGAAATTATTGACATCCTTAAGAAAGAGTATGTTGACTTCGTTTTACCCATCACTACTTCATCTTTGTCCTTTGGTCCCAATGTCAAGGATGCATAGAAAGAAATGACCATAACCAACACTTTCAGCAGCCGAATCGCCGAATTTCAAACCGTTTTAAATTGAAAACGTCGGATGTCAAATCTCATTTCCAGAATCATCACAGTCCAGGAAACGTCGGTCTAGGCGCGCATGCGCGTCAAAAGGGATCGATAAGCCTTCCTTTATTTTGACCGACTGCTTACTTTACCTCGTATGACGAAAATCGCACCTAGCCATGATTGCTTTTAAATGGGAAGGTATCTAAAAATAGACTCATGGGGCTATCTTTAATGCGAGCCAAGTAATTCTCAGTTCGAGATGCGATAAAAATGAAATTGTTACTTTTTATCACATACTTAATAGATTGTTCTTACACTTCTTTGAAGATAAATACATTGAAGATTTTAAACAAAACGATGACGTAGTTTAAAAACTGCCATGGAACTCCTTTTCCCTAAAGTAAAATATTCACTTCTAAGCATACGGTAGGTATACAATGAGAATGAACCAATTAAATCTTCTCTCGCTTAATGACGTCAAGCCTTTGAGGAAATTAAACGGTTGATTGGATGTTATACAAACACAAACTAAACAACTTATATAAATATTTGATTTAACACTTTCTTTGTCTCTTTATTTTTATTTTTTAGTCATTAGTTTCTTAAGCTTAAAAGCAAATAAAATCCATTGTTTGCGATGTTTATACCTTAAAGTAACCAGTTAAGGTAAAACAAAATTACGTAATAAACTTTTAAGCGATACATGTTTTCATTCAAAATATTATTTTGAAGCTTATTTTTGATACTGTAACTGTTGAACATTTTTGAAAAAAATTACTTAAATAACGTTTAAATCATGGTCGAAGGAAAAATAACAATCAGCGCTGAAAAATTTTATATGGTAATCAAAATTAAAAAACACTAATTAACTATTGATTGAATGAAAAACCTAACTTCTAGACTTGTAGTATCTAATCTTTGTAGATAAATTTATACAGTTGCTTATTACGAAATTTTCCAAATAATACTTAGAATCAACTCAAAAAATTACAATTAATAAACAAATTCACCAAATGTTTCGTAGAACGAGTCTTAACCAGAGTCTAAAATATTTTAAAGATATTTCTAGAAGACAAACATAAAAATTGCAATGATATAAACACAAGAACCGTGATATTGTTCTTTTCACAAGAGCGCCCGGTTTTACTGACAACTTTAAACGTGTTACTATAATTTTTCTTTTCCAATGTTATGTTATATAATATCATAAAATAATATTTCAAATTAACATAAAATAAACAATAATTAGGGATAATTTAATATGGAAGATATATTGTATTATACCGCAAGAACGGGAAGAAATCAAGCAAATGCTTCTAGTCAGCGATGTATCCAAGCTTGTGTAGTAACAAGCAAAATATTTCCATTTTTAACATACCATACAATACCATTGTATCATATCTGATTTTTAACAATTTTAGAATAAAAATATTATGAAGATTATTTTACAGGATGACATATATCAATCGGCTTACATCAGCCAGTTAATTATTTCGTAACACGAGAAAGCGGAAAAATAGAAGTAGAAACTATTACAGCTTCCCAAATCGCTTCCTCTCTACTTAAAACTTTTTAGAGTAATTAATATGACAGCAGGGTTCCCAAAGGTTAAGCACCCAAATCCGTGATATTAATTCCAAGCAGCACAGACCCTCCTCGCCTCAAGAGCTCGGCAGGCACGCCATATAGAAGAAGTATATTATACCCGCTCCAGATTTTTGTCCCGTCAGGATCGGGAAAATAACTCATTAATCAATGCTTGAGGTGAAAAAAGATTACGAGTATACCTGACCCAATGCGTCTTCAATTTCAAAGGTTGAATTACATAAGCTAGAATTCAGGTCTGTTCCGAGATAAGATGGGCAGGTAAAAATATTTCTTATCGAGCATGTAAGCGTCGCTTGATTTTATGACCAGTGTTTAAGGAAATTCTGTTTTAGCTGAAGCATGCGATACGAAGGACTATCTAAATGGGGCATTCCAAACTGTCTTTTGATGTTCTGTAAATTAGGAGTAATATCTGTGATGAGTAATAGAACTTACCAAGAAAAAAAACGAGCATCGAATCTTCTAAATTAATCTAAGTAATATTTTCGGTTTTACTTAGGAAGAATGCTTCGTAAACTGACTGTTATAATTTAATTTCAAAGGTTTTTTTTTACTTTTGAAGAATAAACGATGAAAATCAAACACAAATGGAAAATATTATGAAACAACTTTCATAAAAATTGAGTAAATATTATATAGTACACTTTTAAATCTGCAATTAGAACTATTTGTATATTGATTGAAACTTAAAAGATTATTTTTAAATAATAAAATACAGAAAGAAAATTTAATAAATAATAAATTTATTAAAATAAACCTCTTGCGTTACATTTTCTTTTTTTATAACTTCAATTTAAAAAAAAAACATGTTTATATCTATAGATATTGTTTATTATGAAATTGCAGATTGAGGATTCTTTCAATACAACACTCAAAAATACTTTATTTATTTATAGGTATTTGTGATTAAGTTGCATGCATCTCTAAAGGACCTCCTCATACTAATTGACATTCCGTTTTTATAAATTGAAGTTTTATCACTTTTCTAACTTTGTTTTGTTATTCTTATTTTCGAGAAAACTTAACACTGTCTCCAAAAATTAATTTAAGAATTAATTAAAATTAAACTTATAACATTTAAATAATCAGTTGAAATCCTTTCATTTGATAAGCATAAACATATGCAGACAGCTTTTATTTCTATAACGTCTAACTTTCTGAAGTTAAAAAAAACTAAACAAAACATTGAGACGAAAATCCATTTCACTCTTCTCTCTTGCCACTACGAAAAGAAAACCCCCATTCCCCAAAATTGAACCAAAAATTGAACTATAACCCCAAAACACAACAAAAGCAACTTCAACAGCGGAACACGCAACCCCGCTTCACTGCCGAACACGTCAAACGACAGATTCCGCATCGCTTCCCAGCCACAGAACTCCACTCACAGTGAAACCACTTTTACACCCTCGCCGTCATGTCTGCAGGAAAGGCCCCTGTATCGGTGCCAAGACAATGATGATGGTGAGGGGGCTGATCGGGACGGTGGATTGTGAGCCGGAAAGTTCAGCTGGGGGGATCAAATGGGATTGCTCTTTGATCCCATCGTTTGTCAGTGGCCTTGCCCTCCGATTCATCTCGGAGAGGGGAAAAGATGTTTGGGGATTTGAAAGAAGGGGACTGGCGTCATTGTGTCGGGAAATGTTTTTCTTATTGCCATGGAAAATCATGAATATGTTTTTGGATGGATCTCTTGAAATCTCATAGTTGAATCTCACGGATAAAAAAAATTCACGAATCTTATCGGATTTTTTAGATCAGAGAGGGATTAGTAAAAAGAAAAGACTATATAGGAAATATTTTCATCAAACGTTTGCCATTAGGATTTGTAACTACAAGTTAAAATGGTTTTATGGTAGCTATAAGCTTATGCAATTCAAAACCATTAATACAAAAGTACTATCATGAGATTTCAATAAAAATTTGAAATTTTCAATTGATATCGAACTAGTAAAATAAATTTGATGAAGACGATCGTTAAAGAAAGCTAAAGCTAAAGATGAGATTATTTATTTATTTGGTAATTGATATACGTAATATAGAACTAGATGCACAACAAAGTGGTATTTTATTTGACACACAAAACTCTCATTTTTGCCGTCCAAGAAAAATAAAATGAGAAACAATGAGAGCTTCTAATGAAATTAGTATCTTCACTAAATGAGAAAAACAGTCACTGTCCGTAAAATAAATACTATAAAGTAAGAAATAATTCTGAGAATCAGTACGGAAGTAAGATTAGGAGCTCGTTACCCTACCGTTTAACACGAACCTTTTCGTTGAAATGAGTTCGACCTCAAGGTTTTTCAAGTTACTTTTACAATAATCTATTTGGTGAAAACTTATCACTACTAGCTTGAAAGACCTCAAAATTACTTAATCCGGTCCAACTATGATCCGCTATTCCAAGATCAACGAACTCTAGTGCTCCTCCATACCCTTCCAAACTCAGGAAGCGTCCACCATTGCTGACAACCCCATAAATGCCCAATAAATAAAACCGGCTCCATATAGCGAACAATATGCGGTAAAAATGGCTTCTCTACAAACGTTTAACGAGGTGGTAATAACCACGGAAAGGTTTTTTTGTAAACAAGGAGAACGAGTGTAAAGGGTTGGTAAAAAGTAATGGCTTTTCTTGAGTCATCAGAAGTATTCAAACGGGGCAGGCCGGAATTAACAGGTTGTTGTTAGAGATGGTGTTTACAAGTCGTTATCTGACTTTATGAATCAAATCTCTTCGGTAGTTTCTGGGATGGAGCGTTGGGGCCTTTAGGGCTAATGCTCATGAATATAAACGGAGGCGATTTGAAAAGTTAAGTTGTGTGAATAATTACATCTCCCGCAAAACTGATATTTAAATGAAAGGACGTGAAACCGGACTAATGTGGAATCTTTGGGTCGGACCTAATAGGTTTTAACTTGCATCATAGATATTTCTAAGTGGTTCAATCAAAAGAGAATACGTTCATTTATATTGACAATAATATTTGAAACTCCGCGTTTACAGCTTCTCTTTGCTGTACGTGAAAAGTCAAACCCTTTTTTCAAAAAGCGCTTTCAAAGATAGCAAAAAAAAAGGGTTTTGTAACAGACTTTAAATTAATATTTACTTGAATATAGGAATGGAGAAACAAATTGTAACTCCAGGAAAGAGTTGAATGACACTAACAAGCTAGAGAGGAGAATGATAAACCAATACACATCGACTTAAAAACCAAAATCGCTATAAATTAGTGCTAAAAGTAAAATGTTTAACTAAAAATATGAGTAATAAAATATTTGGAAAAATCAGTTATTGCTTTTAAATTTGAATATAATTATACCCTACTTTTAAATCAATTTTCACAGTAAAACTTTTCAAACATAATTTTAGAGTAAAAAGGTAGTTCAATAAAAAAAATGGGTGTTTAATAGGACCATGACTAGGGGAGTTAATAATTTATCTGAACCTTTTATATCAAAATATATATTAAAACACCGTCAATACGTCTAATCTTTTTTAGCTTTGAATCTTTATGGCACAGAAACAATTACAATAAAACTGAGGGCATGTAACCTTGAGCGACATAAATACTAATTGTAAAAATGAATACTACACACACATAAAACTCAATGAAAAATATTACTAATTGTCAGAACGTATACTACCGGTTCAATTAATTGCAATATTTAAATAAATGATACAAGCATGTGGGTAGTCAAGGTTTGTTTTCCACTCAACCCGTAGATTAGGTACGAAGAAAAATGGCCAAGTACCACATGATAGGTGTAATGATACCTTCCCGTTATTGGATGAATGAAACAGCTCGTGCGCTTCAGAGGAAGGACAGGCATCATCAGAAAGAGCAAAAATCTGCATATCAAATAAGTAGATATACGTTTCGTTATTGAAGGCGGACGCTGCACTCCTGTTTCAAAGTTATTTGTTTTTCAAAGTCGCAAAAGAAGTACAGGAAATAATTGTTTCGATAAATTTCAAAAAGTAAATTTAAATTTAATAAACTGTTTAAAGTTGGGATGGTATGGTATGATAACAAATACAAATAGGGTCTTAACCTTTTTGACAGTGGGGGGGGCTGTATTAATCCATGAAAATAATACAGAGAAACATGTAAGTATCACAATTTCAATTATCCAGAGAGAAAATGTACATTCAATTGTTTTCAGCAAAAAAAGGCAAAACTATTTACACATTTTTTACAGGAATGAGGTTTACAAGCCACTATATTTTGGAGAAATAAAAAGTAGTAATGAAATGTGCTTTTTTGGCATGTCAAAACTTAAATTCAAGGTCAGCTTTGACAAACAAAAATATCTGGCATGGAAGAACCACAATAAAGCATTATCATAAGACGTTAAAGAAATCTTAAGTACACTAAAAGTTATTTTCCAAGTACTATAAGTTGTAATTCCAAATCCTCAACTCACGAATCAAACCTGAATTCTACGTATTTAATCTGAATAAACACAGAAATTACCAATCCCAAACAACAAGCCTCGAAACAACTCAACCCGACACTATCATCCACAAGTGGTAGCCGTTGCCACCGCATTATATATCGGCTGCGGATATTTATATCTCTGTCAGGAGTTCCAGACGGAGATGCATGGGTCAGAAAAAGAAAGCAGTGGAAACTAATTACAAGGCAAAGGCAAAAGAAGAGCCATTAAGAGAGCTGGTTTTGGGGGGACGTGGAACAAGACGGAGGAGGGGAGGGGTCCGTAATGAATCTACTTGATGGAGTAGGCTAGGATACAAGGTGACTGTCGAGCAGATTTTGGTCAGTTTATTTAGAGAACAGGTCAGTTTATTTAGAGAGAAGGCCGTCAAATACAGAAACTTCAGTTTTATGTGAAAAGCATGGAAGTAGACAACGTGGTGAAAAGTCGTATTGACTGAATTTTGGGTCGTTTAGTAGGGAAATTCATCAGGTTATACGTAGCTGTGATACTTTTTAATAGCTGTTTTAGTAGTTTATAAAGTAACCGAGATACTTTTTTTTATAAATTAGTTGATTGAATAGGTTTTTTTCGAGAGTATCATTGAAATGTTGGTGTTTATATTAGAAGGCAATGTGAAAGAACCACAAAACGTTGGGATAAGCGTCACTAAATACGTCCCCATAGATAAGTTAGTAGTGCCAATCTACAATTGATTAAACTAAGAGTAATTTTACACTTTAAGGCCTTAAATTTATTCGGGTTCTTCGGGTTTATTAAACTAACGTAACATTTTTTCGTCATAATAAATTAATTAACATTTTTTAACTCGTATTGATCATGAAAATGATAATCATGATTAACTCGTACTATTCTATAAAAAAATTAATATTTATAAGATCAATTTAAAATATCTCGATACTTCCCTTTTTAAATCATTCAATTTTATTACAACTACTTTATTAAAATAAGCTTAAAAATCAAAGCGGTAAGGGGCTTTAATATAGGGATATGGTTAAAACTTAGATAAAATGGAACATTCTACAAAAAGTTCATTTCAACAAACACAACAGTTAAAAATTAGCATTGAATGAAAAAGATATATTTTTTTTAAATTGGAGACTTATTTTAATAAATCAGACCTTCAAATTTTCCTTCATCATGAAGGTTTTCGCAAACTATCTAAACCTCCAAACCGGATTTCATCCCTAACTTCTACATCATTTTCTGCTATTCAATCACTTTTTCAAAATCTTACCCATTACCAACCATTTATTTAAAAACTCCGTTTTATAACAAACCTATTTTTTTGCCGTCGCTGACCGCCGCAGTTAAGGTCAAGAAGGGAGAAGAAAGTAGCCATCAGAAAGAGGCAGCCGGAAGAAGGGCTAAAAGTTCACACAGCTGGGATGATCGGGCCCAGCAGCGACGGAAACTAGACACAAAGCGAGGAACTAGTTTCACTAGTTACTGTAATTAAACACAGCAGAGGGACGATTGAGAAACACCTCGAGAGAGAGGGAACGTGGGGTCTGCATTGGAAGAGAACGATTAAAAAGCCGTGGGGAAACTGCAGGACAGGGTAGACGATGCAGAATTATAAAGATGAAATAGATGACAATGATGTAGGCAATAAAGGTCTGAAAACTGCAAGAACTACAAACATCTAAGTATTCGCAGTTCACTTTTAAGTCTTGATCAAAAACAAAAAGTTAACTAGAAAAACTAATCATGCAAAATACTTGCACTAAAAATTTAAACTCCTACAATTAATAGTAAGTAACCGAAAGCAGTAAAAAATACCCCTTTAGAAAGCCAAATTTAAGTCCAGAAAAAAGTAATGGTAATTAGAAAGATTTTTTTCAAGGTGTAGATTTTTAAAAATAAATCTTTGTGACTGATGCCAAGTACATTTGTAGTTAACTCAATACAAGTTTTTATTTTTAAAGTTGTTGCTTATAATTTCAATACGTTAGACTTTCAAAGGCTATTATGAGGGTAAAGAAAATGACTAGAAAATCAAAATTAGTCCATCTTAAGCGTAACAACTGAGTGATTTCACAAGTTACTAATAAATTAGAAATTCCTACAAAAAAACAACATAATTATGTTGGTTGGTTAATAAACGCAATAAAACTTCACTTTATTCAACAATTAGCATCATAAAAAACACCTTAAAAATACTTCATGAATGGAAAAAAGGCTTAATTTGTAATAAACAACTCGATTAAGTTCGATTGAATGAATACAAATGCATTTTAAAATCGTGCAACCACAAAAAAAACCTACGCCAAAACTAGTAGGTGCTACTACAAATTTACCATCTCCATAAAAACCAGATGGAAATATACGTAACTCTTGACAACTCAATTCAACATTTAAAAAAAGCTTGACAACCGTACACGGAGGCGGAGAATGAGCAAAAGAAGATGAATGGGAGAAAGATGGACAAGAGCGAAGAGGGAAAAATGAATGAAAAACAGCGGCCGCAGGGCGCACTTCGGAAAGCATGGGTTTCTGGATGGTCAAAACATGGGAGTTCCACAATTCAGAAGTAAGAGGTCAAAAAGAACCTTCGCTACTCGAACTTGACCTCCCTCGCGAGGCGGAATTCGAACATTCTCAGCTGGAGATGGGATTCGCACACATGAGGGGGAAAATATATAAAGTTTTTTAAGTTGCCCAAGGCTGTGGTCGCGAACTTGGGACCTCGAATGGTTAGAGCGAGCTGGACATGAATGAAAATAATAGGCATATTATCATTGAGGTGTTTAACTTCAATAGCTTTTCCTCTCTTGTTGAATTTTATTACAGATAGTAATATACTTTTCAATTATTAAAAACATATTTCAAATACGTTGCATAGAGTTTATATAGCGTATATTGAAACCATTAAATATAACAGAAATGAAACTAATTGAGTTTCCTATATGTATACAAGAAACACTTCCACTATATAAATTTTTTGTAATGTAGTACACGTATTTCCGTGTATAAATTATTTCTGTTTTTACTTTACTAATTTTCACCCTATCAATGTTAAGAAGGAAGTAGTATGTGACCGCAAAAGGTAAGGAACAAAAATACCTTTAAGCCCATGTAAACACCTTGAAACAAGCATTTTGCTATATATACCATACCTCCTTCCTACTTTCCCCTCACTTCTACAATAATCATTCCATCACTCAAATTGAATGATTTAAGTAAAGCGATTTCGATGTTAATGTAAGTGTAAATAAAATTTCCCTCGTTCCAAGGCTTTCCCTCTAATAAAAACTTAAATAAATCTTAATACAAATGGTTTGGTTTTATAAGGGTTTTATGGTGCAAGAATCAAGCAAGATCATATCTTAATACAAATGGAAATATATGCAACCAATCCATCCAGAACCCAACCAACTTTCGCGAAGGGGCCAATCACTCCCCTGACCTTTGGTCGAAGCGATCGTTGGCACCCGAGTCTATTTTAATAATGGCGGAAGAAAAAAAATTCGAATAACCTGGATATGGACATATTTCCCAGGGGATGGCGGCTTCCGGAACGCCTTTTCACGATTAATGGACCCAGGTAAGCGACGCATTGAAGCGGTCTCTGTTCGTTAGGAGCCGGGCTAATAAGAGCATCCTTTCGATGGCCACAAATTGCAAATTTCGGCCATCATTTCCTTTGGCTAAGTAGCGAGAGAGGCGGAGAAGTCAACCGAAAACGACACTGCGGTTCCGCCAAGTTCATGGGTCCGAGCTACACATCCATCGGACGAATTCAAGGACACGAAATGGTGATCACAACGGAGGCTATTAGACTCCCCGAAGGTGAAAAGATTGTGGAAACGATTGGAAAAAGTTTAGAAATTTATTAATAGTGCGTTGATGTTGTCAAGTCTCAGCATTGATATATAGATTTTCCACCAGAAAAATTATTTAAATACGTATATATAAATACTATAATATAATAAACTATAATATAATAAACTATCTAACTAAAATATGTTCAGTTTAAATATTTAGTTGGCTTTCGATGGCTAGTATATCACTATTGTTTCAAGTGTTTTACCAATCTAAATACATGCTGGCTATGGTAGTTTAATACACGTAGGTGTAGGCAATAGTTGAGTGCTTTTATTCCACCATTCCCTAATCTGTGGTAAACCTAACCTACTCGTGAAACTCAATATTTTGAACAGAGAAAATTTCATACAAATACTTAATAATTTTTTTATCAGACAAGCCTGACCCCGGTAAGAGTGATCTCCTTGCGTACACTTTTATAATCATTTATTGCGTACACATTTATTCTTTTCTTTTGAGAGAAACATTTTTCCTTTTGAATTTAACTTTTCACATTCCCAACCTCAATCCAAGCAAATGACAATCTATGTATATTTTTAGTGTACTACAAATGTACTCATGTAGTAGTAGTAGTAGTATAATTACATCAAAATCAGAAAGTTTTTTCGAGAGTAGAACCAAAAAATATTTAAACAATACAAAATCTTCAAAAGACTCAATAATGACTATAAAATAAATCAATGGAGTGACTAAAATAGCATAAAAAACCTTCACCCTACTTTTTACAAACACTAGAACTAGATGATACTTTTTTTCAGAGAAAAAATTTATATTCCATCTTCTACAATCTATCTCTACCTTTCGTCTTTATCTCTCTCCCATAACCAGCACGTAAATCAAAGATTTTAAAAGGTTATTTCATCCCTCTACAGAAATTTGTAAAATTTACCTTCAATACTTATCATTAGTATTGTATTTAAAATTTTTTTGCACATCTTCGAGTAACATCTTGCATTTTCTCTTCAATCTCTCCAACAAAGGACGCCCCCACTCAAAAATGAACATAATCATCGGTCCACAGCACTAATTGGCCCCACCGGGACCTTATTTCTCACACACTCCCACTTTAACGGCCCCTGAACACAAAAACCCACTCACAAAACACCGCCTTGGCGAGATTTTCCGTGGATTCAACAGCGAGAAAAAAAATCGATAGCCAGGTAGCTTCGGTCAGGAAGAGACGGGTGACCAAGAGAGCCTCGACCTGAGCGAGTCAGAAATAGAGGTCAATTGAGATAGCTGCTGGCGAAAAATTCCTCGCCAGTGCCTTCCTAAGACACTTTCTTTTGGCAAAATAAAAGGCTTCGTGAGTGATTGCGGTGTTTTTCAATCATTGTGCCAAAAATAGTTTCTTGGGTAATTTCAATTAACTTTTGATTTCGGAGTGGGATAATCGGACTTCCTCTTGTGAGTTTTTGTGTGAATGAATACGAAATGAATAAGAGGACTGAGTACTAGTTCATAGAAAAATCAATGGATAAGGATCCAGGAAATAGCACCTGAGTTAATATTTCATCATTAGTCATTGTGAATCGCAAAATTTTCAGAACATCTCAATTAAAATTTTAACTATTTCTTGGTAACTAAACTTTACTTTAGCCATGTTTTAGGTATTTTTAAGTTGGGTTTAGTAAGAAATTCATCAAACACAACAAAGATATTGAATATTTAGGATTTTTATACACGTAATAGCATTAGGTAGCGTTCTGCAGACGATGTACGAAGAGAAAATTAACCAATCACATAAGGTTTTTTTTTATTTTTTAAAAGATAAAAAAATATTTTCGGCATGAAATAATTTTTTAATAATTTCCAAACTTCGACAGTAAGTAGTGACTGAGGTTTAAGATATATGTTCAAGACAAGTAAGTCATCATGCTTGTCGCTTCTTAAAAAAAATTAACAAGATTTAAACAAAGTGAATGATGGTGGATCAGTTGAAATTTCCTAACGAGACCGATGACAGGAGGAGTAAGAAAATTTCTATACAAATAGTTTAAATCGTGGTAAAGCGGAATTCTCTTACATAATACCAAATTAAATTAAATCTTTTTTCTATAATGCATCTAACACAATGGAGTACGACAACCAGAACGGTGAGGTAATAAAAGCACAATGCATGCAAAAAATGCGTATTTACGAGTCCTTTTGGTTTTATTTTTAGTCAAGAACTCACAACCTTGAAAGTGGAAAACTGAAAAATTTTCATGTTTAATCTATGGTTTAATCTTTATGTGTTTAATGCTGTGTGAGCACCTAAAAAGGCGAAACCAGTGCTTAAAAGCAACTGAGCAACAGATCCATGCGCCCTTCAATGTAGGACTGCTAAAAAAACAGCTCAAAATGGCTTCAATATTCATTTTCTCAACAGTTATATCCAAAAGAGAATGTAAGTGTGCAGATAGTACTGGGAAAATATTAAACAATTAACTTAAATTCCTTTAAATAGATCGAAAAACATGCTTCTTCTATATAAAAGGGAATTACTTCGTTTTAACATTCTAATATTTATTCATTGAGGTTCTCAAATGCAATAAAAGAAGAAACTAAAAAAAGTGCTCTGTTAAATGTTAAATGCAATGTAAATAGTATTTAAAACAAAATAAAAACACAGGCCATATTTCAGAGTGTAATTAAAAAGATAAAATGAAGGGTTATATTTAAATAAGGTCAAATCAAGAACCGAAAAGGATGAATCGCAAACTCTTCAATGGGAACATTCGTTGAGTTCACTTATCTGAATTCATTCGAGCCAATAAGTTAGCAAATAATAAAAGGAAAGAGTCGAGAACGAATGCAGAACTCAGGAGTTTGCATTAATTTATACAGATAAAGATCTTCAGCTTCAGGTAACCTAGGGAACGTCAAGCCCTAAGGGGCCGTTCAAATATTACGTAAGCACTTTTTTGGTCTTTTTAACCCCCCCCACCATAATTACGTAAGAAACTGGCGGACCCCCCCGAAATTTTGACACCTTTTAATAAGTACTGTTTTTTTTTATCCTTGAAAATTAGGTGACTTATACAAGTCCTTTTTGGGTGTAACCCTAAGGGTTCAAAAATGAGTCGAAAAACGGGGATTCGGGGTAAAAATTTTAAAATGTTTGGGGGGTCCATCATCAGAAAAAAGTGCTTACGTCAGATTTCCTAATTCAATTTTTTGTTAAATTTATTATTGGTTGAGTTTTGAAATTATTTATGCAAGAAACAAGATATTTTCGAAAATGCAGTATCTTACGTAAGCATCACTCATATCCCCCCTCCCCCCCGTTAGGTGTTTACGTAATATTTGAACGGCCCCTAACAAAAAAAAACATTTTGAAGTTAACTGTAAGGAGTGCGAAATGAGGAATAAGTTTTTAATGATCATCTATAGCTCCTTAAAAAATCTTCATGTAAGTAAAAAGATGCATGGAGGAGTCTATTCTTAACTACAGACTAAACTTAATCTTAATATCCTCAAAGACGGTTTGAAGAAGCTTCATTCAAAGGCCTTCGTAGCCCCTCAATATTGTTAAGATATATTTCAACACTTATGTATCATATTCCCCTTCTCTGAAGATCGTTACGATTTTCATCCAAATAAATAGTATTTATGTTAACTATCGAAAAAAGTTTCTATATTTTGATGATTAGTCATATAAAACGTAAAAGAGTCAAATACTTCAGATTTGAGTGATTAACGAGAACGTGTAAACCAAAAGGTAATAAGAAAGCTTTAAATAATTATCAGCTGCTTTCTTTTCAATAGAAATTACAAATGAAAACAAATATTTTGAATTGACAGAGATCTTATTTAAATATAATACGCCAGCCTAATTATTCAAATGAATTGAAGTCAAAAAGTTCTAGAGCAAACCAATGACATAAAATATTACTATACTTTACAAACAGTAGAAAAAGTATTAGATAATGATAATGGGATCGAGAACTAAATTTTCAAGGCTGAAAGATCCTACACTTTAGTAGTTACCTAATAATTAAACATTAATTCATTACTCACAATGGCTTAGGTGAATTAATTAGGATTTCAAAACTAGATAAAGTGGTTTTATTAAACGCAAAAATTTTAATTAGATAAAGAATAGAATATTCAAAGTTAAGACCTAGCAATAGTGCAAAACACCGGAGCTAGGAAAGAAGAAAGGAGAGAAAAAGGAAAAGGGGCTAGGGAATATTTCGTTAACATAATTAGATAGCATCGTCTTACAAACTTACAAGCCTCACAATTGCCTTAATTTTTTAACACTGTAAAATGAGCTAAAATCCTAAAACTATTACCGCTTTAAAGGAGAGGCAAAGCATGAACTGAACTTTACCCTTTTTCGAAATTTCTATCATAGTCACTAGTAATTGAAAAAAATCAAAAACCATCCCCACACCAAACAAAAAATAACAAATCGAAATGAATCCATCAGCAAACCAACCAACCAAGAGCCGGATCTTTCACCCAGCAACAAATTGAAAAGCAGAACCAACCGAACTAAAATAGACCCTAATTGAAATCGGCAGAACCGCCCCCTCTTGCCCACTCCACTACCCCACGATATCAATTCCACCACGAAAAAAATCAGTTTCAAAAGTGTGAATTCACTTTGACCTCAGAGGGGCAAGCTGCCCATCAAACCGGTGACACTTTCCTCGGACACGGGAGACTTAGGTCAAGTCGTGTGGAAACACGATGGGCGCAAGGCTGTGTGAGCTTTCACTACATCAGCTATTAATAGCTGATCGAAGATGTAGTGTTTTTTGTAGGAGGAAGTGACCACTGCTACCGGGATGCTTCCTGAATTGAATTGAGACCCTTCACCTGTGAGAATGAGAGGGTCCATTACGTAAATAGAAGGGGGCAGAGGTTCAAACCCTCAGGTTTTGTAAGCACAAGATCCAGATTTGTATCATTCTCATTGATGAGGTTTAGCCCAATGAGGTGCTGTAAGTATTTTTCCATTATAGAATCACTTGAAAATAAATTTGATAACGCTTCAAATATTGTTGAAAACTAGTTTTTTTATAGAACTTTGAATACGATTGGGCAAAAAATTATACGCTAGGCCTGTTACAAAACGTATGGTCTCTAATATAAGTTTGACTTATTCATTAATTGATATGGTAAATAAATTTTTAACCTACTTAATCAATTCAAAGTCTAAATAATTTTATCATTAGAGATAAAAATTAGAATTAATGCTAACAAGAAAAGTTAAGGAAACTTTTACTGAAGCACGAGTTTCATATTATGCATGTTAAAATTCCTTCTTAACTGTTTATTTATAATTATTAAACTTTTAATGATCTTCCGTTGTAAAGATTTGAAAAGGAAAGAACTCTTAAAAGCAGAGAGTAAAGGAAATTTGAGAATCATTTAAAATGGTGGAAAAATTGTTTTTTTAATTAACGCGACGTACTACATAGGTAATTAAGCTTTTCAGAACAACGGCGATGTTGTGGTCAAATAGCGATTTAGGGTTAGGCAAAATATCTCCGAAAAAAATTATATTAAAAAGAAGTGAGAAAAGTCGTCGAAATTCGAAAAGTCCCAAAGAACATTTTATACCTACTTTTCGGTCTGGAATTGAACGGGAAAAAAGGGGGCCACAAAAACTATTAACAAGCTCGCCAGAAAACCAAAGAAATTTTCAAATAGGACATCGTGATGAAAACAGTTATTGGAAAAAGAACTATAGATGAGATGGCATTTTAGATTACTGTACCCATTCTGTTAGCAATCCGACATAAAGAATCGAATGGATCACGAAAATTAGATTACAACCAAAATCACTATCCTTTAAATCAGTTTTCTTTCAATGATAACCCCACACTTATCAACCATAAAAGCAGATTAGCGCATTCAATACGTGTATTAAACTTTCGAATGTCTAGAATTTAAACCTTCGTGTTTTGATAAGTAAAAATGGCAGTTTGGTTTCAAAAAAGAAAATTATAGGTTAGATGTGTCACGTATTCCCAAGATGTTTTTCCCCGATTTATATTAGCTTAGGTAGGCGATCATATGCTTCATCGAATGCGCTTCAAAATGACAAAGCATTTAGTTTCATCCAATAATACTATACCTTCAAAGGAACAAATATTTATATTAGAGTTTATATCCAGTCTACAAATCGGTAAGAGGGGAAGCAAAATGAAAAGACATTTATTTGAAGCCTCCTAAAACATGTCGATGAACCTTAGCCATGGTATAGCAAAACGGCAAGTCAACCCAAATACTCAAAAGATGCTAAACCTTTTGTCATTCGACAAAGTAGGAAGCAGCGAACATAACAAGTGTAGGACAGATTGTCCTTCACCTGGAAAAGGTTTGGTGAGCAAGATAAAAAGGGGCGGGACGAGATTAAGAAAAACGCGTGAGATTGTTTTGAACGCTACAAATGTTTCTGCCGGTTAAAATATAGAATAAGAAGAACTTATCTTTTTTTTTGTACTCCCAAATTTATTTTATGTGGTTCGGTGCACTGGACATGTACGCTTTGAATGAAAAGACTTTTCTAGACCTTTTATTAAAAGAACTGATCCTAAATGGTAAAAATCCCCACTATGATTTCGAAAGTATTCATTTTTATCACCAGAACTTATCAACATGTACTCACAAGAAAAATAAATATGAATTTTTAAACAGGGAGTCGGATTGTTACACAATAAATTATCGATAAACTGCGTGTAAACAAATCCAAATATAAACCCGAGTCTAGTGACATCAGACTATTAGCTTTTGATACGGAAAGGAGAATACTATTTACTCACTCCATGTATTGGAAGCATTATTACTCAAAGCAACCAGAAAATTATCTCGCTCATCAAGGCAAAACTAGATTGAGCAGAAAATATTTGAATGCCGCAATTCACATTAAGCTAAAATTCCAGACTAATAAGACTGGTATGAACTAGAGAGCCTGGCCTATAGTATGAATTTCTTTACAGTTTCAAGGTATCTTAGCATGAAAAGATGTGTGTAAACGTGTTAATCTTAAAGACGATAATTAGTTATTTTTTCGAGTATTTGCCAAGTCAAACAAGATCAAAGAAAAACGTTGAAATGTTTTAAATAATATAATAGTTACACTTGAACCCATGGGCCAAGTAAAATTAGGCTGTTAAGAACCCATATTATTGTCAGTCAAATACTTCATAAGGATTTTCTCAAATTCCACGTTCAATGATATTTATTGCATGTAGGTTTTAAAACATTTTGAAACTAGACAAGGCCAGAGGCTGATATGGACAGTCAGTCATAAACCCCCGCAAAGGTAAAATGGAAGCTACCATCGACCTGTTAAGAATTTGTAGGAATTTAGGAGGGAAGTTCTCAATGGAGAAAGGGGGAGGAAAGGAATACGAGAGGGATTTTGTTGCTCGGGTCATAGGAGGGTGGACTCCAACAATGGAACACACTTGATGGGGAGCAAAAGGGACCACAATACAAAATTCCGTAGTAGTTCTCACTCAGACGCCTTCCGAAAGAAGGGCTATACGTACTTCAAAAGGGAATCATCCACCTATAGGTGGGTTTATGAAGGGTTATTTCCTCAGTCATGTAATTGTAGTACATGACAAAATTGCGATAGACCAGTCAAAATAAAATTTTCCAACTTTTTATGAGAGAGACTTAAGAAATACGAACTTACCCCCAAAAAACTGTTCAATAAAGGGATTGAAAAAAATATTTAAGGTAAAAAAGTAATTTTTCCTCATTTAGTAAAGGTTTTTTAAAATTGACAACCCCTAAAAGAATTTAAAATATGGCAGCATAAAACTAAACAAAAATCACTACATTTTGCGGAAAATCCGTAAAAGTCGGCAAGCAGTTATTGAGCCAGTACCATATTATATTGAAATAAATATGTATCAAGTGAAAAATAAAAAAATTTTAACAATTCCTCGACTAAAATACTAAAAGAAATATTTTTTAAATTAAACAGCAAAACGGTAATAGGTATTTTCTATTCAATTTAACTGTCTACAACTTTACCGATTCTATAGTAGTCTAGTCACCTTGACCATGATAAGGAAAAGGGAGCAAAAACCCATCTCGACATTCAAATACAGAAAAGAGAAATTTTTTGGAACACCTGTCGCATTCTACAGATGCTTTGAATTTAACTTGCCAAGAAAATGATTAAGTCTTAAAAGTCTTATAAATTTTTGAATCAATTTTGTTCTTACTATGTTTTAAACTTGTGCTTTTTGCTTTGGCATCACCCATTTTTTGTGTTTTGAAATGTTTATATGTCGTGGTCATTGTTGCATTTGTCATCTTTCACTGTGACGAGGGGGATCCATACATCCCCGAAACGATCGTATGAATCGTTTTTTAAACTCAAATAATTATGTGCATAATATAAACGTTGCCTTTTTACTCATTTTGCCAAGAAAATGTTGATGTTTAAATCAGTGGAAAGTGGCCTTTCTATCTTCCTCGTTTTCGTGAATCGCCGATAAGGATTTTTATCGAAGATTTTTACAATAGCACAGCTGGACTAGCTATGAAGCGAGAGTGTGGCATAACTTCCAAGAACTTATTTTTCTCAATTTGAGAGTAAAAATATTGGTTCAGTCGATCACAAGCCATTTGGATTCCAAGAAATCCTTACAGGGGCCCTACTACCCTCCATGTGGGTTCGTGTGGGATAGAGTTTTTTCCCGAGTCACGTGGTCTGGCAACTCTACTTTCCCCTTAGGACTACCACCGTGTACAAAATAGTGTGGGAAGATTCCGCACAATAGAGTTGGCCAACGAGTTTCAACCCACCACCTCATCCCTTGGTGAAATCGAATTCCACCAGCGGATTAACATGGCGGCGGCGGACAGTTCAAACTAAACAATAAGGTAAGAGATTTTTCATCCTATATAATTCACTAATATAACTATATGAAATAACCTTTATTGAACAAAATCTAATTTCATAGTTGAAAGTAGCTAAGAAATACGCTATTATTACAACCCTAGAGGATTAAAACAGTCTAATGAATTTGCAACTTCTGCTTTACTTTATCGTTAATTTCAAACTTGAAATTAGTTTATTCCTTTTGGAAACTATTATTTTTTGTAAATTACTAAAATTATTTGAAAAGAGTCAATTGATTTTTTGTTGAAAACCTACAAAAGGTACTTGTAGAGTAGGGCAAATTGTAAACAACGATAGTTAGATACGAATGTAAACAGTAAGAGTGGTTCTTTTATAAACATTAAAATTTTGATTATCTGTTAAAAATTCCTTAAGAAGGCTTTTTTTATTACTTTTTGTTCATTCTTAATGTGCCATTACATTTCTTATTGAGAACATTCTCGATATTCTTAAGTTAATGGGACAGGAATAATATGGTTAAACAAACACAAAATCTTTAAAGACCCACTGATTTTAAGAACATTTAAAACTAATTTTTGGTTATTTTTATCTAAAAATTAAAATAAGTTGTGCTTAATAAATATGCTTGCACTGTAAAAAAACAATTAGCCGATGAAAAGTTTTCCATAGGACAAGATGTGTGATGCTTGGTTGATAATTTGTACACATGCGTTGCATGTTGGTTTTATAACAATTGAATAAGTGAATTTAAGAAAGTGTACAAACCACATTATACTGTCGACTCTTCAGCAGCTTAATTATAGAATAGGAAATCATCTTTGATAATGTTTTCTGATTAAGCAGAATAGTCAACTGGATAATATGTAAGAACCAAAGAGGGTGTTGATTTTATTGGGAAAAATGTATAAGTTTTTCCTCATGTTTAGATTTTGAGTTGAAATTAAAAAACTAATGTGTACATATTGTATTTCAGCCCTTTACAAAGATGTGAATGACGAAGATGGATATGAAGTGATTGTGAACGACGAAAATTGATGTGTCCTGTCGAATGATTTTTCTCAACTGGTCATCTTTGAAAGAAGGTAAATTACAATTACAACATTTGAGTGCTTATCTATATATGTGTGTCATCTGCATATTATCTTCATGTCATTGGCTCGGGGACTTTTTCAAAGTAAAAACAGGAATTGCTAATACTGCCATCCAGTTCAATTCAGTTCACGGTTATGCTTAATGTCGGCAAGCTGTTTTAAATGTCATAAATTCAAATAACAGATTTTTATGGTTCTTATAGATAAACTGAACAGTTATTGACATAACTGAACATTTTACATTAAGTTTGAAATTATTTAGCAATATCTCTAATTTTTGTTGCCCCAAAGAGCTTAGCGGGACCATTAGCGGAATCGAACCTAAGCAAAAGTTCTCAAAAACTAATTTTCTTAGAAATTTAACTTTCCCCCCTGGCGCGTTTTTTATTTGGCGAGACTATAACTCGCTACAGTAAAATCCTAGAAGTGGGTTCGGGTTGGCGCAACATGGCGAATTTTTTGTTGCCAACTTCACTTTGATACTTAGGCGCTCAATGGCGCTACTACTTTGCTGGGCGACTGAACCCACTTTAAGACTTGAGCCTCTCGCTACTTTTGAGCCACTTGAATGAATAGTTGTCAAAATCATAAACCCCTTAACTATCAGATATGAAAGCAAAGTAAAATTATTTTGTAAATTGAAATTAATATAAATTTAAATTTGAGAGCATTAAGCTTTGATAAAAGCATAATGTAACAAAACAGAAAGATTGTTTTAACGTATGTCACATGATGTGTGATTTGAGCCAAGAGGTCCCAGGGTCATGTTTTTAAAAACACATTTGCTTTTATAAACTTATTTTTCCCCGTTAAATAGTTTCATAAACACTAAGACAGCTACTTATTATCAAAGAAGTCTTCAGTCAATAATTTTAATGAAAGTAATAGTTATCTAGCTGCCTAAAATGGGTTAAAGAAACTATTAAATGGGGAACACTACAAAATGTAAACAAACTGCTCACTTGCGATGCAAAATTTCTTTTCACCCAATTTGAACAGAATGTGTGTTTAGAGGTACGAAATTTCAAGACCTCATGTATGTAAAATAATTTTCAGTTTTGTTTAAACATTTTTATCAAAGCTGAATGTGGCCTCTATTGTAAGATTTTGAATTAGGTTATCCGTTATGATGTTAAATCTCAATATCTTGAAATTTGAATTGTGTATATATTTTGCGCTTCCCCTGTTGCTACTCAGGCTTCACCACTGAGTCAACTGTATTTTGTTTATAGTGTTCAGCTGTTCAGTATGAGCGGTATGAAGTTTCTCCACGGTGGCAACCCAGCAAGATTGCCGGAAGCGAAAAAGAAGACGTTTTGATGTTTGTTTTTTATGCGTTGAATGCGTTGAGCTGGCGGTTGCGACACGATCTTGACTGAGAATGTAAATTTTAACGTTAATATAATTAAACAGTTTAAACTCTGAGACTCCAGGGATGCAGAAAATGTTTTTACTTTCAAGATTTCCCCCAATACATACAAAAATTTCCCCAAAATTTAAAAAAATGATAAAGACCATCAAAAATTCTGAATTATAGTCTGTATCAGAAATCTGTTAAAAAGTAGTGACAGTCAATTCAATAGTATACTTTTCCACAAAATTTCCCCAGATGGCTAAAATTTCCCCCGATCCTAGATCGCCGGATCGGACATATTCTGCATCCCTGTGAGACTCTGACTGCTTGTTTACTGGAAGGAAGAATGAACCCAACAAGGGTGTTTTCTTTTTTCCAGTAAACCAGCAGTCATAAACTATTTAGTTCTATTCATTTTAAAATTTACATTCTCAGTCAAGATCTCGTCGCGGCCGCCAGCTCAAACTCAACACATAAAAAACAAACATCAAAATGTTCTCTTCTTTTTCGCTTCCGGCAATCTTGCTGGGTTGTCACCGTGGAGAAACTTTATAAGCGGGTTATTCAATTTAAAAATTAATGTACACTATAAACATTTTAGGCTTCTTATGCTCCAAGATGTGGAAGCTGCTGGTCTTTCCCGATTCCTTTTCCCTGTACTTCAGTCTTTTTCTCAACAAAGGTGGTAAGTACTTCAAAATAGTTATTAACGATGCTTTTTTTGTTCAACTGTTAAAAACCTTATATAATAACCTATTCTATTTCACAGGCAACATCGGCTTTTCTAGCACTGCCAGCTGGGCCCTATAACTATTGTTTCATCATCTAGGTCCCAAGAATAAACTATATTTTTATCACAAAAATTTCATGATTTATTAAATACCACATATGAATCCTGCCTTTTCTGCTGTATGATTTGTAAAACATATTGCAAGCAACATGCTTTTTATATATATACATAACTGCATTTGCATTATAACTATTTATAAAATTTTTTTTAGAAAAAATGGTTTGATAAAAATTGTTATTTAAAAAATATTTTGTATTATTAAAAATATTTGTATATTACTTTGCCAATAAAGCTGTAGTAGATTAAGATTGGTTAAATAAATATTGCTTCTTTAATTATCAAGTTTTTGATTCTTCGATAAAATCATAAATGCATTTGTGTAGTAACGGGAATGATTGCATGATACATTCCTAATACTTCATTTGATAATACACTTGGTTTGTTAAACATGATTGACCACTATTGGCCTTAGATTTTTATTTAATTGATGCTTAAATACATTATTGCAAGAATGGTTATGCAAGATTTTACAAGAAATTTCACTGTAAACATCTTGAATTAAAAAAAAGTTATATAGGAATAATTGTGCAGTAAATATAAATTTTAACAATAATTAGTTATTAATGGTTATAAGAGTTGATCAATGTAATTAAGTTAATTAAAGTGATAATAATGAAAATATATTAATAATTGCAATATACATTTTTTAAGCTAAAATATTCCTTCCCAAGAAAAACTTTTTCACTTAAATTTATTTATACAGTGAAATTCCGGTACAACAAATACCGATACAACGAAAAATCCCGTTATTACGAAAGTCCAGATAGTCCCCCAACCGTATTTATTTGAATTAACGATAGTGCGGTTACAACGAAATTTCCGTTACAACGAAGAAATTTTACAGTCCCGTGAAGTTCGTTATAACGGGATTTTACTGTATGTATTATGTAACTAAAATTTTCTATAATGTATATGGGAATAAATTCTTAATTTTTTTTCGAAATTAGACTGCAAAAGTACCTATAATTCAATTTACAGTTACTCAATGGTTGTATTGGTGCTTGTTATAGAAGGGTAAGGGGATGCCCATAAATTACATAATGTATTTTCAAAATTTTTGGAACTCTCTCCCTCCCCTTCGTTAGATTTTACATAACCTTAACCCTTTTTGACTAATATGTTCAATTTGTCAAAATAAGTTTGACTAATTAGTTACTTTTTAGCACAAGTTTTCCTGAACTTTTGCAAAAAAATTTAAGAAAAATGGTATTATCTGAGCTAAAAGATATTGTGCGAGATTTTAATTGACTCCCCGGGCTGATATTTTGGTGGACACCCTCCCCCTTTTTGACCTCGTGCAATGGACGTTGCCCAATACTTTTTACTGTTTTTGAGATCGCTTACAAAAGAAGTGCACCCCCACAATTTTCAGGACTAAATTTTCTGAAATACGCAACATCCTTACACGTCTTAATAATTACGAATAATGATCTCTCATAGACATAGGAACGAATTATGTGAGTATTTGATGTTAATGTGTATAATGTTAAGTCTAGAGCACAATATCTTGCTTTTTTAAATCCCCTTGCAAATCTGATATTACGTATTCTCAGTTGATGTAGTTGAAGAGACGGGTAAAAAATTTCGAGGTGTGAGGTAAGAGGATTGGTGTTTTATGGCGGATATTATTATATGCAAGGCAAGTAAATTGGAGGAATACCTTAAGCCGGGGTAAAAATTGAGGTTTTCAAGATAACAGTTTGCAATCGAGAGTATACCGTAACACTTTTCTGTGAACTCAAAATAATACCTTGTTAAACATTAGAGTTAATAATTAAGAAAGTGGAAATCAAAAAATAAAAGGTTGTAAGGCCATATATATATAGGTCTTGGTATAACACCAATGCGGAGGTAGATGTTGGGACGCCTTCCCCTAAAACATTGTGACCGTTCCCCGAATAATATGGAGTGTCCCCTCAAAATATGGTGATTTTATTTCAAATAATGGTGATGAGAGTCCCCTCAAATATTCATGGTTAACCCTGTTCCTCAATATACACAAAAGTGTTTCAAATAAGTTAAAGGGTGCTGCAATGTGTTGGATAAGACATCAATCACAAGGAATTTTGTTATTGCTTGACATCTACCACATGAAAGCAGAAAATTGCATTTAATTTTTTTTCATTTATTTCTCTATAACTCAAAGGTAAGATATAATTAAGTAATACATTTAAGGGTTGATTTGAAATATGTGCTTTATAATACAAGAATATTCTTTTCTGAGCTTCAATTGAACTAAAATTACATTAGTATAGCATAGATTTTAAGGATTTTATTGGCTTCAGGCTTCTTAACTTAAAATTCCTCAAGGAAAGTTATGTACAAAATGTAATGAATAAATTATTAAAGAATCCAAAACTTGAGATTTTCAAAATGTTTTTTGAACTGAGTGGTGGGCATTTTAAATTAAGAATGACATTACAGCATTCTTTAAGTTATTGAAATCACTATTGACTTACTGAGGAACAAAACACTTGTTTATCCCTATTTATTTATTAGACTATCTTGCAGCCTAATGTAAAAAGGTTTTTGCTAACCATTTCTTCATTTACGAGCAAAGAAACACTAATAATTATTTAATAATTTGATTCCCAGTATTTGAGAATGTCTTTGTTTACATCGCCACAACGCAAAGAATAAAAACAATCGTTGTGATTGGTCGATGAGAACCCGTCATGTTGGGTAAAATAGCCTCGAACTCATAGATCCACCTCCTCGATTCCACCCTCACTCGTCGACGGAATGTGGTGTGCGCGTAGTAGTCCTTTTCTTATTTGAAGGGTAGAGGTGGGTTTTTAGTCGACGGGTTCGATCGGAACGGGTTGGAACCCGTCGTGTGCGCGTAGTAGGGCCCCAGGTGCGGAAAGGTAATAACATCTGATGGGACATTTCCACTTATCCATTCAATCAATAAACTTCCATTGCCAAGGTCTCAAGGTCCCTGACTACTTATATGGAGAGAAATTGGTAAATTAATGAAACTAAAAGTTAAATCCTTGTTTTTAAAACCAACTCTAACGATTTAGAAGAAACCTAACCACCTTAAATCTTAATTCACGCAGTAACACTTCAAAGATGAGGTCCTTTTTGGGCGTATATGAGGGGGGAAGAGGGACTGAACCTAACCCGAAATTCGAACAAGGCCCGTTCAAAAACAAGTTAAACCCTGTTGTTATTAAGGGTCAAATTTCCAGAGCAAAAACTTTTATTTTGCTATTATTTGGTAGAATTTTGCAGGTTGTTATTAAAAATCAAAACTGGAGTTAAAAAGTGCTCTTTAACCTCTACTACTTTGAACAGTTGAAGTAGTTAAACAATAAATAAACCAAATCAACAAAAATACTTCTCAGAATAGAGTACTCAAGCAGGAGGAAAGAAATAAAATAATCATCATATAAAAGAGGGAGTAATAGAGATTAGAGTTCAATCCCATAGTCAGACATACCTGGGGTTGGGGAGGATTTTGAATTACTACTTTCTTCTCAAGTCAGACAATTTTATTTTAAACAGAATGAATATAATATTGACTCATATTCATTTTTCCAAATTCTCATACACCCTCTGAAGTTCTTTTTTCTAGTCAACCCCCCTATCTTTAATTGCTGATGACACCAAAACTCTCATTACACTATTTTATGTTTGTAAATTTTAAAAGAATTATTTAATTAAAAATTATTTTATTTTTATTTAAAAATTTAAATTATATTATTTTTATTAAATATTTTAAATTATTTTATTTTTATTAAAAATTATTTATTTTGAAACTTTTTATGCTTTTATTCAAATATATGGAAATAGAACAATAAGGTTGTAAAAACCACCTTTTAATTAACCTCTTCCCTCCTCAGTTCGGCTCTCATACGTTTTGAGCGTGCTTTCTATTTCTCGCTTTAGTGTGAGAGCCGTGCACCGGGTACCTATATTGTGATGTTCCTAAAAGATTAAAAAACTCCATTTCTGAATCATATTGTTTATACTTATTTTTACACACTTTTATACATATTGTTTATACTTATTTTTACACACTTTTATACATATTGTTTATACTTATTTTTACACACTTTTATACATATTGTTTATACTTACTTTAAGGCACTTTTTTATGACCATTATCTCAAAGTTTATTTGAGAGTTAAGGGGTGTTAAAAAAGCAGCAATATTAATGTATCAATTTTAGAAGAATTAAAAATATCATTGTGATTGGACAAAATATCTTTGCAAAGTTTGTTAAAGTTATTAACCCGAACTAACAAAAGGTTAACAGGGTGTTTTTGATTGAATTTCACTCTCATCATTCCAAGTAAGACAAGATTATAAAAAAAAGTTTGAGTACAATGAGGTATTCTCACGTTTTGAGATTAAATTTTATTAAAATAGTAGATAAAAAACCATGAAGAACGACGTTTACATCAAGTATTTTCGTAGCCTAGTTTCTGAGATATAAATTTTTAAAATTTCGCTTTTTGTTTGGGCGCGAAAACACTTTCGAATCACAAATCATGCGCTGTGAGGTCACATCCAATAGAAGCCCGTTTTCTGATAACGTGACTTTTCTGACGTTTTGGCGAAAATAAAATTGAATTTTAAATTATTTAACACACATTTTGAACTTAAAAATCAGAAATTTGGGAGTTTTAAACCATAATGTATCAAAAAAGTATAAAATCAAGGGAATCCCTCACTCATGCAAATACCTCATTATCAGCTATATTTTCCTAAGCCATGAATGAATTATGAACTTGTTAAATATTTTAATATTCCAAACAAACAAGCTCTCTATAAATTTCATTTCCAGTTATGTTGTAGACTAATTTTATTCAGTGGCGTAGCCAGGATTTTCCTTTGGGGGGTTTCCACTGCGAAAAATTTACCATTGGATATCAAAAAGTTTCTACATTTAGTGAAATAAAGTTATAATTTTCACATTACTTTTAATTTCTTCTCTGTGTTAATTAATATAGTTAATAATTTATTAATAATTAGTGTAATCAGGGATCTGTTCGGGACAAATTTACTACCGTTTTCAATAGCTTCACAAATTCGCCGATTGTTAAAACGGTAGCTTCATAATTCTTCTTATTTTCACAACTTGGTGCTAAATTTTCACAATTTATAACTGAATTTTCAGAATTTTCACAAATTATTACTAAACTAATAATATTAATATTTGAAAACTTTAACTCCCCTTAAAATGCATATGTAAAGTGATTTTTAAAAACATATTTTTCAATTCATTTTATTACGCATATTTTATTTTCACAAATTAAAATTTTTTTTCACAAATTATTTTTAAATTTTCACAAAATAGGTAGTTGGCAAAAATCCTAGACAGATCCCTGGTAATAATTAAGATTAAGTATTACTTCAACTGAAAATTCTGATCCACATAATTTTTTTATTAAGTACAGAGACCGGCAAGAAACAGATTAAGAGTTTTCAGTAGCTCCATATTAAAGAGGGGGTTCACCCCCAGGTGGGTTCACCCTGGGGGTTCACCCCCAGAAAACTTTTGGAAATTTGATTTTTAAAAGGAGTTATTTTACTTTATTTAGGAGGTAATAACCGAGGAGCACCGCTCCTTGTAAGCTAGATAATTTTTAAGGAAAAAAATAGAAAATCTGACGTTTCTGAGGCAGTATTAGTTGATCCAGGATTCATTTTTTTTGGGGGGGAAAATCAAATTGAATTTTGAATTGAATTGAATTGAAAAATTCAAATTGAATTGAATTTCAATTGAATTGAATTTCAAATTGAATTGAAAAAAATTTTGAAAATCAAATTGAATCTTTTCAACGAGTATAATATTAAGAATGATGAAATAATCGTGTTTGAATTACCTTAAGGGGGGTTTGGGGGACCACCCCGAGAAAATTTTTTGAAATTCAAGTCTAAAAAGCAGGTTTTCAACTTGTTTTGGTACACCTAATTCGAATTTCGAACATTATATTTTCAGGAATTTATTATGTGCTAGGAGTTTTGTATTTTGACGAACTCATCATAAAAAAAGTTGTTTATAATAAAGTTCCAAGCCCCAAGGGGGGTCAGGGGGTACTCCCCCAAAATTTATTTGGAAATTTGACCCTAAAAACAGGGTTTGGTTTACTCGTTTAGTACCCTTTATCGCCCCCTCCCCTTATATCTTCCCTCAATTAATACTCGATTGTTATGGGAAACCGGGGGTTCCCTCGGAAAATTTTAGATTTTAACATGGAAAAAAGGTGGGTTTTGGACACTTTTAAGGGACATAGACGCCCTCTTTTGAGTAGGCACTGGACTATTTAACGCCTAAAAAAGGGTTCAAAAATTTTGGGTCGGGCCTATGGGGGGGGGTCCGGACCCCTTCGCTACGCCCCTGCAGTGGCTTATCCAGGAAAAATATCTAAGGGGCAAAATGGAATTTTATGGCAAATAAGGGATATTTAAACTGTAGTCAAAAATCATCCCTTAGCTCAGTCGTGATTATGTATAGGAAATAAAAATCATTAACTAGGAACTAATTGAAACAAATTCCTAGTCACTCTGAACTGAGAGTATATAAGGGGACGGGCATGGGCGGATTTAAGGGGGTGCAACGCACCCCCAACTTTTTGAGAAAATTCCATTTTTATAGGGCAAAATCATGTTTTCAAAGTCATCAGGGGCAGCTTGCACCCCCAGGGTTCACCATCTAAATCCGCCCACGCCAGTGTTCACCATCTAAATCCACCCATGGGGACGGGTCATTAAGGGATAGTGCCCCCTTAACTTTTTGAGAAAACTTCATTTTCTTAAAGGTAAATCATGATTGTTTCCAGAACATCAGACAATTTGGCCCTCTAATATTTCCAGTATTAACCCCCAGATCCTACAGCTAAATCTGCTCATGTATGAAGTTAGCCAAGTTTTAACTTGCCAATGAATATATATTCATTAAGCGTTGTTCTAATTTTTGACAGTATAAACCAGACCTAGAAAAAGTTGTAACCTTCCCCCGAACCTAATATAATTTCCCCAAACCTTATGTATTACTTCTATGGAGCTGGCAGGGGCTTCCCCCGAAACAGGTTCGTAGGTTCGGGCACTTTTTCCAGGTCCAGTATAAACCATGGAGGTACGAGTGAGAGAAGGAGGGGAAACGTCGAAGTCTGAGTGAAGCCATCACTGTCGTGAAATGGCTACCAAAAGCGCTCCTCGCCCGTAGGTTCCTATGTAAATTCTTCTTGTAATCTTAAGCGAGTATGATATTTTAAACGAATTTTCACTTTTGTTTCCTGTAAAGATGTGTTCAACAATCCTAGATCAAGCTATCAATCAAGTTTCCAAACTTTTTAAAACATTTTTTTGCAGGGGCGTCATTTAGGGGGGGCAGGGGGGGGGCAACCGCCCCCCCCAAGGTGACCACTGTAATATGAAAAATAACTGCAAGTCCCTTGAAAATTCTGTAACTTCCACAAGAAGCTTTGGGTGCAACTCAAAATGTCTCAAAAGGAGTTAAAACATTACTTTTGAGGGTACAATTTCAAAAAATTTCTGGGGGAGGACCCCCAGCCCCCCTCTAAAATTTCCACGTCTCTTATTTAGTGTTTTCCCCCTTGAAAACTTACAAGAAGCTTTTCTCTTTAGAAGCTCCCCAAAGAGTTTGAAAAAGAAAAAAAACCACTAGTTTAAAGGGGAATTAAAATTCCTGGGGGAGGACCCCTAGCCCCCTTAAAACTTTGACGTTTATTTACAACTCTTTTCCCTAGAAAATTATGTGGTTTACAAGAAACTGTTCTCTTTGGATGCAACCCAAAGGGTCTCAAAACGAGCTAAAACACTACTTTAAGAGCCAAATTTTCAAAATTTTCCTGGGGGTGAACCCCCAGACCCCCCATTTTTCTTGGAGTTCACGTTTTCAAATTTTGACATGACATCACCTTAAAAATGAAGTTGAGGCAACCCCCGACAAAAAACTACCCAGTTACAGCCAGTGGCAGATTCAGGGGGTGGCACTCTGGAAAGTGCCCCCCCTTGGAGACCCAAAAAGGTTCTCAAAATGAATAAAAACACAACTTTTACAGGTCTAATTTTAAAAATTTTCTGGAGGGACCCCCATAACCCCAGTATCAAAATGGGGTATTCAGTGTTTATTTTTAAGAAATCCCCAAAATTTTGACATTTTGAGTCAAAAAGTAAAGGTAATAGTGTTGAAAAGTGCCCCCCTTAGACCCAAAACGTTTCTAAACACGAGTTAAAATCCTACTTTTACAAGTCAAATTTAAATTTTTTTTCTGGAGGAGGACCCCCATACCCCCAATATTGTACCACAAGGGGATCTTGTCTGGAAAAGGGCCCCCCCTTGGAGCCGTGCTGGATCCGCGCCTGGATACAGCAAGGTCCAGACCCATTTAAAAAAAATCCTTGCCCCCCCCAACGAAAAACTGAAATGACGCCCCTGTTTTTGAATATCCCTTCTATTCAATTTTCGGACACTTTGAAGTAAACTATGGTCACAAAAACATATGAGAGTGTACTAGACCAAGAAATACTACATTTTTAAAGGAAATCCATCAATAATAAAGAATTATATTATTAAAAAGTTCTCTAAAAACTTACATAATAGTGGATTAATCAGATTTTCTACTATAATATCCAACTACCAAGTATTTACAATGATTAATAAATACATATAATTAATACTATTTTAAAATAATTTTTATTTAAAAAGTATAACCAAATATTAGAAAATGAAAAAAGGTAAAAATAAATAAATGGAAAATAAATTTATTGAGGTAAAATCCTCGGCATTTTTGGAAAGGATACTAATTAAACGCTTTGTATAAATTACGCCGTCACAAAACTTAAAATGTCTAGATTTGGTAAATTGCTACATCGATATCTCAAGGCTAAGACATCTGCAAAAGTATTGCACCTGGACATCATGTGATATCCATCGGTCACTCATAAACATTCGATTTAGGTCTCTCCTTAACATATTTTTTCTGTTCTCTAAGAATACAATGTTTTTTCTTAGAATCAAAGCAGAACATATTTCAAATGATACTATGTTGTATTAATTCCCGAATTTATTTCAATTAATGGAATCTTGTGTAGCTTAATAAAACAAAATTTAATAACTAATACAGTATTTTAATTATACATATATACTTATGCATTGGCTAATTATAATTCAAGGGGTCAATAAATAAAAAAAATTCTCTTTCAAATAAAATAAGGAAAAAAGCGAATTAATTTTTAAGTTTATTTAGAAATTGTTTATGTAGGCTTGTTTTAAATCTTCATAGTTGTACATTTAATTAATAACTTTTAGAGGGATTTTAAACTCATGCATATTTTTAAGGTGAGGCTTTTATATTTTAAATAGCATGCACATCATGGAACTAGGAATATAGGGAACTGCCGTGGTCTATCTATCCAATGGATTTCCCAGTTGCCAAATATAAGTGACATAGAGGGAGCTACGTGTGCATATTTGGTTGATCAGAGGAGAGAAGTCGATGGGTAGAGACATATGCTTGCTCACTAAAAGCCGCTTTGTCTTAGTTTTTTTCATGGAGCTTGGTTGATAAGTTAAATGTGGAGCGGAGGAGGAAACAGCTCAGTGGAGCAAACGAACTCTCGCGCGTTCCTAAGTTAGTTAAATGTTTCAGCATATTTTCTACCTAGCGATTTCACTTCTTCTGCTGTTTTATTTCAAGAAGACGAAGCCGCGATTCTACCAATCCAACCAACCGCGCACGAGGCGCCCCCTAGGTCACTTACCATTGGCGCCTGTCAAAGTTATTACGGCAGTTCCCTATCTTCCTAGTTCCATGATGCACATAAATAAATTTCTATTATTTTAGCCTTCAAAATGCATTTGCGCCTCTATAATTTACGATAACTTTTAAAAAAACAAGCATTGGATATTAGTAAGTAAGCTTTTGACTTGCATTTTAAACCTTCTCGTACCATTTGTTGAGTGAAATAAAATAACTATATCGCTAGAAACAATTTCAATATCCGTAGCTTTTTAAATTGTAGAATGACAAAGCAATAATTCTATTCCTTTAATCGAAAAAAATTAAATATCTGTATTCGCCCCATAAGCCTCAATGTTAAAACATTCTCTTTTGGTAGCTATTGCCTGGCGGCAGCTGGCTTACAGTTGCTTCATTTCTCCCCGTGAGCGAGATACGGACGCCTCCTCTCCTTCTACCACTCATACCTCCATGGTATAAACAATAAAGTGGATTAAATTCGTCATAAAAATAACATACACCTATTAAATAGATAAAATTTAAAAAATTATTTTCTTGTAAATTGATTCCTTTTCTATCAACTCTTGTTTTTCTGTAAGGTGACTGTTGGCTTCTAAATATTATGATTAATAAGAACCCATTAAATAATTATAAAATCACATAAATGTAAACATTTTACAGTCATGAGGATTTACTATATATTAGAATTCCTGAAAAGGGTCCAGGGTGCCCCTATAAATAACTGTCTCCAGGACATTTTTATAGGATAATTTTAAAAGTTGTAGTCATACATGATGACTTATAATCCATATTCCTGGAATGAGCACTAGATCCAGATCCCCAATCAACAAACATTCCAATTTTCCATATCAATTAAATTTAAGCCCTACTACAAAAACATTGTGATAGCAAAGCAACCAGGTCAAATCAAAGAGTTCATATACCAACAGAAAACACCATATAAAACCCTATGTGACATTTTCACACCCTCGGAATCTAGATGTAAACAACAGAGCCGAGGCGAACGGATTCGCCGTCTGATCGATCCGCGGGTAGCCGGACCGATTCGGGATCGGTTCGGCACACGGTGCCGGGGTCGGACCTTAACCAAAACAAAGACTCTCGCCTTGTTTACAAACAATGCACATGAAAAAACCGTAAGATTGGAAAGTTCGGTACGTACCTGAGCCGGCCAACTTGACAGTGGATCTGTGTATATATCCATCCTTGTGTATAAGAACGTGGGAAGTGTCGGATAGACAATAACAAGCACTACTGTCCGAGTTCCACTCGTTGATCATGCACTTGGCGGATTGAAAACAGACCGCCCATGCCTGTTCCTCACTGACGGCGGCACTGAAGGCTTGCAACACCGAAGAGAGCTGCAGACATCCATTGGAATTCAGCGAGCAGCGGGAAAATTGTTTGCAGTCGCTCGCCATCTTTACCGCTCTGCAGTGGTTTCAACGTGAGCAGGCGGTCTGCTCATGCGATTTGGTCGAAAGCGGTGGGCAGGGGGGGGCAGAGGGTAGGTAAGGCGTCAGCGCCATCTAGTGTTGGAAATATCAACTCAAAGGCTAGCCCAGTTTCGTGTGGTGGAAGGAATGGGTGAGATTCCCCTTTTTTTGTTTTGTGAAAAAATCAGATTCCTCTGTTGGGAAAAATATCTAAAAATTTTATAAAAGTTTTTAAACTCTTTTCAGATTTTTTAGCACCAACAAACACATTATTACTCATAGAAAGGAAAGGACAAAGCGAAATCAAAGAAAATACAAACTACAAAAACTCACAATTTAATTTTTAAAAGATAAAAAAATAATGTAACAAAAAAAGAATAAATAAACTAAAAGAAAAAAGTAAATATTATTTATGGGATATTATTAGAGAAAAATCTCGTATACCATGATATCCACAATGCAGATCTTATTTGATTGATGACAGCGCGAGCGATAGAACATTATTTACTGTGTAGAGAATTTCTAATAAAATACTTTTAATGAAAAAAAAGTGTAATCCTAAATCTATTGAAATTTGTTTCAAAATAAATGTGAAATAATTGAATACATTATAATAATACTAAAATCCTTCTAAAAAATGTTAAGCAATAGTTAATAAAGAACAAACCTACAGAAACATATTATGTCCAATTAAGACCAATTTAAAAATTACAGTTGTATCAAACCACAAACTTTATACATAATGCAAACGATTTTATTATGACTTTTTTATACGATAAAGAGAAAACTACCGGTTGTTTGATTTGTGTTTTATGATTATTTTTTAATAAAAAAAATTATAGCTGTTACAAGTATTACCAGACAATTAATTAAAGATTCCGTCAAAGAAAACAAGAAAACTTTTGCCAAAATTCTTTAAAGGCCAAGGTTCTCCCGTTCTCAAAGTCGTATCGAAAGTTAAGAATAATCCTAAAATTTATTTGATAAGCAAAAATGTAAAATTCTGAGAATAATTTCAATTTTAAAAATTAATCTGCATTATGGAGCATGTTAGAAAATAGGATTTATTTAATCTAATCATTCTGTTAAAAAATATTTTTCCCAATTCAGTTCACCTGGGTAACCTGCTCATTAAAACAAAATTACAGGCATTTATAACGGATTAGTTATTCTCTTAAACTCCTAATAGACGTTTATGAATGGAATTGCCAGGGAAATTGTAGCTTATAGGGCTATCATTTTATTGTTGGATTTGGAGTTCTGATTTTTCACTAAGGTATACATACATACAGGAAGTATTTAGCTGTTTCATTACCAGTTAACGTGAGTTATTATTAAGATTTTTTTTAATGAAGCAAGTAATTTTAAGATTAGGTATCACGCGCATTTTTGTTAGTTCTCTCCGTGTGCCTTTTCTCTCCGTTTTAAGTGTTCTTTAAAATAAGTGTTGAGTGTTCTAAGTGTTTCAGTTTCAGTTGACGATGAAAAATACCGATGAAGGTGTGTTTTTAGAGAGCGTAAAAGAGAATGACTGTCTTATCTCACTTGGAGTACAAAAAGTAAAAGAATATTTCTAAAACCAAAAGGGTTTAAGTTTTGAAACGAAAAAGTAAAGGGGGCAAAGAGGAATAGTTTTTTTCTTTAATTCTGATCAACATTTAATTTTAACTATTAACCGACATTTTCTATTAACCGACTTAAACTATTTTTAAATACTTCATCTCAAGGAATTATATCAGTATTCAATATCTACTCCTAATGTGGATTGATAAGTTATTCTTAAACTTCTTTTATCACGAAAAGAAGTATGTATAATTACTGGATTAAGTTTCAAATTTCTCAACTGTTACATTAGTTTAACGTTTTATTGTAACGATGTTTGTGACATTTGACTTTGAGGACACTGGGAGGTTCTCAAACGGTGAGTCGTGATCCCCTAGGTGGGTCGAAGGACGAATAAAACCCTTTCAGTCCTTACCGCCCCAAATTTCCAATAGGATTCAATGATAACGACAACCTAGGATTAAAAGGGGCAGCGAAATATGGAGCAAACAAAAATAAAGGTAATATGTGAGGGTGATGGGGCGAATTTCAACATGGTAGAACAACTGACATTTCTCTATGATAAATTAAATTTAAAAATCTGAAAAAATTACCCAATAGATAGCAATATTAGTACCAGCTTTTTCATTTGAACCCTTTTTGTAGGAAAATTGCTTGCTTTGGATTGTGCAAAGTAAAAATTTTTCTCATTTTATTCGTGGTAAAAATTCAATAAAGAAAGTTTTTAAAGTATAAATTTGGCCTTGCCCTTGCATTCTATTGTTATATCAATAAAGTTAAGTTCAAGAATGCGTATTGTTTCCCGATTTCAATTTTAAATTATATTTTTTACTTTTAAAGTTTTTGATAGTAGATGGGACACATTTAAACAGTTCAAATTTGCCTTCTGTAGTTTCATTATCTCTTCATTTTAAACGTATTTCAATCGTTAAATGCAGTAGTTTAGGCAGTTTTAAAATTAATTTAATTAAAATATTTCAAATATTTAACTTTAAAATCAAAGCGTTTAGGAATTATCTTGTTTAACTTTTATAGTTTAAGCTGGATAAGATTTAAAAGGAATGGTTTTCTGTGTAATTCTAAATCTAAGCTATTACAGCGTCTGCTTATTAATAGAATTTTTGGGAGAGGAATAACATGTACCTTAAAATTTATAAACAACTAAAGCTTCATTAGAAATGTTAAAATTGCATTCTCCTTGAATATGTATAAAGCTACAACAACTTTATGTGAATTTTACTTTTCAGACTCCCCTCTCGTCCATAGTAGTCCAGAGGTGCCGTTCTAAAATGTGGTGCTGCCATCTTTTAAAGACAACAGAAAATTTTTGTCTACTAAAGTAAATCGTAATTTCCTAAATTTATAAAATAAATAAATATTTTAATTCTGAGAAAAAAAAAAATTTTCCCCTTTTTTGTGATTTAGTTGAAATTCTCTTATATTCTGAATTTTCAAACTTAATAAAGAAACTTGTATCATGGTTCTGGTTCAAACAAGGGCGGATCCAGGTTTGACTAATGAGGGGGGCACCAACATTTTTAAAACATCTCCAGCAGCTATGTTTTGGAAAATATTGAAGGATAATGTACTCTTTTTGTCCATAAATCTACACATTAAAGCATTTAAAAGCGTCAAAATTCTCTCTGAGTCCATTTTATCCAATAAAAAGATTAAAAATGAAAAATTATTCTAAAACACATGTTTTTCGCAATAGACTGCATGCAATTTTGCAATTTGATATAAACTTACATTATTAATAGAGCTATAGGCATTAGGCAAGTTTTACGCATGGGGTATTAAACCCCACATTTCGTGGAATTAGTATTTAGAGACTGAAATTTCATGTTATAGAAATTTGTTTTTATAAATTAAGCTATATAACTAAAATATTAACTGTCTTTTATTAATGAGTCAATTAATGAAATTTTTCTATCAATTTTTTTCAAAACACAGATATCTCAAGATACTCAAAACGGCCAAAATCGCAACTAAAATTGTTTATTTTTAATTTCTCTTATGCAGGTAACAATATTCCACTTAAAGGGGTTTTTAGTGCCCCAGGGGGATCGAACAGACACTTCCGTTCCACTTATCGAATAAAAATTAATAAATTATGAATAAAATATTATGTATAGATTTACTATTTTAAAATATAATACCAGCAGAAAGGATGGAATTTCATTATATTAATTTTATATTGCAATCCTTAAAAAAGGCTCATTTCGCAACTAAGATTGGAAAGTCACAATACGTATTTTCTAGAGCAGAGGCTCCAAAACGCGCACTTATAATAAATTCTAGAGCTTTTAATAAAAGCTCACTTCAAAGTTACAAATTAGTAAATTGTTAAATTGCTGTTTTTTAATTAATTTCTTCCAAGAACCTTCGAAAAAAAACTTGGGAATATTTTTTACGGAAATTCTGAAATTTCCTATTGACATGTGACATGAGAGGTAGGGGTGATCCTTACCGAGTGTCACCAACTAAGGTCTCATCCGCCTATCCCATCCGTCTTAAATGATCAAAAATGAGTCAAGATCCTACTTTTTAAGATCTACTTTTTAAAAAATTCTGGGGGAGGACCCCCGAACCCCCCTCCCGTTTCTTGAACTACGCATCGTCAATAAAACTTGCGCATTTATTCAGTGAAGGTTCACATTGGATCCATTAAATACTCGGGGCAAAAATTTGACTTTAGAAAAGAAATTGCGATTTAAATCCATCTCTGAAAACAAAAGTCTAGATGGGTTTTACAGCCCTGTAGTTGAGCCAAAATGGGTTTTAGGGTCCTATTTTCAGAATATTTCTGTGGGAAAATCCCAGACCCAAAATGTGGTTGCCCCCCCCCCCCCTATAAGTCCAGGCTGGATCCGCCACTGACCCAGAGGGGGTATAAGGTATTCAAAAATGAGTTAAAACATTTTAAATGAAGTTTTTATATGAATTTCAGTGAACCCCCTCCTGAACCCTTTTTGTGTATAAAATGAGGTATTTGCATGAGTGAGGGATTTGCTTGATTTTAAACTTTTTTGATACATTATGGTTTAAAACTCCCAAATTTCTGATTTTTAAGTTCAAAAATGTGTTTTAAATAACTTAAAATTCAATTTTATTTTTGCCAAAACGTCAGAAAAGTCACGTTATCAGAAAAATGAAAACCATTGTGTTATCGGTTTTCACGTGATCAGAAAACGGGCTTCTATTGGATTGGATGTGACCTCACAGCGCATGATTTGTGATTCGAGAGTGTTTTCGCGCCCAAATAAAAAACGGAATTTCAAAAATTTATATCTCAGAAACTAGGCAATGAAAATACTTGATGTAAACGTCATTCTTCATGGTTTTTTATCTACTATTTTAATAAAATTTAATCTCAAAACGTGAGAATACCTCATTCAGTATTTTCTTCGAAACCAATAAAGCCAAGGTCCGTCCCTCTTCGTTGATCTGCTTCGGGGTTCGCTATAGAGTCTAGCTATATGGTGCAGCAGTGTAGCTTAGAGAGCCTGCATACGAGAGAGGCGACAAGCTTACTAGTGGTCGTTCTAGAACAGGACTGCACAATTTCAATAAGGAACTTGCATGATTTTTTTTATTTTTTTAATATATTCTTCACAAAAAAGTAAGCCACTACACCAAATTTGACGCCGATTGTGAAATTTTTCAATTGCAAAAATCGTCTTTTTCGAAACGCCTGAAAAGGCTTAATTGCATGCACAGTGACGTCACAATACATTGACTTCACCTGAAATGTTTGCCTTGGATTTCTGACCGTCACCAGAAGTGTCTAGAAGGTAAATATTTATTAAAACACTCATATCGGACACTCCAGAAAAAAGAAATCATCAACTAAAACATAAAAAATTATATTTTAATTGCAATTTGGCTTGATGAAATTCTACGTCACTGTGCATGCAAACACACTTCGCGTTTTCAGTCACGTGTTTTTTCTCGACTTTTAAATTAAAATATTTAATTACTTGTACACTTTTTTGAAAAATTGACTAAATATTTCATTTTACTATACAAAAAACCTTACGGAACACTTAAATTTTCATGAAAATCTGACACATGCAAGTTCCTTATTGCGTTGCGGGCCAAAATTGGACATCTTTACTTGTTGCGGGCCAAAATATAGACCTGAGTCTATCTTAGCAGGCTTAAAGATCAATTTCAAATTTTCTAATGCTTGCTTATGACATTGAGAAAAATTTCAAATAATTGAATAATAGGAAAACGGGATTACATATAAGCAGTGTTCAAACCATACTTCAAGGTTTACATTAAAATTTTAATGAAATTTCTATATTTTTGAAGGTTAGTTTTTAAAATTTTGAAAGTTGCGTCTTTATTTTTATAAGTAAAATAACCAGCTAAACATTTTACATCAGATAATTTTTTTGTAAAACCTTGGAAAATTTACCTTCTTGATTTAATTTTCCAAAATCTTTTTAAATTTTAAAATCATCGAGACTTGTCAGGCCGCAAAAAGAGCGTCAGAATTTATTGAAGAAAAATACTTTATATGAATATGACAGACGTTACTTTTGGAGGTGATTTAGGGATTCTCTCCCAGAAATTTTTTAAAAAATTTGACGCCGAAAGTAAGGTACTTGTACCCAATATGGACAAGGGCTCTCAATATGGACACCCCTAATATCTTAAAAAGTAAGAAACTTGATCGAGAGTTGGCACTACATGTTCTTGAAGAAAAGCAGTTTAAAAGATAATTTAGTCTGGAAAGTGCAAAAAAGCGCGCTGTTCGCCATTTTGAAGGAAATTTGTGTTTTTATGGTGTGCTGATCGTAATTACAGATTACAGGTTAAGTTTAAATTGTTTTTAATTTTAGATATGATAAAATTACATTAAATATTAAAAAGTGAAGTGTTTTAGAAAGCGGATAAAACATATTTTCGTTTGCTATTGCGTATATTGCTTAAAAATGTTTTCTTTGTTCATTTATTACAAGATTAAGTAAAACTACGCCAAGTTCCCATTATGGACGCCTTATCTTCACATTGGAAACACGGCAAGTGAATCTTCAGATTCAGAAATTTGTAAAATAATTATCTGTTTTATGTTATTTTATTTAGCTAATTCATAATAAATTAATGTTTTATGTATTTTTAATCTTAATTATAGTATCCGTACATAACATTACGAAGTGTATGTTCTGAAGATATTTACTGTGCCCCCCTCCCCCGAAATACTTTAGGAAATATTTTTTTTATCCCCTCTCCTCTAAAATCCCTTGGAAGAGTGGTTCTGCCATACACCCTGTGTAATGTAGGGTCAATAAGTAGCCACCTGTCCATAATAGGGACAGGTGGTTCCTAATATGGACACTTGCAAACATTTTTTGTTTTTATCATAGAAATTAAACCAGAATAATTACAAGGTCACTAATTTTTACAATGATAGTGAACAGTCCAGGGATAGTGTTCGTACATTTTTGGAGTCTTATGTTTGGTACAAGGGGGTGAAAAAAATTCATTTTCCTTAGGGTGTCCATATTAGGTACAGGTACCTTATTGGTTTAACTTATTTGAGGAGACCTTTGAGTTACAACGGTTACAATGAAGAGGATTGCTCCTTGTCAGCTGTAGAATCCGGATGAGAAAAAAAACAGTATAAAAACTTATGTCAAAATATTTTTTGGGGGGTATAATGGGGCCGTTCAAGTATTACGTAAGCACTTTTTTGGTCATTTTTAACCCCCCTCCCCCCTTGTCAGCAAAGATAACCAAACCTCAAACCCCCCCACCATAATTACGTAAGAAACTGCTGGACCCCCTCCCCCGAAATTTCGACATCCCTATTAGTAAGTACTGTTTTTTTCCTTGAAAATTAGGTGACTCGTACAAGTAGCTGTCCTTATTGGGTGTGTGTAACCCTAAGGGTTCAAAAATGAGTCGAAACACTACTTTTCGGGGTTAAAATTTCAAAATGTTTGGGGGGTCCATCCCCAGAAAAAAGTGCTTATGTCAGATTTCCTAATTCAATTTTTTGTCAATTTTTTTTGGTTGAGTTTTGAAATTATTTATGCAAAAAACAAGAGATTTTCGAAAACTTAGTACCTTACGTAAGCATCACTCATATCCCCCTCCCCCCTTGTCAGGAAAAATAAGCAAACAGCAAACCCCTCCCCCCCGTTAGGTGCTTACGTAATATTTGAACGGCCCCAATCTCTAAACCACTGTTGGATGCGGGATACGGCCGTAATAATGAAGTTGCATGTGTCAGTTTTTCAATAACAAACAAGTGTTCCGTATGATTTTTTGTGTGGTAAAATGAAATATCTAGTCAATTTTTCAAAAAAGTGTAATTAAATATTTTAATTTAAAAGTCGAGAAAAAAACACGTAACTGAAAACGTTTATTGTTTAAATCGTACGATGACATCAACAATCATACCATCAACTCCATTGCTTTCCAACAATGTTTATCGTATGATGACGTCAGGTATGCGTCAGATCCCAAACTCTTGGCGTTTTCGCGCGCTTTTAAAAAGGGGATTTTTGTTAATTTTTTTGGCAATCAAAAAATTTCTCGATCGGCCTCAAATTTTGGGTAGATGCTTATTTTTGCAAGAAAAATTAATTAAAAAATTTAAAAAAATCATGCAACTTCCTCATTATGTACTCACTAAATGATACCACTTTTAAAAGAAAGTTGTATATTTTATTTTCAGATTGTTGTAATATTTTAAGAGTTCGCTAGTGTACAAAAGCTCGGCGAGACACAGTGTAACTGGTGTATCTGTTGCATTTGTATCGATTAAATGGCTGAATGCTGAGTCGCTGAATGTATTTATTTTTTAATTGGTAAATATTCGGGTGAGTGGTAAAAGGTAGTTAGTGAATTTACAACTGAACTATTATATAATATTTTCATCATCTAAAGATTATTTTATTCATAAACTTCAAGTTTTTTCATTGTAAATTTAAAATGATGACAAGTAAATGTATTCTCAATTGAGTGAACTTAAAACAAGGGCCCATACGTAGAATATTTTTCGCTTTTTACATGTAATAATTTGCATAAATTTTTATTTGGTTAAACTTTACTGACCGAGGCCCTTTTCGCCAAGTTGGCGATAAAGTTTCCAATGTGGCAACCTTATGTCGCCAAGCGAGTTATGGCGACCCTATTGACTATTTCGGCTGGAGCATCCCCGGACCTAATGGGGGTCCGATCTCCGCATCCCCGACCGGGAGGATCGGGTTACGTCATCCAAACTTGCGCCCTTGACCAATTAGGGGGATTTTACTTATCTCGATGTTCTAGAACTTTCCAGACGTTTTCGCCGGGGTCAGTTTTGAGAGTCTCTTTCTTTTTGTTCCTGCTCCTGGTAGAGTGATGACGTGCCGTCGCTGGTCCCGTGAATTTTCTTCTCATTTCTTTCTACCCGCTGTGAAACTAGCTGCGCTAACGTAAGTGATCTTTTATTTAAAGAATGACTGAAAATTATGTTTGATTTTGATTTATTTGTGATAATTTGCGTTTGTAAGGAAGTGTGAATGTTGCAAAGCATAACAATGTGAGTAATGGGTATGAATGCAGTTGCCGAAAGAAAGGAGAGAATGAACATCGGATTAGATTCAGTGTGCGTGCGGGATCGCGGTTCTAACGAGAGATATTTAAATCATGATTCATAATGGTTTTTAGTATTTTCGGACTTAAATGTATAGGAGTATGAACTATGAATGAGATTTGAGAGCTTGGATGGAATGGATGTAGATCGCGGATGATTGGAATAGCGGTAAAGTTACAAAGGTTGCTTAAATGGAATGATTGTAGAGGTGAATGAAAGTAATTTGGGTGGTTTTCTGAATGTTGGTTGATTGGATGAAAACTTGGTTCTCTTTGAGAAACGCGTGTTTGGCGCACTTGGCGAGATTTTCTTGGCGCCAAAAATCGGGGCCTCGGTTAGTATATTCGGGTGAGTGGTAAAAGGTAGTTAGTGAATTTACAACTGAACTATTATATAATATTTTCATCATCTAAAGATTATTTTATTCATAAACTTCAAGTTTTTTCATTGTAAATTTAAAATGATGACAAGTAAATGTATTCTCAATTGAGTGAACTTAAAACAAGGGCCCATACGTAGAATATTTTTCGCTTTTTACATGTAATAATTTGCATAAATTTTTATTTTCCCATTTTGATTAATGATTTCAATTTAATATTGATTATAGATTGTATTTCCGTTTATTATTTTTGATAGACCAAACTCTTATCCATGTACTCATCTTATAGTTACCCATGAGTTTCCCTGCTGAAACATAAGCTAGTAAAGAAATGCTGTGAAGCCATCTTAACTTCGTATTTCATTTTGGTAAGACTTCGTAGGGCTTGTATTTTCCTAAATACATGACTTTTCAATTCTTGGAACAGCTTTAGAAAGGGTCCTCCAGTTGCCATGTATAACCACAGCAACAAAATTTTAAGTGTTGCCAGCATAGAGATCTAATAGTACTATTAGATCTCTTATAGATCTAATAGTACTATTAGATCTCTTATAGTTATCCACTAATTTTTATACTTTAGGATCTAATAATATTAATAATTTTGGAACAGCTTTAGAAAGAGTCCTCCAGTCTCCATGTTTACCCACAGCTCAAGTAATGACTGAAAACCATAGAGATTTAATTATTAAAAGATCCTTAAATAATAATCTACTAATTATCTTTACTGTAGGATCTAATAATATTAATACTTAGATCTCTATGGTTGTTAGTAATCATTTGAGCTGCGGGCAAACATGGCGGCTGGAGGCGGTGGGGTGGCTCAGAGGCCTTATATAAGGGGGGTTAGGGGGCCAAAACTTGTCTTACATTATGTTTTAATGCATATTGTACTTAAAATGTATTAAAAAGCTTTATTACACCTATTAAATAAGTATGTGAGGGGGCCAGAGAAAAAAATTTGGTCCCTCTATAAATAAATATCTATGTATCCCGCTGTATAGGATAATATAGTTATTGGGTTTGAAGTCATTATTTAATATCTTGATAAAGCAGGGGACATTAGACAAGAACTTTTCTAGTAAGATTTACAACTTTTTGAAACCTACTGAAAGTATGTCATAAAAGCCATCATATAGACATCAATATCTGAGTGGATCCTATGACTTTTTTGATGAATTTACAATTCCAAAAAGCTACAAGAATGTGCCAATTAAATGAGAACTTCTGGTGAGCAAATGGCTTATTTTAAAAGTACAAGATCAAGTTCTTGGTATTATTTAGAAGGAATCTTCCAGACTACCAATAGTTTCTGTTGTTTCCATTTTGCTTTAATCATTCATCTAAACAGGTTTAATGGTAGTAACAAGAAAGATTTTTAGCAGTGTAACAAAAAATTAAATTAGAGTAAAGCAAAAGAAACAATATACTAAACAACTCTTAGTGTGAACTGCTCCTATTAGCAGCTATTCTAGCTGATGGAATACCAATCAATAATGCAAGAAAACAACTCTGCAAGCTAGCTGTCTTCAAATCAAGTCTGATACAGTATTTGGAATGGCTTCAATCAAAAGTTGCTGTAATCATGTTATTCCTTCTAGAAAGTTTTTACAGAAACTCTGTAGTTGAAAGAAATAAGAAGATATAAATGTCAACTGATTTAAACTAGAAGGGACTGTTTCAAAAAGTTTATAATTTTGTTCACAACTATGTGGAATGCTTTTGATATTACCTTTTAACTCTTTCTTTTGTTTGAATTTTTATTTCTCTAAGCCATTGGACTAGAAGATTTCCCTATTGTGTTCAGAAATTAATTTTTAAAGTTTCATTAAATGATAAGTGTTAACATGAAGCACAACGATAGTTTGTACTGCCATGGATAATTACAATTTATTTCTGTCAATTAAGTTGGTGTTTTAAAATTTATTCTGTTGCTAATTCTGTGTTTTAGCAACTGTTATTAACAGGTTATTATCATGTTGGTGTCATTTCATAAACAGTTGGATGGATGGTATTTAAAAGCCACTTTTCCACTTAACTCTTTTAGTTCTTGTTTGTTTTTACCTTGAGAAGTTTACCTCAAGACCAGTTTGGAGTCTAGCCTTCAACTTGGTATGTTTCAAAAGTTTGTTTCAGAATTAACGAGGCTGTGTTTGCTTGTTATATACTGCAGATTAAATCGCTAACTTAAAGTGGCTGAATGTGGTCACCACAACCTATTTGTATCTTGCTTCAACTCATTTGAGTGGGAATTTAGCATGTAAATGTGTTAATTCTCAAATTCTTGTCAAGAAAACATTATTTTAAGTATCACACATACTGCATTGACTGTACGACAAGTTCTGAACCATGATCCTTACATCCCTGAGGGTTCTGGTCGAAGATATTTTGCTGTTATGTGTTCTACTGTTGAAATTTGGTTTTTACTTGAACATCATCTGGTAATGGTCTCTGATAGCATCTGACAAATTCCTGTTTGAGCCAGTTTCCTTTGCTACTTCGAAGAAAAAAATGAAATTTCTGAAATAGAAACTAAGTACCCAATGGTAAATTTCTGCAATTTCCATGACTGGTAATAAGATTAATGAAGAATTCTTAATCCATGAAGAGAATAAAATCCATGAAAAATCCTGGGGAATAGTTTTAATTTGGATCAACTACAAATCCTGAAGACTTTTTTGGAAAGTTATATTTAAGCAGAATAAATTCAATTTTTTTTTCAGAATTGGAACTACAACTAAAACATCTGCTTACTACTGAGGTTAAAAATTATGAACCAAATGTGAAGAGAAAAAATTAATAAGAGCTGATTTAATATTTTTAATATTATATAAGGGGCCATTTACAAATAATGTTGTATGTAAGGATACTTGCATGTTTGACAAGGAAAAGAAGGGATTCAATTAGGGTATTTTGTATTTTAGAAACAGTTCATTCACACTGCTATTAGTATAGTGCTGTCTGAAATCTAGGTTTGATAATAGGAAAACGTTTTTAATTCCCAAGAAAAAAGATAACAATTGAACTCAATTTTAAAATTAAAAAGTGCAACATCCCAAGGCAAATAATTGTTAAAATGCTAATTTAATTATGTATAATTTGTGAATGGTCCCTAAAGGGATAACTTCTTCAGTTCTTGAGGGCTTTTACATGAGCTGCCACTAAAGTAATAACTGTTTTAAATCCGTGATTTAGTAATGCAGTCAAACCTGGATAAGTAGAATTTCTCGATAAGTGGAACCAAAACTTAGGTCCCGGGCAATTCCACTTATCCACGTTTGACTATGTTTCAAGCATAAAATCAAAATTTATTAACATCTTTTATCTTGTTCATGATTATTCTGGTAATAGTATGTATCCCTAAACTCTCTTGGGAAAATTACTTCAAGTTTGTAAACTTCTTAGATAAAAAAATATTTTCTGGAACAGTGTGTTATGCTGATCTAAAGCTTTGTGCATTTTGCTTCTTTCAAACATAGCCAGTAATCAGTTATTCTCTTTAGTATGAATTAAACTCCAGTTAAACCAACCTTGTTTTAAAGACCATCAAGGTTGTCATATTTCTTGTTGTAAGATCTTATCATGGTGTAATATTATTTGTCCTTTCAGTTTATTAGTTCTTACCATGGGTGGAAGTTCTGTTTTGGGATGAATATTATTGACGACAGAAACGTGTGAAAGTTTTTTCCAAGAGATAGAAGTACAAGTCCAAGCTATGTTCTTCAAGATATACAGGGTGTTTCGAAATTGCGTTGCACGGCTTTTCAAAACCAACGCCTCCTAGGGTCATGGAAGTAAGGTCTACCCCTAGGTAAGTGAGCCTGGAGAACGCACTGAAATGACTTACAGCACCCCTAGCGGCGAAATTAAAAAGTTAAAAAATTTATTTAAAAACTAAAAGAGATAGAGCAAAAACCTCAGTGAGAGTATTGTTGCTAACGTCATGAAGAACTCACTGAAAAAAATTCATGAAAATATCTTGAATATTCGCCGAGATATTAGCATGCGAAAATAGCACTTTTTCAGGGGTCAAAAAAGAAAAAGTTCGGATATTTGCAAATTTTTTTGAATAAAAATTTTGTGTTCTTTAAACTAAAAAAACTCAAAAATACAAAATAACACTGAAAAATGTGCAAATATGTGAACTTTTTCTTTTTTGACCCCTGAAAAAGTGCTATTTTCATATGCTAATATCTCCACAATTATTCAAGATATTTTGATCAAATTTTTTTCAGTGAGTTCTTCATGATGATGGCAACAATACCCTCGCTGAGGTTTTTGCTCTATCTCCTTTAGTTTTTAAATTAATTTTTTTAACTTTTTAATTTCGCCGCTAGGGGAGCTGTAAGTCCTGTCAATGGATTCTCCAGGCTCACTTACCTTGGAGTCATGGGTGGATTTAAGGGGGTGCAACGCACTTCCAACTTTTTGAGAAAATTCCATTTTTATAGGGGAAAATCATGTTTTCAAAGTAATCAGGGGCAGCTTGCACCCCCAAGTTTTCCAGTATGCACCCCCAGGGTTCACCATCTAAATCCGCCCATGCTTGGGGTAGACCTTACTTCCGTGACCCTAGGAGGCGTTGGTTCCCAATAAAAGCCGTGCAACGCAATTTTGAAACACCCTGTATAATGAAGCAAAAAAAAGTTGACAGGTTTTTTTTAAAGGGAAATATAAATATTTTTTGCAAATAAATCAAATGGAAAGGTTTAATCTTCTTCCTTCGGATAAATTTTCTAGTTTCCATCCGTGGATGTAAATTAATACTGAAAAATTCTTAGACTTATTCCTTAATAGGAATGACTCCTCATCAACACAACTTTGTTGCAAATGCATCTTTAATGCAGAAGAAATGACTGCATGGGCAGTGTGACAGTTTCTATCCTATACAACTGAATTTTCACTAACTGTTATTAAAGACAGCATGATTGTTTCATCAACAACTATCATGTGCCCCAATAGAAACTACTAAAGGTAGCAGAAATTTTTTTAATGGTTAATTTTAAAATTAAACAAAAAAACCCGTCCTTGCTGTTTCCCATGGGGCATACTTGTAAAATCTTGGCAGTGTAACTTTGTAGTACTATTTGAGAACAGATTGTAGAACTTAAACCTGTTACAGACTCGAAAATATGGAAGTAATACTGTTAAATGCCCCAGTAATGAGCATAAATAACACTTAATAAAAATATTCATAAAAGAAAATTTGAGGTTTGTGAAAATTATAGCATTGTAACTTTTAAAAACTGTTGTTTGAACTTTTGAAAAGTTTTTTTAGTTGAAATGTCAAAACATTTGGGATTAAAAATATTTTTTTACCGGATATTAAGTAGTGGTTCCCATCCTTGATTTTACATATTGAGATATTGATAAGTAAATTTAAATTAATATAGGTAAACTACATCCCTGGGTAAAAGAAATTAGCTATACCCAAAAATTATTTTTATCTCATATCACAGAATTATTGGATATGTTTTTTTGTTTTGCTAATAAACTTTAAGAACCCCTAGGATAATGTATTATAGTGGTATTTTATCTATTTTCACATCAATATAGTAAATGTCAAATAATAATTTTATTTCTTATTAGGTTTGTGTACAATTTTAGTAGAAGATAATGTCTATTATCATTCGCCTCCAAAACCTTCCTTTGTCTGCGAAGTCGGGAGACATTCGCCGTTTCTTTGGAGGCCTCCGTATTCCAAATGGCGGAGTGCACATTGTTGGTGGTGAAAAGGGAGAAGCTTTCATTGAGTTTTTGTCCAGTGAAGAAGCTAAGAAGGCCATGAATGAAGATGGTGGTACAATAAAGAATTGTAAAATACGGTTGTTTCCAAGTACTGTATCTGAAATGCGTGTTGAGATCGCCCAGATTACTGGAGACCTGTCATTTGGAGATTCATATGAAAGGTCCCCAAGGGAAAAGAGCAGAAGTCCACACGTCTATAGTGAGCACAGTTCAGAAGGGAGGAAAAGGTTCACAAAGGAATACAGACCTGATTCAACTTCAAGAACTGGAGTTATTCCCAAACATTCTAGAAGTTTTTCTTCATCTACTAGAAGATCAGATCAATCAAGATCAGACCGATCACGACGATCAAGATCTCCTAGAAAGTCAAGATCCCCTAGAAAGTCAAGATCTCCTAGAAAGTCAAGATCCCCTAGAAAGTCAAGATCCCCTAGAAAGTCAAGATCTCCTAGAAAGTCAAGATCTCCTAGAAAGTCCAGATCACCAAGAAGATCCCGGTCACCCAGAGGATACAAATCTAGAAGGTCCAGGTCTCCAAGAAACCGTTCTAGATCTCCCAGGAGGTCATCCCGAAGGACATCCAGGTCTCCAAGGAGAAATTCTCAATCACCCCTTTCTGAAATATCCTCTGCTGGTTCACCAAGGTTGTTATCTCCTTACAAGAGTGGCTATTTGGAGGCTTCTAACTTGTCTGCTGATGCTAATCAAAGGAACGCAATTTCCCTTGAGCAAGCTCAACTGGAAAGGAAAATAACTGAGGCCTTGGAAAGGGGTTATGCTTTGGATACTCCTGTAGCTCCTCAAGATCCCTACCCCCCTGGTGTGACTAACCAACAGTTTTATAATCCTGTCGTTAGTGCTCCTCTTGTTCAAAACTATGAACAGTTTCCTAATCACAATTTGAACCTGCCATTCACAGGACCTGATTATCAGGTTACTCAACCCCAGTATCCTGAAATCAATGTTTTAAACAATTCAATTCCACAGTATCCTCATCATGGGAATAATTTTCAACCTGCTTTTATACCGCAGAATAATTTTCCTCCTCAAGCCCCAAACCATATAGGTTTGCCTGAAATGATGCCGCCTCTGACCATGCCTCCGCCACCTATTCCTCACAGTCAAGCTCCACCTGTGGTTAATGCTCCTCATCTTAATACTCAAATGCATGTTCCTGTAGCTGCTATGCCACCTCCTGTTCAGATAGGTGCTGCAATTGCAGATGGCCAGGGCGTCCCTCGAGGCTTCTATATCACCCTATCGGGTCTGGATCCCCAATGGAACTCTGGAGATGTGCAGAACATGTTAAGAGGCCTTTTTGTTCCTTTGAATCACATTCAGTTCGAACAGAATGATCAAGGGCTTAAAACTGGCACCACCTATGTGAAGTTGTCTAACGAGGATGATTTCTCTGCTGCACTCTCAAACCGTACGTACATATTCATGAGCAAGATTGTGACCATCACTGAAACCCCGGATCATATTTATCAGAGGTACTTCCTTCCAGATTGGTCGGTGCAGGATCCTAAAAGTGTGAATCTGTACTACAAGTTGAAAGGTTTGCCATATTACGCTACAGTTGAGAGCATGATTAACTTTTTCAAAGGTTTACAGCTTGCAGATTTGTATATCGAGCGGAATGAGTCTGGAAACGCATCGGGCATCTGTTGGGTGTCGTTCAAAACTACTCAAGACTACCATGATGCATTCAAGCTGAATGGAGCTCCGCTGGGTCACCGTGTTGTTCACCTCAAGCATACAACCAAAGAAGAAATGATTAAAAAGAAACGGAGAAATGGTGACCTTTTGTCATTATCAAGAGATAAAATATCAAGATCATCCACCAACATTCCCCTTGAAACTCAAATAACAAAACCTGCTTCTAGATCTTTGTGTGCCATGCTTACTGGTTTGCCATCAGATGTCACTCCTCGAAAAGTTTCCAAGTTTTTCAAGGCATCTGGACTTGAACCTGATGCTATCCATGTGACTCTCAATAATACAAATCGACCTTGTGGGCAAGCATTTGCCGAGTTTTCATCCATCAGAGACTTCGATTCAGCTTTGCTGTGCCACGGAAAAAAGTTAGATAACAACATAATTTGTGTGAAGCAAGTTTTATATGAGGAAATGTCCAAGGTACTCAGTGCTAAACGAGCTATGCATACTTATGGTCAGAATGGAAAGGATTCTGCTCCGACCAACCTGCCAGAGAAAGTCCCTTATTGTTGGGAGCCTCCTGATGGAAACCAAGATCCATATTCACAGCATTTGGATGAAGGCAACAAATACAAGCCTGATCGAGCTAAAGGTTTTCATTATGGGAATCGATCAAACCAACAGCAAGAAGATGATTCTAAGTTGGGACAGGGTATTCCTGTTCTGCATGACAGAGACACTAACTTTGACAGAGACAAAAAAGCTTTTCAGAAGAATAATCCGTGTAACTTGACTATGGTTACCATAAACAATAAAAGGAGACCTAGAGTGACCTCTAGGTCAAGAGAATTTAAAATAAGAAAAGATCAAATTAAATCTGATAGTGAAAAGAATAAAGATGTAGAGCCAAAGAAGGAATCAGTTTCAAAGAAGGATGCAATTCCTCCTAGTATCATGAAAAAACCAGATAAAGTGAGTGTTAAAGTTGAACCTAAAGAGACTAATAGTAAAAGGGAACCTTCAGAGAAAAATGATAGGCCTCCGAACAACGTCAAAGTTCAAGATGCTAACAGAAAAGAATCAAAGCCAGTTTCTATCAAGAGTGAGAAAAAGCCTGATGAGACTGAGAACACCCAACGTGGATCAAAAGAAAAAGTTCTTCCCAGTGCATCGGCAGAAAAGAGTGAAAAGAATAAAAAGCCGTTTGTCCGCCAGCCTGATCGCTACGACAAAAGGAATGATGGGAATAGGAGAGTGGAAAACCATGGTCGTGATTACAACACACAACCCCAGCGCTCCTATTCTTCCCCCTCCAGGCGCGATGGCTATGCCTCGCCCAATCCTTACCCCTCAGGTGCAGGGGATTATGTGTCTCCTAGTCCTGCCGTTGTTCAAATATGCAACGTTCACCCTGCTATGGGCAGCCAGGAGATTAAGAGGTTCCTGCAAGGCTACCGCATAGATGGTGACCAGATAGTGCGCGGGTATACTGACAACCAGGAACCTACTGGAGATGTTCGTGTTACTTTCAAGACAGTCCATGAGGCGAAGTTGGCGATACGGAACCTGAACAACCAGCTTCTTGAAGGAATACCTGTGACTTTGTTTTTAGTCTAGAAGAATGGAAGTGTACTCACAAGATGTAACTGTTTAAAAGTTGACTTATTCCACTGTGTAATAAGAAAACATCTAGAGTGGTTATTGATTTCTTCACCAGACACAAGATTTGAACATTTGTAGGAAATATTAATCAGGGCTGTATTTCAAGTGTTACATTGTCATTTTTATAAACATAAAAAGACTCAATTTTTTTTCTTTACTTTGGATTCATTTTCCATCTACTGCTTTGCAATACTTAACCTTATAAACATAGCCCTGATTGATTTTCTTTCATTTTATATTATAGACTTCAATTTTGCAGACAAAACTATTTCATCATTATTTAAGCTGCTATTCTTCTCAAGAGATTTTTCAGAGAACATATCTTTGCTTTCTCCACTTTGAAGAGCAGCTACAATGAGCTAACTCCAAAATAAAATGGCTTTATTACCTTGTCCACCTTCATGGTGGTGCCTGCTAATTGCCACCTAAGGTGCTGCTTTTTATAGCTAGTTTTGTAGTATTATAAGACTGTTAAATCACCTCTGCAGCAGTTAACAGTGGTTACCAGGTAGATTCCTAGTAAAGCATTTCTATTTGGAATTAGCTTGTTGTTGCTGCAAAATCTTCAATTGTTAATTACTCTTCACTGAAGTTTTCCATGTTTTTTTTTTGTTTTTGTTTTAAGGTATTGTTATAAAAGATGAGAAGATTTATTCAAGAATAAAGCCTCATTAAAGTTAACTGCTATTTCATGTTGGAGCCCAGTTGATCGCAATATATTTGACTTTCTAGTTTTTAGAAAATACATGGATGTGTATTTGGTTTTATGCTTTCTGGAGGTGCTAGTCTCATGAAAGAAATAGCTTGTAGCTGGATAGCAGCCATTTTAACAAGTTGATCTTGCTGCATAGTTCTTTTTGAAATTATTTCAAGAACACAGACTTCCAGGGGTAGTTTTGATTTTATGTTATCAATTGCTGAAGTAAAATACTTGACACATTAACCTTTTTATTAAAATAGCTGTTGATGTAACCAGACTTGTGTAAAGCAAAATATGTTGTCCGCACAAAACTGTCTGTAAAGTAAACACCAGTTGACTTTGAACGAAATGTCAGTCACAAAGTTCACCAAAATATTGTGATAACCTCCATTTATTTAATCCAAAATTTAATTAAAGAATTTTTTTGTGAAAATCCAAATGTTTTCTGCACTTTGTGTGCTCATCTGAACTATCTAGTCTGGATATTTCCAAACAGACTTCTATGCTCACTCACAACTCAGTTTTATTTGTAAAAAATAGATCTTTTTAGGGTGGGATATTCTTCAAGCCTTAAAAAGTAATAGTTGTCATATACCACTGTTTGACCATCTTTGATGTAAACTAAAAAATAATAAGAAATTGTTATAGCTCAGCTTAGTGTTTATATGCATTTTTTGTCTTTTACAATTAGAAGTATGTTACAGAACTGTTGTCTATTTTTCAAAAAAAAATGGTCAGAATTTTTTACTTAATGTAACTTTCTATAGATTGAATTGGCTTTATAATTTGCATCCCATCGGGCATTTTCTCAATGTAATTGGAAAAGGCTCTGAATCTGAATGTTGGTAAGTATCAAATCCTTCTTCCTATGAAATAAAAAACAATTCTCTGTTTAAAGAACATCTCGAGTTTTTTCCTGTCAACATGAAATCCATTTAAAAGAACCCCAATGAAATGGTTCTGTAGAAAACTAATAAATTCGATGTACCTTCTTTTCTGCAAAAATATTTGCTCGTTGTTTTATGAACATGCTTTTTTATATAATGGCTTTGAGTGAAGAGTTTGTAATTGCCTGGGAAGCTCTGGCAGATAGATCTTTTGTCTTTTTAAACCCAAAATTGGTTTTTGTAAGTTAAGATGTAGTCCCAATGGTACCAACTTAAATCTACTAACAAGCCTTTTTATTTCATATAAGTATCTTGAATACTTAGTTACTAACATTATTTAGAATTCTATACCTTTTAAGTGCGTATAGGTTTTTTATGTTTAAAACTAGATCAAATGGCGATTAGATTTATAGAAAGCACTGTGTCTTATGTAAGTAAGAAATTTAGGTTTTAAGTGTATATGATATGTTACAGTTAATGTCCGAAATTCGGCAATGTTCAGAAAAACTAAGGTAAAGTACAAAATATTTCATACTTTACCTAGGTATTCCGAACATTACCAGATTATGAACATTAACTGTAACATATATATCAAAGACAAGCTTTCCTTCATCTGAACAAGAACCAACAATGCAATAGAATTCTTGTCAAACCAAGGTAACTTGCTTATAATTAAGTCAATTTTAGACCAACATTCAACTTGTTTTTCTTTAGAAATTCTTGTATGCTAAGTTTTATAATGGGTTCAGCATTCTGTATAGACCAATATTCATGCATGTTAATGTTAAAATATAACATATTAAAACCTTGATGAGTGTTTTTGTTTTAGGTCTTTTATATGTAAGTATAAAAAATAGTATATTATTGAAAAATTTTTACTGAAAGTATATCATAGGGAATACATATTGTGTCGTTTTTAATTGGTTTACATTTACCCTTTTGTAATTACTTTAAATGCATTGTGTGAAAAATTAATTTATTTCGTTGATGCAATCGATTTAGAAGGATTTAAGATGATTGATTTCTTCACCTGTTTGGTTCAACATATTCCCAAAATGCAGTTGCGAATCTTAATATTTTGATCAATCACATTGTGGGTGTATCATGTGTATTAATGTGAGAGACAAAAACAAATAGCTGTACTTTTCTCTCTCTAAACTAAAAGCATTTTAAGTTCTTCCTAAATAACATTTTTAGGGAAATGAAATCATGTTACTTAATACTTACATTCTTTCCAAACTTGTAAATAAGTTTCAAGACATCTTTGTATTCTAAATTGATGCTTACAACCAGGGTATGTGGTGTTATGATGTATGTTTTTGTAAGTAAAGTTACAGAGCTGTTACATGCATTAAATCACTTTCAGTAATGTATTGAGATTTTTTTGTATCATAGTGAAAATAAAAAAAATTGGGATTTATATCTTCTTAGTTTTCAATTTTACTTATCTTTATTGGATATTTTAGTTCCTAAGGGGTTGTCCATGGGCCCGACCCAAAATTTTTGGACCCTATTTTAGGCCTCAAATATTTCAGTGGCTACTCAAAATAGGGCGTCTACATCCCAGACCTGCCAACTCTCAGGTTTTTGGCCGGAGTCTCCGTTTTTTCGTTAAAACTGCGGCCTCCGGCTTTTCTTGCGTTTCCTCCGGGTTTTTTCCTTTTGAACCAAGTTGATCTTGAAAGAAACATTTTTTCCGTTCTATGTAAGTAATATTAATTTCAATCAGATCTTCTGTAGATTAACTCAATTCAGATCTTCTGTAAGCAGACAAAACCTAGAAAGTTTGGTAACACTGAGAGCAAACCAAAAAGAACCTTGTTTCCAAAAAAGTATTAAGTGAAAAATTCTTAAGAAATGCCAAGTCTGCAACCTCTGTATCTTTTTTAAATAATCTTATTCAACTTGGTTTCAATAAATACACATATTTTTTGCTAAACGTGTTTGTATTAAATGTAAATTATTTTGTAAGATGCATTTTTTGTATATTGATATTTGTATGCATTTCATATATCAAAATATAATCCCTTAAGTGCAATTTTCTATGCCGTTATGTCGATAAAAATATCTCAGGTTTTTTTAAGTTAACAAGTTGGCAGGTCTGTTAAAAGTGCCTAAAAACACTTTTTATGTTAAAATCTAAAATTTTACTCTGGAACCCTCGGTTCCCCCATAAGACATATTAATTGAAGGGTTGGCATAGAAAAATTGTGATACAAAAACAGGCTCTTGTAAATGTGTATCTTAACTTCCATTCAAAATAAAAACTAAAATTTAAGGGAAAGGAAATCCTTCGGGTCCAGCATTTAGACTATTGCATCTAAATCAGATTCAGAGCATGAGCGAGTCCGAGGGCCAAGAAACCCTCACAAATAGCTTAAAAACCACCTTTTCAATGCTAAAATTAAAAAAAAACTCCCTAGACAACTTTTTTTATAATGAATTCGTTAAAATGCCAAACTCCTACCAAATAATACATGAAAATTAATGCTCGAAATTCAGATTAAGTGTACCAAAACAAGTTGAAAACCTGCTTGAAGTTCAAAAAAAAATTCTGGGAAAGGTCCCCCAATCTCCCCTTTAGGTTATTCGAACACAATTATTTTCAACCTTTTTATTATGTTCTTGGGAAGATTCAATTCGATTTTCAAAATTCTTAACCCCCCAAAACCAAACCCTGGATCCGCTTGCCTCAGAAAGTTTAATGCCAGTTTTCCAGCTGTTATTTCCTATAGAATTATCTGGCTTACAAGGAGCGGTGCTTCTCGGTTATTAACTCAAAGTGAACTAAAAAACTCCTAACCAATAAATTAAAGTTAGTTTGCAATTTGAAAAAAGTTGTTCAGCTTAAGAGTTTCTGAATTACTCTAGTTGAGTTAGATTATTCGTATATCTCTTTGACATTCAGTCAAGAAAATCGAATCTGAAGATACAGATTTGAAATTTGTTTATAAATATAATAAAATATATTTTTCAAACATTTTTTATTGTTGCATAGAAAATACAGTGTGAGGGGAACAGCATTATCACATTTCAGAAAACTAATTTTCTATATTGACTAAAGCACTGTTAAAACAATTGAATATTTAATTTACAAAAGCATTAAAACAAAAATATACAAAAGGAATGATTATTTAGTTAGGCTTTTACTAACTAATTTTATAAAATGAATAAGAAAACATGTGAAATATTAAATGTCTGAAATGATGTTTAGTTGAGTTCATGCTAACATACATTAAAAATGGTCCTTTGTAAATCAATTTCACAGTCACAAATTGAGTAAACATGATTGACGCAGGAACTTAAATTATTGGTCCCCTTGAACTATAAACAAACAAGTATTTAAATACAAAATGAAGCAAAAAATTTTAAAAGAACTCAATACTTTTTCATGAAAATAAGAAGGTTCTAAGTCATTTGTCCACTTATTGGATTTTTTTAATGAAAACGTCAAAAATTTTATATAAATAGCTCCCCTTAAGAATATTTGTGGATTTTCTGTTCAGATGAAAAGATTTTTCCAAGGAGCTGTATTTTGAGTCTTAAATTGTCTCTAAATATAATACATAACATTTTAGAAAATAATTAGTTTTGACAATGCACTGGTTCTGTTGGATGAGATACAATATCATTCAGAATTATGTACAGTATTACATGCCGTGTGTAGTTTTTTAACCCAATATAGCACAGCTATGATACCAAGAAAATTTTGTTTCCGTTCTGAAATAAACAATGTTAAAATTTAGTATGCTAGCTTCTAAACATTTTTATCATAATGTTTGATTAAAATTTTCTGAACATTATTCTCATTGTTTTGCCACCCATCTTTACCCAAGTTTCAAAACCCTAAAAAATTGTTTGGTTGGAAAACCTTAAGCTTTATTAGATAAATCATTTTACTTTATGTATACATTAGTCAGTTGAATATTAAGCCCTAAAACCGAACTGAAATTACAAAAAACAATAAGGGCTAAAATTTTAAAGAACCTATCAACTGAGCCAGTGCATTGTCATATTTGTCCATGACTTTTAAGTTTTTAAAATGTAAACAAATAATATACATTTAATTTGTACAAGACATTTATATAATATCACTTAACTCAATAATAAAAATATGAACAATCAAATGAATCAACAGTAGAATCTAACTGTAGATAAGATACACTAATAATTAACTCTCCTTACTACATAATATGAACATTACTAAGTTTGCCAATGGACGGAATGTAAGAGTATAGTAATATACAATCTCTATATATAAAAACTGTATAATTTTCCAGAAATATGCAATTCCTATTGATTGGCCTATTACGCATAATACAAGATGTTATATGGACGGTTTTATTTCTGTTCTAGAGGCACTTGCAAGCAGCAATCAATTTCTATTTTATTAGAGAAACACAAGATTTTTAAAAAATTGTTCCCATAAGATTTAATACAATAATGTGAAATAAGGAATGTTTTTCTAACAGTTTTATTTTAAAAAGTAAACTATCCAATTAAAAAAGTTTCATAAAATAATGTATATAAGAAATGACAAAACTAACATTTATATCAACAAGTGCTAGAAATTGTGAATCTATATACAATAATCATAATGATTTTTAACAATGTCAACAGTTAAGTGACTCTTATTGCATTCAAACAGATACATGGACTTGTCTAAACTTTTATGAGCTAGTGCTGTACATATTCCTCATTTTAGTGAGTAGAATAAGCTTCTAGACTTTCTGTGATAAACATGAGATAGTAATGGTGAATGAATAAAGCACTTGAGTTGCATACATTAAAGTGGATGAAACCTTAACAAAACTTGTCCACAGATATGACTAAGTTGATTAGTAGAGTATAAGCACAATTCATAGCTCTAACAATATTTACAAATCTAAAACAAGTTCTGGCCCATTTGAATTCTTGCTCGAAATCCGTCGTAGAGTTATTGTTTCATTCACCCATATTGCTTTTATAAATATAAATTTCTATTTTTTAATATTAAGGCATTTAAAAGGGCAACCAACAGACTTAAGTTAACATTTCAAAAACTAATTATGAAAATTTAAAGTATTTGTTACTTAAGTTTCAAAAATATTGAGCAACCCAGATTCTGAGGCTCAATGTAAGGCAAAGTAGATGGTGGCAAGGGCATATTTTTATATTAAGGCATTTAAGAGTGCAACCAACAGACTTAAGTTAACTCTGCAAAAATTAATTATGATATAGCTTTTAAGTAAATTCTTGAGTTTCAGTATGACTGAAATATGTTTTTGAATAGTATAATTCGAAGCTTTTAATTCAAATAGTAACTCAAAATTTAAGTTTAATGCACATCCCAATTTTAAGGCATATTTGAGAGTCTCAAAAATTTGTTAATTAAAATATTGGTGTTGTGCATGATTAGGAATTCAACTATTTTTATTCAAACTTTAGATAAAATGAATTGTACATTGATTTATTTGATTAATTCTAATTTGATTGATTAAATGAATTAATTCATTTAAAAATGTTAATAAAAATTAAAATAAATAAAAAGATTAACATGTTCATTTAACTCATCAAATATTACAAATTACATTGTTTATAGACCTTAAAATATGCAATAGATTAGTTAAACTAAGTGCAAGAATTATAAAAAGGGCTAATGCATTTATTTATACAATGGTTAATGGGGGTATTCTTAATAAGAGCTTGAGGCACTACTGCTGATCCAATGGACCCTGATATTTTTATGGCCGTAGTAGGATTAACGGCATGATTTGCCGAGACTAGACCATTGAATTAAGTCATAGTAGGTAATATAAAAGGATAATTTAACATCCACCTACAATTTGAACTTAACATATTTGAACAAAAAAGTAAAAATTTAGCGCTATCTGGCAATTTCAGTTTGCATACCAATCAAATAAATAAGGCACATCAATCACAATTGATTCATCTAAAAAATATCTCCTGAACATAGAAATAATTGCATTAAAATTTTATAAAAATTTGAAACATATGACAACAGTCTTCCTTTTTTGTCAGTTAAGATATCATTAAATTCAAACATTAGCCTTTAAGAAACAGTGAATTTAGTTAGGATCCTTTGTTTTAAAGCCACAAATATACAGGAAATGCTAAAATACATTGAAACTTGAACAAGTGATAAGGAATGTGTGAGTACTTACAAAACCCATGATAATTTTTTTAGGTGCAATGCATGATTATCACCACTATAAGATATACAGGGTGTCCCATAAATAATGGGTCACACTTCTAGGGGGGATAGTAGACACCTAGACGAGTCAGAATCACATAGGATTTAGGGGTCCCAGACCAAATCCCAGGGAGTTAAAAATGGAGCGACACCCCAAAAAAATTATTGAAAAATTCAATTTGAAGAAGAACTACTATTGGTAAAAATTTAATCATGGTCTCAAAAATTAGGGTTTAATATGATCTTTAAAATTATCTCAAAAGTCTTCACTTTAAAATTTGTTTTAATATGAAAAAAGTTAAAAAACCACAAAAAAATGTGAAAATTCTGCCAAAACCTCATTTTGTATTTCGAAATCCTTTCTTTTGATTTGATAATCTGAAAGATCATAGTTGTTAACCCTTAAGTCCAAAGTGTCACGTAAAAACCATCAATATTAAACGCTTGAGATCCTGTTAAAGTTCGTTTTTTGCGTGCGCAAAGTGGTTTCCTATAGCCGTTTCCAAAACGGCACTTTACGGGCGCAAAAAACGGACATAAACCATGCTTTAACAGGCTCTCGGGCATTTAATATTGGTGGTTTTTACGTGACACTTTGGACTTAAGGGTTTTTGACTATGATCTTTCAGATTATTAAATCAAAGTAAAGGATTTCGAAATACAAAATAAAGTTTTGGCAGAGTTTTCAAAATTTTTTGTGGTTTTTAAACTTTTTTTGTAATAAAAAATTTTTTTAACTGAAAACTTTTAAGATCATATTAAAACATAATTTTTGAGACCATATTTAAATTTTTACCAATAGCAGTTCTTCTACAAATTGAATTTTTCAATAATTTTTTTGGGGTATCGCTCCATTTTTAACTCCCTGGGATTTGGTCTGGGACCCCCGAATCCTATGTGATTCTGACTCGTCTAGGTGTCTACTATCCCCCTAGAAGTGTGACCCACTATTTATGGGACACCCTGTATAAAACCATCTAATGCTAGGTGCTTCCCATCTAACCCTAATCATTGAAATTGTGAAACTATACTACACAAGGTACATGTATCATGCACGCTTTGCGCTTCACATTTCTTTCACACCCAAGATGCGGGCAGCTGAGTCTGCAGACACCATTATTTCATCCAGCATTTTGGAGTCATGAATCCCCAAGAGATTTTGAATCAAGTCTGAATCTTCCTCTGTCGAAGCATTGTTGGAACCAACAGTTTTGGGAGACCTGACAGGAGTAGAGGTCTGACCAGGAGTAGGGGTGAACAGGTACAACAAAGAGTTCTTGACTTTTCCTTTGGTTAGACGGGGTTTCTTAAGAGGCTGCTGAACCTTCTCTGGTCTTGATGACCCTCCTTCATTGGTAGGGATGCTGCCTTCCTTTGGGTTGGAGGCATCACTAGGCTTATCTTTCAGATGTTTCTTGAAGTGCTGTTGGAGTTTTTCCACTGAGGCCATTTTCTGGAAACAGACCATACAAGCAACAGGAGAACCACTTTTATCGGCACTTTCTGGTACATCATCATTGTCATCTTCTGGAGCTCTGGCACTAATGCTATCAATAGGAGTGAGCTGCAAGTACACCAAGGAATGGGATGTCTTGAAGTGGTTATAGCAGTCTTCATTGGTGGAGAACGTCTTCCGACATAAATAGCACATGTAAACAACGCTACTGTGCTTGGGCATGTGGTTCTTTAGGCTGGCGATATTTTCAAAGCTGCTATCGCAAAAGCTGCAGGCATAATCAAGCTTTCTTTCAGGCTGACTATAGCTGTGCTCCTGGGTTGCGACAGAAGCAATTACTTCAGTCTTCGCTGGTGTAGGAGGTTTGGAATTGGCCTCCACAGCCCCTTCAGTCTTCTTAGGTTCTTCAGCTTTTCGGTCTATTTGAATGGGCTTGCAGTTCATGCCCAAGTAGCTTTTGGTCCAGTGCTTCAAGTAGAAGTGCTTTCGGAGATTTCCTTGGGTAGAGAAGGTGCTGGTCAAGCAGTGGTTGCATTTGTAAGGGCGATCAGGTACAGTGCGAGTTATCAGGTCCCCTTTGTGCCCATGCTTTCGGATTAAATGCCTCTCGCAGTTTGACTTAGTGGTGAAAAAGAGTGAGCATTTCGGACATTTGTACGGCTTCTGTCCAGTGTGTGTAAGGATATGTCTGCGAAGTGAGCTGGTCCAGGGGAACTTTTTATCGCAAAATGGACATGAAACCGAAGGGGCATCCCCCTTGGCCTCTCCTTCTTCTGATGAGTCAGCTTTTTCCTCCAGTTCTGTAATTTCCATTTTCTCAATGTCTGAAGACTTCCCTAAGTACTGCTTGAACTGTGGAGAGTTAGCAGTACATATCACAGATGATACACTTGCCAAGTCGGAGCATGGTTCATCATTGCCATTCTCAGCTGGTTTCAGTACATTGGCATTGTTGATGTCAACAATGGCAACCTTTTCAGTTTTGCCACTCAAGTCCAAGGATAAATTCAAGATAGCTTTGTGTCCAGATATCTGACTAACAGGAGCAATAAAGCTGTGGGCAGAACCGACTATTTTGAAAGTGCTTCCGATCTTTGGAAAGGTGTCAGTGTTAAAGCTCTTGTAAACTGGCACTTGCTGAACTTTGGTGCTCAAGACATGTCTGAGAGCATCTCTGGTCTTGTCAGACAGAGTATTGGAATTGGGTTTCTGTAAGTTGGGAGCAACCATGCTAGGAATGAAATTTCTACTTCTTGTTGGTCTGGCAAATTCAGGATGCTTCCTTTTGATGTGTCGTTCCATGTTTGACTTGAGTGTGAAACCAGCATTACAGTATGTACAGGTGAATGCTCTCTGCTTTTGCCCAGGAGTACTAGAATTTGACTCATTCTTGTTTATAATTTCCAATTTTTTTGAGCAGTTGTTCATGGGCAATGGAGATATTTGGATTTTGCTTTCAGGTACTTTAACAGGAGTTTTTGGTATGCTTAAGTCTATGAACCCAACAGGCTTATAAATACATGGAGGGGCTAAATTATGAATGCTTGTAGGTTTTGGGTCGGTTTTTTTTGTAACGATAGCAATAGATTTGCAAGTTAAATCCAAGGCTTGAAGAGCTAGATCTAAAGGCTCTTCCTGAAGTGGGTGTCCCTTTGAGAGGGAGACCAATCCTTCAGCAGCCATGACAGTTGCATTGGCAGAATTGGATTCGGGGGCAGACTTATCAGCCTGCAGGTCCAAGGGTTCATCAGATGCATTGCAGTGTAAATCCAAGGGTTGTGCCTGGTCGCTGGGAAGCTGATTGGTCGTAGAGCAGTTGGAATTGTCTGTACTGCTGTTGATTTCATGGGTGACATTCTGCTGCATTTGGCTGTTTGGAATAACAACTGACCTCAGCTTATCTTTGAGGTTAGGATGCTGCTTGAGAACATGGCGGATGCAGTTGTTTTTGGTGGAAAACCCAAACTTGCAGATCTTGCAACTGAAGGGTTTTCTGTTACAGCTATTATGCAATGACCTTAAATGGTGCCTTAGGACTCTGTTGAACTTAAAATCCACCCCGCAGTATTTGCACTTGGTTTCAGAATTGCCTACGTCTGATGATGTCGCATCAGCTATATTCTTGTGGGACATATTGGGATTATACTGCATGGAATTTCTGATTTCAATCTTTCCAAACTTCTTGTGGCGTTTCTTAACATGGCGTTCACAGTTAGCTTTTGTAGTAAAGGCGAATTTGCAGATGGTGCACTGAAAGGGCCTTTCCCCATTGTGGGTTCTAAGATGGCGTATGAGAGTGCTCTTATCAACACTAACATAAGAGCAAATGTGGCAAGAGTAGTTAGAACCTCTCTGGAGATGGAGTTTGCAGTGGCGTTTCAAATGATTAGAATTTTTAAAACTTTGAGAACATATCTTACAAGAATAAATTCCATTGAATTCTGATGAGGAATCATCATCAGGCACATCTTGGTCTGTAGCTATAAATTCATCTTTGGACGGAGTTTCAGGACTCGACTGAGCACTAGCTGACTCGGCAATGTTAGGTGACTTAGGGTGATGCGATACTGTGAAAGGCAAAGGAGAAGCTGGACAAACAGCAATAGGAGAAGTCTGTGCTGCAGAAATAAGAGGGGTTTTTGATGTAACTGATATGATAGACTGAATATCTGCAAAGTCATTATTATTGTTATTGTTTGGTATGCCGTTGGATTCCTCCAATTTCCTCTTCAATTTTGCATGAACAAAGTAGTCCATGTTTTCGAAATTATCTTCCTGGACCCGACTGACCTTCAAACTGTCATATAGAGACAATTGAGACTGTTTGGTTTGTAGATTGAGCAATGCCAAAAAGTCCTCTTTACCTGCGAGAGGACTCTGGGTCAACTTCAGATCTGGGGCCAACTCACTGTTGTGGAATGTATTATTATTCAAACAGTGCTCAGCAGATCTGTGCTTCAGCTGGTGCAACTGCAGGAATGAAGAGGCACCAAAGTCGCACTGGCAGCTGGGACAGTAGGTCCCCACCTCAGTCTCGTGAACTTGCAGATGGAGTTTCAAGGCTCGCCCGCAAGGGAAGGCTTTCTTGCACTCCTTGCATTCAAAAGCATGAAAGGCACTACTTGGACGTTTGACGTTCTGCTCGCAATAGGATTTGGACACCAACGAGAACTTGCTGGACGTAAAATCCATGAAAGTCAAGTCTTGAAATCCGCACTTAAGGCCATTTTGGCATTTCATTGATGACTTGGGAGGGGGCACTTCGCACTTGTGGTCCACATGAGCATTGTAGTTGACAGATATGACATCACATTTTTGGCATAGAATGGGATCATTTGGATGTGTCTCCATGTGGGTCTTCATGCTGTTTTTGCACATGAATCCTTTTCCACAGACAGGACAGTGCATCTTAGCCTCTACTTTGACCAGATTCTCAGGTTCTTGGTCACTACTAGCATCACTTCTTTGGCCATCCCATTTGGTTTTCCCATTCTCCAGAGCATCGATTTCCCCGTGCGTGCGCATGTGTCGGTGCATGTTGCCGTTGGTGGTGAAGGACATGTCGCACAGCCTGCACCTGAATGGCCTTTCCCCAGAGTGGACCAGCATGTGTCTGTCCAAGGAGCTGGCAGAGCTGAGCAACTTGTGGCAGATCAGGCACTGGTGAGTTTGGTTGTTGGTGATGCTGTGGCGCCGCATGTGGTTGGTTAGAGCCGACGAGGATTCTGTGGTGATGTCGCAGATGGTACACACATAAGGAGAACTTGAGTCACCCTGTCGAAAAGACAAAACAAAGAAAAATAAATAAATATATTTTTCATTTCTATTAAATCTACCAATAATCAATGAACCTTTGAGTAAAAAGGTTTTGAAAACAAGTAAAAGGATAAGCAGCATAATATGATTTCCAATTTAAATTGATCTCCTCTCAAACAAGCATTCTAGTAGATCAGTCTTTCTCAACAAAGGTAGGTAGTGATCCTCCAACCAGGGGCAATGTGATTAATCACCAATTTTGTGAATTTCCTAAAATCTTGCTGTATAAAAGTATCAGAGATTACAAAAAAATTGAGTTGAAACCCCCATTTTTAGAGAGTCCAATTTCAAAAGGATTTTTCATTTCTGGGGAGGATCCACTACACTTCAGATGTGAGATTAAATGTTATGTTGTAAGCTTAAGTTCAGATTCTACCTTTAAATTTTCTAAACACTTATACAGTCGAGTCCGCTTAATGTGATCACGGTTAATGTTATCAATCGGATAATGTTATCGAAATCAACAGGTCCCGATCATTCCTATTTAATTTAATGTAAAATACATCGTTTATTGTGATCAACTATGGATCAACAGGCCGCTTAATGTTATCGAAATTTGTCCATAGCCCCTAAAAAAACGCCCGCTTTCGCGTTTCGTTTTGAAGGTCAATTTCTTTTTTCTGAAACTGACTTCACAGTTGCACTGTTATGTTATTTTGCTTTGATTGTAAAAAAATAAATTATCTATGCTCTCCAACCTCAAACATTGAAAGAAAACGGTTAAAGGTGGGGAGGAGGGCGAATCCGTGCTTGTCATTGGATATCACCATCGCCGACTTGCAGATGTTTCTGATAAGAGATTTTTGATTATTTTTCTTGTTTAGTGGAATTTAGATGAATTTCAGTGATTATTTATGTTTTTGAGCCTTTTCTATGTAAAATTTTATGATATCTTGACTGGAAGTCGTAAGAAAACAAATTTATGAATGGAATCACATAGGTGTAGTGCTAACATAACTGAAAATACATAGTAAGCGATTTTTTTATTTTTATTAATTGGACTACTCTTATATTTTACCCTTTATAGGAAATCGCTTATTGTTATCAATCGGATAATGTTATCAGTTTAATCTCGGACAATTGCGATCACATTAAGCGGATTCGACTGTATTTAAACTTTAATCTAATGCATGCATAGAATTTATAAAAAAAATAGTTGGGGTTTAAAACTCCACCAAAACATGGGCGGATTTAGATGGTGAACCTTGGGGGCGCGTACTGGGAAACTTGGGGGTGCAAGCTGCCCCTGAGGACTTTGAAAACATGATTTCCCCAATAAAAATGGAATTTTCTCAAAAAGTTGGGGGTGCGTTGCACCCCCTTAAATCCGCCCATGCACCAAAACTGAACTTAGCCCTCTAGGGAAGGGCATAGAAATTATTAAAAGACTTTCATTCGTTATGAATAGGTTGAGAAACAGTCATAGGTAGACCCATATTATACTAAGTTCAGAAGATAAGTATTGCATTGTAAGTAGCATAACATTTTATAATGAGGATTTTAAGTATAAATTAATACTTAAGAAAAATTGCTCAAGGAAAACCAATTTTCTAATTAGTATCTACATTTCTTAAATTATTAAAAAATGTCAGGTTAGGTAAATAATCCGATACCTGTATATTAAATACTTAAGATAAATTACAGTAAAAAATTAAAACAGGGAATTCTAGGGTATTGTTACTTTTCCTGTTTTAAGATTTTCTTTCGCATTTATAAAAATTATCTTGATCCCAGCCTTACTTGGTAGAGACCTTTCACTTGTCCACTACTACTCTAGTCGACTTGTTTAGATCTCAAGAACATTATGGGTTTTATTCATCTTATAGCTGCAATTCTTCATGAAAATAACTTATCTTTTTGTCAATAGTATTTTAAAAAGCACTTACCATATTTTCTTCCTCTCTGGAACTGCTTTCAAGTATCTCTTCTTCGTTGTGATTCTCATCCACCTTCTTTTGATTCCTTAGCTCAGAATGGGGATTATCAGCATCCTGTCTCTCATCTTTTTCCTCCGACGGTGTTTCTATGACTTCATCTTCCACATCACTGATCACGATCTGCATAGCTCCTTCATCGTCTGAATCGCAAGAGGCGGCATCCTCGATATCCACACAACTCCCTCCATTGACTATGACTTCTTCAGCTGCAACTGGCGGTGGCTCATCTAAAACAAGACCAAACATTTTGTATAATAAAGTTTTTCATGGTAACATGGAAGTTAGGTCTATCTCGCACATACAGTGAAATTCCGTTACAACGAATACTGATACAACGAAAAATCCCGTTATTACGAAAGTCTCTAACCGTTTTTATTAGAATTATCAATATACTGTTACAACGAAGAAATTTTACTGTTTTTTAGGGGAGACAGGGGAACCCAGTATTTTTTAAACTTAGAAATTTTTTATTGAGTCTCACAGAATACTTGGCTTTGCTAATGCTTTGGATGATATTATAATAAATAGCTTCTCTTAACACAGTAGAAATTTCCCAGTTTTCGGGGGTATTAGTTATTTTTAATGCCTATAAAACTTTTATTTATTTGTATAATTAGAAATATTTTAAAAAATAAAATATTTATTTTGATTTTTTGAACATTTAAAATACACAAAATTTAATTTACACTGCTGTAATAAATATTTTTTAAGCTTGCCAACATTTTAATCTTTATGAAATTAGTAGTCATAAATAATTTATCTGAAATTTTTAAAATTTTCCTGCTTAATAGTTATATAAGGGGTCATCCATAAGTTACGTGAGGCGTTTTTTCCAAAATCTGGACTCCCCCTCCCCCCTTGGTGAGATTTAGTGAGATTTTGCTGGACCCCCCCTCCCCCCCAAGTGAGATTTACCTACAACTTTTTAAAAATAATTTGCAGTATCTTATCTGTTTCTCATACTTAAAAAAAAGAAAATCGTATAATTTCTAACTTAAAAAGTTGACGTGAGATTTTAATCGACCCCCCCTCCCCCCTTGGTGAGATTTGGCGAGATTTTTCCAAACCCCTCCCCCCCCTTTTTGACCTCACGTAATTTATGGATGACCCCTAATATCGTTACCACCACGCCAGAAACACGAATCTGCATTCGAAAATTGGCTCCAACCTAGAGATAGTTGTCAGTCGCCAAGTGAGCAGTAATCAGTCCAAAGTGAGCAGCAATCGGCAACCCAATTGACATGGTTGGCGGCCAATTACATCTTGATGCCACCGCGCTTATGATAAGAGTTGCGCGTTTACGATATCAAAAAAAAATCGAAATGATAAAATACTGGTGGTTCAATCCAGAGATTGTCTCATTATAAATTTACTCATCTACACTGCTGGCCATCCAAAATGGTACACCAAGAAGGAACAGAGATATCAAACCTAAATTTATTTCTATGATTGCACATAGTGTTAATGTGAATTGATTAAAAAGTCAGCCTTCCTGGATGTTAGCGGGCCGAGAAAATCGCTGAGGAGTGTTGTCTCCATAGGTGTCCATTACCGCCTCCCCACGCCATGGTATTGAGTGAAGGAGGCTCTAAATGGGCTTTGAGGGATTGGAGGACCATGTTGAGTCCACAGGTAATCAAAGTTCATGTGGTGCGTCAGCGGACTTGGCATACCGGGCTAGGTGATTTCTCCTCTTTCATTGGACATGTTTTGTGGCGTTGGTTCGTAAGAACGGGTAGGTGAGGGTAAAAATGCAACATAGGGGGATAAGAAGAAAGCTTGGACATTGAGTTCATCACGTGTTTGTGCATTTTTCTCTTGAGACTTGTGCGTAGGCGAGGGTTGAAGGTAAGGGTAGACAACAGGTTGACGAACCTCAATACTGCAGCTTTGGTTGGCCAATGGGCCGGTAAATCATACTGAGGAGGTGTGGGAGTGGAATGCATGTCGTTTACAGTGCAGGGGACTGCCCGTTTGGCAAACATAGCTTTAGAAAAATTCCAATCTTCAACACATGATTTGGCGCTGTCAACAATGCTCTAAATAATGAAATTGACATCTCAATGTGATGGAACAGAGTTTATGAGAGTATCCCAATGCGGTCTGGAGCACCACGGTAGTTGGAGATCACTCTACGACAGCGAGAAAAGAGAGCACTCGGCTATTGATTTTGTAATCGTCAGATTTCTTCTTTACGCAGAGTAACGAGGTAGTGAAGCATTGGATTCCACTCCTACACCTCCTCAGTATGATTTAACAACACATTTACCAACCAGAACTGCAGCATTGAGGTTTGACAACCTGTTGTTCACCCTTACCTTCAACCCTCGCCTGCGGACAAGTCTCAAGAGAAAAATGCACAACCACGTGATGAACTCAATGTAAAATCTTTCTTCTTATCCCCCTATGCTGCATTTTTACCCTGACCTACCCGTTCTTAATAACCAACGCCACAAAACATGTCCGATGAAAGAGGAGAAATCAACTAGCCCGGTATGCAACGTCCGCTGGTGCACCACAAGAACTTTGACTACCTGTGGACTCAACATGGTCCTCTAATCCCTCAAAGCCCATTTAGAGCCTCCTTCAATCAATATCATGGCGTTGGGCGGAGGTAATGGACACCTATGGAGACAACACTCCTCACCGATTTTCTCGGCCCCCTAACATCCAGGAAGGCTGAATTTTTAATCAATTCACATTAATACTATTTGCTATCACAGAAATAAATTTGGATTTGATATCTTTTTTCCTTCTTGGTGTACCATTTTGGATGGCCAGCAGTGTACAATTTGATTGGTGTAAGGAATCACGTCGGCTTTCCAAGAAGAGTTTAATATTTGGTTTGAAGGGTTTGGTTTCGAATCCTTTAGGGAATGATAGCGCTTCAAGTATATTTCTATGAATTTTCAACTTTGTATTTTGTTTGCATTAAGTGAAGGATCGAAAATTTAAGAGTAAGGCGGTATTAACTTTAAAGACCACGTGAGGAAAGCAGCCTATAAAAGAACGAATGAGTAAATGAAACGATTCATTTTGAATCGCCTGCCAATTGAGCAAGCTGAATTGAGGAACCTAGCTCCAAATCGCTTTTGTCTCATGTTGTTGGAATCGAGAAATTAACTCTATTCATGGACTAGTCGAAAATACATCAGAAACACCGGCAAGAAGAAAACACACCAAAAGGTAAAATTTTTTTGGCGGGAAAGCAGTGTAGCCAAACAGCGCCAACCCAACCAGCTTCTAGGCTTTCGCCTGCATTTCAAAAAAGATTCGTGTTTCTGGCGTGGTGGTAGCGATATGATGTAAGAACTTCGTATTAAACATATTTTACGAAGGATTTTTCCAATAGTTAGGCCACCATGCAAACACATTACAATGCTCATTAGCTACAATATATAGAAAATTTATAAAAACCTTTACAAAGAAAAAATTGCATTAATAAAAGTGTCATCCCTCATATAAAAATTTAAATTTCAACCTTCAACAAGTAACCAAAAAATAAAAAAACCCTATACATACCATGCTTTTCTTCAACAACTTCAGGAACTTTATCAGGCACTTGTATCACATTGTTAGGTTTAGTTTCAGTTTCTTTTCTTTCTTTACTTTCTGTTACTTCTCCACTTTCTTTTACTTTTTTATTTTCTTTTATTTCTTTTATTTCTGGCTTCACATTTTTGTCTTTCTTAATTGGAGTACTTTTCTCAATAACTGGTTTGATAGTTCTCTTATTTCCAATCGGTATGTTTTTAATGCTCTTTAGTTTCTTTGTCAATCCTTTGGTTTTTGTTTGAGGTTCTGAAATAAAAAAAGATGTTTTAATCTTTTGTAAGATAATGGATTTCATTTTTAAGCACAATGTCCACAAAATGTTTGTACAGGTCTGAATACATTAAGGGGTTTACAAGCTAATACATATACAAAAAATTATTTTAAAAATTATAATTGATTAAAAAGTTATATATTTTTTAAAGAATATAAATTTGTTAACTGTATAAAGACAAACCATTTCTTACGATATAGAGCATTTACTAAATGAAATTAAAAGTTTCTCAAAAAATTAGTTTTTAAAATGAGTCAGTTCAAGAATATATAAATATTTGTGTGTTAATTTTTTTAATTTAAAAAGAACTAAATTATTGTTTTAGTAATATAAATTTAGCTAATTCTTTAAAGTCTCCCATTTATGAAAATCTAACGGGTAAGTTTTTCTAGTAAAGTTAATGAATAGCAAAAAAATCTTAAAAAAAACTTATTTGGTAATTTTTAAGTAACAAAAACTAGTTTCCATGTATTAAGACCAATCGTGCATAAGACTATCATTTGTAAGAAATGATATGAAGAATTAAAGATTTCAGTTATACAAGTACTACTTAAATCTTCCCCCTAAAAGCTCTAAAATTGATGCCATGAAAATAACAAATTATATTTCCTTACAACCCAAGCATATAAATATTATGGGCAAAGTGTATTATTAATAATGCCCGGGTTTATAGCAAAGGAATTTATTCAAAGGTGTAATCAAAACACTCATAAGCACTTAACAAGCTTATCCAACACATTTCCTCAATTAGATTCAAGCCGAATAAAAAATAACGGGGGGCGCAGTTCGGGGTCCCCTACATTCTTCGAACGCCCAAATCGACCCCACCGCCCGAGGAAGGAACGAGTCCAGAGGAAGGGCAGTCCGTGGGCGCCGAAAATAGAACGCGACAAAAAAATACAAGCAGCAAACGATTGTTTTTCCCCGTCTGGAGGCAGGAGCAACCTGCGGACCAGCCTTGGGATGATGGAAGGAAGGAGGGAGGCGGAGAGGAGGAGTCCTCCCGCAAGTGGTGGTGGAAAAAGAACGTCCCAGAGAGAAGTTGGCGTTTCGAAACGTTCGCTGGCTCGGAACGAATGTTTTGCGGTAAAATGTTCGGAAAATTTCGAACGCAATACTTTTTTTGCAATGATATTTAAAAAAATAATGATTTCCTTCATCAGAAATTCATTCGTAATGAGAGATGAACTGAGGTTTACTATCGTATTTGGTTTTTATATTTGGCGGAAATTGATTGCTAAGACTCGTTTGATGTACGTCGCATTTTAATTGTGTTCATCCTCCGGCTAATTAAGAATTAGCGATTCTTCTACCCGATTCACTGTCACTGTAACATCGTTGTCCCATTTAAAATAAAGATTTGTGGATAAAAATACCAATAAACCCTCATCTCAATATGTTCTTGACTAAACCATTGCTAGTTAAAAAGTTATTATATTTTTCATGCATGGAAAGTGTTTTATAAAGGAAATATATTTTTGGCATTTTTACCACTTGGGTTTGTTTCATAAAGAACTAAAAATATCACAGCATTGTTTTTAAGTTTCTCCGTATCTTTTCCCTTAGTATACTAACAGCCATCTTCATTAATACATGAAAGTTACCCACTTTCTTCAGTAATAATTCAGTTAATTAGATTTTTAATAGTAAAAATATTTAAACGTCGGACAACTCTTAACTCAGTTTCTCCTACTTCACAGAATCATCACCTTATCTACAAACTATCATACCTTGCATTTAGAAAAACTTGGAACAAACCAACAAAGACTTAAAGCAGCTTCCCCTTTATTCCTGCCATTTTAAATAACATTCAAAGGTAAGTACGGTTAAAAAGATAATAAGTAAATAAAATAATCATAATGAAGTACAAGACGAACATAAAGTGAAATTATTTAAAATAAAGGTTTGCCGCCTAACCATGTCGGCAGCACTATGACACTGGTACACTGACTGTCACAATTCTACCCTTTTCACCCAATTGATCCCAGAGGAAAGATTCGATCTCTAGACGCACTAAATCGAATCTGGTACATACGTCTAACAAACAAATATTTCTAGTATACATTGAAAATTGCTCAATCGAAAAAATTCCAACTGATTACATGATAAAACCACTCGACATAATTGGTTAAAATTTAAATGCAAAATACTAATTTGGAAGAAAATGTTTAAATTTTAAAGGAATATTGAGAGGAAAAAAAGAGAGGAAAAAGTTGGCCTTTTTCCCATGCATAGACTTCACTTTTTATCGCTGCAACAATGATATTATCTTCTAATTTTTCAATTACGATTGGGATTTACAATAGAATAACAGTTTTCAAAAGATGTAACGCGTAAGATATTCCACAAAAATTCCCATAAATCTACTCTTTGTATCAGAAGTAGAAACTTCACACAAAAATCAAAAATATACACTGCCAATTAATTTACTCCAGAAAAAAGTCACAACAAAATTATCTGCTTTTAATCAATTTCCCATTTTCTGCCTCGAAAATTAAAAGCAAATCAATTTTAACGTGGGGTCAAACAATTCGCCAATTTACGGAAACCACAAGAGCCTTCCCAACAACACACCAAGTGATCAGATGAGATCAAAACCTCCCCAACCCAATCCAAGCAGGCGCTGAGGTATTCACTCGCCAAGGTCAACCCCAGAGGAAAACGCACGAGGATCAAAACCCATTGCGGGCGGCTCCTCACAACAACACTCGAAACAATCAACAAAGAAAACGGGCATATAAATAAAATCGTGAACATTTGAAGAGGGGGAAATTACCTGGGGTCCGAGTGGCGGATCGCGGTGGACTGAGTCACCCGCGGGCGAGTCAAAAAAGGGCCGAAAGAAAGGAAGGGCTGTCGCCATGGTTACCATCCAGTACACAGACGGACGTGCACCTCAGATGCCGCAGATCAGTGCGGATCAATGAGATGACTTTACCTGGCGGGGAAGGGAGCGGGTGCGCCTCAGGTGACAACGGACAATCAATATAAGCTCTCTCTTTCTCTCCCCACGGTGGCGCCGCGCGGGGGACGGACTGCGGTGGGGAGGGTTGGGCGGTCAGTTTTGGTGGAAACGTCGTTGAAATTGTGTGTCTGAATGGAAAAAATACATTCGTGTGTGGAAAATCAAGGATAGTTTCATTTTGAGGGATTATAAAGGAACGAATTTTTGGTCCTGCAATGTAGTTCTCAGGATCTCACAGATCCTGAAAATCTAAAAAACGTGCAGGAACAAATGCACGTGAGATATTCCAAAAAATATGATTACCACCTGCCAATAAAGGATCCAAGAGCTGAAATTAACTCGGGGATTGGGGGTAATTAATGAAGATTGATTGCACTTAAAATCAAGCATGGAGTTCAGAAATATCATTCTTTACAAATGACAAGGATTTTTTTCCTAAATGACTCTAACACAGGCGCGGATCCAGGGGGTGGCACTCTGGACAGTGCCCCCTTGGGAACCCAAAAAGGTTCTCATAATGAGTAAAAACCCTATTTATACAGGTCTAATTTAAAAAATTTTTCTAGGGGAAGACCCCCATACCATTAGTACCACAAGGGGATCTTCAGTGATAGTTTTCATTTCAGGAAATCCCCAATATTTTGACATTTTTGGTAAAAATGTATAGGTATTAGTGTTGAAAAGTGCCCCCTTAGTTAGACTCAAAACGTTTCTAAAAATGAGTTAAAACCCTACTTTTACACGCCAAATTTCAAATTTTTTCTGGGGGAGGACCCCCATACCCCCAATGGTACCACAACACAAGAGGATCTTGTCTGGAAAAGTGCCCCCCCTTGGATCCGCGCCTGCTCTCACATGAACGTTTCTGCTACCTTTCCCAATGTGCACGAAACTACATTATCAATGGAGGGCTTCAGTACCCCCCTTAAATTATCAGGGGTGCATCCAGGATTTTTTGCCAGGGGCCGTTTTTGGGAATTTTGTGAAAAACGGAATTGAATTTTGTGAAAATATTTTTTCATTCTAAAATAAGGTCCTATTTCTGTAAATATATTATTTTTTTTAGTAAAATTACACTTAGCAAGATAGCAAGTGCATACAGCTTGATTAAAGTCCGTTTTTGGGAACCGGAATTTAGTGGAGGGGATGTTTTTGAGGGTCGGAATTTTGTGAAGGGGCCGTTTTCGGCCCCAATTTCTTTCTAGATGCACCCCTGATTATTGTTAGTGTAATTTGATCCCAGAACACATATTTCCACTCTTAGAAGATCCTATAGATTTGTGTCATTATTCCAAAAATAAAATTTATGAATTCAAAATCAATATATTTAGCTTAGCAAGCTTTAAAATTAATAATTTTCACAGTGTATAATACACTTGGATTAAAGATTATTGATTTTGTTATTTTAGGTCTAATACACTGCTCACAACAATTAAAGGATATTGGTGGTTTTGGTACGTATTGGCAAGCAAATAAAAAATTTGCAGTGGTTCAAGCATTTTTCATAAACTTTGTGCCATTTCAAAGCTAAATCCATGCAGTTATCAAAATAAAAATTTTATTTTTACTTTTTTTTATCAAAATTGGAAAATGCACATATTGTGTAGTTAAGCAAAAAAACTGAAAAATCTATCAATACTTAATTGAAACCCCATTTCGCTTGGGGTATGCTTTCTCCTGACTTAAAACAACGTTGTGGGACTGTTTGCCACCAGGTTTGTTTGTTTATTTGTGAGGGGATGGGGTGTTTTCTCCATTTTCCCCTTTTGGAGTATTTTTCAGCACCTGAGCTGTTTAGGAGGTATTTAGTGGGCAGAAATTGGTTTCTCAAGCATGTGCTAGACTTGTTCTATTGGATTCCTGTAGAGAAAACGTGCTGGGCGATCCCTTTCTAGCGATTTCCTCATCCTGAAGAAAATCCTTAACTAAGGTAGCACAATGTTTTCTGTAATTATCATCCCTGAAAGTTAAATTATCATCGATATCTCCTGCATGAGGGGCAACCAGATGTGTAAGGATATTGACCTTATTATCCTGAACCACCAGAAACGGCCCCTTTAGCTGGGGGGGACTTTATTCCATAGATAGAGATGGTGCTCTATTTCATCACTCCACATCTTCAAATCTGACTCTCAGTTCATCCTGATAACTTCTGATTTTTGTCTGGTGGGTACAAGGAACACAAAATAACCCCTTTTTTTGTACATGAAGAAGTCAGATTTGAAGATGTGGAGTGATGAAATAGAGCACCATCTCTATCTATGGAATAAAGCCCCCCCCCCAGCTAAAGGGGCCGTTTCTGGTGGTTCAGGATAATAAGGTCAATATCCTTACACATCTGGTTGCCCCTCATGCAGGAGAAATCGGTGATAATTTAACTTTCAGGGATGGTAATTGCAGAAAACATTGTGCTAACTTAGTTGATGATTTTCTTCAGGATGAAGAAATCGCTACAAAGGGATCGACCAGCACGTTTTTTCTACAGGAATCCAATAGAACAAGTCTAGCACATGTTAGAGAAACCAATTTCTGCCCATTCAATACCTCCCAAACAGCTCAGGTGCTGAAAAATGCTCTAAAAGGGGAAAATGGAGAAAACACCCTAGCCCCTCAAAAATAAACAAACAAACACGGTGGCAAACAGTCCCACAACGTTGTTTTAAGTCAGGAGAAAGCATACCCCAAGCGAAATGGGGTTTCAATTATTAAGTATTGATAGATTTTTCAGTTTTTTTTGCTTAACTACACAAAATGTGCATTTTCCAATTTTGATAAAAAAAGTAAAAATAAAATTTTTATTTTGATAACTGCATGGATTTAGCTTTGAAATGGCCCAAAGTTTATGAAAAATGCCTGAACCACTGCAAATTTTTTATTTGCTTGCCAATATGTACCAAAACCACCAATATCCTTTAATTGTTGTGAGCAGTGTAAATTAAAGATATGTAGGAGGCCCTCAAATGGGTCTTTTTCCCCGGGCATCCAAAATTTTAAGTCGGGGTCCTTGCCTCAGGAAATAAAAAAATCATAGTTAACTCAGTTCTCTCTCAAATTCATATTCTTTTCTGAAACTATTAACCGGTTCACTATATGTAATCTCGGTAATGATTTTAATATAAATTCAGAGGATACAGTATAAACCGGCAATTACTGATTTGAATACGTTGCACAATTTACTGATGATTGGTGATAATAATTAAACTTTATAATTAACATTAATTAAACTTTTAGCGGTTAAATGGTTAAAACTATTTTTAGAAATACGTACTTTAACTAATAAAATATTGTTTTTCTATGTTTTTGTTTATATGCAAACATCAAGAAACTAAACAGAAAGGACATCACTGATAAGGAATATCTACCAATTTTTCCTTTGGGGTTGTTTGAGACATTACAGCGCAATTCCTACCAATACATTTAAGAGGGAATTTTATCATTTCAGAGACAGCAGAATCCTTTTCCAGAAGAAAAGAAGATTCGCGACGACACCTACTTGGGGAGGAAGTAGAGCAGCAGTGTGAGGTGAATCATCAAACAACGACCTATCACAAATGTTTGCTCAGAGAGCAGGTAAGAGAGCCGCAGAAAAGAGACCTTGGATAACGCAAGGAAGGCTGCAACAGTGGGAAGATGCTAGGAAGAGTCAAGTAGGGCAAAACAACACACGACGATATCCTTTGCAACAAAGTTTGCCTTAACATTTTTCATTACATCAAGTTTACAGTTTTCTCTCAATAACACGTTTCTTTTTTCGAAAGTTTCGTTTTTTGCTACATATTTTGTTTCTAAGTATTTATAGGGCTCAGAAAAAAGGGGACCAAGTCCACTTTTTGTCATTTTTGAGTTAGCAACGCTATAACATGCACCAACTATGTAAAATTTCAGTGCAATGATGAACCAAGTCCTAGTTCTGATAATATCCAATAGGCAGCAGCAAGTTCTGTTGCGTTAACAGCGAATTTTGTTACGAAGCTTTAACTTTAAACGTCTGTAGCTCAAAAGTAGCTAAAGTGGACTTGGTTCACTCCTATTCTGAACCCTCCATTTGTCTGCAGATCTTTTAAGTTATTTCAACTATATTAAAAGAAGTTTCTATTTTATTTAGTATTTTCCGTTACTATCACAGGCTTCCTCAGAAACTCTGCTTGGTTACTTAATTTTTATGCACATACAGAAGTTGTTAGCGACTTTATCGCTCTACCACAACAACAGTAAACAACAAAGTTTCTCCAACTCAACATCCTCCCATTTTCCACTCTCAAAAAACCACTCGCTCTCTCTCCTATTAGGAGAAGGAAAGAGGCAACAAGTGGGAGAGCGAAGATACAGCCGAGAAGAAGGAAACAACCACCGAGAAGGATGCATCATCCCCTCCTTCTCCAAGGAGCGAACACGGAAGTCGGGGGAGCTATTAATAACCCAGAGTTCCCTTCTTCTTCTCATCTAGCGCTCACATCAATGCTGTTAGTTACTCAATCGGCCACTTTTCCTCGTGACGATGACACTGGAGAAAAGAGTCGGGAGAGAGAGCGAAAAAAAACTGAGATCGGATCGCTGGAGCAAACAAGTGTCGGTAAAATGGATCGGCTCCAAAACCAAGTTTTGAGAAAATCAGGGGGGGAAACTGTATCAGTCTGTAGCGAAGCAACTTACTTCAACTGTTAATTTATTTAATTTTAGTACTTTTACTTAAATTACTAGTTTTAAATTGTAACTGTTCCTTAATTTTAATCCTTTAATTTTAATTGCTCCGTTATTTCATTGACAAAAATTCCATTGAATTTATCACATTGCCCGTAAGATATATGTATGTGTATCTTTTATATTTAATATAATTTTTTTAATTTTATTTCTCATCTGTACTAATTTGTTTATAATCATGTTTTTGGGCCTATGCTCCAGTCTGTCTAATATGATTTTCCCCCTACTTTCGATTGTATCGCATTGCACACAAATAAAATATTTATTTATTATTAATTTTAAAAAATCATGATGCTGTTTATGGTTTTTGGGTGTGGCTTACAGTTGAATGAACAAGAATCAAAGCGTATACATGGTGTTTCAAAATTGCGTTGCACGGCTTTTATTCGGAACCAGTGCCTCCTAGGGTCAAGGAAGTAAGGTCTACCCCTAGGTAAATGACCCTGGAGAATCCATTGAGATGACATACAGCAACCCTAGCGGGGAAATTAAAAAGTTAAAAAAATTAATTTAAAAACTAAAGGAGATAGAGCAAAAACCTCAATGAGAGTATTGTTGCCAACGTCAAGAAGAACTCACTGAAAAAAATTTGATCAAAATATCTTGAATATTCGCGGAGATATTAGCATGTGAAAATAGCACTTTTTCGGGGGTCAAAAAGTAAAAAGTTCACATATTTGCAAATTTTTTTGATTTTTTTATTTAATTTTGTGTTCTTCCAACTAAAAAAACACAAAACTACTAAATAACACTGAAAAATTTGCAAATATGCGAACTTTTTACTTTTTGACCCCCGAAAAAGTGCTAATTTCACATGCTGATATCTCCGTGAATATTCAAGATATTTTGATCAAATTTTTTTTCAATGAGTTCTTCTTGACGTTGGCAACAATCCTCTCATTGAGGTTTTTGCTCTATCTCCTTTAGTTTATAAATTAATTTTTTAAACTTTTTAATTTCGCCACTAGGGGCGCTGTAAGTCATCTCAATGGATTCTCCATGGTCACTTACTTAGGGGTAGACCTTACTTCCATGACCCTAGGAGGCGCTGGTTCTGAATAAAAGCCGTGCAACGCAATTTTGAAACACCCTGTATATAGTAGTTGTAAAAGTGTTGATAGCTTTGATAAGAATTAAATAAGGCAGGCTGAATTTTAATCGTATAACCACCGAATTTTTCACTGGAAAATTAGAACCCTATTTGGATACAGTACAATCATCGAAAAAATAAGCGTATTAAAAATATTTTACAGATCTTGATGAGGTTATTACCTTTTGCAACCTTATGATATATTTCAGCTGAAAAAAAATATTAAAAATCCCTTAAATTGACATTTAAATTATATTTTTGCTTAGTTAGAAAAGGGAGAAATAGAAAGACGAAGCCGAATAAAATTTAAAAGTATTATGAAACCGAGTCGTTAAGTAGTGAAAAAAATGCAAAGGTTTCCCCTAAAATACTTCTCAAGAAAGCGTGGGAGTAAATAGGTAGGGGATAGGATAGGATAGAATGCTAATGGGGGTTCAGTAATTTTTTAATAAAAAACTATTGAGTGGGTGTAAAATATTTCATCTAAAAAAGGTTGGGGCCGTCCTACTTGAAATTATAGAAATTTTACTATCCCCAAAATGGGTGTTTTAATTGGAAGAATAAAAGGATTTATATTTAAAAAAATTAATAACTCATTGGTAGAACTCAGCGTAGTGCTTCCCCTTCTTTGGTTAATAACGGGTATTTGTTTTCCTAACAAAACGTAAGATAATGCACAAAAAACAACTTTACAGGCTTTGGAACCTTCAGTTTTTTCCCCTATCAATAGAGTAGAATTTTTTTTATAAATATTAGTTCTTAATTTGATTTATTTTAATCATAGAACAATATTTCAAGCCATAAAATGCCAATCTTCAAACTAAATAAACATTCTAAATTTAAGAAAAAAAAGGATGATTAAAAGTTTTAATTTAAATTTTGATTAGTGAACTGGTAAGAGTTTTAATCCAGTTTAATATCTTTCAGCTACTATGTGAAATTTAATGCCTTTTTTATATCAAAATTCAAGTTATTTCTTTCTTTAACTCGCGATGGAAACGTCAACTCTCATAATAATATTGGAGATAACTCATCAGGGATTAGGTTATGTGTTAATAATATCTTGCTGAACATAAAAATGTCTCAGTCATCTATAATTTATATTAAAATTGATATAAATAAGCTTTTAAATATTGTATATTGAACATTTTATCTTTGGTGTAGAGTTAATTAAAAAAATTAAAAGAAACTAAAAAATTGTTTGTAAAAATTTTTTACTACATTTTTCTGAGCTCCACTTTAAATATTATATTTTATTATACCCTTTTAGTGTTGTAGGTTTGAATTTCATAGGTTTTTCATTAACATGAACATGCTTAAATTAAAAACTCTTCCGTCCTCATCTACGAGATGATTTTAAGGGATGATATGTGGAATCTGAAGATTCTATGTATCATTAAAAGTAAAAGGCCTGTAGGGGAAAATACTACGTTATAATGATAAATTTCTCAAACATTTAGAACTCGAACGTTTTACGATGAGTTGAGTAAGCTTAAATTTCCTGCTGGTTAAAGAAAAACTAAGTATCCGTAAAGCGAAAATCTGTTCAAAAGCAGAAAATGAGAAAAATTATAAACAGTGAGAAAATCCTAAACTTTAATATAACTAAAAGAAGCATTTGCTATTAAAGACGCAAATTTAAAAATTTTTTACGCAATATTGAAAGTTGTTTTTTTTTCGTAAAGGCATAAAATTACACAATTTCTCCATTACTTTCCAATTATTTTACTATGTCCTTAAATTAACAACAATCTGTTAAAGCAAATATCTGGTTAAGAGAAAGTCTAGTTATGTCCATCGAAACCATAATTAAATTCCTATTCATAATTTCACATAATTTATTGAATTTTTAGCCTGTTTTAAAGAGCAATTCCGTTTGAATTACTACATCGCTAACTTTACTTCAAAGTGAAAGTATAGTTAACCTAAACTCTTATAAAAGCGATAAGAAACATCAATGGACAATCCATTCTTATCATACGATAACTGTAAGATACCAAATAAAAACTTACAATTTTTCACCATTGGCATTATAATCAGATATGTTTAGTGGCAAATCCGCAATAACTAATATCATGATTAAAGTCAAGACAAAACTCACAATTTAGACGCAGACGGTCAATTTCAAAAACTATCCACAAGCATTCTCTATCCACGGGAGGAACGCTTCTCTACAATATTTTAAAGTTTAAACCTTCGTTTTTCTGGTCACATCTTTTTTAATCAGACTTCGGCGGGGCACCAAAAATCCACACAATGTAGCAGGGTCAAGGTAGGGAGGAACAATGTATGTTCAGAATGTGTTTAAACATTCAAGGTCAAAGGTCAAATTTCAAAAAAATAATTCCGAGGTTAGACCTTTTTTTGCTTGGAACCCACAATACAACTCTCACATTTTTATTACATTCAGTAACACCAAGATTTCAATCATACATGTATAAATTTCTTAAAGGCTACATTTAACCCATAATGTAAATGTGGGAGCTAAGTAAGAATTTCGACCCCCTCCCCATAAAGTTTAGCTACGGATCTCGTCCTTCCCCAATATACCATCAATCCCTAATATACCGTCGATCTCGACGCCCACACACCTTGTCTTTCTTTGGAAGGCGGATGAGAACTGCGGAATCTCTCTTCTCAGGGTTTCCACCAAATTTTAGAAACAAAATTCCTCGACATTTTCCCAGGCCCAGATACATAATTTTCCAGGTATTATTCTGTATGATTTTCGAGGTTTTTGAGAAAAATGAGCAATTTTCCCTAACTAATATTACCTAACTTTTTGGTAAATTTAAAATTGCCAAACTTTTCCAGGTATTCCCCGAATCTTGTAAGAAGGCAAGTTCCCAATAGGTCTCAGGCGCCTTCCGATGAAAGACAAGCTTTGTGGACACACATCATTTCTGTACGACAGACACACGACCTTTTCCACACCTCCCACAGCGAGCAAACATCACACGCACATCTTCCACAGAGAGTAAGAAGATACCCAGCATGCGGATCCAGCTAATTACTACCACCAACAACCACTCTCATTACAATCATCCCGGTCGTCCTTGAACGACGCACAGAGAGAGACAGGTAGAGAGACAGAGATGAGGGCCTGTCGGATCGATGGGCGCAATAATAACGAATAAATTCGGAAGAAAAAGGAGAATAAAAAATCTGCATCGTCGTCCGGGCAACGGTGTTTGTGGCACCATCCGCGGTACACAAATCCAGTTGATCGGGTAACGATGTGGGGGCACGCATTGTGGGGCAGTTTTTTTAATTAGAGTGGGGCAGTTAGGAAGAAGGGGTTGTCTGCATATTTCCTGCCATATGCATTTAAGTATGGGGTTGAGAGAAATTGGTTAAGAGGAGGGGAAGTTGGTGAATTGTTTTTATGTGAGTACATTTAAGAACGGATGATTAATCTCCGGTGCACTTAAGTTTCTTTAAACACTATTTGTGAGTACCGAGTTAATTCATACAGGGTTTGTTTCTGTATTGTATTACTTAATAAGGTAGGTTATGTGTACGTCTGTTTTAAGGTACCTTCTTGATTTGACCAAAGAAGTGACGTAGTTGGGAGGGATAAGCACTAGAATATTGAAGAATGTATGTTACTTACTGGTGCAAAAAATTTCTAGATAATTGTGTGGATGTGTAGTATGGTTTGTTTTAGAAGCTCAAATGCAAAACTTTAAATGATAAAATTTTAATATCAAAAAGCATAATAGAGATTAAGCAGTTAAATGAACTTTACAACTACTAAAGAGATCTAGGTTCATCTTCAAAAAGGTTGTTTCATTTAATTTCTCAAAACTTAAATTAATTAAAATGCCACGTCTCTTTAAAGGTTGTTTAAAAACGCTTTTATACGAAAAAGGAAAGGAACTAGAAAACTGTTCAAGTGAATAGAAACAACAATGAAAAAAATAATAATTAAAACATGAAAAATCAAGTAAGGAAAAATGTGAACGTTTTCTCAAGATCAAAACTACACCACTTCTAACCAATCACTGCCAATAATACCTCGAGTATCGTCAAGTACCCACCACCATGACGATTCAGAAAAACCCCCACACCACCAAACCCAGACGCGAACCAATCCCAAGAAAAGAGAGCACTCGCGCTGAATGCACAATGAGTGAACGAGAAACGCGAAAGAGCCGCAGCACGCGAATACGAAATCGATGCGGACCGAAAGAAACACAACCGAGGGGAGCCATCCGATTGATTGGCGCCTATAAATAGCCCTCCCTCCATTCCCGGCAGCTTCCCGTCCACTATAATCTCCGCGCGGAGAAGCCCGGGAAATGCAGATAAAGCCATCCGGATGGGGAGAAGCAGGTTCCTCATCTCTCTCTGAAAGTGGATCATTGGGGACCGCGGGAGGAATTTTTGTTGATAGGTTTGGTCAGTATTTGCTACTGTCGAACCCACGACAGTAAAAGGGTCACGTGATTTTCGCTTCAGTATTTTTCATTTTATTCAAAGTATACTGATTTTTTTATGTATATAGAGCAGTGGTTCCCAACTCAAATATGTCCGCGGACCACTTCACTAAAATTTGAACCTTGGCGGACCATCCCTATTCCCAACTTGATCTTTAAAAATTTAACTTTTTTTCAATGCACTCATTCCTCACCGAGGGTGCAAAAAGTTTGATTTTTTTAGTACAGGAAACAGTCTTAGTACGCATCTTAATGGAACTGTAAATCAAATAATCTATTAAACTTTAAAGAAAAATTTTTATGACATTATTTTAAATCCAAATTTTAAAAATGAACCTTTTATAGAAGACATTAAAGACGAGGATACTTTACAAATGACAATAATTGTTCAGGTCCGCTCGTTGATCTATTAGCCGGAAAGGTTCATGATCAATCCTTTAAATTTGAAAAAAGTACTTATCTCGGAATTTAAACTACAGGACAAATGAGATGACCAGGAATTCTTTATCACAAAACAGTAAACTGCACAATCCACATGCACTGGCTGAGAGTTGTAGCAGCAGCAGGAGAGGCTAACTGATGTTCTTCCAAAAGAGACCACGTCTAAAGATCTTAAGTCAATAAATAGTTATTTCAAAGGAGCAATTTAAAAAGATGATTTTTCCGTTCAAAGACTCGCATTTTTGACAATAAATTTTTCTTAGATCTTCAAACAAACCTATTTCACTTGTGTCAGAAATTTCCTCTTCTTATTAGCATGCAACTTGTAGTATCTTTCAACACTTATAAGCTCTTCGCTTCGTATCAAACCATGTAAAAGTCCGAAAACTCGATTCTTTATTTGCCCCACCCTGGTGCCTCTGAGTTTCAATTAATTTTATTCGCAACATAATCACATTTCGTTTCTACTTTGCAATAAACATCAGTTGAATAACGTGAGTGAAATAAACAAAGAGGATAGGAGAGAAAGAGAACCTAATAATTTTTATTTGAGACGAAAGATTTTTGGGTTTTCATTTATGGTTTTTTACTACTTCATGGGATATGTGATAAGAAAAACTATTTTTTTTTAAATTTCAACACATTTTTGGATATGTTTAAAAATCCTCTCGCGGACCACCTCCGATGGCCTCACGGACCACCAGTGGTCCGCGGACCACCTGTTGGGAACCACTGATATAGAGGGTATAACTAAGGTTAGAGGGAGTAAATGTATCTTCCTCTTTCGATCAACTACCCCTCAGTTTCTTCCTTTCTCCCCTCCGAGTATGTCAAAATCACGTGACCCTTTTACTATCGTTGGTTCGACAGTACTTGAATCGATACTTTTTAGAAGAAAATTTTGCAATATTAGCATACGTATTGTGTTAGAACTAGAAGTATAATGCGATTTAGTAATTAACTCAATCCATCTGAAATCATTAAAAATTCGAAATCCAACCATACTGAAGTCTCTAGTAGAGGAGAAATATCGCGCGCCGGACTAGGAAAGTTTTAACAAAGAAAAATAACCAAAAGGGGAAGAACAATGAAACAAATCTTCTGAAATAATTTGGAGGTAGTGCTTCCCATTGTTCACCTTAACACCCCCATTAATGAGAAAGGTAAGAGCGAAAACAAATTAACATCTTGAGTATTTTTAAGTTAAAAGCCAAAGCACCACCAAGTGGAAACTCTAGTGCAGTAAGTAGCGAATCCAGGATTTTTGTCAAAGCTGTTTTATCTGCCGGGCAGCTGATAGTCGGGATTTTGAACCAAATCCTTTTTAACGCTTAGCCCTTAGATGATCTAACCCCCAGGAATTTCAGTTTAGCTCTAAGACCTAAAGAACAGCACAAATGTTCAAGATTAGTCCAATTTTCGTCCCGTTATGGCCAAATTTCGCTTATTACTTCTCGTTACAATTACGCTAACTCGACATATTCGGTATGAGCTGAGCACTGCACACGACCGAAGAAAACCAACAACGACTCTTAATCAGCACGCACCCATTCCTCACAATCCCATAAAAAGAAAAAGAAGACAATCAAAGCGACACCGTCGCAAAGGTATATCCGTGCCGCTAAGCTCCTCTCCTTTTCAAAAAGGAAAAAAACCCGGGAGCTCCGCCCAGCCAGCGAGGAAAAAGGGAGGAGAAACAAAAAGAGAAAAATCCATTCCCTTTTTCCTTATTTTATTAGAGGGGAGAGAGCGTGTTTCCCTTTTTCACCTCGTCTCGCAGGGGAATGTCCAGCCGCAGAATCGATACTTCTTCCCGGGGCAATCAGCATCCATTTCGTACCGTCCACTTGTTGCCATGACAACAAGAAGGCAACACAGGAGGGGAGGTCCGAGCGGTATTTTTGGCACGACTATCGCTCCCCTTGGCCGGACCCCGGGTTTCGTGGAAAGGGTGCTATTTCGGGACTAGAGTGGACATTAGTTAAACTGAACTGAACCTCCGGTGGTTTCGCTCGAATGAGTGGTTTTGTTTTTGAAAACTATCTAAAGTGATCTTTATGGATCAATCAGTTCGGAATGATACGGGAGCTCAAAGAGTATCGAGGGTTGGATTACTATCCAATCAAAGACCGTGTCCTTGTGAGTTCACTTTTTCTCGAAACTAATTCGTAGTGTGGAGTTTTGATAGAAATAAGAGTTGGAAAGTCTTGGAAATAGGAAAAAGTTAATTCCAAATAATTTTGTCTAAAGTCTCTATGCAACGGATTTATCGTTGAAGTTTAGGGTGCAGTTTAAAATTACAGCTTAAAATAAATACAATCATATGTATAGTATGTCTATCCTCGCTAGGCGGTTAGTGCAACCCTAAACGTGCCTTCAACAATTCAAGATTTCGCGATAACAGCTGTCTTCCGAAGACAGACAAGCTAATATTCATAGGACTATCCCCCCTCCCAATTTTTTAAAGTAAAAAATAGTTTAGGTCTAGATGTTATAGGTTACCAAACTTTAAGATTGGAAGGCCGGACGAATGCGTGAAAAATACTCCAAGTACCAGAGAAATTCCTACCCTTTTAGCAATGATAAATTAGAAATTACAAGAGCAATACAAATTCTACTGCCAAAACGTCGTTAAAATATGTCGTCACGACATCAAATAAATAGATTAAACAGAGGCGGGGATACAATACAACAGATTTTGTTAAAATGTTGCTCAGGTCAAGATCGGTAAAAGGTTCGTTAAAACTAGAGTTCACTACATCCGTGGTAAGCGGAGTTCAGTGCTGCAATTGAAGAAAAATACTTGGGGGGACCCGACGGTTCTTTTTACTTTTTAAATTTTTTAACCCAAATATCCCAATGTTTCTGGGAACGGCGTCCCCCCACGTCCACCCCCAATATCAGCGCTTGTGGAGTTTATTATTTTTCTTTTACGTTCTATCCTTAGCCTAAATTTTAAACTAAAAAATTTCATCCTAAATAGTTTATCGTCCTTTTAAAGATGGAGAGTTTGCCGCAGATTCTGGGTTAAAAAACTTATCTTCACCTCCTTTGACGGACAGACTATATTTCTAATTTCTTTTAAAACTAATATCCACCGAAACCAACCATTTTCTTTCGGACTTACGCTCATAAGGTACGACATCCAAGAACCCGCAGACGAATAATATGACGTAACATGCAAAAACACACAGGTATTAAATCGTCTCTGGATATAAGGAATGACATCAGCAGCAGCAGCACGCCGCAACAAAGAACATCCTCGTTGCACGTACGATTTTCCGTTTCGAGTCGAGAGGGAGGAGATGCGGCGACAAAAAGAATCACCGGAGGATGAAGAGGCAGAAAGGGATGTCGCTGTGGAGAGTGACTCCGGCCGTGTCGCATCACGGGATCGGTTGTCCTTCCTGCGTCAGCATTTTTTATACGTTGAAAATAAATAGGTGGTCGGTATCGAATACTCATGCCCAGTAATAGAATGCAGGTTTTTCCTAGTCAAGATGCTTTTTCTATTAACGCTATGCTTCTGCATATATTGCCAAATGAAATAACATCTAAATCGATTTAGTGGGGAATATAGAAATTTGTTTCGGGAGGGGTCCAAATATCAGCTTAAGCATTATCAGGCCCAAGCTAAATTTTAGCACTGTGGGACAGTGGCGGATCCAGGATTTGGTTTTGGGGGGGGCTAAGAATTTCCATAATCCAATTGAATCTTCTTGTTACTGTTAATACGGAAAAGGTTGAGCTTTTGAATTTTTCAAAAAAAAATTCGAAAAACTTCAATTTATCTTGTGTGAACTTAAGTCCCCTGGGGGGGGGCTATAGCCCCCCCCATAGATCCGCCACTGCTGTGGGAGATGTCATTAATTTATTCCTAAGCCCCCCTGCATACTTAGCAGAGATTCAATGTAGTTTTTTAATACTTTTTTAGGGATGATTTGGATCTTGAAGACCTTAATAGTAAAAACGAAATTTAAATAATGGGGGGTTGCGAGCCCCCTTCTACAATTTTTTTGGAAATTTTACCCTATAAAACAGGGTTTTGACTCGTTTTAGTGTATCTAGTCAGATTTTCGGGGGTGGCCTTTCGGCCTTTGCCAACCTTTTATTTACGACCCGGGATAGATTCTTTATGAAGGCTATTTTAAAGGCAAATGAAAAGCTTTGGAGAATACCAATGATATAGCATTTACGGATGTTTATAATGACTAAGAATTAAGTGGAATAACGACTGCAGAAGAAAATGCGAAAAACCTATTCTGTCACAGGAAGAATTAAACAGCTCAACTAAAAACAAAACGTTTATAAAGCAAACATGAACATCCCAAGAGTGGGTTTAAAAAATTCACCTGTTCGGTTGCATGCTAAAGATTGATGAGGCAGGTTGATTAGATAAAAATTCCAACTTATTGAGCAGGAACTGAGAATAAATAATTCACACTCACAACCTAATCTAATCATGTTAACACGGCAAGACACATTGATAGGACAAGAGGGGGGAGGCGGAAGTTCCCTCCCCCCCAAAAAAACACAATACCGTGATAATTCAACTTCCAAATGGTTCACAAAGATGTTTACACATCTTCACCCATCAAAATTACAAATTATTTCCATTTTTCACGACAAGAAGAAAGGTCTAATTGGTGAAGGAATTTATGAAATTTTGAAAGAAAAAAAAGTGTCCAACTCTGGGAGAGTATTAGGACAGCTCACTGGCTTCGACCTGAACCAAGTGGGTGGTGGAGGACAGGTAAAATCATCTCTATAAAATAATAACAAACGATTGAGGGAGGACGGAAGCTTCTTGCTACGGGGAGCTAAACCACCATTTCCAAACCCGCGTTTCACCAACCAGCATCTGCCTCTCTCTGCCACCAGCAGGCCGCAAAACGTTCCTCAATTACCGTCATTTGGGAGGGTGAGACATTTCGCTCGTGCAATATTAATTAGATAGAGTGGCGGTGGCAGCAGTTGGGATCCCCGTTCCGCTACCTGGCCACCCCCGGAGGGAGTGGAGGGGCCCGTTCGTTCGGATGAGCATATGCCATGCGTGAAATTGAGCGCAACTCTTGGTTATCCCGTCGGGCATCGTTTCCCATCGGGGAATATAATATACGCTGGCCCGCATCGGATGGTTTTATCATAGCGGTGATTGTGGGGTTGATTTAACGGGCTTTGTCAGACTTGTTGATTAGATGAGTATCGCACTGGTGCCGATTACTCTATGCCTATGATTAAGAGAAGGTTCTACGGACGTTTCGCCTATACTGGGAAATTTCCTTCCCCCTTTCTTTTAGATAGGTTTTTGTTAAGGAATTTGTTATCAAGGGGGGGTAAGAATTTTATAGTAGGCGAAACGTCCGTGACAAGGACTAGAAAAAGTAAGAAGTAAATAAGCAAATGACGATTTTCAAATTTACATGCACTTTCTCTAAACGATTTTCAAAGTGAAAAGTCTTACGTTGGCTTTTATTAAGAGGCAAAGGTATTCGCGTCCTGATTATGGTGTCTTTAGGTCCCTTAACGAATGAAGATATCCTTTATATATTTAATAATATTGTACTGAATCTTTTTCGAATACTTCTAGTTTAAAAGCTTGAAATTGGAGAAAGATACGAAAAAGAACGCATGCATAAAAAATATCTGCTTTTACAAAGACGAAGAAAGTAATCTTAAATAGCTCATGGTGACCCTTTTTAGTCAAGGTTTTATCTAGGTGCTTCTACACGGGGTACTCATTGACATAACTTATACGTGTATCGCAAAAAAACCCTTCGATTACAAGTAATTTTCCCCCAAGAAAACAAATGCTAGATATGTTCTACGATTAAAAACTAGAATAAAACAAAAAGTGGCATTATAACCAATGAATATCCATTATTTCATGCATATGTTAATTCCATATAATTAAATTCCATGAGAGGAAATTAAAAAATCGTTTGGCTAATCAGCATATCAAGTGTAACCGTTACATGATAACACATTGCAAGCCAATGTGGTCATTCCAAAACTGCACATCCCTAATCAGAGGTGCTGGATACCGATTACATCCATCCCTTGAAACCGAAAAGCAAATATTGAACAATAATAGTGAAATAATGCACGCTAGATTAGCAAACATGGAACCATAACATTGGCCGTTATTTTCTCTTTTATACTTTTAACAAAACTTTAATCTAATCTCTTATTCTGAAACTCATCCCTTTCTCTTGGGACCAATTCATCATAACAATTATTTCATTGTTATAAATGTGGTTTTCAAAATAATTTTATGAGATTTGGGGATAAAAACAATTTTTACTCTCAAATGTAATAGTTGTTCAAATTTATTTAAAATTATTCCACGTATATTCAGGATAACAACCCTTTCAAATAGAAAATTTTAGCACAAAAAGTTTGAAGCTACGCAAATGAAGTATCACCGGGGATTGTGTCTACTACGGTAAGAGATACACTAGGCGTGCATTACATTAAAAGTCAAAAAGTCGAATAGGTTTATGAAAGGAATTATTTTTCATCCCATCTTTCTAAAGGTCCATTCAGACTTATCACTTTTAATATTCATTTTAGAGGAATCATCCAAAGCGAAAAGTGAAAATTGGCATTTCACTCTTTACTCCTTCAATTTTCTACGCAAATTAGCGATTCAAAGGGGTGAATCATTCAGGGGAACAGTGAAAGTGAAACAAAATGAATGATTATTTACACCCTTCACCCCTGAAAAATATATCTCCTCAGCAGGAATTTACGGCATATTCTAGCGAATAAAACAGCCGCCTAAACATTCTGGACCAATCACCCATAAAATTTAATGGATTCACCCTTTATCATTATACTCTCAACAACTCTGTCCTTTCCTTCCCTATACCCACTCATTACGAATCTCACCACAATTAAAAATCCTACCACCCCTCAACGCACTAAAATGCCCAACAACACGATCCATTGTTTCTCCCCAACACACAACCACTTTCCAACAACACTCCAGAAAAAACACTTATCCACAACCAACTTCCTCCGCACTCCCATCATCCTCCTCCAGAGAGAGAGAGAAAAACCGTTAAAAAAATAATAAATCCACCGCCAACCAACAGAAAAACACCGCACGGCAACCCAAAGAGAAACTCTCCCCACCTTCGCTCTCTCTCTCTCCATTGGATTTATCCCGTTACGTGACAGCGTACCTGTCAGGTGGGAGAGAAAGAGAGAGAAATTCCGAGATTTCTCCCTCCTCCCCTCCCCCGTTTCCTCCTCCCTGCCTGCTTCTCCGCACAAAGGAAAGGACGGGAAACGGAAAATTAAAGGAGCCAGCGAAGGAGTGGAATTTTTTTTATTATTCTCTTTCGTTTTCGGGCGGTCTCACCTGAGATAGGGGGGAGAAGGGCAGGTAGGTAGAGAGGAGGGTCATTGTCTGCGCTGCGGAGGAGACGCTGGTTGTCTCGCATCCTCCATTGTGGGGTGGGGGAGCGGTTGCCACTAAGGGGCCCGGGAGATGGATTGGAGTAGGGGGATGAGGGATCATCTTGGACCTCCCTGCAGATTCTCGTGCAATGGCGCAAATATTTTTCCTATCCTGAAAGATCCTAGTTGAATCCTACACAAACGTAGGTTCCGTTTGTATGGGAACAAATCAAGGGTCTTTCCAGCCTTTAAGAAAAATAGTGTCCGTTTAAAGGTCAAAGTACTATGTGAAGGGTCCGTTTTCACAATGTACACTCTTAAAACGACAGTCTCAAAACTTAGTAAAAAAGTACTCAAACTGGCTCCAATCCAAATGTACTCAAATTTGAAAACATGAATATTCTCATTTCTGAAAATTTCCATACTCATAAATGAAACATTTTGAGCTTGAACTCAAAAATGAGCTCATGATGTTTCATTTTTGAGTATGCAAATTTTCAGAAATAAGTATATTCATGTTTTCATATTTGAGTACATTTGGATCGGAGCCAGTTTGAGTACTTTTTTACTAAGTTTTGAGACTGTCGTTTTAAGAGAGTAACATTTTGTGAAGGGTCCAAAAACAAGCCTAAATTTCTCCTAAACAGACCCCTGAAAAATTACGTTTTCTTAACTGCATAATAGTAAGTTTAGAGTCCATAAGAGTCTTTATCAGGGAACAAAAAAGCAAAAAGTCTGAAAAACTGTATGGACGACATTTTCAATATTGTTTTCCAATATATTTTTTGGTAGAATTTGCATGTTAATGAATTTAATATAAAAAATATTTGAAAAAAAAAGAGTTCCAAGTACTACAAGGGGGGTTTGGGGGTACTCCCCCAGAAAATTTTTGGAAATTTGATCCTAAAATTCATGGTTTTAGCTTATTTTTAACACCGCGTCCGAATTTTTTTGCGGTGGGAGGTTTGAGGAAAAAATATGAAAATTCTCGGAAAAAATCGGAAGAATTCTGGAGGGGAAAATGAGTGTTATGTGATAATATTCTATAAAGAGGGAGAATATATTCCTTAAAATACAAAAAGTCACACATGTAAATAAAATCTTTTTTTTCCTACCCCCCACCAAATCAAACGTGAGCAAAGCCAAATTTTATAAGTATATAAGTAAAGAAAAAGAAACCTCAAGAAGTAAGAGTGTAATTCAAGGGATCTCCGATGAATTTTTTGAAGTCAAATGCTTATTAATGAAAATTACAGCAAGTTTTTCGATTGAACAGAACACTAATCTGGACTACAGTAGAAAGGATGAATCTTTCCAACACTCGTGTTGGACTTCCTAACACGCTTCTTAACACACTTCCAAGATAATGCAGAGAGTTCGTGAACCACTCATTAAATCTACAATCGAATTGGAGGGCATTAGAGAGTCAAGGGCAATTTCTCTAAAGCGAGATAATTTTAGTGAAAAGCTTTCACTCAACTAGATTTAAAACACAAGATAGGCATTATGCAAAGAAAAAGGAATATGGTATAATGATTGAGATTAAAATATTAAAAAGACATGATATATTCTCATCAAGTTTTTAGATTAAATTTATATCTAGTTTTTGTTGTTAGCTTCAAAGGTTTTTGAAATGATAGAACAGCATGGTTAACAACTTAACAACCAAAATTTCTCTTTATATTGAAAAATACACTTTATCACTCTTTCTTTAGACTGTTATTGATCAATAATACTTTTAGTAAAAACTTTTCCCCATACATAATAAGGAAGAAATTTAAAGGCAAGAAGAAGAACATCAGTTGATTTCTCTTTATCAAAACTATACCGGAGGAAAAAAACGCTTCTTTTAGCATTGCAACATCACTAAAAGAACAGCTTTTAAAAGTGTTGTCATAGAATTTTAAGGGTCCCCTTAATACCCAACATACAGGAAAAGGGGGCCCCCTTCTCACCATGGGTAGAATAGTAACCAATTTAACAGAGAATACCATTGAGATTCTACAGTTTATCTCTCCAATTTAATTTGGCAACTCATGATAATTTTTAGTTTTAATTACTGTATTGAACCATAACTTCATATCATAAATTGACTTAATGATCCTTGCAGCTAATATGGTAGCAAAACTTTCTACAAACTTATATGTTATCACAAAATTTTTAGTTGGGAATATTACCTAACTTTAGTAACAAACCTGAATTCTCTCATATTAAACAAATTAAATGTTTGCACTATCAGGAAAAGTTCTTATTTTGTCTCTTTTTTAAAGTACTAAATAATTAGCAAAAGAAAAATTAAATATAAAAGGAGAGCTGAAGTAGGGCCCTTTTAAGTGAATATGCTACACAAAACTAAAAATGAATTTACATTAAAAATAGTCCTAAAATGTGTCAATTTTGGGTTCTAAGTTATTCTGTTACTGGGGAAAAAACCTGCACGCTTTTTCAGAAATATTTTTCTGCAGGGAAAAAATTTTTTAGCAACTACCATTTGAGCATAATATATAGATATGATAATCAGTATAAGAAACATAAATTAAAAGCAATTCAAGCATTTCATTTTTAGAAAATTGCTAATTATTTAGAAAGCTACAATAGTCTTTTTGTGAATTGGTGTTCCCCATAAATGGAACATGTTATGTGAAGGTGACATCAGAGAAAAAATAGTCAATCATAGTTTTTTGAATATGTTAAAAGTTAAACTATACTCCTGTTCATAAAAAATGCAACACCAAGAAGGAATTGTCCGATAAACTTGAAATTTTCAGGGTATATTCATTAGGGTTTGCTTATCAAATGATACCAAATTCAGAGCTAAAGCGCATGCGCGAGCTAAACAGTGTCTCCTCAACCACTGATTTAGTCGTATACATAGGGGGCTGTTACGGGACGTTAAAGAGTTGTAAGAAGAATGTCTGCCCTTGATTATCTTGTCAATAGATGTAATTATACACCTTAGCCCTTAGAGGATGTCATATGAACATTTAACCGAGTTTAAAGAGGATTAATGTTAGGGCTCCAGGAAGAGTGTTTTTCACACTGTTTTACCCCTGCTCAGATGAAGGGAAACAGGACAATAGTGATATGCATTTGAGTGCAGAGGTCCAAAGATGGTAAGACGAGTTGAAAATTGGGGTCTGGACCCCTCATAGTCACGTCAGCATGGAATGAAAGAGACTTCATTTGCATGGCAGTGCCGGATCACTGAGCGACTTTACGAACTGTTTCAAATTGTTAGAATGCTGCTACAGGTCTATCATTGTCTGCTCCATCAGTTAATTGGTCGTCATTGCACCAAAATTCACCAAGTATCGTTTTCTTTTCAGCGCTCCATTGATGGAATTCCATCGGTGCATAAAGCTACCATAGGATCCAGAAAAAAAAGTTTCGCATGATTACTGATAACAAATGGTCTTTTTAAACAAACCCTCCTTCAATTTTGGTTAACATGACACATAAATTGGGTTTGTACGCTATGCCGAAAATCACCATTTTTGGAGTGTTTTATCTTGAGTCTGTGATGAAGAAGTGAAGTGTTTTGGCCTGGAGCACTATTGGGTACCATAGGCAACCTCATTAGATAAAAAATGAGGGCAATCTCACTACTTAAAAAAAATTCTAAAATCTTTTGGAGCCAAAAGTTATACCCTACCTTTGAAGCGATCCTGAAGCTGTAATTCATCAGAACAAATCCCATACACATGTTTTTTGGAATGCTCCAAACTTTCATTACATCCAATAAAAACAGTTTCTTTCTCGAAAAACTTCTTCATCCAAAATTTCACCTATGGAGCTTGACTAAAATTTCATTGGTTTGTCCTCATACTCAAAATTCTTGTTATGCTGCCATTATTGGCAAACTTTGGGTTTGGGATGAATCTTTGATGAAAATCACCTCCTCAGTCAAAATTTCAATCTATTTGATTCGATGACCTGTTGTATAGAGGCTCTCATTACACCGCGTATGGAAGACATTAAACACCGATTTTCGATGTTTAATTTTATTTCTTTGTTCTGAAAGTTTTATCATTTATTTGCATCCACAAAGATCACTTGCGGTGTAAATTTCATCAAAATCTAACAAGTCCTTCATGGTGTTGCATTTTTTATGAACAGGAGTATATTAAAATTGATGTTGAAAGTATCTTTCTAACCCTAGCCCCATTCACCCACAATACCACAATGTCTTCAGTAATGTTTTATTTTTCCTCGAGCGCTCTGTACAACTTTTCATTTAGTGTAGGAGATTTTTTTTGACAATTACAATTATTTAAAATGAAAGTAATTGATTTGAGAGTTATAGACCTACGTTCCATTACATTATAATCAAGCTATTAATTCTTTTATCTTTTCAGGTTCTTATATATAAAAAATATAAACCTACTAAACACGAAAATCTATTATATAGAGGATAATATTCTAATATCCCGGAGTCAGATGCTGAACATATTTTCCCATGTGTTTTTGAAGTATATATAAGTATTTAGCCATGTCAAACTCTCCCCACTCCATAGGTTTATTCTGAAATTTTAACTATAAAAAGCGAATGAATACCCCTGTTAAATTTAAATTAATAATATTTACAACAGTTGACTCTGCTTAATGTGATCGCATTTGTCCATGACCAGAATGATAACAATATCTGATTGGTAATAATAAGCAGTTCTATAATAAACAGTGTAATAAACACATAATAATCAACTGTGTATTCCTAATTTAATACTTAAAACGATTTTATTGCATGTATTTTGCAACTTAAAACATTCCTTAAGAAATAAACATATAAGAGTAGATCCAAATAACACTTCTACATTAATTACTCTCGTTTTGTTTGTATGTATTAAAATTGACCTTCAAACAGGGAAAAAGGAGGTTTTTAGGGGATTTCACCAGATTTTGAGAACTTTAGGCGATCACTTAAACAATTGATTTTGTGTTAAGTTAAATAGGAGTGATTGGGACTGGTCAATTTTAATAGTAATAACAATATCCGATTGATAACATTAACTGTGATCACATTAAGTGGAGTCAACTGTACTTTCAATACATTAACTGCTTGACCACAACCTTAACATTCACTTTTAACTTATATAATTGCCCTTTATATAATTGTCAAATATGAAAATAAATTAAATGGCCCAATTTCATGATCTGTCCCATTAAAAACTGCTAAGATCCAAATAGCATAAATATTAACAATCTCTGTAGTCAGGGGTGCATCTAGAAAAAATTGGGGCTGAAAACGGCCCCCTCCACAAAATTCCGACCCTCAAAAACAGCCCGTTCACAAAATTCCGGTTCCCAAAAACGGACTTTAATCAAGCTATATGCACTTGCTAAGTGTAATTTTATTAAAAAAATTATATGTTTACAGAATTAAGACCTTATTTTAGAATGAAAAATTATTTTCACAAAATTCAATTCTGTTTTTCACAAAATTCCCAAAACCGGCCCAGGCAAATAATCCTGGATGCACCCTTGGTAGTAGTTTTTAAATATAATAGATAAATTTTAATGTTATTTAGCAATTTTTGGGATATTTCTGAGTTTTGGCACTCAAAATAGCTTTGCAATTGTTAGTAAAATCCTAGAAGTGGGTTTGTGGATTGGCGCCTCTAGGCATGTTTTTTCTCGCTAACTTTTACTCTAATACTTAGATGCATTTTCAAACTCATAGATTAAAATGTTTAGTTAGATCAATAACTGAACAGTTTATCAATAAAAATCAGAACAATTTGTTGATATTTGAATATATGGCGTTCTAAAAATGCTTGGCGATATTTGGTGGTAACGTTAACACAATTGAACCATGAATTATTATAAATTAATGGCACTAAAATTAAGTTCAAATTAATAAAGGATAAAAACAAAACTTAATTAGTAGGAGTTTTTTAAACATTTTTCTGGAAATGTGTTTGTTTCACAGTGCAAGAAAGTATGTTCATAAATTTTTAAAAAATCCTAGTAAAGTTATAAAAGTTTGAAACTTTTAATTAAACGGGGACTTTTTAAATCCTAGACCGATACTTTCATTTTCAAGTAGACCAACTCTAAAGGGATCTTCCCACAAAAATTAAAGATCAAACCTTGAAAATACATTTGCAAGTTTTCGGACGACAATGCAGGCATGTAGCAAGGGGGAGAAGATTTATATATCCCCCCAAAACTAAAAATTTTCCTTTTTTTACTGTTGAAAAGAATTAAATTCACCAATATCCCCCTTTAAAAAATGTGGTTATTGTTCTGGAATCATATAGCAAAGAAAATATTGCAATTGTCTGTGGAACTCTTATATGACTTTAAAATACCAAAGCATAAAGCAGATGAGTTTTGAAAACACTGACCAAAAATATTAAATATCATAGATTAGGAACATTATAAAACTTTCTAAACAGGATTTTTGGTAGAAAAACTTTGTACGCTATCATTCTATTATCAATGTTTTAATAACAACAAATAACTTGATATAAGAAAATAATTTCAATGAATACTTTTTGTTTGGTGAAGTCAAAGAAGTATCAGCATTGGAAAACATACTTTTAAAAACAAAATCAATGCAGGGGCATAATAATTTATATATTAATGATTTATTTACAGAAGAATGAATGCATATCATAAACTTCCCAACCTTCTCTCAAGCATAAGGTAGTAAACAAGAATGATTGTAAGAGTAGAAATCTAGACATTCAAACGATTCTTGTGGAAATAAAAATTTAATGAAAATAATAATTAATGGTTCTTTTTTCCTGGATGAATGTGAGAGAACTGCGCAGAAAAATAAGGATCAATTAAAGAATCCTTGCACGCGAAATTCAGAATCACATCCTTCCTTTATCTCCCTGTTTCGCATCAGTAGAATCGGTCGTCAGGGTGGTTTCGCAACACTTGTTCTGCGTTAAGATTGTAAAATGGAGAGGAAATAAGAGAAGAACCACATAAAAACAATACAGCATCTTGTGCAGAAGACTATAAAGTTTCATAATAACTCAAATAAAGTTATAATATTCTAAAAACTTACGTGTCTCCTTGGATTTATTATTTCTTCTCCTTCGACGAGACATGATGCTGTTATTACATTCCTTGATAGAGGGATGGTGTTATTTCAGCAGATAGGGAAGATGAACGACGCATGCGCAGTTGGGTTGGAACAGCATCAAACAGGTGGCGCATGCTGTCGTTTGATGTTGCCAAATTTGCTTTCTAAAATTTTTCGACAGGTATACCTGTTCGGGCTGTTTCTGAGGCACACCTGTGTAAAATTTACTCTAAAAAACGCAGGAATTTTTTTAAAATACTGAAATTTGTTATCTAGGAACGAGAAAATACTTCAAATCTCTTTTAATGGTCACAAAATCGTGTTCGAGCGATTGATTCGCTACGGTTCGTTCCCATTGGCGTACGCGGGGGGGGCAGCTGCCCCCGCTACAAAACTGAAATTAAATTATTTTTTTGTTAATCAAAGAAAAATTTAAAAAGGCAGAAATTTCTGACCCAACCAGTTGCAAATTCCCTGCCATCTCATGAGTGTCCAAAGCCTGATTTCTGTTTTTTTGCAAACCACCCCCAGGGTTTGGGCGGTGCTTCTCAACTCAGGGCAGGGATCTTTTCTGGGTGGTCTTTGAAGGAAATGGAATATCAGATATCACACTTTCTCAAATTCTTTTAAGACCCCTTTATTGATCGTGTGCCTCCTTTTCGGATTATCTTAAAAAGTATGGATCACGTGACGTGATAAGGAGAAAGGGACATTTTCGGGGGTGACATTTGTTCAAGAAGAGGTCACTCCAAAATCCGGACTTGGTGTAAAAAAACAGGCTAAAACCCTGTTTTTAAGGTCAAATTACCAAAAATTTCTGGGGGAGGACGCCCAAACCCCTTTTGTACTTATAACTTTTACTAAAGGCGGCTTTACACCACGCGGTTTGCGACAGCGATTCTGCGATTTTCTGCCATTGTGACGACCGCAGTAACTCAGCGACCTCTCGAAAGAGGGCGCTGTTCAATTAAGGGAAGAGGGTCAATTTTTGTCGCGAACCGCTGTCGCAAACCGCATGGTGTAAAGCCGCCTTAAGTATTCACAACTTTCATGATAAAACTTCATCAAAATCCTAATCCTAATTAACAAAATTAGGACTGGTGTAGCAAACCCAAGTTGAGAAACCCTGTTTTAAGGGTCGAATTTCCATAAACTCTTTCCGGGGAGGGCCCCAAAAACCCCTTTTGTGCTTGGAACTTTATTCTTTTCAACTTGTTTTTATATTCAGTAAACCTAAATCTAAATCCTATCTATAAATATGTATCAAAATTTGGACTTGGTGTACCAATATTCGTTAAAAATAGTTTTTATACAGTCAAACATACAGAATTTTTATTGGGGAAGACCCCCAGACCCTCCTATACAGTCCTTGGAACTAAATTACTCACAACTTCTTTATAATGTTCTTTTCATCCTACGTGACCCAAAAACTTCCCACGCAAGCAAGCCACCCTCATTTGCATTAGTCCTCATTTTGCAGGCCCCCAGACAATATTTCTATGCAGTCCACTAATTACCAAAACTCCCACAAACCACAATAAACTTTCAATTTTTCAATTCAAACTAAAACAGCTATTTACTTAAACCTTATGCAAAATATATATCTCTCTTCGTATTAAAAAAATTCTTTTAACTTTAAATAAAAACCATTTAAAAAATATCCAAACTAGATGGAGTAAGGTTTTCAAAATAAGAAAATTATGAAAATCAATTTAAATTCATTCATAGCTAAAAGTGTCTTAATTTCAACAATGGTATCAAAAAATTTTCCCAATTCAAAACTGGCGCTCTTTATTTTGAAGGAACGTATATTAAGTATATTATCTTTTCTTTCCTAAAATTATTCACTGAAATCCATACAAATTAATAGTGGGGGATCCAGGATTTTGTTTTGGGGGGGCTGAGAATTTTCATAATCCAATTCAATCTTCTTGTTAATGTTTACGTAAAAGGTAGTGAATTATCCCGTTCCAACTACCAAAAGGGGGGGTCTGGGGGTCCTCCCCCAGAAAATTTGTGGAAATTTAAGTCAAAAACCCCACTTTTTCAACTTGTTTTGGTACGCCTCATCCGAATTTCGGATATAGAATTTTTGCGTTTTGACAAACTTAGTAAAATATTGTTGTAATAACAGAGTTACAAGTGCCAAGGGGATATTCCCCCAGAAAATTTTTAAGAATTTACCTTAAAATAACAGGGTTTTAACTCATTTTGGTGCATAAAATGTCATAATATAGAGTAAAACTTTTCATTTTGGGGGGGCTTGAGCCCCCTAGCACCCCCCCTGGATCCGCTAGTGCAAATTGAGAAACCCAAATTGAAACCCATACAAATATTTTTAATAATTTTATTTCAGACAAAGAATGTTATTGACCCCCATGAAAGTAATATTATATAATAACAGAATTATCGAAATCTTAAAAACAATGCATTAGAAAATGGATTAACACCACACACACACTGGATATTTTCTCCAAACATTTTGCCCTCTTCTTCAGAGGGCAACCTCAGTGGCAAAACTTCAATAACTACAGAAAATTACTTAAGACTATAGAAATGTTATGAAATGTGAGAAATTCATTTTTATAATTAAATAGTATTCAGGTTTTATCAGCTCAGCTTTATTTTCAATTTAGTGGAATATGTTTTCATAATTTAAATATTTTCATCAGAAAAAATTAAGTAAAAAGTTGTAAAGCAGTGAATATAAACTACTACTCCTTAAAAGGCAATTATCTCAATCAAAAATAACAAAATTAGAAAGAGGACACTGTTTATTATACATTTTTTACATAAAGGACAAAACTTTTCTCAATACATGACTTGATACAATTGATAGAAAAACTTATGATGGATCTAAGTGGTTACGAATTCTTTGTAGCAATTCTCTTTTCACAGAATCTGGAACTAACTCTAAAAAATATTGAAAAAAGAATTAAAAGAAAGAAATATAAAAGTATTATTAGAAAAAACAAGAATTAATTTAATTGTCAGTTTAAAAAAGGAAATAAAACCAAAACCAAAAAGTTTTGAAAAAAAACCTATAAGAGTAATGAAATTTACTCTGTAAAACTATATTTGTACTTAAAACTCACAACCCTAATTAGCAATCATTGAAAAAAATATAAGTACTTTCAAAAATGTTTTACAATTGAAAAAAGTTGATAGATGTATTCCCTTTTTCAACCTTATGAAATTTCAACTGAAGATTTTAACAACCACTTAAATTGACATTTAAATTATATTTTTGCTTAGTTAACAGCACAAAAGTGAGAAATAGAAAGATTAAGACAAATAAAATTCTAAATTATTATAAAAAACTGATTCATTAGGGTATATCAATAGAGTGAGTGAAAATGAATAGTCAAACATTTCCTAGATAAAAAGGTTAAAAAGGCAGCAAATTATATTTTGCCTTATTTTACAGCATAAACTTTGTAAACTAAATTCATTAGGGTGCTGTAAACTAAGCCAAAATAAAATGCCACAAAGAATTATTAAAGAAAGAAAAATTAACTTTAATTCCAAATTTTATTCCATTTAAAGATCTTTAGGTAAAGACTTTAGTTAATTGCTTGGCACCGACAGTACTTTGTGTTAAAATTAATGCTGGTGTAAAACAAACGTTGAATGGAAACGGCTATGAAATAATATCCCAGGGTAGTATGTATCATTAATATGGGGTTAAAGGTTATATTTTCTTTTTTGCTTCCTATTCCTGTCTTAACTTCCTACATCTCCCTCCAATGTTATATGTATGAAAACAAATTATGAATTTTTATACAACTTTGCAGTTGGATGCGGTGTTTGAAAATATAAAATGTGATAGTTGATTTGCCAATCTTTATCAATTACCAAAGTAGCATAGCAGCATTCTCCATTATCTGTCCAAGATGGGCTAATATTGGTTCATTATTAGGTTGATACTGGCTAATGTTGCTGTACTACTGGTCTACTATTCATAAGTGTACTTATATTGACAATATTTAGGCATATGCAAAATGTGCCACAACAAGGGGTCAGATAAATATCCAGTGAATAGGACAAATAGAAATCGGTATTAACCCACTCTTGAATATTAAGTATTTTTGTTTTGCTTAAAATGTTTTACATAATTAATTGGGATTGAAAAATTTACAGATAATCTGTTTAGCCCAGTAATTTTAGGGTTTGGTAGGGGAATAATTTATAATTAGCTGAATTTTTCAGGATAAGCTCTCTATGATGTGTACAACCCACCCTGAAAAGTCCCCAAAGGTCCTCCGTCGGCGTCATTCCAAAATGGCGGATCCAAGATGGCCGCCTAGCATTTTTGCCTTTTCCGATATTTTCGCTCATATCTAAGTCAAAAATTAATATTTTTTAGTTCTGTAAAAGGATTTATACTCAGGATAGATGTCGTTTTCAAATAAAAGTTACAGTTTTGCGATAAAAATATAAAACATGGGGTGTAGAGGGATTTTATTCATGCCAAACTGCAAAATTTTCATTGTTGTTTGCATGCTTTGCCATATAACTGTACTAATTGAAAAATCGCTCGGAAAAATACTATTAATTTTAGTGGTCCCATTATTTAGGATTATTTTGAAAAATAAATTTTTGAAATCCGCAGAAAATTGACAGAGATATTCAATTTTTAGTAAAGTGTTGTGGTGCGGATGGTATTGGGTAGTATACGTTAGTAGTAGGTTTCGCACTTGATTAATAATTGTTTTTTGGCCATTCTCTTTAATAGCTTAGTTAATACCATTGTAGCGTAAAGTAATCATTATGGTGCATTAAAATTTTCTTACACAATCATTTAATTATCAAGAAATTGATTAAAATTAATTAGTTCTTTTGGATTTTTTCTATATTTCGGACCCTATAGCTTCCTTTTAAAATGATTGGAATATTCATTCCAGTTTTCTGTACAGAGATATTTCAAAGGATTTTGAAGTGATCAAAAATAACTTAAATGAACGTTTTAGCTTATACAGTGGGACTCCATTATTGTGAACCATCGCATAAAAAATTTCAATATCACAAGAGGTTTACTATTATTGATTTTTAAATTTTTTTACACTGAAGCGGAGTTTGACTATATTTTCATGACGCAAAATAAGTATAATTTGAAATAAATGTATCAAATACTATAGAGATTTTTAATGTTATAGAGTACAGGTTTATTCATTGTCATCATCATTGTTTTCGAATTCAGTAGAAGCTGAATTTTTACATGACTCGCCAAAGCAAGATGTGCCAAATCTGGAACATTGGAGTCCTGCTTTTCTGCACTGGAATATTGTGTCACAATCGAAAATCCCTTGTAGAATTTATTTTGCAGTTGCAAGAGATGAGCTGCAGGGGTTCTTCAGAAGCTGCTGGAAGTGTTGAAGTAACTGGATTCAACTTTCCATCCTTTTTGAACAATCCCCAATCCGTTGGATTCAGGTTGTTCCCAGCCATTGTTGGAATTGCAGGTAAACTTGAAGATAATGCTGAGGAGCTGCTGCACTTGTGGGAGAAAGAACTGCTAGATTAAAATTTGAAGATGGAGTTTTTGACACTTCCTTATTGTAGTGAATGTAACGTAATTCATCGAGAGAATCAATTTTTTCTCGCCCAAAAAGGTATTTCAAAAATACTTCACCGATTTCAATAACTTTTGAGGAGTCAAGTGAAGGACTATTAAACTGTGAAACCATAGAGTGCAAATTTGGATTTTTCTTTATCAATTTGAAAGCTGAAGATTTCCCTTTTCTAAAAATTGCTGAGGTGGAATCGCATCCAGAAGCTGCATGTAGGAAGAGAATTGAATCTTTTATTGAGCCAAGAGTGTTTTGAATTTTAGAGATGTCGTAGCACTTGTGTTCTCTAATAGTTGTTTGAGGACGCAAAAAAAAAACAGTGACTCTCCTGGGGTACAACGCCGAATTAGAATAATTCAGAGATCTGTATCGGTCCCTATTACTGTGACTTGTTTGTTTAAGCTTTGACTAGCTTCAATTGCAGAAGAACAGATGAGTATCAGCATCATCCTTTGAAGTTATTCCTTCTGCCTGAAAGTAACTAATGAGCATTCTAATCAGTCTTGATTTGTTCTCGGAGTTGCGCAAAAAATTAGATTGTTTTGTTGTAGCCACCATATTTTCCTCAAAAACTCTCTCTTCAAATTTTAATCTAGCAGTTCTTCCTCCAACAAGTGCAGCAGCTTCTCATCATTCATTTCGAGTTTACCTGCAAGTTTAATAATGGCTGGGGAAAAACCTGAATCCAACGGATTGTTCAAAAAGGATGGAAAGTTGAATCCAGTTACTTCAACACTTCCTCCACAGCAGCTTCTGAAGAACTCCTGCAGTTCAGCTCTTGCAACTGCAAAATAAATTCTACAAGAGATTGTGATATAAGATGCCAGTGCAGAAAACCAGGACTCCAATGTTCCAGATTTGGCACATCTTGCTTTGGCGAGTCATGTAAAAATTCAGCTTCTACTGAATTCGAAAACAATGATGATGACAATGAATAAAATTTTTGAGTAAGTGGCTTACTTGATGTTTTATTTTACGATACCTCTACTCTATAACATTAAAAATCTCTATAGTATTTGATACATTTATTTCAAATTATACTTATTTTGCGTCATGAAAATATAGTCAAACTCCGCTTCAGTGTAAAAGAATTTAAAAATCAATAATAGTAAACCTCTTGTGATATTGAAATTTGTTATGCGATGGTTCACAATAATGGAGTCCCACTGTATAAGCTAAAACGTTCATTTAAGTTATTTTTGATCAATTCCAAATCCTTTGAAATATCTCTGTACAGAAAACTGGAATGAATATTCCAATCATTTTAAAAGGAAGCTATAGGGTCCGAAATATAGAAAAAATCCAAAAGAACTAATTAATTTTAATCAATTTTTTGATAATTAAATGCTTGTGTAATAAAATTTTAATGCACCATAATGATTACTTTACGCTACAATGGTATTAACTAAGCTATTAAAGAGAATGGCCAAAAAACAATTATTAATCAAGTGCGAAACCTACTACTAACGTATACTACCCAATACCATCCGCACCACAACACTTTACTAAAAATTGAATATCTCTGTCAATTTTCTGCGGATTTCAAAAATTTATTTTTCAAAATAATCCTAAGTAATGGGACCACTAAAATTAATAGTATTTTTCCGAGCGATTTTTCAATTAGTACAGTTATATGTTATATGGCAAAGCATGCAAACAACAATGAAAATTTTGCAGTTTGGCATGAATAAAATCCCTCTACACCCCATGTTTTATATTTTTATCGCAAAACTGTAACTTTTATTCGAAAACGGCATCTATCCTGAGTATAAATCCTTTAACAGAACTAAAAAATATTAATTTTTGACTTAGATATGAGCGAAAATATCGGAAAAGGCAAAAATGCTAGGCGGCCATCTTGGATCCGCCATTTTGGAATGACGCCGACGGAGGATCTTTGGGGACTTTTCAGGGTGGGTTGTACACATCATAGAGAGCTTATCCTGAAAAATTCAGCTAATTATAAATTATTCCCCTATCGACCCCTTTTTTCGCCTAAAATTACTGGGCTAGTTGAAGTATCCTTGAATTTGCATTTACTATGATCTATCAGATTTTGAGTCTGCCTAAAAGTTTGAGTTAAATTGCATTCTAATTTTGTAGAATTCTGATTCCTTTGACAAAGATTTAGTACAGTTAAGCACTTTGACTTTGAATATTACTTTTTATAAAAGAAAGGAAAATTGAAATAAGGGCAAGAAAGAAAATTGTAGCATAGAATGGCAAAATGCCTAAATGTAGGCCAGAGCTAACTTTTTCTTCCTTAATACTATCTCCTAAAACTTAAAACATGTAACATACCTAACTTATATAAACTTGGAAAAGAGTGTTCCAGAGTGTTATATACAGTATAATATTAATTAGCAGCACAGGATTTTTGGTACTTATGTATTATCCTGTCAACCGTTCAGTGGCTCAGCTATAGATCAACCAATGGGCTTTGACAATATTTTCAAATTCAGCAGCATGGTCAACGGGATAATAAGTAAGAACCATATTTTTAAGTAAATATTTGTAATAAGCTTATAGATAAGAATTTACCTCTTCCTTTTGGAGTCATCTCTTGAACAAGACTTTCAATGGTGACATTTTCAATTCCCCGTTCTCTGATAATGTCTTAAATTTTTAAAAAAGTTCTATATTAGTAGTCAATAAATATTACCTAAACAAATTATAGTTCAGCATTGTTAGGAATGTTTTAGCTTTTATAGGTCTGGAAAAACTGATTTTAATTAACAAAATTCCTCTTTAGCATCTTTTTATTTACACTAAGGTTTCCACAGTATGGCCCACTGGCCAAAATGTGGCACGCGGAAACTGACAAGTTTGTAGTCTTTTTTAGCGAGATTTGTAGTGAACATACCAATGTATAAATGCTAAACAAAAAAGGCAAATGTAGAAAATTATGATATTAAGTTCGATTTTACACGCTGTCTTTACACAGGCACCACTGTTTTTTCATCACTATGAGCTTAATTATGGATGGGTTTTGATGTGGTTTGTTTTAAATGTTCTAAACAGTAAATAATTTTTTAAAATAAAATTTGAAAAACCAATTTTTTGAAGGCAAAAGGTACAAACTCACTTAAGTAATTAAACTTTAAGGCTGAAAAAGAATGTTTTTTTTTCGTTTGAAGTATAAATACAATGGTTGAGTGCTTTAGTGATAAAAAATTACTGGCTCATTGAGATTTTATTTTTCAACCTTGATGTTTGTTTTGGAGGATACAAGAGAGAAAAGACAAATTTCATTGAAAGTGATAAATTTAAATAGAACTTTGCACACAAGAACAAACATCCTATACCTCTGCAAACCGCCTTCATTTCATCCCGCCAACCACTTTCAGATAGTCTTGTTCTTAACAGGTCTTTGAGTCTATAAAAAGAAATTGGTTAAAAATGAAGAAAACATTATACAGTAAAGCACCGTTTATACGTCTTTCAAGGGACCGACGTAAAACGGCGTATAAATGAAAAGACGTATAATTGAAAACAATTTTAATTATTTGAGTGAATTGGGACTTAGCAAAAACGACGTATAAATGTAAAAGACGTATAAATGAGAAACGTATAAACGGTGCTTTACTGTATAAGTTAAATAAACTTTTCATGGAACATCACAGTTAACAAAAGAAAGAACATTATCTTATTTTATTACTATTGATCAGTGGCAGCTCGTGAGTAGTTTGAATGGGATTTACAATTATATTATGAAAAAGCAATTAAGAAACAAACAAATATATCACAATTTTAATTAATTATATCAATGGTTACAAAAATAATTTTTGCAGGTATGAATAGGTTTGCTAACCAAACACAAACAAATGGAGTGCTTAGTTTGTTTACATACAAAAGTTTGCTGCTTTACAATGGAAATAAAGCAAGGGTCTGTTTAGACATTTTGTGAAGGGTCCGGTTTTTGTAAAATTGTGAAAATCAACTCCTAATTTTGTGAATTTTAGTTAGCGTTAAACTAGTTTTTTTAAGCCAGGAGCCTGTTTTTGTGTAAATAAGCTCACAAATTTGCAGTATTTTGAAAAATAGTGTCCATTTAAAGGCCAAAATACTTTCTGAAAGGTCTGTTTTTAAGGTAAAATACGTGTGAAGGGTCCGTTTTCACAATGAAACATTTTGTGAAGGGTCCGAAAACGGACTCAAATTTCTTCTAAACAGACCCCTGTAAAGGTTCAATTCCGTTAAAGGTCCCGCTAAATATCAAGTTTTTATGAATGCCATATATTCAAATATCGACAAATTTTTCTGATTTTTATTGATAAACTGAACAGTTATTGATCTAACTAAACATTTTAATATATGAGTTTGAAATTATTTAGAAAAATTTCTACTTTTTGGTGACCAAAAGAGGACCTTTAATGGAATTGAACTGAAATAAGTTCAAATATCATTTGAAATCTCTGGTTTGAACTAAAATTGTATTTTGGCTCAACATATTTTTCCATAAAATAAAAATATAATTTTTTAAAATAAATTCACTAATAAAAACCACTTAAAAACAATCAAAACTTAAAGATTTTTAGAAAAAATAACCAAAAGTATGAAAAACAAAAGTTAAAAGTATGAAAAGTTATAACCAAAGCATGAAAAAATTACATAATAATAAAGATAGAATGAAGAAATGTGAGCTGTGGCACAATCCAATATGTGAACAGGAAAGTGAGAACCCCCAACCAGTGAACGAAAGAATTTTCTCCCTGAGCAGCTCTCAGAGAAAACTTTCTTATTTGCCTTTTTTATTGGTTGCAAATGCTATTGAAGGAGAAAAATTCGTAAAGCACTGAAATCTGTAAAAAAAACCTTGAAATGAACTTTTCCTTTTAGGGTTCAGAATAAAAAAGAAACACTGGAAGGTCATCCTGAATAAGGTACAAGTTTGAAGTTAATTACTTTTTCATTTATTTTAATTAATCGACTTATTTCACTGGAGGTTCACATGCTCCTGTGGACAAAGCTAATAATACTTCTATAACCTCAATGTTTATATACAACTTAAAATGCAAGATATTTATGAAAACTATATACTATAAACTATGACTATATACTAAATTACAACGTTTCCCGTCAGTGATGTCACGGGTTGACGTAAGATCACGCTCCACTTTCAAACTACCTGATTGGCGAAAAAGATAGTGACCAAGACTGGCCAATTAGGTAGCTAGAAAGTGTGGCGTCATCTTTCATCAATCGGTGACATCACTGACAAGAAAGGTTGTAATCTAGTATACTTAATAAGGCTACCTACATCTAACTGTTGAGGCTTGGTCCAGATCTTAACTTACTTTGTACATGCAATTAATGTTTTTTTTAATTAAACTTATAATATTACCTTTCTATGTCACCAGACTCTATAATGTTGTTTGTGCTTTCAACCATATTTTCAGGATATCTGAAAAAAAAATCAAATCAAATCACAATTTTTTTATCAAGAGATGGAAGAAAAAAGTATTAGTGAAAGTCAAAACCAGTCCTTGATACCAAATTAAACAGATTAATTAACCTCTGTTAGACAAACAACTTATTTAACTCAAACCTTTAACATCCAAATAATGTAAAATCCTATGAAATTTTAAAAATAAAACATTTTAATGAAAATATTAAAAATTATTTATTTTAAATATTTTGGGGAATACGAGTTAAAAGGATTCATCGGTTGGTGCCAACACAGCTACTACATATTGTCAAGACATTAGGTGACCAACATCAACTTAGTTGGTAGTGCCTGACATCATCTGGTTTGGGCTTTTCCTTTTTGAACAATCAACTAAAAATTTTGGCTGCCAGGCAAAATTTTTACAACCATGTGCGACTGAATCCTATAATCCCAGTTTAACTAGGGTTTTTACAATAATAACATCCTTTACTATTTTACACTACAGCTAATTTTAACTTTAAGCTAAAACTAAACTGATGTTTTGACACTTAACTCCAGTTCCCATTGCATCATAAACTGGTGCAATATAAAGGAAATTCTACTTCAGTGGGGTTCAAAGGGTGCAAGATGCAATCATACTAAATTGGCAAAATTAAGAAAAAAACAGCATACACTGAACTTTAAATTGTTCAATATTCACAATCATTAAATGTGGTTATTCAAAGCATGGTAAATCCAAAGAATCCGGGCCTGGGCAATATTTTTTTTGGAGAAATTTAGTGTTGCCAAGGTGTTAATTGGGGGATTAAGCAACTCTAACTTCAATAAAACTGGGTTGCAAGAATCCACTATTCTATTGCCATTTTTTGGCAAAAGCATGGATTGTTTGGATGAACCTCAGAGCATCTTTTTTTTTCATTGAATGATAAAAAAACAAGTTAACCTATCCCCCAATTTTTTTGAAATGCCTATACTCTATTCATTTAGAATATACGCCGCTGAAAATATTTCCTTCCACCAGAGCCGAATTAGTAACCATGGCAACTATCAACATCACAGTGACGAAGAAGGCTGCCTGAAAAGCGTAACCCTGGTTATACTTCTAGCAAGGGGGAAAGCACTATTTTTCAGCGACTTACTCTAAATGAACAGAGTATATTCTCATACATGTAGAGAAATGGTAAATTTCAAGGATCTGGGCCATGGCGACTTCTTGGCATCATAATGATTTCTTGCCAAGCACTTAGCAGAACAAACATTGTATTAGAATTTAGGGTTGCTTAACTGAGAATTGTGAACTAGGCAACTAGGAAGAACCATTTATTATCTAACTTTTGCCAACCCTTGGAGATTGGCCTGGATTGTTAAAATTAACCAGAGAAATAATCACATTTTTCTAAATATGTGCCCATTTTCGTATTTTTGTGCCGCAAAGACTTTCCTTGTAAATATATGACATTGGTGACAAAACACTTCCGTTAAGAAGTCACCTTGAAAAGTGTTCAATTAGACTAGTTGAACATAAATATGGCTAATCTTTTTGGCTTAAAACTAGAAGTGTGTCAATCGCCAAGTGAAGTAGTAGCGTCAAAGTGCGCCTAAGTATCAAAGTGAAGCTGACGACAAAAAATTCGCCAAGAGGCGCCAACCCGAACCTACTTCTAAAGTTTTACCATCTTTACAAATAGTTTGATATGTAAAACTGTGTATTATTTAGCTAAACTACGAAAAAAAAGGAAAATCAATTATAGAAATAGAGAGAGCAAAAAATACCAATTTATAACATCACTTATCATTTTACTCTATTCTTTAAAGAGGGAAACAACATAAATGTTATATTTTATGTACTTGCCATACAGAGATTAAAAGAAAAAGGGATAGCACCGTAAAACCTGAATACCGAAGGAAATTTTCTGTGGAAACTGAAAATCTAAATGTTTATTTGTTTATTTACGAATATTCGATTTCTTCGAAGTTGTAGTTGTTTTAATTCCTTTCTGCTACAGACACAGACAAAGTAGCATAAAACGGGTACTACTAGGCGGAGCTTACTCCGCCGATAGCGATCCGACCTCCGATTACTATGGTTATAAATTGTTAAATTAATTAGTTTTTAAAAAAAGAAGTTAACATTTAACTCTAAATTTTAGGTTGCTTAAGTTTTTAAAGATAATGGTTTCCGTTTCCTCCTTTCTATCCAATTTTTTAATAAAACAATTATTTTTATAAGGTAGTAAAAGTATTTCATTTTCTTTCCCCACTCTTACTTTTGAAATTTAATTTTATTTAAAAAGTGGAACATTTATATTATTACTACTTTTGTCTTATGGGCTTTAATATTTCCACATAATTTTTTATACTTGTCCGATTTTTACCAATTTTAGTGTCATTATTTCGGTCATTTAAGGAAAAACGTGTGAATTACTTCTTTTACAGTGATTTTGTAGTTTTTAGGGATGCTTTAATTTCTTCAAATTTTTTAAATTGATATTTTACCTTTTTAAGTGGAATTATAGTGACTAGAATAAGGTCACTTATTCTAGTCACTATAGTGGAATATTCGTTATTTAGCCGAAATATTTTTCGGTCATTTTTAAAAATTAAAAATAAGTTAAATGTAAGTCTGTAACCCTTCTATTACTTTTAGTTTTTCTTCAAGAAAGTGAGGAGGAAATAATGTAGTAATAAACTTTTAATGAATTTTTTCATAGACTCGTGTAGTACATAATATACATGCAAGCTTGAATGAGAGTAAAAAGTAAAAACAAAAAACGGCTTTTAACCCTTTTGGGCAAAAATGGGAGAATTTTTAAGCTATATGTCATACAAATATCAAAACATAAAAGTCCATTGCAATTATCTTAAAAAAATATAAAGAAAATATTAATCATTAATCCCCTCACAACATTTAAAAAAAAAATATATAAAAAGACTTACCTCTTTTTGGGACATAATACTTCTAACAAACAATATTAATTCAGGAAGCAGGAACGGAAGGGGACGATTCGGCGCGAGATAAAAAAAAATCTAGTTCTTTAGAATGATTATGAGAGTTCTAATTTCTCACGCCGAATGGTCCCCGCGCCGCCGAATAGTAGTTGACCGAGCAGGAACCTAACAGACTTTCGGAGAGCACTACAAAAAAGCGACTGAAAGACAACTTTTGGTAAAATTTGATTACCCCTGAAAATCTCCCCCTGAAGGGAGGTGGGAAAACAATTAGTGGCCATAAAACCATAGACTAGGTCAATCTAAGGAGTTTTTAAGGACTGTGTACACCCTGTTATAATATGTTAATTTAAATTTTACTGCAACAAAATAACCTTGCTCATAGGATTCTGAAAAGGTAACAGAAAAGGCATTTTCTGCAAAAAGGTAAGGATCTTGGCTATTAAGTGTTAACTCACAACTCTCAAGCGTCACCACCAACCATGGACCAGTTTCGTCCTTGTTAGGACTCTTCAGCATGGTATAGGATGGTAACGCAAGAGAGCGGAGGGCAAGTACTAGTCTAGCCGACTATAACTGAAACAGTGGTGACCATTGATTAGTCCTCCACTCATGTGCTGGAATGGCAATGGCATTCCTAGGACAGATTTAATTCCAGAAAGGTACATGAAAGGAGAATTTCACCAATGAAATGAATGAATCAATCAAAATGAATTTCACCAATTTTTGGTGAAATTCTCCTTTCATGTATCTTGGCTATTGTATAGCAAAGTTTTATGGAAAATCACCCCATGTGATTGATCAAGAAGTTCTATGTAGCTGACATAAAGGGGAATTGTAAATGCTTTGAAATACTTTTACTTATGTCACATCATACATACAGCATTAACCTAGGTAGGTATGAAGATTAAAGAGTAGGTGAGGCTGCAAACAAAGAACAACATTTTGGCCAGCGATGGTCTTCATTGCACAATGTGCATGCTTTTCACCTGTTATACCAATCAATTTTATCCCATTGATACTTACCTCATGTAACTGGTTTTACAAGTTTATCCCACAAAAATTAAAGTTTGAAAAAGTTTCCTGATCACATAACTTATTTTTGAAATCTAAAATTATTTCAAGGATTAAAACTAACACTACTGATGATGTCTGTCAAAGAAATAGAAATAAAATTTTGGTTTCAGCTTTAACCATCAACCACGGCCTTCTGAGCCTTAATAGTTTTAATCCTATTAACTTCAGTCATAAAAACTATTCATTTTTGTATTAAATTTATTTAATTTTTATACAACTTGCCTATGGTTCTTCGTCAATAAAATCACCTTCTACCACAAAATCCTCACAATCGTCTTCAAATGAATCATCAGTTCCTTTCGCATAATCTTTGCTGCTTAGCCTTTTACTTTCTTTCTTCTTTAAGATTTTCCTTTGAATATGGAACTCTTTCAACAGTTGTTCTCTATCACTTTTTCCATCAATGGTTGTACCAGGTATGTTACTGAATAAATCTGTAGAAGCAGACATATGAACACTGCTGATAACATTGTTTGGGCCATCAGGTTTAGAGAGGGCTTTGATAGAAATCACTTTGTCCATCATTTTGTCATGATTTATACCAAACACATCACATTTCATATCAAGAGGTCTTGGAGGTGCTCTATCATCGTCATATTCTTTTACAGGTGGATATTTTTTTTTCACTTCTACTTTACCCTCCTATAAATTAAAGCACAAAACAGAATGAATACAAAATGACGATTAGGATGTGTTTTATGAAGAAAACTAAGCGGGTCATTCCAAATTTACTCGCAAATTTCATGTCCTGAGGAGTGATAACTATCTTTTCTTGTAAAGTATTTGTTACTTTAATAAAATGCCTTTAATAACTTTTAATATATAAACTGTTTGCCCATAAAAGAGAAAAAATTGGCTTTGATAAAAATATTTTAATTAAAAAAATTGCAAAAACAATTCACAAAATGATGTTTCTTAAAGTTATTTATTTTACCATTTAATGTTTTTATTGGTTTAAAAACTATTTTATAATAATAGCCAATACTGTTATCAATACAATATCGCTTGAATTTTTTTCAAAAACATTTTCAAACACATTTGAATTTTTTACATATTTTACACTTTTGCAAGTTTGTCCTGGACTTTTGTAACCTGTTACAAAGTTTAAAATATTCCTAAATTTTCAAAAAGATCTCAGTACAGTGCTAACATACAGGCAATAAGGGAACAAGAAGCTCCATTAGTCATTTTGAAGAATTGGATATCAACAGCAACAGTGGAGCCATTTGTATTTTTCTACGGTGCATGTTTTTTCTCCATGTAACCTCTATTACTCACTTTCAAGCCCTTTTAAAATAGATTTTAGAACTGTGACAAATAAAACTAGTGAAAGCCTACTAGTGATAACCTCTATCAATTAGTTGGGATTTTAGGTTGACTTAAAGAAATAGGGTTCTCAGAATATTTTTTTTACTTCCAAAATGTAACCTCTGATACAATATACTTGTAACAGAGATTACATAGTAAGATTTTAAACTTAAATAATTTACGCCGTAGCTATGTGTTTCAAAAAGTTAAAACCTTAAGAATTATTGCAAGACAAATTATTATGAAAATATGAGAAAAATTTTTCACTTGTACAAACATTGAAATCTGCAAGTAAATTTGGAATGACTCAAACACATAAACACAATCTACCTAAAACATAAAAAGAAAAAACTATTTTGGTACAACTAAAATATTTTATTAGTCGAACAGGATTTATTTTGTATCAGAAAGTACCTATCAATCAAAAGTATATATTCTTGTAAAAAAAAACAAAAAAGCTAAAGGTACTTAATTTGACAAATCATAAATGCTGATTCCGGGGGGGTGAGGGGGATAGGTTCCTCTAAATAATTAAGACTATTGTTAGTGGATTTTTTGCAATCACTGTAGATTTTAAACTTTTGAGAGGAAAACCAAGAATTTTAGAATCAGCACCTCACAAAACATAAAATTATGTAAAAAAACTCCTATAAAACAGTTTTGAAAAATTACTGATTAATTAAGGTATATATTTTTACCCCCTTTAGTGTTTTTAATTTAATCAGGGTTGGGAAAAATCATATTTGCTATTTATTAAAAAAACGTATTAAAAATTTAAAAAATTTCCCCCTTGACTAGGCTTACCATATTTTTTCAGGGCCAACCCAGGACATATTTTTGAAATTTCTTCATAAGTGCAATATCAAATTACCAAAGATTAAAAACTAAGAAAAAACTATCCAAACTAATAAACATTACACAAAAATATCAAATTTAATTTTTTTATTTAACATTACTTTTTTAAAAATTGTTTGATTGACCTAATTTTTAACTTAAAATCCACTGAAAGTAAGTTTTCTGAAAAAAAAATGAAGTAATGAAGACGTTAGAAAACGTAAAAAACGCAATTTTAAATAGTTTGGTTATGATTTTTTCATCAAAAAGTCTGGCAAATCTTAAATGAATGAAACCCTGGACATTTTAGCGACCCAGGACATTTCCCTGGACAGCTTTAAAAACCCCAGACTGTCCAGGGTAATCCCGGACGTATGGTAAGCCTACCCTTGACACAAAATTTTTTTGATGTGTGCGATAAAAGAGAAAAAATTTTAATTGTTAATAAACTGAATTTTTCAAAAATGTGTAATCTGGTTTGGAATAGAGTCCAAAATTTTAGGTGTAAACATTTTCTTATGCATAAGGTTAAAATAAAACATTAATGTATTAGAATGTTCATCACTTACTTTTGCAGAATTAAAAAGATATATCTTCCTCTTTTTTGTAGTAAAAAGATCCTCTGATACAATTGACACTCTATCTTTGGGTCCAAAATCAGCTTCGTGTAGAGCTTTTTCAAAGTTAGCTAAGTAAGCATTACTAATATCTCTGACAAAACAAATGAAAGGGACACGTCCTAAAACATTGCGACTAATCAATTCAGCTCTGAAAGAGACAAAATTAATGTTTTATTTTGTCAATCATATTGCATCAAACTATCAGCTAATTTTGATGAATAAATCATCAATGTTTTAACCCTTTATCTACTGATGGTACTTACAAGAGCCACCAACTTTAAAATTACATAGAATAACCCTCCTTACGAACATACTGTGTTTTACTCTTTTAGTTTTACTTTTCCAGGATAAAAGGCAGAAGGGGTTCTATGATAAGTATTTTAGCGGAAAATGTGAATAGATTTAAAACTGAAGTTGTGCTTTCAGCTGAGACTTTGATCAGATTCCCATGATTGTCATATTTGTTCCCTTAAAAGTAGTTAAAGTCAAAAGGGAAATAGTATTATTTTTAAGACTTAAAATTGTGATAAAAAGCCATGTTTTTTTGTGTTATGAGAATACTTAAGCCCTCTGTGTACTGACTAGGGATTGTTTCCCGGGATTTCGTAGAATTTTTAGGCCAGGACACGTCCCGGAATTTCTCAGTCCGCCCCAGGATTCAATCAAAGTTTTAAATTTCTTTAACGCTGCTACAAACGCTTGAAAATCGTTCCTAATGGCATGAACAAATATTTCCTTTCCTTGGAAGGTACTTATAAATTAGTGGAATTGAGGTGGTTTAAGTCAATCGTCTTCTGAATCAAATTATCTCCCACTCCTAGAACTCTAAAGCTAAAAGCAATAAACAAGGAACTTGTCGATTTGCATAATACATGCAATGATCGCTTGTTGACATAAATGGTGAAGCTTGGTTGCTCATCAACGATTTTTATTCTTTAGTATGTTAGTGATAAGAGATACAAATTGTAATAAGTATCCCAGCACGAGGCCATTTTCAAACACAAAGCATTAATCGTAATTCTAACAGATATTTTGCCAGCTAGTACATCTGCATGGGAGCACTTCATAAAAAGACTGAACTCTGAAGCAAAATGCAAAAAGTGTTCTTTGATAATTAAATGTAAAGGAGGTTCCACGAGTGGTTTCCTCCGACATTTAAAAAACATACATTAAATTGAGAAGCCGAGGCTTGCAATACATATATCTGTAAGGGAATTCAAAAGCATTTTTAGGGTAAATACACTTTTAACTTCAGTATTTTTAAGAAAAAATTAAAATATTAAGTTCGTGTCATTTCATAAGGTTTTACGGGATATATGTGTGTACTATTATAATGAGTGAATATAAAATTGCAAAAAATATTATTATTAAAGAAATTTTAAAGTCTAGCTAGAACGAAAAATTGTTGCATTAAAAATTAATTTCTTTCTACAATTTTTTTCTAATTTCATCTTCATGCAAGTTTTGATTTTACAGCCTAAAAATATTTTTTTTCTTGAAATTCTGGCATTAATTAAATTTTCGGGATTTCCCGAGATGATGTCGAATTATATCCCGAAATCCCGGGATGACCAAAATTTCTAAAACGACAATCCCTGACAGTACTCAAAAGTATAAATTTTTCAAAAATTCCCAAAGATGATTATGTAAAGTAGTGTACCACAGTCCTACACTAACTAAACTTTTTTGTAGTATGGCAACACTAGACATGTAGTAAGCATTCTTAGTACCAGAGCTCTCATCTTAAACAAATTTTATTTAAAAAGTTTATAATTTGAGATAATATAGGTTAAAAACTGATTTTGCCCGTTAAAAGCAAATTTTCCAAGTTTTACTTTGAAGCTATTAGTTTAAAAATACAAATTCTGTTTTGCAGTGGATTTATGTCTTAAAGTGTATTGTTTCAGCTATAATATTATGTGTTTGAAATGGGGCTGGAGGTAAACTGAATGAACGCGCAGACATTTTTCAGTAAATGATCAACCTTGGACATAAGGAAAGCGTTGTACCTTGGATCTACCCAAAATACGCTTTTATACCTTGAGTGATGGACAAAATCACTCTGCTGACTTTTATTACATTGGTATATTTATTTTAAAGCAGGGTAGGATTTAGTTTTATGACTAAAGCTAATTTTAAGTGAAATAGACGTTTTTGCAATCAAAATCAATCTTTTAAAAAGTTAATGCTAAAAAGTGCTCCCGAGAGCACGGAGAGAATTCCAATTAGACTTCACACAATTAGATCTCATCTGGTAATTCCAAATTTCTTAAAAAGAATGTTTATACTCATTAAATAAGAAATAAACTAAGAATTTTTGACATAGGTCCAAGGTAAAAGTATCAAGGGATAGTTGTTTCATCAGTTTATTTTCAATAAAAAAGAAATTACAGGGTCAAAAGTAAAAATAGGGGGTCCGAGGTATACCACCTTCCCCTATTCCTTTAATTTTCAATTTAGAGACTCAAAAAAATATTTTTTAATAATAATGCAGTAGATAAAGGGTTAATTAGTGCAGAGAATATTACAAAATGAATGATATTTTGAAAAAGTACAATACGTATAGTTAATAACTCAAAAGGTTCAATTGGTCCAAGGTGTGACCCCTTTTTTGCTATTTTCAATGGACTGTTCAATGGGCATTATGAACAATATGGTTGGTTGGTTAGTTGGGGATTAATGGCGCAAGGTCCAAAAAATGGGACAAAAAGCACCCTGAACAATATGGAAATTTGGTACTGTTATATATTTCAATGGACTGTGTTATACATTATGAAATTTTGTTACTTCCATAATATCGTGTCAAACTTGTGGCTGAAAATGAAAATGCATAGCAAAAGCCTATTAATTGTGCAGCTGAAACTGATGGCTGACAGAATTACATAAGAACAGAGATATTTTTAACCCCTCTGAGAGCGTATTTCACGCATTGAAAATCTGAAATACGCTTTAAAAAACTAGGCAGGCGTATTTTCAAGCTTTAAATTTTTACAAAGGTTTAGCTTATAAAATTCATAGCACCCCACTGAAATAAACAGATTATATTTATTTCCCACAAAATTTGTAATATTAAATGTTTTATGAAAGATAAATTACTGCATTTATACTGTTTAATATTTGCTATTCCTACTAATACTTAACATATGCTATAAATGTTAAAAACCAAAATAACATCTTCATTTTTTTCTATTTAATTTAAAGAAGTGTTTTTAATAGAAAATTTGTCTATCCATATGTAGCTTAGGCTATTTCCGTATTTCACTACTCATAAATGAATTTCACTCCTTCAGAAAAAGTCAAGGAGTATTTTCACTCCTCCAAAAAAATCCTAGGAATAACACTGCATAAGAACCAAAAATTTTCTAAATTTAAATTCACAAAACATTTTTTTAAAAAACATTGATTGTAATTATCATTTATAGAAATAGTGTATAATTTAACTATTTTCAAGTCTGAAAGATTATGCACTTATAAAAGGATTACTTTTACGATAATTAAATAGATTTTTGAAGCTAAAATGTAGGTCACCGAAAAAACTTTGAATTAAATAAAACTTACCTTAATTTAGGGGCTTTTAAGTTTAAAAGAGTAGAATACTCAATGTCATAATCAAATTTACTTGGGGGAATTTCCCAATAAACCTTTAGCTCTCTACAACTAGGATTCATTTTGACCTAAAAAAAATTGAAATTATTGCAAGATAATTATTACAAGTAAAAAATTTTCAGTTTACCTTCTAAAATAAATTGTTAAACTTCAAACTTTTCAATAGTTAGGTGGGGTAATTGGGAAAAAAATCGCTACTTTAACTCCAACTATCACTGCAACCAAGTAAAAGCACTTAAAAACTATTTTTTGCATACATTAGTTATTTCAGATCTAATTCAACTTCCCAAAGCATCAAATAAAAATTTCAAGTTTTTTAAAGGCCTAGTTTTTCACGTTCACAATTATCCCCATAGATTACCAACTACCCTAATCTATGTTCTTCATTACTCCATTTATATTCTTATTTACTCCAACTGATGGGATTATCAAGACGTTGTGACAAATCTGAGTGCAATTCCCTTTCCCTATCGAGTTGATTATCTCTACGAGTGTTTCTGCATATGGGATGAACATTTAAAAAAAACGTTGCTTCCTCCATCCATCCATTAGAAGTTGGAACAAACATAATGCATGGGTATTGTTTATCGGGCATCCAACAAGGTTAAACCGGTGCAGGTGCTCAGGATTTTTAAGGGAAAGGTGGAGGTGTTACACTTAATATTTACTTAAAGACTTCATTTCTTAGGTAAAAAAAATTATATTAAACTTGATTATTTACAGTAAAATATAAACTACACTTTAAAAATGATTAAATTAAGGACTGGTCCATTCAAGATATCTTCAACAATCCTCAAACCACTAGTGATAATAGGAGTTGTTCTCATTTACCCCTGATTTCCAATCACCCCACCCAGCCCTATACAGTAAGCAAACATCACTTTTATAGCACACTTAAATTAGAAATTTTCTCTGGGGAGAACCTCGGGCCTCCCGTTTACTTAGGGCTTAACATTTTTTATTATGTTGCTCGATGCAATTTAAAAGAACATTTTCTGTTATTTGGGGGAAAACCCTGAAATTGTTCTTTGTGCAATCCTGAATTGTTGAGTTTTGCACTCAACATCCATAACTCCGAAGTTTTCACCAAATTTCTGTAGAAGTCAGAGTATATGATTGTCACTAAACAAAAAAATTTTTATCATTATGATAGCAATTGAATTTGTTGAGTTTTTCATTATTAATTTGGACTAAAACTTCCAACATATTCTGCACCCCTATAAATATGGGCCAGGTAATTACTAATTAAAAAGCAATTCCTACATAAAATTAACTGTAATGTGACAAAAGTACATACACCAACTATTTCAACTCCACTTCCAATAAGTTCAGGATAGATATCTCCAGTCGACAAAACATCTGTAATATTTTTTATAAAAAGAGACTCCAAAACACTTTGTCTCTTGTTAGGGCGGTGAACTCTCTCGAAAACATTTTTACTTTTGGGAGGCTAAAATGGAAAAGTCCAACAATTAAGTAAACACATCAAATCATGGCTTAAAAATTAAACATTGGAATATATATATATACTTACATTCTGCATAATTTGAAAGTACCATTTTTTACTGAAAAATAAAATAAAACAATTAAAAGAAAATTGAGTGTTGAGTTTTCTTGATGAAATTAGAATAAAAAATTTTTCAATACAAAGTTAAGGGACAGAACATATTATCAATATTTTACTACATCCAAATATTAATGGTTATTGTGGTCATTGACAAGTATTTGTATATTTTATTCAATTGGTTTACTATCTGTGGTGATACATACCAATCTTTGGTGTCCAAAACAGCTTGATATTTAACTAGGCTTACCATATTTTCTTGGTCCAACCAAGGACATATTTTGAAATTCCTTAATAAGTACTATATCAAATCATCAAAGACTTAAAAAAAAGAAAAAAACATTCAAACTAATAAACATTGAACAGAAATATCAAATTTTATTTCTTTATTCGACATTATTTTTTCAAAAATTGTTAGATTGAGTATTGACTAAATTTTATTATAAAATTCACTGAAAGTAAGTTCTCCAAATTAATACAGATGTTAGATAATGTAAAACAATGCAATTTTAAAGAGTTTTGTCAGGATTTTTCATATCAAATAGGCAAAAATTTCGAGACCAGTGCCACTAACTTATAACCATATAATGCATAGGTACGGGAAAACCCGCCAGAGAATCAGAAGGATCAAAGTCTTTTTTGCCTTGGCGAGATTGGATCTTAAGTCTTTTTCACATTGGCAAAAGTGGCACCAGTCTCGGAATATTAACCATCAATTAATAAATCAGTTTTTGAAAGTTAGAAAATTAATATACAAGCATCAAGTTAAATTTGGAGCACTCACTGCCATGCTGTGCATTTTCAGGGTTCAATTCTGTTAACGTTCCCATGAAATACTGTTTTGAACACCATAGTTTCAATTCAATTTCAACACATATATTCAAATATCAACAAATTTTTCAGATTTTTATTGATAAACTGAGCAGTTATTGTTCCAAATAAACATTTTAATCTATGAGTTTAAAATTATTTTAGCAATATTTCTACTTTCTGGTTTCCAAAAGCACGGATGCAGAATATGTCCGATCTGGCGATCTAGGATCGGGGGAAATTCTGTGGAATTTCTGTGGAAAAGTATATGGAACTCTCAATTTTCAGTACATTCATCAAAATTTACGTGGTGATTTTCACCTTCATCACAGATCTAAGGTTTGCTTTCATTTCCAATCGTTACTTGTAAACACATGAATCTGACTTTCTGACAGGGTTGGAAAAAAACCTTGTTTAAAAAAAAACTGGGTTTATTTGGTTTAAACCACAGAGTACTAGAACAGAGAGTCCGTGGCCATAGGAGCTAATGGAAATCGAAAAGTTGGATGGATGTGGGGCTTTTTTGGCGCTGCGATCGCATCTACGTCATGAGAGGCGGGAGGAAAAAGCCTGATTAGCTGAGAAAAACTTTTTCCTTCTCCTTCGAAAATAGCAGATTGAGTGACAGCCAATCACAGGTTCAAACACCAAAATTAATGTTGATCCATCTGTCAATCATTTATAGTTCCTCGTGGCGCCCTCATATCCATCCAACTTTTGAAAATGTCGTTTTGGACCCTCTGTTAGGATTTTTCTCTGTGGTTTAAACCAAGTTTTTTCAGAATTTTAGAATTTTTTTTAGAATTTGATTAATTACTAAATGGTAAAATATCAAATTAATTATCTTAATTTTATGGATAAATTTATGAACTTAAGAAATTTCTTTAGAGTACTTTTGAGTATCTTTAGTTACTCTTTGATATAATGTTTCATTTTAAAGGAGATTAATAAGTAAACTATCTCTTGCAACATATAATAAGTTTAACTGAAGCATTTAAGGTTAAGTTTAGAGATAATTCAATAATTAAAACCCTTAAATAATTAAAAGATTTCTGATTTTTAATCACCTTAAGTTGTAAATTTTTTGATAAATCTGACCTTTTTATTTTGTGCATAAGATTATACTTAATAACACTTTCTTTAATCAAAATAAATTTTTGAAATTTGCCTCTTAAAATAAGTGTTTTATCTCATTTTAAAACTCATTGGGGAATTCTAAAAGTAACTTGAGGAATTCCCCTAGGTAACTCGTGGACCCCTTCCTAGGGGGTCCACGAGTTACGAGTAGTTAGGGGTCCACGGACCACAATTAAAGAACTGCTGGATCAGGGCCGGACTGGCTAGGAGTTGGCCCCGGGGGGAAAACTTCAGGTTGGACCCTTTTTTTCTCTAAACATTTCTTCTTATACGGATTTTTGTGTCGAAAGGCAGTGGCGGATGGAGGATTTGTGTCTTTTTTTTGGGGGGCTAAGAATGTTCCAAATGAAACTGAATCTTATCAATGATTATAATATAAAAAAGGTTATTAAAGTCATATAGGAATTACATAAAGGGCAGGGGTGCAGAAAATGTTCCAGGATCCAAAATTTCAACAGAACACAATTTTTTTTCTCCAAAATTTCCCCCGAAATGAAATTTCATTAAAAAATAGTTTATTCAGTTCTTAAACTTCTTTCTTCAATAATTTTCAAATAATCCATAAATTTAAATTTTAATGATCGTTATACTCTTTTTTGGTCTTTCTTACACACTTATAATCTTTGCTAAAAAAAAGTGCCCCTTCCCCTAAAATATGAAAAATTTTCTAATTATATCAAATTTGAGCTACCTGTAAATATCTCCTTATTAATTTATTGATAATAATATCATTAATGAACTCAACATTTTAATTAAGAACATCGATGTGATTGAACAAGAACGCTATTAATAGGGAAAATTACCCATTCTACCACGGATAGATTGTTTTTTCTGCATACCAATCGAAAAGCAAGGAAAAGCCAACATCCAGGTTAAGAACCTAGAAAATTAGGTTTTTTAGCGCAGATCCGTAGTTTTTCCCACTCTACATCCGTAATTCTGCTGTTTTCACGTTGAAATTGGAGGTTATGATGTAGTCACAGCACAAAATATCTGTTTTTCAGCTAATAATGTTGGATTTTTTAGTTTTTCTTTCTATCTTGGGGGAAAATTTCCCCAGAGCTACTCGAATTTCCCCCGAACATCATTCGGGCGTTCGGACATATTCTGCACCTCTGAAAGGGGGGTCGGTCTGGGGGTCCTCCCCTAGGAAATTTTTGGAAATTTAGATCTAAAACGCATGTTTTAAACTCATTTTGGTACACCTAATCCGAATTTCGAGCATAATACCTTTTTACGAATTTATTACATTTCTTTGGCAGGAGGAATTTTTGCATTTTGACGAACTTATTATAAAAAACTTGTAAATATTACAGGCCCAAGTGCCAAAGGGGGTTTTTGGGGTCAGTGGCGGATCCAGGATTCGGTATTGGGGGGGGCTAAGAATTTTCGTAATCCAATTGAATCTTCTTGTTAATGGTAATACCGAAAAGGTAGTGAATTATCCTATATAAACCACTAAAAGGGGGGTCTGGGGGTCCTCCCCCAGAAGATTTTTGGAAATTTAAGTCAAAAACCCCACTTTTTCAACTTGTTTTGGTACGCCTCATCCGAATTTCGGATATAGATTTTTGGGTTTGACAAACTTAGTTACATATTAGACGTTTTGGGGAGGCTTCAGCCCGAAAGCCCCCCCCGTAGATCAGCCACTGCTGGGGGTATTTCCCCAGAAAATTTCTAGATATTGGACGACAGTAGTTTATTTTATCACAGGAGGTCGCTAAGCCGTCTTCTTTGGACTTGGAACTTTGGGCAGAGGACACCTGCATGATAAGATGGCCATTTCACGCTGGTGAATGAATGAATTGGCCCCATGCATATTGGGGTACACATGTACACAATGTTAGCTCTGTTTGGAGGATTTTTTTGAGGATTTGGAAAAAGCGAGTTTCTTGGGATTGCTCATTTTGAATTTGTTGAAGATCTAGTTTTTCTGAACTACTCTTAAAAATAGGATGAAGTTAATGATTTGGCCCCTGTCTGCCTGACTTTCCCCAGGTAGCCACCCGAGCCTGCGCTGGATTACCCAATTAGGGGCCATTCATTAATTACGTAAGGATGATTTTGGCAATTTTTGACCCCCCCTCCCCCCATGTAAGGGTACGTAAGATTTTTCAAACCCCTCCCTCCCTATTCTTACGTAAGATTCCATTATGTTTTTCAAAACAGTAAAATGTTAGAAAACTCTCCGTTTGACGTAAATCAAATATTTTTATTTTTCAACAGATAAGTAATATTCTTGCTGTCAACTACATATTACTATTATATTATTATCTCTTGATTAGAATAATTGGAATTAGTTTATATTAACTGGGAAAATCTTACGTAAGAATTGGTTTGACCCCCCCACCCCCCAAGTAAGGGTATGTAGAGATTTTTCCAACCCCCCCTCCCCCTCGGGACCCTTACGTAATTAATGAATGGCCCCTTACTACAGCCTAGAACAGTTTGTCCTTAGAAAGATTTTATATTACATTCATCAAAGAGGACCTATATTTTCAATAAATAAAACTTTCCTACTTTCTATCTTTGTTAGCAAGCATCTTATCCAAGACGGCTCCTCTTTTCCCTATTTTATCAGGATTAGTAACCCATGAACGAGTGCAAACTTGGAAACATCGTATTTCTTGCAAAATAGAGAATCGAAAACGTATCATTTTTGATTGAAGTAAGGTTTTGAATGGTTTTTACACTGGGACTTAGTGATTTTTCACATCTTTGGAAAAAAAATCTTTTGAAAAATAATTAGGAGGTAAATAAATAAAGAGATTATTTCACTTCACCTTCATTTCCTATCACCAATAGCACAGAATAAATTAAAATAACCTTCGTCTAGCTTTTGAAAACATAAAGTATAAGACTTAATTAAAATATTTTGAAGTTCGAACTCTTACATTTAACCATATTAATTACTGATAAAATTATTCTTTTAAATTTGTTTGCGGGTAGCCCCTTGCAATCAATACGTTAATATTACCTAGCTAGTGGCAACTTTAATATTTTAACAAATTAACAAAAAAAAAAATTAAGTTGTTGTTGTTTATAAAAACGTGTATTTTTTCGAGTGAGTCGTTACATTTTCTTGCATCTTTATAAAAGTCTGAAATAAATAGTGTTTAGTCTTCTTTTTTGTTATATATATAATAGTTTTATGCTATTGTGGAACAAATGTTATAACCGGCCCTCCCCTTGTGGCGCCCTCTATACCCTTACCAGTAACATCGACATCCTATGGATATCTATCATTGCGCATGCTCCGGATCTTTGGATCTCGGACACGATTCTAGGTGTCGCTACTGTCTCTATGCAGCACTACTGTGAAGTGTGACCGCAATTGTAAAAACTGCGTTGGAGTGACAATGCCTCGTCGAGATGTATCTAGAATCACACGTGCAATACTTTTTTCTGGGCTGCTTTTTAGAGCTGATTTCAGATATTTTATCAAAACTTTAGTTAGAAAATTTTTTTAAATTTTAAAATGATTTAAAAAGGGGGTAATACTTCTCTCCTGTACGTGCAATACTTTTTTCTGGGCTGCTTTTTAGAGCTGATTTCAGATATTTTATCAAAACTTTAGTTAGAAAATTTTTTTAAATTTTAAAATTTTTTAAAATGATTTAAAAAGGGGGTAATACTACTCTCCTGTACGTGCAAGACTTTTTTCTGTGCTGTTTTTTAGAGCTGATTTCAGATATTTTATCAAAACTTTAGTTAGAAAATTTTTTTAAATTTTAAAATTTTTTAAAATGATTTAAAAAGGGGGTAATACTACTCTCCTGTACGTGCAAGACTTTTTTCTGGGCTGTTTTTTAGAGCTGATTTCAGATATTTTATCAAAACTTTAGTTAGAAAATTTTTTTAAATTTTAAATTTTTTTAAAATGATTTAAAAAGGGGGTAATACTACTCTCCTGTACGTGCAAGACTTTTTTCTGGGCTGTTTTTTAGAGCTGATTTCAGATATTTTATCAAAACTTTAGTTAGAAAATTTTTTTAAATTTTAAAATTTTTTAAAATGATTTAAAAAGGGGGTAATACTACTCTCCTGTACGTGCAAGACTTTTTTCTGGGCTGTTTTTTAGAGCTGATTTCAGATATTTTATCAAAACTTTAGTTAGAAAATTTTTTTAAATTTTAAAATTTTTTAAAATGATTTAAAAAGGGGGTAATACTACTCTCCTGTACGTGCAAGACTTTTTTCTGGGCTGTTTTTTAGAGCTGATTTCAGATATTTTATCAAAACTTTAGTTAGAAAATTTTTTTAAATTTTAAAATTTTTTAAAATGATTTAAAAAGGGGGTAATACTACTCTCCTGTACGTGCAAGACTTTTTTCTGGGCTGTTTTTTAGAGCTGATTTCAGATATTTTATCAAAACTTTAGTTAGAAAATTTTTTTAAATTTTAAAATTTTTTAAAATGATTTAAAAAGGGGGTAATACTACTCTCCTGTACGTGCAAGACTTTTTTCTGGGCTGCTTTTTAGAGCTGATTTCAGATATAAAATAGTTTTCGAATTTTTAATACATTTCAGAAAATTGACGTGCTTTAGGTTTAATGTTATCAAATGAACGTGTATCCAACGTGTATCAAATGAACGGGTATAAAATTATAGTGGAGTATCCTCACACAATAAGGAAGTTGCATGTGTCAGATTTTCAAAAACAAACAAGTGTTCCGTATGGTTTGTTGTGTGGTCAAATGAAACATTTAGTCAATTTTTTAAAAAAATGTACAGGTAAGTAAATATTTTCATTTTTAAGTCGAGAAAAAAACATGTGACTGAAAACGCTTATTGTTTTTAAAGATGTCAATCATATCATCAATTCCATTGCTTTCCAACAATGTTTATCGTATGATGATGTCAACATATGGATCCAAGTGTGTTGTCTACGGCAGCTATCACTTTTTTAGTCAGCAAAAGTTTCTTTATTTTCTGATAGCAAAAAATAACTGTCATACTATCAAAGAATCTCAAATTAAGTATACTTTATAAAAAAGGGGCGTGGTAAAAGGTGCTTATAACACAAGGACTTTTTAGATGGTTTTATAAACATTAGTCGGCATCGGCAGTACGGTAGGTTGTACCGCCCACTCTCATAAAAATGTTCATAATTATTGAGCCTATTTCAATCATTTTATTTGTATTAATTGTAATATATGTGCCTGTTGCAAATCCCCCTAAAAACTTCACCCCAAACGCTGATGTTCCCAAATGGGAACATCCTCAAAATCAAGATTTTTTTCTGCCATAAAATAACTAGAATGGTTTTAGTAATGATAAAAAAGGCTATTGAAGCCAAAACACACTTAACACATTCGAAATTTGAATTGCGGCGTTTTTAAAGGTTAAGTATCCCTAAATACCATGTTCGTAATTACATGATTAATTTTGCTAATAATATTATTTCTTTATCGAGAAGATTCCTTTGAAAGAGCGATGAGAATACAAATCTTCGGACAAAACCACAATGCGACACCTGTAATCAATCAGTCTCGAAAATTGACACAAGAGCCGAGGGGAAGGAGGCTACCCACTGAGATAACGACCGTAGCGAGGGGGAGGCAAAACAGGATTTTCTTCCGCGGGGGTTGAGGTTTGGGCCGTAAAACGGCCGAACCGTCCACGTTGGGTTAAAAAGACCAATTATATATTAACTTTCGCATTAAAGGTCTATCTAAGCCACTCTCACTTTATTTTCATTTAAATGAATGCAACGATTCAAATTGCATCTGTCAACAACATCTTCAACAAACATCAACTATTAAGTGTATTTTGGTTTAAATGTTGACTGTAATCTAAAATGGAAAACTCAAGTAAACTACTTGACGAATAAATTACGCTATATTCTTTTTAAATTTTACCACTTAAAAAAGTCATCAGCAAGATTTTCCTGTTGCAGCTATATGATTCATGGGTAAACTCAATAATTTGCTATGGTATTGTAATCTGGGGAGGAGACTATTTAAGTTGCAATATATTATCCGCGGGCCGGATGAAAGGGTCTATAGTTAGGAGACCCCTGAAATAGAATATTAATTTTTTCCGAAAAAGAGGTTCCGGAACGCCATTCCGGCTGAAATGGACCCCTGTTATATCACACACTAAATAGTAGTTAAAAATGAACAATATTTGTAATTCATATGCTCATATGTAAATATTTGAAGCTCTCCCTACAGCATCCCACCTTCAATACCCGTAAATTAGTATCATATGTTTATTCCTGTTTATTAAACAATCTATCATGTATATGTTTAATTTATTTATTGTGTGTGTTTTCTTATTATTTTCTTACTTTCTGTAATTGTAATCTCAATTGGCTACCCGAATGGGTCTAGGACTCCTTGGTTGCTTATACGTAATTGTTTTTCATTTGTTTATTTTCTTGGGTTTTTTTAGCAGTTAGTATATATCTATATATATAATTCCCTTACGTGACGTCCAGATTTCGTTGTATTTCTTTTACTCGGTTGGCAACAATAAATTTGTTTAAAAAATGAGTGCATTGTTTTGGATTTGATTTTTTCCGATTTCAGTCTCTAATGATATTATTAGCTGTTCAAATATGTTAAGAGGGATTAAATGTTACCATTTTATTAATGTACTGTTAAATTATTATTTTTATATGCATTTTAATAGTACTTATCTGATAAAAATATACTGCTTATGGTGGTTTTTCTTGGATAATGCAACAGTAACCATGAATTTTATAAACACTGTATACATATTTTTCATACACTGTATTTAATGTTTCCCTGCTGCATATTACTATTTATAAAACTACATTTTCACCAATAAATTTAGTTGGGGTTCAATTCCGTTAAATTTCCAGCTACATTTCACCAATCTCTTTTGAAAGCTTAATATTCAAATATAAAATTTTTTAATGATAAACTGAACAGTTATAGATCTAATTAAACATTTTGCTTTCAAAAGAGATAGATGATATTTAGCGGGGACTCTAACGGAATTGAACCTATTTTAATATATGAATTTGAAATTATTTAGTAATATTTATACTTTTTGGCGAAAGAGATTGGCGATATTAAGCGGTCTAACGGAATTGAACCTTTAGTTGGAAATGAATCTCAGCTAGGCTGTACCAGCGTATGGCGAGCGAGCGTAGCGAGCACAGGATTGCGAAGCAATCCTAGGGGAACTGCGTCAGCAGTTCCCGGGGGTTGGAGAGCGATAGCCCCCTAGTTTGTAAAATTTTATAATAAAGTTTTTCTATTCTATTATATTGTATTTTTTAGTGCTGATTACAGTTATATCCTCAGACCTGTGGTTTGAAAATTTAAATTTTTTTAAATGGTTTAATACACCCTTCTGCACTTGTACAAAGATATATTCATGAAAATCGGATATGATGTGTATCTCGATCTCGACGTATATTTTTAGAATCAATCGCCTTTTAAACCATTAATTAAAAATGAATAGAATTTTTTAAGAATTATTGGCGTTTTTCGGTAATACGCCGAACATAATAGAATCCGTTAATAATGATCGGAAACCTTAACGCGAATTTCCGATTTCAGCATGAGAAGCGCAACAATGATACCGATCGACCAATATGATTCAATGATTGCCGTTTTACCTCCTCCCTTCAACTACTTCTTTCAAAATAAAAAAAAGGATCAAAATAAGAACGCGTGTACAAATATATTCTTATTTGTGATTTGTGTGCATTAAATTTTGAGATATAGACTTATCCTTGACCGGATATAAGGAAAACCATTTCTTATCAAAAAACTTAGATCCTCGATTACTCCCGAAATATTAGGACCCCACATTAGCTGTAACCGGATTATGAAAGTTCTTTTGATTACCTATCCAACCATATAAGTCCCTACTTATCGGAACAGTTATTTTAAAGAATTTATACTTTTGAGTACTAGAAGAGAGCGAGGGAGCCTCACCGGTGATGCTCATAATCTCCATGCGGGTTCGTCGCTCGTTTCCGCGGCATATTGCGTTAGTCTTTGACCGTATGTCTTTATCGTACTTATTATACTATCTTTGTTATTGAGTTAAATTTATGTTTCCATACCTAGGGACTTATATGGTTGAATAGGTAATCGAAAGGAATATATAATAATAAGGCTAAAAAGGAATACAGGAAGGAATATATAATAATAAGGAATATAAAAAATATAGGACAAATCATCTAAAATTATAGGACAGTAAAAATTATACTAAAAACGAATATAAATTAATATATTTTTATGAAAAACTTCAAATTATGGTGTTTTACATTAAGGCTAAGCGCGCACTAAGAGACTTCTGTCTCGGCGACTTAAAACACTAGTCACTCGAGAGCAATGCATTTCTATGAGGAAATTCTTGGCCTAGTGATCTTGGTCTCGTCGCCATGTGCGCGCACTCTAGCTTCTTGCAATAGCCAGGGAAGCAATTTTGTCTTTGTCTCCGAGAGCAATTTTGTCTTTGTCTCCTAGTGCGCGCTTAGCCTAATTCATTGCACAAACAATGCTGTTATACAACAACTACTTCAATTTGTTGAGACAAAACATCGCAAGAAATCTCAAAAACGATAGATGATAACATTATAATTATGATGCGGCTTCCCAAGGCTTGAAAATAACGCTTGACAATAAGGCAGAAACTTTCAGCAGAAATAATAAATTAAAATAATGAGTTCACACAATTTTAAGTGTTCATATCTCACGAGATTCAACATCCAACAGCTTTCCCATAGCTCATTCCCACTCGCATATGAAATGAGTTATGAATATCGCACTGCAAATCTAAATTAAATCTGCAGACCTGCCAACTCTCCGGTTTTTGGCCGGAGTATCCGGTTTTTTCGCTAAAACTGCGGCTTTTCTTGTGTTTCCTCTGGTTTTTTCCTTTTGAACCAAGTTGATCTTGAAAGAAACATTTTTCCGTTCTATGTTAGTAATATTAATTTCAATCAGATCTTCTGTAGATTAATTCAATACAGATCTAGATCTGTAAGCAGACAAAACCTAGAAAGTTTGGTAACACTGAAAGCAAACCAAAATGAACCTTGTTTCCAAAAAGTATTCAGTGAAAAATTCTTTAGAAATGCCAAGTCTGCAACCTCTGTATCTTTTTTAAATAATCTCTTGCTTAAATAATCTTAAATAATTGCTAAAAATATTAATTATTAAAAATAATTGCTAATTGCTCTTAAATAATTGCTAAACGTGTTTGTATTAAATGTATTTTTTAAGATGCATTTTTTGTATATTGATATTTGTATGTTTTCAAGTGCAATTTTCTATGCCGTTATGTCGATAAAAATATCTCAGGTTTTTTGAAGTTAACAAGTTGGCAGGTCTGAATCTGTATTGAAACGGTCGAAGACTAACCAACCGCGCCAGGGTGGTTCCCAGCATACCTGGAATCATTGTACCAAGTTTCATAGCGTCATCAAAAAGTGCAGTGTTTCAAGTTGTACCTCTTTTTTTTTCATTTTTTATACTTATTTATATTTATTTTTTCAGATAAGAGCATTAAAATTACTCATAATATATCCTAAATTCTCCCCAATTATTTATAATACAAATTATAACATTTTATTTGATATTTCGTCCCTTTAACCAGTTGGGACTCACGGGGTCATTTTATAACCCCAAGCTCACACTAACATTACATTTAACGGAAAACTAAACACCTGGGGATTCTTTACTTCTCAGTAGCTGGGTTTCTGGCCCTTATCTACATGCCTAAGTTATTTCTTGGAATTCGTTTGATTTTTCCGCCGCCCCCAGACGCATTTTGTTCACTGATAAGATAAGGGCCCAAAACATTGGGAAAAAAATGTCAAGAAATTCTCAGGGGGTTCTGCATTTTAGTACAAAGAAAAGGAAGACACAGGTGCAAGTACAAGTACTTTCAATACTGGTCCCCGTCACAGTTTTATGACTTGTAATTCACCATACCACTCTACCCCGCCCCTTACATTCTTTGCTTTTGTATTGAATGGGGAAGTAGCTAGGAAAGTGTATTGAGAAAACAAGTTTTCGAAGACAAAATACCAATTAGTGTTTAATTTTTTTTTGCAAATCTCACATTAATGCCATCTATGATAATTGTCTTTACTGAAAGAAAGCTTAAAGAAATTCGTTATGTAGTATTTTGAAGTAATTAATTTAATTTTTACATTGAAAGGATTCGTGTTATTTTGTTTCATATGTGTGTATTGTGTACAAGACTTTTTCAACAACAACACTTTATTACGAATAGTTAATTTCAGTTTACAGAAGAGAAGGAAAAAACATCAGGAAATATTAATTTGACACTAAGGGGATTTGAATTCCTTAAAAGTGCATTTATAATTTAAAATAATAACTAGCTGTTACAACCCGGCAAAGCCGGGTTTTACAGCTAGCCTTCTTTAGCACTGATGCGAGATTCGCTCGTTATTACCTGTTCGTATTTATTTATACATTAACTAACATTAAATATGCAGTTTTAATTCATTATCTTTGGAAAGCGTTTTGTCTCTGATTTCACATTGAACTATCACAAATTTATTACATTGAAATAAATGTCATCTAATTTCGACCGGTAGTCAGCCCAACTGTACAAATCTGTTTTTAAATCAAATCTTACCACCCCTAAATGAACCCAGTTAATGTGGCATTCTCCCAAAACTTAAATTATTATAAGAAATACTTCAATGAAATCCTGGGATAAATCTAGTGAACCGTCAAATCTTTGATTGGTTGGGGTAGGTTTTTTGGTGCTCTTTGCTACAGCAACAAGGCCCAAATCTTTGAAGTTTAACTTCAAAGTATATTTACTTCCCGCTCTTTAAAAGACGTTTTGCCTGTGTTGGTAAAAATATTAACTAAAACAATGGAGCAAATTTAAATGAATTTCTAATTTAAAAATGAAATGCTTTGGAGGAACGTGTTATATTATTGGCTCATCTAGGGGTGGAAAGCTTTCGATAGAGACCGAGTTTGTCCAAATCGGTTGGGGGGTTCGGCCTGGCGGCCGGCCGAAAGAAAACCAAATTATTTTAATATATAAGATACCTTACGAAGAGAGAAAAAAAATAAAAAAAAGTATATAATTACACATAATATACATACACATATATACATTACAAGAAAACAATATAAAATAGTAATTACAAATTACAGGACTGGCAATGGTGTCAATTGCAGTATGTATATTTGAACCCAATTAAAAAATTTTTATCAGTAATAATGAATAGATCCAAATAAAAATAAGTATTGACCACAAAACTATATGAAGCGTATTAAAATATGGAATAAGTAAATCTTCTGAGTTAAATAAAATTATTAATTTAATTTTAATTTTTTTTAATAAAGTTATTTTAGATATTATTTTAATATCAATTGGCAAACTATTGTAGTGCTTAGGTGCTAAGTAAAAAAAACATTTTTGAAATATCTCTTTATTTGCTTTAGGAATATTGTTTATTATGCCAGGGCGTCTAGGATTTACAGTAGTTTTTTATACATATGTTAGGATTTAAAAAAAGATTGTAACAATCTCTCTATATTAAAAAAAAGTAACAGTGACCGCCGCCGTCACCGCCGCCGCTGATTTTGAAAATTTTATTTTTGAACACTTTGAACTATCACTACGCAAAAACTATTTGAAGGAATATTATGAAATTTTGACCATTGGTAGACAAATGTATGAGGGTCATTTCAGTTTCCAAACCTAATTAATTAGATAATTAGTTCTGGTGTTATTTAATGTCAAAGTCGAAAATTATTTTTTTCGGCTGCGAGTTCGCCCCCAGCAAAATCTATTTACAGCAGAAACATGGTTTTTTGCAGACACACACTCTTAGGTATGAAGTTTTGCACCTCGTCACCCTTTTTTCGAATTTCGAATTATTTTTGGAGTAATTAAATTCTAAAGTTTCGAAATTTTTTACCCTTTTTCTGTTTTTTCGTTATAACAGAAAAACTAATCACAGTAAAACTATGATATTTTAAACGCACATACAATTATTTTTTATAAAAAGATTGGCATTTTGTTTTTTAAAAAATTCGAATTATTTTTAGAATTATTAAGATTCAAAGTTTCAATTTTTTCATCTCTTTCTGGTCGTTCACTAGAGAAACAGCCGATTTTTACGAGTCTGATTTCTTTATTTCTTTTACTTTCGACGATTCACTAGATACAAGTGCATTTTATAAATTTAAAAGATTTTAATGGCATGCTTTTTTTCTCTTAGATGGTTTGATGATAATTAGTAGACTTGCTGGATATTTTTTAAAAACATTTCGATTAAATTATTGACAAGTAAAACAAGGATTATTGACAAGAATATTTCAGTTGCAGTTTTATTTTGATATTTTTGTAGTAATGGTCCGAATTAAGTTATTGATAAGTTAGAGAGATAAAAAGTTTCGATATTAAATGATGATTAACTAAGCAGCCAAGTTCCAGGTTTTACCGGATAGTTAAGATGAAACAAGCGAGCTCTGCTCGCTAAGATCGCGAAGCGATCTTCAAAGAACTGCGAAGCAGTTCCGGGGGTTGGTGAGCGATAGCGAGCAGGGGGCAGAGCCCCCTAGTTCTTATAAAAAATAGATGTTGCAGAGGAAGTATATCCAGATATTTATAGGAAAGGAATGTGATTCTTTCGAATGTTGTTTAAATTTCAGTGAGTTTTTTACAACGTTTTTATTAGGTCGCTTTCAATCTTATCTGTCTGTTCGGGTGGAATTTAGTAGGGTGGGTTGGGGTAAAGTGGGTCATGGGGTAAAATGCGTCTGTGTTAATTAACTCGATATAAATCAAATTTAAATTGAATTATTTTCACCCATTTTTGTTCACATTTTCCAACTCTCAAAAATTTTGATTTATGAATTGGAGAACTAATATAATATTTAATTTTAATGGCAAATGGTGTTGTCCAAAAAACAGGGTGTACCAATTTCCAAATATCTAGTATATATTGTAATAAATTAGAGCAGACTTTTGTGATATTTTTCAACAACACAAAGTCTGAGAGACATTTCACGTCAATCAGCTTAGAAAAATATAAAATATTTTATCTTTTATAACGATATTTTGTACTTGGGGTAAAATGGGTCATAGTTAGGAGGCCTTCTGTATTAAGTAAAAACAATGTTTTTAACTTATTTCCTTCAAATATATATTGAAGTGTCAAACAAGTTTATTTTTTTCTGAAAGTGAAGTATTTTAATAGCCACATTTGAACAATGTTCATTAACTTCGGACGTTTACAACCTATTTCTTGAGATTAAAACGGCCCTTAGCCGATTGCCTTTTTTCTTATTTTCATGTATATTTTGTAATAAATATATTTTTGACATCTTTTTGCAATGAGACCCATTTTACCCCACGTTGGGTTAAAATAGGGATTGTTGCTAAGTTTTACCAACTTATAACTAAAATATATTTGATTTAATTAGGGGAGAGTGTTGTACCATAAGAAGGACGGTTGTACCTTCAGCCACCTCATTTTAAAATTCAGGAAAAAATGTAAACTGGAATTTGGGGTCGATTTTTAATGTAAATAGAGGCTATCTAGTTGCTACCTGTCTTAGAAAAATCCAAACGTGATTTTTGTCCACAGGTACAACACTCTCCCCTATATGAAAATGTTCTGAAGGATTGTAATGTCAAGATCCAATTGAAAGAAATCATTAAAAAGTAATAATTTTGATGAAATTAAACTTAGAATGTGAAAGTACCTAAAAAGTGATCCATTTTACCCCAACCCACCCTAATCATTTTTAAACAAACTTCCTGATGAGCTAGAGACTCGAATGAAAATGATCTGGATGACAACTGCTCTTTTGATGTTTGCCGATCTTCCTTTTTTGAAAAAGCTCCATGTGGTCCAGGGACTGGTCAACGGCAATAAAACTGTCCACTTTGTTTAAACAGGAAGTTTCAACAGGACGAGGGGGATCTCGTTGAAATGAAAGACCCCCTATCGGTTTTATGGCTGTTTCAAAAGAAACACTGGACTCAGGTGTTACTTTTGTCTCCACAAAGGGGTCGTTCTGAGAAAGTACCTGTAAACTTCTGTGGTTGGCTAGAAGTCTTTCTTTCAGCAGTATATAAAGCTCTGTATGTTTGTCTTGTAACCACTGAAAGAAAAGAGCAGCTACCTAATTTTAGTACTCCCGAAGTTCTCTCCTCCATCAGAATATCCGAATTGCTGCTAGGTGAGTAACACTAATCCTTACTTCTTTATTATAAAATGCTTAATTGTGTTTATGTTGAGGGCAAAGTGATTAACTGGCCGAATATTATTAATAATGCCTGAAGTAAGGCAGAGGTAATAATAAGAATTCAATGCCATTTATACCTATGAGTATATTTCGGGCGGACATTATCAGTAATGCCCGAAATACGAGAGCGTTATTAATAAATGCCTAGTTTATCACTTTGACCGTTGCATTTATACAAATAATTTTCTTTCTAGAAATGGCCATTAAAAACAAATCATCTTCAATTGTAAAAAATTGCGGTCCCATGGGTCAAAAATCCATGTATTGTCAAAAATTTTAATTAACTTTCCAACACTCTGATAAACTAGCCTTATGATAAGTATAGCAAATAGGTACTATAATATATTTTTAAGGCAAAAATTAGGGGATTAAAAAATTTGGAAGTACAAATTTTCATCATTTTAGCTTGTTCTACCTGACATATAAGGGATTTTAGTATATTAAGAGCATATTTTTTATCAGAGAAACATTTTGAATAAAAAATAAGTTGACTGCCTAATTTATATAATTACACTAGTCGACAGTAGTTTTCTAACAACCAAATTACTATTTTTGTTGCTTATTCCTATAGTTATTCAAATATCTGCAAGTAAAAAAGTTCCACCACGTCCTATTTTTATGTAACAAAATATTGCGATATTCTGATTTTTTTCTTAATTTTTGTTTTTTAAGAGCCCTTTTTGCCTAATAGAACCCCTGCACCCCCTTCCAAATAATTTTTCCTATTATTTTAGTATGTAGACATTCTTTTAAAAATGCGTCCATGTTTTAAGATATTACAGTTCAATTTGAAAATGATGAATTTTCGGGGTAGATTTTGCACATTTATGCACAATACGTTTTGCTAAACTAAGTTACTGTTTAAATTACAAATCAAGGGTAATATTTTACAGAAAAAGTGGGAAAGGGTTTTATTCTAATGATTTTGGTCCAAATACGTGACTGAAATGAAATCTAGGCTTTTCACATGTGCAGAATAAGTTAGAATGTGTCTCTTTTTAAGTGTATATGAGACAACAGTAGTTCTATATAAATTACTATCCCTATACTATGGGGAGGACAAATTATCTTGGATATTTGTTATATCAATGACAAATACAGAAAAACATTTCAAAAAGTATTCATAATGACTTTTTTCGCCATTTAGCGAAGGCAAACTCAAAGTCAGTAAAACCATCTTATTAAAGGAATCATGACCCTTTTTTTTTAAAGAAAAGTTTAATAAAAACGCATTATTGGTTAGGAAATAGTTTTTAGGAGAGTGGTAAGATGATTCTTATAAATAGGAATGATAAAATCAATTCTTATAATTTTTTAGGAGATGGCCCCTGTATTTGATATTGTAAAAAAATACCAAAACCTTCTGGAAGAAAAAGTTACCTTCAGATCTGCCTTCAATAAACCTACCTTTGGGCCAGAAGGCATTGGCAACATATTCTTTTACACAACTTCCATTCATCATAGAGAGATCTTCCTTCAGTTTCTGCGAGAAGCAGGTTTGCTTAAAAGTGTGCTTTTTTGCCCCGACTGCCGAAGCCCTTTGTTCTTAAAGAACAAGAAAAGTGCATCAGATGGATTAGTCTGGGTTTGCAGGAAGAAAACCAATGGCAAAGCGTGCGGGAGACAACGTTCCATAAGGTATGTATAATTTCTATTGCATATACAGATTAAAAAAATTAAAATTTATATTAATAACATGATTAACCCGTAAACTAAAAATTAAAGACCGGTCGATCGAATCATTCATCAGGGTATGCCGGACGCATGTTTCGCCCCGACCATTGTACTCGACCCCGACGACCCTCCCTTATACATCCATCACAACTGTCAATTAAGCAAGGATTTGGCGGAGAGTCTTGTTCCGTCCCCGTTTTAGTCTAAGCGGTACAAGTTGAAACACTGCACTTTTTGATGATGGTAAGCCACTTGGTACACTGATTCCATGGACCATAAGAATGAGTTTTCGATCAGGAGTCCGCCGAAATTTCCCTTAGAATTTAAAATATTTAACTTTTTGTGAAATTTTTAAATTCGCGTTTTACACCTTAACTATCAAACTTTTCAACATGTAAGGTGACTTTTCTATACAATTTGAGGTCACAGATTAAAAATATGAAGTCGAAAATTTCAAAAAGATGCTATTTGATATGTTTTTTTGAAAAAAACTAAATTTTAAAATTTAAAATCTTCAAAAACACAATGTTAAACATAAGTTGGTATCATGAAATTTTTACCAGTTATTAAGCTATTTGTAACTAAAAAATATCCAAAATTTCAAAGCTTTACCTTTATTATTCACCAAAATATAAGACTTTAAATTTGGAAAATTTTCAAAATGGCGGCCATGCTTGATGCGACTACTCATCGAAAACTTCCCATAACTCGGTAAATTATTGTTCAAAATGAACAGTTAAACCTTTTTTGAAAGAAAAGCAATACCACTACACTATTAAGACATTAAAAGAACAATTAAACCACTTTAATTTGGTTTTAAATAAACTCTAAGACAGATTAATACTTTACTATGACAAGCATGTTAAAAGCTTTAAAAAAAATGCTTTCTTGGTGAAAAATTGTTCTAAATTTTTTATTAAATGTTCACCCTGATATAAATATGCGACATTAAACCATTTAAAGGAAAATTTTGCCTTACAAGGGCCTGGGCGCAAACGTGAAAATACCTAATAAACACGCGCTTCAAATAAACTTTTTCTGTCAAATAATCACAAAATCGTGCTTTCTATTATGATTTTCTAACAACATTTTTACCACTTCAAGTTTAAAAAACAAGCATCCCTTATCTTTTGTATCAGAAAAAAAATGCTTAAAATACAATTTTTCAGGTTGGAAATTACCTTTCAAATGATGAGTATTTTCAAGAAAAACCTTTACTTACGGCGTTAAAACATGAAATATCAATGAGATTCGTAATGTATTAAAATATGTTATACACTTAAACTTACCGAACACTTTTTAACAATAATCGTTGTGTATTTGCTGTTTTTATGAATTATTTTTAAAAATTACAAAGCATAGAAGTTATGCTGAAATAGATTATGCAAGGTGTTCCTGCAAATCTAATGTGCCTGAATTGTAGAGGTGAATGCCAAAATTCAGAGGAAGACCTATAACCTAACCTTTTGAATTTGTCCCAAAAGAATAAATAAAATAATTTGAAACCCTTAAAAGGCTATTAAATACCTTTAACTCTTTATATAATTAATGAAATTATTATCTTAGTGTTGTAATTACCTAACTGAAAGGAGAATAGGCAAAGTACATGCTTTATTTTTTTAAATCTAGCTAATATAGAAAATATACCAATTCTCAAGAGAGGCATACGTTTCTTAAAAGAAATAATCTTGATCTATCATGGTACACATTTAATATGTTTTTACAGGAAAAATATATTGTCTCTACGACTCACATTTAAAATAAGAAAAAAGCCTTACTTATTAACTCATCAAAACCAAACATTTTTACGATGATTATTAATGAAAGATTTGGATGCATTTGACTTTCCCGATATTCTTAATTTCTAATAAATGTAAAGATATTGAAGCTAATAGTAAAGTTGTAGGTAAGTAAACAAGCACTTGAAAATACTATAAGTTTCTACTAAGTTGAAAATACTATTATTCATTATAAGGCTGGTATAATTTAAGTAGTCTTGTAGCAAACTAGCAGGACGCATACAGTCTAAATTAATTTTGAATACCGATTAAAAAATAATTGCTTAAAGTTTAAATGGTGTTATGCATTACCATATACGAAATGATTAGATGTATTACCCTTACTCGATTTTCAAATACACAACGATTACTAATTGTAAAAAGTGTTCGGTAAGTTTAAATGTATATAACATATTTTAATACATTATAAATCTAATTGATATTTCATGTTTTAACTCAGTGAGTAAAGGTTTGTCTAGAAAATACTCAGTTGAAAGGTAATTTCTAACCTGAAAAATTGTATTTTAAGCATTTTTTTCTCATACAAAAGGTAAGGGATGCTTGTTTTTTAAACTTGAAGTGGCTAAAATGTTGTTAGAAAATCATAATAGAAAGCACGATTTTGTGATTCTTTGACAGAAAAAGTTTATTTGAAGCGCGCGTTTATTAGGTATTTTCGCGTTTGCGCCCAGGCCCTTGTAAGGCAAAATTTTCCTTTAAATGGTTTAATGTCGCATATTTATATCAGGGTGAATATTTAATAAAAAATTTAAAACAATTTTTCACCAAGAAAGCATTTTTTTAAAGCTTTTAACATGCTAGTCATAGTAAAGTATTAATCTGTCTTAGAGTTTATTTAAAACCAAATTAAAGTGGTTTAATTGTTCTTTTAATGTCTTAATAGTGTAGTGGTATTGCTTTTCTTTCAAAAAAGGTTTAACTGTTCATTTTGAACAATAATTTACCGAGTTATGGGAAGTTTTCGATGAGTAGTCGCATCAAGCATGGCCGCCATTTTGAAAATTTTCCAAATTTAAAGTCTTATATTTTGGTGAATAATAAAGGTAAAGCTTTGAAATTTTGGATATTTTTTAGTTACAAATAGCTTAATAACTGGTAAAAATTTTATGATACCAACTTATGTTTAACATTGTGTTTTTGAAGATTTTAAATTTTAAAATTTAGTTTTTTTCAAAAAAAACATATCAAATAGCATCTTTTCGACATTTTTTAAGACACATTTTAACGTTTTTTAGGAAGTTATAAGTTAAAAATGATTGTCCGCCATTTTGGAAAATCCGCCATATTGGCTAAAGGACACGGTTAATTTTGGTATACGTTTTACCATCGTTTTCTACGGAAAATTTCCTATAAAAATCAACCATCAAACTTTCTTTTACAATTTGTTCCACTTGAAGCCCTTTTTTGAGCTAACTTTCTTGGACTATTGGTAAAGTTTACTTTTTTATTTAAGCGTTATTGTCCAAAAATCTCATCATTATTTCCTTTAAAAAATGGAACCTCCCAAGAAATTTTTTGGAAATTTGACCCTAAGATACAGGATTTTAATTTATTTTTATATTTAGTCAGAATTTCGAAGGGGGGCCAGGGTCCACTCGCCGCCCATAATGTACAGTTGGGGAAAAACGACTCAGTTGCGATTTCAGGCGAACCCCTTGGGTTAGGAAGACAAATGAGGTGTCATTTTTCATTGCTTAAAGTGTTCTGTAATTGAAAAATTTTCGAGTCCTAAGGGGGTCGTCTTCATATTAAACGAAACACTAACTTTTTTCATTGGGGACCCCCAATTATTAGGAAATTTTCCGAAAGGCCATCCCTCAAAACCCTTAAATACCCAGTTTCATCCAGATTGATCCCCAATTTAAAAATGTTTGAAAAAAAAATTAAAAAATATTAATTTTTAAAATCGTGAAGTATTTTGATGGTAATCGATACCTTGATCCGGATGAGCATACCTTGTTAGTTAATATACCTTAAGTAGCTGTATAATTTTTGCATAGTTTTTTAACACAGCTTTCCCTCAACAGGTATGGTTCATGGTTCACCTGCAGCAAATTGAGGCTAGAGGAAATTATGCTCCTGACTTACTATCTTGTCAAAGGGAGGAGAACTCAGGCTATAATGGATGACCAAGGCCTGAGTTCACACTCCCTTACAGATTGGAGAACGTTCGTGATGGAGACGATAGTTGAATACATCGAAGCGCACTCGGAAAAGATAGGGGGCGAAGGGAAAACTGTTGAGGTAGATGAATCCCTCTTCGGGAAAAGGAAATATCACCGGGGCCATCCTGTCCAGGGTCAGTGGGTGTTTGGAGGGGTGGAAAGAGAGTCTGGACGCCTCTTTCTGGTTGCTGTTCCAGACCGCTCATCCGCCACTCTTACATCCATAATACAAGAGTGGATTGCAGACAAAACCACAATCATCAGTGATTGTTGGAGGGCGTATGATAGGTTAAGCAGCTTAGGGTATAATCACCTAACTGTCAACCACTCATACAATTTTGTGGACCCTGTGACAGGGGCCCATACAAACACCATTGAGTCCACTTGGAGGCATGTAAAAACAACATTGCCGTCACACAACAGAAAGGGAGAAAAAATTCCCTTTTACCTGGGGTATTATATGTTTAAAAAATCCTGTCAAGAACAAAATGTTGATATCTTCAACAAATTTCTTGAAATCATCCGAGAAATTCATTGGGAAGATTTCAATATCACTATAAATTAAGTATTTTTTAAAAAATAATAAGAATAAGAATAAATTGTGACAATAACAACACTGGTCAACACTCATTTTGGTGCCGGAAATGTTAGAGCTGTTTTTGTATATTTTTGATCTCCTGATTCGTAATATGGCATCCATTTTTGCATCCACTTTCTATTTCTGTTGTGTGACGGCAATGTTGTTTTTAAGATTTTTCAGCTAAATTATGTTTTTTCTATTTTTATAATAATACAGCAAAATGATAATAATATAAATATCTTATGTCTTAAAAAATAAAAACCTTACTCTCCAAGAATTTTTCTATTTTTAAAATTAGAAAAAATGTCTTATAAGGTAAATTTTATAAGTAAATAACAGTACTAAGAAACATATAATCTCCAGTTTTATAACAATAACAAACTCAAAAGTATTTATAAAAAATTTCTGTAAAAAAGACAGGTTTTTCCAAATTTAGGGCCCTTTAGGTACCCCTTAAAACTAACTTAGGGTGCTGAAACTGCATACGACATTTATTGGGACCCGAATTGAAGGTCCGTGGAGAGGTTTTTATTTTTTAAGACTAAAAATATTGAATGAAAAAAAAACTTTTTTAAAAAAGCAAAGTTTTTAAAATGCACTAAAAAGTATAAAATATTTTTTTGTAACTCCTTGGTACAACGAAAAACGTGGGGATCATGCTGTAATATTTACAGCTACTACTCCTGGCACTCTACCCAGGTCAAAATTTATGCTGGTACAAGCAAAGAAAGTATGCTGGTTTTTGCTAGTTTTTGCTAGGTATGCTAGTTTTTTATGCTAGCGTATGCTTGTTTATGCTTGCACAGCATGGGATGCTATCTTAACCAGCATACATATCATAGCATGGCTTGCTTATACACAAGCATCCGATGCTTTTAAGCAGTTCAAGCTACTTTCATAGCATGGAGAGCTAGGTACCTTGATGTGCTATTTTATGCTTTTTTTATGCTTTCCAGCTTGGGATGCTATGTACCTAGCTTGGGATGCTATGGCTCAGCTATAGCATCACATGCTATGGACAAGCATCCGATGCTTTTAAGCAGTTCAAGCTACTTTCATAGCATGGAGAGCTAGGTACCTTGATGTGCTATTTTATGCTTTTTTTATGCTTGCCAGCTTGGGATGCTATGTACCTAGCTTGGGATGCTATGGCTCAGCTATAGCATCACATGCTATGGACAAGCATCCGATGCTTTTAAGCAGTTCAAGCTACTTTCATAGCATGGAGAGCTAGGTACCTTGATGTGCTATTTTATGCTTTTTTTATGCTTGCCAGCTTGGGATGCTATGTACCTAGCTTGGAATGCTATGGCTCAACTGTAGCATCACATGCTATGGACAAGCATCCGATGCTTTGTAGCTGTTTATGCTACTTTCATAGCATGGAGAGCTAGGTACCTTGATGTGCTATTTATGCTTTTTTATGCTTGTCAGCTTGGGATGCTATATAGCTAGCTTGGGATGCTATGTCTCAGCAATAGCATCATATGCTGTGGACAAGCATCCGATGCTTTGTAGCTGTTTATGCTACTTTCATAGCATGGAGAGCTAGGTACCTTGATGTGCTGTTTTATGCTTTTTAATGCTTGCCAGGTAGGGATGCTATGTAGCTAGTCAACGCAGCAATAGCATCACATGCTATGGACAAGCATCCAATGCTTTTTAGCTGTTCATGCTTTTTTCATAGCATGGAGAGCTAGGTACTTTGATTTTTATTTTATGCTTTCCAGCATGGGATGCTATGTAGCTAGCTTGCGAAGATTTCAAAACGTTTTTATAATTTTTATAGAAGTAATTAAATTCTTTCTCTCAGCAAATTTTCTATATGAGTTAAAAAATAACGTTTTTAAAAATTTCAATTTCAAAATACTGTGATTAAAAATATTTAGTACAGTAGTTTTTTTTAAATTTACTAAAATAGTTTTTGAAAATTCTTTCGCAGAGTAGTTATTATGTAGTAAAAATTTCAATTTTCATCAAAATTTAGTTTTTGTGTAATACTAATTCAAAAACAGAGGTACTTATTACATAGTTTCAGAGTCCCGAGACCCTTATGCAATAATAGCATGACATGCTAGGTAACAAGCATCCAATGCTTTTTAGCTAGCTGTTTAAGCTACCTTCATAGCATTGAATGGTAGGTGAACCTGGATCGAACGGGTGCCTCATGGGACGTTAAGCCTAACATGTAATAGCTTTGACGCTGAATAGCTCCGGATATATTTGAAGCCCAGCTTAGTGGTTTATATTTTCTGAAAGCATATGAAAAGTCGTTTTAAACAATAGGTTTAACTAAGAGGTGGTATAAAAATTACACTGTCCAGAAAATTCATTTTTTTGGTTTTCCAGGACTAGTTTTCACGGATTTCTCCCAAAATAATCATCAGAGAGCTTATTAATAACTCTATTCTTGAAGAACTCTTTGAACCTTGTTAGAAAGACGCTGTTTCTTCTGGATAAAAGGAGTTAGGGGCGTTAAAAAGTGAAAATAAAAACGAGCACGCGGTACTAAAATCTCTTAATATGGGTCCAATCCCTTAGTGTAATACATCATTCAATAGGAAATATTAAGGAGGTACACATTCTAAAATTTCAGAACCCTACCTCTACAATTAAGAACGTGACGCTCAATTAAAGTTTTCCAATAAAATCGGAAAAACTCCCGAAATACGGAGCCAATCCCCTTATGCTTTACATATTCTTAATCTACTACATGATGTGAACACGATGATGTAAAACACTTGGGGGTCTATTTACATTTTTTCGCAATCCTCCTTTTTCTTATAACCCGAAAAACGTAATGAATTCCTATGAAGACAAGGTAATCACTTTTGTGTTTAAAAATTCGTGGATGACGTCAGAATCACCATGGAAACTTGAAATTCTGGAAAAAGCTTACCATATTACTTTACTACCATAATAAAAATTCAAAAAATTTCAAACTTAAAATTAAATACCAATTATTAGGCTTTTTCGGACTTGTGTTTTTTTCTCGAAATACCGTTTTTTTTCCAACTCTGAAACGCACTTAAATATTCAGCGAATTGCTTGAAAATTCACCATGAAGTGCATTTTGAGGTCCTCTGTAAGAATATGTCAAAAGAAAAAAAATTTAACAGTGTTTATTGGGTTTAAAACGACAAAAGCGTACTATTTCGACACTGAAATACCTGTAAATAATAATTATTTGCAAATAGAAAAAAATGCATGCATTAATATAAATTAATAAAAAATAATGACATAATTTGAACTATTTAATGAAGCTAAGTAAAAAAAACAAAGCTGGGCAAGGGGGAATGAACCTAAAACTGAGAACATGAGATATCCCCTCCCACCCACGCACTAAAAAACAGATCGGATCGGATGGGCTGTTGTGTACCGATTTAATAGTGTATTTGCTTTCTCAGATTTTTGCAAATTTACTGTTAAATTTATCAGGATTCCTTTTTAAAGCTTGGTGTTTTTAATCGAGTATAATTTTTATTTTATAAATTGAGCCACAAGCAGGTTTTATAGGTTTTACTTGTGCGAATGGCAACACAAGGTTTGTTATGGTTATGTCAGTTCGAGTGCGTCGTGTGGCTTCTTATATTTCAAGTAAGTTAAATTCTCAATATATTTTATTTTGGGTTTCCAGGATTTTCTGCCAGGGTCCTGTTTTAAGAATACTCATAATTTAATCAAATTAACTGTACGTAACCTACCCTATTTGTGTGGATGCCAGTGCTCTTTCATAGCTTCAGACTTAACACTTCCGCCTGGCTGATCCTAAAGTACTAGAATTTTCTTAGAGTTTTTCGTACTCTAGTAAGAGTAAGTTTTAGTTCGTTAGAGTTTTTCCTCTGAATAATTCACTTTCAACAGCACGTATACAACGGAGAAATGGGCAACTCAAGCAGAAAAGCTTTTGTCATGCTGTTTTGGGGAGATAATTCGGTTCTTACGTATTAACCTGTCGACCGTACCGCTGAATCCGAAAAAGGCAAACAATCCATTGACTTTTCTATGGCTGTGCTGCTGAATTTGACAGTCACAAAACAGTAGATGGGATAATGCATAAGTACCGAAAATTCTTTCCTTAGCTAGCTATTCTTGACTTTGCAATCACACACTTTGAGTGCGCTGCAGCTGCATTTCTTTGTTTATTTGTTAAGCTTTATTTGTGTGCAATGTTTTCATGCTTTCTTAAATATACTGTCGGGGTTTTGATTCGATAAAAGTTAATTTGGGACTTACCTATTGTCCCATTGACCGTTCCTTGACTGTCAAATTCAGCTGCATATCCATAGAAAATTCGATGGGTTGTTTACCATTTTTGGATTCAGCTGTACGGTCAATGGGATAATACGTAAGAACCGTTAATTTTTGTGTGTTTTTAAAAAGGGTTTTACAGTAAAATCGTATAAAATAATTCTTTATAAAGGTTGTGGAAAATATTTTTGATCAAAATACGACTTGAGCAACAAACCAGAGTTTTCAAAAGGTATGAACTTAAGAAAAAGGTTTGAACTGGCAGACTGCGGACTGCATCCATAATGGGTGAGGTTATTTCCGTGACCGCCAAAGCATTTTGAAAATCATAAATATGTATTCATGGACACTGGCAATTAGTTTGAACCTCTTTTAGAGGTGAACTTTCTGAAGATTTCTCTGTGAGGAAAGTTAATTTCTTTGTAGTTAACCCATAGCAGGAGAGGTGAAAAAATGGAATACATTTTTTAAAACATTTTAATTACTATATAATTCTGATATTTCTGTATATTGTTTTTTTAGCATCTATCTCTTAATAGAAAAAATTGAATTAATCTTAAGGTTTTTAAATCCAACCAGGGAGGAATCCCAAATTCCCGGGCCATCTCTCAACATTCTCTTGCTCACGACATCCATTCCTTTGAGTGATGGGGCCTCATAAATTCTTTTTCAATATTTTATAAGTAAATTAGATTTTTGAAAATAGTGTTTCTGCAAAATAGTATGAGTTTATGGCAACTAACTGTTTAAAAAATATAATTAAGAAGATACTATTACTACTTAAATTGAAACCATGTAAAAATGTGTATATGAAAATGAGAATTTAAAAGTAATAATACCTATTTTTTTTCTCTGGACTTACACAAGAATTTTCAAAATTATTTAGTCCCCTCGTTAAATTACTTGCCATCCTTGAACTAGATATCCAAAGAAATTAAAAAGTCATCATATGTTTATCTTTGGTTGACAAAATAAAATGCTACTTCATTAAATGAGTGAATTGTTACATGTAAAATTTTTTCTTAACTATTAATATAAAGAAATTTTCGATTTAATTGTGAGATAGTAAACATGTAGACTTTCACAGCCAGTTCTATTATTTGTAAAATTCATGCTTTCGGGCTTGTAGGCCGAGTTCTAGAGATTAAAAACCAAACGTTTTGTCGGAAACTGCCCGATATCATCAGTGGAATAAAAAGCGTCAGTTCACCGATTCACCAGGTAGACGTGGTACATTCTCATTAGGTTCATCTGATTGGCCAGTGATAATTGTGAGATTGTTACCTACTTTTTGATTCTTATTTTCAGTTACATTTTTTTGGTACTTGCGTATTATCCCGTCGAATCGTATTATTCCGTAACTGTTAAATTCAGCGGCAGGCCATAGAAAAGTCAATAGGTTGTTTACCGTTTTCGGATTCAGCGGTACGGTCGACGGGATAATACGCAAGAACCTTTATTTTTATATGCATTTAATTTAAATATACTACCGCTACCCTCTTAATTAAATTTGAACAAATCTTTTTTGCCATTTTGGATCACAACGAGTAACCTGTAAGATTATGAGGTGGATGGCCCAGAAATTTGACTCCTTCCCGTAGGGATTTAAAAAACTGATACATCACCAATGTGAAATTTGTTTTTTAAATTTAGTACCCCTAGTCTAAATGATAATATTTGAAACCACTGAATTAACTTTTGTCTTCTACCTGCAGGCCCACTTCCTGCATCGGGGTGGTTGTTGAAGATGTGTACACTCTCTGTGCACCATCAAATGGATAAAGGGCCAGACAGTGGAGTAAAAAGTAAGTAACATTTATCTTAGGTGTATGTAAAATATAGGGTGTTTCTGGGTTTCTCCAAGAATTGTTTTTGACATTTAACCATATTAAAGGTAGATAGCTATTTTCTGGTATGCAAAGGCTACATAATAATTTTCAAAATGTTCAAATTTTTACACTTCTACCAATGCTGTATTTTTAAAAAATACACCTTTTGTTACACAAAATTCAATATTTCCATTTCCCTACCTAACCAATAATTGATGTTCAGGGACTTGGATAAAACAGTTTTTAGTTTTTGAATCTTTACCTTTTTAAAAATAGAGCCATGTATGGAAAATCCTATACTCTCGACAGCAACGTTTCCTGAACCTAGTACCTCACTACGCTGAAGGAGAAAGTGGGTAAACACGGTTGCTAGGAATTTTGGTTTGCAAATCGGGAAAAAAGACACTATATTTATACATGGGTTTAACGAAATAATCATATTTTAAAATTGATGTTCTTTGTTTCACTCAAAATTCAGACACCGCGATGGAAACTACTCTGTTAGTGACGTTGTAGGGTCAACTAACGTGGCTGTCTAGTATAATTAACATAATGACAATTAAAATAATAAAAATATCATAAATTAGTAATTAAACAGATGTTTGAATGTTAGTAAAGTTATTTAATTACTAAAATAAACTATTAAATAAATTTTAGTTCATAATGTCCTGTACATAACAGCCTTGTCCCGTACATAACAGTAATAATTAGCCTTCATTAATTAAATGACACTACTTTAAAAAATAACTGTAAGGTAAATTAACAAATATTTATTTGTGCTTTTACTCAAAAAAGTTCAATGCAAGCAAAATAGGAATTGCTGGAGGAACTTTTAAAACATCTTTTTGTGAAGTCTCGTATGTACCAAAGCTTAAATTGATTTTTAGGGAAAAAACTATTGTCTATAAAAACAAATAAAATATTTTACAAGAATTAAGCTGAAGTGGTATGTATAAAATTATAAATAATTGCAAACTTTCTTATTTATATGTTGATATGGAAAATACAGTAGTACAAATATCAAAATTTTGCTGATATTTGTCCCGTACGTAACATAAATACTGTGGAATGACCCTTATGTTTATATACATGTAATAAATTTGAGTATGTTACTTTCTTAAATAAATTTGAGCAAAACTTTTTATCGTTGTTAAAACCGTTTCACATCACAGCAATGCTAATTTTAAAAATCATTGTACTTGTTTAACAATTGATAAAGCTATCACTCAAACAAACAAGCATCAGTAAGAGAATATAAGGATGGATGGCCCAGGAATTTATGATGCCTCCACAGAAGGATTTACAAAACCCAGATGTATTACCGACAGCAAAATGAATTTTTTAATTTTAGCAGCCCCGTCTAAATAATATTCATAACCATTTAATTAACTTTTGTGTTCTACCTGCAGGCCACCTCAACCAAATTAGTCTGCTGATGAAGTTGCTCTCTCTGCCAGTAGTCCAGGATGGTGGATAAAAAGAATTGCTCTAAGAATTTTGATGGGGAGGTGTCGCATGACCAGAAGAACTTGGAAGAGTGTTGGATAAAGTAAAGTAAGTTACTTTTGTCTTCAATGTTTGTATGGGGAGAGAGGGTCTTATTTGTACATGGGGTCCATAAGAACAACTAATATTTCTCTATGTTCAATTCAATTTAAAAATCTGAAGAAATATCAATAAGTTGTTGTAATAGTACCATCTTTTGCCTGGATTTTCAGACCAGTTGGCCTATTTGAACCCTTTGAGTTTAAAATTTGCTGGCTTTGGAGGATGAAAAGTAAAATTTCTTTGTGGGAAAATAAAATCAAAAGTTTTTAAAGTTGAAATTTTGCCTTGAGTTCTATCGTGGCATCAATCCAGTTAAGTCCAAAAAAGTTTTGTTTCCCAATTTCAATTACAAATGTTGAACACAAAAAGTTGGAGTATTTTTGAATAGTTCAAAAATCCCTTCTAATTCCTTTTCTTGATTTTGAACGCACTTTAAATATAGTATTATAATTTGTTTTAATATAATCAATTATTTTTGGTATTAAATTTATTAGTATTCAAAGCCTTTAGAATTTCCCCAATTTTAACTTAGGGGACATCCATAAATTCCGTGAGGTCAAAAAGGGGAGGGAGGGGTTTGGAAAAATCTCACCAAGGGGGGAGGGGGGTCGATAAAAATCTCATGTCAACTTTTTAAGTTAGAAATTAATGATTTTTTTAAGTATGAGAAAGGAATAATACGTACCCACAAATAAGATACTGTGATGATTTTTAGGCGGAATAATGTCCTTTTCCCCCACATCATTAATAATGGAAAAGTTTTAGGTGCTGTGAAGCACAAAATGCAAACGAATAGGATAGAAAATTATTTTTAAAGGTTGTAGGTAAATCTCATGTGGGGGGAGGGGGGTTTCAGCAAAATCTCACCAAGGGGGAGGGGGGGTCCAGATTTTGGAAAAAACACCTCACGTAATTTATGGATGTCCCCTTATATGATTGAATTTGGATTCATTAAAAAAAGATGGTTTTACTTTATATTCCAGTGTTGCCAGACCGTTTGACGAAAAAGTAGCGGAACAAAGCTCTAAAAGTAGCGGATTTGAAATTTTTGGAGCCCAAATTTTATTTGAGTGGTAATATTACAGTTGAACACACTTTTAACATTGTTAATGAACTATTATTATATACTCTAGAACTTAAAAAAATAATCTTTTAATTTTTTAAAGCTATTTTGACTTGAATAAAGCTATTTTTCCAGATTCTATTTTTAAAAAATGATACTTTTGGAATAAATATCATTAGAACTTTTTAGATTTCAATTAGTTAGATACATTGTTAATCTAAAAACGAATTAGTTGAAAGTAATTCATCTATTGCTATTCGTAAAGGAACTCTTGCATAACATAAATATTTCATTATACCAAAAACCTTATAAGGATATGATCAATACTTGTTTCATACGGAAAATTCTTGCCCTTTTTCTACCCTGACCCTACCCACTTTCTTCTCTTCCAACTCCCTTATTTGTCCCTATGAAATGTCCAGGGCTTCGAGGCGGGGATTGAAAAGGAGTTGGAAGAGACGCAGATGAATTACTTATGACTCTCCTTTCTGCACTAGAAGTGTGCATTTTTAATTAGTATGTCCACTTTTTTCAAAACACAAAAGTCGCAGATTAAAAATGCTGTAGCCCAAATTTAATTTTTAAGTAGCCCAAAAGTAGCCTGTAGCCCAAAACGAAATTTTTGTCGCAAAGGACCTACAAAAGGAGCCCAATCCGCTACTTATAGCCCAATCTGGCAACACTGTTATATTCTTTAATATTAGTCAGGTTTTTATGTATTTATTTAAAAGTCCTTTCAAAATAAAACCTAGATAATAATTAACCTAACAATAAACCCTGCCTTTTAAGTTCAGTTGAAAGATATCGATATCTTGTTTAATAGTTGTTTTGAGATGGCACATCAAAAACTACTCCTTCTTGGACAACAGACAGGTTTATTCAATCACAAAACAACTTAGATCAAGTAGTGGGTATTTTTTTACAATCCACATTTCGCGGTGCGGCAAGTTACACACAGCCTCAGAATCGGAATGACAGTTCGAGGTGATCAGTTCACATCATTTCCCAACGCGGAGGTGGCCTTTCCAACAATAGTATTAATGTAAAATTTTAAACTAAGTAGAGCTAACTGTTGAAAACTAATAGCTAGCTTTATAGTTTGTGATTTGAAAAGCATGGTTAGAACAAAGCAGAAAAAAGATAGAAAGGAAAATTCTTATAAAACATCTTTTACCTATTTACCATGATATCCACCCATTTCAAGAGATGGGTATTGAGTTGCTAACTAGCTCACTTTCCTTAAAAACTGAACAAAAATAAGTTTCTTTTAATTTATTGAATTGATTTTAATAATGTCCAATATATTCATTATGAGTTTTCCCCTTGGAGTACTTGAAGTTTTTTCCCTCATCAAAAACTTAATCTGCACTAAATATTTGTTAAAATTTTTTAAGTGCAAAAAACTCTTAAATTTTAAGAAAAAAATCATAAAAGTGCTCAAATGATAACTGAAAATGTAATCTTTGGACATTGTTAAATGCCCCCCCAAAGAAAAAGCTCATAAAAACTTGGTATAATTGAAAAGTGTGTATTACATCATATTGTATGTACAAGTAATTTGTAAGATAGGTTACACTAGGTTGGGTTGGGACTTTTAATGTGTTTTCATTAATTATTTATAGTAATTTTTTGTTATTTCATGTTCTATTTCTATTTCAGATCAAATGAGAAAATGTCTGATGAAAGAAGAAAGGACTTGCCTAAGAAGAAAAAAATTGTTCTAGATTTTTGTTGAATGCTGAAGCTCTAAATAAATATTTTTAAATGTTAAAATTTATTCCTTTTTTACATGAGAAAATAAATTTAATTTTATAAATTACTGTTTTAAGTTATTTACAAATGTCTGCATAAAAATAGTAAAAAATAAGAACAGCTGCAGGTAAAAATTATGATAAATTATGTAAAACTTAATTTAGAAAAGTAATGTTATATGCTGTAAAAAAATAAAATGCAAGTAGAGCAAATATTTTCTAGCAACACTGGCTGAATTTTGTGTGCTAGGGTAGCAAATGTCCATTTTTAAACTAACTTTAAAATGCATCTTACTTTATATTTACTTTTTTTGGCCTGATTTCTTTTCTCGACATAAACCTAACATGTCTAATTTTATGTAGGGATTTTTGAACATCTTGAATAGTTTCGAAAAGTAAATTGTTTTGAAATTGTTCCCTTTGAAAATTTCAGAAAAGTTTTTGATTGCTCTGAAAGTTTATATGTATTAAAATTTAGGATGTCATGTTTGTGTGGAGGAATGAAATTTTTTAAGCCAAAAAAATAGATATTGAGGAAGGAGATTCATTTTAGAGTATTTCCTCCTCAATATTTACCTTTCAAAAGTGATGGTTTTGAATGTTGCTAGGCCAGCAACACATGCTGGATTTTGTATGCTAGAATAGCATGAATTTCCAGCAAGTGTTGGTCGTAATTGTTGCTGGGCAAGCAACATGTTCTAGCAACGCATGCTGGATTTTGTAAGCTGGAATAGCAAAAATTTCCAGCAAGTGGTGGTTGTAATTGATGCTAGGCAAGCAAGATGTTCTAGCAACGCATGCTGGGTTTTGTATGCTAGGATAGCATTAAACTCCAGCAAGTGGTGCTCGTAATTGTTGCTAGGCCATCTACACGTTCTAGCAATGCATGCTGGATTTTGTATGCTAGAATAGCACAAAATTCCAGCAAGTGGTGGTCGTAATCTTTGCTAGGCTAGCAACATATTCTAGCAGCACATGCTGGATTTTTTATGCTAGAGTAGCAAAAAATTCCAGCAAGAGGTGCTCGTAATTGTTGCTAGGACAGCAACATGTTCTAGCAACGCATGCTGGATTTTGTATGCTAGAATAGCACAAAATTCCAGCAAGTGGTGGTCGTAATCTTTGCTAGGCCAGCAACATTTTCTAGCAACACATGCTGGATTTTTGTTTGCTGGCGAGCATAAAAAGTGGGCCATAACAACACTTGGGTTGCTGGTGACTTATGCTGGAACAAGCAAACATTTATGCTGGTTTTTTGCTAGTTTTCTAGCATGAATCTAGCATGCAATGCTTGTCCAGCAAACGATTTCCAGCATAAATTTTGACCTGGGTATTTGCAGTAAAAAATTATCTTAATGAATGATGAAACCTGTTTAGTAATAGATTTTGCCTCTAGTTATTCAGATGATTAATTTTTTTTAAACACTAGCCTTGACTTTGTATTACTGTATTTTGGAGAAAACTGTTTTAAGTTAAATAATAAAATGTGTTTATAATGTAAATGTGTTTTTCAATTCTCTACTTTTTTGCGTGTTCTCTTTCCGTAATCAGCTCTAAAAAGCAGCACAGAAAAGAGTCTTGCACGTGCAGGAGAGTAGTATTACCCCCTTTTTAAATCATTTTAAAAAATTTTAAAATTTAAAAAAATTTTCTAACTAAAGTTTTGATAAAATATCTGAAATCAGCTCTAAAAAACAGCCCAGAAAAAAGTCTTGCACGTACAGGAGAGTAGTATTACCCCCTTTTTAAATCATTTTAAAAAATTTTAAAATTTAAAAAAATTTTCTAACTAAAGTTTTGATAAAATATCTGAAATCAGCTCTAAAAAACAGCCCAGAAAAAAGTCTTGCACGTACAGGAGAGTAGTATTACCCCCTTTTTAAATCATTTTAAAAAATTTTAAACTTTCAAAAATTTAAAAAACCAGAGTCACATTATTTTTAATGAAAGAACCGTAATCAGCACTAAAAAATAGCCGAGAAAAAAGTATTGCATGAATATTAAACCGTTTTTTAAATTATTTTTAAAAAATTTAAAATTTAAAAAATTAAAAAAACCAGAGTCACACTAATTTCAATGAAAGAGCTGTAATCAGCATTAAAAAGTAGGCCAGATAAAAGTATTGCATAAGTATAACCTTTTAAAATCATTTTTAAAAAATTTAAACTTTCAAAAATTTAAAAAACCAGAGTCACATTATTTTTAATGAAAGAACCGTAATCAGCACTAAAAAATAGCCCAGAAAAAAGTATTGCATGAATATTAAACCGTTTTTAAAATTATTTTTAAAAAATTTAAAATTTAAAAAACCAGAGTCACATTATTTTTAATGAAATAACTGTAATCAGCACTAAAAAATAGCCCAGAAAAAAGTATTGCATGAATATTAAACCGTTTTTTAAATTATTTTTAAAAAATTTAAAATTTAAAAAATTAAAAAAACCAGAGTCACACTAATTTCGATGAAAGAGCTGTAATCAGCATTAAAAAGTAGGCCAGATAAAAGTATTGCATAAGTATTAAACCTTTTAAAATCATTTTTAAAAAATTTAAACTTTCAAAAATTTAAAAAACCAGAGTCACATTATTTTTAATGAAATAACTGTAATCAGCACTAAAAAATAGCCCAGAAAAAAGTATTGCATGAATATTAAACCGTTTTTTAAATTATTTTTAAAAAATTTAAAAAATTAAAAAAACCAGAGTCACACTAATTTCAATGAAAGAGCTGTAATCAGCATTAAAAAGTAGGCCAGATAAAAGTATTGCATAAGTATTAAACCTTTTAAAATCATTTTTAAAAAATTTAAACTTTCAAAAATTTAAAAAACCAGAGTCACATTATTTTTAATGAAATAACTGTAATCAGCACTAAAAAATAGCCCAGAAAAAAGTATTGCATGAATATTAAACCGTTTAAAAAAATTTATATTAAACCCTTTATAAATCATTTTTAAAAATCGGCGAGGCATTGTCACTAGATTCATCTCGGCGAGGCATTGTCACTCCACCGCAGTTTTTACAATTGCGGTCACACTTCACAGTAGTGCTGCATAGAGACAGTAGCGACACCTAGAATCGTGTCCGAGATCCTAAGATCCGGAGCATGCGCAATGATAGATATCCATAGGATGTCGATGTTACTGGTAAGGGTATAGAGGGCGCCACAAGGGGAGGGCCGGTTATAACATTTGTTCCGCTATTGTGTTGCGTTCATGGGTATTAATGGTTTTTGAAACGTCAGTTAAAACATTTAATCGTATTCGTATATTCCAGTGAAAAGTTAGATTTTAATTTGGACTTTGGATTCCACTTTTCCTTCGATATCAGTGCTCATATAGGCATCATGGTTAATTGGTTATTGCATTTTTGAGTTCATTCATACATAAAAATTGTAGGTTTAATTCAACAGTCGCGTGTCATGTTTTCACGGCGTAGCCAACTTGCTAAAAATTTGTATTTAAGTTGCAAGAGTAGAGCGAAAACCAAGTGGGATCTAATTGTTTAATAGCTCCAAATTGTTCTTAAATAGCATTATCCTATAATTCATTTGATATAAATTACATCATGTAATGTGGTTCCTTGGTCCATTGGATGCCCTTTGAGTTTTTTGGGCCCTTAACTTGGAGGATGTTTTTTTCTAGCTACCTAGCAAGAATACGGAATAGCAGGTCATAGCACCTAGATTAGTGGCTTCCAATTATGACATAGCTCCATGTAATATGCTAGATTTCATATAAAGAACTACAGTAGAACTCCAATTATTTGAATCAATTGGAACCTTATACCCCATTCAGGTAATGAAAAATTTGGATAATTGAATTTTTCCCAAAAAAAGGGTCTATAGGGCTCTAGGGTTGCCACGCCACCGGGAGAACCGTGAAAATACAGGGAATTCAAAAATGGCATAAAAATCAGGGGAAATGCAGGGAATTTCAGAAAATATCTAACAAACAGGGAAATTTCAGGGAATATCAAAATTTTGAGTTAAGTTTTTAAAATGTATTTTGTTCTTGATCATCCAATGAAACGATTTCCGCCACAGTTCCCAAGTTGGACGCAGACGCAATCCTAGCCATAGCGCTGGTAAAATGTACACTCTTCCCATGAGTGCAGCCGTAACTTCAACTTGCGGGAATGGTAACACATTTCGCTTAGGAAAACTTTCGTTTTCGGTTTGTCTGTATTCGCTCGTGGACGTGCGTGAACCGCGTAAATTTGAAGTATTCTTTGTTGAAGGCTCGTTTTTCTGGATGTAAAGTGTGTTTAGGTGTCAACTGTGAACTGTTCAAACTCAGTATTAAATGCAGATTGGATGAATAAAGACATAAATCCCGACTTTTCTGATTGGGTGCGTGATTGGCCGCAAGATCTGTTTTCTGCTTATTGCTATTTGCTATGCAAAAAACTATTTAGTTTGAGCATTATGGGAAAGCAAGGCTTAACTAGCCATTCAAAAAATAAAAAACATACGGCCGTATTGACCAGCGCAAGCCGATCCATAGATTATTCACTGATCGTACAAACCATGATCGAGGTTTTTCCGATGACGAGATTTGGACCTTATCGACGAGCACCCGACAATCAGGGTTTCTTCAAACAGCAGTTTTGTATGTAACGCCACTTCTGATTGGACAGCGATCGAGGCCTGGCTCCGTGCTCTTCGCGCTAGTTCACAGTCCAGTGCAGTGGCGGATCCAGGGGGGGGGCAACAGGCCTTTTGCCCCCCCTTGGGCTCAGGTACCTTTTTTTAAAGTTACGGTAAGAAAAGGAAAAAAACGAAAATCGGACATCCGAAATTCAGACAAGGTATACAAAAACAAGTTAAAACCCTATTTTATTGGGTCAAATTTCCAAAAATTCTTTGGGGGAATTTTGCCCCCAGACCCCCTTTTGTATTTGGAACTCAATTGTTCACAACTTCTTTACATTCTGCACATCAAAATGAAAATCCTACACGAAAATGAATACCTGAAATTCGGGCTTTAGGTACCAAAACTAGTTAAAAATCTGATTTTAGGGTCAATTTTTCTAAAAAATCTTCTGGGGGAGGGCCTCCAGTCCCCCTTTGATACATCAAACTTAATAAATTACTCACAACTTGTCTCATTCTGTACTTCTTTAAGACGCAAATTATACTTTAAATGTGTTACAAAGTTTCATTAAACCTATTTAATATGTATGTAAGAAATAATTTTTGGCCCCTCCTGAAATAAATTTCTATAGTATACGCCACTGAAGGGGAATGTCCACGAAACCAGTTAATCACTTGTTAACCCTGCCCATTGTTGTTTTTTGGTAAACATGATAATGCCTAATTTTTTAGAGGATATATTAAGAGACTCTTTCCAAATAAAAATCTATATACGCCTGTGGAGTGATGAAAAAAGAGAGGGAAGAAAATTGGTGACCTGTGGAGAAATCAGCCACATAAGGTCCGGGCCCACCCTGAGAATCGAGCTTTGGCTTTGGATACCAAAACGAGTTAAAACCCTGATTTTTAGGGTCAAATTTCCAAAAAATTTCCCGGGGAAGACTCCCAGATCCCCTTTTTGATATTCAAAATATACTTTTCCTTATTTTGCTTTACATTTTTATACTACAAATATACTATACATCAAAATGCGAATCTTTCCTATAAATGCATTAAAAAAGTACCTAAAACCTATGAGGAAGCTTAGGAATAATTTTAGGTCCTCTCCCTCGTTGCAGAAATCTAGCTTTTTGCCTGATAATGACTTATTTCTTGGAAGATATTTTGGCTCCTTCCGAAATAAATTTATATTTTTGCTTCTGCCATCTAGAGCAGTGATGACCGCTCATCTAAAGGGTCTCTCTGGCTGGAAGGGTGGGACGCTAAAATGCTCTTCCCCGTTCCCATCTTAAATGTTCAAAAATGAGTCAAAAGACTACTCTTCAAGATAAAATTTCAAAAAAAAATTCTGGGGGAGGACCCCCAGACCCCCCTTTTCCCTGGGGCGTCATCCAGGTATTTTCAATTATAGAATCAAATTTTCAAAATTTTTCTGGGGAAGAATTCCCAACCTTCTTAAAATGTGGTTGCTTCCCCCCTTAGGTCCAGGCTGGATCCGCCACTGGTCCAGTGTAAATTATTTCTTATAAATTTCTCCACCTGCTTTAAAACATTTCTATCACAACTAATAACAACTACACAACCAATTTTAGAAAATGGCTTGAACTGGTGTCCTTGTTTTCCTCCTCAATATTAGAAATTGTTTTCACAATATTGGTTTTCTAATGCAATCCCTGAATGGCATGATTTCAATATTATTTTTAAAATACTCACATATTTAAAAATATTCATTCACCACTCTAAAAATAGAGTATATTTTAAAGAATTTAAAGGAATGAATAGTTAAAAAGGGAAAATTTTGCAACTTATGTAAGAGCCGTACTAAATATTTCATACAGCGTGTTCAAATTTTAATTTTGTGAAAGCGCCATCTATCAAAGCGAGAGCGAACTCTAAACTTTTGCGTTCGTAAAATCACGGAGTTCTTCACGGAGAGAATTTATTGTTATTACACGTTAATCAACCATTATTTTGATGATTAAAGCAAATATACTCAAATATAAACATAATTTGTGATCAAATTCTTACTTAAATGTCCATTTTCGCAAAAATAAACCACGGATCCGTGGTTCAACCCACCAAAGTTGAGTGGTCAGATTTTGGCTGAAAAAACCAGTGATTAAGCGTTAGTTGGGGCTGGTCGATAACGTTTTACTTAGGTTTAGAGGATAATCCTTCAATCCATGGTTGAACCACGATGGTCAATACGGCTGATAGACAATTAAGTGATGGTTCAAGAAATTCATCAACAATCCTGGACTTGCAGACGTGATTTAAATATGTAATTTTAATGACAGAAAATGCAGATAATTTTTTTAGTGTATTTGCATTTTTCTTATACAATATTACAAAAATTCATGGATATTTATATCAAATTATGTTAACAGTAATTGATAAATTTCACAGATTACTGCGTAGATGCAGGGGTCTCAGACCTCCTATATTTTTGAAAAATTAGTAAAAAACCTCCTATATTTTGATAAGCCTCCTATATTTTTACTCGGCGCGCTGAAAACGTCCCATTCCTTACTGAACTGAGAAGTTTCTCCCATAATCCCTAGATTTTTTTTATTTTGAATATTATTTCCGAGAAAAATGACGATTTAAAACAGAAAAATCGTGATTTTTTTTGCGAGTTTCGTGTTGCGGACTGCGGAGTGTTCCGTTCTTCCCGCGACTTCTTTCTTGAATGGCCGCAGGCAGTGGCGGATCCAGGATTTGGTTTTGGGGGGGGCTAAGAATTTTCATAATCCAATTGAATCTTCTTGTCAATGGTAATATTAAAAAGGTAGTGAATAATCCTACTCAAACCACTAAAAGGGGGGTCTGGGGGTCCGCCCCCAGAAAATTTTTGGAAACTGAAGTCAAAAACCCCACTTTTTCAACTCGTTTTAGTACGCCTCATCCGAATTTCGGATATAATTTTTTTGCGTTTTGACAAACTTAGTAAAATATTAGACGTTTTGGGGGGGGCTTCAGCCCGAAAGCCCCCCCCCCCCGTAGATCCGCCACTGGCCGCAGGTGCCAATAAGCTGCGAAAAGTCGAAAAATAACGATTTTTCGCGTTAGTACCGTTTTTCCAGCATCTAGGTGAAGCTGGCTTCTTTTCACATTGTAATTACGATGCAGAAAAAACTTAAGCGTAGTCAGAAGAGCCCATTAAGTAGTGATACCTCTCAGATCGTGTTTTTATCGATTTTAGTCAGTGTTTTCAACTAATTTTTCTTAAGGATTTCCAAAGTTGTAAATTTTTACTGACAGATCACTTTGATAATAATGCAGTGTTTTTAAAAAATCTTATTGGATTATAACCTGTTTCAGATATGATATCAAGTAGGGGGATGACAGGGGACACACCCGCCCCAAAAAAATCGGACTAGAAGTCTAAAACAAGTTAAAACTCTGTTTTTTAGGGTCAAATTTCCGAAACTTTTTATGGTGGGGGACACTCCAGACCCCCTTTACACTTTGAACTTTATGATTCAGCACTTTTTTTAATATTATGCTAAATCGTAAAATTAAATACAAAAGAGAAGTATTATATAATTTTTGAATTTCTCTTCTATGCTTTTTGGTCAATCACATCCCTGGAAAGTGATTGCGAATAAGATTTTTTTGACACTTCTATATTTTATTTTTAAAAATCCTATATATTTTTTTAAATGTCACTGCGACCCCTGCGTATGGAAACAGGGCAAACACAGGGAATTTTTTTTCCAGATTTGAGTGGCAACCCTGGGCTCTTGCCAGCCGTTACTTGCTTTAATGTATGGACAACCAAGCATCTGAACTAAGATCATAGCTTTCACATAGAGAATCGAACCCAAAATAGGGTTTTCCATAGAACTTTGCTGCAAAAAACACTTGAAAACAACATCTTCTAAATCTTAGTTGCTGTCTTCTTTAATTTTCTTAAAACACTTCTATAGTATACGCATACTTGTATAAAATAAAAACCTTTCTGCGAACTTAAATTTTTTCCAAAAAATTTTCTGCGAGAATTTACACATTTTTAAATCTCTCTAAAAAAACATTATTACTGAAATACCCAAATTGCAGGGGAGTTTATCTAAAGATGAAAAAAGAGGAAAAAGCATGTGAGCTTAGTTATGTATAATTTTGTTTAATGTGTAAAACAAATAATTTTAACAAGAAAAATTTTAATTTAACTGGGTTATACTTGGGAGGATTTTAAGAACTTTAAACTGGCATTTAACTAGTCATTAATATTGATAGTCTAGACTAGATAAAAATATCTTTAAACAAAGAAAGGTACATATTTCACGTTATCTTCATTTGCAGGAAAATAACCAAAATGCAACTAAAATCAGATGCAAATTTAGGAAATCAGTTAAATACAAGGATAATTTATTACAGTAAAGCACCGTTTATACGTCTTTCAAGGGACCAACGTAAAACGGCGTATAAATGAAAAGACGTATAATTGAAAACAATTTCGATTATTTGAATGAATTGGGACTTAGGGAAAACGACGTATAAATGTAAAAGACGTATAAATGAGAGATGTATAAACGGTGCTTTACTGTAATTACTTTAAATTTAATTAAATAACTTAATTTTTTTACCAATAAAATTTTTGCTAAGTGAAGAAAAAAGTCAAACGAATTTTTAAAAGTATTATTAGAATCTCAAATCATATCAGATATGTAATACAGGTTATAATCTAACACGATTAAAAAAACTGAATTATTTTCTTAAGTTGCTTCTCAAAGTAGCCTTTCAAAAGTTTTGCAACTTAGAAAACCTCATAAGCCAGAAAAACGGAACTTTCGCGAAAAAACGCTATTTTTTTTACTTCCGGACTTGTTGGCTTCTAACTACGGAAAAGTTGTTTTTTCTACATCGCAACAACAACGTGATACGAAGCCGACTTCACCTTAACGTCCGCGGCCGTCTTAGAAAGCATCGTGGATGAAACGGTAAACTCCGCGAGCAACGCGATACGAAGCCGGATGGAGGTGGAGGTAGAGGTGGCCCGGATGGGGTGGAGGTAGAGTGTCTGCCTGGCGTGCGGAAGGTCGTAGGTTCGAGCCCGGTTATTATTTTTCAGTAAATTTAATTTTAATTTTTATTATTCCATTAAAAATTGCAAAAATTAATTGCTCTTGTTTAACAGTAATTCCTTGTTTAATTAAATTCATTGTGGTTTTTTAAATGTTTTACTTTGTCTAATTTTTTTTTTTAAATTTTAAATTATTAATTTATTGAAAATAAAATTATTTCGCTAAAATATTTTATAGAAACAGCAAGAATCAAGTCCACATGGATGCGCATTGCTAATAAAGTATAAAAATCTTGCAGGGATTGTGAAATACAGTACACTAAGTCCAAACGCATGCGCATTTAGCACGGCTCGTTACGCTCCTGATACGTGTCCTTCACCTTATGTCCGCGGCCATCTTAGAAAGCATCGCGGATGAAACGGTAAACTCCGCGAGCAAAAACGGAACTTACGGGAGAAGTTGCGATTTCCCGATTCCGATTCTTTCTATAATCGCGATTCCGCGGATGGAAGCATTTGGCGAAAAACATAAGAAAGATTTATCAAAAATAAATTCTGCAGAAAAATTTCCGAAAAATTTTTTTTTGTAGTTTTCCTGCAGAAAATTTTCTGCAGAGGGCGAAATTTTCTGCGAACGCCGTTCGCGCGTTCGTGTATATTATACAAGTATGAGTATACGTTTTTCAACACTGACACGAAGTTTAAAGGAGAAGGTTTGAATTCTGAAAGCAGTTCAGATAATCAGCGATTCGGATAGTAGGAGTTTGGATAATTGGAGTTCTGTATATTAAACAAAAATAAATACTATATAGGATTAGCTGGGTGCAAGCATTCAGGATTCATCCAAAGAATTCAGCCTTGCATCAAAAAATAGTGGATTCTAGCAACCTTATTCTAATAGAAGTTGCATTGCCCATAAACGTGTGGTGTCCAAAGGTACAACATCAGGTATTATATAAAAATAAAATAATTGAGATCTGACGATTTCTAATTTCAAAACTAAAAAGTCAAAATCTCGGGGATTCACCCCATGTATCCCATTTTATCACATCATAATTATAGGGGATAAGAAGTATTAATGTAGGGATGCACTAAAAAAAATTTGAGCATCTAAAAACAGTAAATAGTAAAGTAATAGATTTTGGACTAGTTTCATACTGTTTCAAAAACTAAATTAATGTGTAAAGTTGATGTGTGTTTTTAATGAACATAGTACTGTCACTTTCACACACGTGTAAATACATACCCTGTTTCTGTAACTTATTCTTTTATAGGTTCATCGTTATATCTACTGGCTGCTTGTTTGACCTTTTACTTGTTAAAGTGATAGAAAATATCTCAAATGAAAGAAACATGATATGTGTGTAAGTTCAAAAATCTTTGTTGTATTGTGTAGAAACTTAATTAACTGTCACTTCATTGACCAAAGGGAGGTTGTAACATTAAATTTTGGATAATTGGCCATAAACAAGCCATTTGATGATGTGAAAACAATATATGTTACAAAAAAAATTTCATTTTTAAAAATAAATGTGATAATCAGCTCATCTGAGGGGAGGATTAATCAAAGCATGGGTAAAATCCTAGTATATGTCTAGTCTGGCTTGGTGCGATTTTGAAAAATGCCGGCAGCTCTAAAACGATTGTCGCCAAGAATTGGCAAAGGTTAAAACATAAAAAATCCTAACCTGAAAAAGAGAAATAAAACATACTATGAAAAATGCATTTATTAAATCATAAATTAATTGATATAATTTCAGTTTAGCTACCTAATGTATTCATTTTATATTGGAGATCAGTGATCCAAGATGTGTTTGTGAGTCATTCAAAGCAATGTTTCTCGTTATTTACTCAAAACGAATTTGGCCTATCCTTGGCACACGGTGCATTGTAGATTTCTTCTTTGTGAAGGGGCAGGATAATTGACAAATCTGGTAACCCTGAGCTGTAATGCTAGGTGATCTTAGCTACATCTGCTTTATTAGAATTTGACCATAATGCATGCTCTATTTTCTTTTTCTAACTCTATGGTTTGTGCAGACAACAAATTGTTTAGTTGTCAACAAAACTTATTAGGAACTTTGTATAGTGTGCAAGATAAACTAGGGTGTTTTGAGATGGGTAAGAAATATGTAAAAACTAAATTGATTTTCGGATGGGGCTTGGAAACTAATTTTGTTTTAAAAAAATTTTAGCATCAGTAAAGTATTTCCTAAACTTTTCACAGGTTTTTCTAAAAGTTGGATGCAAGTTCCCTCTTTCCTTAAGGCATCAAAAACCTGGTAAAAGCCTTTTTGGCAACTTCAGATTCTCCTGGACAAGAATTTTCGACAAAATGAGCAAAACTGCATCCAAAAACACTTTGGCCCCTCAGGAGACTGTGAGGGGGATGACAACTTTGGATAGAGATGCCTTCAAGAAAAGTGTCATGGTCCCCACCATATACATCCCAGTCAGAAGTCTAAAAGAAGCTGTTAAATCTCTGAACCCCTGTTTCCTTAAAATGCCAAATCTACAGCCAGTTGTTGGAGAAGGAGGGGAAAAGAAGATACTTCTTCATCCTGATTTGTTTGATGAAAACTTGCCATACTTACAACAAGCACTGAGGGCATTGAATGTCCAAACTATAACACAAACAAACGTGGAATTGACTTATGAAAATTACACAGCTGATGTCATTTTTAAAGCTGTGTTACCACCTGGTACTACTGGCAATGTGTCTGGTTACAGTATTGTGGGTCACATCATTCATTTGAATTTGAAACCTGACCTAATGGATTACAAATATCTCATTGGACAAGTCCTTCTGGACAAGTATTCCAACATTAAAACTGTCATCAACAAGGCCCAGATTATCGAAAATGAGTTTCGAAACCTTGCTTTTGAACTGCTTGCTGGTGAACCTGAGTACAAGGTGTTAGTGAAGGAAAACAAGTGTAGCTATGAATTTGACTTTTCTAAAGTTTTCTGGAATCCTAGGCTGGTTCACGAACATGATGAAATCGCCAATATTATTGACTCTCACGATACCGTTTATGATGTTTTTGCTGGCGTAGGACCTTTCGCTGTGCCCCTGGCCAGAAAGCAGTGCCAAGTTCATGCCAATGATCTCAATCCTGACTCCTACCACTGGCTTTGTCATAATGCCTCGTTGAATAAAGTTTCAGAAAACCTGCATGCCTATAACATGGACGGCAATGAGTTTATTCAATCTGTGATAAAAAAAGATCTTATCGAGCTTTGGAATGGTGAAGAAGATCTCTCCAATCGTTCCGTTCACATTCTGATGAACTTGCCTGCGTGTGCCTTAGAATTTCTCAAATCCTTTACTGGGTTGTTGAGTGGAGAAAGCTTTAAAAATGTTGGAAAGATGCCTGTTGTGTATTGTTATTTTTTTGCCAAGAAGGATGAAGATCCTGCCACTGTTGCAGAGGAGTTTTTGAGTGATCTGTGGAAGCCCGAATTCAAAGTTGTTAGAGTAGTGGCCCCAAATAAGTTAATGATAAGAATGTCGTGCGAGATCCCTAAAGATGTTCTTTTTTGTAATGAAGGGGAACTTCCTGCTAAAAGGCGAAAGCTGAATGACGAAAATGCAGGTGAAACTACTGAGAGTTGATTTTGTAAATAGTTTTGTATCATCTGTTAAAATATTTCATCAAATTTTAGTAGACTGTCATGTTCCATTTGAATTATAAACTCTTATTAAAGATTTTTGAAGTTTTTAAAATTTTCTTCTTTTAAAAATAAAACAAACCAATCTTTTCTCCTAAAAATCAATAACAAGAACATTTGATTTTTATCTTTGCAAAGTAACCAACTCTAAATTAACCCTTTTAATCCTAGACTGCCTGAGATTGCCATTGAATCCTATAGAAAAATTTAGTCAGTCTGGACTGGACTGGAAGGGTTAAACCAGTGGTTCCCAACCTGGGGCGATCGCCCCCAGGTGGGCGATTTGTGTTTTCCCGGGGGCGATAAATAAGTGAGGGGCGATGAGTATTCAAAGGGGGAAAATAAAATCGTTCTGTACTACCAGACTGTATACACACTGAATGTACCATAACAAGTTAAAACCCTGTTTCTTAGGGTCAAATTTCCAAAAATTTTCTGGGGGAGGACCCCCATACCCCCCTTTTGTACTTGGAACTTAATTTTTCAAAACTTTTTTATAGTAATTAGTTCATCAAAATCCTACCTAGAAACATATGTCCGAAATTCGGAATAGGTGTACCATAACTAGTTAAAAACCTGTTTTTTGGAGTCTTATTTCCAAAAATTTTCTGGAGGAGGACCCCCGGACATAAAATTGCTTTATTATTTTCACTTTACTTCAAATTAAAATTAGACATACAATGAGAATGAAAGGAGGCGATAGGTGTTAGTCAACCTCTATATATAGGGGGTGATGGGCCACAGAAGGTTGGGAACCACTGGGTTAAACTATACCAGGGGTCCCCAACCCTATGCCCGCGGGCACCATGGCGCCCGTCGATCGGTCTAGGTGCGCCCGCTGCTTGTGCCCACCGATAAAATATTTCAGTTTTCCATAAATTTGAAAATCGCTTTCAACAGTTTAATATACACATGGTCACCTTTTTTGCAAATCGTTTTACCAACCAATAGCAACATACATTTCAGAATTTCTTCAAGTAAGGCAAGAAGAAGTGGAGATAGAAATTTTTGATCTTCAGAATAACATTATCCTCAAAACAATTATATAATAAGAGAAATTCTGGAATATAGTTGACAAAAATAAATTTCCATTCTTAAAAAGATCATCATATAAAATAAAGACGTTTTTTTGGTTCCATATGCTTGTGTGAATCATTATTTTCGACAATGAAATCAAAATATAGATCACGACTTACAAATGAACACCTTGGCGATTGCTTGCGAGCAGGAATTTCACCATATTCTCCCAATTATGAAGCGCTGGTCAGTGAAATGCACAATGCAAAAGATCACATTGACTTTATTTTATATATTTTATTAATTTTTATACTTCGTATGTTTTGCAAGCAATTTAGTAATAATTTATTTTACAAAATAATATTAATTATATTCATATGTTAAATTAATTTTAACTACAAAATTAACTAAATAATAACTTGCATATTAACTATGTCCAACAACTATAAATATATCTTGAAAAAATAAATGGTGCCCGTTATTCGACCGATATTCTGGTATGTGCTCTTAGGTACAAAAAGGTTGGGGACCCCTGAACTATACCATCTCTTGGTTATTGAGATTCCAAACACATCAAATAAATTTCTCTGATCAAATTAATATTTTCATTGTTTTTCTTCTATTAAGTGACAATTAGTAAAGGTGATTTAAAACTTCATCCTTAGAAGTTATCCACTGAGGCAAGGTAAGTGTTTTATAGAAAACATTTTTCTCACATTCTTTTTAAAATATTATGTTTGGAAGTTTTTATAGGAATATTTCTTCAAATAAACCTATCTGAATGTATTTATTTATCTTAATTAATATCCCTTTCTTAGTAACTTAATGGTGAAAACAATATTTCTTTTTACTATATCAGAAACATACCTAACTCCAAAGCTAGCTTCATGATTCACTTTTTCTTGTTCTTATGCCCTTTGATTGTAATTTACATTCAACATGCAAAAATATGATGTCTTTTCCCAATAATTTAAAATTTTTTAAATTTAAACCGTTTGAATGGAAGTATTTTTGTAAGTACTCTAACAATTGGGGTGTTTGCGGAACAATGAGCTAACTTCAACGTAAAAATGTTAGAGTTAGCTTTTTGTTGCTGCAAACACTTCATAAAACTTCATTCTTTGTGTTTTACTAATGTTCTATCTCGTAATTTTGCTTGCAAACTAACAAAGTTCCTCGTTTTTGTTTAAAAAGAAACCTGTGCCACAATTTAACAGGCAACCCTTTATAGATTAGTGTCTCATTTTTAGGGGAGAGGAGGGAGGAATGGGACAATTTTCACTAAATATTTTTTTATTTATTATCCCCTGCTTATTCATAGATGCAAATGGTTGGATAATAAACTTACATGTTTTAACTTAATTTTTTTTAAATGTACAGTTCTTAAATGTTGTTTAATTTTATCACTTTTGATCATTCAAACTAACAAGAATTTTGTCCCATTCCTCCCTCATGGGTGGGAGGAGTGGGACATGAGTATGGGAGGAGTGGGACACTTTTGAAAAGTAAAGAAAATTAGTAAAATGTAATAATGAGAAAGGGCCTAGTATTTTACCTACTATTCTTTTAACCTTTGCCCACATTTTTAAACAGCTTTCAATTTTATATCTATTATAGAATAATTTTTAAAAAATATTTAGTACACTTGAACTCTTTCCCATGGTGTTAAGAATCAAAAATTGAAATACAATGTAATACTTGGAATTGTTTATTCAAGAAAAGAAAAGCATTTCAATTGAAGCGATAGAAAGCTATCAGAAATTAATATTTTCAAATTTTGTTTACATTTTTGCAGATTTTGTTTACATTTTTCAGAGTGTCCCATTCCTCCCTCCACACATTGCTTTTAAAATATAACTTGTCACATAAACTATGCTGGTGTTAGGCTTTATGAAATTGCAGATTAGCATAAATTATATATTTTAGATTACAATGGCATTATATAATGTTTGTTCTACAAATTACATGAGAAATGAAATAAAACTCAAGATAGACTGGATATTAACTTTGGAAGTGGGAAAATCAAATTTTTACAACTATAAACAGAAACTTGCTGCTGGATAAACTAAATGAAGGAAATAACAAGAAGCTATAAGAAGGCCATCTAATGACCAAATTGGAAATAAAATAAACTGATTTATTTTTCCAGAATTTCAGCTGTCCCACTCCTCCCACTGTCCCATTCCTCCCTCCTCTCCCCTACCTATGGGCAGGGGTACATCCAGTTTTTTTGGGGAGGGGGAATTTTTCTGTGAAAAATTGAAGTTCTAAAAAAAATTTTAATTAACAAAATTATATAGAAAATGCTTAACTGAGATAACGATAGTAAAAATATATTTAAAGACAAAGGCTAAAAAAATGGAAGTCCAAATAATTGTCCAAAAACGTAACTAAGAAACGCTAAAAATCTCATTAAAAGTGAATTTTAAAAAGCATTTGTATTAAACTTTTTAAAAAGGACACTAAAAATACTCTTTCAACCCTTTTTCCAAACTAAATAGTAATTTATAAAAATAAATTATATGACTTAAACCGTAAATCAAGGATATCCTTAAATTGTCGTTCAATTTTTTAATGCAAAAAGCCGACTTTGGTGACTGCTATTATTCCCTGTAAAGTAAGTTTCTCCGTAATGTCGGTTGCATTGCGTGGAAGGCAAGAACCAATCAATAAAAGCTGTTTTTCTGCAATGCAATCAACAGACTAAAGAAGCCGCCGATACAGGCCAAGTCATCTCTAAATCTAAATATAGTTAAAATCGGGGCACTCAAATCTAAGTCATGAAAACTTTAATTTTTTGGGGTCTTTTTCTTGGGGGCTATTATTATTATTGGAGTTAAGTGTTTTAGGATAAATGATCTATAAGAATATGTAAAATATTCAAATAGATCGTTAGCACTTTTCTTCAGCATTTTTTTAAGTAGAAGAAAGGGCGTCTCTAGGTATGGTATGGTTTTACTCAGAAAACAAGAATTAAGAGTTTTAAGACAACCAATGTGAACCAATCAGACGTTGTTTCCATAGTTTCACCTAAGAACAATATTACTCTCTAACAGACAAGTAGTCCACTAAAAAGAATGTTTCCAGAAATCAAACAGATGGCCCAACATAAAAAATGTCATATAATCTCATAACTTCATTATAGTAAATTTATTTAACATAATATGCCTTCCCCTTGCTTCTTCGGGAGTGCTGTTGATATCGTGCTCAATATTGTGATGACCGTTGTTTCCATGACAACGGCATCGACAAGATTCCTCACCACTGTTATATTACAAAAAGCAACCCCCGAACTCTTCCGGCTATTTTCCTCGTCCAGATTGAGTGGACAATTATAAATTAAAAATCAATATCCTTGGATATTACATTAGCTATTAAACTTTACTACGTTGCTCTACTCCCGGGAAGGTTTCTGAATATAAGTTAAAATCGAAGCATCCTAAAAACTTTTTTTGGTCCATTTTATGCTTGAAAATCAACCATTCATGCCTAACATCATGGCAAAACCATCAATTGTTGTACGAGGGTAGTCCCAAAAGTACCCGGCCTGACCTACAGATGGCGCTTATTAAACCGAAAAAATGACTAGAGGTGAATTTTCAAAAAAAATTTAGTTTTTCTTTGTTAGGCCGGGTACTTCTGGGACCACCCTCGTAAATATAACAAGAGAGAGATGTAACATTAATTGGTGTAGGCATATTATTGATTGTTGTAGGTATATAACATCGATTGCTGTAGTTTAAAATCAATTGTTGTAGCATAAACATAAAAATTGCTCCGTTATTTAATTATTTCTCACTCTGCCGGGCATATTGTCCGGGTAAAGCCTGGCCTAGAACACAGGGCTACATATTTGGACTGGCGAAGCCCATCTATAACACACCAGATGATATTTATTAAAAACTGAAACCGGGGGGGGAAGTTTAATAATAAAAATGTGTTATTTTGTGCTTTTTAGCAAAGAAGGACTGAGTCCTAGCCTACTACTGATTTATAAACCAATCAACTTTAATAGTGATTTCATGACAAACGAGGGACATTTTCTTTTATTCTCTACTTTGCTGCTGAAAAAAAATTTAAATGTTTTGAAAAGTTTACTGTCAGTTGTAAAAAGCATCCCTGGCAAACAATGACGCCTTAACCGAGAAACCTTGGTATTTATTAGACCTTAAACAAAAGAAAATACAAATTATACCTTCTTTCTGCTCTGGAATAGCCAAGAATCAAATACAAAAAAAGATTTTTATGTACCAAATCCGATAAGACCAAGACCTTCCCATCATGTAATCGAAAATTTGATTTGAAATTGAAGTTTTTTACAGAAAATATGGGAAGCACCTCTCTTATTTGTAACAACCAATATATTTATTTATTTATTTATTTATTTATTTATTTATTTATTTAAGACAAGACAAAACAGACCTTTCGGTCCAATTACATTGTCCGAATACAGAATAATAATAATAATAAAAAGTAACACTCAACAACCATCAAAAGAAAGATAATATGAACAAAAGAACATAATAAACAAATGCAAACATTAGAAAAATCAGAAAATTAAGGACATGCAGATTCGTTTATAAACTGAAAATGACATTGAAAAAATATCCAAACGATCCGTATACAAATTATAAAGTGAGCAAAATTTATTTATAAAAAAATTTTTATCTGTGCCAATCCTAATATTAGTTCCAAAAAATTTTAAAGATTTGTTTCTTGCAGATTGCCTTGGAACTATAATAAAAATTTTTTGAGTTAAAGTATTGCTGTCTATGTTTTTATTTAAAAGTTTATGAAAAAATAACATTAATAAGAATTTACGCCTGGATTGCAGATCTTGAATTTTAAAATTCTGTCTCAGAATCTGGCTTGGCATATAAGTATTACAATATCCATTTTCAGTAAAAAACAAATGTCTTAAAAAAATATTCTGAATTCTTTCAATCATTTTAACATAAGTATCATATTGAGGATCCCAAACTATACAAGCATATTCTAGTTTAGATCTAACTAAGTAATTGAAAATTGATATTTTAGAAGCTGAATTAAGTTCCCTGCATGCCCTTAATATAAAACCTAAACTCCTGAAAGAAACTGAAACAATATTTGAAATATGTTCAGAAAATGAAAATTTACAGTCATATTGAACACCAAGATCAAGAACACTATTACATCTAGAGAAAATAACATTGTCAATACAATAGTTATAGATTAAAATTGAATGCTTATGTGAAAAAGACATGATGGAACATTTCTTGTAATTTAGAAATAATCGATTTACCAAACACCACCTATTCAGCGATATTAAATCGTCTTGAAGATTGATGCAATCATCAATATTATAAATGTGCTTATAGATCTTTGCATCATCAGCAAACAAAAGGCATTTGGAATAATTCAAACACTCTGGTAAATCATTAATAAACAAAATGAACAACAATGGTCCCAAGGTTGATCCCTGGGGTACCCCTGATGTACTGGTAAAAACACTAGATAAACAATTTTTATATGAGACAACTAAGTGTCTATTAATTAAATAAGAATAAATCCACTTTACCAGTCCACCACTCAATCCAAAATCAATAAGTTTCCTCATCAAAATGCCAAAATCAACAGAATCGAATGCTTTTGTAAAGTCTGTGTATACTACATCAATTTGTCTATTTTCATGCAGAGCCAAAACTATCTCCGAATTCAAAGACAACAAATTTGTCACTGTTGATCGTCCTTTTAAAAATCCATGCTGAACATCTGATATACATTGACCTATACCAAGAAAAATACGTTTTTGTATAACACCCTCAAAGATTTTAGAGAAAACAGACAGTATAGTAATAGGTCTATAATTTTCTATTTCTGCTCTATTTCCTTTCTTAAAAATAGGGGTAATCCTGGATTTTTTAAATGCATCTGGAAAAATGTTAATTTTTAGGGATTTATTGAATAAAATTAATAGAGGGTAAACAAAAAACTCCGCATAACCCTTAATAAGATATGGAGGAATTTTATCCAATCCGGCAGATTTATTTCCTTTCAGGGATTTAATTTCAGACATAATTTCAGCAATTGATATTTGATTAAAATCCTGACAAAAATTATCCCTATTGTTTGTATTAACATTTGAATCAAAATTGGAACTCTGTAAATAAACAGAACTAAAATGTTTAGCAAAAGCTTGAGCAATGTCAACATTTTTGGTCATATTCTGATTTTTATATGTCATTGAATTACACTCATTACAATTATTTTTAGAACTTCTCACAAAATCCCAAAAATTAGAAGCATTATTAACTAAATTTTCATTTGTAATTTTAATATAGTTCTTATAAGCATCTCTAATTTTAACTTTGACAATGCGTCTCAAAGCTTTGTAGGCATTAATTAAAATTTCGTTATCACACATTTTTTTCCTTAATCTGTTTTTAAGCTTAATATGATAAATGATATCAGAATTGAACCAGATTGGAAATTTTTTTTGCTTGGGAGCATACTTGGGAAAACAAGCATCTAATATATTATAAATTCCTGTATAGAAAGATGAGACAGCCTCATTTATATCCTCAATAGCATTGAGATAATTCCAATCTGCATCACGGATTAATTCATTAAATAGTTGATAATTTCCTTTTCTAAAATTATAGTTTTCTACATCCGAGGAAACTCCCCTAGACTTAATTTTCTCGAACGACATAAAAGATATAGGGGCAACAAGAATCTCCATGATATAGAAACCTTAAATAATTATGTTCGAATAATCAATAATTCTTCCTAACAATTAGATTGATATACGGAAGAAAGATTGTTTATTTAATTCATTTAAATATTCGAAGAACCTATAGTTTTATAAATAATGTGTACAAATGTGATGGAAAAAAGGAAATAAAACTGGCATATTGTTTAAAATTAATTTTGATATTTTTTTTGTTAGTCCACCATAAAGTCATTGTATTATTAACAAATTTCAAAATAAAATAACGTTGTGGCTTTTTATTATATTTGAGGGTTTTTTTTAGTTTAAATGACTAGGGGGCTCTGCCCCCTGCTCGCTATCGCTCACCAACCCCCGGAACTGCTTCGCAGTTCTATGAAGATCGCTTCGCAAGCAGAGCTCGCTTGTTTCATCTCAACTATCCAGTAAAACCATGAACTTGTATGCTTAGTAAATGATCATTTAAAATCGAAACTTTTTATCTCTCTAACTTATCAATAACTTAATGCGAACCATTACTACCAAAATATCAAAATAAAACTTTTACTAAAATATTCCTTTTTAGTTTACCATTAATTTAACCGAAATGTTTTCAAAAATATCCAGCAAGTCTACTAATTATCATAAACCATCTTAGAGAAAAAAAATGCCTCTAAAAAACTTTTAAATTTATAAAATGCACGTGTGTATCTAGTGAATCATCGGGAATAAGAAATCAGATTCATAAAATAATCGCCTGTTTCTCTAGTGAACGACCAGAAAGAGAAGAAAAAATTGAAACTTGGTATCTTAATAATTCTAAAACTAATTCGATTTTTTTGAAAAACGAAACGTCAATCTTTCTATAAAAAATAATTGCATGCGTGTTTAAAATATCATAGTTCTACTGTGATTAGTTTTTCTATTACAACGAAAAAACCGAAAACGGGTAAAAAAATTTCGAAACTTTAGAATTTAATAACTCCAAAAATAATTCGAAATTCGAAAAAAGGGCGACGAGGTGCAAAACTTCATACCTAAGAGTATGCGTCTGCAAAAAATCATAATTCTGCTGTAAATAGATTTTGCTGGGGGCGAACTCGCAGCCGAAAAAAATAATTTTCGACTTTGACATTAAATAACTTCAAAACTAATTACCTAATTAATTAGGTTTGGAAACTGAAATGACCCTCATACATTTGTCTACCAATGGTCAAAATTTCATAATATTCCTTCAAATAGTTTTTGCGTAGTGATAGTTCAAAGTGTTCAAAAATAAAACTTTCAAAATCAGCGGCGGCGGCGGTGACGGTCACTGTTACTTTTTTTAATAAGAGAGATAGAAACATACTGACGAAATGATGACAATTAATACTTCCGTAAACTAAACACTAAACCATGAAGCAATAATTCTATTTCTCTATTGACGACGAAAATGATTGATTACGAAAATTTCCTCATCTAAAACCTTTCTTAATTACAAGCTTCAGCTTCTTGTCTACTGTATTTGTACTGTGCAATGCACATGCACAATACTGTACTTGTCTACTGTATACAAGGCAAAAAATTTCTTTCTTATGAGTATCACCTCGGGTCAATTTTTATTTCTCAATTTAGTCACTAGATGCCACTATGTTAGCTAATTGGGTTTGAATATTAAGAGGAAAAGGTTATTAATATTTTTGCCATTAAATTTTGATTAATTTGACATTTTGCTTTGGACACCAAAGGTTGAAAACTTTGTCTTATCTAAAGAAAATGCATTTACTCACAAAATAAATATAATTTATTGATCTTTATTTATTGATTAAGAAAGAGTCAAATTGTGTTTTCTTAATTGAAAATGGGAATAAGTCCAAAAAACTGACAAATTGACTTTTTGCGCTTAAAACAATCTCCAACCTTTGCTCTACACATAAGTGGAAAGAGTGGGGGGGGGAATAAGTACCACCTATAGGGAGATATAATCCTCTTGAAGTTGCGAAATCAATGTCCATTCATTGTATTATTTCAGTTAATTTGGAATTAAAGTTAATTTGTCTTCCGGTTCTTGTCTGAGGTGTAAACTAGGCCAAAATAAAATTTGCTTTTAATTTAAAAGTGTTTTTATAACTTTTTTTTATCCAGGGAATGTTTGACTTCCATTAAGAATTAAATCTAATCAAATCTTCAACCACAAAAACCCAAATCAATCTAACTGTCGTACTGAACCTGTGTGTGAACCTGAAGCTGAGACTGATTGACTATTCTACCGCAGCCCCAGTTCCAGTACTTCCACTCCTGTCAACAACATCGCCCTTACTATTTACTATCAGAATGTGCGGGGTATGAGATCCAAGTTTAATGATATTTTTGATATAACTTTAACTGAAAATTATGATTTAATATGTTTTACCGAGACTTGGCTCAACGAGGAATTTTTAAATAGTGACCTTTTTGATGAACGTTATGTTGTATTTCGGACTGATCGCAATTATGATGAGATCCATATGAGTCGGGGTGGAGGAGTACTAATAGCTGTGAAGAAACAATTAAATCCCAAACAAATATCATGCTTGGAATACTCTAATGAGGCTGTTTGGATAAAACTACTTGTGAATAATTTTACGCTTATATACACTAGCGGAAATAAAAATCCCAACACCAAGAAGGAAAGGAGATATCTAAGTCAAATTTATTTCTATGATTGCACATAGTATCAATGTGAATTGCTTAAAAAATCAGCCTTCCTGGATATTAGGGGACCGAGAAAAACATTGAGGAGTGTTGTCTCCATAGGTGTCCATTACCGCCGTCACACGTCATGGTATTGAGTGACAGGGGCTCTAAATGACTTTTGAGGGATTGGAGGAGCATGTTGCCTCCTCAGGTAGTCAAATTCTTATGGTGCACCAGCGGACGTTGCATACCGGGCTAGGTGATTTCTTCTCTTTCTCCGGACATGTTTTGTGAGGGTTGGTTTTTACGAATGGATAGGCCAGGGTAAAAATGCAACATAGGGGGTAAAGAAGAAAGCTTGGACATTGCATAAAACATGTGTTTGTGCATTTTTCTCTTGAAATTTTTCCCCAGGACAGGTCTAAAGATAAGGAAGGACAACCGGCTAAAAAACCTCAATGAAGCAGCTCTGGTTGGCCAAAGTACCGGTAGATCATACTGAGGACAAGCGGCAGTGGGGTGGATGTCGTTTGAAGAACTGGGGATTGTCCGTTTTGTCCGTATAGTTTCTTACATCTTTGTCTATAAACAAGGGGCTGAAAATGGGCCTTTCTGTTTCCAATAGTGCATGAAATAAGGAAATGAAGATCCCAATTTCATGACATTGTGTTTATGAGAGAATCCTGCTTCGGTTTGGAGCACCACGACTGTTGGGTATGAGTTTGAAGACACAATGAAGAGAGCGCACTCAGCTGATGATTTTCTAATCGTTCCACGGAGTGACGATGCAGGGTAACGGAGTGGGGATGCATTAGATTCCATTTCTGCAACTCCTGAGTATGGTTCACCAGTACTGTTTCCAACCAGAGCTGCGTCATTGAGGTTTTGCAGCCGGTAGACCGTCCTTACCTTCAGACCTGTCCTGGGGTCAAATTTCAAGAGAAACATGCACAACCACATGTTGCATGCAATGTCCAAGCTTTCTTCTTAACCCCCTAGGTTGCATTTTTACCCCGTCTTTCCCGTTCTCTAGAACCAACACCCACAAAACAAGTCCGGTCAATGAGGAGAAATCACCTAGCCCGGTATGCAACGTCCGCTTGTGCACCATATGAATATGGGCTACCTGAGGAGGCAACATGGTCCTCCAATCACTCAAAAGTCATAGAGTCCCTGTCACTCAATACCATGACGTGTGAAGGCGGTAATGGACACCTATGGAGACAACACTCCTCCCTGATTTTCTCGGTCCCCTAACATCCAGGAAGGCTGATTTTTTAATCAATTCACATTGATACTATGTGTAATCATAGAAATAAATTTGACTTTGATATCTCCTTTCCTTCTTGGTGTTGGGATTTTTATTTCCGCTAGTGTATGTTTGTTGTACATATTTCCCACCATCTACAGGTGTCTCTGTTTTACAAGAGTTTTATGATGTTATTGATGAATATTTTAATGATGTTACTAATTTCATTATTGTAGGTGACTTTAATTTACCTTCCATAAATTGGCAGGATATAAGTTATACGAATACTACATCACTTACAGAGGATTTTATAAATTTTATTTACCTACATAAATTTAAGCAATGCAATCTGATTGCAAATTATATTAATAGAATCTTAGATCTTGTTCTGGTTAGATTTGCTGATTATATGGCTAATGTGATCAAACCTGCTCTCCCAATAACAGAAGAGGATTCCTACCATCCAGCTTTGCTGATCAATTTATGTAAAACTGATCGAGTTGTAAATTGCAGATCTGAAATTGGAGAGACTGAAAATAAGTCCTATAATTTTAAAAAAGGAAACTATTATTTAATGTACACACTCCTATCTTGGGTAAATTGGAACATTTTAAACCAATACTCTTGTGTTAACGAAGCTGTAAGCCAATTTTACAATATATTATATGATATACTAGATATAACTGTGCCTAAATTAATTATTCGTAAAAGAAAATACCCCGTCTGGTTCACGAAAACTATTATAAGAAACATCAAGTTAAAAAATTCCTACTTGAGAAGTTTTAAAAAAACAAATAATTTAGATGTTTTTGAACGTTTAAAACATATTAGAAAAGTAATTAAAAATGATATTCGTAATGCACGTAAACAACATATTAGTTGTATTGAAAATTCTTTGAGGTTAAAACCTGAAACCTTTTGGTCCTACTATCGTAATAAAAACCAAAATCATGATTCTAACCAACTGTTTTACAATGGCACTGAACTTTCCGATGATGCAAAAGTAGCCGAAGCTTTTAAAGATTATTTTTCGAGCGTTTATAGCAGTTTATATGTAAGTAATGACTTAAATAATGACTCAAATAGTAGTATTAACTCTATTGATTTAGTGAAGATTGATTATATTACTTCTCTAGACATTGAAAATAGCATAAAGAAACTTAAAGGATCTAGTTCTCCGGGTCTCGATCTAATACCACCCTTTATCATCAAGGCAAACACTGAAAGTTTAATATACCCTTTACTTATACTTTTTAATCTTTCTCTAAGTACCAATACTTTTCCTAGCATTTGGAAAACTTCAAAAATCATACCTGTTTTTAAGAAGGGAAATAAATCTGACATTAAAAATTATAGACCTATTGCCATCCTTTCAAGTTTTGCCAAGGTCTTTGAAAGAATAATACACAATAAATTATCTTTACAGACTAATCCTATTATTTCAACCAATCAGCATGGCTTCATTAAAAAAAGATCAACTTCAACAAATCTACTATGCCTTAATGATAAAATAACCAATGCCCTAAAGATCAATAGTCAACTTGATGTTGTTTATACGGATTTTGCAAAGGCCTTTGATAGTGTAAATTTTGAAACCTTACTTTTAAAATTATTAAACATTGGTTTTGATCACAATTCACTTGAATGGTTACGCTCTTACTTAACAGATAGGCTACTTTATGTGAAATACAGGTCTTCTTTTTCCGATGCCTTTCATAGCACCTCTGGTGTGCCCCAAGGGTCCATCCTTGGCCCTCTGCTTTTCATTTTATTTGTAAATGATATAGTTTCTGTTTTTCAAACATGCTTACTTTTTGCTGATGACTTAAAAATTGTTAAACAAATATCTACGGCTGTTGCTAGCCGACCGTCGTACGACGGACGGCAAGTCCCACGGCCATGGCGACCGACGTATTGTTTCGTACTGTATTTCACAATCCCTGCAAGATTTTTATACTTTATTAGCAATGCGCATCCATGTGGACCTGATTCTTGCTGTTTCTATAAAATATTTTAGCGAAATAATTTTATTTTCAATAAATTAATAATTTAAATTATTTTTTTAAAAAATTAGACTAAGTAAAACATTTAAAAAACCACAATGAATTTAATTAAATAAGGAATGACTGTTAAACAAGAGCAATTAATTCTTGCAATTTTTAATGGAATTTATAAAAATTTAAATTAAATTTACTGAAAAATAATAACCGGGCTCGAACCCACGACCTTCCGCACGCCAGGCAGACGCGCTTCCTTTCCCCCATCGGGGCCACGCTTACCACAATCCTAAATACTTTAAAACCACGCCTTTAACCCGAGCATGCGCACAACGGTTACCCGACGGTCGGGAAGTCACTCCCAAAATCTACACCTGATGACCAATTTATTCTACAAACTGAACTTAACAATCTAAATAGCTGGTGCCTCCAAAATAACCTTTTACTTAATATTGAAAAATGTTTTGTTATAACTTTTACCAGAAAATTAAATCCCTACTTACATAATTATACAATAAACAACACTGTCATTTCAAGAAAAACCAATATTAAAGATCTTGGTGTTATCTATGAATCAAGTTTTAATTTTAACTTGCATATTCGTGAAATCACATTAAGAGCCAATAGAAATCTTGGAATCCTAAAACGATCAACTTCTAATTTTAATGATAGTAATGTAATGTTTTGTCTTTTTGATATTTTAGTTCGTCCTATCTTGGAATATGGAATTGTGATCTGGAATCCTTCAAGTAAATCTTTAATTAAATTAATAGAAAAAGTACAGAATAATTTTCTACGTCATATTTCTTTTAAATTCAAAACCTCTTTTGACCAACCTATTACTCTAGAATGCAGAAGATCATTAACCATATTTAAGTTTTTCATTAATATTTTGAAAAACAATATTGATTGCCCTACTGTACTACAACAAATAAGTTTACACGCCCCCTGCTATAATACAAGGAAAAAAATTCTATTAATTAAAACTTTTTATTCAAAACAATACTTAGAAAATCAATCTATAAACCAGTTTATTAAAATAGTAAATAGCCTACCGGATCACAGCGATATTTTCTATGATAAATTTGTCAGACTTAAAAAAGATTTTCTTTCAATTCATATTTAATTTGTGTATTGTGTGTATTTTGTATCGTACTTGTATGTATTTTATATTTTACTGTGTGTTTTGTATTGACCTACCATGTAAAGGGATTTTTAATCTGTATGGTAGATGAATGAATAAATAAATAAATAAATAAATTACTCTCCATTGGGGCCGTCCATAAATGATGTCACACTTTTTTGGCCCATTTTTGACCCTTTGTCACATGTCACGCTCTTAAACCAACAATATGTCTAATACACGAATTTGAAAGTGCCCGGGACAAAATTTTTATTTGATCTTAATTTTACCCCTCCTGATAGTTTCATTTCTATCATTCTATTCATATCTATCAAATTTAAGTTATTTTTCGTTGACTTTCAGCTGCAGGATGAGATGTCATTTTTTAATAACACTGTGGCACATATTTTTCACTAAATTTATTTTTCTGCTATTTTTAAGTGTTCTTAAGACATTTATAAAATATTAGTAATTTGATTGGAGTAAATGCGTTTTGATGAGAAATTTTCAAAATACGGCAGTTTTTTAATTTGAAACGCTTATGGACAAAGTCGAATTTTTTTAAATGTAAAATTATTCCATTTGAGATCAATCGTACGTTTTTATAATGGACTAAGGTTGCAACTTCTATAAATAAAATAAAAATAAAACAAATGTCATAAATAAACTTAATTTTTTTTTATCTAAATTTAATGGTGCGTTTGCGCACACCTTTGACCAAATCCCTGAAATAAGGGGAAAAAAATTTCTTTCCTAAATTTCAAATATTTGCATGCTAATATTAAAATATGCTCTATTATATAAGAAAAGTGCAAAAAATTTTGTCCTCTAGCGATTTTTGCTCCCTTTACAAGTGTTCAAACTTGAGAATTCGCTTACTGATCTCCAGTTTTCTCCGCAATGCACTTTCTAAAATCTACATTTCTCTTTAATTTCTTTAATAAAATGCACTAGTTTTATAAGATACCATGTATTTGGTTCTCTGAGGTGTTTAAAACAATGGGCAATACCACCATTTTTTTATTATTTTTTATTCGATAGAGGTACCCTAGAGCGGAATTTACGCGCAAAATTTTTTTAATTGCGATCATTATTTATTTTTTTATGTAATTTCAAAGTTTGACTATAAAAAAGGGCGTTGAATCGTCCAATTTCCCAATGTGACGTACTTCTATCCTATACATTGATTTTAAGCAATGCTTTAATTTATTCCATTTTCCGGGATGGATGGCCGTGTTTCTTGGAATTTATTTCCATACGTTTCGCTCTCTTCTTCGGAGAGCATCATCAGTGGCGAAAAGATCAACTACTAAAAATTTAAAGCTAAAAAACTAAATAACAAACAATTACAGCGTGAATGCTAAGAGAGTGAAACGTATGGAAATAAATTCCAAGAAACACGGCCATCCATCCCGTAAAATGGAATACTCTTCAGGTCGTGGAAGTTTTCATCAATTTATAATGCTTTAATCATAGAGGAGATATAACAATATGTTATATCTCCTCTATGGCTTTAATCTCTCTATTCTAAAAAAAAAGTTTTTGGTGAACTGTTTCCAGGGAAAGGCTTTTTAATTACTGATCCGTATAGCACATATTTGGTATCAAACTGTCCGGATTCTTTTGAGGATGTGCAAAGTGCTTTTAGAATTTCTAAAAAAATCTCAATTTTAAAATATTTCCATTTTTTTAAATTACGGATAAGGTTGCAGTTATAAAGCAAGAAACTATGAATTTCAAAAAAAAAATTGAAAACATATTTCACTGGTTTTTAATATTCAAATAAATTAAATAATCATCTTTCTATTTATAACACGAATTTAAAAAATATATTTTGGGTTATTTTTAACAATATTTATATTTCTGTTGTTTAAACGGTTTTAATTATATTTAAAACTTATGTATAAATAATTTATCTTTTATTTTTTAAATAACAAATTAATATTTTTACATTTATCTTTGTCGTTGTGGCAACCTAATCATTACCATATTTACAATAAAATATAAACTCGCTTTCGGAAATTTTGAACTTTTGTATATATTTTTTACAATTATTATCATTTTTATATTCTTTTGCAAGTATGTTTTTTAAGGAAGTAAAATGTGACACCTTATTTCATAATGCCAAAACGCAAACAACTAGATAACACGGTGGACTGTTTTAGAAATTAAGATAAAAATCGAAAATGTTTGAAGTCTAAACATTCGTGTCATTGCTATGAAACTGACACAACTTCGACGTTTGTTTGTTCTCATGAAGATAAAATACGGTAATTACTACATTTTTCACAGCCAATCGATGAAAATAGTTACAAATTTTAAGAACGTTAAATTTATTCCTGAGATGTTTCAGTGCTTCTTAATGGATCTGTGGAAAAAACATTACCTTGGGGAAATGGTAAAGGAATGTTACATTGCTCTGTTGTTATTTTCTTGGAATTAGGAATTATAAGGCGACCCGCCAATTAATGTTACCATAAAGGAACTGTTAAATTTCCGCTACTGAATGTATATCCACCATTTTCGAAAGAATACCCCGGAGAAGTACTAACCCTGTTTTAAGAAAGTCATTGTTGGGTTTCTCGTTAAAAGTCTGTATGAATCAGTTGTGACGTACTTCTATCCTATACAAAGACAAAGGGCTTGGCGATTTTAATTTTAAATAGTTAATTAACTAAATTTTTTTGAAACTTTTCATGTGGATTTTTGGATTTAGATCTATTTCCTTTACTGGAAAAAGGCATTTTTTCTGTTTTCAAAAAATGATGGTATTGCCCATTATCTATCTTAAAAAAGAAAATTTAAATACATAAATTTTGCATCCACTTTCTGTTCTCGAGTTTTTCCTGCAATCCACCAGCATTAGAAAATTGCTCTTGACCTTCATGCTTTGTTGACCTCTATTCAGACGGTGTCACGGACGTTTCGCCTACTGGAAAATTTTTTACCCACCCTTGATAACAAATTCCCTAATAAAAACCTACCTACAAAAAAGAAGAAAGGGGGAAAGGAAATTTTCCAGTAGGCGAAACGACCGTAGAACTGTCCAGAACATCTGTCAACAAAATTTCAAGGAACTGATGGTAGGGGGTTATAGAATTTCAGGGGATAAGCAAAGGAAGACACAAGTGCAAGAATTTTCAATGTAAAGCTTGTGACAGTTTTATGACTTGTCAATCTCCAGTAGAGCGTCCACGCCCCTTACATTCTTATTGAGTGGGGAAGGAGGTAGGAAAGTGTATTGAGACAACAAAAACGAATTTTTGCCCGTCGCATGACAAGCAACTATTTCCTCTGATTGACTGCCACCGTAAGATCTGTTCATTGATTCGGCCAAAGGTCAATGGTGCGTATACGCACCATTTCATTTCTTATACGTATAAAATATTATTTTTTATGCACGAAACTTTTTTTGTGTCTTAATGAAGGTAATTTAAGCACCATATTTCAATAAAAATATTTCAACATTTTATAAAATTTCTATGCTTGGCCTAAAATGGGTTAAGGGCATTTTTACGGAGTTATTTAAAACTTTTTGGTGTTTCAAAAATCAAAATGTTACCCCCTTCTTCCCTTTTTTATGTCTAGAGGTGCACTTTTCCCAGGTTATTAAACTTTTTCGGATTTATTCAAAATATCTTATTACCTTCTTTTACTCCTTTCTCACTTTCCTCCTTGTTTCCCCCATTTCTCTCTGTTCTATTTTTTATGGGGATTGAGCAGGTGGTCTTCTGATGGTTGTTGAAACATTTTCGACCAATTTTCAAAATTAATTTTAGTTCTCTTAATTTTTAAGTAAATTTCAACGAACATTTAGTACAATTTTTTTATTTAGTTGTATATTAATCTAGCGCTTGAAGTGATTAAAAATGGAGGACAGTGGACCCCTTAAACATATAGACTTAGTCTGTAAATATTTTACAAGAGAGGTGATGTTCTAAACGAGCTAACAACATGATGAGGAAAAGAATAATCAGTCACATAAAAGGAAAAACTAAATTTTATTGAACCATTTTGTGATACAAATTAGATAATTACTGGAAAAATATGAGTTTTAAAGTAGACTTCTCTTATGATCAATTATTTTTCATAAGATATTTTTAATTCCGGTAAACACTTCCAGGCGCAAGTTCAGACTTGCGCATGCGCCAAGTTTTTAGCGTTAAAGATGACTAATATGGTAACCCTAACTCATGTTAAAATAATTATTTGGCTTCTAAATGTGCCGCTAAACAGCCAAAATTCGCCAAGCATACGCAACTCTGAACTTGCGCTCACTTCCATACCTTTGACTCTGGAAACCTCTGGTTTAGGTATAACTAAAAATTTAAAATTAAAGTTTTTCTTCTGCAAGTAATCAGATTAAGTACAAAATGAATATTTATGACAAAAGTAAAAGTTATTGTTGGAATTTTAGGTTGTAAAATACATGGTGGCACACATTTTGATCTGAAATAAGTAGAAATAACTTGTGTGTAAGTCCTTTCAATATTCAGCAGGTTCCGCGCTTATTAGTTATTACATGCCTCCCTCGAGCAAAACCAGTCAGAGTTTTCGAAACCAAGAGAGAATCTCTTTTCATCAGATTATCCCACTCTTCGGACCCCAACACCTTATTGTAATGCTTCAAAATGAAAGAGTGGGCCTCAGAAAGGAGACGCTCGTCTCCATGCTTGTCCGCCAGCGACAAGACGTCGCACACGTTCTTGGTGGACAAGTTGGCCCTCATGAAATTCGCACAAGCCGTCTTGAGGGTGGGGACTTGGTACTTGTCTGCAGCGTAGTAGAGCTTCAGGGCGACATCACTCTGCAGGTCGTTTGCGGAACCCGAGTACAAGAAAGTGAGGAAGCGGGCCAAGGTGGGGGCGTCGAGATCTACGATGTCCACGGAGCCGGAAGCAGCCTCTATCATGTCACTGGATAGCATGCTCTTGAAGACCGGGGATCGAGCACTCAGGATGCTCTTGTGAACTGGGAACGAGACCCCCTCGCAGTGCAGTTGCAGGTCGGAGAAGTCCTTGTTCTGATGGAGGCACAGGAAATCTTTCAGGAGAACATCCACTGCGTGGTCAGCCTCATTCGAAGAGGCACTGTTTGTTGTTGTATCTTCATCAGTGACGAATGGTGGATAAGAAAGTGTATACAGTTTCTTCAGCTCTTTGCTCGGGAAAACTGTCAATCGCAAAAGTATTGATAACCCTTCTAGCACCACCTCATTTCTGGTTAAAGAATCTGAGAATGTCCATATCTCACCTTTAGATATTTCTTCCTCGCGATCTTCAGTTCTGATGACGGAACCGTCGTTGTGAAGTACGGACATGCGGGTGCGGAAGAAAATTGTTTCTTTGGAAGAATCCGAAACTAACATCAGTTCAATTTTCGAAGAAGGACTCTGGTTTATTATCACTTTTACCTTTTCCGTGCTAAAATCACTCGAAGGATATTCCGCAGTAAAAACTCGGCGTAATGCACAAGGCCCTCGTTGACCGTTTAAAATTGACGCTAACGATATTTTCATGGACATTGTCCTAACCTCAAACATGGAGTGCATGGAATAAAAAACATTCCCTTCTTCATTCTCTAAGCGAAAACGTAAAGTGAGTCGATCTCCGTGAACTGCCTCATTCTTCCTTATTAGGGCGACTAAGTCGTAGAAACTAAACGGCAGGCCACCGATAGATACATTATTACCGTCATTATGCCGGCTTTACACCACCGCTGTAGGAACTGCGGGAGCTGCAGTAGCTACACGTTTTTAGTTCCAGCGACACTAAAGAGATGGCGCTAGAAACGCAACGGCAACCGCGACTCTCTAGCTGCAGTAGCTGCAGTCGCTCCTTCCGTTGCGACTGTTTTCGGTTTCTCGCGTTCCCGGAGAGAGGAATGTTCCGAAGTTGCGGTCAAACCTCTTTCCTCTTTGACTCATGCATCCAGAGATGCTTTTGATTATTTTAGATTCATTTTGAGTTATTCATTACATTTTAGGATTTACATTCATTCTCTTTATGGGGGATAGCTTGTTGGGAGGGATTTATCTGGGATTGCTTATTTTTTATTTTCCTTTTTGTTTGATTTTAGATTTTGATCACTAGTTTTTTTTTTATTTTCTTTCTTTTCCTCTTTATCATTCATTTGGGGTTACAATTGGCATTTATTTTATTTGTATTTCATTAGGTCACCATTTGGGGTTACTTTGTATTTTGTACTTTTTCTTTTATTTTTGAGTTAGGTCTGGTTTTGTATTTTATTTTCTTACTTTTTCCTTTGTCATTCATTTAGGGATGCTTCTGGCATATTATTTTATTCGTTTATCATTAGTGGTTTTTACTATTAGCTTTTATTTATTTATTTTGTCTATGAGGATTACTTTCCATTAGTTTCTTTACAATACCTTTTCATTATTTTATTTTATTTTCAGATTACATTTTCATTTTCACTTTAGTGTCTTTCTTTTATTCTCATTTTGTCTTACATTTCTACTCAGAGGGGAGATTAGTATTTCATTATATTCTACGGGTCGTTCCATTTTTTTTATATTACAGTCGACTCCGTTTAATGTGATCACATTTGTCCAAGATCAGAATGATAACAATATCTGATTGATGATAATAAGCGGATCTATACTAAAAAATGGCAAACAGTGTAACTAAATTGTTTGCATAAAAATCACAACTGTGTAGTCGTAGTCCTGATTTACGTATTTAAAACTATTTTCTAATATGTATTTTGCAACTTTAACATTCTTAAAGAAAAATATAAGAGCAAATCATATAGTATCACTACTACATTAATAACTTCTTTTGTATGTTTATGCATTAAAATTGACCTTCCAACGGGGAAAAAAGGAGGTTTTTAAGGGATTTCACCAAATTTTGATAACATTAAACGATAAACTGATCACATAAAACGATACATTTTGCGTTAATTTAAATAAGAGTGATCGGGACCAGTCAACTTTAATAACATTATCCGATTGATAACATTAACCGTGATCACATTAAGCGGATTCGACTGTATTAGCTGTATTTTATTTCTTACCTCATCCTGTTTTATTTGGCAGGCACTTTATTTTATTTTATCTTATTTTATTTGGTTTAGTTTATATCTACCAGTCATGCATGACGTGTCTTTCACGTGTTAGGACAGTACCGCAATTGCGGTCAAATGTCATCATTTTTATCCTATCTCCTATCTATTTGATTTTTAGGATTTCTTGGTCCATTTTGATGACTGTCTGGGTTACACCAGGGTACCATTTAGATTTTGATTGGGTTTGGGTCAAGCTAGGTTATTTTATACCGAGGGATACATTTCTAGTCCCTTGATTATTGCAATGAGAGAATATCCTGTGCATATGCAGGTCTCAGTATTATATTTGAATGGGCTTTTGCTGCCAATCTTTTTACCCCCTCTTTTAGGGACCTATTGACCAATTTATGGCAGTGGTATTTAGACCACTAATTGTGATCTGGCCAGATAGGAGCATGGCTTATGTCAGGACCAGTTGCTGGGTCAGGAACGGCTCCTCAGCCTTTTTACGAGTATTCTCGTCACCTCGATTGCGGTCAAGCCATGCTCCGAGAGCAAGGGGGTCACGTGACCGGGCCAGCGTCCCTGGATCAAACCCCTTAAAATACATATTTATGGCTCATTTATTGATTTCTGGACCGATTTGAGTCCCGTAAACGGCCAATCTGGGTTATTTCTGAGTTCCGGTTACGATATTTTGAGGTTTTAGGTTCCCTAGAGTTGATATTTGCCCAGGATGGCAAATGTAAACACAGCCCAATGACCAAAACAAAGACTTTGGGGGTCAATTTTAGGCTTATTAAATAATTTTTTCAAATTAAAAATTATTTTCCCATCAACCGGAAGGTGGTAGGAATGCTCCGGTCGAGGTTTTAGAACCATTTGACAAAATTTTTTGTGCAAAAATTCCCCATTGAAATAACATGGGAGAAAAAACAGAGTTCAGGAACATACTCCAGATTGGCACTTTTCATGATTTTTATCATCTATATTTATTTTTCCTTATATCTTAGATAGATTATCCACATTTTGAACGTGGTTTTAGGACCTTGAGCACCTCCGGGATTTTTCGATGAATTTTCAAAGTTGGGAGTTAGTCCAAATGGGGGGTCTCTTGTCGTTGCGTGTCGCTGCGGTACCGCTATTATCGCAGCGATTTTTGGCTCGCGATCGTTTTCGAGGCCTCCTATTGGTTCTCTTGAAAAAAAATCGCCCGGTCTTCCCGCTATCGTTAATGCAGCTCCCGCAGTTCCTACAGCGGTGGTGTAAAGCCGGCATTATTCAATCGTTTCGTCCAGATGAGGGATCCGTCCGGTCCTATAAAGGAAAAATCACCTTTTACTACATTTCCAGGGATATCATCGATATTCACCCACAGTTTTTGTTTACTCTTGTCCCTATGACTCGATCGGATCAATTCAAACTGCACTGTATTCGATCGAGGTTCTGTCGCCAGGCGTGATCTGATAATCCCGGACCACTCGAATCCCCAGCTGCCGAAGTTGTTGATCGTCCATTCGTAAACGGTATACTTCTTTTCCTCTGTTGTTTCGTCCATTCTACTGTGTCGCTTTCACTGTGACGAATGAAAATCAGTTACCAATTCGTCGCAGCGATGTTCCAACTTGCAAGAATTATGTATTCTGATGAAACAAACACGTTTTCGCACACAACACGTGGTTTTCAAGACCAAACGGAACGCGCACGCAGCTCCTCGAACTCGAAGGGGAAAAGGCAATGAATGGAATTTTAGGGGGTCACGTGACTAGCGGAGTCCCCCCTACTGATTGGTCGGGGATGACTGGAACTGACCGGGGTGGGGTGAATAGAATTCCGCGAAGGGGGAGGGAGTTGTCCCGAGGTCATTCGTAACTTTTTCAGTTAGGCGCTCGCTACATCGCAGCGTAGCTACGCCAGCAGTCCTGTCAAGGATCGGTCCATCCAGGGCTTTAACTGGAACGATTCGAGTCGAGGACACCTAGGGCTAGGATTTATATGTAATTACATATTTGTACAGGAATCTGATATTAAAGTGTGCTTTTGAATTCTATACGTTTTAAAAGAGTTTGAATTGATTAAGACCATATTTATTTTAATATTTTCACATATTTGGGTTTAATATTTACATATTTTTACATAATTCAACCTATAACTACATATATTCATTGCATATTTTTCCATTTTTCACGTTTTTCAAAAATAATCACACGTTTGACCGAATTTCAAATTAAAGTAACCCATAAAATGAAATATGCATTCATTCAAATTGTATTTAAAATTAGTGCACCCAATGCTGAATTTAACTTTTAAAAGGTTGTGAAGTCGAGATTGTCAGATGAAATGTGTCAGGCGCGCCGAGAAGGGAAGTAGACACTTGGTTTTCGTTTTTTTCCTCATGACAAGATAGCATAAAAAACATGATCTGTCGGCATATAGCGAAAACCACCCTTCCCTACTATGTGCTTGCGTAATATTTAGAGCCCCTTTAAAAAAATTACTTAAAATTTTCTTTTTATTATTACATATTTGGCATTTTTAATACATATTTGCTATAATAAACACATATTATATGTACATATTTTGGAAATTTAATTACATATAAATCACAGCCCTACATATTACCATACTCCACTTTGATAGAGCCTAAAATATTTTTCTAAAAGAATATAGAAGAAAACATTTTTTTTCATCTGCCGTAAAAGAGAATGACTAACAACTGGTTATCCCGACCAAAATGCTAAAAATTTAATAGGGGCTAAATCAAAGTGGAGTATGGTAATACCAAGACCCCCTATATACATGGCCACCCAACTCCGGACGATGACGTCAAACGTGAGTGAAAATTGCCATGTTAAGTCTATGGAGTGACGTCAAAGATGAGTGAAAGTTATGACGTTGCACGGCCGAGTTGGGAGGCCTTTATATAGAGGGTCTTGGTAATACGCGTCGCGGACAGCATATCCTTATGAAGTACTTATCCTTATTTATAGTACATTAAATTATATGTTTAATTTTAAAAAAAATTAAAATATAAGTTTTTAAAATTACTTCAAGAATTGGATAGTTGAAAAAATTAAAACATCCCTCAAAACCACAATATAACTGAAGTAACTCAAGCGGTTTTTTCTTAGGAATGACTTAAATAATGACAATAAAAAGCTCGAAGAAAATCTCAAAGAAAATCGAACTATAAAAAGCTTAATTTTTCCTAAATTTCTAATTTTTTTCGTCTCAAAAATCGACCTTATTTAGAAATTATTATTAAAACGTTTGAAGGATTATGCCAAGTTCATTTTCTCATCTGTATAACATATAAAAACCGCAATTTATGATTAAATCATTAGTTAATTAGCTTATTTATTTAATCGAACTGGACCGGTAAAATTCTTCAGTCAAGTGAAACAGAAAATACATTGACAACATTTGCTAATAAATCTCTCTATATTAAAAAAAAGTTACCGTCACCGCCGCGGCCGCCGCCGCCGCCGCTGTTTCAGAAAATTTAATTTTTCAACTCTTTGAACTCTCATATCCCAAAAACTACTTGATAGAAATTAATGAAATTTGAAACGTTTGTAGAGGAATATTTGGGGCACATTCTCGAACAAAAAGCTAACTGATGTGATAATTATTACTGGGGTATTTTTAAGGTCAAAGTTGAAGTTTTTCTTTTTTCGCCGCGTAATCCAGTTCAGCGAAATCTATTAGCAGCAGAACTATGATTTTTTGCAGCCTAATACTCTGAAGTATGAAGATGTGCACTACGTCGCCCTTTTTTCGAATTTCGAATTTGGTTTAGAGTAATTAATTTTTGAATTTTCGAAATTTTTGACACTTTTTCGTTTTTTTCTATCTAAAATGAAAACTAATCACGGTATCAATATGATTTTTTAAACACTTATATTCTTATTTTTTAGAAAGAGATTGGCGTTTAATTCTTTAAAAAATTCTAATTAGTTTTGGAATTATTAAGCATCAAAGTTTCATTTTTTTCATAGTTTTAGTAGGTCTTTATCAGACGTGTTAAATGTTTTTAAATTTTATATTTGCCTGTTCACTAGATTGTCACGAGCACGGATATTTATATTTAAAAGTTTTGCGGTGCACATTTTTGCTCTAAGTTTGCTAGCGATATAGTATAGTCTTGGTTAATAATCTTTTAAAGATACTTCGATATTTGTTGAACTACTAGAGAATAAATAATTTAGCTATTTTGAGTGTTATTTGTGCCGGTGAAAGGAAGAGGATTTTCAGGAAGTTTGTTTTACTCTTCTAAAGATCGAAGGAGAAAGGCGAAGCGATTTGTAAAGAGCTGCAGAGCAGTTACGGGGGTTGGTGAGCGTAAGCGAATAGGGGGCGGTAGCCCCCTATCCATTAAATTATTGATAATTTAAAAAGGAATATTTCAGTAAGAGTTTTATTTTGATATTTTCGTGGTAATGATCAGAATTAAATTATTGAAAAGTTTGAGCGATAAAAAGTTTCGATATTAAATGATCCTTAACTATACTCTGTTCATTTAGAATTAGCGCCTGAGACGTAATGTATTAGAAGCAGTTGTTATTCTAATTATCGTCGAAAAAATTTTCTTCTGCTATGACAAGGCAGCCTAAGCAGAAGTACTTAAAATACTGTAGAAACAATCGGTAACTGAAGTTGTCTGATAAGCGTTATTAAGCATTATTCAGGGTTTTTGATCCTGTTGTAGGCGTCTATTCTAAATGAACAGACTATAAGCAGACAAGTTCCAGGTTGGACTGGATGGTTGAGATGAAACAAGCGAGCTCTGCTCGCTAAGATCGCGAAGCGATCTTTCAAGAACTGCGAAGCAGTTCCGGGGGTTGGTGAGCGATAGCGAGCAGGGGGCAGAGCCCCCTAGTCATATAAACAATAATTAAATTTAAAATCGACAAAAAATGTTTTACAAAATTTGAATTTTAAACAAATTAAATTTTTTTATAAATTTTGCAGTATAGGCTGTGATACTATGGGCTATATTTTAGTGCTGTTTACGGGGAATATCAGGACAACTTTTCAATATAATTTAAAATAAGTGTGGAAAAATTGAAGCATTTATAAAACAAAATTATTGTGGAATATGTGATTAATAATAAGGAACTTGCATGATTTTTTTTTTATTTTTTTAATCTATTCTTCACGCAAAAATTAGCCACTACACAAAATTTGAGGCCGATTGAGAAATTTTTTGATTGCAAAAAAAAATATCAAAAATCGTCTTTTCCGAAGCACCTGAAAACGCTTAATTGAATGCATAGTGACGTCACAATTTATTGACATTGCCTAAAATGTTTGCTTTGGATTTCTGACCGTCACCAGAAGTGTCTAGAAGGTTTTTTTTTTTATTTCCAATGCAGTTGGCGAGAATGAACACAATTCTTTCGCCAGGGGTGGACACAGAGAACAAGAAAGATTGAACATATATACATAATATGTATATTCTAGACATATTGTATGTATTATATACAAGGTGTCTAGAAGGTAAATATTTATTAAAACATTCATATCGGACACTTCAGAAAAAAGAAATCATCAACTAAAACATAGAAATTCAATTTTGATTGCAATTTTGCCCGATGGAATTTTACATCACTATGCATGCAAACACACTTCGCGTTTTCAGTCACGTGTTTTTTTCTCGACTTTTAAATTAAAATATTTAATTACTTGTACACTTTTTTGAAAAATTGACAAAATATTTCATTTTGTTTTCCAAAAAACTATACGGAACACTTGAAAGTTTAGGAAAATATGACACATGCAAGTTCCTTATTAAAATTTGAGTAAAACTTAAAAATTGGGCCTGGTTTATTTGGGGGTATAAACTCAGATCCGATCTTGAGTTTAATTGGGTTTAATTAGAAAATTCAATAATTTCTTTTGAGCGGTACGGTACGGTTTTCCTTACTGAAATTGAGGTTAAAAAATAGAAATTAGAGGCATTCAAAACACGAATCGTATGTTGGGGACAGGGAACTCAGTAATAAACTAATTGAAAAATGAATCCTTGTTAAATATCTGATTCATTCAGGCGTTGTGTTCTCAGATGAAAAGGAAGGAAGTATAGCTACTCTATATTAGTGTCAACTGAAAAGCTATTCTATATCTATATACAATGATGGAGAAATGTTCATGTTTATTGAAATGAGATTGTTTTAATAATGTATCGTGGTTAACAGTTTTTTTAATGTTATAGGGAATTGGTAAGAAAATTACACAACCGAATTTATTATAGTACTATTAAAACTGTGCTAAGTTTTTCTCCTCAAAAGGCCGTTTTAAAAAAACTACGATAACAGCTTTTTCACTGTTCTATCTTTATTTTCGGATTTTGAAAACAACCTTTTTAGTACAAAAACTAAACACAGTTTTTATAATAAAGCTAAAACCTGATAATTTTTTGGCACCGATATTTTATTAACCTTCAATTGTTAACTCACCTTTTTTAAGTGAAATGGACGATATTCGTGCCACGCCCATTTAATCACGCGATGGGGAAAAACAAACTCACTATCAAATCATATCTCACTATCATCATATCTCATTACAAGCTATATCTGTGGTAACCAATTGCACGCTCAGTAGGTCACATGATGAGGAAAATGTGACGTCAGACGATGGTCCATTCTAGTCAAGTGCTATTCTTTGAATGGAACTTTTTTTGTATCTTTAAGTTTTTATAAAAATACTGAAAACAAAATCAGAATCACTGAAACAAAATTTTTGTTTCAGTGATTCAGAATTTGTTTATTTAGCCATTTATAAAAAGAAAACAACCCCGGCAAGTTTTTTTCCTCTGATTTCAAAGAAGGACTTGAAACGGGTGACTGAGCTAAAATTTTAATACCCAATTCATTCTTATTGTACTGGTTAAACGTAAAAACACATGAAAAATGCTTTAAAGCTTTACCTATCATCAAAACCTATAAAACTAAAACATTTTTTCCCAAAATATATATTATTTGCTCATTTAAAAATAAGTAAATAAACTTTTCTTTGACTTGCTTTTACATCCCTGCCAATGTGAATGGCGTAGAGAAACAGGATAGGTGAGCAGTTAAACTTATTTTATAATTAAAAATCTTTAGGGTACATTTTGGTGTTTTTTAAAGGACAGCACTATTAATTCTTTATCAAAGAAAAAATTTCAGAATTATCATTAGTTTTAATATGCTCATAATGGGTAATGGAAAAAATTTTTGTCCACTATTTCTTCGTTTATTGATGACAAAAAAACTCTTTTTATTTCCTGATGAGAAAGAGTGAAGAAACATTGTTTTTCTCGATACGTGTGAAGAATACTTGAACGATCTGTGAAGTCCGAGAAATCTTTTTAAAACGGACCGTTATCCAAAATACCTTAAGGCTTAAGGGGGGTTATTCACATATTAATTCACGTAATTTTTAGGGAGTCATACCTCTTCTATGTCACAAATTGTCACATTTCAGTAACACTCCATTTTGAAACTAAAATCAACACCAAATTTAAATTACATTACTTTATTTTTACTCACTTACTTTATTTTTATACCTGAGAGTTTTTCACATTATTATTGCTAAGTCAAAAACTAAAACCATCAATGGAAAACAAATCCTTTTTACATCTGAAAAGAGGTGGGGAAAATAGTTTTAAACGGATGTCACAAATATTTAAACTTCATCTTTCCCTAAACATGTAATAATTTTTGCTAATAATCCTGCATTTTGGACTGAAGTATAAATCATACTAATTGATTTCCATAACTTATTTTGAAGTTTAATAATTGGTTAATTTCGGTTAATCATCTCTCAGCTACTTTAACGAGGTTTAAAAGATTCTTGATTTATTAAGTTTCTTTCATATCCTAAAAAAACCCAACCTATAACATAATGAAGAACACTGAATGAAGTAATCAGTTAAACAAAAAAGACGCCAAACTAACATACAAGGAAGCACTCTCAATCACATCTTTTATACTCTCATCAAATGTGTTTTGCTCCATGATAGTTTTCCTCCCTACCTTCTATCCCTTCTCCTCATAGAAACGGACATTCGAGATGAAGTCTCCAATGTAAATTTGTAAAAAAATTTTGTTTATTTATGGGATAAAGGTTATTTTGATTCTTTAGGGTATGGAGAGTCGGAAAATCTTTGATACCAATTTTTCTTTTCACTTTCCTGGTGTAGAGGTCAAATCAAAGGTCAAATTATGCATTCCATATTTTGACGATTAAGCAGTTATAGTAATATATGGCATGGTTTTAGTTCGGCAAATTAGTGGAAATATCAACTCATGTAAGGATCTTGTTAATCAATATTTGATTATGTTAAACTGCGTAACTGAAAACTATAACACCATTCATCTAGTTTTTTACCATTACTCTGTGGATTCATCACTAAAAACAGCAACGCGTAAAGGAAATCAAATTGATGACAGAGCTTTTATTTGTACAGATATGACGCCAATTAAAATGGGACTCTCTAATTTTCTTAACAACCCTAAAACAAAAGAAGGCCTTACCAAATATTTTTCAATAAAAATACTCCATCATTACAAAGGATTAGAGAAAGAGATAACTGTATCTACTGAAACAATAGTTCAATCAAATACCAAGATTTACGATAATTTGAAAACAAATCATGAAGAAGCAGACTCCATAATAATATACCATGCTATTCATGCTATTACTTTGGGATACACTGTACACATCTTGTCACCAGATACAAATGTTTTCATTCTGGCCATGAGACGGTACCCCCTTTTAGGCCCTGTGTCATAACTGGAATAGGGGCCGGAAAACTAATTGTTTCTCTCAAACTTATTTATGATCGTTTAGGAGCAGAACTAATTGATGCCCTTCCAGGCTTTCATAGTTTTACTGGCTGTGACACAAACGGGAGGTTCAATGGAAGACAGGGCCGCCCATAACTCTACCGGGCCCCCCGACAAAATTTTTTCACGGGCCCCCTAACTTTTTAAGTTTTTGAAGTATAATAAGGAATTTACATTTCACAAAGTATCCCTCAAGTAAAATATACAGTAGCATCCATGTCTGTCATGCCATGGCCAACAAGATTTTCATAGGAACCCAAGTCCGCTAGAGGACAATGTTTGCCGGCGAAGGAATAGCATTTATAACTACTTTATTCTACTGAAAACTTCATTTATTATTACAGATTATTAAATTCTGCCTGCATGGACGGATCCTGGATTTGGTTTTGGGGGAGGGCTAAGAATTTCCAAAGTCCAATTGAATCTTCTTTTTGATTTTAATATGGAAATGGTAGTGGAGTTATCCTGCTCCAACTACTAAAAGGGGGGACTGGGGGTCCTCCCCCAGAAAATTTTTGGAAATTTAAGTAAAAAAAACATCTTTTTCAACTCGTTTTGATACGCCTCATTCGGATATAGGTTTTATGGTAGAATTTCCGCGTTTTGACGAACTTAATATAAAATAAGGTTGTAATAATAACAAGTACCAAGGGGGTCTGGGGGTTCTCCCCCATAAAATTTTTCAAAATTTAACCTTAAAATAACAGGGTTTTAACTCATTTTGGTGCATAAAATGCCAGAGCAAGAAATATTGGTAGCTTTTTCCAGTGTGCGGGAAGTGGTCACGTTGGGAAGGGGTTGTGTTATCTCATGTTTCAGAATTTGATTGGAGATGAAACTTCTGAAAAAGAGACCGACCACTTTTGACGGGCCCGTCCGTTTCGGGAACTGAATATGCTAAATGATATGAATTCAGCGAGTTCAATTTTTATTTGGAAAATAAAAAAAACATCTAGTACAGACTTTGACTAAAAAAACAAAGTGGAACTCGTGGGCCCGGGCCCCTTAAAGCTCCGGGCCGCGTATATCCGAACCCTCAAGCGTGCAACGCATTGGCGCGGTTTGAAGAGCGCCGCACTGTTTGGCGCTAGGTCACACGACGCGAATGTTTTTACGCCGCCATAGCGTTCCAGTCGAGATCGAACCATCAAACGGTGTACAAAATCTAAACAAACGCTTGCTTTGCAACCAAATTTTAACAAAATAGTTTAACTCGTAGCTTATTATATTCAAGGCTTGTAAAAAGAACTTAATTTTCTTTAATAAAACATTTGAAGAACGTATTAAGGTTATGTGTTTACGTAAGAAATTGTAAAAACTTTCGTGAAACTTTTTGCTTACAAAGTTTACATTCTATTCTTTATCATATACTTTTTCTTACCACCGCTATTGGCTGTAAATTAGTTCATAAATATTTATAAAATTAACTGTAAGAAGTAGCTACACTATACCCACTTCCCTACTTAATTTAAAGACCTTTGTGTAAATAGAATTCCTGACACATTAATAATTCAAGGTTTATTACTTTTTTGGTACATATATATTATCCTGTCAACTGTTCAGTGACCATCACATTCAGCAGCTCAGCTATAGAACATTCAGTGAACTTAGATAACATTTTCAGTTGCTTTTGTGATAGGAATTTCATCAAAACTATGATATTCAGAACTATGCATGATGGTCAATGGGTCAATGAAGTATTTGTTAAGTTAATTTTGAATGTAAGAGTTTACATGGTAGCATAGCATACATATATAAATCTCAAATTATCAATCTAGAGTTCAAATTAAGTCAACAATTTAGTGTATACTTACGACTATATCTTTTCAATATTGTAATTAATGGTAATGTAAAAGTATGGGAGATTAATTATAAAAATTGAGGCTATATTAGCTCCATATCTATAAAATAACACTCTGACATATTAAGTATGAATTTTTACAGAATATGAAGTTTATTTCTTTTTAAAAGCTCTTGAATAGTTTTGTAAAACGAGAATATTCTCCGAGAATAATATTTGAGAGTATTTTTTTCTGATATTTGGAAATAAATGAATATATTATTGATAATATGAAATGGTCATGTAGTACTGTAGCAATACTACATAGTACTTAGAATACATACTATTTGGATATTTCTGCATCGTCTTTATCTTTTAAAATTAGTTAATTAACAGCGTTTTCCGCGTGTATTTAGTTTCATCACGTGGATTTAGACGTAGAACAGCGTGGATTTAGTTTCATCAACCAACAACGAAGGATAAATTGAAGAAAGTTGCTCGGAAATATGTTTCACATCCATATTTAGGATCCACCACCAGTGGCGGCTCGTGGGTTTATTAACAGGGTGTTCACACCCATTGTAATATGAATTAAAATTTACACAAGAGCAAGAAAGAGAAGGGATGTTGGACGAATACATAAAGAAAACTTGTTTTAGAACAAATTTATTTATTTCAGGGTAGTTATTTTAAGTTTCATTAATTTTTCACTGCATGCATTTTTATTTTTTAAATATGCGTTTAATGGAAATAAGCAAAACTTATGATAAAGAAGGCCTTTATTTTTTATAATACCCCTAGCCTATAACATAATACTTTAAAAACAACTTTTATGCATGATGTCCTTTCGTCTAACCTTTTTTGAAGCAAACAAATTTTTGACACTTTCATTAAAATCATGCATAATACCTAATCATAATTTTTTTAATTAGAAGCATGACAAGAGCACTGGGTCTGTCTACTCATAGTGCTTGTTATATATGCTTAATAGAACAATTGATTGTTAAATATACAGGTGATGTGTACTCCAACGTCACTTTAAAAAAATAACCAATAACAAAATAATTAATTATTACAAATTAGCTGACGTGAAAAGTTTAATGATACTTTCAAAAGGTTCTTATCTCGTTTTCCAATCCAGGAAAAAAATCCAGACCACAAAAAAGCAAGCTTAACCTCAAAACCGTAAGCCTCGGCACACAAATGCTGTGCGCACGGGGATCTCCAATGTGTTGCCGTAAGCCCAAATGTTCTCCGGCGAGAAGTCGAGGTTTCTTCCGACTCATTCCGTTTCTTCGCTCACACGTGCGTATAAGGAAAGAAAAATAAGAATGTAGTATTCTCTTTTTTGATAAACACAAAACTTTCGCGTTTCCGGCAATAATTTTTTTGCTGACAGGGGAAAGGGGGGGTAGAAACTTGATTCTGAGTATGAAAAAGAAATTGAGAAGGATTTATGTATTGTTTTCTTTTGATATTTGTGTCACCCAAATATAAAGATATTTGGGTTTATTTCTACTTTTTCACTGGGTGTTCACGTGCTCCTGTGCTCCTATGGACGAGCCGCCACTGTCCACCACGATTTATGGAGTAATGGCATGCAAAGGAACGAAGCAAAGTGATGGTTAGTGCAAACCAAAACCCCGAGTTCAAAGTTCAGTTTCGGTTTCATATTGATAGTCAAAGCGCAAGCGAGTTCGGCAAGCATGCATGTTCCTGAATGTTAGCTTTTCCTTTAAACACCTCACTTCATAAGCAAATAGGTTTGCCGTAGTTAAAAGAGCGAGTTATCTATGTTTCTTTTAGCGCGTGTCTGGCGAAGCGCGCAACTTTTCAAACCGCGCCAATGCGTTGCGCGCTTGAGGGTTCGGATATACGCCTCCGGGCCCTCCGACATTTGTCGGGGTCGCTGCCCCCTATGGGCGGCCCTGATGGAAGAGGAAAATTAACATGCTGGAAAGCTTTTATAGAAGTTCAACCTCATGTCATTGAAGCATTTGCATCTCTTGGAAAAGCGTAAAATATATTAGATAAACATTTCATTGCCCTTGAAGAGTTCGTTTGTATAGGTTATACAGATGCCCCAAAGAAATAAAGAACACTAAAAATCTTCTTTGGTATGTACTACTTCTCCAAGAGATTGCAAGCTGAATCGGAGAGCCTACCTCCAACCCAAGCCGCTCTTAAGCACCATACACTTAGAGCGCATTATCAAGCTCTAGTAAGTGCCAAAGATGTTGAATAAACCCAATCCCTTCCTTCACCAGAGTTTTATGGTTGGAAAAAAAGAAAATAAAACCTTTTTTTCAATTATAACTGATTTGCCACCTGCTCCTGAAGCTTTAGTTGAACTTACTGTGTGTGGTTGTAGCAAAAGCACAAATGGTAGATGCTCTTTGTATTGCTGCACAGCTACCATGCACAGGAATGTGCAAATGTAAAGGGGATGAAGAAAAATGTAAGAACTCTTTTATATGGACTGGATGCATCAGACAGTGATTCCTTGAACTGTGATAATTAATACTTTATTTTTATTACCATCAACACGTTTAAGATGAACTACTTTTTGTGATGATTTAGGTACAAAATATGCAATTAACGAAATATTTTTCTTAAATTTATTATTATAACAAATGTAACTTGACGGGATGATGGACCATGGCAAAAGTGAGTTAGAAAATACTCTTGACTTTGAAGACCTCGGGATATTTCAAGAAATTTATTATAAAGCTCATGAAGAAAAGAAATTATTTTAAAGGTGATTATAAAATATTTTACATTTACCTGAATAACTATAATTTGAGATATATTTCTTATCGATATTTATTTTCTTGCAAGAAATACATTTTAATCAGTAAGTTTAAGTGCTTTGGTATTTTTAATTAAATCTCATTAATTAACCGCTAACTAAAATCTTCAATTCATCAAAAAGTTAACTGAATTTTTAAGTAATGAGTTGAGAAATTACAGAAAAGTAAAAAAAATTTCAATTGCAAAGTAAAAATTTAGAAATTTTGAAAAAAAAATGAATATTTTTTAATAAATTAAAATTCTAATTATTTTCTTTAAAAAATTGAAAAAAATAGGGTGGGAAAAAAACCAAAAAAACCGGGTTTTTTTGGTTTAAACCTGGTTTTTTTGGTTTAAACCAGTGATTTTTTAAAACTTTTTTTGTACCCGCATAAATATAGCTACTTAGTTCTTTCTGTTATAAATCCATTGAATTAAAAGTTAATCAAATCAGCTATAAACCAAGTGATTTAATTAATTAACTAATTAAAATTAATTTTTTAAAAAGTTAAATTTATACTTAAATCAGGATTTTTTGCTGCATATAAAAACCACTGGTTTTTATTGCATCGGGAAAAGTGTTTATATGTGTACATTTTAGTAAGATTTTTATTTATTATAAATAAAAACCAACTGAGGTTTTTATAATGGATTCAAATAAATGGGGTTTATATGATAAAAAACCATATTGGTTTTTATTTAAAAAAAAACAATAGTTTCTTTTCAAAGTATAAAAACCAAGTGGTTTTCATAAGACATACTACTTAAATAGCCGGTGCTGAGTGAGTAAAAAAATTGTTTTTTTGGTGCATTAAAATATTCTTTTCTAAAAAAAAACCAAGAATTTCTTTTCAAAGCAAAATATCAAGTGGTTTTTATTATTGGTGCTTTGTGAGTTAAAAAATCCGTTTGGTTTTTATAGTGCAAGGTACAATAAAATTTCTTGTTCTTAATAAATTAAAAACCATACTTGGTTTTTATTGAATAACACCATGGAATTTCTTTTCAAAGCATAAAAAACAAGTTCTTTTTTTAATGTATTAATATATATATTATAATAAATATATTTGTATTTATGAAAAAAAACAATATATTAAGAGACAATATTTTAATAAATAAATTATTTTAATAAACCCAAAAGTTTTTCTTTAAAAAATTGCATATTTTCTGGAAAAAAACAAAAAAAAACATTTTGGTGGTTTTTTTTGAAAAAAACCATTTGGTTTAAACCATGGTTTAAACCGTGGTTTAAACCAAATGGTTTAAACCATGCCCACCTTGGAAAAAAATATTTCGAATATCTACTCAGTATTCCGCCTGTATTACAAATTTCATATTTCTAAGGTATATGAATGAGCTTATTATAAGGTCTCTATTAGGGTGGCTCAAAAACTTTTTTTTTCAGGTAGAGTTCTGGGTACCCTCTCCTTTTTTTCGAACAGCTAATAGAAGCTCACAGCCAAAAATTAAACTCTGTGTTCGAATTAGAAGTCGATGACCAAGAGGAGTGAAAAATTCGAAATTCGAATACTCTTATACAAAACCAGGGTTGGCCGGTTTAAACCATTTGGTTTAAACCATTGGTTTAAACCATGGTTTTTTTATGATGGTTTTTTACCAAAAAAACCACTTGGTTTTTTTGGTTTTTTTTAGAAATTATAAAATATTTTCAGGATTTTTTAAAGAAAGTGTTATTAAGTATAATCTTTTGCACAAAATTAAAAGGTCAGATTTATCAAAAAATTGACATTTTAAGGTGATTAAAAATCAGAAATCTTTTAATTTAATGGTTTTAATTATTGAATTCTCTCTAATCTTAACCTTAAATGCTTAAGTTAAACTTATTATATGTTGCAAGAGATAGTTCATTTATTAATTTCCTTTAAAATGAAGCATTATTTCAAAGAGTAACTAAAGATACACAAAAGTTATCTGTTTTTCACCGATAAAATATTGCTTGGATTTTAATTAATTGATAAAACCAATTTGTCTTATTTGTCAGTCATAAAAACCAGTTGGTTTTTTTACTAAATTAATAAAAACCGTTGATTTCTTTAATGATAAAAACTAAAAACCAGTTGGTTTGTTTATAAACAGATAAAAACCAGTTGGTTTTTTTACTAAATTAATAAAAAACCGTTAATTTCCCTAATCGGATTAATTATCTCAATCATTTATCCAATTTCAATTAACATTAGTTGCTTACATTTCCCTTTTATTTATTTAAAAAATAAAATTTTCTCTTTCTAAAGAAATTTCTTAAGTTCATAAATTAATCCATATATAATTAAGATAAATAATTTTATTATTTCAGTCATTTATCCAAGATAAATTAACACTGATTTTTATTCACTACAATAATATTAGATATTCAAATTGGAATATTTTAAAAACAAAAATTATTTTTAAAACAAATTAATTTAATTTTAATTAATTAATTGAAATATACAAATCATTTATCAATTATAAACAACCCCTGAAATAAATGTCTCATTTACAACTCAATTTCAAACATCACTGCTAAAATAACTTATTCTGAAAAAAAAATTCTAAAAAAACTTGGTTTAAACCAAAAAAACCTGGTTTAAACCAAAAAAACCAAATAAACCCGGTTTTTTTGGTTTTTTTAAAAAAACCCGGTCTTTTGCCAACCCTGTACAAAACAACTAAAAAACCAAAGATCAAACCCTCTCATTTTGTTCATGATTTTTTTTATAAAAAACTACTAACGTTATAGATATAATGTTCCAGGTTTTGTTTTTTATCACCTTTATTTTTGTTGTAGTAATTTTCTAATATCCTAAGAACCTTTGTAAAGTTGCTTTTCCCGCATTTTTAAACAGCTCATAGCTCTAGAACTATACAACTTAAAAACATGAAATTAGTCCCATTTTGTTTGTTAATTTTTTGTCTTTGATTTAATGTGAATCATGACCAAAAAGTTCAATCAAGATCATAATTTTTTTCAAAATGAAAAAAAAAATGAAAAAAAAAATTATTGAAAAAGTTTTTTTGATTTGACATTTTTTGCATGTTTTAAGTCATATGGACACCCTCAAGCGATTTTATGAATTTTCCATGAGTGAATCGCTCTTGCTATATAAATTTAGGGATAGTTTAGGGACTAATTTTTTATGCATGATTAAATTTTATTTTCAACTTGAAAGTTGGTAGTAATGTTCATTTTAAGAGTTAAAAGGCTTTTAATATTTTTTAAAAAAATTTTTCATTAAATTTTGTTTTCACTTTTTTTTTAATTTTGAAAAAAACTTTTTGAAAATGATGGCCATGATACACATTAAATCAAAGACAAAAAATTAACAAACAAAATGGGACTAATTACTAATTTCTGGTTTTTAAGTGTAGTTCTAGAGATATTAGCTGTTTAAAAATGCAAGAAAAACAACTTTACAGAAGTTCGTTGGACATTAGAAAATTACTACAACCGAAATAAAGGTGATAAAAAAACAAAACCTGGAACATTACATCTATATAACGTTAGTAGTTTCTTATAAAAAAATTAGCTAAAAGGAGATGGTTTGATCTTTGGTTTTTTAGTTGTTTTGTAGAAAAATCTTCGAATTTCGACTTTTTCACTCCTCTTGGTCATCGCTTTCTAATTAAGGTTCAGAGCCCAAACTTTGTCTGAATAGCTTTCTCTGTAGGTCTAAAAAATTGAGGGGGTGCCGTGGCAATTTCATAACACTTTGTTTTTTTCCCATAGAAAAGTGGGCCACCCTAGTCTCTATAGTCTATATACTATAATAAGCTCATGACTTGACATTGTAACTAGCTTAATTAGTCTTAAAAGTTGATTAAAAAATTGGTACCAAACTTTTTATGTTCCTTATATCATAAGTAATCCAAAAAACATTAGTGTACAAAATTAACAAGAACTTTTTACGAAGCCCTTTTTTTCGACATTGGAGAAAATCGGAACGGACAAAACTCATTGATCGTCACGCGATCACAGTTGCAGTTACGCTGTAACCGTCCTAATGAATATTTTGTCCGGAACTGGATGGAAGGAGCTCCATTGCCGAGGGCTGAAGGAAGTTTCTCGGGAGGATTTTTTTTTCTCCGCCGGCGAGGAAAGAAGCAGGGCACCAGGTTATTAGCCCTACCAGACAATAGCTATAAACGGGTGTAAATCGGTCGGGGTTGCCTGGATTGGCAAGAGATCTCCAGAAAATGAAAGTGGCGTAAATCCTTAACATGCCGGTATCAAATGAGTTTAAATAAAACGATTTTTCAAATTAAGCAAATTTAGAATAATACAGGATTTGTAACTTATCACTTCTAGTTCAATCCTAAAATTCGCGTTTTCTAAATTCATAGTATTCAATAAGCTAATGTTTTATATAATCCGATTATCATCTCTTACATTCATACGTTTAAATTTAAAGTTGTTTCTTTCATGGAGAAAGGGTAATATTCCAACCTTGACTTGAGATGAAGCTTTTTAACCTCCATAATGTTCTCAAACCATTTATAAGAGTGTGGTGGCAACTATGAAAAGCCTCTTCATTAAGTCACCTAATGCACTGTATAAGCTCATATTTATTAATTAAGTTTTGACACGTACAAATTAGGATTGAAAAAGTATCAGTGGCTTTAAAACATAAATTTTTATAACAAAAAATTTATTCCGTAAGTTTGAAGATGAAAATTTATACTTAATACTGTTGATAATTATTATATTTGTCTTTGTTCAAAAACCATGTGTTTTGTGTAGTCACTGTATATATTAGACTTTAATTTGAACCTTGAATACTTTTTTAGATTTCGTATCTTATTGATCTTATGATCCGCTGTTTCTTGCTACTTGCATTAAAATCTACCTGGTAATTATATAAACCAAAGCACAAACTATACTTAATTAAAACAAACATCTAATAATTCTCTCAATTCTCCCAAAAATTATAAATTATATGTTTGTTGGCATTATTCAAAGAATACGTTGTGTGTGTGAGTTTATTTAAATGACGATTGCTTGAAAGCTATGATTCATATTCATTATATTTTTTCCCTCAAGTTTTTAGCAATGTTTTCCTTTTTTTCTTCTAAAATTTGAAAGTCCAATTCTCATTAAAGGAATCTAGAATTGATATGATGAGAAATGGTATGATCAAGTTACATATAATCATACCTTAAACCATTCACCAAAAAATATAGATGTTTTTAACATAAACTTAATGACAATAATAAGTTGAGGTTCTTGCAGGAACAAGGATCTAACTCCAATGAAAGAGTTGAAATTATCTTGTCAAATGTATCTGAATGTATCTATTATGCATTATTTTTCCCCTATTGAAGTGATCTAAGTTCTTTACAGTATTGAACGCAGCAATGAAAAGTACTTTCACACCTTCCAGAAAACTGAAAATTCGCATAAAGGTCAACAAACCGCAAGTAGAATACCGAAAGAGAAAGGAAGAAATAAAAAACACCTAGCACGTGCATAATAAACTCACAACAAAACAGTGAAAAAAAGATAAGCAAGATCTTGGCGCAAAATCCCGCATCCCTTGGCGAAAACACCTCCGATCCAACTGGGTCCAGGAAGAGAGAACATGTCTGCTGAACGAACAAGTGTCATTCCCGACTTCCAAAATCTGCAGGTAAACCCACGTTTTCCCCTCAGAAGGAAAGTGAGTGATTTTGATCGAGTAAAAAATTGATCGTTTCAATACTTAAGTGTTTCCGCTCGAGGAAGCTCGAAATCGCTGATCATTTTTTGGGATGATTTTTGATTTGTTCTTATTGTTTGTGATTTATTTTTAGATCCGTCCGGTGATCCAGTTCGGGACTTCTTTTGGGAAGATTGAGGGTTTAATGTAAGCGCCGCTATGGAAAAATAACGGAGATTTTCTTGATGCCTCAAATTGCAAATACGTGGACTTACAGAAAAAAATTCAATCAGGAGGTTTTAATCCAGTGACTTAAGGAACTTTTCAATCTTGCACCTTTGACTTTATAGGTATTTAAGTTTATTTCACTTATCATAACTTAGAAGTAGCGGTCTTAGTTAAGAAATCCTAAATCCGTGGGCTTAAAAAGTGCCATTAATATAAATTCGCCACATAAAAGATAATGAAACTGAAGACCCACTGAAACAAAAGTGATTAGCTGAGCATCTTCTTAAAATTGAAGAAAATCCACATTGGATGTAGTGCCAATCAAGAACTCCAGTTTGTCGACATAAGATTACGTGTAAAATTAATACAACTCACTTTGATAACTAAGAAACCTAGAGTGACAAAGATCACAATGAAGTTGTTCATCATCATTTGCACAGCGTGTGTGGGACTGTCCTTAAGCCAAGAGATATCCTTGGACGAATCGTCCACTGCCAAAAAGCCATGGGGTCCTGTGGAACTTAGCCCCCACGTGGAACCTTCCTCCCCCAATCGGACATCGATCAACAGGGCTAGTCATGCCCGGGCATGGACTCCGAGACACAAACCATCATCGACCACCGTCACCCCCAGTCGCGTGGAAGTGACCACTGCGATGGCCAACATGTCCGAAGTTGAGGCCGTCCACGAGAAGTGGAAATCGTTTGAAAAGATGGTCAAGAAGTTCATCGACGGGAGGATGAAGAAGGCCCTCCCTATGTTCCTGAGGATGGGGTCAGATGTCAAGCTGTCCGGGGAGTGTTCCAAGAGCATGATGGCTTTGGTCCAGGGGGTGAGAGGGATGAAGAGCTGGGCTTTTAGGAGTAAGTTACTATTTTATTGTTTTTTTTGCTGTGTTAATCAAATTGAAACGTTAAATTTTGGTTAACGGTAAATATTGTTAGTTTTTTTTCTGTAAGAACTTTTTATTTTGGTTTTTCAATAATTTTTGTTAATTTCTACTCATTTTGTTCTTCGCAATCGCTGATTATTCCCAATGATTTTTTAGTTACAACTTACACACTAAATATAAAAAAATAAGGCTATTATTTGTATGTAAGGTACTTTAAGGCTAAGCGCGCACTAGGAGACAAAGACAAAATTGCTCTCGGAGACAAAGACAAAATTGCTTCCCTGGCTATTGCAAGAAGCTAGAGTGCGCGCACATGGCGACGAGACCAAGATCACTAGGCCAAGAATTTCCTCATAGAAATGCATTGCTCTCGAGTGACTAGTGTTTTAAGTCGCCGAGACAGAAGTCTCTTAGTGCGCGCTTAGCCTAAGATTGGCAAGCGCAAAAAGCGTCGAGTTTTATGCTTCTACCTCAAAACAACCAAATATTAAAATATAATAGTACCATTAAATTATCACAACTAGCTGTGTTTGGAAATATTTGTTATACTAGGGGGCTCTGCCCCCTGCTCGCTATCGCTCACCAACTCCCGGAACTGCTTCGCAGTTCGTTGAAGATCGCTTCGCGATCTTAGCGAGCAGAGCTCGCTTGTTTCATCTCAATTATCCAGTAAAACCCGGAACTTGTCGACTTAGCTTATGATCATTTAAAATCGAAACTTCTATCTCTCGAACTTATCAATAACTTAATTCGGACCATAACTACAAAAATATCAAAATAAAACTGCAAATGAAATATCCTTGTTTTAACTTGTCAATAATTTAATCCAAATGTTTTTTAAAATATCCAGCAAGTCTACTAATTATCATCAACTATCTTAGAGAAAAAGCATGCCATTAATATCTTTTAAATTTATAAAATGCTTGTGTATCTAGTGAATCGTTGGAAATAAAAGAAATCAGACTCACATAAAAATCGGCTGTTTCTCTAGTGAACGACCAGAAAGAGATGAAAAAATTGAAACTTTGAATCTTAATAATTCTAAAAATAATTCGAATTTTTTAAAAAACGAAATGCAAATCTTTTTATAAAAATAATTGTATGTGTGTTTAAAATATCATAGTTTTACTGTGATTAGTTTTTCTGTTATAACGAAAAAACCGAAAAAGGGTAAAAAATTTCGAAACTTTAGAATTTAATTACTCTAAAAATAACTCGAAATTCGAAAAAAGGGTGACGAGGTGCAAAACTTCATACCTAAGAGTATGTGTCTGCAAAAAATCATGTTTCTGCTGTAAATAGATTTTTCTGGGGGCGAACTCGCAGCCGAAAAAAATAATTTTCGACTTTGACATTAAATAACTCCAGAACTAATTATCTAATTAATTATGTCTGGAAACTGAAATGACTCTCATACATTTGTCTACCAATGGTCAAAATTTCATAATATTCCTTCAAATATTTTTTGCGTAGTGATAGTTCAAAGTGTTCAAAAATAAAATTTTCAAAATCAGCGGCGGCGGTGACGGCGGCGGTCACTGTTACTTTTTTTAATACTAGGGGGCTCTGCCCCCTGCTCGCTATCGCTCACCAAACCCCGGAACTGCTTCGCAGTTCTATGAAGATCGCTTCGCGATCTTAGCGAGCAGAGCTCGCTTGTTTCATCTCAACTATCCAGTAAAACCTGGAACTTGTCTGCTTAGTTAATGATCATTTCAAATCGAAACCTTTTATCTCTCTAACTTACCAATAACTTAATGCGGACCATTACTACAAAAATATCAAAATAAAACTGTTGCTAAAATATTCCTTTTTAGTTTACCAATAATTTAAGCGAAATGTTTTCAAAAATATCCAGCAAGTCTACTAATTATCATCAACCATCTTAGAGAAAAAAACTTGCCATTAAAAAAAATTTAAATTTATAAAATGCACTTGTGTATCTAGTGAATCATCGGGGATAAGAAATAAGAAATCAGACTCATAACAATAATCGCCTGTTTCTCTAGTGAATGACCAGAAAGAGAAGAAAAAATTGAAACTTGGTATCTTAATAATTCTAAAACTAATTCGAATTTTTTAAAAAACGAAACGCCAATCTTTCTATAAAAAATAATTGTATGCGTGCTTAAAATATCATAGCTCTACTGTGATTAGTTTTTCTTTTATAACGAAAAAACCGAAAAAGTTTAAAAAATTTCGAAACTTTAGAATTTAATTACTCCAAAAATAATTCGAAATTCGAAAAAAGGGCGACGAGGTGCACAACTTCATACTTAAGAGTATGTGTCTGCAAAAAATCATGTTTCTGCTGTAAGTAGATTTTGCTGGGGGCGAACTCGCAGCCGAAAAAAATAATTTTCGACTTTGACATTAAATAACTCCAGAACTAATTATCTAATTAATTAGGTTTGGAAACTAAAATGACCCTCATACATTTGTCTACCAATAGTCAAAATTTCATAATATTCCTTCAAATAGTTTTTGCGTAGTGATAGTTCAAAGGGTTCAAAAATAACATTTTCTGAAACAGCGGCGGCGGCGGCGGCGACTGTTACTTTTTTTTAATATAGAGAGATAGAGAGATTTTTAAGTGTACGCATATTAATAAAACGTTGTCAACACAGTTCGATTGGATTGGACTAATCCTAAAGTAACTAATTTAGACTACAGAAACTACAATCCGACCGCCACGAGAAAAACTTTGACAGAAAAACAAAACTTTGAAAAGAAATTTAAATATAAATGATAGTCACACACAGGTTTGGCATAAAACGTTTTTCAGCGTTTATGAATTACCATCACCCCCCAAAAAATTAAGTAAAAGTAATGAGTTTCCTAAACAATTCCACAATATTGGTCGATTTCAGAAGTTTTTCTCGTGGTGGTTGGAATGTACTTCAGCAACCAATAAACATATGACCTTTTTGATTTCTATCGAAATAGTGCAGATATCAATTGAATTACCGAGTTACTTATCCTTAAAGAATTAGTGTGAAACCCCTGATCTATATCAGATTAAATTTCAATGATACAGTTGACGTACCGTTGCTACCGACACTACACTCCCTCTTTACAAACTGTCAGCTAGTTCAAAATTTAGCCCCATGGAAATAATGTTTCGATTCCCATTTAGGTATTAAAATTTCTGAAACTTGTTTTTTACGAACTCCTTTTTACGCTTTAACCGGCGTAATTGAGAACGGAATAATCTGAAGATTTTTTTCTTTTCGAAAATATATTGGAGGAAATTAAGATTCGGTTAAAATATGCTTGGAGATATTAAAGACAGTTTTTTGTATGTTGATAGTTAATATTAGAAAATAAATGTGAGTGTAACTTTATTTCATAATATGGTGATCCTTAAAATGTTAATAAACTAAAAAAATATAAATATTTAAACCTTAAATTTTTTTTTGGATTTTCCAAACTCTATTTTCTGTACTATTTACCGAAAAATAGTAAATTCAATAGTTAAAATCCTATACAGGAAGTGCGGAATGTGGAAAATAAAATGTTTTCCCATATTAAATCACTATAAAAGAATCAGTCTTACTAATATAAAATTATTAATAGCAATAATTTGTTTAATCAACATTCATTAACTTTAATGAACAATGCAGGAGTTGATCTGAAGAGAACGTGTCTCATCTGCAAGAGTAGAATGATAACAATTTCCTATTAAATTGATAATGATAAGCGATTTGATATTAGAAAGCTTCAAACAGTGTAACTCGAGTGTTAGCTTTAATATCACAAATAGTCCTTATTGAAGTACTTAAAACAATTACCCCTAGTATGTGTTTCGCAACTTTTACATTCTTAACGAAAAATACGAGAGTGGAACATACACTAATACATTAATGACCGATTTTGTATAATTATGTATTAAAACCGACCTTCAAACGGCAAATAAAGGAGTTTTTTATGGTATTTTATCATATTTTGATAACATTAAGCGGTATATTGACCACAAAAAAAACAGATACATTTTGCATTAAGGTAAATAGGAGTGAACGGGAGCGGTCAATTCTGATAACATTATCCAAATGATAACATTAACCGTGATCACAATAAGGGCATTCGACTGTATCTCGTAAAAATATTTTCCCCTTGAAATAAAGTAAATTTTATGGGTATTTGGAGTAACCTTGTTATCTCGTAAACTAGATATCTCGAATTTATATTCAGATCCCTTTGATTTCGAGGTATCAAGGTAATACTGTAACACTCAGAGGCGAATCCAGAGGGGGGCTGTGGGGCTGCAGCCCCCCCTAAGAATAAGACATTCAAGTTTTGGTAATAGCACTAAAGCAAAAAAAAATTCATCACGTTGGGGATATTAGGTGGTGTTACCCAAAGGGTCTCAAAATGAATCGGAACCCTACTTTTAAGGGTAAAAATTCCAAAATTTTCTGGGGGAAGACCCCCAAACCCCCTCAAAATTTTGGAATCTAGTAAATCAGTTTTTCCTGAAACTTTAGGGATTTACAAAGAATGATCCTCTTTGATGTAACCTAAAGTACCTCCACATGAGTGAAAATGCCACTTTTAGGGGCAAATTTAAAAAAATTTCTGGAATAGGAACCCCTAAACCCCCTAGAAATTTTCCAATTCATATAATACCATAAACTTTTATTCTTGAAATTTCTGCCGCTTACAATGAGTGGTGCTCTTTGGGTGGGATCTAAAGGGCTTCAAAATGGGCTAGAACACTATTTTGTGGGGCAAATTTCCAAAATTTTCTGGGGGAGAACCCCCAGACCCCCTCCTCTTACTTGACATTTTTACACAATTTTGAAATTTAGTGCTCCAAAATTATACCCGTACGAAGTCATCTCACCTAAAACCTAATATTCCTAAAGTTAGACCTCAGAAAAGATGTTGAGTAACCCCCCCCCCTAAACAAAAATCTAGCTACGGCACTGGCTCCACCCCCTCCCACTTCAGTTGCTCAGATAATATTTGAACAGCATCTAATAATAGCAATTAAGTTATTTGTAAAACTCAGCCCCCCCCAGACAAAAATCCTGGATTCGCCACTGGTAACACTATTTACTATACTACGTGTAATGTTAGCTACAGAGAGCTAATGTATACTGTTAAATTTTTCCCAGAACTATATTCCTTCAACTTCAATATTGCTTAACTGAATGAAAAAAACTGCTTATCTTGAGGAGACATAATTCAGACAAAATATAAATTTTTTTCACTTTCTAGGGCGAGATATAATTCAGACGAAATATAAATTTCTTTCACTTTCTAGGGCAAGTTTTCTTTCTGTATGCGGCTAAAAACTTTCTGTATTATATCCTCTGAAAATAAACTTGGTTTCTAGGGAGGTTTTTGGGCATGCTCTTTCAGAACATTGAATAAAATTGGGGAACCTCAACCGTTTGCCCACACGCCCAAATGCAACTTCAGAAAAACGATTTAGTAAAGCGTGGCAATATTAATTATTAGTATTGTAATTAAAATAACCGTAAATCAAAAACTAATTGCTTACAAAATAAATTATCAAACAACGTTGGCAGGTTTATTAGAATAAGTTGAGGTGTTGTTTTCATTTTTTTTAGAAAATACGTTTTACACGGGAGACTGTCCTCGCATTACAAAAATGTGTAAACAAATTGCAGAAAACATTATTTTTGAGACAAAAAAATATCTACAAAAGGTTCTCATCTCAGGGTTTACTTCTCTCAGACAACAGATAAAAGGATCTATATTAGCAAACAATTCCGTGTCCTTGTGAATGTTCCAAACATCTGGGGTAGGGTGACATAATCTCTGGAACACCGTAACGGGGCCCAACATAAAGCAAGTTTCTATACATTCTGAAGATGGAACTTTCTATTGCCCTGAGGGAGAAGTTGCTGACCTCTATAGATACGTATCCTGTTTTATACTATTTTATCTGATTCTCGGTCAAGGTTAATTGAATGTGTTTTCTGGAAAGGTATTCGGACCATTTAGCTTTTGTTTTGTTCTAGCTTTTAGTGGTTTCACTTTTTTACTCATTTTAACAGTTTCTATTTCATGGATGAAGTGTTTAGAAATACTTTGATGTTACACTTATACCATTTGATTTTAAGTTGACAAATACTCTGTACTGACGCAGAGTGAAACTCAAATAGTTGATGCTAAGCGATACTGGTGGTCGATATCTTTTTCAAAAGTTTCCCTTTTACCTTAAGTACCTTTCTTCCTTTCCCTTAATCGTAACCTTAAATCTTAAGAGAAAGTCCCTTTTCTTATAAGATTAAACGGGGTTGGGTTCAATGCATTCGTTTATAATACCTACTACTTTTCTAATTGATTGTTTTCAAACAAGTTTAAGTTCGGCAACGTGTTTAAGTATGAAAGGTTAATTTTTTCAATAAACAATCCAAAAATAAGAAACATATTTAAGTATTAACATACAGGGTGTCCCAAAAAAGACTGACAAATTTTAAAAATAAATACTATAATAACTCTAAAACTAAAAAAGAGATAACATTACGGGGTTTATTGCATCTTACACCTCCAGGAGTAGGCTGTAACAAACCGCATATTTTTATATTTATTAGTTACATAGTTTTAAATGCATCAGTCTTTTTTGGGACACCCTGTATTTTCAATTTCTTCTCAATTCAACTGTATTTCCTGTATTATTTCATGTTTCTGTTTGGCAACTGGTTTTTCGTTTGATTAATTTAACAAGTTGAAGTATCTAAAGTGAAACACTTTTAAGTTAGTTACTTTCAATTATTGTAGATATATTATTTTGTAAACTGTAGAAGTGAATATTCAGAAACGATAAATTTATTTTGTTTGTAAGTTTTAATTGTAACTTCAACAAATTCTAAAACCATTTTTAATCAGTAGTGGTAGGGACTGATGATCTAAAAAATAGTAAATTCAATAGCTACCTACAATATATTTTTTCAACTCTGATGTCTTTAGTATAGAAAAACACTGTTCCACTAATATATCATAAATTCTCAGCAATTCCTTTCAAGCTCCCTTAAAAAGACATTCTAAACACTTATCCAAAGTTTTGAATAGTGGTTTCAAATGTAACACGGAAATTCATTCACGCCACTAGAAACACATGAAAGAACTAATATGTCCTTTACCGTCCTTACCACTATCCCACTCCCATCGCACGACCTAAAAAGAATACAGGCTCTGCACGCAATTGTCTCTTCAGCACGCTACCCTGTTCGACCCCTTACATCCTTACAAGAGCAATCAGGACCCTAGACATATTTCTAGAGAACATTGTCCTCCCCAAATAACGGCACACGCGGGGCTAGGTAATTTAGAACATGTACTCGGGATCCTTGTGTAACATTCGATTTTGGTATGATGTTCCAAAAGAACGTTCAACTTCTTGGGGTATTTGATAAGGGGGTATATAGAGGTTTGGGATAGATCCCGTAGTGTCAGCGATCTTGAGTTTGATGGAAGGTCTATCATTAAGTCATTGTACTCACGTAGTATACCATTCTTAAGTTTGATGTAATTGGATGTCCGTTGGATTAAATGTAGGTCGTGTAATGTCATTGTTATATGCATATAAGGTAATTTTTTGTGTAAGAATGATTTTTGGGAATCTATAAAAACTATTTGGAGAATAGGTTTGATTTCTTTGTGGGAACCTACATTAATGTTCATGTGGGTAGAAATTATTATGAAAGTAAGATAAAGCGTATCTGTATATAGATACGATATTTTAAGATACCTAAATATGGTTGACGATACACTAAAAGTATAATCTGGAACTACTGGTGGGGCACAAGGATATGCAAAATTGTATTATGATGGGAAAAGATATTTGCAAAATAATTAATCGAGATTACCAACTATCGCGCTGCTTTCAGTCTCTTCTGTTTTTAAAATATACCGCAGAGAATCGCCAAACTATTTGAAAGCAGATTTTCACTATTATAATAGTTTATTAAATAAAATAATTTCAGAAGTATATAGGAGAGATTGCGAATACAAACATGTTTTAAAATGAAGCTCAAATAAAATCAATGCACTGCATTCTAAAAAAATTCAGTTACATTTTGAGAGATCTTTTAAAGTTATTAATTCAAGATATCTTTGATTTATCGCAACAAAAAGGATGCATCAAAACATTGATCATCAAATGTCCTCCAAATGTGTCGAATCTTTAAGAAGTTCAAGTAGAGTAACTAAAAGTATGTATTTCAAAATACCGTATGCAAGGTATAGCGCAAAATCTCATTAAAATAATCTAGTAGGGTCTGCAACACATTATACAAACAACAAATTGAATACTTGCATAACCGCAACTTTGGAAACTGGAACAAAAGAAACAGTATTTCCTTTTATCTATTTAAAAATAGCTCATTTCGCCTAATGAAAGAAATCATCGGTTTCTAATGAGCGAAGTCCGTTTGTCTGTGAGAAACCACGAAACAAGTTCATTCAACTGTGTCTTGAAGAGCTGTGAAAGAAAAAAAACTTTCAGCAGGTAATTGCTACATGCGGCTTAACAAGACAGGGTAAACACTTCGGGGGAGTGAAAAAGGCGGTTGCAATCTTTCGTTAGTTTAACACTCAGGTAGAACCGAAGTATGAGAAATAAAAGTCGCTGGTGCATTTTTCATTTGATTTAGTTATTTTTTTAAAGAAGGTCCAAAGTCGATTTTTCTTGAGGTCAAATGTAACTGGTTTTACATGCAACGTTAACTTTTAAAACATATATTTTGTTGCTTTTAAGCTGGAGCTAGATACGAGGTTTTTAAGAGAAAGTAAGGATATTTTAAAATGGAATTGTCTTTTAACAATTTTATTTTAAATTTATGGGCATGAAGTATCTTGAAATGAAACTAGATTTGTACGGGGTTTGTACTTTAGTTCTTTTAATTTTAAGGCTGATGGACATAAATTATAAAAGGATTGTATATTTATGATTATTAAATCAAGATTTATACTTTAAATTCATAAAAGTTAAATTAATTGGTTTTGTAATAATTTTATTGGATAAGTGGTATTTAGTATTAAAGGGGAAGGTAGAAAATAAAAGGAGAAAGACAACCAAGTGTGAGTAGAAAGATGTAAAACTTTGTTATACATTTATAGGATTGGATGTTTCTTTAGAAATGTTTAGGTTTGTTGCATCTGTATTTTCGTAGAAATTTTCAAAATTATCGGCTCTTGATCATCAGCAGCACAACTTGCCTGCAATGGTCAAGCTATTTTTACATGAGTTTAAAAATAAACGAGTTTATACATCACTTTTCTTCCAAAAATAACTTAAGAGTAATAACTTTTCTGGTTTAATATGTACGTATGTTGCAAACAGAGTGTAATAGTTTTTCAAGCGTGAATTTGACCTAAAAGAATCGGAAGATGTTGATTTTTTTAAAAATGAAAGTTATAAAAGTAGATTGAACAATAAGTTAAATCATTTACTTTTAACTGTGGCACTTGTATGATTAGAGTACAGAAAATATTTCAGCACACATAACCTATTTTTATTGATCTAATCTAAAAGTTTTTTTTATAGAAATTAAATTGTGTAAGAGTAAAATTAAATTCTACATTTAATTAGTTTTTCTTGAAAAAGGTTATATATTTAATTGAGAGAACCACACCCGGAATGCACCATACGCTGCTATTTTTCGATTATTGTAACGCAGTGTTAATCGTGACTTTACACGGTTTTCTAAGTTGGTTGGGATAGATTATACTGGTTTTTGCTTACGATTTTTCTTTCTTCCATAGATTTTTCCAATTTTCCTTATTTTCTGTCATTTTCTACAAACTACTACAGCTTTATAAATAAAAGTCTTTGTGAGATTAAACAAAAAGATGACTGTCAACCAGAAAAAAATTATTTTAAACGTTACTTAAATGAAATAAGCAGGATGGTTCTTATAAATGCATAACTTAAAATTTTTACATGCTCACAACATAAAACTAACACTAATTTTGATTCTTCTCTAAATTTATATCAACTATAAAGATAAGAGTAAGAGTTACTTTGGTGTAACCTGGCTGACGCATCGTGTATTATCTAAATCGTCAAAAATAATCAATTATCAAAATAAAATGCCATTAAGATATCTAAGATATCTCAAGTAGCAGTTTCTTTTGATTTTGTTAAATATTTTATGTGTAAATAACATAGTCCTATTATTGCCAATATAGTTCGATCGGAGATATTTGCGCCCGGATAATCCTAAACTATCGCTACTTTTTAAACTATATTTCGTTACATTGGATATTTCTTTTATAAACACATATACTTTTTTATCAAATACATATTTTAATAGAAAACCCAGATACGCCATTAATACAGGGTATCTCAAAAAAGACTGACACATTTTAAAAATCAATAACTAATAACTCAAATACCCAAAAAGATAAAAATACCTGGTTTGTTACATCCTAATCCTGCGGGAGTCTTAGGTGTAGGACGCAACAAACCATGTATTTTTATCTTTTTTGGTTTTTGAGTTATTAGTCATTAATTTTTAAAATGTGTCAGGCTTTTTTGGGACACCCTGTATTTGTTTTCCTGATTTCAAGCGTTATTAAGAGTTAAATTCTAATTAGTGCTCCAAGTATCAAGCAGAGGATACTTAACCACATCTTGTTATTAAAATGAATTGAATTCAACCATTTCTCCCACCATACATTACTGTATTAAAATTCCGTTTCATTTTCATTGTCTTTTCTCCATTGATCACAGACGTTTTATCAGATGAATTTATTGTCCCACGGGAGAATCCACTAGCGTTGCGAGTTGTGTAGAAGAAAGTGGGATGTCTCTCACACAAAGGATAATGCATCAACGCCTTGGTTCCGATTCTCTCGTTTGTGTACGTTCTAAACACGTGCATACAAACACGTGAAGTGGGTTTTGGGAGTTTCGGCACGTGTGAATAAATAAAAGTGATTTGAAATGATTAACTACTAGTGGGACTCACTCACTGACTCTTGTATCGTAAAAGTCAATGGATGAGTATTTCAGATGAAAATCTGGAGAATTCTTGATTTTGAATGTATCTATGTAGTGTTCATTTCTGTGCATATAGCTTAATAGACAAGTATGAATATATGAAGACGAACATATGAATTCTGTAATCAAATGAGTTCACTTTGACGACTTATAAAGAAGACCTTAGAAGTGACCTGAAATGTAATTCCATAGTTATACCCCTCACTATCTATCATTGTGAATCATAAAGCTTTCATAATAAATCATAATAACAAGTAATCATGATAAATATTTTACCCTAATGAGGATCACCCAGAAAAATTTGTCATAATGCTCTTGCCAAGTACTGACTTAAAAAAATTCTTGGTGCATTTAAAAAGGCATAGATTTTGCATGCATAGATTTTTTAAACGGAGGAAAATATTTCTGCTCTGAAAAAATATTATTTTATCAGTTTCTTTATAAGCTGTAGTCAATTAGCGTGTCTTAAATAGAAAGTTCCATTATGTGGGGTCGATACTCCTGTTTCTGCAATGATCAGGTCGGTTATTGATTGCTAATAGAAGTCAAATTGCAAAATTTCAGAAACAATACCTTCTTCAGTGAACGAAGAATGTTGCCATATTTTTTGTAGTGCACTCAATCTTCCTAAGAGGCTTCATTCATTTTTATTTTAGCTGAAACTGTCGAAAGCATGTCTTACCAGGGGTTGAGAAAATACTTATACACGGGGTCATGGCATAAAGAATCACAGATGCCGTTTATGGTTTGTTCAGATTTCCCAATGTTATTTCACTCAAAGAAAGCTTTTGTTTTCTCTTGCTCAAATGAAGACAAGTTTTGAACTTTAATTAGTATCTGCAGTATTTCTCAAGTAGTTAAAACATTTGAAATCTTTCTCTTTCTGTCAATTTAACCTATATACATTATTGATCTTAAAATTACTTTTAGAACAAAGTGAGCTTTGTTAATTGCTTTATGTTGCTTTGGTAACCTCATCCATCGCAGAGTTTAGTTGTAATTGTGCGATGTGAAACGTTGAGGGTTTTTTCTTTGCAGAATGAATGACACACAGCAACGAAAGAATAATTTTTCTGAATAACCATCCAATCTAAACAAACTATTATTTTTTATGGCGTTGTGCACACGGCTTTTTTTTAAATTTACAAATTGCTAAAAGCTTGGAATGGATCACTTTATAATGTGGGTTTCTCAAATTTTAAAAGAAGAGGGGATCTAGTAAGTGGATTTGTGCTTTGTATGTTTTAAAAGTTTCTTCACTATCCACATCACATTTAAAAGCTTCATTCATTTTAAACAGAACTTGCAAAAAGTGCACGTGATTGTGAAAGTTTATGTTATCAATTAGTTTTATCCCTAGGAGGTCTTGACCCTCGAATATACATTGAAACCACTCATGTTAGGAAATTTTCTTTCTCAATAGAATTGTAACTTTCAATTTTTTTGTGCTTTGATATTTTACTCAACAAATTGCTTTATTCCGTAAGTTGTGCGTTAATCCTTACTTAGCTATCGATTTGATTTTCTATCATTAATAAATCGTTAAAATAATCACTTTTTACATTTTTAAGTAAATTTATGTTCCTATAATAATCTTATTTCACATGCAACCATCAGAAGAGCAAACTGAGGAGGAGGAATACACACATTTTTTCAGTATTCTTTCTTCTTATTAGTTATAAACCATTTGTAAACAAAATAAAACCATTTTCTCTTAAAGAGTTCTACTTTCTCAATCAATGAGTGCGTGTGATGTAATAAACATTTCATTTTCTTTTGTGTTGTCTCAGCCAACCAGTTTTCTCTCTCATAAGAGATAAAAATCATGTCAACAACAAAATATAATAGATCCGGAAGTAAACATCGCTGAAAGAACGTTTCGGGGTTAATATATACCTTTCTCCAAACGTAAGGAAGTGTTCGTCTCTTCCTGATGAGCCCGTGAATGTTAACCCCTAAAGCCATTTTGATCTCCTAATGTTCATTTATTAAAGTGACCTAAAGGCATTAGAAACAAAGTGTACTTTCCTTGTTTTTCTTTTATACTACTTCTATTTTTAATAGATGAGTTATCACATAACCGACTTTGGTGTTCTGTTTTTCCCTCATTATACTCATCTTACTTTTTATTGTTTGAGTCGTAGAAAGCAATTAGTACTTTGAAACCAAACTTATTCAAATTTACTTTTGATGGGTAAAATCAGTTTTTTTATCTATATTATCTCAAAATGTTAATTTTCATTAAAAAATGAGTTAGACCGAGAGCTCTGGTTGTAAGGATATTAACTACATATGCCTGAAGTTTAGCTAGAAACAATGTAGGACCAGGTACAGTTAGGACCAAGGTATAATTCTTTCCCCGACACTCTTGTTGAACACACTATTCCATCAATGCTACCATTGAATAGTTGAAGTTTTTAGTTAACTGTAACTATTTTTGGTAACTATTTTAGTTTTAGTAACTATTGTATTTAACTATCTTTTCCCCATTCAAATTAATGCCACAATTTTTGACACAACTCCATTATTCATCCCGTTATAAATAGACCGAAAATTTTGAAAAACAAATTAAAAAGTCGCCAAATTTTTATTTGTGTTGGCAATTTAATTATATATTTTATTAATAGGTTGGTTCGTAATTTTTGGCGATATTTCTGATTTTTAAAATTTGAAACAACTAGACGATTTTGACGGAATAGTGAATGCCGAATTTAAATAATTGAGGTATTTTAATCACCATGAAATAATCCATTGATATCAATTGAAACTACATCTGTTTCTATCTATGATTCCAGTGCTAGACGCCAGTGCCAAATTGCCATCAGGGATATTGGACGGGACGCTGACAGATTTGGGAGACTACGACGAATGTCTCGATATCAAGAAAGAAGACAACAAGAAGAATGTGCAGTTTACAGGACATTATTGCACTGTGGAAGCTACTCCTCTCCTACCTAAGATGCCTCATCGAGTCCAGTTCAATACAGTTGTATTAGATTTCAACAATTTCTCCCGCTCTGACTCAGTAAGTACACTGCAAAACATTTCGTATTTTTACACTAAATTTTCCTTTGTATTTTGACGAAAATTTTCTGCATTTCTAGAAATACGTGGTTTTTCTGTTAATTCTTCCACAATTTAAATTTAATAAAATCCCCACTAGAAGAACAAACTTTAAATACAAATGTACAGGCCAAAATTGCTAGTGATTGTTAAGAAAGCTTTGAAGTTTTAACAATAACGGAAACTTTAATAACGGAAAAATATGTCCTCGAAGTTACAGAAATCAACCGGCCATAGTACTGCTGGTTAATTTTTGTTACTTGAAGAAAGAATTTTTTACAGTGTATACTTTTTAAGCTGTAGGTTTACTTTTTTTTTGCCATGTTAAATAGTCAATTTATACAAATAGTAAGAAGCTATGTCTCAATCAAAGTTTCTTTCAATAAGGAAATTATGAGTTCCAAGTTAATGAGGGAACGTCCATGAGGGGGGATGTTAAATCTCACAAAATCTTACCAAGGGGAGGAGAGCAATAGAATATGTCACTTTCAAAGGAAATATATAAATTTTATCTTCTTCGATCATTTCTTAAGCAAAATAAAACGAATCAAATATATCATTTTATTTTGGATAAGTAACTAAATTTCATTTTTTAATTAATTGTTCTCTTTTTTAGAACTATAAATATGTTTTAGTTACAAAATTCAATAGTGGAAATTTACTTTTTTCTGAAATGTTCAGATATTGTTTTATTTAAAGAAGTTAAATGATGTAAAAACTTTTATTTTTCTGAGATATTAAATATTAAGAAAATCAAATATTGTAAAAAGGTTCCTTGTTCCTTCGCAATTTTATGGAAACATCTTTTTCTTCTGTTTCAGGTACTTTCAGATTTTTCGGGGAACGCTAACATGTTTTATTTAATGAAACTGAGACTTGGATTGTGTCTACCTTCTTCATGTTCTGCATCTGATGTTCAAGAAATGGCTAACCTAGGTAAAATATATTTTTGGCTCTTGCATTGTTCCTACTAAATATAATGATCACTTGATGTGAGAAAGAAGAATAAGAAACTGTATAGCGAAAATGAAAAATAAGATTAAACGATTATTGTTGAGACCAAAGAAGAAACGCTCAGGTTTTCCTAAAACAAATCTCTTTATTACAACATAAAATCTCCCTTATATACATTCTTAGAGGTTCACAACGCTGCCAATAGATATACAATAAACTGAGGTAATTATTAAAATATACAGAAACAAGAGCCCAGGATTCAGTTGTTAACCCCGTGAGGTTGTTATGAGCTCGATTCCCAACAATTATTATGTATAGTTAGATATCAGTTTTTATCATAATAAGAAATTTGAGAGGAGATATGTGTTTTCAATGATAGTACTATTAGGCTTTAAAGGAATTCGTGTTTTATTTTAAATTCAAAAGTATGGGTATTACAAAAGATTGGGACTTTAAAAAATATTTTTGTATCGATTCTTACAAATTAAAAATCGAAAAACTGGAAAATTATGAAGGAAACTAAAATGAAATTGCAAATTTAAAATGAATTGCTTTATAGGAAAACTAAAATCTTAAGAGAAAAGAATTTATCTTGAAATTAAATAGTCCATCATAGACTATTTTTCTTCATTGCTGTGAACTTAAGCAGTCAGCTTTAATAGGATGTTATTTGTTTTTTTTTATGAAATTTTACTCCCACTAATTTCAAACTCAAACATCACAAAGAAAAATACATAATTTATTTTTACCTGAACTGTATCTGCATAAATTTAAATTTAGTGATATTATCATCTACATGATGTTGAAAAATATACACATATGGTTAACACAATAAAATCACAAATGAAATATAAGACGTATTAAAATGGGTGTTTATTTAATACTGTTTGATTTATTGATATTCTCTTTGCAGAATAAAAGTCTAGAACTCATCAAAATCTTACTAATGAAATTAACTAAATTTTGTAATCGGTCAAATTTTAATTTTTTAAATTTGAAATATTTCTACATTTAGGTGTCAAAGATTTACCATTAAAAGTAGACGTAATGCGGTGTGAAAGTAAAGAGCCTTACAACATTTCATCACTACAAATAGCAGTTATGTGAGTAGAGATACTTAAATAAATTGGCATTTTGCAAAAAAATTCTGGTATATTTATATATATAAATACATTAATAATTCTTTCCAATATCATCAGGTGTATCATTGCTGTTATTGTTGCATTTATTATCGCAGGGTCATACTTAGATGCAGCTTCTAAACGTTCAGATTCCTGGAGTAATAAATATTCAGGTGAGATGTTTATCTTCTTTTCTATAATAGTATTATCTGATTATTATTATTATTCAAATAGTAGCGTTGATGTTAAGTATTCAGTTGGGAATCATAGAAAAATCGATGCAAAACGCAGCACAGAATTGCTAATTAATCATTATCTGATTAGGTCTAATGTTGTGATATTCATACTTTGTTATTTAAAGTAAACCCCTCTTCCTATAGTATCTGTTGTTAAATATCATTCTTAATCGAAACTTTAAAGCAATATTTCCATTAACTCATTTTAAACAGGAAGAGGTATTTAAAATTTTAATCGGTACAACTTTTATTCAATTAGTAGCATTGATGTTAAGTATTCAGTTGGGTATCATAGAAAAATCGATGCAAAACGCAGCACAGAATTGCTAATTTCACGAATAAGGGATTCAGCTGATTTTCACAATGCAAGTTCGCCCAGTAAATATACACTTTTCATTTACAGTCTGTTCATTTAGAATAGGCGCCTGAGCCGTAACGTATTAGAACAAGTTACTATTGTAAATATCATCGGAAAATGTTTCTTGTGCAATGACAAGGCAGCCTAAACAGAAGTAGTTAAAATACTGCAAAAGAATCGGTTACTGAAGTTGCGTGATGAGCGTTATTAGGCGTCATTGTAGTTTTTGGTCTTGTTTCAGGCGCCTATTCTAAATGAACAGACTATAGTTCCATGCACCTCTTTTCAAAACTACAGATTTTATAGCTCATTTCAAAAGGATATACTACAATGAGGCATGTGTAATCACAACAGCTCAATAGATTGCCCAATGTCATTTTAAAGATTTGCAAAAATATCATAAACTCCTCCCAGATTTTGCTATTCAAAAAATTCCCTTCTTTCCACAGCAGCTACTACAGATGCATATAAAAAAGTCTAACATATTTGATATTGTTTTGCAAGGTCTCACTATGGACAGTTTGAAATGTTTCTCCATCAACAAGAACTTGGAGAAACTCTTTAAGCTCAACCAATCCAAGGAGAACTTCGGTGCCCTAAACGGATTAAGAGTGCTGTCTATGACTTGGGTTGTTCTAGTGCACACCTACGGATTCACGCACAAGCAATCATTCTGTGAGAACTCATTTCTGCTGAAATTATTTCATATTTTTGTCCTAATTGAAATCGTAAGTAGATGAAGTTAATTTGTTTTTTTTTCTTTGAAGCCCGGATGAAAAACGCGCAGGATGCATTAAATGAAGTCACTTTCGGGACCATCATCAATGCTTGGGTTATTGTCGATACATTTTTTGTTTTAGGGTAAGCTTCACCCAAATCAGGGTTTAATTGAGTTTTTGGCATTGTATTTAAAGAAAAATTAATCTTAGATAAACACCAACACTTGGATGATTTCCAAATTCCAGAAATTCTTTTTTAAGCTTAAATTTTATTAATCTAGAATCAGGGGTTCCCAAACTTTTTTGGCCCGTGGACCCAGTGGCGTAACTAGACCATCAAGGGGCCCGGGGCAGGTAGAAAAAAGCCCCCCCCCCAATTTCATACACTTAATTTATTCATTAAACTAATTTAATTTTTATTATTTAATTAGTTTAATAACTAATTATAATAAATTTATTTATTTAATTAAAATTAATTAAATTACTACTTTAGTTACTGTAAAATCAAATAACAAATTTTAATGCAACATGCTCCTATCAAAACATTTATACAGATGAACAGACAAGGGTAACAATTTCCAGAACACAGTAAAACAGTTAAGTTAAAAAAAATAGTTAGTGCACAATCATTAATACTAAAGTCAGATCGCTACGAGAAAGCTATGATTAAAATCTAAATATTAAAATAATAGCCATCACCAGGGGCGTCATTTCAGTTTTTGGTAATAATAACCTCCTGTCTGAGGGACAGTTCAAAAAGTAGCTAAAAATCTTATGTCTGTGATATATATTTCTAAACCACATATGTTTTTTCGTGCATTGATAATCATTTGAATTCACACTTTTACATATTTTAAAAAAAAAATCTTATATTTTTTGCCATTGATATGATACACGATATTTTTTAAGGAAATTATAGCAATTAAAGATTTAAAAAGCTTGAGATTAAAACAAATCTAAACTTTTACTATCACTACTATGAAAAGAAATCAAGTTAACATTACGGAAAAGTCGGTGTGGACCATTTTGGAAACCGCTGTCTAGATTGTAGTTCCTTTTTTTATATTGATTATAAAATTACATTCCATTGAGAAAAAACTCAGAGAAATTACAATATAGAAGTAAATTTAATGGTTTCACTTAAAAATGGCTAAAATAAAGGCACAATATAATACCTTAAAAGCAGTCTTTGAAAATTTACTTTTATGTTTTATTTTAACAATTTACTAATAGTTTTTTTAAATAGCTGAAATTGAAGTATCATTTAAACATATTGCGTATTATCTTTAATTTGTCCCCTTAAACAGAAATGCGTGTTATAATGCATTCTGTTGTTTATTGGAAATATGCATTTATAGGAAAAAAATCAGGAGTGAAAGTTACACAATAAACGTTTTTTATTTTATGATCATTTTCTTCTTTCAGAGCCTTTTTAGTCTCCCACTCAAACCTAAAGAATCTGGACAAGAAGAACGGAAAACTCAACTTCACCCGATTTTACCTGCACAGAATATGGAGGTATTCATTACGTTTATCCTTTGAAAATAGAACTTGAATCATTGAATCCCTAAGTCATAAACAATAGAATGTCTGCATTTATAATCCATTGCAAATGTAACTTGATCGTATTTATCAACTGGAAACAGAGCAGGTGCATTCGGTTTAACAGCCATATTACTTTACCAAGGATGGGTAATCTGGTTCCACAAAGTTGATAGCGGTGCAAAAATAAACTATTTGATTCTATCAATTGATGGTTTCAAAAGCATGTTATTGCTTACACACCAATGACATGCTTTTGAAATATTCGCATTTGAAAATTTAAATATTTGATCGCGTTGTATATGTTACGGGAAATATAATAAATCTGGACATTATTAATTATAAGGCCCGCGTATTTTGGGCAAAGAAAGGGATAAATATTCATTGATAAATTCCATTGAATTTACCACATTGCCTCCTCACTTCGGGTATTATTAAAAATGCCAGGATTTATCAAATCATATTGCCCGTAACATATATACAACGCGATCAAATGCTGTTATTTAAACTATCCTAGTGTAGCATTCATACTTCAAAGTTTGATAAGGCTGAAAGGAAATAGTTTAATAAAGATGCACTCCCTTTTTTTATGAACTATTAAAATATTTTTAGAAATAATTCCTTTTGAGTTTACAGCAGTTATAAAATTTTACAGACTTTCCTATCTAACGGTATTTTACACTTAAATTAACTGATACCGAGCTTTCATGGTACCGAGCTAGACCACAACCATAACTATCAGGAACAGTTAGTACTACTTAAATTCCCCGTTTTAAATTACTTTGATTTCATCCCATCTCCAAGAAACCATTCCTAGAATATATGTTTTAGCTGGTAAAACTAAATATATGACTGAAACTTGTGACAGCAAACTTTTCCGAATAACTTGGCGTTATTACATGAAAAATCTTAAGTCACACGAAAATTCATAGTATATTAACCTTTCAACCTTTGTTGTTTACCATAAAACTCCAGGCACTACACAGAACATAATTTCGAAACGCCACCTTAGGTAAAAGTTGTCAAATTGGAATTTCGCGGATACACACCCTTGTAAGTCCGCACAGGAGGGGGTAGATTGGAAACACCTTAGAGGCCCCCTAGAATTGCTAAGTACCATCCGGGATACGTTTCTGGGTCATACATTCCTATGAATTGATATGAGCTTGTGTAATACATACATTATCCCTCTCGGAAAGGAAATTTCCCGGCCTGCTAGGGGCCCTTCAAGGGGATTAGGGGCAATCTATATTTTATGGGCTGCGTAATGTATCAAACGATTTCGGAAAAAGGACGATCTTTCCTGGTTCGTATTGCGATGGTGTTTCTAGAAAGGGCATTCCTTACTTTCGAGCAATTACTTAAACACTCTTAATGGGTTGGTAGTCTGCTGAGAGGAAATAAATTGCTTTCCACGACGACTAACATCGAAGGGGTGTAGGGCGGATGTAGATAAACGTCGCTGGTGATTGTTTAGAAACCATGCTCCTTGATTAGCCTTTAACTCGAGAGTTAAAGCTTTTTATATTACAATGTTAATATACCTTTTTCCGAAGGGCTATTTAGAAATTACATAGCTTGCTTAGGCAGGGCCCGATTTAGAAAATTTGCTATTAGCCACAGAGTGCCGAAAGGAGTCCCCATGTTATATGTTTATTATAGTAAAAACCAATTTCACAACACACAATAATTTGTAGAGGAAAATTATTAAAATGAATTCAGAATAATACGAAAAGTTTCGACCTATATTTTTAGATATACTTTTGAGATTTTGGGGGCCCTTAAATTATGGGGTCCTAAGGCTCGGTCCTCACAGGCCTAAAGGTAAATCAGGGCCTGTGCAAGACTTCCTTACATTGTACTTCAAAAACTTTTTCACTACTATCACAATGTTGAAAAAGGGTTTCTTCCACACTGGTGCTAGTCTCGATTTAACAATAAAAGAGTTGCTACTAGTTCCCAAGTTACGAAAACAGTTAGGCTAAGCGCGCACTAGAGACTTTTGTCACGGTGACTGAGACAAAATTATCACCCTGGCTATTGCAAGAAGCTAGAGTGCGCATTAGGCGACGAGACTCTTAGCCGATTGCCAAGAATCTCTCCATAGAAATGCATTGCTCTCGAGTGACCTAGTGTTATAAGTTGCCGCAACAGAAGTCTCTAGTGCGCGCTAAGCCTTAGGTTCAATTTTATTTCCAAAGTGCGAGACATGGTTAAAATGTGTCAACTTTTAATCCAGGGGGAGAGATACTTATATCATATCCGCCCTGAAAATTATGTAACGTAATTCGTGAATGGCAGTTAGATATTTTTTAAATATTTGCCCATTTTTTTCTTATTCATCATTTAACATTATCAGTGGTCATTAGGGTGGCCCAAAAAACTTTTTTCAGGTAGAGTTCTGGGCACCCTCTACTTTTTTTCGAACAGCTATAGAAGCTCACAGCCAAAATTTCAACTATGTATTCGAATTAGAAGTCGATGACCAAGAGGAGTGAAAAAATCGAAATTCGAATATTTTTATACAAAACAACTAAAAAACCCAAGATAAAACCCTCTCATTTTGTTCATGATTTTTTATAAAAAACTACTAACGTTATAGATATAATGTTCCAGGTTTTTTTTATCACCTTTATTTTTGTTGTAGTAATTTTCTAATGTCCAAAAAACTTCTGTAAAGTTGCTTTTCCTGCATTTTTAAACAGCTAATAACTCTAGAACTATACAACTTAAAAACATGAAATTAGTTCCATTTTGTTTGTTAATTTTTTGTCTTTGCTTTAATGTGAATCATGACCAAAAAGTTCAATCATGATCAAAAAAAATTTTTCAAAATTTAAAAAAAATTAAAAAATATTTAATGAAAAATATTTTTTGATTTGACATTTTTTTGCACGTTTCAAGTCATATGGACACCCTCAAGCGATTTTATGAATTTTCCATTAGTTAATCGCTCTTGCTGTATAATTTTAGGAATAGTTTAGGGACTTACCTAAATTTCAAGTATTTTAATTTTTTATGCATGATTAAATTTCATTTTCAACTTGAAATTTGGTAGTAATGTTCATTTTAAGAGTTAAAAGGATCTTAATATTTTTTCAAAACAATTTTTCAAAAAAAATTTTTCATTAAATTTTTTTCATTTTTTTTTTAATTTTGAAAAATCTTTTTGAAAATGATGGTCATGATGCATTTTAAATCAAAGACAAAAAATTTACAAACAAAATAGAACTAATTTCAGGTTTTTAAGTTGTATTTCTAGAGTTATTAGTTGTTTAAAAATGCAGGAAAAACAACTTTACAGAAGTTCTATGGACATTAGACAATTACCTCAACCAAAATAAAGGTGATAAAAAAACCCTGGAACATTATATTTATAACGCTAGTAGTTTCCTATAAAAAAATCATGAACAAAATGAGAGGGTTTTATCTTTGGTTTTTTAGTTGTTTTGTAGAAAAATCTTCGAATTTCGACTTTTTCTCTCCTCTTGGTCATCGCTTTCTAATTAAGGTACAGAGCCCAAACTTTGCCTGAATAGTTTTCTCTGTAGGTCTAAAAAATTGAGGGGGTACCGTGGCAATTTCATAACACTTTGTTTTTTCCCATAAAGTGGGCCACCCTAGTGGTCATTCACGTTAACTGAAAAATATTTTAAGGAATTTTATGATCACGAAGAACATAATAGTATCTAATATTTCATATTTTCAAAAATTTCAATGAATTTTATAAACTGCGTTTAAATAAAAATCATATTCAAATCCTAATTTTTTTATTGTTCGGATTTATTTCAGACTGACTCCTCCAGTGGCAGGGGTGTTACTTGTGATGTTCCTCCTTCCACTTTTAGGTTCCGGTCCCCTCTGGAAAGATGTCATTGGTAAGCAAGTCGGAAACTGCGAAAAATACTGGTGGCAAGCTCTTATAATCCCCATCAATACTTGGACCCATTATGATGACATGGTAAGCATTGGATGTTTTGAGTCATGTATTTTTAAATTCTCTGTTTAATCTAATACAATGGAGTAATTTATTTATTGACTAATATTTAAACCGGCTTCAATTTCTTCATGGAAAAGATTGTTTAATTTTAAGAAACTACCTAAAATTTAAAGCTAGTATTCTGGTAAACATTTGTCATGAAAGCCACAATAAGCTTTGAAAAATTATTACAATCGACTCCGCTTAATGTGATCACGGTTAATGTTATCAATCGGATAATGTTATTGAAATAAACTTGTCTGGATCACTCCTATTTAAATTAACGCAAAATGTATCGTTTTATGTTATCAGTACATCATTTAATGTTATCAAAATTTGGTGAAATCCCTTAAAAACCTGCTTTTTTTCTCAAGAGCAATTTCAATGCATTAACATACAAATTGAGATAATAATGTAGTATTGTAATATTGATCCACTCTTATATTAGTACGGGAGCTGACGTTAAATTTCAAGAATTCATCTGCTCGTACACAATTTTAATTTTACAGGATACTGTTAGTGGTGCTGATGACCGAATCGAGCGTCAGCTGGTCAGGTAGCGGTGGGTTGAGCGTGGGGAGGGGGTCAAAGGTACAAAATAAGAAAAATAAATTCATCTGCCCTTGGATGAAACTTGGTGGAGATGGTAGTTTAGACCTTCCCGATTACAAAAATGACCGTCAGCTGGCTGGGTGGCGATGGAATGACCGCCAGCTGGTCACGTGAACTTGCAAACAAAAAATTTATCTGGCAAAGCAAGAAACTTGGTAGGAAATCAATCTCTGCTACATAAATAATAACGAGTTACTAGTGCAACAGATATTAATTCTTGAGTTGCTAGTGTAAGTTGAAGACTAGTAACTCGTTATTACTTCATGTAACAGAGATTGACAACCCTACCAAGTTTCACGCATTGTCAGATAATTTTTTGTTTGCAAGTTCAAGTGACCAGCTGACGGTCATTCCACGGCCACCTAGCCAGCTGACGGTCATTTTTGTAATCTGGAAGGTCTAAACTCTCATCCCCAGCAAATTTCATTCACGAGCAGATGAATTTATTTTTATCTTTTTTGCCCACTTTGAAACCCTCCCCACACTCAACCCATCGCTACCTGACCAGCTGACGCGCGATTCCGTGATCAGCACCACTAACACTATCCGTTCATATTAAAATCATGTACGAGCAGATGAATTTTTCATTTTAATGCCAGCTCCCGTACTATATTTTCTTTATAAATGTTTAAGTTGCAAAATACATACTAGAAAATCGATTTAAAAACTTCAATTACAACTACACAGTTGTAATTTTAATGCAAACACTCGTGTTAACCTGTTGGCCACTTTTTTTTATTATAGAACCGCTTATTATTATCAATCGGATATTGTTATCATTCTGATCTTGGGCAAGTGCGATCACATTAAGCGGAGTTGACTGCATATGAATTAAATTTAATAAGGAATGTAATTTATGTTGATTTTTAAATTTCACTTTTTCCTGAAAATGTTGCAATACATGGGTTTGGTAAGTTTGAGATGTAGTAAGAGTATGTAAAGATTGCAGAGCACAAAGTTTTGTAGTAAATCTAAAAAAATTATGTTACTAAATGAATGTTAGTGGATATATTCTGAAAAAATACCTAAAGTTTCTGCTTTTTTAGTGCCTCCTCCATACCTGGTATATAGCTTCAGATCTTCATTTATATTGCATTGCTCCACTGGTTCTCATACCCTTATACAGGTGAGATATGATAGATAATAATATAATTAACGTTAATGCATAAATAAAGTTATAACAAAAATGTTGGGTAAACCCAACTCGTATTGGAACTCGATTGTTTTGGAGCCCAATTGAACTGGAATTTGGAATTGGAACTGGAATTTGGAACCCAATTGTGTTGGAACTCGTATTGTATCTTCACTAAAAATAATACTATTATTCAATGATTAAGATGCTTTTAAATCTATATATATCTTTAAAAAAATCACACACAAGTAAAAACAAAGGTACTGTGTAAGAAGTTTTCAAAATTCTTCAAAAGTAACAATCGTAAAATAAGTTAAGTTCTTTTTTAATGAAAATTTAACATTCACGTTCTTTAGAGTAATAAATTGTATAGAAAAAGAAAGATCTACAATAAACTGTCTGAGAGTGTCTCCTTGAACGCTTTGATCAAGCTAAAAGAAATATTTTTTTATTGAAGTATTTCCACGTTACTTTTTGTGAGCTTGAAATAAAACCCCCAAGATAATAAAGTTCAAGAATTCACAGCACCATTATCCATTAAAGTCATTTATAAATTTTTAACCACCAGTTTCAACAAAATTCATGGATGAAGTGCAAAGCTGGGACCACTTTTTTGCACATCAACGTAATAAACAATCATTCAGCTAAGATGTTAGGAAATGCCGCCAAACCACGTTTCGAATAGAATACAATGGGGAAGAAAACTTACTTATATACAGAGGCGTTTGGAATTATATTCAAAGACCGTAAATACTGAACTTTATCCGCATTGTTGCAAATTTGAAAGCGGTGTTGGAAGTAAATTGCGGCTAACGCCAGTCTGGATTCTGAGAAGAAGAAGAAGCTACTTTCCATAAACGAAGATTTTTGTGAGATTGAGTCTTACACATTTGTATGTATTAGAATGTCAGACAGGGGAATTTCGAGTTCCCCAAACGCCTCATTCATTTTAGGCATAGGAACTAAAACTCGATGCTTTAATAAAACTCATTCATTTGAAAAAGTGAGGAGCTACTTTGGAAATTTGATGTATAAATATTTCCCCGTTTCCTCTTTGTCACAATGTGTTATACGTTACACTTTCACTAAAACAAATCTATCTTCAAGTAACAAAAACTAATCAGCAGAACTATTGCCCGTTAATTTTTGTACTTCGAGGAAATTTCCATTTTTTTCTTATTCGGTCAAATTAGAGAAACTTTTCGGTTTTTTTTAAGGAACTCGAGTTCTTTTAGATCAGTTACAAGAGGCGGCCCTTATAACAATCAGTATAATTATAATTATAACTAATTTTTATCAATAAGAATGACTTTTATGACGTCATCGGCAGGCAAACATATTACACACCTAGCTAAAGAAGATTGGCTTCGTTTTAATTAAAGACCGCCAGCCAATTTGACTTGTACAATTGCACATACTCGTTTTAAAATTTATTCTTTTATTGGTGATTTTATTAAATAAATATTTTTGTAGAAGAATTCACGTAAAAAGCCCGTTTCTAGGCATAGGGAAAATTTTTGTCAAGCTAAAATTAAAATTTAGTGTAAATACAAAAATATTTTTTTCAGTGTTGAATGACCCCTCCTCCCTAAAAACGTGTTACGAAAATATACATACGGCCTTAGCTAAGAATATTTACCTTCCCAGCAACCTATTGTAGGAGAGAAAAATTTAATCATTTTACACTACATTGAGATGATAATTCAATATCTCCTTTAATGTGTGATTTTTCAAAAACTCATATTTTTAAAATAAATGATATTTTCACGCATCCTAAAATAATTTGTGTTTTACAGATGGCCAGTCATCGGATTTCTTGTGATGCTTTTCTTGACCTTATCGTGCATGGCAATTATGGCAACGTTGACCATCATGCATGACTTTTACCCAACCTTGTTGTACTTCACTCCAGATGAGACGTAAGAATTTCTTTTAGCTTCTTGTTTTTGACCCTGTTTTAAAGAGGAGTTTTTGTATTAGACTTTAATGTGTAAAACTGAATTTACTCTATCTGTTAGAAGAAGGAAAGTATATTTATTTATGTTTCAGACAATATAGTACCTGGATATTAACCTCCTCCTGGTTAGAGGAAGCTCTCTGAAACCACATGCTTTGTATATTGCCAATATTTTTCAGATTTTGAATCTCGCATATTTTGTCAAAACGAAATTAGACATTAGCCTAGTTTTCTCTACACCTTTTCATTTACACACCTTTTAGATACTGTAACTACAGTTTACTTCGTAATTTGTAGACTATCACTTTAAAGATTTCGTCTGAATGAAATTCTTCTACCATAACAGCACCAAGAAATTTTGTTTTTCCTCTATATTGCATGGAATTTTGACGTAAAAGCATACTATCCTGTTGTAAAGTTTTTATGACGTGGGTGTGATGTAGATGTACTATAAAATAATACGCAACTGTTCCGAGTAAAAATAAGGTACCTCACTGCTCTAGTTTATAATAATAGGTTTGTTTTAGTCCCTAAATCAGTGGTAAACCGTAGATTGATATCCGTGAACCACATAGCCTAAAATAGAACAGGTACTACCACTCACCTATACTTTCAATCAATAGGTATACTATTTTTAAAAGGAAATTTTTTAAATAGGGGTTATTTTTTTATCTCATGAATATAAATTACAGAATGCTTTTTTAGTTTGTGGTGTCATTCATCGTTACACAGTCAGTAATAATACCTTTTACTGTTCCTTTTTAGACAACCTATAGACTTTTTCAATACAAGCCATTTTGGAAGCTATAACATTCACTTTTATTGGTGTACATTGCAGCGGATGTTCATGTTTTAAAAATTGTTCCAAATAAGTAAATAATTATAAACTTAAACTCAACATATTTCTAGGTTCGTTCCAGGGTCGATTTCAACTTAAATTTTTTTTAATACTTAGCATGCCAGTCAGCCAGTCAGTTTCCGATGCATCGAACTATCGAAATTCATGCGCAATAAATATCACAAAATAAATACAAATTTTTATTTAAATTTACATAATACAGAAAAATTGAATGAGTGCAAAAGTTGGACTGGTCAGACCTGGATCTTGAACTCACAATTCGCTCGTGCATCCACAGATTCATTTAGTCACATCAACCTGAGAACAAATAATAAACTTGTATTTTAATTTAAATGGGTAAATCAATGTAAAGACATTGTATTTGGTATTAATGGAAATTTAAGTGTTTATGCTCAAAACAAATGAATTATTTCTGGAATCAAACCAGGGTCAACACCTTTGTAAAGTCCTGATGCATCTATCGATCTATCTACTTTAATTCTCTATATTAAGTATAGTTTTACTTTGGAAATTAATTTAATTGAAATAATAATTTAATATTTCTAAACATTGGTACACAATCCCAAATTGAACTTATCCATTATTTTTTCATGAATACTACCTATTTCCATTGAAATTTTGATGCCCCCGTGGATTAAATTTCATCTTCATAAATTCCAACTGCAAAAATTTGCGTACTAAATTCAACTTGTACGGTGTACGCCTCTCTTCCCTTTCCATCTCCTGTCCGTATCGTTTCTTCACAATTCTACTTAAATATTAAACTAATAAATTAAATTATTATTTTACACATCCATGTAAAAATTTTCAAATTAATGTTTGTATTTTACACTGGGATAAAAACTGAATTTTCTACAGCTTTTTGTTGTTTTATTTGTCATATTTGTACTTAAATTTTCTTAATTTTTCCCAAGGTTCACCAGGTATTTATGTGATTTAATGTATTTCCGACCTTACCCCCATATGGGAGCGTACTGTGTGGGTCTTGCATTGGGATACTTCGTCCTCAACTACAGAAAAGTAGACCTGAAACCAGTAAGTTTGCTTTAAATTATCGAATTTTATATATTAAAGTTAAGGTTTTCGAGTGTAACATTTTCCCATTAAAATAAAATCGTAAATCATGAACTTTTCCATAGCTTGTCAATTGATTCCTATTATTACTTATTAAAGGTAAATAAATTCTAGTTGAGTCCTATATTTTTTGTAAAATATCCAGAACATCACAAAAAGATTGCCCCTTTTTCTATTTTGAATAATACGTTTTTTCTGGTGCCTACAGTGAGAAGATGAAGAGAAAGCTATAGAAAAAGCATAAATATCACCCACTTCGAATTGAACTTAAAGTTTCTATCTTTATGAATACCTCGAAAAGCAAATTTCAGTTCCGTTCTAGCAACCTTTCTCCCACTCCCAGTTCGTCAATAGGATCCAAAATTAATTAATTTTAATCGTACCACTTAGTTGGCAGATTGCTCTTTCATGGTCCTAGAGCTTTAAAGATCCTATCAACCAACTATAATTCTTACCCAATCCTACTTTTAGATTCTCCCTACTTTACTTCCTACTTTTACAAGTAATTCAATTCCTGAACTTATTTAGTGGTGAGTTGGTTTGGAACACGTACACAAGCAAATTTTCTGTCATATTGTGTATTTATTCGAGCTGGCAGGCCGTGGTCGAACGATAAAACTAGAACCAGATGCAGACGTTTCGTCCGTAACGCCTCATTCACACTGTTTCACTTTTAATGCTCATCCTGAGTGATTCACTCCAGTGAATCGCTAGTTTGCACAGAAAAGCAAAGGAATAAAGAATGAAACGCCAATTCACACTTTTCACTTATACCAGACAGCAACTTACGTTGAACCTACTGCGTCACTAACAAAGTAGTTCCCATCGCGGTGTCTGAATTTCGAGTGAAAGAAAGAACGTCAATTTTAAAATATGATTATTTCGTTAAACCCATGTAAAAATAGTGTCTTTTTATCACAATTCACGTATCGAACTTCCTCCTATCAACCCAACAGGCTTTGTGTTTACCCAGTTTCTCCCTCAGCGTAGTGACGTACTGGGTTCAGGAAACCTTGCTGTGAAGTATAGGAGGATTCCCTCAAAGTGAAAATCAAAAGTGAAGAGTCTATAATGATGTCCGTCGAAGTAACACTGTAAAAAACACGGCAATAAAGTGGTGGAAAGAAATTGCCACCATATCATTGAGAGACGTTACACCGCGACACGGAGGGACCTCCCACATAGACTCGGAGGGAAGTCCCATTGTGACTATGGTGAAAATTTTTTCCCACCACTTTATTGTTTAACTTGCCGTATATTTTAGTGTTCGAACGAAACGTCTGGCTGTCACTCAAATCCAAATCGGAAGTGGAGGGAAAAGAGCAGCACCGATGAAATTAAAATGCCGCTTGTTAGAAGTTCCATATCCAATCAGGAATCACTTTCGCATTTCGCCTTCTCTGATTGGCTGCTAGTGAAATTATTTATAATCTTCGAGCTGAATTAAATTAAGTACCTAAAGAGGAAAACGGCCGTTTGGAATCTGTGTTAGCTCTTTACTCTGTGACTTTACCATTCGACCACGGCCCCTGCCAGCTCGAATAAAACTCACAAATCTAATAACTCCGGCCGTGAAAGCTTGTCGAGTTTGAATTTTCTTCCAGTTCTACCAAATCCTGGGATGGTGTGCGGCCATTTCTTGCAACCTCGCGGTCCTCTACGGGGCCTACGAATGGAATCGAGGGAACATCCCCACCAGGCTGGTGGACGTGACCTACGCCATGTTCCACAGAACGGGATGGGCTCTGGGAATAGCTTGGATCGTATTCATGTGCATCACTGGAAGAGCTGGTGAGTTTATGGCTTTTTTTTCTTCTGGGGTCTAGTAAGTTATCGTCAAAAATGATGTAACACTTTTTATAGTCGAAAATTTTATTTTTTACTTTATTCACTCTTTTAAATTAGTGATTCAAGAGGTTTGACTAACGTAAGAAAGTTTATTCTTGCCTTTGAAACAGTCTTTTAGTTTGTGTCAAGTTTTCCAGACTCAATCATGGACGGATTTAGGTGAGGAATCCTGGAGGAGGATTGATAAGAAAAGTATATTATGAATATTATTGAAAAAAGAATATTATTGATAAGAAAAATAGGAGTTCTTGAGAAAGATGGAGGCATTTCTACCTTATATATATCCGCCCATGTTTTTTTGAATGGGGGTATATTCTCCTAATAAACAACAGCGTCTACCCTGTTACCTACTTTGTCATGGTGGATAAATGACTGTAAAATACAGCTTAAGGGAATGTTCTTAAAATTAAGCATGAGTCACCAGTCAGAAAATTAAGAAAATATTTTAAAGCTAACATTCTTCCTTTCTGTCTAACGACTAAAGCCTCTAACAACAGTGTGTTCATACGGAGAAGTTTCTGCGCATGCTCCTCTAATGCCTCTAATCTAATTTATTTCAGCTAATATGAGACCCAAATGGTCCTGCTCGTTGGCAGAAATTGATTATTGAACAGATGAAGTTCCAAGGTCATCCAAATCACTTTAATAATTTCGTATCCATATTCAATATAGTCACCACTCGAAGAATTAGGAAAAAACTTTTAAGTGAAGCAACCATCATCTTGCTACTTTATCTAAAGGTAGGCAGGTGGAGCCTAGACGGGCGTAGTGCTAGTGCATCTCGCTGCTACATTATAGGCCCGAGTTCAGTTCCCGTGTTGGGCAAGGCAGACCGACCCAGGAATGATAACTAACCTCGCTGGGGGAGGTCATGAGCAGAGGTGTTACAGAACGTGACTGAAGATCAGTGTTACCCCAAGTTAACTTGGTCCTCGTTTTATCGACCCCGGCGAAAGAAAAATTTGCTTTCCGCTGACTGATCCCTTCCTTAACCAAGCATTTAAGCAGTAAGCCAAGCTGTGAGTCTGCATTGCTCAAACCAGGTATAGAACTCGATCTTGTATAGGTAGCAGCGAGATGCTCCTAGTACTACGTCCGTCTAGGCTTCACCTGCCTATCATGAGCTAAAGTGGAACGATGATGGTTGCTTCACTTTTTTTTTCTTTTCTTTTTTTTTTCTTTTTTTTCTAAAAGACTTTTACTAATTCTTCGAGTGGTGACTATAATGGATATTAATGTAAAAAATTTAAGAAGTAATTTGGGAGGAGACCTTAGAACTCAGAAATTCAATAATCAAATTATCAGCCAACGAGCAGGGTCATTTGGGTCTCATATTAGCTGACAGTGCAGGTACTGTTTTGTAAAGACAAAATACTTTAAGTACTTTTTCTGAATTCTAAAACATTATTTCAAATAGAATGTGTAGAAGACTCTCTGGATACACTACTGGCCATCCAAAATGGTACACAACAAAAAAGGATATCAACAAAACCTATTTTTCCCATGATCACACATAGTATCAATAGTCCAGGGGCCCCCGCACGTTTTTTTTTCTGATTAATAACCTGCTGAATCTTCGTCAGTCGCTTTGTTTCCTCGAGACGCCCAACTTTTCTCAGCGGAAAAATCTCCAGAGAGGTAGCTAACAAACTGCGCATGCGGGCAACATGTCGATTTGGTGATTGAAAAATATTTATTAATAACAACCTGATTTTTTTACACCGACAACATAAATATTTAAGTAGTTAAATGGCCGCATTGTCCTACAAATCAAGGGGTACGTTTTCCCAGTCCTACATTCCGAACATGTCCATTCCACGGCTAAAATTTTTTCATTAATAACGACCTGATTTTTTTACACAGGCTAGGTAAATACTTGTGTAATTTAATGGCAGCATTGTCCTACAAATCAAGGGGTACGTTTTCCCAGTCCTACACTCCGAACATGTCCATTCCACGGCTATAATTTTTTCATTAATAACGACCTGATTTTTTTACACAGGCTAGGTAAATATTTGTGTAATTTAATGGCAGCATTGTCCTACAAATCAAGGGGTACGTTTTCCCAGTCCTACACTCCAAACATGTCCATTCCACGGCTATAATTTTTTCATTAATAACGACCTGATTTTTTTACACAGGCTAGGTAAATATTTGTGTAATTAAATGTCAGCATTGTCCTACAAATCAAGGGGTACGTTTTCCCAGTCCTACACTCCGAACATGTCCATTAGGGTGTCCCTTATATGACAGGAAAAAATTTTCTTGCGAATTTGAAAAAGGTTACCCTCTACTTTTTTTTATAAATGCTTTGACCTATTCAGATATAAATTTCCTCCCTCTACGATAATATTAACCCGTGCGGATTCTCAATTGAAGATGGTCAAACAGCTAAATTACCGGGACGCGCCCGTGAATACTTACCACTTTTTATCTTTTTTTCTACTTTTTTCCGGGTTTTTCATATATATTTATATTTTTGGCCATTGAATTTTAATATTAATCGGTCTGAATTGTCGTCTACCGCTAAAGTTTAACTTCACGAATGTTAAAAACAGCACCGCAAAAATTTGTTCATTACTTCGTGACTTAGATAAAGTAATCTGGTGACTAGAATCACCAATTAAGTATATTGGTTTATCTTCGCTTTGCTAACTTCTTTTTAAAACGGTAGAAGACATTTTAGACCGATTAATATTACATTTATATGGCCAAACATATAATAGAATATAAAAAAGTCTGAAAAAAGTAGGAAAAAAGACAAAAAAAGTGGTGAGTATTAGCTGGTGCGTGCAGGTAATTTAGCTTAAAAAAGTAGAGTGTAACTGTTTTCAAATTCGCAAGAAAAAATTTTTCTGTCATATAAGGGACACCCTAATGTCCATTCCACGGCTGTAATTTTTTCATTAATAACAACCTTTTTTTTCACCCAGGGTAGGTAAATATTTGTGTAATTAAATGACAGCATTGTCCTAAAAATCAAGAGGTACGTTCTCCCAGTCCAACAAATAATTTTTTATTAATAACTGTAACACAAAGATACATGTTAGTTTAATGAAAATGTCTAAATCGGTGTAAAAAAATCAGGTCGTTATTAATGAAAAAATTATAGCAGTGGAATGGACATGTTCGGAGTGTAGGTTTGATTGATTGATTGATTGATTTTTTATGGCACATGATCCACATCAGGATATTAGTTCGGAGTGTAGGACTGGGAAAACGTACCCCTTGATTTGTAGGACAATGCTGCCATTAAATTACACAAATATTTACCTAACCTATGTAAAAAATCAGGTCGTTTTAATGAAAAAATTATAGCCGTGGAATGGCTGTGTTCGGAGTGTAGGACTGGGAAAACGTACCCCTTGATTTGTAGGACAATGCTGCCATTTAATTACACAAATATTTACCTAGCCTGTGTAAAAAAATCAGGGTGTTATTAATGAAAAAATTTTAGCCGTGGAATGGACATGTTCGGAGTGTAGGACTGGGAAAACGTACCCCTTGATTTGTGGGACAATGCTGCCATTAAATTACACAAATATTTACCTAACCTATGTAAAAAATCAGGTCGTTTTAATGAAAAAATTATAGCCGTGGAATGGCTGTGTTCGGAGTGTAGGACTGGGAAAACGTACCCCTTGATTTGTAGGACAATGCTGCCATTTAATTACACAAATATTTACCTAGCCTGTGTAAAAAAATCAGGGTGTTATTAATGAAAAAATTTTAGCCGTGGAATGGACATGTTCGGAGTGTAGGACTGGGAAAACGTACCCCTTGATTTGTGGGACAATGCTGCCATTAAATTACACAAATATTTACCTAGCCTGTGTAAAAAAATCAGGTCGTTATTAATGAAAAAATATAGCCGTGGAATGGACATGTTCGGAGTGTAGGACTAGGAAAACGTACCCCTTGATTTGTAGGACAATGCTGCCATTAAATTACACAAATATTTACCTAGCCTGTGTAAAAAAATCGGGTCGTTATTAATGAAAAAATTATAGCCGTGGAATGGACATGTTCGGAGTGTAGGACTGGGAAAACGTACCCCTTGATTTGTAGGACAATGCTGCCATTAAATTACACAAATATTTACCTAGACTGTGTAAAAAAATCAGGTCGTTATTAATGAAAAAATTATAGCCGTGGAATGGACATGTTCGGAGTGTAGGACTGGGAAAACGTACCCCTTGATTTGTAGGACAATGCTGCCATTAAATTACACAAATATTTACCTAGACTGTGTAAAAAAATCAGGTCGTTATTAATGAAAAAATTATAGCCGTGGAATGGACATGTTCGGAGTGTAGGACTGGGAAAACGTACCCCTTGATTTGTAGGACAATGCTGCCATTAAATTACACAAATATTTACCTAGACTGTGTAAAAAAATCAGGTCGTTATTAATGAAAAAATTATAGCCGTGGAATGGACATGTTCGGAGTGTAGGACTGGGAAAACGTACCCCTTGATTTGTAGGACAATGCTGCCATTAAATTACACAAATATTTACCTAGCCTGTGTAAAAAAATCAGGTCGTTATTAATGAAAAAATTTTAGCCGTGGAATGGACATGTTAGGAATGTAGGACTGGGAAAACGTACCCCTTGATTTGTAGGACAATGCGGCCATTTAACTACTTAAATATTTATGTTGTCGGTGTAAAAAAATCAGGTTGTTATTAATAAATATTTTTCAATCACCAAATCGACATGTTGCCCGCATGCGCAGTTTGTTAGCTACCTCTCTGGAGATTTTTCCGCTGAGAAAAGATGGGCGTCTCGAGGAAACAAAGCGACTGACGAAGATTCAGCCGGTTATTAATCAGAAAAAAAAACGTGCGGGGGCCCCTGCACTACAAGGTAAATTGATTAAAAATACAGCCTTCCATAAAGTGAGAGGGCCGAGAAAACCAGTAAAGTGTGAACATGTTATCATAACAGCTGCCAAACGCTAGGGTAATTAATGACCAAAAAGGGGCTAGACATGACCTCACCCAGTGAGGTTGAGGATACTGAAATTTGAAGGTCTAAAGACCTAGGTACTCCTTTAAGTACCAACCCTTTTAATGATAGTCACCTCTTAAAGAATTAGGAAAATTTTAATGAGGTAAAAGCAAACCCAGGGGAGGTAGGTCGGGGATTGGGACGGTAACTTATTTTATTTTCGTTATATTTCTTAGATTCTTCAGTTTATTTAGTGTCCGTTGAAGACAGAAAAGGTAGAGGCTTGGATTTTTCACGAAATAAATAGAAAAGTCTTCAAAAATAGCATTATTTTTGAAGAATTTGACTAAAATCCTTCAAAAATAGTTCTATTTTTGAAGATCACGGTTACAGTTAACTTTGAAATCTAGAAAAGTTAAGACCCCCTTTAAAAACGCAGGAATAAATTTATAAATGCCCAACTGCATTTATATCCGAGTGCTATACCCGGGGAGAGGCTCAGACTCGAACCGAGGGAGATTCGATCTGAGGGCCTTATGGATCCAGCATACTGGTGAGCAAACACACCAAGCCATCCGTTCCTGCAACCGGTCAGCTTCTCTAATTAATTTGAAGTTGATACTTTACTATTTAAAAAAAATAAAATATCCGTCATTAATACCTAGGAGCGAACCGTCAACCTTCTGAGCACAATGCTAGCGCATTAATCAACCATCCTATCCGTTCCCACACTACACCAGGTTCTGTAATAAGTTTGAAGTTGATAAATAATTTCAGGAATGGAAAAATAAGAGAGGTTGGGAGGGTTTGAACCGACGGCGACGACCTTTCAAGCTGTAGCTGGTGCACCAACACACCGAGCCATCCGTTCCTGCAACAACACTGTCATTCTCATTAATTTTAAGTTAATACTTCACCATTTAAAAAAATTAAGAGCAAACCATTTTTGGTTTGGGAACTTCAGATCGTTTTTCTTCCAACCACTGAATTCCCTCATTAATTCAAAGTTAGTAAATAATATCATGAATGAAAAAACAAACTCTATTGTCATCCATGATATTATTTACCAACTTAGAATTAATGAGAGGTATATTCAGTAGTTGGAAGTCCCGTTCCGAAGTTCCCAAACCAAAAGTGGTTTGCTCTTGTATTTTTTACATGGGGAAGTATCAACTTCAATTAATTAGAGAAGCTGACCGGTTGCAGGAACGAATGAATTGGTGTGTGAGTTCACCAGTATCCCACTAGGGTGGTTTTTTTTAAACGAAAGTTCGAATTTTTTTCGGGGCACCCCCTCAAAAGGTGCCATTTGATATAAAACTAATATTCTGAAAGTTACAGCTCAAAAAAATAATATTTAGACCCCGCCCCCGAGCGTCAAAGTTTCAAAAAAACTCAAAATTTTGCACGTTTATAGCTATAAAATCCAAACTAATGGTTGTAAAAATACAAAGTAGGTCTCATTTTGTAGATAATTAATTTAGCTTCAACTTTTATAATTGAAACTTATTTGTGAAGCTTACAGATCATAAGATACGAGGGGTTTCATTAACTCCCCACTCAATATCTATTTTTTAAGAAGTGCCAGGAAATTTCTTTAAATTTATCAGCTACCGTAAAATGGTTCAATAACATATAAATAATAGTTTTAGACAACATAGGTACAAAATTTAATATATTAAAGAGCAAAAAGAAATTTTTTCGTACATACCTGTTATTTTTTTTACAATCGTAAAACAATTCAAATAAAATATATAAAATATTTTGTAAACTACTTATTAAATGAATAAAATGTGTAAAAGTTGATAAACAAGCAAAAAAATTAAAAATTAATATTATTTTTAGTTTCTCTCTATTCTAAAAAAAAGTTTTTGTAAATGGTTTCCAGAGAAAGGCTTTTTAATTACTGATCCGTATAACATGTTTTTGGTATCAAACTGTTCGGATTCTTTTGAGGATGTGCAAAGTGCCTTTAGAATTTCTAAAAAAATTCTCAATTCTAAGATATTTCCATTTTTCTGGATTACGGATAAGGTTGCAGTTAACAGCAAGAAACTGTCGTTCAATTTATTATACCTCCAATCACAATGACCAACCGACGCTACTCATTAACGATGAAAATAATTCCTTTCACGCTTTGAAAATGCGCTTCAAAATATGTACTTTCTAAATAAAATATTTTTAAAAGACTGATAAGAGTTTTCCAGAAACTCACAGATCTACTATTCAAGTATAGAATTTCACACACCAAAATTAATTGTTTGTAAACATTGAGTGCAATGTAGATTTTGTCTCTTATCATTTTTAATAGCTTAAATAGTATTGTTTAAAAAGTCTGTTTTAAAACTAAAACTTGAATGATAAAACACTAGATATTTTGACGAGTTACTAGGTACTATATTAAATTTAACAGATTCATTGCTGAACGTTTTTGTAAATATTGAATAACAATAGCACGAGCAGACTTGATGGATATTTTCAAGGAAAACGTGTTGATTAAATTATTGATAATTTAACCAATAAATATTCTAACTTTTAAGAGAGTGTGCTTCAAGAAAGTTGGTTGAAGTTTTTTCTACTAATTGTTATAACGAATGTTTTATAAATAAATAATTTTAGTGAGCAGGGTTTTGTGGGGATTGCGAAGCGATCCGAAAGGCCCTGCGTCAGCAGTTAACGGGGGTTGGCGAGCGATAGCGAGCAGGGGGCGGTAGCTCCCTAGTTTTCTAAAAAATAGAAATTTTATTTTCATCGCTTTGATAGTATTTTTCATAAGATCTCCCTATTTTAGAAGTAGTTTTGAGAGCAGTATTCGACACGACCCTTATCTGAAGTTTTCAAATTTAAATTTAACTGATGTAAATAAAATAGTACAAAGTTCGAGTTGATGATAAAGAAATCAATTCAAAACTAATTATCATTAAAAATATTGGAAGTTTCATTTCTATGCAGTAGGAAAAATATCTTCTAATATTCAGAATATCTTCTAAGAAAGGAATCTTTCAAGTGCTTGGTATTTATAAGGCTTGATACATCAAACATCCCTAGGTACCATTGTATCATGCTAGATGTAATGCAAAACTCCAATATTGCGTGAAAATTCTCCTTTTTAAATACAATTGTATCTAGCCCTTAAAAAAGGTAGCTGTAATCAGAAGTATCTGTGGTATTCTACTACACACCTTCATTACAGTTTGGTTTTCTGAGCTAGATGCAACATGAGTTGCATATCTAGGACTTAAATTTGTAAAAACTCTAGTTAGTTACGAAAAAAATGTAGAAATATCAAAAATAGCATTATTTTTTTAATAGTTTGTGGTACTTAAACCCCGAGACTTTTGATTTCTCAGAAAGCTTTAAAAATAAATTAAAGGTAACATGCTTTTGTGTTATGAGGAGGAACTATAAAACTAGCTCAAGACTATGTGAAAGTAGAATAATATTAGTGAGGGTTAATTTAAGTGTCTAATTATCTTTTCAGCAACGAAATCGATAGTTTCATCTCGTCATTTTCATTTACAATGAACGTTTTCAAAAGATTTAATATTTATATTCTACTTTTAAAGGTCTGATAAAGATATTTGAAATACTGACTGGAATTTTCATACAACAGAGGGCTTTTGTATTACATCTAGCATGTAGTTGTAGCATGATTGTTTTGGACACCTAGTCTGATTTTGGGGAGGGGAGGGGGGTGGCGGGTCCCCTACCAACCCCTTAATATATCAGTAGAATACCACAGATACTTCTGATTACAGCTACCTTTTTTAAGGGCTAGATGCAATTGTATTTAAAAAGGAAAATTTTTCACGCAATATTGGAGTTTTGCATTACATCTAGCATGATACAATGGTACCTAGGGATGTTTGATGTATCAAGCCTTATAAATACCAAGCACTTGCAAGATTCCTTTCTTAGAAGATATTCTGAATTTTTCCTACTGCATAGAAATGAAACTTCCAATATTTTTAATGATAATTAGTATTGAATTGACTTCTTTATCATCAACTCGAACTTCGTACTATTTTATTTACATCAGTTCAATTTAAATTTAAGAACTTCAGATAAGGGTCGTGTCGAATACTGCTCTCAAAACTACTTCTAAAATAGGGAGATCTTATGAAAAATACTGTCAAAGCGATGAAAATAAAATTTCTATTTTTTAGAAAAAACTAAAAATAATACTAATTTGTATTTTTTTTGCTTGTTTATCAACTTTTACACATTTATTCATTTAATAAGCAGTTGACAAAATATTTTATATATTTTATTTGAATTGTTTTACGATTGTAAAAAAATAACAGGTATGTACGAAAAAAAATTTGTTTGCTCTTTAATATATTAAATTTTGTACCTATGTTGTCTAAAACTATTATTTATATGTTATTGAACCATTTTACGGTAGCTGATAAATTTAAAGAAATTTCCTGGCACTTCTTAAAAAATAGATATTGAGTGGGGAGTTAATGAAACCCCTCGTATCTTATGATCTGTAAGCTTCACAAATAAGTTTCAATTATAAAAGTTGAAGTTAAATTAATTATCTACAAAATGAGACCTACTTTGTATTTTTACAACCATTAGTTTGGATTTTATAGCTAAAAACGTGCAAAATTTTGAGTTTTTTTTGAAACTTTGACGCTCGGGGGCGGGGTCTAAATATTATTTTTTTGAGCTGTTACTTTCAGAATATTAGTTTTATATCAAATGGCACCTTTTGAGGGGGTGCCCCGAAAAAAATTCGAACTTTCGTTTAAAAAAAACCACCCTAGTATCCCACCTATAAGGCCCTCAGATCGAATCTGAGCCTCTCTTCCGTGGTATAGGACTCGGAAATAAATGCAGCTGGGCATTTATAAAGTTTGCTTATTAAAGGGTATCTTATTGTTTTTTTTTCTTCAACTGTTATCTGTAACTCTATCAGTCAGATTCATTGAAAATGATGTTATTTTTAAGACTTTTATGTTTATTTTGCATAATCCAAGTATCTACCTTCTGAGTTCGACGGAAAATAAGTTATGAACAAAAGAAACTTAGGATGTTAATTATTGAATTTATGGTCGAAAATATTAGCGTTTGGTTAAAACTAAACCAAGAAAATTGAAAAGATGCCTAAATTAAGCAAACATACATTGCTCCCAACAATTTCGCAAGCAAACGGTAAGATTTTCAATCTTGCAATTTATTTACATGTTTTTATGGACTACAAGTATGAACGGTGTGTATTTGTAGGTCTCATAAACCGATTCCTTTCGTGGGACCTCTTCGTTCCTCTTGGGCGTCTCTCTTATTCTGCCTACGTCCTCCATTTTCCGGTCCTATGGGTAAGGGATGGATATAGAAGAGAGCGTTTGTATTTCCACCACTTCGATATCGTAAGTATTAAACTTTCCTATTATAGGTGCGACAAAATATCAGCTAGATATTTAAAAAAATCACACGCAATATTTTTGGAGAGAGTACAAAGTTAAACTAATAGGAGTTCATGAAGGGAGTATTTCACCATTTTCGCTGGTAAGCGGACAACAAGTGAAACCCTAACCCTCAAGCGTCGCCTCCAGCCATGGACCGGTTTCGTCCTTGTTTGGTTATTCCAGCAGATGAGTGGAAGACTAATCAATGGTCACCACTTTTTCCGTTATAGTCGGCTAGACTAGTACTTGCCATCCGCTCTAGACTAGTACTAGTACTTGCCAGTCCTAACAAAGACGAAACCGGTCCATGGCTGGAGGCGACACTTGAGAGTTGGAGTTTACACTTATTAAGAGTTCATCATTCACAGTAAAAACAAATCTCGGTATATTTATACTTCTTACGAGTAATATGTTATAAATTACTTTTTTCGTATTTTTGAAATAGTCTAGTTTAAATATTTCCGAACCACGTGACCTGGATCAGAGAGATTTTATGTTTTTGTTTTCCAACTGAGGTGTTTACGATAACAATGAGCTAAGTCCAATGTAAAGCTGCTGGAGTTAGCTGGCTGTTGATGCAAGTGTACCTTAATTATAAAAAGTTACTATTTAGAAAGTAACCACAAAAGTAATTTATCAATCCATACCTGCAGGCATCCTGTAGCAAATGGCGTTGGTGGATTAATTTTTAAACATGTAAAATCCCTTTGTGAGAATTCCGAACGGAGAAAGGACTTTAGTCAAAAAAAATTATACCACAGTTTTGCCAAAATAACTCTATGCGACATTAGGGTGGTCCTAAGTATAATGGTAAAAAAAAATTTCGGAATTTTTGAAGTCGCACCCCCTAAATTTTTTACTTATGGGGTAGTTAGTAACTGGTAAAAATTTTATCCGAATCGGTAAATATTAACACGTGCCGCAAAAGGGATGAAAATCTGAAAAAACATCTAAATTATCATAACTTGGAAAAATAATAAAATTCATTTAAAATATATTATTCGATTTATTTCAATACTTTTTTTAACAGAAAATGCTTAAACATGAAGAATATTTGACTTTATAGCGTTTGACCATATTTAAAGGTGTTGTATTTGCTCCTCATTATGCGTTAAAATATCGTTTTACTCCTCAATGAGCTTGATTCCCCTTTCAGCAGAATCATTTACAACAGACTATTACTGACGACTTTAAATCCTTCGTAATAATATCATCACAAGTTTCACGTTAAAGGGTTAAAGTATTGGAATAAAGTCTGAAGTTAACTTAAAAACCTTCGAAAAAAGATTTCGGTTCATTTTGCCCCAAAATCGACTAGATTTACCTCGGAGTTCTGCCAGTTTTTCACAACTAATTTGCGACCACTCTGATATATGGGTGAATTCTTTTTCTTTAATCTCTTTGGCAGCTCATTGTTGTGTGGGGACAATCGCATCGAAAAAGGCTAAGGCAACTGTCTCCTCCATCAAGAAACCCTCCATGACCAATCATTTTCAATGCTGCCATAGACATATTTTCATTAATTCCTCTGTAGAAAAACAGGCCCTCATGAATTTTAAATCTTAAATGTGGCTTTGGGAGCCATTTACACATCAAACCAGACCTAATAAATATACTCGTACCTTTTAATCCTTGTAGTTCTCGATTATCCAAATTAATCTCGTTTCTAAAAATAAAAATGTTTAAGCAATAAATTGCTTTAGTCATCCACCTAGCATGATGGAAAGCACCAACGTTGTCTAAATCATTTTTGCTTCTCGATTTTCTTAAAGTGCTATAGTCAACTGTAGAAATCTTTATAGCCATACCTCGGTCGGTGTTCAAGAGCACTCAAAGTTGAAACTTAAGAATTTCTTCATTGTCTCTTCCGATTGTGTTTTTCCCAAGATTTTTGAAAACATTTAAATAAAAGTACATAAGGTCCAAGGAATACAGTAACACAAGCTTCAAAGGCCTTTTTTTTTAAGACAAATTCATAAATTAACACCAATTTTAGAAAATTAAAATGTATTATTTGAACTTAAGCTTATAAAATTCAGAGTAAATTTCTATGTAAGAATTTTAATTATGATGAATTACATTTAAAATATAATTTTCATTGCTTTGAACATGACATTTAAATTTTGTTTGTTGTCCCAACCCTCGTCCACTTTACCTTAAATCCTCCATTGGAATTTACTTATAATAATGAATAACACCCTAAAATATATGCAATAACCAAAATGTAGGAGGTTTTCAAGTTTATCTCAAAATACATGAAAATACCGCCTTTGAAAGTGTTCTCCAGGGATGTGATTTTTCCGCTAATTAGCGGAAATACGCTAATTTTAAGAGGTGTTGAGAATCGGAATTCCGCTCAATTGTGTGCGGATTTAATATTTCAAAGCGGAAAAAAATCGGAATATTTTGTTTCCTGAGCGGACATAGTGTACCAAAACGATTAAACCCCTGTTTTTTAGGCTCAAATTTCGAAAATTTTCTGAGATAGAGTTTAGTAAGATGAGAATCCTATCTAAAAAGTATTAAAAAGCTAAATTGAACTGTATGGGATAGGGATTTGAATTTAGGCCCCTCCCGAAATAAATTTCTATATCACTCTAACTTATTTGGACGCTTCTAAAAAATTTCAGATAATTTCTTTCTTGAGCAATCACATGCCTGGTTCTTTTTTAGAACGCCCGCCAGCGTCTACGGTCATGCGGCGTAAAAGGCGCCGGAGCCGGCTTTTCTCCCTGAGTGGTGACGGACTCTTGCGCTTTTACCGTAGTATAACTTCAATCGCTTTGCGGCACGTGTTAATATTAAAATATTAAAAAAATATTTGGTATACTTTCATTTCATACCTTAAGGAAAAAAGTTAGGGGTTGCGACCGAAGAAATTCCGAGTTTGAAAAATTAGGACCACCCTAATGCGACATGCTATAAACATCTTTAGATAACTTAGGAATAACTTGAATTAGGAAAAAGTATTCAAATACTTCTGATAATTTTCGCTCAGACCTAAATTTTCATCAAGTGTTTCAAATGAATAATGAACCTTGCATTTTGTGTAGTGGTATATTAGTACAGTAGTAGAACTCCAATTATCCGAACTACGACTATCCGAATTGCTGATTATCCGATTCGCTTACAAAATTCAAACCTGCACTTTTAAACTTCGTATCAATGCTTGAAAACGAAGATGAAAGTTATTTAAGATCAATGAAGGCAGCAAAGAAACAAATATTTAGAAGCTGCCGTTTTGAGGTTTTTGCAGAAAAGTTTTATGGGAACCCCAATTTAGGGTCTGATTCTTTGTGTAAAAGTTAAGATCTTGTTTAGATGCTTGTTTTTCAGATAATTGGATTGGATAATTGGAGTTCTACTGTATAATATAATAATGCATAATTTGTTTACCTTTCCAGTTCTATGAATTCCTGGCCACACTCATCCTCACTCTATGCCTATCGATAACATTCCACTTGTTGTTCGAAGCGCCCTTCTTGAATCTGGAGACCGTCTGGTTTCCTAGAGGAAAGAAGTCCAAAGATAAAGACAAACCGATCGAGAATGGAACCACCATCGTGCCAGTGGCCAAAATGGAGAACGTCTTGACCAACGGTCACGCCACCGACGTTTTCTCAGTCCGACTGTAATTGACAAAAGACTATCCAAACATTGTGTATCGCATATCCAAAAATTCCATACACTGTCTGTGTCTAGTGTGTCAACTGTCTATAGTCTGTTCATTTAGAATAGGACGGTAAAACAGGAGTGGCAACGCTCCAATAACGCCTAATAACGCTCTTCACGCGACCTCAGTGACCGATTCTATTACAATATTTTTTTCTACTACAGTTTAGGCCGCCTAGTAATTGAAGAAGACAAATGTTTCAATGAGAATTACAATAATTACTGTTTAGAGCATTATGTGTTACCGGCCTATTTTAAATAAACAGACTATAACCAGGGTTGCCATTAAAATACCCAAATGAATCATGCCCTCTTAGACTCATAAGGTCAGAGATGCTCGAAATTGTGACGTAGATATAGTCCTGACGTCACTTTTGATCCTTCTCTGACAACAACTCAACTTAACCCTGAATTAAATTTAATTCTGTTGTTTCTTATCCTCCGTGTCTGACGAAGTCAGACCAATTCCATCAAACCGTTGATCCTCAGGAAGTCCACAAGGAGAGGATCCGAATAGACATCCCTCCCTGTGAGTCCCAAACGTCCCAAACAGTCGAGCATATGTTCGGGAGAAGCCTGATGGTTTTGGCATTTTAAGCAAGTGGTAAAGTGCTTCTCACCTCCATTGAAGGTAAGACTCTTGACGTGCCCGCTGACAAGTCTGGAAAGGGCGGTTTGTGATCCTCTATCAGGGACGAGGGACAAGGTCCAACCGGGTTTTCTGCCCATGTACCAATGATGGAACCAACCATTCCGCCATCATTTTCGATTTCTTGATAGAGTATATCTCTGGGTATGAGAGGGCAGTGGAAGAGGGAGTCTGAATATCACAACCCTCCAATTTATCGGCCAGTTCGTTACCATGAAGACCTACATGGGATGGAATCCATGTAAATTTAATTCTATACCTCGAAACCAAATAGTTCTAGAATATTTACCCGAATTCCTAGTCTCTCAGAAGAGAAATTTTAAAGAGATTTGACATTAAGATTTCTAATTGGATCTGAGAGACTGGGAATTCGACTATTTAAGGCATATGTCAGAAACTAAAAGGTCATAGTCCTATCGCTTAGTTTCTCCAAGAGAAAAATAAACTTTGAAAAAAGATTGAAGTTGAATTGTTGTCAAAGAGCAATCAAAAGTGACGTCAAGACTACTGTAAAACGCCACAATTTTGATCTTCTTTGGCCTTATTAGTCTAAGTGGAAGGATTACCCAATAAAATCTATTTCACTTCTTCCATATATCGTGACATAATTTTAGATAAATTATAGGTTTTCGATAAACAAGAAAATTGTGAAATTGAACAATTCAAAGAAACTAAAATATACTGAAAGTTTCCATTATAAGTCTGGCAAGTTTTTTTGTTCAAGAAGTAAAAACAGAAAGGATAGAAATCGTTTCGTGGAAGATTGAAAACCGTATTTGAGTATCAAATATCATTCATATTCCCCAAAACAGGCGGGTATATTTTATTTTAAACTAAGCTAATTACATGTTATAAATTATATTTGCTTTGTATTTAACGACTTGTACTATATTTATTTAAAAATCTAAAAATATAAAGAAAAATTTAGTTAAACGGGCGGTGGTGTTCCTAAAACATGAACATTGTCATAGGGGTTTGGTGAGAAAGAAAAGGTTAGAAAACGCTGGTCTAGTGTAACCACTATAAAAGTTACCTTTTCTTTCTATGAAATGTACTACAAATAATATAAACAATTCTATTTTCCAAGATTAGGATACAAATATAAATCTAGAAAAAGTACACTTTCATTTTTATGCTGCATTAAAAAGATGGCTGAAAATGGATTAGGATAGTATAGCATTTTGATCTTGGGTATACCATTGTGTAAATACATTCAATATTTTTTCTGTACATATATTTTTTAATTTTGGTGTTTTTTTAACTTTTGTTAAACATTTTTGAGTTACCATCATATCAAACTGGTTTTCTCATGCACTAATTTTGCAACTATTTATTACCTTGTTATTATTTCATTGCATTAAGTATTTGTCTTTGATTAGTTATAATACGTATTTTAGGTTGTAGAGTTATTAATGAAATGTTTTTAATAAAAAAAACCCAGGACTTCTGTTATTTTCTATAGTTTGAATTTGTGTTTTTTTAGTATGCCAAACTTACAGAAAATATTTCGTAGGTTTGAAGGGGAATGACTTGAGAAGAAATACTTATTCATTCATTATTTTAATTTCTTTAAAGAAATAAATATTGGGTTGTCCCATAAGTTCTGTTACTTTTTATAAAGTTTCGTGTTTGAAAATTTTTTATGAAAAACTGGTAATAGGTGGAGATTTCAAACAAAAGGGATTTTGATTAAGGTACATTTATGAACATAATGTATGATTTTGGCAGTTTTGGTGATATTATTTCTTTTCAAAATGGCGGTTTGAAAAAAAGACTGCAAACGACTATTTTCGCATTATTTTTTTCTTTTGTTTGAAAAACTAGGAAGTACTCATAATTCATTGCTAAAAAAGTTTTACTGTATATTTGAAACGTTTAGATTAAAATGTCATAGTTTCAAGATGATTCGATAAGTTTAAGGTAGAACATTTTGGTCTCAAACATAACATCTATTGCAAAAACGTACCGCACTAATGATAGTCATTTCAAAGAAATTTTCACGAAAAAAGCATCAAAATCAATAAAAAAGCATACAGATAGACCTAAGTATTCAAAATATGCAGTATATTCAATTATATCTGAACTTAAGTTCATATATCAGTGCACACAATTCAAGTGCACAACGTTTTAGCTCATCACAATTGAATCGTCAGTTTGAAGAAGGGAATAAGTCCAAAAAATGACAAATTGACTTTTTGTGCTCAAAACAATCTCCAAGCTTTGCCCTACACATGGGTGAAAAGAGGGGGAAAATAACTAACCCCTATAGGGAGATATCGCCCCTTGAAGTTGTGAAATCGCTATCCAATATCCATACAATGAAAATTCCATTTCTTTTTTTCGATTTTCTCAAAACTTGATTTTTGGACTTATTCCCTTCTTCAAACTGACGATTCAATAACACTCGCTGAACTTAAGCTGAGCGAACAAAGCAATTCTTTGTTTCATAACGAAAACGCTACAATAAAAACAACTCCTTGGCATTTAGAAATAAATCAATTCAACGATATTATGAAAAGATAATTTCAATGTTTAAACAAGCATTATGGTTCAAAAAACACCTGCCTTTAATTAACTTCATACCAGCTGCTTAGAAAAACAATAAGTGTGCCTTAAAAACACACGTGAAATTGACAATTTACGAAATTTTAAGGCCAAAATTTCCTACCTTAAACTTATCGAAACATCTTGAAACTATGACATCTTAATCTTAACAATTCAAATATCCAGTAAAACTTTTTTAGCCATGAATTATGCGTTCTTCCTAGTTTTTCAAAAAAAAAGAACAAAATTATGCGAAAATCGTCGTTTGTGGTCTTTTTTTCAAACCGCCATTTCGAAAAGAAATAATATCACCAGAACTGCCAAAATCATACATTATGTTCATAAATGTACCTAAATCAAAATCCCTTTTGTTTAAAATCTCCACCTATTACCAGTTTTTCATAAAAAAAATTTCAAACACGAAACTTTGTAAAAAGTAACAACTTATGGGACAACCCAATATTAAGAAAATTATTTAAGCTTACAAAATAATACACGATACCATTAAAAACTATAGATTATTGATATTGCGTTAGTGTACACATCTTAGTGGTTGTGTGGAGGGGATCAGTCTGAAAGCTTTCAATAAAAACAATAACTTATTAATTTGACGTCATTGATCGAGACATTATTACAAAACATTTATGCAAACAACTGATTAGTAATGTCTCAATAAGTGGAAACCGTTTCTTCATGTGTTTACTGAGTTAGATATTCTCTGAGTGTGTATCGAAACTCAACATTATTTTTGAGATAACTTTCAAGTTTGACTGAAGATTGCACGCAAATCCAATTGAATTGTCGATTTGTGATAAAGTCGTTGTCATTGATGACGTAAAGTGAAAATGTGGCAAAAAGCAACAGCTGAACCCCGAGGCCCCATCGAACAATCCAAGTCCGTCGTCCCATATGATAATAATGATAAACCTCAGGATAGACCGCATATCCAATATCCTGAGACCAGAAAATCCCGAAAACAAGAATAAAAACTAAATAAATAATTGAAAATACTAAAATAGTTCAGCCGATAAATGCGCTTTTGCAGTAATCAACATACGGAAAACCCCTATAAAGATTTGAAACATTGATAATTTATTTAAAGATATCATATGAAAAAATTTACTGTGATAAAACTATCTTAATAAATCAATCTTTATCTTGTTAAAAATATCTTAATAAATTAATATTTATCCAGCCATTAATCTAGGGCTAGGGGAACACCTAACTTCTATGACTAGGAGGATTCTAGGATTTCTATTGTGTTTTTGACGAAAATTTTCGTATGCCTAAAAAACGTGCTTTTTTCGTGAAAATTTTTCAACAATTTAGATTTAATAAAATCACCACTAAAAGAAGAAATTTGAAAAATAAGAATGTACAAGTCAAAAGTCCTCGTGATCATTCAGTTACAAGGATAATCTTCATTACAGCTAGGTGTAATATAATATGTTTGGCGGTGAAGACACAATGTCATGCGGGATTATGAAATTAATAATAAAGAACACCTTTTCCACAGAGAAAAATCCTAACAGAGGGTCCAAAACGATGTATTCAAAAGTTGGATGGATATGAGGGCGCCACGAGGAACTATAAATGATTGACAGAGAGATCGGCTGTACATTTTAGTGACCAAACCTGTGATTGGCTGTCACTCAATCTTCTATTTTCGAAGGAGAAGGAAAAAGTTTTTCTCAACCAATCAGGCTTTTCCCCCCGCCTCTCGTGACGTAGATGCGATCGCAGCGCCAAAATAGCCCCACATCCATTCAACTTTTCGATTTCCATTAGCGCCTATGGCGACGGACTCTCTGGTCTAGTACGCTGTGACCTTTTCTGTGACTAATCTAAAAGAACTCTCAAGTTTCTTCAAACAACTGAGAGTTTCTCCCATTTGACAGAAAAGAAAAAACAGATATTTCCACAAAAAGCAGAAATTAACCGGCAGCAGTGTAGCCAGTGAATTTCCATTACTTAAATAAAGAATTTTTCACAGTGCACACACACCACAACCTAAAGTGTTCTTGAACCCTACAAAAAAAGTGCAATGAGCACTTGCAGTGTAGACACGGCGAAAGCACAAAATCCTCCACCATCAGCATTTGCCCAAGGAGTCTGGCCATTTAGTTGCTAATGTCTCCCTCGACTCGAAACCTCCATTTTCCATATTATCATTCCAATCCCTACACACACATGCATATGACCACAGGAGAAGTAAGTGCCTTTGTCACCGGCGATGGAAGGCCAATCAATTCGGCGCTGGAAACGGAAAACAAAGGCAACAGAGATGGTTCTTAACAATGGATGGTTAGATTTATTTCGTCACCTACGACGAGGCTCGCAGGTGGATGTTGATGTTGGAAAGCGAGCGAAGCCGCCGTTGAGGTAAGGATTACCCGCGTTTTGGTGTGACTCTTCTGTCATGGTACCGTTATGATACGGATGGTCAATCGCTGAACTATGTGCATGGGTTTTTTTAGAGGGTTCTGTAAAATCGTTTAGTAGATGTTTTTTAGAATTGTGATTGATGGTTTAAAATACAGTCAACACCACTTAATGTTATCACTTTTGTCTGAAACAGATTCTTAGAATCTTTGGAACCACCACCCCCTTTCAAATTCGTGCCTTTAATATGCTTATATTTTCTAGAATTTCATACAAAAATTTTTTTACAAAAAGACTTAATAACGCACCAAAATAAAAAAAAAATAAAGCTGTTAGTATATGGACAATATTCAAAATCAGAGTTCTATGCACCTGAAAATCTTTATTTGAAATAATTATGTAACAATTCTACCTTTTATAACGCTACCTTTTAAAAAAGCTTTGATTTAAAAATAATTCTTTACCTAATTTCGAATGAAATGAAATATTTGTCTGCGTCTAAAGGGAATTTTGTAATCCTACAGAAAGTTTCCTGTATTCATCTTAAAAGTTATCAAAATTATGGATATCTCAACCCATAAATAAAAGGGGGATTGGGGGTCCTCCCCCAGGAAAATTTTTGAATTTTAACATGTTAAAAAGGGATTTTAAGTTACTTTTACATAGATTTTTAAATGCTTTTTATCATAAAACGACATCAAGCAATAGTTTAAAAGTACTCAACGCCCTCTTTACTCTAATAACGTTTCACAATTTCTATTCAACTCATCACCGCCCCTTTAGAATTCTTCAACGCCCCTAGGGGGCGGTACCCCCACTTTGAGAACCACTGGTCTAAGAGTAGAATGATAAAAATATCCGATTGATAATAATAAGCGATTTGATACTAGTTTCAAAGAGTGAAACTCGAAAGTGTTTGCTTTACAATCACGAATATGTAGTCGTAGTTGATGAATTAACGATTTATTAAAGATTGTTAGTTGATTAACGAATATTTAAAATGATTACCTAATGTATTTTGCAACTTTTACCTTAAAGAAAAATATGAGAGTGGATCCTAAAACTCTAATAAATTAATGACTCATTTTGTATTATTATGTATTAATATTGGACTTCAAAAGGAAAAAAGGGCGTTTTCCCATATTTTAATAACATTTTGCGATATATTGATTATATAAAACGATACATTTTGCGTTGCTAAATAGAAGGAATACATAGGATTGGTCTATTTATTTTAATAACAATATCTGATTGATTACATTATTGTGATCACAATTTGCGGAATCTACTGCAGTTTAATAAATTATATTCGAATTGAATTCCCAAACGATATTTAAACACAGATCAGGGGTATCTAACTTGTGCTCCAGGTTCTAATGTGGCCCAAGAAGTGCAAGTGGGCATTTCAAGGTATATTGGGGACTTTTTGTAAAGTGCGTAACGTTTAATTTTTGTCATGTCAAAATTTTAAAACTTGTCTACATTAGTGTCATGTTGATAGAGAAAAGATTTAGGAACAATTATGTGCTACGAACCATACAAAATTTTTCAAAAGTACCATGCAATAGCCTTTTAACAATTTTGATTTTAAACTTTTATTTGAATCTTAAAAAAGTCCCTTAATTTGAAAATTGAGGGTTTAACATTTTAAAATGGTTAGTTAATTGTTACATTTACGTGAAGTTTCATCCTCTCTAAAGAATTTTCAGAATTTTCCATTTTTTAATGGTAGATGAAGTTTCCATAAGCATAAAGAATAGCATGATCCTCTTTACAGTTTTCTTCAAAGATCTTCCCTTTTTAAGAAAGTTATTACGTTACGTAACGTGCGTTAATTACATTACATTTAACAATACATAAAAATAGAAGTAAGTTTAAATTTTCAGATTTGGTTAAAATTTTTTCGATAGAAAAGTTTGTTGTGAAAGCTTTGTAACTTTTACCTTAGTATTTAAAGTTTTCTACCTTTTGGTAGAATAAAAACTCAAAACATTAAGTAGTTTCATGAGTCTATACAACGGTCATCATGAATAAAAACTACCAAAGTATCTAAATTTAATTACAAAGCCAAAACTTCACACAAATTCTAAAAATTACTTTAACTACTCAAAATAACCATTGATTAAACCAGTTCTAAGTTTTGGGGATTTAGTTTTAGTTTTTGGAATAAAAATATTTGAGCGAATGTTGTGTTCAAAACGTTTAAATTGTACATAATTTCAGAATTTAACTCGAATTAAACAGTAACCAGTAAATGATATAAATGTAGTTTTATATTTACTATGCCTGTTATGTGTATAGTTTGTATGGATTTGTAAAGGAAGACTGGAAAGGATCAGATTCTGAAAAGTTTATTAATTTAATATAAATTTCAAACGTGAGTTTAACCTACTGCTTTAGAAAATTACAATAATCTGTTTTTACAATACTTTTCTCATTACATTCAAAGATTTTTAAAGTTTTCACATTTACAAAACTAAATTCCATTCAACAAGTAGAACTAGAACATTAAATATCAAAAATAAAAGATTGCGTGTGTGCGTTTAATGTCTTTTTAACTTTGAATGAATTTCTGGTAAAAAAAAGATTTACTGGGGTATTTTATATGCTCAGTTTTTTCAATCAAAATTGCTTCAAAATTATTTTGTTGAAATTTTACCAAAATAAACTGAGACCTATATTGGGAAATCAGGCTACTTTTTCGATTTTCTTGAAATTTAGCAGAAGGGCAGCACGTGTCTGAAGCTTTTTTTCTTCTTTTATTGCATCCAAAATGATACAAACAGACGCCATTATTTGAAAAGCATTTCTTACCTCGTGGTGAACGACAATCGAAATTGTAAGTGTCAAATTATTTGTCTTGCGTTTTTGTTAAGAGCTCTCTTTTATACATAACCTTTAGTTTTAACAAAACTATGGTTCTTGTGTGGATTTATATCCAATTAATACTATATTTCTTGCGATATTAAGTTGATTTGTCTTTTTGTTTTACAAGAAATTGAAAATGAAAAAGTACGCTTTCATGGTAAAATGACATAAAACGCATTGGTATCAAATGCCATAGTGTATTATCATATGACACACTATGTAATTTAAGTATGTCTATCGTGGCTAGTTACACTTTCTAAAAATGTAACTAGAATTAAAATCACATAGAGTTCTTGGGGGGTTTTTTCAAATAAAAACAAACTATTTTTTGACAATCGTTTTTTAATTTGCTGATTATCTTTCTCACAAAAATTTATTACAGATTATGTCGAAGTGCTTAACTACTATTGTAGTTATTGTTTGAAATCAAATAAAATTGTGTTTACGGAAGAAATAACTTTTTTTCTTCTTAAGGTTTACTATGTCATTTTATCCTTATATCGGGTAAAATGACATATTTTCTAGTTTTTCGAAAAGTAAGTTTTTAAAAAGAAAAAAGAAAGATTTATTATGATATTACTCAATTAGGGGGTGTTAGAGCATTAAATAAACATTTCATTGGCTTGGAAAACTACAGGAAATCTAATCAAATAGTCTCTCACGGTTGCATTGAAAAGGTGGTACGTCATGTTTGCTTTCTCAATATAGCTAAGGTTTTTTTAATGTTTGAGGATTTAAAAAGGGATCAAGCATTCCCGAAAAATCAAGTAAAAGCTTCTTATATCCGCAGGGAAATGAAATTTAGCTAACACAATCATTTTTATTTTATTATACATTAATGTCCTCCCCGAAAAAAAAGTAGATTGCGTGAAGTCTGCACTAAATGCATTACAGCACGGTTTGTAATTCGTTCTTTCTATGGCAACCTTAAACCTACAGTCAGGAAAAGCACACGCTATTTCACTTCGGAAGTACACACTCCATTTACTTAACTTTATTGCACAGTGATTTTTATCTTTATTAGATAAAATAATTTAAAAAATATGCACGTAAAGCCTAGTTACCAATGATTGGTACACCATCAGTAAATAGAGTTGTATTTAACTAGGATATTTTTGTTTATTTTCACCTATTTATCAATATCTATCCGAAATTTGCCTAAGGAACGGTTTTTCGAAAACCCTATATTATTCTATAGTGCATTTTTTCATTCTGCGTAATTAAAGTTTTTAGGAATTATGACATTACCTCATACTACCATTGACACTGTTATGGACCCCATGCAGTGAACTACTTAACCAGCAAACTTGGTCATAAAATTATAAAGTGTTACAAACAATTATCAAAATTGTGTTTTGGAGCTTTAAAAAAACTCAGCATTTCTCTATCTCTTGCAATTATTCATCGAATCCAATTGTTCTTCAAATCTTGGGTGCATGCTAACGATTTAGTTTCATAAAATGAAAACGTTTTCAAATTCACTTTTAGCTATTATATTCTTCTATAATAAAAATCATACTTATCATGGGATCTATTGCCAGATACTATTACAGTTAATTCTACCGGAGTAAATGAGTTAGAGCAGTGTTTCCCAAGTGGGGCGTACGCCCCACCGGGGGGCAATTTCCCTTTCTAGGGGGGTTTTAAAAATTTTCAACCAAATTGCCCCTCCAGGTAAGAAAAATTCGGACAAGTTTCTGGGGAAGAAACCCTCAGACCCCCAAACTTTACTTGCTGGGTCATTTAAAAATTAAAGTATAAAAATACTCGAAAGGATGTACCTCAAAAAAAAATCGTCATGATATATCTGTAATTATTGAATACTAAATCTTTAAAATTATAGGGAAAGTTATTCATGAAATTTATTTGGTATTTCAAATTTATTTCTCCATTTTGTGTTTAGAAAATTAGCACACTAGTTTTCTAAACATGTCTGTCATATTGTTTTTTAAAAGTGAACCAAATAAGTTTTAAATGGAATACTATAATTCGAATGTAAAAATTAATGTGTCATCTTACATGGAGGGGCATGGGAAATTTAGAAAGACTTTGGTGGGGCGTGGACCGAAAAAGGTTGGGAAACACTGAGTTAGAGGGATAGTGATTTACTGGGGATCGAGGAGTTTATGATCCTGGGGTCCAACCTTCTAGAGTTCCAAGGATATTGTCAGTCTTCAATATTTGTATTTGTATGACACAAATCAGTGAATTCCTACAAATGTCATTCTGACAAAAATCATCTCCCTAATTTTGTCATTAATTAATACCGAGTTAAAAAAAAACAAATTTGTGTTTATTTTACACAAAAGAACACTAAGTCTCGCTCATGTTTTTTATTCACAGAAAAACAGTTAATTCCATCTTTTGAAAAGTTAAAAAAAATTCGTTATGACATGCTCTCCCTTAAGCTATTAATTATGTGTGTGGATTGAGGTATTCTCACGTTTTGAGATTAAATTTTATTAAAATAGTAGATAAAAAACCATGAAGAATGACGTTTACATCAAGTATTTTCGTAGCCTAGGTTCTGAGATGCAAATTTTTGAAATTTCGTTTTTTGTTTGGGTGCGATTGCGAAAACACTTTCGAATCACAAATCATGCGCTGTGAGGTCACATCCAATAGAAGCCCGTTTTCTGATAACGTGACTTTTCTGGCGTTTTGGCAAAAATAAAATTGAATTTTAAATTATTTAAAACACAATTTTGAACTTAAAAATCATAAATTTGGGAGTTTTAAACCATAATGTATCAAAAAAGTATAAAATCAAGCAAATCCCTCACTCATGCAAATACCTCATTGTGCGTATTGCACGCGTAAATGTAGACGTAGTATATCAGTTTTCATAATCGTATTATTCAGTTGAATTTGACTGGAATAAAATTTAACAGATGGCATCAAAATGAAGTTTATTAGAAAACTTTTATATTTTGGTGCATTTTTTCTATTACAAAAGCATATAATTGGATATTAAGTTTGAGAAAAATGATTTTTAAAGTGAAGTTTATTAGTTGCAGAGCCTCATCCCTCATCTATTTCACAATTCTATGATATTTTTTATAAAGCTTTTATAATGTTAAATATTTTTCTTTATTTGGCTTATACTTTTAACACACTTAACTCTTAGTTTTAAAGCTTTTTTAGCTTAATTATTAACCTTAGAGGTGATAGGAAAAAGCTAAACAATTCTTGTTAAAGGTCTTCTTAACTTCGTTTAACAAACTTAGTTCTTACCCTTTTCTATGATTTTTGGAGGTTCAATTTTTATCTACGTTATTTTAACTTAATTGTAAACCTTAGAGGTAATAGGTAAAAAAGTTAAACTTTAAAAGTTAAGGTAAGTGAACTAAGTAAAGTAAACTAAAAAGTTAAAGCTTTAACAATAAATGTAAAAGGTATATATTATGCGTCATAATTATTTATTATTTATTAGGAATTTTATTTTATCCTATTGTGAATAACAAATGATTATAAGAAAATTTTGTTAACAATAGCAATGGAGCCTTTCTATCAAACCAATATCTACTAAATTTTTTCAGGTGTAGGTAGATACATTTATGCGAATTTCTTCAAAAAAATATCAGAAATAATTATTTAGAGACGAGGTTTTATGCCATACATATAGTAACCTACAAAGGGACAAATCACAAGATTCTGCAAAAGGCAAGTAACTTCGCTACAGTTAAGCTCTACCTACATATTCATGAACGTTCGCTTTACCCAAAATCATTAGTTAAGTCTTAAACTCAGGGTCTGTGTAAATAGCCAGAAGAGTAAAGGCAGTGCTCTCTCTATTTAAATAACCTTCTCAGTCATGAAATACAGAGTGAGGAATAAGTCATCAAATGTACACATCAATAAGGAATACTGTAGTCTGTATTCCCACCTGCTAAGGATTAGACTATATGCTACGTATTCAGGATTTTAGTATGTGATGATTTTGTGCAGTGAACGTCACTAAAGACTGCATCTCTCTAAGATCTGCAAGAAATGTAAGTGACGAAAATATTGTTGCTTTTTGTTAATGTTGGGCATTCTCAGTGTAAAATGTGAAAAGAAAAGGGTGTTTTTTTGTAATCAGTTCTGAATTAACAGTTGTTGATTAAGTGAACAGGTTTTTGTATTTTTAAAGGGAATTTTCCATCCTTAGTACGGGTTCTTTCATCTTATTTTTTAAGCACACTGTAAAAATAATTTCTTCAAATTAGTGAACGGAAGAAACTTCTTTCCGTTACTCGAAGACGCTTGACAGTTCTTTTACATAAGTAACAAAACGAGGTCTTTATAAAAATCACTATAATTGTAACAAATTTCACAATCCCGATTGAGATCGCGACGTCATCGGCAAACGTATTTCACACCTAAGTTAAGAGAAAACTGGCCTCGTTTAAACTAAAATGGTGACGAGAAATTTTGGCAAGTATATACTTGTTTTTAAAAGTTATTATTTTAGTGGTGATTTTATTAAATTTAAATTCTTCATTGTAACACACAACATAAAAGAGAGAACTGAAATCCCCAAATTCATATATTTGTGGGATAGAGGTTATTAAAAGCTTATTCCAAAGTAATGCTGAATCATGAAATGTGGTTTGAATAAACATACAGAATAAAAAATGATTTTGATTGATGTCTAGTATTGTGCATTGTGCAAAAATATTTCCGCGGATTCGGTTTCTTCAGCTATGTCTACTTCACTAACCCCGTCATTTTGAAAATTTTGAAATTTAATCAATGCCGATATTTTTTTCTTTGAATGAAATTTGTTTTGCGAAATTTTAAGGCGAGTATTTCGATCAACATTATTTGGCAATTTCCCAGGAAAGGAAATTAGTGGAAAATACCTTAAAAATATCGGATATCTAAACGAAAAACTTTGTTGTGGATAATATTTTTTGAATGTTCTGTGATTTTGAAAGATTGTCCTTACCTTAACCATATTGATTCCTCTCCATTCTTTGAAATGATGGAACAATGCAATACAGGAAAAATTATGTAACTTCAGACATCATGCTACATAATACTTTACTTAATTTAATAGAAAATCCACACCGATCTCCAGTATTTTTTATAAATAAATTATGACAGGTTATACTTTTTTTAGAGGAAATTAAATATTTCTTCGATATACACACGAGATGTTTGTAAAGAAACAGCATATGCACTTTAGCAACTTCCTTGATAAAATTTAGAAAAATATTATGCTGGCTTTTCATTAGTTTCAAATCGTTTTAAAAACAAACCAGCAAAGTCTAGCCCTAAATAATCTCAGAACTGAAAATTCCTTACATAAATTCAAATGTTTAATGCAATTTTAGAAATATTGCATCAATCCAAAGTGCATTTGTATAGAAATTAAAGTAAATATACTACTATAAGATTCTAACAAACTCAGCTCCATTAAAAACACACAATTGAAAAAATTTCAATTGAAAACGGAAATGGCAAATGTCGTTCTAACAGTCGGCGTAAAATCACAGCTTAAAATGATCAGACTAGTTGCAGACTTTGTTCAGGAATGTTGTTATGTGATAGGTACTTCTTTCATTGAATTGAATTAGTTTGCTATCACAGCCAACGTTAATCTAAAGTACGGTCATTAATTTTCACAGGTAAGAGGGGACGTCTTTTAAATATTTTATTGGTCATAAATATAATGTGCGTTCAATAATTAAGTCTAAGCTCATTACTGAAAAAATATTTTTCACTCACTGTATTTCGTTTATATATGGATGCTAAGCTGATTACTGTCTCATTTTGGTATAGTAGCGAACAAGTTTTTCTTTTTTGTATGAAGAGTATCCAAAATATCAGAAACATACGATTGTTAATTTTTTGAATAATTCAACTTAAATATCAAAAACATACTTTTAGTTATATTAATGGAATAAAACAGTGAAAAAAATTATTAATGAAAGTGACAAAACAATTGAAAATTACTAGAAACTTATGGCACAGGAAAATATTCGAGATAACAAGAGAAAAAGTAGAGAATACTTTATTTGAATCGTTTAATTCCGAAACGTGTCAAACGCCACTTTTTTCAAAAATGAATATTGGTGTCATGGGATTCTGTAGGGGTAAACGCACATTTTAAAGTAAGAATTATAAAATAACATGATTTTAAAATAGTTTTCCAGCATGTTAAATTTCAGCATTAGTGGAGAAACATGTCTAACGACGTCGCTTGACTGGTTTCTGCACTTAAACTGCGGGGAATTTTGTTCATGCCGTCTCATCTGCAGCTTGCTGTTTTTTATTTAATCGCATGCAAACACTAAATGCGATTGGAAAAGTCATTCTTTAGAGGTTAGGTCCATCAAGCCCTAGTAAAAACCATATTTTTAAAGTTTTTGTACGAATCTCAAGACTAAGGACGCCTTTGTAGCTATATATTTGAAATTTTCTTGCTTGTGGCCCTTTATTACATCCATGTGATTAATATTTTGGATCTATGAATCACTTTATTAAAAGGGGACATCAAATCTATACCCCAGAAAATGAACTAATTAACAGATTTGTAGGCTTATAACAGTAATCGCTTTACTGTTCACAAAGTAACATCTAAACAACTATCTAATTGACTTTGAAGATGTTTGTTTATATTAACATTTTGAATTGGCTGACCACTATTTTTGAGTGGAGAGTTGAAATCTATATATATAAAAATCAATGTCTGTCTGTCTGTCTGTATGTATGTATGTATGTCCTTTATAGTTTTAAACTTTTCGAAGCTACATTAACTTTTTAACTATACCACGTTGATCTACTCGCTCCAAGGAAGGTTTCTGAAGAATAATAATTTAAAATCGATGCATCCTAATAACTTTTTTGGTCAATTTTATGCTCAAAAACTCATATTTCGTGCCTAACTTCAAGGCAAAACCACATTGTTGTAAATATAAAAAGAGAAGTTGTAGCTTTATTAATTGTTGTAGGCATATTATCGATTGTTGTGGATTGAAATCTATTGTTGTAGTTTAACATCCATTGTTGTAGCATGCATAAACATAAAAATGGATCCTCTATTTAACTATTTCCACATTTGGACTGGCGAAGCCCATCTTGAACACACCAGAGTTTTTTAAATGGACTGGCGAAGTCCATCTGCAACACACGAGAATAATTTTCTTTAAAAATGGACTGGCGAAGCCCATCTGTAACGCACCAGCTGATATTTATAAACAAACTAAAACCCGATCCTCTATTTAACTATTTCCACATTTGGACTGGCGAAGCCCATCTTGAACACACCAGAGTTATTTTAAATGGACTGGCGAAGTCCATCTGCAACACACGAGAATAATTTTCTTTAAAAATGGACTGGCGAAGCCCATCTGTAACGCACCAGCTGATATTTATAAACAAACTAAAACCCGGGCGAAGCCCGGGTCTAGCGCGTCAGCGCTAGTCTATATATATAAAAATCAATGTTTGTATGTATGTATGTCTGTATGTCCTTTATAGTTTTAAACTTTTCGAACCTACATTAACTATTAAACTATACCACGTTGATCTACTCGCTCCAGGGAAGGTTTCTGAATAAAAATAATTTAAAATCGATGCATCCTAATAACTTTTCTGGCCAATTTTATGCTTAAAAACCCATATTTCATGCCTAATTTCAAGGCAAAACCACATTGTTGTAAATATAACAAGAGAATATGTAACATTAATTGTTTTAGGCATATTCTCGATTGTTGCAGTTTCAAATACATTGTTGTAGCATAAACATAAAAATGGCTCCTTTATTTAACTATTTCCACATTTGGACTGGCGAAGCCCATCTGTAACATACCAGAAGAATTTTAATAACTATAACATTTCATTGTTTTAGCACTTTAGTATTTATACATCTACTAACCAAAAGAGAGAGAGAAAAAAGAATTCTGTAATAAATTACATGGGTTAATATTTAATAAGGAAATGTTATTTTCAACTAATATTCCCACTTTTATTACCAAATCCTTGAATTAATTAGAGTTAACCCTAAAGTGCATACTGTTGCCATTTGGCAACACGACATTTTCCCCCATTTCCTACTCGAACTTCCATTTCCAAACGGCAACACCATGCAATAAGTACAATAAATATAACATTTCATTGTTTTAGCACTTTAGACTGCCAGTAGATCGCAGCAGAGGTACTATTTTGAGACATTTGTTAGCAGCTAGTGAGAAGAAAGTCAAGACACAGAAAATGCCAAAATAGAAGGACCATATAAAATAAACATAAAAAAATTTCAGCTTCAAAAAAAATTGTTTTGAAAAGATAAGTTTTTTTAAATATTTTTAGAGCATTTTATTTTATTTCACTTCACAATCAATTTCACAATGGACACAAATTAATTTCACAAGGACAAAGTTGTTTGTCAATTAAATGTAGAAAAAAATAAATTAATTTTTTTAGTATTTTTTTACTAATTTATACCATAATAGAAGTCAAATAAATGACTTTCAAGTGAATTTATCATGCATTGTAGGGTTTAAGCTATGAAAATATGCCTGAATACTCTGCTTATTGCAGAAACCTATCAAATGCAAATATTTCAATAACTTTTTTATGAAAAGAATAAAAACATTAAAAAAATTATTTTTGTCTGTAAAGTATCCAAAAAAGATCTACTGAAAAAAATTACTAAACATCTTCTTAAAAATGTAGTGAGCTTCTATGCAGTTTTTCTCGTTTATCTCAAAGCAAGAAAAGTGGCATTTGACATGCTTCAAAATTAAGCGATTCAATTATCAAAGTGGCAATTCGTTATCCTGTGATTTTTTTACTCTAAGAAGATATAAATTTTTTCTGTCATATATTTCCATAATATGTTCTTTTGCTTGTTTTTGAGTGTTAGAAATTATTAATCAAACATAGGTTTAGTAGGGGTAAGTGGGGCCCCTTTTTTTGCCTAGTGCATTTTTGTAGCTTAATAGAAAAATTTGAACAAGTTAAATTTAAATTTATTGGCTCATTTCATTTAAGACTTTATCCATAAACAAAAATTTATTATTAGTTTTTAAAATAATGCTTTACATTTTTCTTAACTGGTCTTTTTTTAATGAGAGGGACTCACTTACCCCAAGAGATAGGGTAAGTGGGTCACCCACTCTTTATTTATATTTAAAGCAAGCAAAACTTTAAAGGAATTAAGAGGGTCTTACTTGATAAAGTACAGAAAATTTCAATATAATATATTTTATTGTAACTGTATCCATGTTTGAGAAATCTGCTCCCATTACAATAGAATGAAAAACAAAATAAATATCTTATAGAATGTTTTGAAAAGCCAAAGGATATGTTTTAATGCACTAGCGGAAATAAAAATCCCAACACCAAGAAGTAAAGGAGATATCAAAGTAAAATTTATCTCTATGATTGCACATAGTATCAATGTGAATTGCGTAAAAAATTAGCCTTCCTGGATATTAGGGGGCCGAGAAAAACAGGGAGGAGTGTTGTCTCCATAGGTGTCCATTATAGCCGTCACACGTCATGGTATTGAGTGACAGGGGCTATAAATGACTTTTGAGGGATTGGAAGACCATGTTGCCTCCTCAGGTAGTCCAAATTCATATGGTGCACCAGCGGACGTTGCATACCGGGCTAGGTGATTTCTCCTCTTTCTCCGGACATGTTTTGTGAGCGTTGGTTCTTACGAACGGATAGGCCAAGGTAAAAATGCAACATAGGGGGTTAAGAAGAAAGCTTGTACATTCCATGAAACATGTGTTTGTGTATTTTTCTCTTCAAATTTATCCCCAGGACAGGTCTGAAGGTAAGGACGGACAACCGGCTAAAAAACCTCAATGAAGCATATCTGGTTGGCCAAAGTACCGGTAGATCATACTGAGGACAAGTGGCAGTAGGATGGATGTCGTTTGCAGTACTGCGGATTGTCCGTTTTGTCTGCATAGCTTCTTACATCTTTGCCTATAAACAAGGGGCTGAAAATGGGCCTTTCTGTTTCCAATAGTGCACGAAATAAGGAAATGAAAATCCCGATTTCATGACATTGTGTTTATGAGAGAATCCTGCTTCGGTTTGGAGCACCACGAGTGTTGCCAGACAGTTTGACGAAAAAGTCGCGGATCAAAGCTCTAAAAGTAGCGGATTTGAAATTTTTGGAGCCCAACTTTTATTTCAGTGGTAATATTGTAGTTAAACACACTTTTAACATTGTTAAGGAACTATTATTATATACTCTAGAACTTAAAAAAATAATCTTTTAATTTTTAAGCTATTTTTATTTGAATGAAGCTAATTTTCCAGATTTTCTTTTAAAAAATTATACTTTTAGAATAAAATATCATTAGAACTTTTTAGATTTCCATTTATTAGATACATTGCTAATCTAAAAACGAATTAGTTGAAAGTAATTCCTCTATTGATATTTGAAAAGGAACTCTTGCATAACATAAATATTTAATTATACTAAAGATATGCTCAATACTCGTTTCATAAATCGCATATAGGAAAATTCTTGCCCTTATCTCTACCCTACTCTCTTTCTTCTCTTCCAACTCCCTTATTTTTCCCTATAAAATGTCTAGGGCTTCGAGATAGGGATTGAAAAGGAGTTGGAAGAGACGCAGATGAATTTCTTATGACTCTCCTTCCTGCACTAGAAGTGTGCATTTGTAATTATTATGTCCATTTTTTTCAAAACACAAAAGTCGCAGATTAAAAATGCTGTAGCCCAGATTTAATTTTTAAGTAGCCCAAAAGTAGCCTGTCGCCCAAAACGAAATTTTTGTCGTAAAGGACCTACAAAACGAGCCCAATCCGCTACTTATAGCCCAATCTGGCAACACTACCACGATGGTTGGGTATGAGTTTTGAAGAGACAATGGAGAGAGCGCACTCAGCTGATGATTTTCTAATCGTTCCACGAAGTGGTGATGCAGGGTAACGGAGTGGGGATGCATTGGATTCCATTTCTGCAACTCCTGGGTATGATTCACCAGTACTTTTTCCAACCAGAGCTGCGTAATTGAGGTTTTGCAGCCGGTAGACCGTCCTTACCTTCAGACCTGTCCTGGGGAAAAATTTCAAGAGAAACATGCACAACCACATGTTGTATGTAATGTCCAAGCTTTCTTCTTAACCTCCTAGGTTGCATTTTTACCCCGTCTTTCCCGTTCTCTAGAACCAACACCCACAAAACAGGTCCGGTCAATGAGGAGAAATCACCTAGCCCGGTATGCAACGTCCGCTGGTGCGCCATATGAATTTGGACTACCTGAGGAGGCAACATGGTCCTCCAATCCCTCAAAAGTCATTTAGAGCCCCTGTCACTCAATACCATGACGTGTGACGGCGGTAATGGACACCTATGGAGACAACACTCCTCACCGATTTTCTCGGCCCCCTAACATCCAGGAAGGCTCATTTTTTAATCAATTCACATTAATACTATGTGCAATCATAGAAACAAATTTGACTTTGATATCTCCTTTCCTTCTTGGTGTTGGGATTTTTATTTCCGCTAGTGTATAACCTATAAAATAGTGTTGGAACACACATAATAAGGTTGATTAAGATTTTTTTGGCACTTCCAGTAAACCTTTGAAGATAAAAAAAAATTGGAAACACTAATGATCAAATATTTAACTTTACTCACCATAACTTAAATTAAAAAGTAAGAGTGATAACAAAGTCGATCGAAGTAGTATTAAAATTTTTCAATAAACTTTGAAGTGGTGAGTAAAAGTTGTCTTTTTACTCCTTAAATAGGGGTTAAGTGGGACCCCTCCTTTTAAGCACTTTTAAAATGAAATTGCAGTATGTATTTTAAGTTAAACTTTGCACAACAGTTCAATAAATATCAAAATATAATGTAAACTTAGTTGGAAATACTTCTTTTAAAAATGCATCTTGAACTCTCCAAAAAATTCATTCTGTATTTCCTTTTTATATTAGTTCTATAATCTTAAAAAGAAATTAAACAAAAATCAAATATATGCAAAACCTATCAGTGTGACAAACTGTAACATAATCAATGCGAGTAAGTGTGAAATTTTCTGCATATATTTTAGTTTGAGGGGGTTACCCACTTACCCTAGTGACCCATTTACCTCGACTAGCCCCTAAGTGAAAAAAACTTTTTCTTAAAATTAAGGATACCTAAAAACTGTTTGATTCATGTAACTGATATCGGAATTTTTTCACTTTTCCACCTTTGCGTTTCACCACATAAAAGATACCTCAATGAAAGGTGTTATGGCATTGATTCAGACATAATATATTAGACCTAAACAGTCGAATTTTACTCTGATAATAGTTTATCCAGGGCATTTTAGATTTCTTGGGAATATTTATTAATAAAAATTATTGTCATAAAAAATTGCTGTAGGTGATCAGTTTATAAATATTAAGTACAAAACGTTGATTGCACAACGATATAAACAAAATTAGATGGACTATTTTACTTTACATAAATTTGCATTTTTTTATAGAACATATTTATACATATTTCGGTTCCCAAAATACGACGCATCTCTCATTTAATAAACCTACGTCTTTTTAGTAATTTTAAAACATCCGCAACGAATTTACAGCGACATGTTAAAGAGAGTAGGTTAGTGCAGTGAGAACTTATTATTCACGGCAATGTGTGCACAGCTGTTATCCGGATACTTGAGAGAGGAATTTTCTTAACTGCTACTGGCCGGATGACAATGAGATTTTCGGCATCTGGAACTGAGAAGGAACAGAGCCGCAATTCCTATTTCAGATTCAAAGCTTTATTTTATTGCAATGGCTAATATCGTGTTTTAGACTTCCATTTTAAAAATTTGAAGGCAATTTAATTATTAATTCTTAAAAACCTAGCTTGTGGTGAAAGCGATGAATTCTTCTCTTATAATGCTGATTTTCCGAAATATGTTAATGGTTTAGAAGCCAAGTAGTACGAATGACATTGTGGTATAACTTACATATATGCACCGTGTTTGTAAATCTTGAGAGACGGTTTTACCCAGTGGCGGATCTATGGGGGGCTATAGGGGCTATAGCCAAGACCCTCTATATAAAGGCCTCCCAACTCAGCCGTGCAACGTCATAACTTTCACTCATCTTTGACGTCACTCCATAGACTTAACATGGCAATTTTCACTCACGTTTGACGTCATCGTCCGGAGTTGGGTGGCCATGTATATAGAGGGTCTTGCTATAGCCCCCCCTTAGGACTGAAGTTCACACTAGATAAAATGGAAATTTTTCGAAAAATTCAAAAAAAAAATCTGTTTTTTTTTACATTTCAAACTGTCCATAGAGCTTTCTTTATCTCCTAAGCATTAGCTATTTCTAAGATTTTTTCTTAGGACATTTTTATAGCACCTGTGCTTTTGTAGAATCAATGCACATATTAGGGGAAAGTGGGTTTTTGCTCCTTGCATTTAGAATAAATTCACTAATATTTAAGGAGTTCAAGAGTTTTAGTCGCTGCAAAGCATTTAGCCCCCTCCATGTTTGTAGATTTGAGTAGCAATTTAAAGTATTCAATGATCTTTATTCGAAATATTAGCCCCTGCAAAACTTTCAGTACCTGCGTTTTTGTTCTTTAAGAATTTACAGAGTCCAATGAGCTTTAGCCCCCACAAAGCATTAGTTCCCTTAAATTTTTATATATTTGGTCTTGATGAGCTTGATTTAGCCCCCTCCAAGATCGATGAGCTTTAGCCCTCATTGCTCTTTTATAAAAATGAATAACTTCAAAAAAAGGTTCCAATGAGCTTTAACTACAAAATCTTTAGCCCCCCTACATTTTTATAGATTCGATTCACAATTTTAAGGGCCCAATGAGCTTTAGCCTTCTTGCGTTTTTATGTATTTTAATTTAGAAATTTTTAGCCCGTTAATGATTTATAGCCTCGACTTATATTTTGCATATTCAATTCACAATTTAAAGATGCCTCTGAGACCCCTTATAAAGAATTAGCCCGTTCACAATTGTTGTTGAGCTTTAGCCCAAACACCAGCACTTTCCCCCTCAAAAATGTTTAGCCTCTGCGCTTTTTATATACAGGGTGTATCTGAAATGGTGCAACAAACTTTCAGGGATGATAGTACTCATCAAGACGAACAAGAATCGGTATAGAAAGGGGGGTCCCAGACCAAATACCAGGGAGTTAAAAATGGAGCGACACTCCAAAAAAAATCATTGAAAAATTCAATTTGTCGAAGAACTACTATTGGTAAAAACTTAATTATGGTCTCCAAAATTGTGGTTTAATATGATCTTTAAAATTACCTCAAAAGTCTTCACTTTAAAATTTTTTTATCATGAAAAAAGTTAAAAAACACAAAAAAATGTGAAAAATCTGCTAAAAACTTATTTTGTATTTCGAAATCATTTCTTTTGATTTGATAATCTGAAAGATCATAGTTGAAAACACTTCAGTCCAAAGTTTCATGTAAATACAATCAATACTAAACGCTTGAGATCCTATTCAAGTTTGTTTTTTGGGTGCGCAAGCAGTTTTCTAGAGCTATTTCCAGAACAGCTGTTACCGCACGCAAAAAACAAACTTTAACAGGATCTCAAGCGTTTAATAGTGATTGTATTTACATGAAACTTTGGACTTAAGGGTTTTCAACTATGATCTTTCAGATTATCAAATCAAAAGAAAGGATTTCGAAATACAAAATAAGGTTTTGGCAGAGTTTTCACATTTTTTTGTGGTTTTTAACTTTTTCATAATAAAAAAAAATTTAAAGTGAAGACTTTTGGGGTAATTTTAAAGATCACATTAAACCACAATTTTTGAGACCATAATTAAGTTTTTACCAATAGTAGTTCTACAAATTGAATTTTTCAATGATTTTTTGGAGTGTCGCTCCATTTTTAACTCCCTGGTATTTGGTCTGGGACCCCCCTTTCTATACCGATTCTTGTTCGTCTTGATGAGTACTATCATCCCTGAAAGTTTGATGCACCATTTCAGATACACCCTGTATCAGGGTTGGCAAAAAACCGGGTTTTTTTTTAAAAAACCAAAAAAACCGGGGGTTTATTTGGTAAAATGTCAATTTTTTTTATAAATCTGACCTTTTAATTTTGTGCAAAAGATTATACTTAATAACACTTTCTTTAAGAAATCCTGAAAATATTTTATAATTTCTAAAAAAACCAAAAAAACCAAGTGGTTTTTTTGGTAAAAAAACCATGGTGAAAAAACCATGGTTTAAACCAATGGTTTAAACCAAATGGTTTAAACCGGCCAACCCTGCCCTGTATAGATGCTTTTCACAACATAATGATTCCAATGAGCTTTAACCACTATAGAGCATATGCCCCCTCCAAAATCTTTAGCCCTTTACATTTTTATAGATTCGATTCAAAATTTAATGGGGCCAATGAGATTTAGTCCAAGATCTTTATCATCTTCCACCTGATTTTTACAAAACTTACTTTTTAAATGTTCCGATGGGGGTCTCTAGGATCTTTAAGGTCGTTTTCATAATTGGAATGGTCCATTTCGCTTCATAACAAATAGTTTTAGCTACTTGTTTGCGGTACTTCTATGGATATATTTTAAGAAATTATAAAGTAGAGAGTAAAGTAGAAAATTAACAAATTAAGACAGGGGTTCAAACCGCCTCCCTTGAAATTATCATAACCATATTTACGTATATCCAATTTTTATCTTCGAACATAATTCGAACAGAAAACATTCTTTTCGGGTGTCATTCAGAGGTTGCCAAATGACCAAAATTGAGTCAAAAAGCTACTTTTTCAGGTCAAATTTCAAAAAAAAAATTCTGGGGGAGGACCCCCAGGCCCCCATTTATGCTGGGGGCTAGATATTAATCGCTAAACTTTGAAATTAAATGCATGATAGTTACCTAAAATGTAATTGAGAAAGATGGTTTGGAAAAATATATGGCAGAAACTCTCAAAAACAAAAGTCGCATTAAGGCCGTGTATAAAGGCTTAGTATTAGTAGTTAGTACGTATCTCTATTTCACCTTTTGGGGGATGAATAAAGGTACAGTAAAAATCTAATAATTTTTTTCCATCTGGCTCCATTCATCATAAAACGTTTGGTTGACACACTATTAATATTAATTTTGATACAAATTGAACTATTCATTAATTTAATTACTAATAAATTAATTAGTTATATTTGATTAAACTAGTAAATATTAATAACTACCTTTATAATTTAAGAAATTTTTTTAAATGGCTAAAACGCATGGGAAGTATCAACTTCAATCTGATTATATGTTAGCCCCCCTTGCCCATGTTCTAGATCCGCCACTGGTTTTACCTAAATCCCTAGATCCTCTACCTTAAGTAGCGACATCACGCGGTAGAGATCCAGGGCTTTAGTTTTACCGAGGGAGTTTTAATAAAAAGCTGTAGCCGAAATGAGTACACACACATACCAAATCTCCATACAGCATGAAGCTAAATTTTCAGTACCTTTCTATTCTAAAAAAGTTTTTAGTGAACGTTTGCCAGAGAAAAAAATTAAATACCGAACCGTATAACACATTTTTGTATTCAAAGTGTTCGGATGCTATCGATGATTCCAAGTAAGCAAATTAGAATTTAAAAAAATTCAAATTTTAAATATATCCATTTATTAGATTTCGGATAAGGTTGCAGTTTAAAGCAACTGTCAAACAACTTATCCATCCAATCACACAGACCAACTGAAGGATTCAGTGAGCTATAGGATTTGTGAGGATTGCGAAGCAATCAAAATGGTCCTGTGTAAGCAGTTTATGGGGTTGGTGAGCGATAGCTCCCTATTATTAAATTGCAAAAGTAATGTAAAAGTAGAACTATCACAAGACTAGTAAATTTTTGCCAGTAATAGATAAAGATTATAACTTTAAAATTTTAAGGACTTAAAGAAATATTCAAATTTAAAATCAAAGAATGGTATAATCTAGGTTATTAAATTTACAAGCCTATCTATTCTATTTCTTATCGGAATAATTAAAATAATAATAGCGCCGTCCTAAAATTTTTCATAAAGCAAAACTGATTTAAAATTTTTTTATTTCATAGCTTAATTATTTTAATATTGTTGGCAGCAAAACAAACCAACGCTAAAATGATAAATAACATTTCTAGGCAACGTTTTCTTTTGATAGGATAGGAATATCATCCAGCGCTTGTTCTTAAACTTAGTTCGTGGTTGATGGGCCAGATAGCATCGCCGAATTTCGGTTCACAATTTAAGTTAGAGACAGCTGTAAGCGAAGCTACCATAAAGAATGAGATTTCATCGGCTTTGATAGCTTAAAGGAAATAGGCAGCGGTATAGCTCGCTTTGTCGAATATTGCTCAATGGAGTAAACCATATTCATTCTACCGAATTGAACGGTAGTTTCGGCAGATGATAGAAGAATTTTGCCTTTGCCAACAAGAATTGCTTTTCTGCTGGAAGATAGCAAAAGGTAAACTTTTCTTTGGTTATATTACTTTGCTTTATTACGTCTAAAGGTATGTAATATCTTTCTGTATAAAACATATTGTTTGGTCTGGATTCATAGTTGGATTTAATGATAGATAAGCTTTTTTTCAAAAGGATTTAAAAACAAAAAACCGCGTGTTATATCAGATTATAGTTTTCATTTTACAGTTATTACTCCCTAGCATGATATTCTTATTGTTTTTGTTTTCACGACTATTGGTATTTTAATTGGTTGGTTGAGAAGTCGGGTAATTTTCACAACTACCAAATATTCCCTGTATTTTACCTAAAAGTGAGAGATTTTTGATTCACAAAACAGAACACGTGTTTCAGCAGAATATCCCCTTCCAGCAAATCCAAGTACCGCTTGTGCCTGGTAAAGGTTTTAATATCGTTAAGTGGTGCTCCTCTATTGCCTTGCCATCCCGTAATATGGTTTCTAAAAAAGTTTCGGATTAAACCTTTTTTACTCACAGTTATAGAGAAACAGCAAATAAATCACACCTTGTTCAGTCTGTGACAGTCCTATGGATCGGTCTAGTGAGCAATGATAGGATAGAAAGACGGTTAAAAACGCAATCCCTATGAAAAAAATACTGTTAAACCGGAGTTTTTCTAAAATTGAAGATGATGTTGAATTTCCTTTTAACATAGTACATAAGGGGATAATTTTTAAGCATTTAAATTAAGCTATTTGAAAATCAGAGAGCAACTTTATAATAATTTGTTAAGTTCATTTTTATACCTTAATTTTATGTCTTTAGCAAGGGTAGAGGAAAAGTTTAAATTATTTAGGATAAGTATAAAATTTTGAATTTGCCATTCCTTCCATAAAATTACTTGTAAATTTAGAAAAAAAAAGTAAAAAATTTATGTAAAATGCCAGGAAGTCATTGGGTACATGGAAATATGATATTATAAAAGAAAAGTATCGTCAGTCGGTGGTGTAATAAACCAAAATTCAAATTATTTTTAAATCAACGACATTGGGAGGTAAAGAAAATGAATGAATTAGCATAGAATCGAAAGAATTTTCGTACTTTAATGGATTTATTAAGTTAAGGAAAACCATTTATCACATTCATCATTAGATACACACTATGCTTTCATTTCTTCGCAGTATTTAATGATTCTCTCTTAGTATCTACACTATCTAAAAGTTTGTTTATTGATTTAATAATTATTATTAAAAATAAAAACTTTATATTGTCATTGAAACTTAAAACTATTGCATATAAAGTTCTTAATTATCACCGTAATCCAAACCGAGGAGATATTTTTATTAAGTTAACACTAAAAAATATAAGATGCTATAAAAAGTACTAATTGGAAAAAGTTGACTTGTTTCGGGGATGAATACGACCTCACGTGCCCTAGAACCAATAAACTTGACAATTTTTCCAAACGTTCCCAAATAAAGTATTGCAGAAACAATAACATTTTTTTCTTTTATGACGTAAAAACAACAGAAGTACTATGTCTTTTAATAGATTCTGCAGATACTCTTCAGCGTAATCACCTGTTTGACCTTAAAATGGTTTTCTAGTTATATAAGAGATAAGTTCAAAAGAAGTAGGACCTTAAATTTTTGGTTAAACTGTAATGCACTGGTGTGGCTAAGATGCGTGTTAAAAGTATACAAATTCAATGTTTTAAACAAATTTATAGAATTTCGTTTCAATTTTTCTTAATTCAAGTAATCAATGCATTATATATTAAAAATGATTTGGAAACTTTATTTTTGATTTTGGAAATCATTGCAATTAATTCATACATTACACTTGTAATCTATATAGTAGGTTTCAAAAATATTTAGCAATCACACAATTTACTAAGAGCCAAATTATAATTATAAACTTTTGTATACATTTAATTTTAATTACGACATTATGGTTTGGCTTTTATACTTTAATTTCAATGACCTCCATTAATAAATATTTTAAATTTAAATTTTTACTCCTCGTAAAAAGTTTTACTAGGAAACAAATTATTTTTTATCATAAGGAGAATTTGACATCAAAATTGCCCAATTGATTTATTTTATCTTAAAAATCTACGCATGGAATAAAAAATTAACTTATTCTAATCTTACAAATTTTAAAAATAAAACATTAACAACAGATTATAGGCATCTTAAACATGTTGAAATACAAAAATTGAAAACCAAGTTCAAAGACAAGCTCAGTCTCAAAACGATATTGTTAGTTCCTGATATTAAACCTATCAAAAAAACAAATAATTCAAACAAAATTAATTACTAAAAAAATTAGTAAAGAAAATTTATTCTCTTCTTGCAAACAATCCCTCTTTAAAGAAAAATCTTCATGAGAACAACCACCCAATAAACTTTCCCGCATGCAAGGTGTACCCTTAGGTAAGTGACCAAGCTGAATCCATTGAGATGGTTTACAGTGCCACTAGCTGTAGCATAAGAAAGTTAAAAATTAATAATGATCTAAAAAGGAGATAGAACGAACACTTCAATGAAAGAAATGTTGAAAATATAACAATAAACTCACAGAAAAATGTTTCATAAAAGTAAACTTGAAAAGGGTACCGTCCAAAATTTAGAACCTCCAATTTTTTTTGCGATTTCTTGATATTTGATTTCAAATTCGTCGAAATCCTTCGTCACGACATTGGAGAAGTTCTAAATTTGTGGACCACTTCTTTTTCAATTTTCAAATAAAACTTAATTTTGATCGTTAATATCGCCACGAATAATTAAGATATTTTCATGAAACTTTTTTCTGCACGTTTTTTATAACATTATAAACAATTTTCTCACTGAAGTTTTTGTTCTAGTATCTCCTTTAGTTTTTAAATATTTTTTGCTATCTTATTTCTCCGCAAGGAGAGCTGTAAATCGTTTCAATGGATTCAGCACGGCACTTACCTAACCTAATGATACACCTTACTTCTAAGACCTTAGGAGAACGTGAAACACCCTGTTTATGTCCCCCAAAGTATATCCCATTCTGTTAACTTTATCAAGCAGCGAGAGTTTTCAATCATAAAAGGCATCTGACGTGAAAGCTAAAAGTAATTACAACTGTTGTTTTGAAATCTGATCACCCGAGATCAAGCTCAAACTTTCAGTAGTGACGTATGTTTCGTTTTTAAGAGTAGTACCTTCCAGTAGGGGAAAATATTTAATCTTGTCCAAACGTCGTTTCTCTTAAAACAGCTGCCGTGGTAATTTTTATGTGACTTCTTTCTTTTGATTGTAACACCCTTTTCTTATGGTATCATTCATTGAACTAAGCACCTTCGAGTACCTTAGAATGAAGATTCACTCCTCATTTTCTACAAAAGGTAATTCATCTCTATCGGATTTCTACTTTATGTTTATGCTTCAATACTACTTTTGGGACTTAATGTTTGAATTAGAAAAAAAGTTTCCGTACCATCAAATTTTTATAAGGGAAAATGAGAAAATTTCTAAGTATTTTTATTCACCTTGAAGCGTATATTGATAATCTTTTGTTTGCACGTATATTTCTTGTTAATTTTTTCGCTCACCTATCAGTTTTTAACAAAACTAACAACGAGAAACCAGCCATTAATATGTTTGACAATTCAATAGTTTTCCCAAATCCCAAATATATTGTTTTATTTCTCAAGCATCTTACTGCATGTTCGTTTCATGTAAAAAAAGTTAGCAGCATATAAAAAAGCTGTTCTTTTAGTGAAAAAATTTAGAACTGGTAAGTTAGGATAATTTTTGGAAGCGATCTGGAAATAGTGAAAAGTAAATAGAGTGTAGCTTGGCCATCCCTGCTATTCATAAAGTTATGAAATTTCATTGCTTATCTAATCTAAGACAAATAACCTAAACCACATTAGATAACATTAGTATTGATCTCAACCAAAGAAATGCACTCAACCAAAGAATTGCCTCAAAGTGAAAACGAACTATATAAGACAGTTAAGCCACCAAGATTGATAGAGAGATAAATTAAAATAAATAAGTTTATTTAATTAAGATAATATATCGAGGTGTATTTTTTAATACAGAGAAGACTAAATAGCTATTTAATTTCTTAGAACATGTAAAAAACGGTAAGCCCCCATTTTGTATGTTATATACATGTTACGGGCAATTTGATAAATCGGCCATTATTAATAATGCCCGAAGTGGAGGAGGGCAATATGATAAATTCAATGGCATTTATGAATGAAATTTATCACTTTGCCCGCCTCCACTCTAGGCATTATTAATAATGCCCAATTAATCACTTTGCCCGTAACATTTGTTTGCTCAAAATATTAAGTAGACACCGGGTAAATACTAATGTACCGTTAATATTTACCTACTATACAAGCATATTATGTTTGTGTATTATGACAATTACAGAGAGATCTTGAATACTGCAGTTTTGAATTTTTTTATTGTTACTAGGGGGCTCTGCCCCCTGCTCTCTATCGCTCACCAACCCCCAGAACTGCTTCGCAGTTCTTTTCAGATCGCTTCGCGATCTTAGCGAGTAGAGCTCGCTTGTTTCATCTCAACAATCCAGGCTCGTCGGCTTAGTTAATGCTCCTTTGATACCGAACTCGCAGCAGAAAAAAAAATGAATTTCAACTTTGACATTAATTAACTCCAGAACTAATTATCTAATTAATTAGGTTTTAGAAGGAAAACGATTATCATGCATTTGTCTACCAATGGTCAAAATTTCATAATATTCCTTTAAATGGTTTTCGCGTAGTGAGAGTTCAAAATGTTCAAAAATAAAATTTTCAGAATCAGCGGCGGCGGCGGTCACTGTTACTTTTTTAATATAGAGAGACATTTTTTTAACCGATGCAACCAATGTTTTTTTAAAGAAACACTTATTCAAAGTTTTTTTAGAAGCGTTTCTACTGATGCGTGAAAATTGAAAATGATTTCTTAAGTTTTCAACAAATTCTTGGAAATTGTGATTTTCACCTCTAGCATGCAGCATCAGTTTGTAGGTAACTACAAAAATGCACGCATGCGAAAATTACCCTAACACAGATTGTCGGTTTGGCATGATGGTAACGAAACGACAATGATATTAACGATGGTGTTTACTATAATTGTTTAAAGCAGTGTTTCCCAACCTTTTTCAGCCCATGCCCCACCAAAGCCTTTCTAAATTTTCCATGCCCCCCCGGTCTCAGTGGCATATATAGAAATATATTTTGAGAGGGAGACAAAATTTTTTCTTAGCCCCTCCCTCCTATGTATATTTAATAAGTCTTATGAAGCTTTTCAGAACATTTTTAGGTATAACTTGCATGCTAAAGAATTAAATCAAGTCATGAGTAATTAAGTTCTAAGTACCAAGGGGGTTTGGGGGGTCCTCCCTCAGCAAATTTTTGGAAATTTTACTCTAGGAAGCAGGTTTTTAACTAGTTTGGTACCCCTATTTGGGAAATTTTGGATATACATTTTTAGGTAAGATTTGCATTTTGATGAACCTGTAAAAAAGTTCCAAATATAAGCGTTCTAAAAGCAAAGAGATCTTGAGTCATCCCCCATAAAAGGTTTGGAAATTACTCTAAAAACAGGATTTTAACTTGGTTCTGATACATTCTCAGATAGGATAATAGGATCAGATTTTGATAAACTTCTTTTTAAAAAGTTTTTTTTAATTTCCCCCTTGGAGGGCAATTTGGTTGAAAATTTTCAAATTGCCACCCTAGAAAATGATAATGCCCCCCGGTGGGGCGTGCGCCCCACGTTGGGAAACACTGGTTTAAAGGATAATTCATGCTTAAAACTAAATCGAGTTTTCACCATGGTTGTCACGAAATCATGATTCTTTTTATTGAAATAACGTTTCAACATATTTTTTGTTTTCATTTTATAGATTTAATAGGTTATGTTGTTTGCAGTTGTTTGTCTGTAATAAAAAAATATATAACTCAGAAATTTCCTACCGTTAATGCACTGAATGATTTTGAAACATGGTTCTGTAGATTTTGTTGGAATATTTCTGCTTTGTGATTTGGAAATAGTTTTCTTAGAAACTAATCTCTATGAAACTAATGCTGGTATTGAAAAAAAGACGGTATACACTTTTATTTTTTAGAATACTTATGTTTTTTATTGGATTTTATTATAACATGATCGTATGGAACTTTTAATTTGATGTGGAAAATGTTCAGATAAAACTGGTAAGAGATAATAGTGGGGAATATTTTCGAAGTCCATTCCTATTTATGAATACAGTACTCAAATTTTCTTTGAAAACTATTTAAAATTGATTTTGTAAAGAGTTTTGAGAAACATTTTTACGTCAAGATAAACGTTATTGAAGTTAATGGAATCATAATGTCGTTAAAAAAACAGTATCATCTACCCCCTCCTCCCCATACTGTGCTCGTCGGTGGCTGTGATGAAAAAACGCGTCTTTCAACTTCGCAAAAAGAAAATGAATTTTCTCTTGCTCCTATCCTACTGGAAGTTTTATCGTGGTTTAATATTTCATTCATAACGGTTCATTGATGATTTCAAAATCCTGGGCTGTATCTATCATAATTGAGCGTTTACTTTATCGCTAAAACCGGATGTACTCAGTTAAAACATACGAACGAAGCTGTCTAGTTTGAAAGACAGAAAAGTGTATGGAGTAGTTATGACGCTAAAATTTACCTATTTATCTGTGAACAATGTAAAACGGTAAGTGCATGTTGTTGATGGTCAAGGTTTTAAAGTTTAGCTAAAATTATATAAAAGCGTGTGTTTTTTCAGAAATTTTTTCACAAATTCAAAGATAATAGATAATAATTTGATTCTTTAAATGAGAATTCTGTAACTAAACGAACTTTTCTTCACTCGTTTACTTTCGTTTTATCACTTAAAGACAGGGCTGGATTGGACCCATATTTGGGTTTTTTCAAAAAAAATCAAAATTTTGGCAGTTTTAATATTGAAGAAAAAGATTTGAAATAACATAACATACCAAGAACTGCTGTTGAGTGGGTTTTTTCAAAATTTTATACAGTTTTTTAATGAAGTTTCTTTTTTCATTATTGAATGTTTTTTTTAATTTAGGACGCTTTAAAAGTTCAAAGTTTAAACTTTAAAATAAGAGGATTCTTTTAAATTTCAGTGTTTTTTTAAGTTAAATATATTTCTTTCAATTTGTGAATGGGTTTTTTCAAAGCTTAGGATATTTTTAAAATTTAAGTGGTTTTTTTTTAAATTTTTTTTTTCATTATTGAATGGGGTTTTTGCAAAATTTAAGCCATTTAAAGTTCAAACTAGTTATAAAAAATTAATGAGGATTTATTAATGAGGAATGCAGTATTTCAAAGTCAAATTTCGTTCAAAATGTAATGGGTTTTTTCAAAGTTAAGAATATTTTTTTAAATTTTAATGTTTTTTTTAAATTTAAACTAGGTTTCAAAAGTTAAATGGTGTTTTTTTTTAATTTCAGAGAGTTTTTAAAAATGTTAAGTAGGTTCTTTCATTATTTGGGTTTTTTCTTTATTGAATAGGGTTTTTCAAAATTTAGGACGTTTAAAGTTCAAACTAGATATAAAAAATTAAGGAGGATTTTTAAAATTTCAGTGGGTTTTTTCAAAGTTAAATTTATTTATTTCAATATTGAAAAGGTTTTTCCTAAGTTTAGAATGTTTTTTTTTATTTTAGTGGGTTTTTTCAAAATCTAAACCAGGTTTCAATTTTAGGGGTGCCGCACTTTTTCTGAAAAAACCCAGTTTTATATGGGTTTTTCAGGGTTTATTGAAAAAACCCAACCCTTTTAAGTTTTCAAAAAAAAACCCGGGTTTTTGCCAACCTGCTTAAAGAAGAAATATTTACGGTTTGTTCACCATTAAACACTGTTTCAGATGGGTTTAACATTTATTAGAAATTATTAAGTTTCAATAATACGAATAAATTTATTTAACTTTCCGTTTTTCGAACACCTCTATCGTTCATAGGCTGATATAGTGCTGCACAACTAAAATATACGATTTTAGGACAAAGGTTAGATCTTAATTTTGGAACTAGACTTTTTTTCAGAACACTTTTGTTAAAGTGTTAGCATACTGTCTAATCTAATAGCAACAAAAATTGAATTCTTTATAGTTGATAATTTTAGATAATCCATCCACTATTTTAGCCCGTGAATTTCTATAACTTTCTAAACACAGTTCTAATTGGTATTTTGAACTAAAAAACCTATTTGGTTTTGGACCAAATGTAAACGAAATCTGTAATCATTCCCATGTGATAGTTTTTTCATGCATCATAAGTAAAAAAAATTACGGTTGAAAAGCGTGTTAATTTATTTTATACAGGGTGATTCTAAATTACGTGGACAAACTTCGCATGGGGGTAGAGGGGACCTAGACAAGCATATTTCGCATAGGAATGAGGGGGCGCAGCCTTACCGTTTAAGAGCTAGGACCTAATGTTGTGCGATCGCGTTTCAAAAGGCCGTTTTTAGAAAGCCCGTGTGACGAAACAAAACATAATAAAATGAAAAATATTATTGCATGAGGTACAGGAGTATCCGTACAACTTAAATCCTCAATGTGATAGAAATTGGACCACTTGCTAAACCGTGGGGTGAGTTTTAAAACGTGCAATATTAATCTCTTTGTCAAACAGCCCTTAATGGTATTTAGAAAAATGATGATCGGGGAAGGAATTTTCAGTGATCAAACAGTTTCAATTATCAATGTTACGATCATTGAAAATTCCTTCCCCGGTCATCATTTTTCTAAATACCATTAAGGGAAGTCCATTCTTTGACTAAAAGATTAATATTGCACTTTTGAAACTCACTCCACGGTTTAGAAAGTGGTTCAAATTTTATCGAATTCATGGTGTAAGTAGTAGGGATACTTCCTTACCTTATGCAATAATGTTTTTCATTTTATTATGTTTTGTTTAGTCACACGGGCCTTCTAAAAAAGGCCTTTTGAAACGCGCTCGCACTACATTAGGTCCTAGCTCTTAAACGGTAAGGCTGCGCCCCCTCATTCCTATGCGAAATATGCTTGTCTAGGTCCCCTCTATCTACCCCCATGCGAAGTTTGTCCACGTAATTTAGAATCACCCTGTATTATAGAACGAGTAAATTATTGGTACTTTATATTTTTCTAGCCATGAAGTATTGAAAATTTTGCCAAATGTAGTATAATAGTGTGTTCCAGTGTGTAATCGTCGTGAAACCTTTTCAGACAGCGGTCCCAAATTTTCAATAGGATTCAATGGCAATCTAGGACTGAAAGGGTTAACGTTAAATGAACTTATTCAAAGCGAAGGGTAATCTCCATGAATGTTAAGTTTGATAACCGAAAAAGCGGAAACTGTCCTAGATGAGTGAAAATGGTCGGTCAAAGCAATAAGTAAAAATAAATCAGAGCTTTTTTAAGTCATGTGACTTGATGTTAATGTTCTTGAGTCATAACAAAAGCACGTGTTAGTTAATGGAACACAGATCTGTCTACTTGATTGGTATTGTTATTGTTTTTTATTTTATTTCCAGTATATCTTAAACGCGTTAAATGAGTAGTTTTAAAATTCATATAGTAATTTGAAGTGCTGCAGTGTTCTTTTATCATTGTTTTTTTATCGTTTTAATAAAATAAGATTAAGTCAATTTTAGAAATTAATGATTATGGATTTCTTTTGTTACTAAGCCGTTTTTTTGTCGTTAAAAATCTTAATCGTGAAGTGAAAGGTTTGATTCAGTTTTAAAAAATGTGAAAGTTCGTAATAAAACAAAAAGTTCGTAACAAAGAAATGCTATTAAGATTTTAGAACACTACAGTTTCCAGGGGTCATTTTGAAACACTACAAATTTCCCACAATTTCCATTTTCTTAATTGTTTCTTAACCTAAGTTTCTAGAAAAACTTTCGTTTTTGATGGAATACTAAAATCTCGGCTTTTTTCTTCGAAGAAGAAAATAACAAGAACAAAAAATTAATCGGTCAGTGTAAAAACAAAAAAAATCCTTAGAATTGGTAGCCGTGAATAAAAGGTTTCAAATTTCAATTAATCGATTCTAACATTAAGTTGTACAATGTTTTCTATTGAAAATGTGCGGTGCGGAGTAGTTTTCTTGTTTTGATTTTGTTATGGAATTGAAATTAAAAGAAATGTGTTGCGAGTTTCCCCCTGAATTCTTTAACTGGTCTATCTATTATTTTTGTTGAATAAACAAAAACTTTTCTCATCATTGTTTAGGGATTGGATACAGTTTTGAATGACTGAAATGTTAAATTAACCTGAGTTTAGAACTTAATGAAATTCGCTTAATTCTTTAATAATTTCCCGGTGTCGCGAAAAAACCGTTCAATGCAAAAACCGTTCAGACGAAAACCGTTCAAAAAACAAAAAAAAACTCATTGCATTGAACGGTTTTTTCGTATATCCAATTTCCCAATGGAAATAATTTTTTTGGATACTATCTGTTAACAAAATCATTCATGTTTTTTTCAGGTTTTCATGTGTTGTTTTAAGTATTGCAAGTTTTATTAACTACTATCGTAGTAAAGAAATGCTTTTTCTAAATGGATTTTCCCCCTTAATTCTACATGTAAAACTTTAAAGGCAGGTAAAAACCTGGAAGAAATTTTGCAAAAGAATACCCTTAATACCAAGAAATACCATCTCATTCCAACATGAAATTTCAAAAACAATGATTGCATCCTGATACGAATTCTCCCACAAGAAATCTACAAGATAAATATACTTAAGAAGAGATTTCCTAATTTTAGTCCATTTTTTAATTATTTTCCTCCATTATTTCTACCTAATACCATTTAATTTATTTTAATTATTATTGAAAGCGGAGAAAGTTTCAATGCTTTACAATGGAGCCCCTATCAAAGGGGGCTTAAATCCCTTCAATAATTCATTTGATGCAAAAGTTGGTTTAGTATTTTTCTTGAAGTCTAATTGGAGGCATTTATTTCTCAACAGGTTTTTATCTGTCTAGTCCCCACCTTGCTCATCCCATTATAACAACAATGGTGGCTATTGCCCGCTACCGCCGCTTCATTCTCCTCGTCATCCTCTGCTGCATTTCTTTCTTCGTCTTCGGCTGGTACACGAGGGTCGAAGAAGGCGGGACCTTGGAGAAGGAACCCGAGATAAGAACTCCGGTTCAGGACCTGGCGGACGACGTCGAGATCTTCGAACCGATTGACACGAACCGAAAAGAACCATCACTGCCCTCCAAAGAAGTTCCTTCCATTCTGTTCGACAAGAGCAACAATCCTTTCAGCAAGCTGATCGAAGAAGAAGAAGAAGCCATGAACAGGTTGAGGTCTAGCGGAGGAAGGCATAATCCTGCTCAGAACGACGACTTGGATTTGTTTTCTGGGCCGACAGAAGAGACCTTCACGTTCCCGTACCAGAAAACCGATTCGGAACCGGAATACAGCGGTCCTCCCCCTCAGTTCCCTTTTGGAAGAGACAATAGACCCTCCATGCGCTTCCAGGAGATGGAAATGATGAATTCGGGTCCCACCGATGATGATATCTTCGCTGCTGTGACTGCTCCGTCAAAATTCAATTCGGAGTTCGAAATGGGAAACTCGGGGCCCACCGAATTTAGCGCTGGAAAACCCACCAAGTCCATCAGGAAATCCTTACTGAGCAAGATAAACAGCCTCAAATCAAAACTCAGTGAAAAATCCTCCAAGCTTTCCAAGGAGAGAATTTCTACAACACCCCAGTACGCTGTGACGGAACCTGGCAAAAACCCGAGTCTGATCTTGGACACTCCAGCCTGCAAGATACCCAAACTGGATCCTTGGGATCCTACTGTGATTGGGTTGTACGAAAAACAGGATCCGTACGAGTGCCCAGGACCTCCCCTGTTTCTGAAATCCCACCCTGACGGATCCATAACGATAAATGAAACGATACTGATGACCCATTATAACGTGACTTCGATGGATAACGTTTCCTGCTATTACGAGCCTATTATCAGGAAGCATGAAGAGCCTGGTAATGTCAGGGAAAATGACTACAGAACTGAAAATGTCACCGCCCTGATACCAGGAGTCCCTCTTAATGAAGATTACGTGGCAATTCAGTGCAACTTCGACCACGGCAACTGGAGTTTCGAGCAGTATTTTCCATTGGTTCGACTGAGACAAGAAATCGAGGAGCAAAGATCTTCCATACCGTATCCGGAACCACGCTTGAATGTCATTTTGCTAGGTATTGATTCAGTTTCCAAACTCAATTTCCTGAGGCATTTCCCTAGGACCCTCGCGTACTTGAAAGAGAAGCTTTCCCCATTTGAAATGAACGGGTACACCAAAGTGGGCGACAACACTTTTCCCAACCTCGTGCCGCTACTGTCTGGACATTTCGTTGAGCACTACTGGAACGAGTCTCTGAGAGATACGATGTATTTCGACCACCTCGATCTCATTTGGAAAGACTACGCCAAGAAGGGATACCGCACATTCTACGCAGAGGACAGCCCTTACACGGGCACTTTCAACTACATCAAGAGAGGTTTCTACGATCCGCCCACGGACTACTACAGCCGACCTGTCATGCTTGCGCTGGAGAGCTCTAGGGTGAAGGCGAAAAGCAAACAACACTGTTACAACTCCCAACTCGAAACAGACCTCCTTTACGACTTTCTGAAGGATTTCCTCAAAGGCATGGGCGAGCGACCGCACATCGCCTTCGCCATGGTGTCCACCATCACCCACGACTACCTCAACAAGGCTGGCTACCAAGACGAGCCTACCGTTCGACTTCTGGAACACCTGGACACCAGCGGCGCCCTCAACAACAGCATGATGGTCCTGTTCAGCGACCACGGACTGAGGTTCGGCGCCATTCGCCAAACCTACATCGGCAAGTTCGAAGAACGAATGCCCTTCATGTACGTCCACTTCCCCAAGTGGTTTCTGGACCAGCATCCGCAGATCAACAAGAATCTCCGTGACAGCCAGGACCGCCTGATGACCCTCTTCGACATCCACGCCACCATGCTGGATCTTCTAGACGTAAACAAGGAGATGACCCCTGAAGAAAAGGCCTCCCGCACCATGGGGTCTAGCATCATGAGGGAGATCTCCCCTGACAGGACTTGCGACGACGCCAACATTCTCCCTCACTGGTGCCCCTGCCAGACGTTTGAAGAGGTGGACCTCACCGACAACGTGACCATCAGCTGCGCACAGGCCATGGTGGACGAAATCAACTCCAAGCTGGCTCCGTACGGCGGCAAGTGCGCTGTGCTGGAAATCGACAACATATCGGACGCTCGGCTAGGTCAAGCCAATGACCTGGTCTTGAGGTTCGTCCGGCACGACAACGTAGTGGTCAACCGGACGGTCGTCTTAGGTGACAAAGTGAAGGTCCTCGGGGATTACCTGATCACCTTGACGACGAAACCTGGTGGTGCAGTCTTTGAGGGCACCGTGCGGCGTGACCCTGATAACGACTCCTATTCTGTGTTGGGCATCAGTAGGATTAACATGTACGGCAATCAATCTAGATGCATAGATAGTCAAAAGATGAAAATATATTGTTACTGTCTAGTCGACTGATGAAAACTCAGCTAATGGTTGTGTTGCCATCGGTATGTTGGCAAGATCTCATTCAAAATGCAGTTAACCTACAACGGGCAAAGTGCCAATGAAATCATGCCATTTTACTAAAAGTTATTTTTAAAAAGGTTTCTATTTTCGAGACTGAAAATAGCGTGAGTTATATTCCTTTTGAGAAGTTGATGAATCTTGTTCAAAAGTATGACTAACACTATTTACATTTGTTGAAACTGTGTCTAGTCATCTAAAGTTTATTTATATTTTATGGGCCATCTTTATACTAAATGACAACCTTTCCTGTCAGCGATGTCACTGGTTAACGTAAGAACACCCCCCACTTTCTAGCTACATAATTAGCGAGTCTTGCTCACTCTGTCTTTTGCGCCAATTAGTAGGTTGCTATAAGTGGTGCGTGTTCTTACGTCAACCCGTGACGTCACTGACAGGAAACGTTGCCATTTAGTATAAGTAAATTGTTTAATCACTTTTCACTTAAAGTCAGCCTCGAGTAAGTTTTGGATTAAACTCTTTAGGCTAAGGTCATACTTGGAAGCGATATTCTAAGATAATATTATTCCATTATTTTTTTTGTTGAACGTAGTGAACCTGAAGAAAAACTCCCAACCTAAAAATCATATAAAATCACAGTAGCCTTCCACTGTAAATATGAGAAAGTAATTTTGTAATTAAACACGAGTTTGAGGAAATTTTAATCATGTTTTTTAAACAAACAACCTTAAATAACAAATCTTTAAAAAATTGAATTCTCACCGTCAACAGGGGTAACTTTGGCCTAAAAACGCTACATATTTCATAACAAAAGCAAATAATATAGTTGTAAACTAATTAAATTTTACATGGTAAGAGTGTGCGGTTCCAATTATTTAAAATATATTTAACTGTGTAACATAAACCATTATTAAATATACTTACTATGTAAAAAGCTTTTTAAACGTTCTTAAAATTTTGAACCAATGTTTTCTGAGTTGAAATAACTTTGACCTAAGACACCAACAAATATTTGGCATTGAGTAAGCCCACTTTCATTAAAAGCTAAATTACCTATCTATACTTTGTATTTTAAGAATTCCGTGTTCCAGCTAGCGTAATTTGTGGAAAATCAAAAAATTAATAGAAAAAAAATGATTTTATTAACTCATTCTCTCTCCAAAGAAATATACGAATAATAAACAGCAACTTAACAGTCTGTGACGTTTTGGTGAATTGCTAGTCTAAATCGTAACATTTACCCTGTTTTGGAACTATTTACGGATTTTTTGGAACGTGTAGCAGGTACTTCAATATAACAATTTATTTTCTAACATATACATTGTTAAGCAGAGTATATTTTAACTAAAAGTTGCAAAAAAATGTTGGTGTCCCTGTCTATAGATGAAGAAATGTAACGCTGTATACGCCCAAGTTACCCGCAAAGACTGCAGTTACCCCATTTGACGGTTATTTGATTCTTATCACTATGAAAGAAAACAATATTTTAAGATCATGCAGATTTAAGCATCTCAATTAATGAAACGCAAATTTTAAAGCGTGGTGGAAAATATTTAGTGGGTCCTATTTAAAAGTCCTATATTTTTTTGGGAGCCAAAAAAGAAAAAACTATTGCATTACAAGAGTGCATTTGCCAATGTTTTTCTGGTTACTTTATGTATTTGTATTTATGTAAATATTAGTTTTGAAAGTTCCTGAATTATTGTAAGATATTTTCGGAGGAGATACAATGAGTCATTATAGTCATAATATCCCATTTGTCATTATTTAAGAAATTTCATAAATTGAAATAAAACTATTTTGTTTTAGATAGTTTGGTGCATCATAATTTCATTTTTAGTAATACTTTTACTACACTTTAGTTTTTTTATATTTTAAAATGAATAGAGCAAATGATGTTTTCATTACTACTGAACGCCGATCTGTAAACAAACGTCCAATAACTTCCGAAAAATTATTTCAAAACACTTTTTAAACGTTCTTTGAAAAATTTTCGTGTGGAAAATCAGCTTTTACGTTTTAAGGGGGCTGTCAATTCTAAATTTTATCCAAATAAATATTTGGAAGTTAGATTCTATAAACCAAATCTCGTGCAGCAGAATTGGAGAACTTTGTGCCGTTTCCTGTTAACGTAAGTTGAAAAAATGTTTAAACAGTTCGATTTTTGTTATAAAATAGGTTTACTGCCCGTATTTTAGGAATGTAAACATAAACAAGCACTGAGTTGACAAAAATTCACTCGATGATAATAATAAAAACAATATAAAATGTAATTTTTCCTATATTTTTTCTTTGCAAATCTACTATGGTATATTTAATTCAGAGAGAGAGAGAGAGAGAGGGAGGGTGAGAGAGAGAGAGAGAGGTTTAGGTTATCTATTGTTTCTTCCATAAAGTATGTTTTTCTATAGGTTTTTCGTGGTGTGTCCTACGATTAGATCAATGTATAGGCAGTGCAGAATTATTTTTCGTGGGTAGTGACTTTATAAACCTTTTCGTCATTCTACTTAGGTTTACGGTGAGTAAATAAAAATGTAGGAAATGTGGCAGTCGTGAAAATAGCCTTATGAGATCCAATGGATTCGCAATCTTTTTTGGAAAATGTCGTTTCAAATTGATTTGTTATTCTAATATACGAACATAATTCGACAAAACTAGGATAAAAAAGCTTTGGGAGATTCTCTGGTAGGTACGATTTTTCTCAACAGTATTTTATCCAAATTTGCTTTTTTATGTACAGGAAGTTAAATATTTGAATGATGATGTGGTTTGTAAGTAAATTTTCAAGATAATTGTGTTGTCTTGTGTAAACTGTAAAGTATACTTGTTAAAAATAGGTTTTTGATAAAAATATTTTTAAGTAAAAAATAAGTCAATTAAATACCATCCAAAAATTTATTTAATATCTGTTACCACACTTGGATCTTTTTCTTACGTTTGAAACAAATACTTGATAAGGTATTAAGAGTCGGTAAGTAGGTTTTTTTCACATCATAGAATATTTTTCATGGAAATTATTACAGCTTTTATTATAAAAATTACGATCCTGTAACTGAATAATTTAATTATTGCGTAAACCATTTCTGGTGTTAGTATTTGAAAAATAAGATTGCCTTGTTATGGATTCATTTTCAACTAACAGTTTACGAATAGCAAACAGTCAAAAAATCTTAATTAAGGATGATATGAGAGTTGAACTACCTGTAATTGATTGATTATGCTTTTTTTCATTGTATATCCTACTAGCATAAATGCCCGGCTTTGAGTTGGTGAATTGTATTTATGCATTGTAATTTTTTATATTAAATTTAAAGTTTTACTTTAATTAATTTTTAAATAATTATAAATTTATTTTCCGATATAAGAAAGTTGCATTTGATTTTTTAGCTAAAAAATAATTAGTTATTTGTTACAATACAAAATAAAAAATGAAAACTCTTGTTTATAGACCATATTTGATTACTTAATAACCCAAAATTATTTTAAAAACTCCAACATTAAATAATCCTAACTTCATTGCAATACAAATTTTAATGCTTCCAAGCTCCAGTTTGCTGAAGTTGGTAAGAACTATACTTCATTGTCACAGCTATATTTTTCACAGGATTATCTATAGATTTATGCATGATTTTTTCCCAGATAATTAAAAGCATATTAAAAATTTTAGCGCACATTTTTATGTAAAATTAATCTAGATTATTTATAAGTAATTGAATCATCAGTTTTAAAAAAAGGGAATAAGTTCAAAAACCAAGTTTTGAGAACCTGTATAAATAATGGAATTATTGCTGGGTAACCACCAAACTTGTGTGGACAGGACCCTATTTATAGAGTACAGAATTATCATCGAAAAAATATAAGGTAGAAGCCCGGTGGCGTTGAGGAAGCGCTCCCACGCCACATGCAAATCCCGGTCTACCGACAAGGAAGACTCAGCCCTTCATCCGTCTGGGGTCGATAAAATGAGTACCAAGTTTACTTGGGGAAATCAAGAGGGTGTTAGCATCAAGCTAGCGCACTCAGCTGACCGTGACATTCAGTCACACGTTCTGTAACAGCTCTGCTCATGGCCTCACCCAGTGAGGCTAAGTTACACTGGAGTTTGAAGGTCCACTGACCTAGGTACTCCCTCAAGTCCCCCCTTGATTTTAAAAGTTTGTTCAAAAATATGTTACAGTTCCCTTTTTCAACCTTAGGAAATTTCGGTTGATAAAAAAATCTTAAAAACATTTTGTTTGACAACTAAACCATATCTCGGCTTAGTTCATAGCACAAAAGTGAAAAATAGAAAGATTAAGACAAATAAAATAGAAAACTGTTACGAAACTGGTTCGTTGAGACACTATCAATGGAGTAAATGAATATCAAGGGAGTCCATCAAATATGCACTAGATAAAAAAGGTGAAAACACTCATTAATTGCAAGACGATTAAAAAAACCTGATTTCTTCCACAATTTTAAATTTTTTTTGAATTTTTTTTTTTTAAAACACATACACGAAAAAAAAAAAACAGGAAGACATATGAGTTGCCCAGGGGTCAGAAACCCATAAGGGCAACCTAAAGGAGTTGTATTTAAAAAAAAATAGATTGAACATACAAATATACAATACATACAGACATTACACATATAGATATTACACATAGAAAATGGATAATAGTGGCATCGCAAGGCAAGCTTCAGAATGACTAGATTGGAAATTAGAGAGCGTTTGTTCTTTTTTTTAAAAAAGTTCTTCAATATTTTCTATTGTAAAAATAAAAAGCTTTAGTAATTTTTTAAACTTAATAGGGGATTTTTCTGTTTTTATGTCATTGGGTAAAATATTGTAAAACTTAGGTGATAAATAAACATAATTTTTATGAAGAATTTCTTTTTTTGCTTTAGGTACAAAATATAAGTTTCTTGAACGAAAATTATAAGTTAAATTTCGTAGGTCAGATTCGTTTGCTTGCTTAGTGAAATAAACTATTGTTTTAAAGAAAAAAATGTGACGAACTGGTAAAACGTTAAGTTTTTTGTAAAGATCAATTAAAGGGAACTGATTGCTACTGCTTAGAAATTTAATGATTTTATTTTGAATTTTAATTACTGGATTTATATTTTGTAAGTAATCCCCACCCCACGCCAGAATACCATAGCTTATTATTGAATTAACCCAAGAGTGGTAAAGTTGAAGCAAGAAGATCTTATTTATTATCTTTTTTATGAAGTAAAGTTTGTGTAAAATATAGCGTAGTTTATTTAAAACTACGTAAACTACGTACTTTTAAATAACAACGTATTGTGAATAAATGGAAACAACGCTCATTTTACTCATTTAATTTAAAAACTATAAAAACAAACATATGTTTCCAGGATATTTGGATCCTCTTCATCAACGTAAAGATGGAAGCATGATAATCGGTAATTATATAATACACAGCAGGAAACAAAGTTACAGTGAACCACACAGGAAAACGGGGTATTGAAAAAATATAGGGGGAATCAGGACATGCAAATTTGAGAGAAAAAAAGGTGCATTGGACAAATCATTGACGAGATAATTTGAGAAACGATTATATAATAGCTTTCATAAAAATTGAGGTCAAGTGTTGAAGTACAGTTTTTAATAATAGTAGCAGATAGAAAATTCAAATGCATAGCCTTTTTTCCAACATGCGGGGCTAAGCTGATTTGTCGAATTCTTGTTTTTTTTTTACATAATTGTGATGTTATATTCTATGAACTTATTATTAGGAATTTCACGAATAAGTTTAGAAATCCAAAAACAATTCTAACACTATTAATTTTTATTAGATCCAATCTTCCCCATCCCAAAGCCCACCACTGCCACGCCCGATGGGACCCACCTTCATCCACCGCCGGCGCACCTTCATCGTCATCACCATCCTCGTCACCCTGCTCTTCCTGGTCGTCTGGTACCTCAAAACCACCAACGACAGCTGGAACAGACTCTACGTCATGACGCTAGCCAAGAGCTCCAAGTTCTTCTTCGACGACAAGCCGAACCAGGAGCGGAGGAAGCCGGAACGCCACAAGAACCCGGGGCTCATCCTCGACACCCCCGGCTGCAAGATATCGAAGCTGGACCCTTTCGACCCCTCGGTGGTGGAGCTGTACGAGCCGAAGGATCCTTACCCATGCCCTGGCAATCCTCTGTTCATGTACTCCCAACCTGACGGGTCCATTGCTTTGAACGAAACCGCTCTGGAGACTTACTACAAACTACAGCCCAACCAGATAGCGTGCGCCTATCAGGCTATCCGCAGGCGGTACGAGAAGCCAGGGAACGTTCGTGAAAACGATTTTGAATTGACCATCCACAAGTTGCTCCAGTTCGGGGAACCCCTGAACGAGGATTATGTAGTTGTGGACTGCTATTTGGGAGGGAAGGAGAACTTCACCCAGTACTTTCCCCTGGCGCGTCTCAAGAAAGAAGTGGAGGACAAGAAAGCTTCCATCCCACCCCCTGTGCCTCACTTGAACGTCATCTTGGCGGGGATAGACTCCATATCCAAACTGAACTACCTGAGGCACTTCAAAAAGACCCACGCCTTCATCAAAGAAAAGAATACCTTCTTCGAGATGAAAGGGTACACCAAAGTCGGCGACAACACCTTCCCCAACCTGACCCCGCTTCTGACGGGCCGTTTCCCGCAGGACATTTGGAACGACACCGTCAAGGACACGATGTACTTCGACGACGTGGACATCATCTGGAAGAGGTACTCGGCGAAAGGGTTTAGGACGTTCTACGCGGAAGACAGCCCGTTCTTCGGCACTTTCAACTACGGCAGGCGGGGGTTCAACGAGACCCCTACCGACTACTACATTCGCCCTCTCTACCTGGCTCTGCACAACTCTGACCTCAGACATAAAGACGCTTGGTACTGCTTCAACTCCGCCTTGGAGCCCGAGATAATTAACGACTACCTGCGGGACTTTTGCCGGGCCATGGGTCCGCGTCCTTACTTCGCGTTCGCCATGGTGTCTTCTCTGACTCACGACTACTTCAACTACGCGGGTCACGCCGACTACCCGACTGTGCAGCTACTGGAAGACCTGTGGGAAATAGGCGCCAACAACAACAGTATGATCGTCCTGTTTGGCGACCACGGCCTCCGTTTCGGCGCCATTCGCGGCACTTATGTTGGGAAATTCGAAGAGAGAATGCCGTTCATGTACATCCACTTCCCACCGTGGTTCATCGAACAATACCCTCACATCGCCAAGAACATTCGCGATAACCAGGAGCGCCTGGTAACCCTCTTCGACGTCCATGCCACAATGGTTCATCTCCTGGACCCGATGAAGGATATGACCCCTGAAGAAAAGTCACAGACCCCCTACGGATTGAGCTTGATGAGGGAGATATCCCCCTACCGCACGTGCGATCAGGCATTCATATACCCTTTTTGGTGCACGTGTCAGGACTTTCACGATCTGCCTCTGGACAAGCCAGAAGTGGTCAAGACAGCCGACATGCTGAAAGACAGCATAAACTCTGAACTGAAGCCAGAAGACTCGTCCTGCCCGACGTTAGAACTGGAAGAAGTGACCAAGGCCAGACTGGGACAGCTGAACGACATGGTGTTGAGGTTCGTCAAACACGAAAACGTCGTGATAGACCGCAATGTCGTGTACGGGGACAGGACCGTCAAGTACGAAGACTACGAGATTACCGTGGTGACCAAGCCGGGAGGGAGGGAGTTCGAGGGTACTGTCCGGAGGGATGTTGAGGAGAACACTTACTGCGTGGTGAACGTCGCCGAACTAAAGTATTACGAGAGAAAAGAGAGTTGTGTGGATCACCAGAAACTCAAAAAGTTCAGCTTTTGCAGTGGATGATGAAAAATTGATTTTAGATTTTAAAACATTGGTTGTGAAGTTGTCAGCGAACTGTGTGTCTAATATTGTTTGTGGTTAAGTACAACTGTGTGACGTGTAACATTTTATATTCTTTGCCAATTTTTTAAAATCAAAGACCTTTTTTAATTTTGATCAGTCTTTTCTTAATCAAAGCTACTAAGTATCGTTGAATCAACTTAATTCATCTTAAGACCTAAATTTGACCTCTCAATAAGCAGCTCAAATATTTCTGACTCTTAATTCAAACGAGTTACTTCTGGTTACTTCCCTTTTTGATTATGTAGCGTAATATTTGAAGTGGAACATTGTCTTGATGACTCATCAAAACAAATGAGTGGCTCATACAATGTTGTATGAAAAAGATGGGTTTAACCATCATTACATAAAACGAACATCATAGTTTAATACTTGACCACACATTTACAAACTAAGTCCATCTTTTTTAGTACAAACTTAGCTTCTAGTTTTTACAAATGATAGTTGCAAAAGGTTGTTCTATTTCATAGAAATTTGAAATTTAGGTAGAAATACTTATTTAAGTACCCCAAACTTGTATCTAGGACTAATAAAAGAACCAATGCTAAAAATGGAGTTCGTCGATATTATTCCTTTAAACCAGGTATGGGCAACCTTTTCGAATCCGCGGGCCGGATTCAATGATTATAATGACGTGGAGGGCCATAGAGTAGATAAATAGGTAACATTTTTTAAAGTAAAAAATGAGAAGTTTTATTTTATATGTTAGGATCAAACCCCAGAAATCGCTCACTGAGCGAAAAAAACGCTCACATCGTGGAGTGGCATTTGCAAATTGCCACAACCCGAAATTCGGGTTGTGGTATTTTCAAAAACGCTCACTCCGCGATGTGGTATTTTCAAAATGCCAGAACGCGATGTGGCCTTTTTTCAATAGTGCCACAACCCGAAATAGACTTATGTAAAGATGGGATGCGCTAATGTGGGACGTTTGGCCAAATGAAACATTCCACAGACTTGCTTTGGCTGGTATATTAAATTATATTTTGATCACTTGTATTTTAAAAAATAAATTATGGAAGAGTTTGTGTGTAGTTTTAAAAACTTAATTACATTAATAACAAGTATGTGTAACAAGAGAAAACCGTGGTGTATGTAGAGTTGTAAAAACAATAAGAGTATATGGTAAAAATATAAAAGGGTGCTAAAAGTTATATTTTAATTAAAAATTACCGAGCAAAAATTTAAAACATGAGCAAGAGCATAACTATCTATTAAAAACTTAATTACAATACATTTATGTAGTTAATTTAATGACCTTACCACCAACTGCATAATATACTATATTCGTGTTTAATTTTATTTCCGAATCTTTCCATTACAACTTTAAAATACTATAAAAATATGAAGTAAATTTATGGCCTTGGGGGACATCCATAAATTACGTGAGGTCAAAAAGGGGGGAGGGGTTTGGAAAAATCTCACCAAGGGGGGAGGAGGGGGTCGATTAAAATCTCACGTCAACTTTTTAAGTTAGAAATTAAACGAGTTTTTTAAGTAGGAGAAAGGAATAATACTCACAGATAAGATACTGTGGTGATTTTTAGGCGGAATAATGTCCTTTCCCCCCACATCATTAATAATGGAGAAGTTTTAGGTGCTGTGAAGCACAAAATGCAAACGAATAGGATAGAAAATTATTTTTAAAGGTTGTAGTTAAATCTCACGTGGGGGGGAGGGGGGGGTCCAGCAAAATCTCACTAAATCTCACCAAGGGGGAGGGGGGGGGTCCAGATTTTGGAAAAAACACCTCACGTAATTTATGGATTTCCCCTTATTCACATTCGCTAAACCAGAGGTTAACCAGCAAGTTAGCTTTTCGGTTACTCTGATTGGTGGAATCATTATGGTGAAATTATTTAACCAATGGTGTTAAGGGGTCATAGGACTGTTAAAACACAATGCAGTGAAAAAAACTTTACATTTTCGAAAAAATTAATATCTTTTTTTCTAACTTATGAAAAGACTCGGTTTAAACATATTTTTAATCCTTATTTATTAAACTTTATGTAAAAAAATAATTGAATACTTAATAGACATAGTTAAGTTTATACATTGAGTCGAAAAAAAGCAACTTTGACGGTTAAATGTTAGTATGCAGTGGCTTTCATGCAAGATAATTAACTAACTATTAAATGGAAATTCAAAATTTCAATTCACATATAGGGTAGGTGGGGGTAAAAACCCGCACGAGGCAAAACCACGCACCGCGATTTTTTATTGTTAATGATCGATTCAAAAATTGAAAACCAGGTTGTTGGTTTGTCTTATTGTGACCTATTGTTCTGCGAAAGTTCGTACCCCTAAGTCACTCATGAGTTTAAAAAATGCTGTAAGTTTGTTTTTCATCATTTTGATGTAATTTTTCTGATCTTTTACTTAAAAATTACATAAAATAGGGCTTGAGGAGAAATACAAACAAATAGCCCAATGATAAGATAGCAATTTAACTTCAGTTTCCTTTTGAAAAAACTGCCTCAACATGTCTCTAAAAATAATAAGGCTTGTTTTTCAAAACAAAGTAAAATGGGGCAAATTCACGCAGGTGTTTTGGGGCAAATCTACGCAGCTTAAAAAGCTCAGGAATTCGTCCCAAAAGGGAAATGGGACTACTTGATCTCTAATGAGGTTAATAAAGGTGTCCGAGATGCCAACCCCCCTACCTGAAACCATCCTTTCTCCCTTTTGAAAGATATCTGGTCAATTTGAAATTAATTGCTACAACAGATTGACAATTTTCATTAAAACGGATTATATCTATGTTTAATATTGTTGGTTAACTTAAAAATAGTAAAACAATATATTAGAAATCCTTTATCTGCGAGCGGATGATCCACGATTGCTACGAAAAAAATTTTTATTGATGAGGGTAAATTTTAGACGACATTAGAGAGATTTTAGATGTAGAGGAAAGGTTTCTACTGTACTGTACACATTTTAAAAGTTTTGCATATCATATTTTTTTGTACAATGAAACATAGTTTTTATGCTGAAATATTTTTTTTCTTGTTTTCACCTCATTTTTGGCCTTTTTTCGGGTTATTCGCGATTTTAGCTATCCGCGGTACCCTTGGCACCCAATTCAGCGGATAATAGGGGCTCTACTGTATTAAGATGATTATCTCCAGTGTTTTTATGATGAAACACTTTGTTTATCCATGTTTATTTCATTTGGACACAAAAATTCAAAAGTGCGTGTCTTTGCCCCATTTTTGCGAGGCAAAGACCCGCAATTTTTTTTTCTACTAAATTGTCAATTTCTCTTGAAATACTATCGATAAGAGTATAAATTTGGATTGGTTTTGTAGGTAACATCTCAATCTAACACCTCCAATTGAAATTTCGGGATTAACTACCCCCTATCGATCACAATGTTAAAAATACTGAAAACTGCGGGGCTTTGCCCCCACCCACCCTATACTATATGAGTATACAATCAAGCCCTACCAGATATTTTGAGTTTGACAGTCAATTAATATTTTTTATTATAATTTCAACTTAGGTGTCAAAAACACAAAAAAATTATAAGTTCACAATCTCAAAAAATAATGAAATATAAGTTCAAAACTCTAAAAAAAGGTAGGGCTTTATTGTCACTACTAAATATTGATGCTCTCAAAGTTTCAAGGATATATTTTTACATATATTAGGATATATTAAGTTACAAGGATAATATTTTTTATTATAATTTCAACTTAGGTGTCAAAAACACAAAAAAATTATAAGTTCACAATCTCAAAAAATAATGAAATATAAGTTCAAAACTCTAAAAAAAGGTAGGGCTTTATTGTCACTACTAAATATTGATGCTCTCAAAGTTTCAAGGATATATTCTTATTACTTCAAATTTTATCATGCATGGAACACAAAAAAATCACATTTTGAGAAAAATGACCTCAAAGTTCTAAAGTTAGTAATCTCCTTGGGTTTCTTGTTTCAGAATTTTAGCCATAACTGAAATAATACGAATTTTCGCATGCGGTTTTTTTTAAATTGTTAAGAAATATCTAGGCTATCACATATATTTTTTTTCAAAAAATCGATTTTTTGGATGATTTAACAGTCCTATGACCCCTTAACAGCTGGTTAAGTGGCAGTGAATAATGCCATTTGTATGTTAGTTAAGGATCTTTTAAGTACTTAAAATTTAAATTATGACTACAACAGGAGAAACCTTTCTTAAAATTACTTTAACTTATTATTTTTCATACTTAAATTTTCAAAATTTAACTTTTTTACTGAAAAGGTCGCGTTGCTATCTTTCTTTTAAATGGTAAAGATAATGTAACAAATCTAGGTTTATTTAATGGTATTGAACGAATGGAATCGTACGATAGGAGAGTTCACAGTAATTTAATATTGCAAAATTTCCGCTAACAAAGAAGCAAATGAAAATCACCCGCGATTCTTTTGAAGCTTATTTCACGAACAGTACTTCTACCAAAACCTTTTTAAAATAGTAACAACCAATTTCCAAATAAAAGTGGGGAAATTCATTTCTTACTACATGATGTTCTACCTATTTTTTTGTAGTCAGTTAGTCGTCAGATAATAAAATTTCATTCCACAAAAATCAGAAATACCCCTGCAGCTGATACATTTTTCTCAATTACTTCTACCCCTAAACACGATAGAAACCGGATAGCTAGGATCATAATGACTTATTGGCCTGTGTGGAGCTAATTTCACTGTGACTGTATCCGCATATTACTATGGTAACGAACTGAAAAAGTACAACATGTGAAACAGCGGAGAGTCTCCTCATTGCTCTTTTGTTTAGCATGCTTTGCTCCATGAGTTAAGTTGGTGGTTCCGGAACTCAGAGATACACTATTAAAAATGCACTAGCTTATCCGCTTATTATATGGTTATTACAAAGGATACTTTGAGACATAAAAGGGTAAGTATAATTTTGATTTCTTTGCTGCAGAATGTTATATTTTTTACAAGAAAAAAGTTGTTTTTAATAGTTCAACAGTAAATCGTAATAATTCCAATAGTAAATATTGGTCAAGTATAATGACTCACATAGTAATTTACCTTTTATGAGAGGAATTCATATTTTGGGAATTTTAAGTGAGGATAAAAGTGTTTAGTTATTTAATATTGGGGAGTTGTTTGATTAACATTGTTTTGAATTTCAATCTTAATATTTACTATACAGAGAGGAATAGTAAGAAAAAAAGGAACCTTCTTCTTTACCAATTTCCAAAAACGTTTAATAATTCTTCACTTACACGTATGCATTTTTAAAGAAATTTAAAATATATTTTCATGTAAGAGAGAGAGAGAGAGGTTAAACATTTAAATTACCAAAAATATTAAAAGATTGGTAAAATAAAGTAATTTTTATATAGCCACACGACTATGCACCTAGCTTCGAAAGAAAACAAAGATCCAAAAGACTCTTTGCACGAGTATAACGATTTTCCTTTAAACATGAAAGGGGATGGTACAATGACAAACAGATCAGCCGATGTATGTTCAGGTATGTGTAAAATGAATGTGTACTTTTTAGTTGGTATTTTGAAATATTCTTCATTCATCTACTTATAAGGTAGATAAATTTTAGGTACAACAATGAAACGATAGGTTTTTTAATTTCGAAAAATATTACTTGGTACCCACTTAAGTAATTTCTATGTTTATAACTTCAATCTTGATTTGAAAAGTTAAAAAAATATTTTAAACAAGAGGCAAGTAAAAAAACATTAAGGATATCAAAAACACCAAACATTACTATCAGATGATAAGATCATACTTGTATCGTGCGAGCTACGTAAATTAACTAATAAGTGAAGCAGATTTGGATCAAAATAAACTTTTGTTTGATACCAATATGATCACATGTGTTATGAAAAGCTTTTTTGTGCTATATTTTCCTACTAATCATTACATTGATCCACGTTTCTTGGCATTTAAACCGTGAAAGAGCAATTTCTTCAATTAATCCTTTGACAAATTTAGTTCATTTGTATTTATTGTCTACCCTTCAAACTTTTCTGTGAACTCGTCCCACCTTTTAGATAAAGACTGGCTATCAAGACTAAAAGACGTAAGTTGTAATATTAAAACAAATAACGTATTACTACATTAATATTAATTAAGAAGACTGAAATTATTTCCCAGTGTGACTAACGAAAAAAACTGATCATTATAAGATAAGGAATTACATCATAGAACTCTATTTTTAAACAGAAATTAATTTTTTGTACAGATTTTTCGAGTGTATCTTCGTTTACAGTATACTCGAACAAAGAATACGTAAACCTTGATAACAGAAAACAGTTGGCGGAAAAACTGAACCACAAATTGCAAGACGTTCTTCAGGTAAAGTGTTCACAATCTTTAAATCACTTCAGTTCATCTCTATTTTGGGATTTCAATGGAATCTTAACATTACAGGCATTGAAAAACTATGACAAAGGGAGGTCTGGAAAAGTTCTCCCATCGAATCTCTACAATGTTTTGAATGTGTTTTGCCACCGATTATCTTTTCAAGATTTCAAGGAGTTGATAAGAAAGGTATCATTTTTTAATACACAAGGTATTTAGAATTCCTAGGGCAAATATTTTCGAGTATAAACGATGTTTTAGTACGTGTTTAAGAAAAAATTTTGTAGGCTTAACGCATTGTGTGAAGTTAATACAAAGACGATTCTCCTTCAGGAAAAAAAAAACTTTTGAACAATTTTTAGAATGCATTAAAGGTTTAAACATTATAATTTATATTATTTCCATCCCTATTTCACACCATAACATCTCTCATTTTTCTTGGAAACTTAAGCCTGAGATGTGTTTGTCATGCATGAGCGTCGAGGGCTATTTAGGGATATATCTCCCGAAAGTCATAAATTTTGCTTTACAGAAATTGGTTAAATGTACAATATCAGATCCCTCCAAAATTGAGTCTCTTGAAGGGGAGAAAAAGTCTATGAGAAGATAATTAACAAACTACTGATTTATTAGTAACATAATTTACGCAAGCACGTTCACGTAATTTTTGATATTTTAAAAAAAATTGTATGAAAAATTTATGTACCTGAATAAACTTTTTTCTATTCGAATCATACTAAAAAATCCAGTTTCCTTAAAGAAATCTAATAATTACTATAAAAATGAAAGTAATAATAATAAACTGAACAAATGAATTAGGATGCATCAGGACATTCGCCTTTCTTGACCACTGTCATGTTTAATACCTGGGCATTTTAGGAACAAGGGTTAGAAATTTTTTCGCTGAATCTGAGACACAATTTGAAGAATTGAAAGTTGTTGACGAAACACAGCCAAGTAAATCTTAAAACAATGAAGAACAAAATTTTATTTATAACTTTAATGAAACGCAAAATTTTTCCACGGATTTAATTTTAGTAAAGACTAACTACTTGAAAGTAAGATTGACACAGTTAGAGTATTAATTAACATTAATTTAGTAATTAACATTAAACAGTGTATAGGAACTATGTAATATACCTTTCTTTTTCTAAATTATTCTTCAAGTTTTTAGAGTAGCTACTCATTGCAGTTTTGAATTAATTTTATCTAGTAAAATCAATATAAAAAAATTTTCCTCTTTTTCAACCGAATCTCTCTTGATGGGAAACACAAATAATCTAAATTATTTTCTTGTTTTACCTTCTTTTAGGAAAAGCTAGATGAGAATGGATATATTTCCTATAAGCACTTTATTTCTAAACTAACAAACAAGAAAAGAGAAGTCGATGCTGTTTGGCATGATAAAAATAACAAGTGAGTACGACGAAAGTTTTATACCGCACTTTTTTTTTTATCGCAAACTCAATTGCAGTATAAATGCAAATCTTAATTTAAAAGATGCATAATATAATCTGGAGAAGAGGAAGATGAACTTAAATTTGGAGTCATTAAGGCGACTGCCTACGTTGGGAGAAGTTTTTTTTAAAAACATTATATGTAACTTGTTTACATATTTTTTCTTAACCAATGTAGTTTAAATAACTAATATATGTAAAAATTACCCTAATTTTATAAAAAATATTTTTAAAAATAGCAATTTACACTAAAATTTGGCGGAAATTTACAATTACGCCAACACCTCTATAGTTAAATATATAAAAGTTTTTTTGAAACTTCTTGAAATCACATGTTCCTTAGATAAATACCTGTGCATTGACCTAAAAGCTAAGCAAAATTTGGAAAATTAAAAGAGCTATGCTATTTATCGTAAAATGAACCTTTTTTTAGATATTTTTTAAACAAATTTTACGATAAATAGCATAGCTCCTTTAATTTTCAAAATTTTGCTTAGTTTTTAGTTCAATGCACAGGTATTTATCTACAGGCCTGACGAGAGAGGGGGGGCGAGGGGGTACTATTCCCCCGGGCCCCAAAGATTTTCATATTGAGTTTTAAGAGGGATACATTTTTGAATATTTTGGAAACTAATTTGTTCACATAAAGGTCCAAAAATGAGTTAATTCCCAGTTTTCTAGGGACATATTTTCAAAAATTTTATGAGGGGACCCCCAGACCCCCTTTATTGCTTGTTACTCATCGTATTATCAAAAGAAAACGATATTTTTAAGTTGAGTGAAATTAAGATCTTGTTTAGAAATATTCTAAAAATTACATTAAGCCTATGAATGCATGGATGGGGGTACTTCAGAAAATTTTTGCCCCTACCTCAAAATGAGAAGTATAGGTATTAGGGTGGGTCATTTTCCTTTGGCGAAAAAAATTTTTACAAATTCTATCGGGCACAGCAAGAAAAGAGTGCCAAAAGGTCTCAAACTAACATGTGTAAAATATGATTCCATTATAATAACTCTTTTTGCCTCCGGATTGGCCTCAAATAGAACAAAAATATGTAATTTTTCATATATTTTAAATTTTATAAATTAAATTTTTTTGTCGATAACTTTTTAAAGTTCCCAAATAAGGGTCTTTAAAAGCAATTTTAATCACATTAGTCACCTTCATGCATTATTAATACAAAAACAACTTCCAAAGTGGCACTATACAGGGTGTCCCATAAATAATGGGCCACACTTCTAGGGTGGATAGTAGACACCTAGACGAGTCAGAATCACATAGGGATTGGGGGTCCCAGACCAAATCCCAAGGAGTTAAAAATGGAGCGACACCCTAAAACAATTATTGAAAAATTCAATTTGTAGAAGAACTACTATTGGTAAAAATTTAATCATGGTCTCAAATTTTGTGGTTTAATATGATTTTTAAAATTATGCTGAAAGTTTTCACTTTAAAATTTTTTTCTACGAAAAAAATTCAAAAAACCACAAAAAAATGTGAAAAATATGCCAAAACTTTATTTTGTATTTGGAAATCCTTTCTTTTGATTTGATTATCTGAAAGATCATATTTTAAAACCCTTAAGTCCAAAGTTTCACGTAAATACCATCAATATTAAACGCTTGAGATCTAATTAAAGTTTGATTTTTGCTTGCGAAAACAGATCCAGAAAACGAACGTTCAGGGAGAATCTACGAGTTACGGATAGATAATCGCTAACTTTCTTTTCTCTCCCAGTTTGGCGAAACATACTAAGCTCTTACAGATCGCCAAGACAGCTTGGGAGATTTGTTGTTGGCGAAAGTTGGCGAGGAATCTCGTATCGCATATAATGGCGACAAATTTAGCGAGCATCAATCCGTAATTCGTAGATTTTCCCTCAGCGTTTCTTTTCTGGATCTGTTTTCGCAAGCAAAAATCAAACTTTAATTAGATCTCAAGCGTTTAATATTGATGGTATTTACGTGAAACTTTGGACTTAAGGGTTTTCAACTATGATCTTTCAGATTATCAAATCAAAAGAAAGGATTTCTAAATACAAAATAAAGTTTTGGCAGATTTTTCACATATTTTTGTGGTTTTTGACTTTATTTCGTAGTAAAAAAATTTTTAAAATGAAAACTTTTACAATGATTTTAAAGATCATGTTAAACCACAAAATTTGAGACCATAATTAAGTTTTTACCAATAGTAGTTCTTCTACAGATTGAATTTTTCAATAATTGTTTTGTGGTGTCGCTCCATTTTTAACTCCCTGGGATTTGGTCTGGGACCCCCGATTCCTATGTGATTCTGACTCGTCTAGGTGTCTACTATCCCCTCTAGAAGTGTGGCCCACTATTTATGGGACACCCTGTAGAATGCTATCATATTAACAAGAGCCGTAGAATATGAATCTCTTTTTTGCCAACAAACAGTGGATTGTCAGTGGTACAGATTTTAAATATTGGTAGTTAATATACATTCTCCTTCAAGTTTGGTCAGTATAAAACGGTATTTTTAATTTTTTTAAATAAAAATAGTTGTATTTTTCATAAATATGCCGCGCTTTCGAAATTCAGCGGACACTGGCTGGTCTTGGGATCCAAATATGATCGCAAAAACATGTTGAAACAATTGTCGAATAGATAGTTCGTTCACAGGCAATATCAGTTATGATTCGCTCAGTCATGATTTACCTAATTTTTTGCTATAGCAATAGACTGAAACCCAGGCCCATGAAATTATACTTCTTTGAGGATTGACTCAAAATAGCTTCTTAACATTCCCTTATGCGTTCATAAAAGTTAAAATATAGCAAATTTAACTGTTAAGGTTAATTAAAAGTAAGTTTTGAAAAGTAATGTAGCTTAATTAAAAACTTAGGGGATAATACTGATCTTTATGCTGAAAACGGGGATCTATAGCTCTTCTTAAGAAAATGTTTCAAAATTTGACTTTTAAAATGTGGTTTTAATTTATTTTTGGACATTAGTGACTCATATGGGGTCACTTGGGATGGAATATTCCTAATATACTAAATAAATTTCAAGGAAAACCCCAACTTAAACTATTCAAATGTTTTCCTTGGGGTTGAAAACCTATAACCCAAAAAAGGTACCCACATTCTGACATATCCATTTTTATTAAAAATTTAATGTTTTTACCATCTTACTCAACCCACAATAAAGGTTTCGCACATTTTTATGATTCCAGCAAGAAATTTTTGATTGCCAGTCCAGTTCTAACCATTGAGATATTTCCAAATATGTTGTATTACAACCCAAGTATTTCAACTCTGGTTTTATTTATAATTATTTTATAGTCTTCAATGATGATTTTTATACCATTGTGCACATTTATATTCATGACGGATTTGTGCAATCGAGGTAAAAGCTTGATTTTCGTTCGTCCATTTTTACATGAAATTACTGTATTAATCGAAACTTTGAGGCCAATCCGGAGGCAAAAAGAGTTATTATAATCGAATAATATTTTACATATGTTAGTTTGAGGCCATTTGGCACCCTTTTCTTGCTGTGCCCCTGGGAAAATGTGAAAAAAATATTTTTGACCCACCCTAAAGGTATGTCACTTGGGGGCCCGCTTCCCAACCTTCCCGACTTGGCTCTCGGCAGCCCTGTTTATCCAAGGAACATGTGATTTCAAGAATTAAAAAAAAACTTTTATATATTTACCTATAGAGGTGTTGGCGTAATTGTAAATTTCCGCCAAATTTTAGTGTAAATTGCTATTTTTAAAAATATTTTTTTATAAAATTAGGGTAATTTTTACATATATTAGTTATTTAAACTACATTGGTTAAGAAAAAATATGTAAACAAGTTACATATAATGTTTTTTAAAAAACTTCTCCCAACGTAGGCTTAAAAAAGAATATATTTGTAACATTATCTGAAGGGATATTTTTCTGCAATTGAATATTTGAATCTTATATAAAAAGCATACTATAATAGCATATAACAGGTATAAAATTATAATAAGCTTTTACTCATATTCTTCTTATAATTGACACATGCTTATTAAATGTGAAGTAACTTCATATTAGTTTTAAATAATATAATTGCCTTTTAATTTAGCAAGATTGTGTTGAACGAAAGCAATACCGAAGAAATAGAAGTAAAAATGAAGCAAAAGGTAAGATGACAGAGTTATACGTAAATATGATTTCAAGCAGGCACATATTTTTAAATCTAGATAAGGATTTTGATTATTTTGAGTGGCTACCTTAATGCAGATTTAGAAATGCTACTGGATCTAATTAAAGTTCAGATTATATATGTATAGATTTAAAAAGAATATAATGTTAGTGTTGTACAAAATATAAAATAAGAAACATTTAAAATTATTTTGTGATATAGTTTCGGATGTTTATGTGTCTCATTAGTGATGATGTCTAAGAAGCAAGTTTTTCTAACATTTAGACATATAAATTTTAAAAAGTAAAGAAACAAAAGGGATTAAAAGCTAATAACAATAATTTAAAATATTACTACACAATTGAAAATTCAAAGCGAAAGAAATTATGCACCAGATAAAACAAACATTAAAATGAACAAGCAGAATTTATATTTTCCCTTTATTAAAAATCCGAGGAGCTCTTATCCTTCAACTTTATCCAATCTTATCCAACAACAATCATCCAGCTATTACTTTCTTGCTGCAATACAGTATAACTCAATTAGGAATAATCTTTAAAAAGTAATCTTTGAGGTGCGATCTCATGGGTGACAAACGCAAATTCCTAACGTCCCATGTGCTTTCAGATCACCAAAAACCTAAAAAACTTTATTCGTTCTATGTGGCTTTATGACTATAATCAAGATGGATTGATTCAGAAGCAAGAATTCCGTTCAGTTTTGGAGAACTATGGATTTCCATTGACCGATGAACAGTTTAACAGGTAAATAAGTTGTGTTTAAGCGCAAGTTTGAGCTTAAAGTGAAACTTTATAAATTATGTTATCACATTTACAATTTGAATTTAGGTTCTGGAACCTGTACGATCCCAACAGAAAAGGAGTTATCAATTATGAAGACTTTTTGCTAAAGCTGGGAGCCAGATCTGAGCTATACAAGCGAGTCATACCAAGAGATATGCAGTCAAAAGTGGGATTTTATTCTCCTTTATATGATACAAAGTGAGTAAAAGTTTTTTAATTAAATGCAATCTAATCAATCAAAATCCATTTGTGTATAGTTCTACTTTGAATGCACAAGCTTTGAAAGAACTTGTTTACTAAGTTCAAGAAATTTAAACAAAATTTTTTAAAAATTTTTTAAGAAATCTTGTATTTTTTATTTAAAAAAAATATAGGGAATTGCTAAATAAGTAGAAGTTTCATATTTTCATGATTCTACTTTTTTTTTAATAAATATTTGGCACAAGCATAAGTGCTTCAAATTGTAGTCAGAATCATTAAAAGTGCTTTGAAAGTAACACATATTTAGCTTTTTGAAAAGTAATAACTTAATTTTAACTCACAAACGTGTAACACACCGTTAAAAAATCATTAAATTTGACCAGGCAAGAACAAGTAGAAAAAAGATGCGCAAAACTAGGTAGAGATGATCCAGCTGTTCAAGGACAAGTAATCAACAATGTGATAGAAGTGTTCAAAAGTAGAGTAAGTACTACACTAAAACTATATATAATAAGATATTATATAATATAAAAGATATCTTTGAAGTAAGTCTCATTTTCGTGTATTTTTTTCTACTCTTTTAGGTGGAGAAAAATTTTCCAATTTTACTTCGAACATTCCAAATCAAATACGGTTGCGAAGATGGTTTGATTCCTATATCAGTATTTCATCAAGTATTGAACTATTTTGTCATGCCTATGTCCACTCAACTATTTAAGCAGGTTTTAATGAGGTAATTCTATTTGAGTTATAAATAAGGAGACAAAAATGAAATTTTCAGTGAAAATAACAGTATTTAAATAGTAACCAATAGTAGTATTTAAAATTTGTTTCGCAGGAACTTGTCAATTAGAGAAGCAAAAATGCCTATTGCTCTGTTAAATTGTAAAGAATTCAAATAAAAACAAAACATATCTCAATTAATAGTGTTGATTTTAATTGTTTTCCTATTTTTATGTGTTATTCGTACGTAAAATGCTGTTAAATTCCAAATAACGAGACTGGTGCTTGGTTAATTGAAAAATATCTTGACATAAACTTTAAATAATCATATAAGTTTTTGGACTGAATCAGTATCTGCTGTTTCCTAAACATTGTTCGTTAGATTAGAGGAAAGTAGCAATTGGGTTTATTTGGGTCCAGTCGTAAAATTTTTTTAGACTTAAAACTATTTTCAATAGATGTGTATAAAAATACATTCAGGAAATTCAAAATACTCCTAAATAGTCTAAATAGTTTTAATTAATCATAACATTTAAATATAATAATTCGAGTGATTTGAAATTTCTATTTTGAAATTGTTTTTAATAAAAGTAATGGTTCATCTTCGATATTTATTTACATCTTGTTACAGAAAAATAAACAGAATAAATACAATAAACGCTTAGATTTCGCGTTATCACGTCATCAGGACAATATGGGACCCCGAAAAATGTCGCATAACCACCATGTTACGATTAAAAGGAATATACTGTAGGTATATTTAAGAATATGAATATATACAAGTATGTATGCATACCCCTTTGTAGTTTTATTAAACAAAATGTAATTTCTTTGTAATCAAAATCGGAAAAGGTTGAATTGTATGAACAATCTATATTATATGTTGTATTGCTAATTATAATTAATTTATGGGGTTTTATTTTGAAAATTAATAAATTTTCCCGAAATTAATGTCTGTCAAGAGCAACTTATTTTACTTTGCTGCCTAAAATAGGTTTAAAATAAGACTAAAGAAAAATGACAGTACACATTTTAAGGACGTTATTAAATTAACTAGGTAGTATAGTTAATTTCTCTTCTAGCCATTTTTTCTGGCAATAGCTATTCTAAAAAATATGCTTCAAAAGGTAAAGGTATTTTTCTTTGTTGCGTATTTCATTAGTTTTTGAGAAATAATAACCTTTTTGTAAATTTAACGGGAGTTAAGCTTTGTTAACAAGAGTTATTAAACAGATAATTTATAGCATTGTTGATTTTTAAGTTTCAAACAATATAATGGAAAGTTTGTTTACTTTATGATTTCCTGTATTAAAAATGATCCTAATTGAAATCCATCATTGAAACGGACCATAGAAAGAAAAAAGGTATAAGAGCATGCTCTTTTTATAAACTTTCCTTTGCTTTACAAATTTTTAATTTTGGAAAACGCTTACGTGGACGCATAGGATGAAACGGTCCATTTTATATAACCTAATCTTCCTTTTAACAGTTTTCAGACCAAAATATAAGACTTAACAATTCAATAAACTAAAAAAAACTTTTGAGTAGGTATAAAATAATACCTCATCCTTATGCATTAACTTATTTTCACAGGTTCAATATTTCCTTATCTGCCAATAAAATTCAGTGGTATGAATTTTTAAAAAGCGTGTGTGCCAACAAAGATGCGAACTTCCATACGGACATTTCACAGCTAACAAGGTATTTCTTTTTCATGCTAACTTTTTACGAGTCCTTCTACCAGAGAAATATATTTGCATATGAAGAACAATGAGATTTTTAGCGTTTCTAAAACAATGTTGTTCTTTCAAAATAGGTCTCACAGTTGGAGCGTTTGCAAGTCAATCATGGAAAAACTGAGAAGTTCCGGGGAAAATTGTGAAAACTTCTTTAAGGTGTCATTCACCATGATGGACCAGGTAACTAAAAGATTTTTAAAAGCAATGCTTATAAAATCAGTTTTAAAGTAAAACTTTACTTGAATTCGAATACTTATACCTACCCATTATATTTCATTAGGGATTTCTTCAGTAACGTTTTATTAATTGACTTGGAAAACGTCCGTAAATAAAATGAACTCAAATAAGAAGGAAAGAGTCCTGCAAAATCGCATCTCGGGGAAAGGGGTCCAATTTAAATCTCACGTAATTTAAATCATAGGATACTTTAAAGGATACTTGCGTGAAATAGTTAAAACAGTGAATCATTAGTCAATCGTTATACTAATCATAAATTTATATTTATTATTAATTTCAATATGAATTCGTATTAGAATAAAAAAATACCCAACGTAATTTATGGACATTCCCTTAGAAAAAAAACTTGGATCATAAACCAGGGAAGGCATTAGAAAATATGAACTAAACTAAACTCATTGGCGCAACAGCCCTAGTGGGCCAAGGCCTACGATGCCCATCTTCGTTTTCGTGACCGTGGGGCCCTGGGGTGCAAGGTGTTAGGCATGTGTCCCGGTTAGGTGGGTATACTTTTAGTTAGTGATAAAGTGACTAAAACAAACTGAAAGGTCAGCAATATTCACAAAAATCGCCATTCATAACTATTACTTCATTCATTGTTTCATTAATTGATAAAAGTACTGGAATAAAAAAGCAAACAGACGCAAAATCAAGATTTTCACATATTATTTTTCAGAATAACAACAGGACCATCACCAGAGCAGAGTTACGAAGGACTATCAACCTTTTTCTCGTCAAGCCGCTCAGCGAAGAAGAGTTCAGATCACTGATGTTCATTCTAGATCCTGGACACACCAATGTTATAAACTGTCAGAAATTTCTATCACTCATGAACACTTCATCCAAGGTAAGGAGGTTGGATAACAGCGCATAGAGAGTTGAATCAAATTAAGAGAGAATCTATACTTGGTTGCAACGTTTCTTGACCCAATGACGTCGTTATGCAGTATACGTTCATGGGTTTAACAAACTAATAAAATTTCTAAATTGAAGTTGTTGTGTCCAATCCTTCATATCTAGCGGCAGCTAGATAAAACCAATGATGCCATCATAACAGGTAAAATATGGTAAGGACACATTCAATAGTAAATTCAATAACTATTTTAAGTTGTCTAAGAGGAGCTAAGAGCTAAGGCTAAAGAGGAGCTAATAGCTAAAAGTTTTACTTTGCAAATTAAAAAAAGGTATTCAAATTAGTATTATTAATTAAAAACTGCAGATTAAAAAATGTTTAGAAAATCCGCTATTGGCTGTAATTTTTCAAAAGATTATGGAGAACTCCCAATCAGCAATCAATGGCAATAAATAAAATTCTTCAAATTCAAGACATTCATTATTATTTATACTTTTTCAGCAATGAAATGAGAGAAGAAATCTGAGACTTATCAGATTATTCCGCAACTCAAAAATTCCAATTTATCAGGAGTAATTCAATTAAGTGCATGCTTACCCTTCTGGGAGTCATAGCACGTTAACATTTCCAGCTTAATGGTTTTTAATATTTTTTGTGATTATTCTCATAATTTTTTTAGGAAAAGAGTGAAAAAACTTGCGAAGATTTAAGTAACAAAGGAGGTGGCAGTGAAACAACAGCCCATCTAACAGGAGAAAGACTGAAGACGGAATTCAAGAGAAGTTTTAACAAGAACTTCAAAAACATAGAAAAGGTATAAAAAATAATGAAAATTCAAATAATTTTCCATAAGATCAAATACTTTAGTTTAGAATGTAATATAAAATCTTAATATATAATACAAAAATAAATTTTGGCTCCAGTTTAGAGGTAAAACCGACTGATTATAATTTCCCAATGAAACTCATAGGGAAACTACCGTTATATGGTACCTAGAATTATTACAATGGTAACTGGCATAACTATCTTTTCCGTTTCCTAGCATCCATAGAATCATTGTTTATAACAGAGAAAACCAGGAATTGTCAGAAATTTAAATTTGACCTAAAAAGTCACAGAAAATCGCCTATTTTTACTAAAACCGAGAAAAATCATACAGAAGACTTTGAAAGTTACTGATTTCTTTTATAAAAAATGTAAAAAAAACTGGGAAAATCAGGGAATATTATTTTCAAGGGGGGGCAGGGGGCTGCCAGTTGGAGTCCCTGTTTTATATAGAGCAAAGTTTTTCATTTTTGGGGGCTAAAGCTCCCTAGCTCCCCCCCTTGGATCCGCCAGTGAAAACGCTTCATTACAATGTTTTATTTCTATAGGCTGTAAACGCGTTTGACACCGAAGAATCTGGTGTCATGCATGCTAAGGAACTAAGGAAAATCGTGGAGAGTTTCTGCTTTCATTTGAATGATGAACAATCCAGAGAAATCTTCGGCAGTTTCATTACTTCGAGTAATAAGATATTTTATAACGACTTCTATAAACACTACAAGAAAACTCCTTACGAAGTGAGTACATAATCTTCTTTTGCTTCACTTAAAATGAATTACTTTTGTGAGCTTTTGTTTCAAATACTTATTTCGTTCCTTTATAAAGGACGAAGAAAAATGGGCTCACAGTGTGAGGAAGCTAACAACTCAAAATCCACCAAAAAAAGTCGAGAAAGATGATATTTTGCGGCACGTCAGAGAAGCGATCACAGCTCACAAAGAACAGTTTCTGGAAGAGTTCAAAGCCCAGGACTACTGCAGCGCTGGCATTGCGAAGAAGGAAACACTGAGCAGGCTGCTTAACAAATTTGTTTTCCGCTTAACAGAAGAACAGGTACTTATTAACTATTTTCTCATCAACTTTTATATATGGACCGATTTATGGAGGCTCATTGGGTGAGCATTGCGCCCCCTGAGCTTTTTCATACTTTTAATGGTAAAAGATGTTACTCCATACTTTTAATGGTAAAATATGTTTTAATGCAATCAGAGACATGTCCCTTACGGCTGTATTCTGTGAAAATTGATCAGCGGTTAACCACCAATTAAAGAAGGAATAGCCGACTCTGATTGGTAGAATCCTTCTTTGATTGTTGTTTAACCGCTGCGCTGGTCAGAAAGCACGAAATACGGCCGTCAGAGTCGTGCTCCTAAATCCCCGAATCCCCCCCCATAATGCAGAGAGAAATCCAACCCCCTAATAATATTTTTCCCTCTTATCTTTTTCACAATAAAGCAACAAGCTTTCGGTTGTATTCAATCCAAATAAATACACTGTAAAAAATAATCCTGCAAAAAAACAGAAAATTTATGGCAGCAAAAGTTGCCAGAAAAAATCTGTAGGTTGAAAAATCCTGTAAACAGAAAAAAGCTGTAACCTACAGGTAAATGCTGTAAAAAGGAACTTTCTGTCATTTCTGTTTCAGATTTTCTGTTGCCTCTCAGTAATTTTCTGCTTGCGCGCATGCACTTATTTTAGTAGAGTTTTTTTAATTTTAATTAATTGATATCCGGGAATAGAACCCGCGACCTACCGCATGCTAAGCACGCACGCTATCCACTGAACCAAAGAAGATTCAGTATACCGTTGCCAATAGCTGTATTGGTTTTCAATGCAGTAAGTTTCTGTTTAAGTACAGATAAGCTAAAAAAACTAGGTAAAAGCTGTTATTTTACATAAAATAAATAGAAGTGCGGTGGGAATGTTACATGACAGAATATCTCTGTAAACATAAAGTCACTGTTATTGAAATTTCTGTTTTTCTACAGTTTTTTTTACAGTGTACCGCCTAATACAAACTCTTCCTCATAACTCCCATCTGCCTGATTTACGTTCTTCCCATCCTCTTTATCCATCATATCTATCTCATATTCATCACTCACATCCTCCCCATCCATCTACAAGTTATTTCTAAGCACATCTTTACCAGTCAATCACAACGCCATAGTCAAAATGCCCCTTGACCCACACCTTTAATCTTATCTCCTCATCAACTTCTGATTCCAGTTCAACACGCTATGGAACTTGCTGCCGGTGAACGACATAGGATTCCTCAAATACGAAGAATTCCTGGAGCACTTCTCCAACCCAGAAACCGCTCAAGAAGGCAATAAAGCACTCCTCCTACGCAGCAGCTCTTGCCTCTCCCTGTCGTCCCACCACTCTTCTCGACCCAAAACCGCCAGTTCCGTCGCCTCCTCCAAGACCTCGCTTTCCTACAGGTAGGGATCACATAGAAAAAGCAATCCAAAACGTTATTTTCAAATGTCATCATATGATAGAGGGACTTATTCTTTTCACTCTCCAGCATTACTGGAGCATAGGGTCTCCGTCATAAGTCTCCACCTGACTCTATTGGTGGCAGACCCTCCATGACATTCCAATACCTACGAGTTCTGCCTCAATGATTCTTCGCCATGTTTTTCTAGGCCTTCCCCTCTTTCGGTGGCCCTGGGGGTTCCAGTCAAAAACCCTTTTAACCCAAAACCCGTTTAATTTCCGTTTCCTAATTTCAGATTCCACTGGTTTCTATTTCGCTTTTTTTAGAAGATCTTCGTTATTAGTTTTGTGGAACCATTTTTTTTAATATCCAGAGAGAGAATTCTTGTTCTTCTAAAGCACTTGTAAATGAAGATCTGAAGTTTCTTCCTGTTGGTCTTATTACAGTGTCATCGTCATTTTTCAGATCCATAGAGAAGGACGGACTTTACATTAGTGTTAAACACTCTGATCTTGGTTGAGGTTATGATAGAGGGCAGCACAGCAGATGTCTATAACTGACAGAAGCGTAGGCATTACAATTCGGGGATCACAGGCCACAGCTCTGTTATTGGCTGTGGTGTTCATTCAATCCGTCACTCTCTAAAGGGGGTTAAAGGATTTGACGATTGGGATTTTATGTACCCGCCTCTAGTGACGTAACAAGAAAAGCTTGAGTTTGATGCAATCCCAGCGCCAAAAGTGCCCCTATCACATGACATACCCCATGCTTATTCGATTTCCAGTATCGCCTATGGCCATGGACTCTCTGTTCTGGTACTCTGTGGTAGGGATCTAAATAATCATTCAATTCCATTCCAGCCTGGTATCAATTCCTTAGGGCCAGTATCAAAAAAGCAGAATCGAATATTTACCAAATTAAAACTGTTTGTGTCATCCCTTTCGATTCCATGTAATCTATAATATTAGCTGTAAGTGAAAATAAAATTCAATTAAGTTAAAATTATTAGATTCCTTGAAAATTAAAAACTTTTTTAGTTCATGATTGGGGCCCTTTCCTCTGTTTTTCTGATTCTTTGGAAGTGAACAATTACTACTTATCTATTTCAATAACAAATCATAGATGACCAGAAATAGTTATTAAATTATATCGATTCAACAGCCTTCGATTCCTTCGCAATTATTAAGAACCCTACCTACAGGTCATGCCGCAGACCCAAGTCCGCGGCTTCGCACTGCTCCAGCGACAGGTCCGTCCACAACGACAGAGAGAGCGAAGCCAGCTTCCTGGTGCAAGGGCAGGGGTGCAGTGTGCTCACCAACCAGCAGTACAAGCAGTTCAAGTCGCTGAACTTCAGGAATGTCTCCACCAGGACACCATCGTCCAGGATCAGCAATGCTGGGGATCGAGTGGCAGATGGGAGTTTGTCTTCTGTTGTGAGTACTTTTAGGTTCTCGTTTAACCCTCTAGTGCCCCACTACTAGAAATAGCTATGATAGAGAAATGTTTTGCCGTATTCATGTATTTTTTTATTTTTTAAATTTTTAGTTCAATTTTTTTAATATGAAACTTGGTACTGTAAATAAAACTTAAATTATAGCCCCTGAAGGTGCAATTATTGCTGTAATAAGTAATATCTTAAAAACATGCTGAAAATGCAGCTTCATCATGGTGAAAATGAACTAAACTTTGGACAGTTGAGGGTTGACGTTTGTGCTGAAGAAGTCTTAACGTAAGAATGAGTAGGAGCTTGAGCTTGGCTTTTGGTTCAAATATTTTGACTTAAGGTTTGGTTGGGACAGAATGTATAAAAAGAAACGTTGAATTAATAATGTTGAATGACGATGGAATTTTATTCATTTAACCCGACTTGAATAGACATATTTATTGGGTACTGTAAGAAACATTGGAAAATCCCATTCAAACTCTATTTAAGTAACTGGTAAGGGGATTGAGATTTCAGTGGCGCAAGGTTCAGTAAATTTTCATCATCGTCGTCAGTCATGGAGCAACAGCAAAGGCTGGGTCAAGGCCTTCTGGACCAAAGGTTTCATACTGTCCCTGCAAGAAGCCAAAAAAATCTTCCGAATTCTAGTTTTGGGGATTAAACCAGGGGTTCTACTGACTTAAACTCAAAATCCCGGAAAACTACTACAGTCAAATCCGCTTAATGTGATCACGGTTAATGTTATCAATCGGATAATGTTATCGAAATCAACAGGCCCTGATCATTCCTTTTTAATATAATGTCAAATACATATTACAGTAACGAACCTATAATCCGGAATCACAAATGGAATCATCCAAATTCCGGAACGTTCACAGATGCAATCGTGCTTAGAACCGATGGTTCTTCATACAAGAAGATTTAGTTAAAGTTGCATCCCTGCACTATTTTTTAATTGGACCTAATTTCGCGCCTTCTTATTGAGAGCTTCAGATTTTTGAAAAAACCCTCCAAGAATTCCGGGATTCATGCTGTTAAACGGACTTCCGGGGGTACCCTGGAGAAGTGACACACGCGTATTCGCAATATCCGCAAGGTTTTTATACTTTGATAACAATGCGCATGCGTGTGGACTTGATTTTTGATGTTTTTTTTAATTAAAAAACAATAACTGGGGATAGAACCCATGAACTGCTGCATGCTATGCAGGCACGTTACCACTGCTCCAGAGGGGATTAAAAGTAACTTTTAAACTAATAAAAACATCTTCTTTCTTTGTGACGCATAGGCCACCCAACGTGACCTTGCGGATATAGCGAATTAGCGTGACACCCTTAATTAAACACAGTCCTCCTCAACTGCATGTTTCCGTTTAGGTCTTTCTCTTCTTGTGTTACTCTTTTTTGGACTTAATACCTAAAAAATATTATTTCAGTTGTTTCCTCAACATCTTTTGCCATTAATAAAAATCTAAGCCTTTATAGCACTTTAATCAATGAAGATTTTTCCCACACATTCAAGGGTGTAGACAAGGGGTATGAGTATTCTAAAAAATTTTTACCAAAACTAATTGATATACTAATAGCTTGTATTAGGAACTTAAAACATAGAGAATACTGTCTTAAGATTACTTCTTATTGGTTTAAAGTTTCATCTTATCACTTTTTAACACTTTAATCAATGAAGATTTTCCCCACACATTCAGGGGTGTAGACAAGGGGTATGAGTATTCTAAAAAAATCTTACCAAAACTAATTGATATACTAATAGCTTGTATTAGGAACTTAAAACATAGAGAATACTGTCTTAAGATTACTTCTTATTGGTTTAAAGTTTCATCTTATCACTTTTTAACACTTTAATCAATGAAGATATTCCCACACATTCAGGGGTATAGACAAGGGGTATGAGTATTCTAAAAAATTTTTACCAAAACTAATTGATATACTAATAGCTTGTATTAGGAACTTAAAACATAGAGAATACTGTCTTAAGATTACTTCTTATTGGTTTAAAGTTTCATCTTATCACTTTTTAACACTTTAATCAATGAAGATTTTCCCCACACATTCAGGGGTGTAGACAAGGGGTATGAGTATTCTAAAAAATTTTTACCAAAACTAATTGATATACTAATAGCTTGTATTAGGAATTTAAAACATAGAGAATACTGTCTTAAGATTACTTCTTACTGGTTTAAAGTTTCATCTATTGTAATATTTATGTATTAAACAACAATTAAACTTTTGTAAATTATGTATCTCAAAAACTATTTACAAAATATTTAAGCATTCGGTACAAAGTTTGATTTTAATGAAGAAATAGAGAAAATATTTTTTAAAAATTCAAAAACTTTATGCGATACTTTAAAAAAATATTTTAATAGCTTAAAAGGTAAAAAAAGCCGAATTGGCTAAAACTTAAGCAAGAAAATGCATCATAGAACAGGTAGTGCCTAAAAGTTTGCATCCCCTTCCTGAGCAAAACCATTTTTAACATTTTAATAAAAATATCTAGACCAATTTTAACTTAATTCTCTTTTTTTTATGAAAAAAAGATAAAAACTTAAAGGAATTTATAACTTTTTAACCCTTTGATTATTTGAAAAGTCACTGAAGATCTTAATTTATTTTTTCTTGGCCCCCTTCCCAAATAAAAATCCTACATTAACTTCTGTCTGCATTAAAACTATAATTAATAAGGGCTTATTTCTTTCAGGGAAATAAATGCTATGCCGAAAAAGAAGCAATTCATACAAAGAGTTCCTCTAATGAGAAATACTTATTCATAAGTACTTTAAAAGCAAGGTGGCGCGATATTCTAAGACGCTGCAAAGTTCGGGATACAGAGAATAACAATTCTGTAACATGGGACGCTTTTCAAAGTATGGTGCATGTGTTCTGATAGAAAAAAATGTTGAAAAGTATACTTAAAATTTGAACACATCAAAATTGTGCTTACAATAATTTATATTCACAATAAAACAAATAAATGATGCTTACAATGCATCAATGGTTATTACAAAATATCTAATTATACTTTTTACTGAACTTTTTAAAACATCTCTTAATATTTTATTTAGGTATTCTTCAGCAGATAGGAATAAATGAAAGTGATGAAATTCAAAGTATTTTGAACAGTGAATTCAATTTGAGAAGAGATTTCCCTGTTAACTACTGGATGTTCTTGAAAAAGTTGCTCCTTACACTAAAACCATCTGGTTATAGTAGAAATACGAATGCCGTAAGTATTAATTTGTTACTCATGAAAAAATTAAATAAAGAACCTTAATAAAGCAACCCCTCAAGGGACCAACATAGGATCGTTTTAACAAAAGGATATAGTAACAAATTTAGATAAAATAATCTGAACAACTGTGAAATATGAAATAGGATAGAAATATGGATACAATACCTAGAATGAGACATTCTTTCAAGGTGTAAAATGTACAAACACAATCATTTGGCATAATTAGGGTTTGATAAATTCTCCCCCAACTCATTTTCATCAGTTCTAACCTCTTAGCGGACCTGGAAAAAGTGCCCGAACCTACGAACCAGGTTCTGGGGAAGCCCCTGCCAGCTCCATAGGAGAAATCGGTGGCGGATCCAGGGGGTGGCACTCTGGAAAGCGCCCCCCACCCCCTTGGACACCCAAAAAGGTTCTCAAAATTAGTAAAAACCTAAATTTTACAGGTCAAATTTAAAAAATTTTTCTTGGGGAAGACACCATACCCCCATTAGTATCAAAATGGGGTATTTAGTGTTTATTTTTAGGAAATCCCCAAAATTTTGACATTTTGGGTCAAAAAGTAAAGGTAATAGTGTTGAAAAGCGCCCCCCTTAGACTAAAAATGTTTCTAAAAATGAGTTAAACCCTACCTTTACACGTCAAATTTCAATTTTTTCTGGGGGAGGACCCCCATACCCCTAATAGTACCACAAAGGGATCTTATCTGGAAAAGTGCCCTCCCCTTGGAGCCCTGCTGGATCTGCGCTTGGGAGCAATACATAAGGTTTGGGCAAATTTTATTAGGTTTGGGGGAAGGTTACAACTTTTTCCAGGTCCGTCTCATAATCAGTCTATTTTTACGAATTCTAACTTCTAAAACAGTGGTAGCTATTAAGAAAAACCCATGTGTTTGGGGTTGCTGTAACGAATCAAAAATGACATCAACCCTATTAAAAAATAATAGGTACTTTAACTACCAGTTGTTATATGGGGGACATAATAACTATTTATTACAAAAATCAAGAAAATTATTTAATTTTAATAATTAAAATTCAGCTAAGGTACCAAAATCAGTAAGGTAAAATCCAGTGATACAACTTTGTAAAAATTACGTATTTAAATTGCCAATGGGAGGGTACTGAACTTATCTTCCTTGACCAATGAATTGCCCTAAGTACCTTCAGCGGGCACCTGTGGACCATAGCCACAAAGTACAGTTACTGCTACCCATGTTACATACCAATCGCTCGCACAACCCCTTTTTACAGGAGGACACATTCATTCATCACACAAGGATGTAAACTGAAATCCATGGTATGCCAAACGGGGATTCAAACCCCAGACATACGGCTTTGCAGTCAGATACTCTAACCACTATACCAGTACGACAAAAAAATTACATATTGCACAGAGCACATTTAAAAATTTCTATTTCTCACAAAAAAATCCAACTATATGAAACTAAAGTTTGATATTTTACAGATGTCTACCAACAGTGACTGTGTTGGATTGAGCAAAGTTCTCCTGAACAACCGAGACAAAATTCTGAAAAACTATCGCGATCTGCGACATGCCTTTCGAAGAGGAGATCGAAGAAACTATGGAACTATTAGGGCACCAGAGTTTCGAAAAATTCTAGCACTCCATAAAATAAACCTGTCTGAAGACGACTTTTTCTACATTTGTGATTACTTTGATCCAAAGCTAACTGAGCAGATACCGTATGATGAGTTTTTAAGAGCTTTTGCAAAAACTAAACAGTGATATGATCCCTCATATTACTATTTCAGACTCATCATAAAGTTTTTACCTTTATTTATAGTGAAATGTATTTTTGGATACAATGCTTGTTTTTACAAATTGGTAGGCAACATCCAACTTGATTTTATAGTTTTAAAGCAAATAAAAATTATTAAAAAGTTTAAAGATATTTTGCATCAATTTGTTTAACTGGACCTCTCTTTATAAAGAAAGGAAATATTTTTAAACTATACAAAACTAGTCATATCAAGAGTTTTTGAGTTTTCCAGTTTTAAATGCAAAGTTATGAACATGAAGCATTCGAATAGAACACTTTGCATGTTTTGAAAATTTGTTCTTAATTTCAATAAACATGTGAAAAATTATGTACTAAAAATCAACTATTTTTCTGTTTTAAAATAACAATTGAAAGTATGCTTCTACTTTATCTAGAGTTGAAATCATTGCAAATGATAATTCCTATTCCATAACAAAAAAATTTGCTAAAGCTCTTAATGGTTAATGTTACTACTAAGCATCATATTCTGCAACTTACTATTTGTAAAAGCAAGCAGCAACTGTATCAAATATTTGTAAACATTCTTCAATTTTATGACAAAATGTTTAGTATACTGTTTATTAGATTATGTGAAAGTGTGGTGCAGGACTTTTTATAAACTTAACAGTATTATTGTTGTAAGCAATGAAACGTAACAGCAAACAGATATTCTTGACCTTGCAAGGAAAAGCAATAAAATGGCGACAAAATAAGTCGTTAATTCTTAGTTCTTTCTCTGTATTACTATATATTTGACTCTCATCAATAACTAAAATGTTAGTAAAAATGTATTTGTTTCGTAAGTTGGCTTTGTCTAAACTAGATTATTTTGATTCTTTGATAAGTGTCACACAAGAGGTTTAAATGTTCCTTAAGGGTTTTGACAAAATCAACAGCTGGATGTTTTATAAACATAAATCATATCAACAATAAACAAAATTTTATTGTTTTATATTTGTAATTGAAGTGAATTCTAATTAACTGAATGTTTCCCAAGTTTCCTTATTAGAAGAAAAGTTGAGAAAACTAAGAGACTATACCATTCAAGAACTTTAAAACCTCACTTAAAACTCAATTCACTACGTCTTAGGCTTTGGTTAGTTGAATTTTGGTTTGTCCTCAGTACTTAACAATTTATTAGCTTGATATCCACATTAAATTTTCCTACCTGTTGTATCTGTACAGTTCCATACACTTGGATTTTCAACATTTCTGGAAATCAAGCCCAAAAAAGCAATAAATCCTATAAAAATTTTGAAATGTGAACTTATTTGGCAGTTCTTATTTTGATTGATTAAAGTTATTCAAGAAACCCAGTTAAAAAAACCTTCATAAATTAGTTTTTCAACAAAAAAGTAGTTGTTTTTTGTACCATAAACTTTTTTGAGGTGAACTGCCAAAAGTTCAGATATTTTTATACAAACAATACTTTTGCCCCCTTAAGATAGAATTTCTTACTGGAGGATTATTACTGATATTAGGCTAAAGCAATAATAAATTCTTCAAGTATGAGGAGTTCAATAAAAAGGGACAATTATATAAAATACAATTAAGTATAAATTTGGGTAGGAAGTTTTGTGATTTTAAAATCTACATGAGGGATCTTAACTTTCTACATGAGGGATCTTAACTTTCTGTTTCATAAAGATAATACAAATTCATTAGTACATGAAAGCCAACTTATGAATAGAAATTCTTCACCAAGAATATTAAATTAGTTAGCTTCTTACGTTCAAAAGAAAAGTACACAAGTTAAAATCTAGCATTTTAATTATCTATATACAATAGCAGAGCATACATACACAAGCTACAGACTTTACTTCACAAGTGAGAGTTCTACAAACTTGTTTCCTAAAAGAAATAACAATATAATTTTAAAAGATATCTATAAGATGCAATAGATAACACTGTTTAACAAATTTGACCTTCAAAATTTTTTCCTTGATGAAAATAGTCGTTTCTTATGGATTTAGGGTCGCTGAATACGAAAATCACCATTAAAATTCTCAATTGACTCAGGATTTTCGGGGAACAGCCCCTCCCCCTTTTTAAGTTTTTCGACGACTTCATATCTTTAAACTAGATTTTCAGGGTCAAATAGCATTGTTTTAGTCTTCAAATTTCCCCCCAGGGGACAAGAAATATTCAAATTAATAAAATATGATAAATTTATAACAAATGGATAGGTTAAAGGGGTAATTACCCCCTTAAAAATACAAAAAATAACTAAAAATTAAAGAGGTTTCTATACGCTATTTCTTCCTCTTATTTTTTACGCAATTCCCGTTTGAAAGGTCCTAACCCTTCCCCAAGGACCCAAATTTGATGACAATATGCAGCAATAATTTTTACTAAAAGGTGTTAGCCTCCCAGAAGCCCCCGCGGGAGAGTTCGGAAGAGTTCCAGAATCGCGAAGGCGCTCGCGAGCTCAGGAATCAATATTGATGATTTTGAAAAGATTACAAATGACGCTTTTCTTATATTTTGGATCTATCCTAAGTAGATACTCTTCAGTTCTTTAAAAACTGACTGGTTTTAGGGAGTTCCATGTTTCAAGATGTTAATAGATGCACGGCTGTGGATAACAATTAGGGGGGCATCCCCTTAAAAGCTGAGGGTGATGGAGGAAAATGGGTGCCTTATTTGAATTCAGCAGATCATTTTACACTAGAATCTGCTGAAATTCAGTTAGTGGCTTCAATTTTTTTTGTACAGCACACTTTAACTCTAAGTGCGGCATTGAACCCTTCTGTGGGTGCTTTGGGGGCGCTCTCACCTCAACCAATTTTAGTAAAAATCATTGCTGCATATTGCCATCAAATTTGGGTCCTTGGAGAAGGGTTAGGACCCTTCAAACGTGAATTGCGTAAAAAATAAGAGGAAAAAATAGCGTATAAAAACCTCTATATTTTTTAGCTATTTTTTTGCATTTTTAGGGGGTAAATACCCCTTAAACCTATCCATTTATTATAAATTTATCCTATTTTATTAATTTGAACCTTTCTTGTCCTCTGGGGGGAAATTTGAAGACTAAAGCAATGCTTTTTGACCCTGAAAATCGAGTTTAAAGTTACAAAGTCGTTGAAAAACGTAAAAAGGGGGAGGGGCTGTTCCCCGAAAATCCTGAGTCAATTGAGAATTTTAATGGTGATTTTTGTATTCAGCAACCCAAAATCTATAAGAAATGACTATTTTCATCAAGGAAATTTTTTCAATGTTGAACAGTGTAATAGATAAAAGTCAATGATTCTTATAAGCCTCCAAATAAAATGCAGGGGCAGTAAAGAATTTTTTAAGTATACTGAATACTTACCTAAATATGCATTGTTTTTTGACATAGCTCTAACAGCATCATTTCTAGACAAAAATTGAACTTCATATTCTCCAGTTCTAAGACCACTTTCATTGTAGATAGGTTTAATAGAAACTGATGGTGCTCCAACAGGCCAAAAGAACTAAAAAAAGTTTTTCAATAAGTGCATTATCTAAATAAATAGAATTTGGAAAAATATAACAAGACCTTCGAACTGAATTTAAGATTAGTTTTAATACAACATATTTTCCAGCATATTTTATTAACAACGCTGTAAAATAAATTAATCATCAAAGTGGACAGCAGTTCTAAAGAAACTAGTATTGCAGAAAAAAATTACATAGTAACACCTAGTTAATTTTTAAAGTATGAAAAATTAATTAAATCTGGTTTGGAGATCAGAGAACTTTTTCTTAAAATGCATTTTGTGAAGGTACATTTTTTAAAAATTGTGTATTGGTAAAAGTACCTATTTATTAAAAGGTAGTTGGATGTAATCTAGCTTTAATATGTTATTATTGAAAAATTAGCTTATTTTAAATAAATTTATAGTGCTCAAAATGTTTTTTAACCTTTTTCTTTTTCAGAAATACAATTTTATACATAATTTTTACTTATTACATCATTTTAAACTCAGTATATCAGTTTTTTTACCTTTCTAGATTATCTGACTTTTTTAGCCTTCCAACCATTGCCTCGTCCCAAAAAGGTGATGGATTATTAAGGTTCTACAGTATTATTATACCAATACTAAAGGTATTGGTATAATAATACCAATAATACTCTTGGTATAATAATACCAATAATACTCTTGGTATAATAATACCTAACCCTTAGATTTGTTTTATTTTTTATACTACAGTAATTTTTGTGCAGCCCTTTTGCGCAAGTTCTCTGAAGAAATTTCATTTTAATTCATTCTAGATTAATTGTCATGAGTACAGCTTATATACCAGTGTAGTTAATCAACTTGAAATTATGCTTGTACTTCTGGGTTATGCAAGAGAATATATTATCAGCAGCTGTTCCTAATAAAAGCATTTTTTCCTCCACCAATTTTAGTGACCATTTTAAAATTAAACTAAATTTAAAAACAGCCTATGATTCAAAAAACATACATTAAAAGCTAAGATAAAAGTACAAGCAAATCCAACAAAAGAGATACAAAAAGAGCATTTATAAAAATTATTAGTGCCAGTGCTTAAAACTGGGTTGTGAAAAGACTGTATGAATACTTTCTTGGGTTTATAGGGTGTAAGGGGTAAATTAGGGTTAATTTCTCGGGTTTATAAATTAGTTAACCAATCAGTCAGCTGGTAAAGTCATGAAATGTCCTGTTGTGAAGTCCATGTATGTCCTGGTTGTGAAGACTGTATGAAAACTTTCTTGGGTTTATACAAAGAATTAGGGGTAAGGGGGTGAATTAGGGTTAATTTCTTGGGTTTACAAATTAGTTAACCAATCAGTCAGCTGGTATGTTCATGTTATTAAGGCTGCAGCTAGAGATCGTTTTCTCGCTGATTGTCAAAACGAAAGATTTATGTGCAGGAGGCCCGCTAATAGACCTCAGCTAACCACACAAAGGGAAGGTGATATTATCAATGCTCCGAATCTCCTCCCGAATGCCCGAAGGAGCCTGGTCCTTTTGTGTGGTTAGCTTAGGTCAATTAGCGGACCAAAGATGTTCCCCTGCTCATAAATCTTTCGTTTTGATAATCAGCGAGAAAACGATCTCTAGCTGCAGCCTAATCATTGTTAACTACCCAGGTAGCACACGAATATCGGCCAACGCCGGACCAATACCGGCCAACATCGCGAATACCGGAGAATGTCGGACGTCGAAATAATGATATCGGACGGTATTGGCCGGTATTGTGAAATTTTTTTCATATTAAAAACATATAAAAACCAATTTTAATAACATGATTTATGAGAAAAATAGGTGTAAACGTGAAAATTAGGCTTTTTTCCTTTATTTTGATAAAAATGAGAAAATAATGTCGAATTAATTATTTCGATCAATAATGGCCAGTATCGTAAAATCGGTATCGCCATGACGATATCGGCCGTTATTTTACTGTGATGTGGGGCTGGTGTCAGAAAAATGTCGTAAAAAAGATATTGGCCGTTATTCGACAGCATTGTTAACTCAATGTCGTAGAAAAAATAATGGCCGTTATTCGACAGTATTGTAAACGCATTGTCGTCGGCGAGGTTATTGGCCGGTATTTGGCATTATTGGTAAATATTTTTCGAAAAGCAAAAAAAAATTCATTTTAAAGTTTCAAAGCATTATCAAATGCCAAACTTGAAATCCCTGATAATTTCATAAGATTTGAGCTGGTAAAATATATTTGTACTTAAAAGAAACATATTTAACATCATCTTTTAACTCATTGTCGTAGAACAGGTATTGGCCGTTATTCGGCGGTATCGGCCGAGTGGTCATTTTTTTCGTCAGTAATGTGACGCGCATGCGCTCTAGTACTATTGCTATTCAGCGGTGATTGCATTCTCGGCGCCATATTGAAAGGAAAGAACGAACAAAAAGAGCTCTCCGACGGTAATGGAGTTTTAAAAGTTCTGGAAAGAAGATAATGCATCCTTTTCCAAGTAAGTCGCATATTTAAACATTGCTAAATTCATTTGCTTATATCCATGTTGTTTTATTATAAAAATGCTTGTTGTGCAGAAAATTGGAATCGACGTTCGATTCGTTCATTGATCATTAGAATGTTGCGCTTTCGTTAAATATTTTTGTTTTGAATTGAATTACCAGAATTTTAGTCTTTTTTCGTTTTTTATAATAATGTCTTTTTTTTTCTTTTAGTTACTGTTGACGGTTGAAATGTATAAACAACTGCGTCCACTTATGAGGAATACTACCAATATTAATTTAGGATAGACGCTTCCAGAATGAAGATTTTTGAAAAAGATAAATTGTAAGTAAGTAGAAACTAATTTTTTAATAATTTTAAATCATTGTTTACAAAAAAATTGGCGGCATAATGTTTAGAATCTTTGTTCTTAAAATGAAAAAAAGCAAACGATTAAAACATATTACTGTTAATTAAAATTTGCCCAATATCAAATGAAAAAATAAAGAAACCAAATGAATAAATCTTTCTTTGTTGAAATGGAATGGAAGTGGTCTAGAACTGAAAATGCATACATAAACATAGTGTGTTTATTTTTTTATTAAGTATCGTCTGATATATATATTTTAAGATGAACTGTTAATGTTACAAATGTTTTCTGTGTCTTAAATTTATTTCTTGCGTTTTTATCAGTATGCAAACTTTATTATTTTTATAAAAGGACTTTCCAAAAGCCAATTAATTGCAAGTAATATATTTAAATGCTATTTTTAATTCTTACCTTTTAATGGTTGCTTATTACTACTTTATTTGTGAAACCAAGTGTTGTGTTGTGCTTTTTGAGTTTTGAGGATAGATTGAGTTATGTCATAATTATTAAATTAGAACTACGCCTATCTTGTAATTACTGTTGACTTGTAAATTAAGTCTCTATGTCCCTTTCCCTTATTGTACTTCCATCAGTTTATTTTCCAGTCTATTTTCATATTTTATGAGGCCATGATAAACTTTTTTTTGCAGTTTTTTAATATTTGAGTAACTTACCTTTCTCAATTATTAAAATCTAAAACAATTTGTAAATATAATATTGAAGTACCCATGTTTTAATTAAAACTGTTCCAAAGCATGATTTGGAAATGCATGCAATCTCTATTTAAAAATACTTATTTATTTTTTTTAAATAAATTCTTTACTTTTTCAGGGAGCTTTTGTATCTGTGTTGGTTGCATTCAAAGTCATCAACAATCAATGGTTTTATTATGATTCCTCTGCAGTGTCAAAATTGTAATGTTTCTTTTTTTATATTATTTAAAAGCTAATTTTTATGTATTCAACGTTGGGTATTTTTATGAAAGAGTTTTTAACCTTAGCTGAAATCTAACTTACTTGAACTTGTCAATTTCTTAAAAGGAAAAATTTTTATTTGTTATAATAGTCCAGGGGCCCCCGCACGTTTTTTTTTCTGATTAATAACCGGCTGAATCTTCGTCAGTCGCTTTGTTTCCTCGAGACGCCCAACTTTTCTCAGCGGAAAAATCTCCAGAGAGGTAGCTAACAAACTGCGCATGCGGGCAACATGTCGATTTGGTGATTGAAAAATATTTATTAATAACAACCTGATTTTTTTACACCGACAAGATAAATATTTAAGTAGTTAAATGGCCGCATTGTCCTACAAATCAAGGGGTACGTTTTCCCAGTCCTACACTCCGAACATGTCCATTCCACGGCTATAATTTTTTCATTAATAACGACCTGATTTTTTTACATAGGCTAGGTAAATATTTGTGTAATTTAATGGCAGCATTGTCCTACAAATCAAGGGGTACGTTTTCCCAGTCCTACACTCCGAACATGTCCATTCCACGGCTATAATTTTTTCATTAATAACGACCTGATTTTTTTACACAGGCTAGGTAAATATTTGTGTAATTTAATGGCAGCATTGTCCTACAAATCAAGGGGTACGTTTTCCCAGTCCTACACTCCGAACATGTCCATTCCACGGCTATAATTTTTTCATTAATAACGACCTGATTTTTTTACACAGGCTAGGTAAATATTTGTGTAATTTAATGGCAGCATTGTCCTACAAATCAAGGGGTACGTTTTCCCAGTCCTACACTCCGAACATGTCCATTCCACGGCTATAATTTTTTCATTAATAACGACCTGATTTTTTTACACCGACAAGGAAAATATTTGTGTAATTAAATGGCAGCATTGTCCTACAAATCAAGGGGTACGTTTTCTCAGTCCTACACTCCGAACATGTCCATTAGGGCAGTGGTCTTCAACCCCCGGTCCGCGGACCGGTGCCGGTCCGTGGATCAACGGGTACCGGGCCGCTGGCCGACCATTTCATTGAAAATGAATTTAAATTCCTAGATTTATACTCCAAATTAATGAATGAAATTGATTATAAATCACTTTATATTTATTTTTTGGTGTAACTGTATTCTATTTTAAAGCATGTTTAAATACAATTAAATTAAAATTAATAAATCAAAATAATCTAGAATGTAAACTATCAATGCCCCCCCCAGCGGGCCGTGGAAAAGTTATCAAACGGTGACCGGTCCGTGGTGGTAAAAAGGTTGGGGACCACTGCATTAGGGTGTCCCTTATTTGACAGGAAAACATTTTCTTGCGAATTTGAAAACGGTTACCCTCTACTTTTTTTATAAATGCTTTGACCTATTCAGATATAAAATTTCCTCCCTCTACGATAATATTAACCCGTGTCGAATCTCAATTGAAGATGGTCAAACAGCTAAATTACCGGAACGCGCCCGTGAATACTCACCACTTTTTATCTTTTTTTCTACTTTTTTCTGGCTTTTTTATATATATTTATATTTTTGGCCATTGAATTTTAATATTAATCGGTCTGAATTGTCGTCTACCGCTAAAGTTTAACTTCACGAATGTTAAAAACAGCACCGCAAAAATTTGTCCATTACTTCGTAACTTAGATCCAGTAATCTGGTGACTAGAATCACCAATTAAGTATATTGGTTTATCTTCACTTTCCTAACTTCTTTTTAAAACGGTAAAAGACATTTTAGACAGATTACATTTATATAGCCAAACATATAATAAAATATAAAAAAGTCTGAAAAAAGTAGGAAAAAAGAAAAAAGTGGTGAGTATTAGCGGGTGCGTGCAGGTAATTTAGCTTAAAAAAGTAGAGTGTAACTGTTTTCAAATTCGCAAGAAAAAATTTTTCTGTCATATAAGGATAATAAGGGACACCCTAATGTCCATTCCACGGCTGTAATTTTTTCATTAATAACAACCTTTTTTTTCACCCAGGCTAGGTAAATATTTGTGTAATTAAATGACAGCATTGTCCTACAAATCAAGAGGTACGTTCTCCCAGTCCAACAAATAATTTTTTATTAATAATTGTAAGACAAATATACATGTTAGTTTAATGAAAATGTCTAAGTCGGTGTAAAAAAATCAAGTTGTTATTAAGGAAAAAATTATAGCCGTAGAATGGACATGTTCGGAGTGTAGGACTGGGAAAACGTACCCCTTGATTTGTAGGACAATGCTGCCATTTAATTACACAAATATTTTCCTTGTCGGTGTAAAAAAATCAGGTCGTTATTAATGAAAAAATTATAGCCGTGGAATGGCTATGTTTGGAGTGTAGGACTGGGAAAACGTACCCCTTGACTTGTAGGACAATGCTGCCATTTAATTACACAAATATTTACCTAGCCTGTGTAAAAAAATCAGGTCGTTATTAATGAAAAAATTATAGCCGTGGAATGGACATGTTCGGAGTGTAGGACTGGGAAAACGTACCCCTTGATTTGTAGGACAATGTTGCCATTAAATTACACAAATATTTACCTAGCCTGTGTAACAAAATCAGGTCGTTATTAATGAAAAAATTATAGCCGTGGAATGGACATGTTCGGAGTGTAGGACTGGGAAAACGTACCCCTTGATTTGTAGGACAATGCTGCCATTAAATTACACAAATATTTACCTAGCCTATGTAAAAAAATCAGGTCGTTATTAATGAAAAAATTTTAGCCGTGGAATGGACATGTTCGGAGTGTAGGACTGGGAAAACGTACCCCTTGATTTGTAGGACAATGCGGCCATTTAACTACTTAAATATTTATCTTGTCGGTGTAAAAAAATCAGGTTGTTATTAATAAATATTTTTCAATCACCAAATCGACATGTTGCCCGCATGCGCAGTTTGTTAGCTACCTCTCTGGAGATTTATCCGCTGAAAAAAGTTGGGCGTCTCGAGGAAACAAAGCGACTGACGAAGATTCAGCCGGTTATTAATCAGAAAAAAAAACGTGCGGGGGCCCCTGCACTATAACTATAACCTAGATAAATATATCACTAAAAATTGTTGCATGTTACTGGTTTTTCTTCTTCAAATTCTGTAATATTGTAACTGGGACCCCCCGTTTTGTGTGTGTAATTTTATTTTTAATGTTAATTTGTGTTATATTTTGGTATACATCCCTTCGCCTGATTCCTAGGATACCAGAAATGGTATTTGTAAAATTTGTGTAAACATCTGTTCAATAAACTGCTATTTTTGTTTTACTTTGAATTTAATGTGTTCAGATAAATATTAGTTAAGAAAAAAAATTTCTAATGTTTCTTCCAGTCTTTTCACCTAAGAAAAATTAATATTTTTGCTTTTTCGAATAATTTATATATTATAAATATATAAATTGCTCACAGTAATAGAAAATAATCTTCCATATAAAGAATTCTATTTTAGATTAAAAAACATTTATTCTTGATTGACTGATGTGATAATTTTCTAAGTACTGGCTATTTATAAATAATGTTTAAATATGCTAACTTGATCCAATGATTTGACAAAATATATCTATAAAATTGATCATTTGAATAAAGTTAGCATATTTTAAACATTATTTATAAATAGTCTGTACTTAGAAAATTAACACATTAGTCAATCACTAATAATTTAAGTCGAATAACTGACAGAATCGGCCAATATCCAAAATGAATTCCAAAATTCTGATAACGGCCGGTATTGTGCGGTATTTTTGTTGTTAAGGTGAATACCTGTCTCAGGATCGGCCAATATCCAAAAGTGCGAATTCCCAAATTCTGATAACGGCCGGTATTGTACGGTATTAAATATTGTGGAAACGGAAATTGGCCAATATTTAGCGGGAGGGTATTTTGGCAAAGGCCGATATCGTCAGAAGAATAATGGCCATTGTTGTGTTGCTATACCGTTAAATGTCGAAAAAAATGAATACCGTCACTCCGGCAATGGCCATTATTCTCCGTTGTCGAAAATGAATAACGGCCGATGTCCGGAAAATGTGCCATTTTGGCATAGGCCGTTATTTGGTGTTACGATATTGGCCGGTATTCGTGTGCTACCTGGGTATGCCATGCATCATAAAAATATTCCAAAGATACATCCCAATGAACTAGCTAGTTAAAAGTTTATAAAACAGCTGTTTTGAAACACAAGATGTTTTTAAAATAAAATCCTGAATCTGCTTGTAAATTACTGTTCTAATTGTTATTGGAAAGGTTTTAATAAAAGTTAGATTAGCTTAATACTCACTTCAAAAATAGCTAGATCTGTCAACCTCCTTGGAGCGTTTTTCATTCTAACTACATTGGAGGTATTGAAAACTTGACCTGGTACAGTTTCATTTATTCTTAATTCGGCTAAAACAAAAGCAACTTATTTAATACTTTATTCTTTGTATTTAAAAAACTTCAGACTTGCATAACATGACAAACACACTCCAGCTATCTTAGTTTAAATTAATTAAAAAAATAATATTGGTACTTGAGATTAATTGAAATGTAGGTAGATTGGATATAAAAGAAAAAAAAGAATATATTAACAGCATTTCTAAGAAAGCAATATGTAGAAGAGAATATTACATACAGATGAAAATAATAAGGCAGATATTTTTTCACATATTATTTAATTAGTTTCATTAATTGCATGGAATTATTGACATACAGTAATACCCCAGACTTATGCGATAGGTGGTACCAGGGTTCCCACTCAATTTCAGAAATAAAATTCCCTGACTTTTCCAGGTAATTTTTAAGATTTTTCGGTAAAAACTAGCAATTCACAGCATTTTTCAGATACTTCTTGCATTTTTGAACACATAATATTCAATAAATATACTGTTTTTTCACTTAATAGATCCAAAATTGACACAAAAACATTAAAAATTTTCATTTTCCAGGCATTTTTTGATTTTCCAGGTTTTTGGCCTAACTTAGCAATTTTCCCTGAATTTCGGACATTCACCATAACATATACAGTAGAGCCCCGATTATCCGCGGAATTGGGTGACAAGGGTACCGCGGATAGCGAAAATCGCGGATTACCCGAAAAAAGGCTAAAAATGAGGAAAAAACTCGACAAAAAATATTTCAGCATAAAAATATGTTTTATTGTACAAAAAACAAGATATGTAAAACTTTTAAAATATGTAAAGTACAGCAGAAACCTTTGCTCTACCTCTAAAATCTCTCTAATCTCATCTAAAATTTGCTCTCATCATTAAAAATTTTTTTCGTGGCACTCGCGGATAATCGGGGCTCTACTGTACATACAAATTATGTCAGTTGGGCCCAGAGATAAGAGAATATATAATTTTGAAGATTATTCATATTAATCTCAGAAAGTATTAATGTGTTATTATCTTTTAAGTTATTTTGATAAAGAAGGTTTAAAAAATAAAACAAAGAAATCTGATGAATTAAAGACTGTTTTAAAAAAACTGCATGGCTTTAAAATTTCTTAATAACAGGCTTAAAGTTTCTATGCCTTGTTTTGTCTTAAAAATCTGTTTGAATCTATCCTTTCTAAATTTTGTAATCCAGAACCTTGCTTAAATTTAAAATTGTCATTTGATTCTCTGTTTGAAGAGGATCATGAGTTAACACCATGTTTCCGAACATAATACAAACAGAATTTATTTTATAGAGTGAAAACTAATACAGTAACGGACCCTTTATCCAGCAAGCTCAGGGCCGACATCATCCCGGAATTCGGGTCCGTTCTAGAAAAAACACTATTAAAGACGCAGCTGCTTTATAGTAAAACCAAAATACTAGCTTCCCCCACCCTAATATCATTTTCCGTTCTCGTAAATCTAAATTTCTGATCATATGAACGGGAATTAAAATTGCGTTAACATCGTGACAATGTCAATTGTGACACAACATTGTGACGATGTCACAATGTGAAGATCATCAACAATATCATAAAAGGCGCACCCATTGCGTGTCGTAGCAGCATTCTTTCTTTTAATTCTTCTATTTAAGAAATTCTGAACGCCAGCCGGATTTCGGGTTTCCAGATAAAGGGTCCGTTACTGTATTCTTTTATTTTCACCTTTCCTAAGAGGCAGTCTTAACATTTCGTGAGAAAGGAACTTAGTAAACAAAAAATTAAAAAATTTAAATAAGAATATTTAAGCAAATAAAAGTGGAAAGTTGCGTGATCTTGGAAGATAATTTAGAAAAAAAATTGAAAAATTTCAAACTGTGGAACTCTGAATTCATGAGTCGAGGTATTTCAAAAAAGGGAATTTTCTGACTTTTGGGGTAGGGGTAAACATCCCCAAAACCCACTCTGACATTGCTTCTGCTTCAATATTTAGAAAATTACTTTCTCATAACAATTGATCGAAATTATGTAAAGAACAAGAAAAAACAATTTATCCTTTTTTGAACTGCATTCCATATTTTGTTGAAAAGGAATACCATACCAGCATGTTTTTCTTGAGATGGTGTTAGTAAGTCCACAAGTGTTTCTATTTTACTTTCACCCACTGATGACTTTAAAGTCAAACGTATAAATCTGTTGCCTGAAATGTTGGAAATAAAAAAATTCAGATACATCATACACACAAATTTTATGAAAGAAAAATGGGAAAATTGTGCTTTTAATCTTAATACTTTTAAGTGTTAGAGTAAAGAAAGAGAACTTTCACAAATAAGAAGCAGAATATGAAAAGTACAATCACTTTCTTTAGCAGTTACCAGTTTGCAGGTATTTCACAAGTTACAGGCAGATTGACTGGACAATTTAGAAAAAAAATTGAAGGTATCTGGTTGAGCAGGCATCACAACCTAATCCCTCCCTTTGCTATTAAAGCAAATATAGAGTTTTTAAAAATTTTTAATAGTTTTGCATTTTGTTTTCTATGTAAAGTTTTTCCCTTCTTTGTCATGTAACTAGAGTTTTTCTTTGTATTAACACTAATAAATAAATAAACAAAGATAGTGACAGTTAAAGAAAACAATCGTAATGAAGAACCCTAGCCAACCAAAGCTGTGCAATTAATTTCACATTATTTGCCCATTAACAACCCCTAAAAACTGCAGGGATCATCATGATATCTAACATTTCATGTAAATTAAGATTCCCACTAATAATCAAAACTATATTTTAAGTGTTTCTAAAGTAAAGCATTCTAGCTTAGCTATCTATTAAATGGATAAAAATTACTACTTTTTTAAAACTGTGTAGGCTTATATGGCCAGGGTTAAAATTAAAACTATCCAGGCTAGTAGGTTGTAGTCTTACATGTAAAAATACTAGACGTTTCAACTCCTACTACGGGAGTCATCTTCAGTAAAATAAATAAAATTTAAATATTATAGGGTAGTGGTACCAGTAATGGAGGATTTACACCACTGCTGTAAAAGAGACATCAGCGATATTTTCGGAAGAAACGGGAATTGTTATTCCAATAAACCAATTGACGAGCGCCATCTTTGGTGAGTAGCGGGTACTAAAATATGCCGAAAATATCGCTGATGTCTCTTTTACAGCAGTGGTGTAAATCCTCCATAACTGACAGTGCACCAGTAACTGTCACTTTGAGATTTAATTCATAATGATAAGATTATTATTGTGAACTTGAAACAAATGGTGGTCTCTCTTAATATTTTAGATATTTATCTTTAACTTTATGCAGTATTTATTTTCCACTAAAGGGTTTTAAGTGTAATAAATTGAGAATTCGCATTTAGTGTCAAAAAACTTCCGATTTTCAGAGGTCGGCTTATTGCTGAAATCAAGGAAATACATTTTTGTTCTGTGTATAATTTCAGCAAATTTTTGAAACCTATTTGAACATAAAATTAATAACAGTACTACATGAAATCATGCTGAGCAGTTATTTTTGAAATTTTTTTATTATTTATTTATTTAAAATGGGGTGTCAGTTACTGGGTCACAAAAAATGAATTGCACCAGTAACTGACATGGGTGTCATTACTGCTGAAATAATAATAGTAATAGTAATAATAATAATAATAATTACGTAAAAATATAATCACCCACTTTTTTAAAAAAATGCCAATAAAACTACAAAGATAATTAATTAAATGACAGACGATTTTAAGAAAAAAAATTCCTGAATCAAAACAACAAGCTAAATGGACTGCAGTTGGATGAATCATTAATGAAGGTAAAAAACAAAAACGTTGGAATAAATCTATTATTAAACTAAATTAATCAGATCTCAGTTTTTAGAATTCTATATTTGTTCGGTTGGTCCATAAGTTTTTGGTTCAGTTGTTCAAAAAGAATGTTCTGAAAACTTCTCATTATTGGATTTTTTAGTTTAAGATTTTGTTTTCTTTGTATCATCACCAGTTTTTCATTACATTTAAGCTAATTAGTACTAAAAGCTTATTTATTAAAGCTATTTCAATGTGCCAGTTACTGGTACAGGACATGTCAGTTATTGGTGCTCAAAATTTTCCCGGTCAGTTACTGGTGCAGCTACCATACCAACTTAAAAAATTATTTTAAAAATGGAAAATGTTTACTTATTCAAACAAATTGTACTCTAGATAAATATTGAAACTTCATTTAATTTTTAAAAACAGAAAGTTTTTTCCAAGATAGTTTTATAAAAGAGCAATAGCTAATAAATTAATTTTTATTGCTCTTAAACTGCCAGTTACTGGTACCACTACCCTAATGATTAATTTAATTAATTACTTTTTAAAAATTTTGAAGATCTTATTCCCGTTAACTTTTACTCAAAATAAACCCAAACTTTACCCATAAAAGCATTTTTCTTTCTCATGGCAACAACAGCGTCAGCATGTGATGTAAACTCCACCTCACTAACACCTGACACACGACCGGAGGCATCGAACTTCAGATGAACTGCTTTTGGAACTACCCCAAGTGGCTTGAAATACTGCAATAATTGGGAAAATATAAAATTATATTTTAATTTTAAGTTAATCTCAACTATAAGAGCATTTAAAGTTTGGAAACTTACATCAATAACATCAGATTCTTTGGTTTCTGGCTCCAACCCCCGAATTTGCACAATGTGCGAGTTTTCAGAGGAAAAACATCTTTTTTCACAGATGTCTGTATGATTGAAAAGATAAGCAAAAATATTACCAAAATTTCATTGCAAAAGTTGTAACAAAATATATGTATGCACACTATGCACTGATATTTCACTTTTTACAGTTATATTTTTAACATTTTAGTCAATTTTTGTCATTTAGTCAAAACTTTCCATTCCATTAACTGTCCCATTATTAACTGTTCCCTTAAGCTGTTTTAAGCGAGAAATATTCAAAAATCACCAAATTTGTATAGTTATTTTTATAATTGTTTCTATTAATTGGTTAGGGGACATCCATAAATTACGTGAGGTCAAAAAGGGGGGGGAGGGGTTTGGAAAAATCTCACCAAGGGGGGAGGGGGGGTCGATTAATATCTCACGTCAACTTTTTAAGTTAGAAATTAAACGATTTTTTTAAGTTTGAGAAAGGAATAATACTCACAGATAAGATACTGTGGTGATTTTTAGGCGGAATAATGTCCTTTTCCCCCACATCATTAATAATAGAAAAGTTTTAGGTGCTGTGAAGCACAAAATGCAAACGAATTGGATAGAAAATTATTTTTAAAGGTTGTAGGTAAATCTCACTTGGGGGGAGGGGGGTCCAGCAAAATCTCACAAAGGGAGAGGGGGGTCCAGATTTTGGGAAAAACACCTCACGTAATTTATGGATGGCCCCTTAGTTTGCAAACTTTGGGGATATTTTCGATTTTTGGAGTTAACATCTTAGGAATATTTTGCAGGACAGATAACGAAATTGAACCAATGTTTATAACTTTAAAGTGGCATTATTTGTTCCCGATTATTTCATAAGACGAGCGAAACAATAAACATATTAACATGTCAGTAGTTTTGGAACCAAAATTATTGGTTCAATTCTGTTAATGTTCTTTCTAAATATCGCCAAGCTCTTTTGAACACCAAAAAGTAGAAATACTGCAAAATGAATTCAAACTTAATGATTAAAATGTTTGGTACTTACGTATCATCCCGTCGACCATTCAGCGACCGTCAAATTCAGTGGTACAGTAATAGAAAAGTCATTGGGCTTTGAATACGTTTTCGGTTTCAGCAGCAGGATAATACATTGTAAGAACCAGTGTTGCCAGACGTTTTGACAAAAAAGTTGCGGATCAAAGCTCCAAAAGTAGCGGATTTTAAATTTTTGGAGCCCAAATTTTAAATCAGTAGTAATATTGTAGGTACACACTTTTAACAATGTTAATGAACTTTTATTTTATAAACTTATACTCTAAAACACTTAAAAATAATCTTTTAAATTTTTAAAAGCTATTTAAATTAGAATAGAACTAATTTTCTTCATTATCTTTCATAAAATCAACTCTTGCATAAAATATCCTTAGAATTTTTTAACCTTTCATTAGTTACTCATTGTTAATCTTAAAACGACTTAGTCTAAAGTAATTTCCCAAATTACTATTTGAAAAGGAACACAAACATAACATAATTAATTTTAAAAACCTCATAACAATATTTCCAATATTCACTTTATAAATAGCGTAGCTTAGGTTCGCACTACCAATCTCAATATTTACAAATTCAAAAAGAAACATATATTCTTCAAAATCCTTATTATGAGAAAAAAAATCTACTTACTAATCAGCATTGCAGTTATCTTGTTTATTTCATGATTAAATACATAATATCTGGATAATTCTCTTGGCTAAATATTATATCTTGATCTTGAATAATTTCTATTTACAAAAAGTTAAAAGTTTACAGCGGAGAAAACTTCAGCTATATCACTTTCTTTTTCATCCGATTTTGGGAGATAAATAGATTAGTTGAATTTTAGCATTTTTGAAGAGGGTGCAAAGGTGTTGCAACATATATTTTTCTGATCAAACCTCATCTTTATTCTCAAAATGGATGATAATAGTTCCAACCCCATACGGTTCCTTAATTTTGTTTTCGTTGCCGTCACTCTGGAAAATACACGCTCAACGGTTGCGTTGCTTATAGGTAAGCTGTACATTGTTAAAGCAAATTTAGAGAGTTCTTTAAGCACTAAATCTCCAATAGAGTTTCTTATGGTCATTGCCTTACACCAGAACTCAGATCCCTCTGTTGGGATTCCCTGAGGGAAAATGCTTTCCCAGTTCATAGTTAGAAGAGAACGCCATTAACTCTCAAGCTTACTAATCACTCTTTCATCAGCAAACTCCAATGTAAGGGTTGAAAAGGGTGGACGTGTCGGATTGTGGCAAATTTTTGGAGATAAGTTCTGCATTTTCAAAAGCACAGCCAAATTTTTAGGAATTCTGCATACTAATTCTTTACATGCCTTTTTCAAAACATTAAAGCAATGCATTTTAATTAATGAGCCCTGCTCTTTAGAAATATTTTAGCTGCCAAATTTTCATTTAATAATTTGGTAAAGTCGTACCCCAAATCCGCATCTTCAAACGAATTGCAACTTTCCAAATACACACTTGCATTATTCAAGATATTTTCAGTGTCTGTGGATGGTGGGAAAATTCTGCGCAACAATGATAAAGAAAACGTACGGAGATCTTCTAGTACACAACAGATGTCGGTGTTTTCTTGCTGGAAAAGTAAATTTCCTTTCTCAAAATCTTTTAACACTGGCAACAAAAATGTCAAATATAGTCTGTTTTTTACATCACCAATCACCATACATAGCTGAAAGTTCTCTGGCATAATATTTGTCGCAGTTAGTTGCTACATCTTTAAAATCCAATTCCAAGGCATCCCATTGACTCAAAATTCTCTCAACACATCTGCCTCTTGCTAGCCATCTTGTAGGGCTCAGAGGAAGAATTTTCAATGGTTCTTCACCATCATTAATTTGTTGATACAGATCCATGTAAGAACTGCACCTCAATGCAGATCGGTTGAACCAGTTGTAAGTTTCTTTCAGCATATAATCAATGCTACCGGGAAGTTCTTCTGATGCATGGGAAAGTGTTAAATGTAGAGAGTGACAGATACATTTGATGAGAAGGATGTTTGAATTATCCTTCTTCAAGCGGGAATAAAGAGAATTGTTATTCCCACACAAGTTTGATGCACCGTTAGTTCCTAAGGCAAAGCATTTTTTCAAATTAGTTCCAGCTTCTTCTAAAAAAGTTTTAATAGCGTTGTATAAAGCTTCCCCTGTAGTCACAGTATTTGGAACTATTCCCAGAAATTGGGAAACAAATCGGTTTTCAGTTTCTGAGTAAAATCTTGCACATATGGCCAAGTGTTTCTGACAAGAAATGTCTGTAGACTCATCAATGATGAGCGAAAATAAATTATCTTTGATTTCTTCAATTTGTTCCTGAAGAATAGCAGGGGCAATCACATTCTTTATTATCGCTGTGCACTTAGTTCTGTGGATTTTTAAATCTTTTGAGCCTTGAGAATACTCCTTATTTAACAGTTCGCTTAGATGATCTACATTTCTGACACTTGTGTGGCACGCCACAAAAGCAGCTATCTTTATTTCAAGGCAGGGAATTTTAGAGGCTTCCGAGAAAGCTGTTCTGATTGAAGGGACAACTAAAGAAGCAGCATTCTTCACATGCTTTGCTGTCGCCGCATGTTTCATCAAATCATTTTTCTGTGCTCTTAAAGTAGCTTTGCACAACTTACAAAAAGCTGTCAGGGTTATCTTTAACTGCCTCAACCCATTTCCCAAACTCCTTATCGGACAGCCAAGAATTTTGAAAGTTTTTCAAATACTTACTCCACTTTCCCATAACAGTATAATACGATTTTCAGCAACACGAAGACGAACAAAGCAGCAGCAAACGTCGTCCGTTCAAACTGACACACTGACTGAATACTGAATCGTCTTGTTTCCTCTACGTTAAGACAAAGGGCAGGGATTCCTGGAAAATGCTTGCCCATATCTACCCTACCCTACTTCCCTTCCGTGCCGGACAGACTGAATTCTGAGAAAGACAGCAACAACCCCTCTCCCCTTTCACAGGGGTTCGGAATTGCGATGAGAGGCGAAGAAACGAGTTTCGGTGGAGAGTGAAACGGAGTAGGTAGAGAATTGTTTTTCAAAACACAAAAGTCGCGGATAAAAAATGCTGTAGCCCAAAGTTAATGTCAAAGTAGCCTGTAGCCCAAATTTAATTTCAAAGTAGCCCAAAACGAAATTTTTGTCGCAAAGGGCATTCAAAAGGAGCCCAATCCGCGACTTATAGCCCAATCTGGCAACACTGGTAAGAACTATAAGTTTAGTTAGATCAATAACTGTTCAGTTTATCAATAAAGATCAGAAAATTTTGTCGATACTTGAATATATTACATTCGAAAGAGCTTGGCGATATTTAGCGGAAACATTAACCTAACGGATTTGAACCAAATTATCATAGAAAGGGAAACATAGGAAGAGCTCAAGTATCTCCACTCTCTCTGCAGTAGGTACCTATTCATGTACAATCATTGGTTAATGAAGCAAATCCAGCCTGCAGATTTTCATTGCATATTGATTCAATGCTCGGATACTACTGGTTTTCTACTTGTTGTCATAAAAAAATCGCCAAATTCAGTTGCAGGCCAAATTCGCTTCATTTACCCCCAATCATTATATATTTGTAATCTTCCAGAATACCGGGCCAAATCTCGCCAAGCAGATGTTTTGGCGACAGTTCACACATTACCTTCCGAAACCAAAACAAGCATATTGGCAACTTTATTGCTTGCGCCGGGATTTTGGAACAGTGCCTATACTTTTTGCACCAGGTACATTTTAAGAATCCGGGCCATGGGGACCTCTCGAAATACTTCCTCGCCATACACTTTGCGGAACGAACATGGTAATAGAATTTAGGGTTCCTGTACTAAGCATTGTGAACTGGAAAGAACTATTTACCGTCTTATTGTCTCAGATAGTTTGCAAATATGTTTCTAGGAAAACACTTTAGAAACATATTCGTCTCTTCTCTAGAAAGAAAAACTATTTCATCCACCTCCTAACAATAAAAATTATTTTCATAAACTGAAAAGAAATCAAGCAATGTACTTTTACATATTTTTCTATTAAGGCGCATTTATTTGCTAATAAATAACCAAATTTGTGGCAGATGCTTACTTGCTACTCTAATTTCACATCTTTTGATTCCTTGAGAGAACGGTAGGGACCAAAATCTGTGTAGTTTTGCAAGAAACATGGTTTTAGAATTTTTCCAAGACTTATATTAAAACAAAGAGGGTTAACTTTTGGTCAAAATACGACTTTCTCCACGTTTGTTCAGCAACTCGTGAATCTGTTTGTTTTGAAAATGATTGGGACGGTTTAACGGTTTAACTGCCCCTAACAGTTAAGATATAAAGAAAAACTAAAAAACTTTTATATTGTCACTGATACATTTAAAAATGTGAGGGGTTGATTTAAAAACAAGAAATGATTAAGTAATCTAAAACACTAATTTTACTTCTTGATGGAATCTATTTATATATTTTTACATTAAATAGTTATTTAACAGAATTTTTTTAAAGAACAGGGTAAAAATGGCAATGAAGTTAAAAATAGAAGTTAAATGAAGAGAAGGTTTATTTATTTATATTCATTTTTTGCATTGGAAATGATAAGCTAAAATGCGCATAAAGTAAGACAGAGATGAATTAGAAGTAAACTTGATGAAGAAATCATAAACAATGACTTTTAAACTCTGTACATAAATATTCAATTATCTTTTTCCAAGTCTTAATCACAGTAAGCAATTTATTCCTCTAAGGATGATAATAAATAAAACAATACTTCAATCCATACTATCAGCATATTATTGAGAAAAACTCATTAATTCAGTTCCAGTTATATCTCACTCAGATTATCTCTCATTTCGCGATCACATTGCTTTTTTATCTAATGAAATTGTAGCAGAGAGAAAGGAATATTTGAAAAAAAATCCTATATAAGCCAGTTGATCTGAACTGGTAAAAAAACGTTGGTATAGATCAGGGGTTTCCAACTTCTAAGTAATCGCGGGCCGCAATCGAAAACACAAGGGCCGCGGCTCCTTTTTAACGATGATAATTTTTTGGGGTGAGAGTCTTCAATATGAAACTTTTCCAGCAAAAGAGGGACTAAGGTTGTTTACATATATGTATGCATTACAGTATTTTTCAAAATTCCAGAGGATATATGAACTTTTATACTCTTACACAACTAGGAATACTGAATATATTTAATATTCTGAATATTATACTTAAATGAAAAGGTCTCCCTCAAGAAAATGTTTGTGAATTTGCCTTAGAAGTTTGTTTAACCTAATTTTTTGATACTTCATTTTGTCCCTCCTCATAGAGGTTATATAAAAGCCTTCATACCCCCTTGCTACGCTCAGGTGGAATTTCAGATTTTATAAACCACCTGCTTCTCTCGAAACTTCTAACTTTTAATTCTTGCACTATAGAAAACGATCGAAGCTATCCATAATCAAAGAGGTATATGGGGGGTCGGGGGTTAACCCCCAAAAAAATTTAGAATTTTAGTGTGTTAAAAAGTGTTTTGAAGTTACTTTTTGGAGGGTTTTCAGATAGCTTCGCGGGCCGCACAAAATGACCCGTCGGGCCGCATGCGGCCCGCGGGCCGCCAGTTGGAAACCCCTGGTATAGATCCTCCATGGGTAGGATAGGCAACCGGCTTAGAAATAGAACTGTCACAGCTTCGATAAGAGTCCTCCAGCCACCATGTTCACCCACAGCTCAAATGATGACACACAACCATATAGATCTAACTATTAATATCATTATTATTGGATCCCAAGATACTTACAGGGCGTTTAGCGTCGGTCCCTAAGTCCCTAAAAGTGCCTAAAACTTTTTTAGGTCCCTAAAAGTCCCTTTTTTTAGCTTTTGGTCCCTAAAGTCCCTTTTTTCTCAAATTTAAACTTAAAGTGTTCCTCGTGCTCGTTTTTATGACGTCGTCTATCTGTGAATGAGTTGGTCCGTACATCGGAGGAGCCGCGCCGTCCGTGACGATCCCACGTGCGTTCGCCGTTCAACCAGTTTCGGTTTGCTAGCTTGTGATGGTTCTGTTTTAGTTCCGTTTCTGTTTTGCTCTGATGGTTCTGTTTTAGGCAGTATTTTGTATTGACTGGATTATTCGCTTCGCGGATGCACCGTTAAGTGTTTAAACTAACTTTGTATTTCTGGTTTTCAAATAACAATTATTCCCGTTAGTACGCCGTTCAAGGGGATAATAAAAGCGTCGTACTAAGCGATACGGTACTATAAACGGAATTTTGCAATCCCAATACCGGATCGTTTATTTGGCAAATCGGGGTCCATTTCATCTTGGACCTCAGAATTTTCGAGATTTTGAGTCCGTTTTGAAATAAACTTAAATTTTATGCACATAATAAATTATGTTTTAGTGTGCAGTATTGGAGTATGTAAAAAGCATTTAGTTTTTAGACATTTTTCCTGGAAGGTAGAAAGGGAATGAATCGGAAGTAGCCCACTACGCTTCGAGAATATCCGCCAACTCCGTGCCTTTTTTTAAACCTATGCCTTAAAAACCTTCAATATTTATTATGTTTCTTGGATTCTTTCATTTAAGAAAGGATTTCTTTCATTTCTTAGTAAATAGTAGTTTTGTTTTCTCACTCTAATTAAGGTGTTTACTGATTTTGATGAGAAAGTCTTGAAATCGTATTACAGTCCGAAATTTCAATGATTCCAAATTTTCATTCATTGCGAATTTTCAGTTATGCTTCTGGAATTTTGCCTGTAAAGTTGGCTTTCTGAATTTCGGTGGCAGGCTGAAAAAACAACTTGATGGTCGCGATCGCATTTTCCTTTTTTCGTGTTGATGTCTTTAGTTTTAAAAGCTTTTTTTTAGAGAAAGTGTTAATAGCAGGCAAATTACAAAAGCAAAAGGAAACAAATAGTAAGTCTATCATTTGAAAACTGGTGTTTTTTTTGGTTTTTCTTTAAAAAGCTATGCAGAAAGGATATTGAAAAATTTTGTTCTTAAAGTGCAAGGTTAATAGAGTGCTAAAGGTTGGCTCAAAATTTCGTTACGTCACAACATGAAGAAAGTTGGTCTGCCAATGTTAATCTTATGGGGAAAATGCATAAAAACCGACGAAAATAACTAATTTTCACTTAATAATTTTGTTATTCGGCACTTGTTACTGATAGATGATAGTTTAAAACTATCATCAATCAGTAGTGCTATATGCATTTTATGAGCCAACCTGTAGAATTCTATTAACTTTGCTTAAAGAGATTAAAATATTGTCTTTTGAACAAAATGTATAAAATGATGTACAATTAATTCGGTCAAGCTATTTAGTTCAAAAAATTTGACCATGAAAATTTTTCTTGGAAATTACAATTTTTCCCACTATTATGTTCCTTTAATTCATTACAAAATTATTTCAGTTTTATATTAATCAAATATCCATCAAGTATTTTTATAAACTTTGAATAAAATGTAAAGTAAAATTTATAATAATTTATCAGAACATTATCATTCTGTAGATGTTTTAAATATACTTGTTCTTTAAAATTCCATTATAGATTTAACCTTGATATATGGAAATTTTGTTGTGTTAAGTGGGTGTAAAACATTGGTTTCAAATTAAAATACTGTTCTAATATGTGTATGTATTTTTTAAGTTTTTAAATACTTTTTAGATTTGATTTTTATGTGTTACCAATATTTGCAATATATTAAACTAGCCAACTGAGATTTTAAACCAGCCAACATATTTATCACATTTAAATTATAGAAAAAGTTTCCAGTCATCAAATTTTTGCTGCTAAAAATTGAAATTCACTGTTTATTATTTAGTTTTATCAAAAGAAAACAGCTTTGAAAAGTTGGTCCCTAAAGTCCCTTTTTTTTTAAATTTTGGTCCCTAAGTCCCTTTTTTTTAAGTACCAAGCTGCTAAACGCCCTGTACTTATATTTAGTAGATTATTATTTTAGGATCTAATAATGATGTTATTAATAGTTAAATCTCTGGCTGTCAGTCATCATTTGAGCTGTGGGTAAACATAGCAGCTGGAGAACACTTATCGAAGTTGTGCCATTGAACTGAAACAGCTTTAGAAAGAGCCATGTGGGCAGTGGCGGCTCGTGAGTTTATTAACAGGGTGTTCACACCCTTTGTTATATGAACTAAAATTTACACAAGAGCAAGAAAGAGAAGAGTTGTTGGACGAATACATAATGAAAACTTGTATTCGAACAAATTTATTTATTTCAGGGGAGTTATTTTAAGTTTCCTAAATTTTTCACTGCATACATTTTTATTTTTAAATATGCGTTTAATGGAAATCAGCAAAACTTATGATAGAGAAGGCCTTTATTTTTTATAATACCCCTAGGGCCCTAGGCTATAACCTCAAAAACAACTTTTATGCATGATGTCCACTCGTCTAACCTTTATTGAACCAAACAAATTTTTGAGACACTTTCATTTAAATCATGCATAATACCTAATCATAATTTTTTTTAATTAGGAGCATGACAATAGCACTTGGTCTGTCTACTCATAGTGCTTGTTATATATGCTTAATTGAACAATTGATTGTGAAAAATACAGGTGATGTGTAATTTTCAAGACCTGTAATTTTACTCCAACGTCACTTTAAAAAAACCAATAACAAAAGAATTAATTATTACAAATTAGCTGACGTGAAAAACTTAATGATACTTTCAAAAGGTTCTTATCTCGTTCTTCAATCCGGGAAAAAAATCCAAACCACAAAAAAGCAAGCTTAACCTCAAAACCGTAAGCCTCGGCACACAAAATCTGTGCGCACGGGGATCTCCAATGTGTTGCCGTAAGGCCAAATGTTCTCCGGCGAGAAGTCGAGGTTCCTTCCGACTCATTCAGTTTCTTCGCTCACACGTGCGTATAAGGAAAGAAAAATAAGAGTGTAGTATTTATTCTCTTTAATAAACACAAAACTTTCACGTTTCCAGCAATAATTTTTTTGCTGACAGGTGAAAGGGGGGTAGAAACTTGATTCTGAGTATGAAAAAGAAATTGAGAATGATTTATGTTTTGTTTTCTTTTGATATTTGTGTATATTTGGGTTTGTGGATATTTGGGTATATTTGGGTGTATATTTGGGTTTATTTCTACTTTTTCACTGGGTGTTCACGTGCTCTTGTGCTCCTATGGACGAGCCGCCACTGCATGTGGGTATTTGGTAAATGAAGCAAATCCGACCCGCAAGCTGAATTTGGCGATTTTTTTTGTCGCCAAGTGGAAGACCGATGGCATCCGAGCATTGAATTCTTATCGCCAAATTTGGCGCTGAAAATCTGCGGGCCCGATTCGCTTCACTAACCGGGTATTTTTCCAATAGCTGGGTGCAAGTAAAAAATTGCCAAATAATGTAGAATTCCGTCAAATTTTTCAGTTAGTCATTCGCTTTGCTAACAGAAAAGTAACACCATCCATGTGTAACCACAGCAACATGAACATGAATTGTCAGCATAGAAATCTAATAGTACTATACTATAGATCTCTAACTATAATCAACTAATTACTATCATTTTAAGATCTCAATGATTGTCAGTCATAATTTGAGCAGTGGGTAAACATGGTGGCTGGAGGACTCTATAAAGCTGTTCCGAAAACTTCACTACAGTCGCATGGGACTCCCTCATGTAATTGATAGCCATTAAGAGTGGCTTCACACGCGTCTCTTCTCTATGTCTGCTTAGAAGCAGATATTTGGGAAATTAATGTTTAGTCGAGGATCAGTTTGATGAATACAGCCTCTGAAATATAGTTGGTAAAATCCTAATATAATTCGCTTCCTTTGTGTGATTTTGAAAAATGTTGCCAATCGCACGAATTCCAAAATGTAAATGCAAAATATCTATAAAGCAATAATATTAATCTATATGAAGTATATAATTAATAAAATAATAAATGAAAGCAATAAGCTCTCCTGATTGTATCATCAGACATTGCCAAATCTACTGTTGGCGCTATATGTTCTTCTGAGGACCTAGTGCCATTAAAACCTAAACCAACCAAATCTACTGTGTTATGTACTATACTAGGATTAAGCCCAAAAATCATTATAGTTTTTCTGCCATTTCAGTCATTTTAAAAATGCTCAGATCGGGGTCCGATATTTGCAAAGTTCCATGTCTTTTTTTATTCAGGTTAAAATTGTATTTAGACATAGTAGAAAAGCTTCCAGTGATACTTCCCGTACTATCCCATTGCTGAAAAGTAAATTGCATAGCAATAGCTATTGCTTAATCATTAACTGTGCTGCTAAAACCAACTAGGGGAGACCAGGGAGGGATGGGACACTTTTTACAAGAATATTTTTTAAAAATTCAGTTTTCCTTGTATAAATTGAAACTTTCAAAATAACATCTTGAAACATTTTAACATGCTTAAAAATGTAACCAATGTGATTGCAAATAAAACTTAAAATTTATAAACAAATTAAAGTAAGTTTAAAACTGAACCATTCCACCCCGGCCCGGGGTGGGATGGGACATGTTTTTTAAAATTAAAATTTATTATTACTTTTTAAATATATGATTAAAAACCACAAAGATGGAAGCATTTTACACATTTTAAAGATTTATTACAAAAACCTCAGTTATTTTACCCTATATTTACTTCGAAAAATCTAACAAGTGAAAAATACAAAATAGTTAAAATTCTTCTTTAATCTAAAAAAATATGTTTTCAACTGCAATACTAAACAGTTCCAATACAAAGGTATCTAAAGAATTGTATGCAATAGCTTGTATTTAGGTATTGAGAGGAATTGGGCATGTCCCATCCCACCCCAAGTCATGGTGTCCATCCCACCCCGGTAGCAACAGTTTTAAAAAATAGGTTCTTTCAAAAAAACTATAACTTTTAGACTTAACTATTTATTCATAATGAATACATAATTCTGTTTAGAAAACAATATAAACCATTCAGAAAGCAACCAAGAATCAGATTGAAAATTCACTTTGAAAAGTGTAATACTTAGTTACTTTTGCTATAGTGAAACCATCTTTTTCATTCAGAAACTTGTAGGAGCTTGCAACTAAAATAGTAAACAGCAACAAGTATGAAGCCATGGTGGCTTTACCTGGTGGAACACTCAAAAACTAATTTTATTTTTAATTATAAGATTTATTGAAGGTGTCCCATCCCTGCCTGGTCTCCCCTACTGGTGGGATAATATGTAAGAACCCAAACTATTGATTGGAGTTGTGATCCTCAAAAATTTAAGCCTTGATAGTCATCAGCATAGATATTATTTATCTATCTTATTAAAAGTATACAAGTACTTTAAATTCCCTATATAATGACATAATGACAACTTTGTGTCCAAGTGCAACTGGGCTCTTCTGGAAACCACTTTAGAAGCTTGTACGGCCAATCAATATCCAGAATGGAACCACTTCTTTAATGGCATTATATTAGCAACCCAGACCCAAATGATCAAGATGATATTTTTTGTGATTTAATCTTAATGTAATTATGTTTATATCTCAGTTAATTTGAAATTAAAATTGTTTAAATCTTAAGTAAATTGGTTAAAATAATTTGGTTTACTATTTTTAAAATGCTTCATTCCTTATCATTCAAAATAGTTCAACAATTTTTTAACATTGAGGTTTAAAATCTTCTATTATTGATGTAGCTTTTTATTCTAGGTTACCAAAATGCTTCTTTCAAGAGTACCACTACGTTCTTTAAGGACTTCACTAGTATATAGACCTTTGACTCTGAACACTGCTTCTCTTTTTCTCAAATCTCAGAGGCCTGTTTTTAAGAATCATAATCAACAGCGACAATATAAGAATTTTGCTCACAAAGTCAAAAAACCTCCTGCTGCACTTCTTGCCTACCAAATTTTTCTGGGAAGTATAATGTGCTTTGCTGCCTTTGATATTACTTGGTAAGCTAACTTTGGAAAAATAATTTTTGTTTTAATATTTATTTTTTATTAGGTATGCCTAAATCATACCATGTTTGTCTTTTCTCGCTAGATGGTCAGTGTAACACCAAGCGAGCCAGGTCATTCTCTCTAGGAATTCTCTCAGGTCCTCTCTCTCATTCTCCTAGGGTTGGGAGGTATAGAGAGAGAGGGCCAAACCGGCTTCTTTTCACCAATAATTATTCTACCTTCCTTCACACTTCTTCGAAGAAGTAGTAGGTGCTTAAGTAGCCAAGCTATTGCTACCCTGATTTCCTGCACCCCTACTGGAATTCTACTACTACCCGTACACCTGAAGTACACAGGGTGTTTCAAAAGTCTGTTTTGCGACTTTTATTTCAAACCAACCTGTTCTAGTGTCAAGGAAGTAAGGTGTCCCCTGGGTAAGTGACCTTGGAGAATCCATTGAGATGACTTAAAGCGCCCCTAGCGGCAAAGTAAAAAAGTTAAAAAATTAATTTAAAAACTATAGGAGATAAAGCAAAAACCTCAGTGAGAGTATTGTTACCAACGTTATAAAGAACTCACAGAAAAAAATTTCATGAAAATATCTTAAATATTCAGAGATATTAGCATGTGAAAATAGCACTTTTTCAGACCTCAAAAAAGAAAAAGTTTGCAAATTTGCAATTTTTTTATTAAATTCAGCCTTTATTCAACTAAAAAAACACAAAACTACTCAATGACATTGAAAAAATTGCAAATTTGCAAACTCTTTCTTTTTTGAGGTCTGAAAAAGTGTTATTTTCACATGCTAATTAATATCTCCGCAAATATTCCAGTTATTTTCATGAAACTTTTTTCTGTGAATTTTTCATAACGTTGGCAACATTACTCTCGCTGAGGTTTTGCTTTATCTCCTAAAATTTTAAATTAATTTTTTTGCCTTTTTTATTTCGCCACTAGGAGGGCTGTCAGTAATCTCAATGGATTCTCCAGGGTCACTTGCCTAGGGGTAGACCTTACTTCCATCACCCTAGGACACATTGGTTCCAAATGAAAGCAGCGAAACGGACTTTTCAAAACCTGATAGATTCATTTTGGCACAGCTTCGGTAAGAGTCGACGCAGTCGCCAAATGGAAGACAAGTTGGAGCTATATCTCGGCCGGTCACCGTTCCGGCCGCCATGTTTTACCCCGACACAAATGATAACACTTATATATATAATTTTTTTCTTATTTTTAAATTAAATAATTACCGGGGATCGAAAAATGTACCTCCTGTGCTCCATACCGCAAAGCCAGCAGGATATACTGAAATCGTAATAACTTGTTATAACATCCTTTTTCTTTGGTTAATCTTCATTTGAGTCGTGGTAAATCATGGTGGGCGGAACGGCGACCGGCCGTGATATAGAGCCAACTAGTCTACCATTTGGTGACTGATTCACGGTCGCCAATGGTCGACTCTTTTACCAAAGCTGTGTCCAAATGGATCTATCTGGTTTTGAAACTAGACGACTCATATTAGTGTCTAAAAATAAAAAATCTTTGCTGTCATCACTATCTAGTATTGAAAAATATAATTGCTGGCAAAAATTAATCAAATCAAAATCAAAGTCTGCCCGGGCCTTGTGGCCCATCAGGCGGTGCCCATCTCCGTTTCTGTAGCCTTTGGGCCTGGGGTGCTAATTACTAGCTTGTGTCCAGGCCGAGTGGCTAGCCCAACGCTGGACCCCCAGTTGATTCCCCAAGCGAGCTTGGTCCTCATTTATAGACCCCGGAAGGATGAAGGGCTGAGTTGACTCATGACCAGCTACCCAAGGAGAAGCCGCAAGGCATCGAACCTTAAACAATTTCTTAATTCAATAATAATTGTCGAGATTATTTTTGATATTTTGCCTAAATTTTACAATTGAAAGAGCATTAATATTAAGATTGAGTGCATTGCACTTCTCTGGCCAAATCAGTTACTACTGGGTTACATGAAAGATATAGTTGATATTTACTAGCTGATGGATAAAATATGAACCTACTAAAGAAAGTATAAATTTTTTTTAAAAATAATTTTTTTTAAGGTTAACCACTTATGTAATTTTTAGTCCAACATTTCTAAAAAAGAAAAAAGTGTTAAAAAACTTATTTTTTTACAATTTAACAGAATTAAAAATATTGGCAACAACAGGATTTCCTATTTAAAAGCAACAAATATTTTCTTGTTTTTGGCATTTTTTTGGTGAATTTTAAATACTTTGACTTTCTTTTGAAGGTGTTTATTCTTTGCATTTAGTATGTTTTTTCTTGTTTTTGGTCAGAGTTTAATTTATGTCGTTAGGGACCTCTGGATCTCCTGGTCACGGGTGCCGGTTTCCCTTTTGGAAATTGGCCCCCTCCAGAAATGATCCTTCAAGTGGATATCTGCTTGAGGGTGACCCCTGCAGTAGTCCTTGGACGGTTTCCAGGTTTTCCTTTTTTTTATTTTAATTGTTTCCTACTAAGGAGACATGCTGAGATTCAGCGACCATTACCCAAAATATTTAGACCATCTATTGTATTTTTAACTATTATTCTATTTTATGTTTCTTTTTTATGTTCTTGTTGATAAAATTGATTTGATGTTGCAGGATAACTCCAACTGCTTTTAAAGGATATTGGAATAAAATAAAAGCTCACTTCAAAGATTCATTTAAGATTGAAGCAGCATCTGCACTTTCTGAAGATAACAAGAAAAGGTCTAAAAAGGATGAAGAAAGTGACAGCTCTGATGAAGAAATAGTGGAGAGTAAATCTGAAAAAAAGGGTAAAAAGAAAGATCGCCCTGGTTTTCGTGACCGTAAAGTAAGTTAGCAAATATGGAATCATTGTTTCGTCTCAATTCTCATGCCATCTTGAATTCAAATGAAGATTTTCACATTTTTTTGCTAGAAAACTTAGAATTTAACACTATTTCTCTATTTAACAGTTCTTTCCTCGAGATTTTTTACAGTTTAGTTAGAATAAACTATCTTTTTCTTAACTGAAGCTAATGACTGCCTAAAAAAATTATTTTATTTGGCAGGAATATTTGAGGAGCTTTTAAGGATGAGATCTGTAAAATATTTTGCTGTTTAAGTTACAAGTACATACAATTGTACTTTACAAGAACTTAATTACATACATTTACAATTAAAATTTAAATAGTTAAAAAAATAAACATTATTAATTTCTTTACTTAAACTTATGTCTGGAAAAACTGGATTTAATTTATAATGAACTCTAAAGTTGTCTATAGGTAACATATATTTACTAAATGTTGAAGTTACCTAATGAGCATTTTAAAGCTGACTTTATCTTAAGTGTCTTAATTTTTGCAGAATTTGTATTTTTATTAAAATATCTTTTTTGGGGTTTAGATAATCGAGTATGAAAACAGAATTCGGGCATATTCAACTCCAGACAAGATTTTCCGCTACTTTGCTACACTCAGAGTGTACAACGAGCATGGAGATTCAGAAATTTTTATGACTCCTGAAGATTTCTTAAGGTCTCTCACTCCTGGTGTCAAACAGCCTGAAGGTAAGGTCAATATTATTCTCAGAATTTATCTCTACAATGACACTTAATTAAAATATTTCTTTTTTATTTCTATAAATGCAAATATTGTGTGCCGAGTTTATGAGATAAATCCATGCAGTTTTCCACTAAGATAAAAGTAAAAAAAATACAGTTGTTCAGTGAAATTTTCAAAAATAGAACTTAGAAAAATCTACTTGTGACATTTACTGTTATTATAATAAAGTAGACTTTTAAACTGTTTCCACTGCAATATTGAGAAGAGATAAGGTTACAGTTAGGGATATTTCCAGGCAGTTGATATGCCACTTCATCCTCTTCTCTACTTTTATCAAGATATTTTTGTGAAGCAATCAAACATAGCAAAACTAGATGAGTCTAATGGAGTTGTAATATTGTAAAAAATATCAATATTAGTTTATTCCTAATAATAACAAAATAAAAAAATCATTTCTTTTGTGTGGAAAGTACAAAGCTAGATTACTTTTATTCACTTTCAAGTTTTATGAATTCTTTATTATCTTTTCAGGCTTTGGTCTTGACCAGTATAAGAGAGTTGAACTCAAAGTAAGATAAGCCTGCTTCTCTTATGTAATGTATTTTTTTACATTTTGTGTGTAGCTGTACAAAATTTATTATATTCTTAAGTAACTTTGCAGTAAATGTTGCCCCCCCCAAAAAAAATAAATATAAATAACAAACAATATAGAGAATTCTGGTATCGCCTTCAAAAGTTGAATATCTGTGGATGAATGGAAATTTTTTTTATTGAGATATATCAAGACCAGTGGCCTTATGAACATAGATTTTACAGAATCGCATAGTCGCAGGAGCAAAAAAAAACATATATTAACTTATTAAAGAGATGAAAGGGGAGAACCAATACTGTTGAGGGTAAGACCAGTTAATATTAAGAGAGAACTATTGAAATTGGGATACACAGAACTGGGGAAGATCTAAGAAGTAAACTGGGTTCAGAAACCAGAACTATGTAGATTAAAAGTGAGGAAATATGGAAATTTTTATGTTGAGGAATAGTACTGGCAGATTGATTGGTTGGTTGGGTTTTTATGGTGCAAGACCCAAAATTAGGTGGTGCGCCAGATACTAGACAAAAAGCTAGCTGATTGAAGGGAAAAATTAGAGCTATACTAGAAAACTAGAAAGATAGAGGGAGTAAAAATGTTAATTTATTTATAAATTAGTTTTAAAAAACCTTTTCTTCCTGTGCATTCTGGTATAATAACTTGTATTTTTGTGAAATAACCATTAGGAGTGATATGATGTGTGCACTTAACATTTTAAAGAATTATAACTTAAAAATTTCCTTTGAGTCAGCACTAATAAAATAAAAATGCTTATTAATATTTGTATTGAATAGATTTGCATTTTGGTTTGACAGTGTTTTTTACAATATAACCTCTTGTATATCTGAGGCAGCCATTCACTTTCCTCTGTGGATTGAATATGCTTCTGCTTTTTAATCTTTGCAGGGCGATATGTTTCCTGGGTGTAAACTAGACATTGATGTGCAGAAGCCTGTACGTGTTGTTTTACTGTGTCAGCATGCTTTGTTTTCAATAACCTTTATTTATCTCATTTCTTATGAGCTTTTGCAATTTCGTAGCTTAGAACTCTGCTTTCTCACTTTATTTAATCTACATTTGTGCTGATGTTTTTTATTTAATTCATAACTTTTGCTTCAACTCTACTCATTACATGTTTGCAAATCAGCTTTAAAGGTCTGATTTTCTCAAACTTCTTTTCTGATGCTTTTTGCTGGGATTTACTAAATTTGTACAGTGTTTTAATATGTTTGTTTAATAGTAACGGACCCTTTATCCGGGAACCCAAAATCCGGAAGGACCCGAAATCCGGCTCGCGTTTAGAATTTGTTTTTTCATATTTTGAAGAATTTTTTGTGAGTAAATGCTGTTACAACCAGCAATGGTTGAGCGCCGCTTTTGCGACATCGTCTCTGTGCAGAATGGGACGATTCGGCGCGGGCCGACGCGGCCGAATTGTATCGTCCCCGCGCTTAAACGGCCAATCCAAAATCGGCTGCTGTCTTCCAATCGGTTCTTGCCGCAACGACCCACGTGCTTTGCCGGAAGTTTTTTTGCTGGATCCGTTACGATTGGATGTGCCGCGCCTTTTGTGACATCGTCTAGGTGCGGAATGGGACGATTCGGCGCAGGCCGACGTGGCCGAATCGTATCGTCCCCGCGCATAAACGGCCGTTCCAAAATCGGCTGCTCCTCCTCGCTATCGGTTCTTGCCGTGACGACCCACGTACTTTGCCGAAAGTTTTTTTGCTGGATCCGTTACGATTGGATGCGCCGCGCTTTTTTGTGACATCGTCTCGGTGCGGAATGGGACGATTCGGCACAGGCCGACGTGGCCGAATCGTATCGTCCCCGCGCATAAACGGCCGTTCCAAAATCGGCTGCTCCTCCTCGCTATCGGTTCTTGCCGCGACGACCCACGTGCTTTGCCGGAAGTTTTTTTGCTGGATCCATTACGATTGGATGCGCCGCGCCTTTTGTGACATCGTCTCGGTGCGGAATGGGACGATTCGGCGCAGGCCGACTTGGCCGAATCGTATCGTCCCGGCGCATAAACGGCCGTTCCAAAATCGGCTCCTCCTCCTCGCTATCGGTTCTTGCCGCGACGACCCACGTACTTTGCCGGAAGTTTTTTTTGCTGGATCCGTTACGATTGGAACGGACTATGTCGTTTCAGCGTCTTTAATGGCGTTTTTTCTGGAACGGACCCGAAATCCGGAAAATTCCGAAGTCCGGGATGATGTCGGCCCCGAGCTTGCCGGATAAAGGGTCCGTTACGTATCCTAATATAACAGTTTTAATAATACAGTGTTTAATATTTTAATGAATTGTAGAACCGAGTGCTTAATCTTTTAACAGATGCTGCATACAAGAAAGAAAGCTTTCAAACATTTTTCAAATAACTTTTTTAAGGGATAACTTTGCCTTTTATTAGTTTCTGCCAATAAGGGGATAATTTTGACCAAAACCTTTTCAAGCATTATTCTTTATTTCATTTAAAGCATTTTCAGTTAGAAGTGTGCAATTGTGAGTATATGTTCTGCTGAATATTTATGAACAGGTTAAATAATTATCAAAAATAATTTATTCAGTATAGGAACTATTTAACAAAAATATTAATAAGTTCAATTCCAATTTGGGTCTCCATTAAAGTCATACAGTAAACTCCCGTTAGTACGACGTTCAAGGGGATTTGTGACTTAACTTAAACTTAACTTAGGGGTGGCGTCTCCCTCTTCCTCGGGGTAGAGGGAAAAGAGCTTAGGCAATAATGCCCATTAAAGGGGGATTTGTGAAAACGTCGTAATAAGCGGTACGACGCTATATGCGGAATTCCATAAAACACCGTTTCGGCGATATACCTTAAACCTGTAATACCTAATCTTACCTAGAAACCTTTTTAAGCGAGATTTTATCACTGAGATAGAAACAACAGAACAATGTCTAAAATCAGAACAAACATTCCATCCTTTACATCTTTTTTTGGTATAATCTTTACACTTTGTATACACCGCAATTTCGTATTTTTGTATCTGATTAAAAAATTTCCATAAGGAGTTGCTTCTGTTTTTCTTTTTCATAATTCGGTAGGAAGGTTTCCATTCTTCCTAAGTTTGTTAGCATATTCTCTGCATTATCAATAGCTGAGAGGGACTCCCTCAATACGGCTATCGAATCGTTATCTCTAGTGTTCTGATTTGTCACAGGACAACCCACCTGCCCTGTAAGACACTGGTCATCCTTGTTTTTGAGGGCGCAACAGGGGGCTATTCGGGGAAAAAGGGGAGCGGTTGGGAAAAACCAGTTGCACCATATTGTTCTACTTGCGTTTTCAACGGTTCTGTAGCTCATACATTTTTGAAAAGAACTCGACGACGCAATAACCGGAATTTTTCTTCGGGGGACTGTAGAAAAGCGTCGAAATATGCGGAAAGTCGTAATAAGCGGGGGGCGCTATAAGCGGATAGTTTTTAATGATAAAAGGCCTATCGGTACCAGGGACCGGAGAAAAACGTCGTAATATGCGGGACGTCGCACTAAGCGGGGGCGTACTAACGAGAGTTTACTGTATTTGAAAAAAACTTTCTCTGCAGAAATTGTCTTCAATCAGATTTTTCTTGTTAACAATACCATAAAATTATAAAGCATACATTTAAAGTATAGAAAAATACTTAAAACAAAATTATGCAGTTTTATAAAATTTTTAAAAGGTGATTATTTACTTTGTATTTTTATTAATGTAAGCTTTGTTTTTGTTATTTCAAAGACTCTGCACCTTTTCTGTTTACTAAATGAATTAAAATTTTCCATGTTCTAACTTATGCTATTTCATTTAAAAATATAATATTATTAATAAACAATTTAATTCCTAAAATAATAATACTATCAACTTATCCAGCACGCTTGCGCTTTGTACAGTTCACACAGCACTCAAAGTTTTGTAACATAAAAAAATTCTATTTTCCATGAACAAAAGGAGTAAGGTAGAACTGCACATGCAAGAGTTTCTAACATTAAACCCAAAGAAATAAATATAGCCATGCGGGAAAACTTTTTAAAATGTTAATGAAGTGATAAAGGCCAGAGTCAAAAATAAAATAAATTTCTGGACTAATTAATTAGCCTCTGTCCATGGCTGTAAAACTAGACTTTTCATTCTCAGCTACCGAAAAAAAATCTTTAACAGTAAAATCGATAGGATGTGATGGAAATTGTCACTCTCCTTACAAGAAGGGGCAACAGATGTAAAAAACACAGATAGAATGAGTAATAGAAAAAAGGAAAGGCTTGCCTTCTCATGCACTTGGCATCGGATTCTTCAGTAATCTGAAGTCAATCTTTTCTCCACCAATTTGAAAGTTTTCACTTCTTCAGCTTAACCAGGGATTCCCAAAGTGGTCAATATCTGCTTTTTTTTAAATGGCCAATTGACAAATTAAAATATGGATTTAGGGACATATTTGGGGCCTTTCAACAATATTTATTTTAGAATGGTAAGTAATATAAGTGTGTGGGGTCTCTTTCTTCTCTCTTTCGCTTAAATTCTTTTAGGAGGTCAATGCAAAGAGAAAAGTTTGGAAAACCCTGAAGCTTAGCAGTATTGAATAACAGTGGCGGATCTACGGGGGGGGCTTTCGGGCTGAAGCCCCCCCAAAGCGTCTATCATTTTACTAAGTTTGTCAAAACGCAAAAAATCTTTCATCGAAATTTGGATGAGGCGTACCAAAACGAGTTAAAAAGTGGTGTTTTTGACTTAAATTTCCAAAAATTTTCTGGGGGAGGACCCCCAGACCCCCCTTTTAGTGATTTGATTAGGATAATTCACTACCTTTTCCGTATTACCATTAACAAGAAGATTCAATTGGATTATAAAAATTCTTAGCCCCCCCAAAACAAAATCCTGGATCCGCCACTGTTGAATAATATACTTTTTAAAATAGCAACCAATTAAAGCAATTTTGATGATCAATACTAATTAAAACGGGCACAATCTGTTTGCAATTCCATTGTCATTTTTATTTTCTTGGGTTAATTAATTTTAGTGTTAATCTTTACTCATGAAGTTTATTGTAGTTTATTTTTTGAATGGTAATAGGATGCTGATAAAAATGCATTGGCTCACAACAGTGAAAGTATTTTCCATAAACTTGGAGCGTCTGGCTTGATTGGATTTTCCGAGTACATGTTTTTGCTTACAATTTTGTCTGGTAAGTATTTTATTTATCAAATGTTTGTTTCAAAAAGTGCATCTTCTAATCAACATAAACGTATCAAGAATCTAAGGAACAATTACTTAATCATAATTACTTAATTAAGGATTTTTTAGTTCAGGTATAACTTTTGATGACCTAAAATCAAGTCATTTTTACTACAATCATTGAATCATTTTTATTGTGCAATATGTATTTTATGGTATTTCTTAATAATGAAATTATCTTTCAGCTTCAAAAAGGCATTTTGAAATAGCGTTTAGAATGTTTGATTTAAATGGAGATGGAAATGTTGATTACGAAGAGTTTGATAAAGTAAGAGGACATATATATATATATATATATACAGGGTGTAAAGGAAAGTCCCTTTACCCTGTAATAAATAGCTAACGGAGCAAGCTAAAGCTATACAGTTAAGGTAACGGTATAGTAAAGTGACTATGCGCAATCGAATGCGAGCGACCGCGGCGCCCTCTAGCGGAAATTTTAGGAGTTAAAAATTTTATTTTAAAAATTATTAAGAATTTGCTGAAATAGTCAATTACAAAGTTGTAGAGCAGCATCAATTTAGTGGGAAAAGACACCTTAAGCAAAAAAATATCTTGAATAGAACCCCTAAAACGCACGCTCAATTTGGTTGAATTTACGTTGATTTTACGTCATAAAACGCTTTTCACGAGGCGAAAATGAGAAATTTTCAATTTAATGATTTAAATAAATGAATAAAAGTATTCTGAACTCATTAAATTGAAAATTTCTCACTTTCGCCTCGTGAGAAGCGTTTTATGACGTAAAATCAACGTAAATTCAACCTAATTGAGCGTGCGTTTTAGGGGTTCTATTCGAGATATTTTTTTGCTTAAGGTGTCTTTTCCCACTAAATCGATGCTGCTCTACAACTTTGTAATTGACTATTTTAGCAAATTCCTAATAGTTTTTAAAATAAAGTTTTTAACTCCTAAAATTTCCGCTAGAGGGCGCCGCGGTCGCTCGCATTCGATTGCGCATAGTCACTTTACTATACCGTTACCTTAACTGCATAGCTTTAGCTTGCTTCCGTTAGCTATTTATTACAGGGTAAAGGGACTTTCCTTTACACCCTGTCAAGGTTGTTAAAGTTACTTTGAAATAGTATTTGAGTACAAATACAAGTATTTCAGAAAAAGTAACTAAGTATTAAGTACAAATACCCGAAAAAAGTAACTAAATAGAGTATATGAAAAGTATTTAAGACTACCTTCAGTTACTTTACCCGCAAAATTTAAATTTAAAAAATTTAAAATAAAATTTTTTTTAAAAAATAAAATTTAATAAAACAAATTAAAAATTTAAATGAAATTTAAACAAAAACTTTTTTAAATGAATTAATTTTAAAAATAATTTTCAAAATTAATTTTAATTAATAAAATTTATTTTAATTATTTTTAAAAAATTGAAATATAATTTTAATAATAAAATGAAATTTTAATATTTGAACTAAAACTTAATTGAGAGAACGATATGTCTATTCAACAGGAAGAAGGTGGACGCAATCGATACTCCAAATTTTTGAATTTTCGACTACATAATAAGTTAATAATTTAAACCATAATATTTAAAATTAAAGGAAATTTAATTATAGATTGCTAACATAAGTTTCTACAGTAAATTGCTAAAGTTTTTTTAAAAAAGAAGTTGCATTTAACTCAAAAAAAATTTAAGGTTACTTTTACTTTACTTTAAACACTTGAAAGTTTGTAAAGATAATGGTCTCCTCCTTACCTTTCATTATTATCCAATTTTTAATAAAATAAAATTATTTTCATAAGCTAGTAAAAAAGTTTTTCATTTTCTTTCCCCACTCTTTCTTTGGAAATTTAATTTAATTTAAAAATTGAAGCATTTATTATATTATTAATACTTTATATTATTATTGTCTTAAATGCTTTAGCGATGTTTAAATTTCTTAGGTTATCAAATTTTTGAAATTAATCTTTTAATTGATATTTTGCCTTTTTTTCAATTCAAATGGAATATTCATATTAAGCAGGAAATTATTTCGGTCATTTTTAAAAAATTAAAAAAAGTTAAATTTAAGTCAATAACTCTTTTATTACTTTTAGTTTTTCTTCAAGAAAGTGAGAAAGAAAGAATGTTATAATAAACTTTTAAGTGAATTTTTTATAGAATTGTGTAAGAATATACTACATAAAGGCTTGAATTAGAGTAAAAAGTTTTTAAAAAACGGCTTTTAACCCTTTTGGGCAAAAGTGGGCGAAGTTTTAAGCTACATGTCATACAAATATCAAAACATAAAAATCAATTGTAATTATCTAGATAAAAATACAAAGCGAATATAAATCGTCAATTCCCTCACTACTTTTTTAAAATAATTATTAAAAAACCTACCTCTTTTTGGGGACATTATACTTCCAACAAACAATGGTAATCCGGGAAGCAGGAACGGAATGGGACGATTCGGCGCGAGACAGAAAAAGTATTTGTCTATTTTTTTAGAATGATTTTGAAAAGGTTCTATTTAATTTCATTTTATTTCTCAAGCCGAATATCGTCCACGTGCCAGAACGGCCGCGTCGAATAGTTAGTAGACCAACAGCCTTTCGGAGAGCACAACAAAAAAGCGACTGAATGACATCTTCTCGTAAAATTTGATCTGTCGGTAAAAATGTCCCCCCTTTCTTTGGTTCGTGGAAAAACAAGGAACTACGAACAATAATTGGCCATAAAAGGGTGTCCTATCGGCTTTTCGATCTCGAGCAATTCGACCTTGCGAGGTGGACCCCCAAAGACACTCGCCGGCTCCCGGTGACCCCCCAAGGGTGGGTGAAACGGTGATACCCCGGTTTCGCCGAAAACCGTTTTTCCTTCCCCCCCTTGTTGAAAAAATCCCTACTGTCCTCTCTACCCTCCCCCCTAATCACCGATATTTCCCTCACATTTCGGGATCGGGCAAAGAAATCGATTCTGGAGTAGAATCGAATGCATTTTCCCAATGGAAACCCTGTGGTGCACCGACCCTGTGACAGTTTTATGACTTGTAACTCTTCCTATCAATGTCTGACGCCCTCTGATATCCTGTCTTTTGTATTGGATAGATAGTGTACTGAGCCAATTAGTTGGTTTCTTAGAAAACGTAGAGTTGAGGGGTGAAAAAAACCCATAGGGTGTCTAAAAAATAATTTTAATTTTGGGTTAGATGACGAAATAAATAAAAATTAACGCAAAATATTTAATAGTATTTAATTTATGATATACAACTAATTATGCAGATAGAATTAAATATCAGTGCCAGTTACAATTTTGATTTACAATTTTTTTTATAAAAATTATATAGAGAATTTTTATTTAGTAGGTTGTTTTCGACAAAATACAACAGTAAAAACGCTATTGTCGTTGTTTTTTGAATTCGAAATCTTGAAAACCTTGACTTATCACTGTTTTAATTTTAGAAATAATTTGTAATAAACTTGGTTTTAATTATTTTTAATTATCTTAAGTATATTCTATTCAATCAAAATAACCCTTTTATTAATATTTTTTCTTTTAATTTGAGTATTTACAAACATGGGTTTTTTAGGATACATGCTTTTTTGTGTGTGTCAATTTGTAACGGAGAGTTGGAATTAAAGAAACTAAGCACTAAAATGTAGGGAAGGATTAGCCTTTACAACACAAAGGAGTTTCCTTAGTGTAATGGTATTTTTAAAAATTAAATGATCGGGGAAGGAATTTTTAATGATCATGCAAGATCCCTTATTTGTTCAAAGAAATGTATTATCATTGAAATTCCTTCCCCGATCCCCTATCATCATTTTTCTAAATACTATTACATTCTAAAGAAACTCAATTCTTTGGCTAAAAGATTAATATTGCACTTAAACTCACCCCACGGTTTAGCCAGTGGTTCAATTTCTATCATATTTAAGGAGTAAGTAGAACGGATACTGCTTTACCTCATGCAATAATTTTTTTCATTCCATTATGTTTTGTTTCGTTACACGGGCTTTATCAAAACAGCCTTTTGTAACGCTCTCGCACTACATTAGGTCCTATAGCTCTATAGCTGCGCCCCCTCATTCCTATTCTATATATGCTTGTCTAGGTCCCCTCTACCTCATCACCAAATATTGATGTTGAATTTTGAATCCCCCTGTATAAAATATAAAATAAGTGTTGGGTATAAAATAAGTTATTGGGTGAGAATACAGGGCCCGAGAAAAAAATTTTCCCTATCAATATTTTAAGGGGGTAAATGGGCCCTCCATTGATAATGGAGTTCCATTACACATTTAGAGCAGTGACAGAAACTTCTATGTAAGAGGTATTTAACCAAAAAAATTTAAGTTTTTTGCAATGGATATGATTATTTCTGAACTCAATGCAAATTTTTAAGCGTTTGTGCTCCCTTGAAATGGTATTTTTTAGGTTTTATTGAGAGATATCGGTCTAATTATCATTTTTGGCAAGTTTTAACTTCTGGGTCATTTTTGGTGAGTGGTATCTTAGCGTTAACCATGTTTTAGAAGGTCTCACACATGCCTGATTGCGTTTGGGTCTGGGAACCTGAAAAGTAACTTTATTCTTTCAATATCGTTACTTATGAACAACTTTGAAGTAGTGAAATTGTGATTTTCTGCAGCTTTTTAACTAATAAAGAGAAATATTTGACCCGAGAGGTCCTCTAAAAGATGTATAAAGGACATGAGAGCACAGGTACGCAATAGCAGATATCAGTGAAAATTTCTGTGTTTAAAGGGTGCTGAAACGGCACAAAGAATTGCATAGTTTCACAGAAAGGAAATATGTTATTAACGTTCAAAAAAAGAAGCATTTTTAGTGTTTATGGACTTATACGTGGCTGAAAAAAAAGATATATCTGTAAAAATATCTCAATTATCTTTAAAATGAAGTTTAAGAGATCGAATCGGGTCAAGGATTTCTCTTTATTTGTGAAAAATAGGCAGAAAATCACAATTTGACTAACTCAAAGTTTTTCATAGGTAACGATATTGAAAGAATAAAGTTACTTTTCAGGCTCCCAGACCCAAACGCAGTTAGGCATGTGTGAGACCTACTAAAACATGGTTAACGCTAAGATACCACTCACCAAAAATGACCCAGAAGTTAAAACTTGCCAAAAATGATAATTAGACCGATATCTCTCAATAAAACCTAAAAAATACCATTTAAAGGGAGCACAAACGTTTAAAATTTTGCATTGAGTTCAGAAATAATCATATTCATTGCAAAAAACTTAAATTTTTTTGGTTAAATACCTCTTACCATAGAAGTTTCTGTCACTGCTCTAAATGTATAATGGAACTCCATTATCAATGGAGGGCCCATTTACCCCCTTAAAATATTGATAGGGAAATTTTTTTTCTCGGGCCCTGTATTCTCACCCAATAAACATCTTTTGGTATGATTTTCATGGATAAACAATAATTCTACTATTTGTTAAGTTGAAAAAACAGTTCCGTCCTTAATTTTTGCAAAGCAGTGTACTAAATAATAAATCCTAATACTAAATAATAGTGTAATAAAAGCATACTACAAATTTTCATACCAGTTTGCAAATATATTGAATGGAAATGTGTGGCACATTATTTAATAATACTTCTTCCGTGGTATATTTGTGTAATAATACGAAAAATTTCAACATATATTGCTGTTTAAAAAATTCAAATAATTGTATTCGGGAACAAAAATTGCAAAGAGTATATTGGTAAGTTAATTAATGGCTTAATGTTAGTGTTAATCTCCCACTTTACTGCAACCACAAACTAAAATTTTGCACACCGCAGAGGGATCTAATAGTATATACCCCATTACCCCATCCATGCAAAATCATTTTCATTATTTTAAATTATAAAATTTAAGGAGAGATATTAATTTGTATGCAAACGAATTTACATAGTATTACATTTTTTACAAAGATAAATTGACTGTATATAAAATATTTAACTTAACGCGGTGCTTTCGAGTATTAAAGATTGGAACCAATTTAAACAGTTTCCCAGAATACCATCTACATTTTATTTATACAGAAAACAATCTCCTGATTTAAGCTGTCATAAGATATACTAATATTCAAGGGTATTGCATCAGCCTGTTCTTATTAAGGTTATTTGTTTGGGAAAAGGATAATTAAGCGATTTTTTTCACACTAAACAATAATTTTTACAGGAAAACCAAAATGCTGGGTTGTAAAAAATTTGATATTGTCTAAAAATTCTTAGTCTTTAATGATAAAGGTATAATGACCAGTTATGGAACGTAAATATCTAGAAATTTTGATTTGAGAATTATATTTTACTTAAAAATGATCGATATAAGTTGAAGAAGTGTCAATTTCTCCAATTCGAATATTATTGAAATTCGCGATGCCATTACTGTACAATACAAGTACATCAAGGTAATCATCACTCACTAGGTACGAGATCCAATACTAAATTTATATTTAAATCTGCTCCCCGATTATTGCATTTTTACTTAACGGTGATAGCAAAGTTATCATTAAGAAAGTATTCAATTGTATAAGAATGAAAACGATCGATAAATCCTACTTATATATAGGTAAGGGTTATAATATCTGTAGAAACGTACTCTGTATACGTACGATTATTTTTTTAGTCATGAATATTTTTCGATTGAAAATTAAGGAATGAGAACAAATAAAATAATCATCTTTAGAAAATTCTATCCACTAGAGCTAATTAATTAAATGGATACTTTCGAGTACTGAGAGTACATGTGGAGTGCTTAAACATTACAGTAAAGCACCGTTTATACGTCTCTCATTTATACGTCTTTTACATTTATACGTCGTTTTCGCTAAGTCCCATTTCATTCAAATAATCAAAATTGTTTTCAATTATACGTCTTTTCATTTATACGCCGTTTTACGTCGGTCCCTTGAAAGACGTATAAACGGTGCTTTACTGTATTAAAATTTAAAAAAACATTGCTTTCTTTTATCGCAGTTTTAAATCTTAAATTACACTTTGCTATATAAAATTCCGGTACCTATAAGGTTTTACTAAATCTGTGTATTTTAAAAAAATACAGTAAAAGAATCTTCAATCTCAGATTTTTTTTTTTAATTTTCAAAAGTTATTTTAACTCGTTTAGACAAAAACATTCTGTTCTGTATAAGGTTTATTGAGGAAGTTGCATGATTTTTTAATCGATTCTTCTTGCAAAAATAAGCAACTACCCAAAATTTGAGGCCGATCGAGAAATTTTTGATTGCCAAAAAAACTAACAAAGATCCACTTTTTAAAAGCGCGCGAAAACGCCAAAAGTCTGGGATCATCGAACGTTGACGTCATCATACGATAAACATTGTTGGAAAGCAATGGAGTTGGTGTGATTGTTGATATCTTTAAACAATAAACGTTTTCAGTCCACGTATTTTTTTCTCAACTTTAAAATTAAAATATTAAATTACCTGTACATTTTTTTTGACAAAATTGACTAGATATTTCATTTTACCATACAAAAAACCATACGGAACACTTGTGTTTTTGAAAATCTGACACATGCAACTTCCTTATTGTGAGGTATCTAATATAAGTCATTGATTGTGTGTGTTTGTCTTTTACACAAATCCATTTTTTTTCTAACTTACGTTCTTACGTATAAATACCCAAGGAAAAGCATGTTCAAAAATGTTTCGAAAATTTTAAATGATCCCTTGACCCCTTTTTGCTATCATTGGGCTGAAAATATTTCTGCTCAAAAAATATCCGCTCACGGTTCACCCCATTGTTAAAAAGAAAAGATAACACAAAATATTAATTTTTTAACGGAAAAACTAGGTATAACTCATCGATTAAAAATCATACTAATATTTTATAATCTGTTTCAAAGAAATTAAAAGTTTTAAAACTGGTAAGTGTATAGTTTAAAATATATTTTTTTCAGAATTTATTTTTTAAATAAAAAATTTAATGGAATAACATTGTTGTTAAAATAGTGTCCATGGAATAGGCTTTAATTATTGAATTCTTGAATAATTTCACCGAAAAATTTAATTAAATTCCTGAGAAAATAATTATTAAGAAAGGAATTTTAATGAATGTTCAATTTTTCTTTTTACGTTATTTTACCAAGATTTGGCCCCAAATATTAAATACTGAATTCCTCAGCTAAAAACTTATTCCAATCTAATACTTTCTTATAGTATTAGCCTAAAATTTATGACGCAGCTAAAAATATTAACTGCATTTTTTATTTAAATGAACCATCTTTACTTTCTAGAAGTTTAGTTCACCATGCTGAAAAAGAATTCGTCATACATTCCTTGTGCATTCTTCAAAATACAAGGGTAGCACTGAGACAAATTCAACATCTATAAACACCTGTGTTTAGATAAGAAACCACCATGCACCATGCCCCCTGGAGAGCTTCAATTCGTTTCGCCAATTACTTTCCCCACTTTCCCAGGATTCCTACGAATCGATTCTTCAGTAGGTTTGATTCACAGGCATTCGATTCAGCATTTCGGCATCGATTCTATGGTATTCGATTCGGAGGTTTGGCCGAAATCTCCCCACAGGGAAAGTGCAGCAGGATGTAAGGGGGGGAAGGAAAAGTGGTTTACGGCGAAACGTAGGGGACACCGGGTGAAACAAAAACGGCACTTTCTTCAACACAGGGGGGTAATAAATGTTCTTAAAAGGATTGTCACTTGTCAGCGATTCGGGTGGTCGGCCACCGCCGGGGACGCTTTTTCCCTTCGGTTGATGTGAAAGCAGGAAGAAGTGTTTTGTTCCCATCTCCATGTTTGGATTGCGTTTTTTTTATTCTGGGTTTAGAAAGTAACTGAAGTACAGCATAGGTACTTAAGTAACAAGGATTTGAGTTACTTTTAAATTTTTGTAGTTAAATACCAGTTCGATACTGAAAAAGTAACGAATGTAACTAAATACTTTTAAAGTATTTAAAAAGTATTTCCGTTACTAAGTATTTAAATACTTAACAACCTTGCACCCTGTATATATATATATATATATATATATATATACTTTTTCATTGTTTCTAAAGGTTTTACTCTTTTTTTTCTTTATTGATTTGTAATTTTTATTTTCTTATTAAGAGAAGTACTTAATGGTTTTAAGTTTAAGAGGGCAAAAAATACCAGTAGGTTTCATAATAATCAAAAGTTTATTTAAATTGTTTAGGGGTTCACCTAGAGAGAATTTGGGACCCTTCATGAAATTCTACTTCCCTTTAAGAGACTCTTCACAAAACTCCTAAAACCAAAAGTGGTTTGAAAGTTGTTTTCAGATTGTGTTTCGATCATTTTTAATGGAATTTTCCAGTTTTTGGGCCATTTTAAATGTTATGAATGCTGTTTTTGTACTACAAACCCTTCGTTTTCCCAAAATTCCATACAAATTTTCACAAAATTCCTGAAATAGGACCCTGGCAGAAAAACCTAGATGAACCCCTGTTAACAGTAATATGCTCTCCCGGTGCATTCCATTATTATTTCAACTCTGTCTTATGTAAGAAAAATAAGACTTTATTTTAGTGCTTATTTTTTAATGAACTCTTTGAATAAGTTTTAGGTTTTTTAATACCTAGGATTATGATAAAATAGTAGCAATTTTTTATAAGCTAAATTTTATTGTAATTAGACTTTATTATCCTTTATGTTCAAACAGTAATATTTCTATTTATTTCTGATTCAGGTGCAGACCATAATTCGAAGTCAAACGAGTGTGGGAATGAGACACAGAGATCACTCCAACACTGGAAGCATCTATAAGTTTTTTGGGAGTGCATTATCAACATATTTCTTCGGCCCTACTTTAGATAGGAAATTAACCATTGAAAAATTCCTGGAATTTCAACGACAGTTGCAAACTGAAATTTTAACTCTTGAGGTATTAAATTCTTAGGTTTTTGTCGCCTGGTTTAACAAATCTCTAGTATATTAAAAGTTTTCAGTTGTGTTACACTGAAAGTAATAATAAAAATCTTAGTGTCTAATAAAAAAGAAAGCAAGAAAAACTTGAAATAATTTTGTAAGCATTATTGAAGTTTCTATTTTATTTAAACTCTTCCAAATAAAGAAAATCAAATAGAATTTTGTAAAGAAGTATAATTAAATATCTGACTGAATTGACTTGGATCTAAGTGATAAAATTTAATGTTGTCAAACAATTCCTCTTTGTAAACATGTTTTAAAAATTTTTCGTAGTTTCAAAGAAAGAAACCTAATTCCGGGGGATTTATCCGAGAGGTTGATTTTGCTGATCTGCTTTTAACTTATGCTGGTCTATCTGAGAAAAAGCATGTAAAAATGATGAAGCGTGTGAAGAAAATTTTCAAGAACTCCAGGGTATGTCTGTCTTTTGGTTTTCCTTTCTTTTTCAAATTGTTGTGTTTTGTGTAACCCATTATTATTTATTATTTCTGCAGGGTATAAGTCTTGAAGATTACTTACTTTTCTTCCACTTTTTGAATGATATCAATGATGTAGACACTGCATTAACTTTTTATCACATTGCTGGAGCCTCTATAGATCCAGGTAAATTTTATATTTATAAATATTTGATTGTTGAAAACTAAAGTGTGTGAATACTTCTTTTTTATTGATCATTGCAGTAAAAGGATTTTTTTAATAATAATACATGCTTAAGGTTTTTTTCCTGAAGTTTTGATTGTAAAATTTGAAAGTACTGTTTTTAAAATAGAACATTGATATATATGTTTTTTTTCAGCTACACTGAAGCATGTCGCGAAAACAGTCGCTCATTTAGATTTGAGTGATCATGTTATTGAAGTCGTGTTCACTCTATTTGATGAAAACTGTAAGTACTTTCCTACTATTCTTTTATTGGGTGTTTTAACAAATCCACCCTAACTCTGTACAGAAAGACTCTTTGCATGGCAATGCAAAGAGTGCTCTTTTTCTCTACAACAAAATTTTTTGTTTTGGATGGATTAAATTTACCCCCATATCCCTTCAAATTCCAATATCACTCCGAATTTTTTGCTGGCTATGCCACTGCCCTTGTAGTCCTGTGGGACTTCCTGAATTAGTAAATTGGGCCCTTGGACTAAAAAGTTTGGAGGCCTCTGCTATAGCTTATTAATTTTTCTTGCAGTGGATGGACAGCTGAGTAATCGCGAGTTTGTAGCAGTAATGAAGGAGAGGTTGCACCGAGGACTCGAAAAACCGAAAGACACCGGATTCGTCAAATTGATGGATTCTGTCTGGAAGTGTGCGAGGTTAAAGAAACCTGTATTGCTTGATGTGTGATACCTTCAAGGGTTATTCATATTCTGTTTACCTTTTAAATTAAGGGGCTGGCTTCAGTGGCCCTGCAATTACTATATGAACTTTTTTCTCAGTGATTTGAATTGAAAAGCTTACATAGTATAGTTGCTTTTATGTACTTAATTAACTAAATCGTAACCCTGTATGGTCATTAGGTTGTATAATCATTCATTGTTTGAAAAATTTAAGGATTTTCATATTATTTGAAAGAATTTTTCTTATGTAGTATTTATTGGGACTACTTATAAAAGACAGGGTGGACAAACTAGTATGTAAAATTAGATTGTTTCTGATCTGGCTTTAAACTGAAGGAATATAAAAATATTACATCCCATGTTTGTGTGTTAGTAACTGTTTTCATTCATAGTTCCCATCATGCTACTGTATTTCTAGATTGCCTTGAATCTAGCATCATTGCATCTGTGCCTTTTTGAAAATAATATCCTAAACTAGAATAAGAACATGCTTAAAAAGCAAAGTTCATCTACGAGGGTGGTCCCAGAAGTACCCGGCCTAACAAAGAAAAACTAAAAATTTGTAGAAAATTTTTTCTAATTTCTCTAGATAGGCTTCTTTTAGCCCCATACACCTCTTCCAGTGAAGTTCCATGGGTTCCATGACCTATTTTTAGAAGGATTCGTAAAAGCCCTCAAAATGACCGTTAACAGCATATTTTACTTGATAATTTTTGCAAATATTTGCCCATCGAACCATTTTTTGGGGTTTAGGAGCAAAAATGACCTGTGGGGACAAAATCTGGGGAAAACAGCACGTTTGAGTAATTTAAACATTGATTTAACTGATTTTAGCCATCCCGACAATGGACGCAATTTTCATCAATTGCGGCAGCCATCTTGCACAAAGCTTTTTCAATATCAAATTTTCTGTCAAAATTCTGTAAACTGCACTTTTTGAGATCCCTGTTTTATCTGCTAGGTCCCTCACCTTCGATCGGCGATCATCCACCACCATTTTATGGATTTTTTAAACCAATTCTGGAGAAGGAACTTCATTTGGTCGACCGGTTCGTTGTTCGTCTTGGCAGCTCGTGCGACCATGTTTAAATTCCGCCACCCAGTAATTGATGGTGGAAAATGAAGGGGCAGAGTCCCCCAGTGTGGAATCCAGCTTTGCTTTAATATTCGTGCAACTTAACCCCTTCAAATGGAAGTATTGAACAACGAAACGATGCCCATTTTTATCCATCTTTAAAATTTTACTGCACTTGTTTTCTATTAGAACCCGCGAAAACGAATTCTAATTAACTTTCCCCATTCCGATTAAGAATTTGGTCCTAATTATGTTTGAACTTTCGCCTCTAGTCATTTTTTCGGTTTAATAAGCGCCATCTGTAGGTCAGGCCGGGTACTTTTGGGACTACCCTCGTAGCATTGTTGAATTATTGATAATGTATAGCATTTTCATTGATCACTGACAGTTCTTTATATAGAACTACTCTTTTAAAGTTTACTACTTCTACATGAAAAATATAATGGAATAGCTAGATAATATCAAGACTTAATATTACACGGTTTTATTACTAAATCACTTATCTTCTATTACTATTCTTAGACCAAGTATTTCATAACTTTTTTCAGCTTATGTACATTTTTCTCTTGTAATTGTGTCTATGAAATAAACTAATGCTGTTTAAGAAACTATTTGTAGTTTTTTTGTTTAGGAGAAAGAAGCTGACACCTCAAGAATAGCCAATGTCTATGCATATATACTAACAGGTTTTTTTATTTAAACGAAAAATATATTTAATAGTATCACGAAAAACACACTGTAGGAAATTATAAATTAGTTTGTACTGTATTAGTTGCCGGGTCATTGAGTCAAATGAAGAAAACAAGTGCCTCATATACTTCCAAATGTAAGCAGTTATCTTTAATCTTTTTTTCTTATGTAAGCAGTTAATCTGTGGAAAATTTTCCTATGTTAAAGGGGTTCAGCTTATTTTTGAGATACAATAACCTTTGTAACAGTATGTAAAATACCCGATGTGATACTAATACTGGTACATAAAATGAAAACTGTAAAAGTTAAATAAAAACCAATATTTTTTAATTGCAAAATGTTACCATGGATCCTTGAAGGTTATTGACTGAATTGGAGATTCAGAAAAGTATGCTAGATTTGCTTATCTTTCCCTAAGTAAAAGGCACCAGCAAAAAAATGGGCGAATCCATATCAATGGAAATTATCATTGAGGTAATTTTCCAAATTTTTTTCTTCTGAGCAAGCAATAATAGATTAAGCTTAACAGAATTATATTTGTAATTTGGTGATTATTAAAACCTGTATCCTCCTCCTACACTTTAAAATCTAATCATGCTTGTTTTAGTTCCATATAAATTAAGATAATTAATTCCTTATAAAAGGCAACCCCCCAATAATGACATAACATGTTTTTCAAACTATTGGATGCTACGGTGGTTCAAGTTTATTTATCTGTCTAAAGAAATGTTTCTTGTCATTACAAATCTTAATGTTAAGATCCTAATTTAGAAGAAATATAAATGACACAAATTACATGGATTTTCATCCTTCCTTTAACAATGAGTTATTAAGATTAACTTCACTCAAATTAGGAAATTTAATTACAGAAATGAGAAAACCAGCTTAATAAAAAAGGCTATTTTAAGCTTTGTTTAATCCTCACGGTAGGGATTTAATTAATTTGGCCCACTTAGCTCTTTAATCCTCCTTGAATGAAACTCTTACTTAATTTGTGTTGCATTATTAGTAAAATAAAGACAAAAAATACTTATTTTAAGCTTTAATCGAGTTGTTAGATGCTTTTACATTGTTTGGTATGGAAAGTATCCAGTACTGCTTCTATGTTCATTCTAATACAAGAGGGAACAAACTTCGCTTACAAAAAACTGAAATACACAAAAATGTTTATTTTAATTAAATTAGGATTAAAAAAACTTACAAAACATGGCTGAAATACCACACAGCTATAAGTTAAATGAATATAAATTAAAATGCAGGAACAGTGAAATGATTTTCATAAAGTCGACTTGAAAAGTCCCCAAATTGCATTAAAAAGAAAATTTAAAACACATACAACCAAAACACATTGAGATGGATTATTTCAGTATCCCATCACAAATACTTGCTTAAGATAAGAATTTTGAAAACCCTAAAGGCATTTACCCAAAACTTCTACAACATATTGGCTCATTAAAAAAGCTTTAATGCCTCATGTTATAACTGCATGTTGGAACTTAAAATCAATTTTTTCTCTTTAGTATGAACCATCAGTACAGAAAATCATCTAGTAATAAATGTAGTTTAAAAAAATATTTTTAAGTGATGTTAGTAAATGTGTGCATTAAAAAAGGGAAAGTATAAAAACATTTAAACAATACTAACACTAAGAAACTAATAGGAAATTCATTATCAATTATCAAACTTAGATGTCTGAAACAACTCTAGTATTTCCTACTATAATATTGGTTTTGCATACAGTCAACTGCTTAAATAGCTGTTAATATTATCAAATCGACAGGCCCCGACCATTTCTATTTAACTTAGCCAAAAATTGTTTTGTGCAAGGAAAATATTATTTTGTCATAAAAATTTGTCCATATCCCAAACAAAAAATTGCTCTTTTTCGAGATTTGAAGTTTAATTTGTACAAACAATCCAAAAATCAGCTGCACTACTCCAATTCCATATAAAAGAAAACACAATCCTATATCTATGCTAGTGACCAACGGGATATTGATATCATATGCAAGTCCAGGTTCACAGCTTTGAGACAAGGTCTATGTTTGCAGATGTCTTTGCTTTGTGATTTGCAAGTAGCAGTGCTTACAGGAATTACTGCAAGTAATGTTTGCATAAAACAATATGGGAGCTAAAGATAGAAGATATAGGCTTATTAGAAAAAAATGATAATTATGTTAAACAGTAATTCTACTTGCCACATCCCAACATTGGTCAGTTGCCATCTTGTAATTTTTTATATTTGCAAGGGAGCCAATATTATAGTTGTTACATATTGTTTTAACTTTAGTTCAGACATCTAGGTATTAATAGGTTCCATGATAACTACAAGTTAATGTACTTAAACTGCACAATATCTTAAATCATCGTACTTCTATAATTAAGCAATCGAGTATTCTGTACTAAATCATTAATTGTGAATGCGATACAAAGGGGTGCAAGAAATAACCATTATAAAAAATAAAAGTACAGTTAATATTGTGAAAAAATCATGATGGAGACTAAATGAATTAAGAGAAGTTAAGTGATAAATAATATTCGTCCATGCAGTTTTTCAAATACCCATGTGATTTTGAGTAATTTGCTTGCTTCAACCATAAAAACTAAAATTAATATTTAAGCCTGACAAAAACATTTTAGCAGTATTTCATGATTACTATAGTTAAAAACTTAGCATAACTGCATTTAATAGATCATTTGTATTTTTTGTTTAATTCCAGATTAAAAACGATTTGGGAGATTAATAAGAGATTGATTGAAAGTTGTAATTCAAACATTGAACATTCCCTATACTCTGTACTGATAGAATATACAATAATACAGTTCATTTGCTCCTACAATTCTCACAAGTTTTTACTTTCAGAGAATAATTGCACAAACACAATAACCGAAATCTCGCCATACAGCTGTTTTGGAGATTACTTTCACCTAGTTATGTTATTGAATCACATAATTTCTAATATTTAAACTCTATATAAAGATTCATTGATGGTTAAGGGCTAGAACACATTCTGAAAAAACTACTGATAATGTACCGTACAACAGGATGGAATGTATAGACCTACATTGTTTAGGTTTGTAAAATTTCCCCACTGTATTTCATACAGTCAATATATGCTTTTTTTTAAAAGGAATAAATATTACATTATGTTTAAAAATAGTTTGATACAAAAATATTTCACACCCTCAAAGCTTAATCAACTAGTGAAAGCAACAAAACCATTTATACAGCATGAAGTTCAGTAATACACTTTTGAACTGATGTTGTATGATACAATATAAAAAATTGTACACAACTTAATACTTTTTCTTTTATTTCTGAAAATGATTTTTAGTAACATCCCTGGAGATAAATTATAACAAATTCATAGTGTGGAGGTGCAAATAAGTATCTAAGCATAACATACACAAAAAATGAACTCACTATTCTCAGCAAACAAGATGAGGTATGCAAAACACAGGTGAAAATCCATAAAGCCACTGGACACAAAACAAGAGTGATGTAGAAATAATGTACAAATTTTATACAAGGGAAAAAGAAATCAAATGGGAAAAATGTTCAGCATGAAAATTCCTAATGTTACACTTTCAGGTCTAACCATTATCCTTCGAGTATGAAAAATTTCACAAACAGTACCATTTTTAAATGGTAACTACAAATGCTTTCTCTGTAAGTCTAACAAATTTATGTACAAATTTAACAAATACTTTTTAATGTCATATTTTACAATGTGTTGGGGATATGGTAATCTGTACACAGATAGAAATATATACAAGTCCCACAGAAAAAACAATATTAACATTTATATACACATCACTTTGTTTTGTTTTTATTTTGTTGCAAAATACATATCCTAACTAAAAGTGTTTTGGAAAATAGAAATTGATTTTTTTAACTTGAATATTTTGAGGTATTAGACTAAGTATTCATTTCATCAGCAATACAAAACTTACTATCTTGAGATTCCACAATAAGATGCAATTTGTTCAAAAACTAAATCCCTTACACCATTGAGTATTTTTTTAAAGACACTAATGCCAGGTACCTACAAGTATCACCGCCTCATCAAAGCTTGTGGTGGCAAGCTACCGTTGGGAATGTAGCTGTAGTACATAGTGTTCTGTGTCCTCCCCTGCTGTATTGAGTCCGGGTACTGGCCCTGCATGTTCACCACCCCCATAGGCATCGCTGGGGACGGGGAGTTGATGAAACCGGAGGACGTGATGTACCCCGTTGGGTTCAGAAGCGCCGTGCTCCCGCCCAGCGGTGCAGCCTGCTGCATACGGTACCCCACCCCATTCAGAGTCTGGTAGCTGGCCGCCACCAGGTTGGGCGAGATGGCAATGTTTGAAGTCCGCTGCACCGCCCGCGGGTGCCGGTAGTGTGGGTGGTTATAGTTCGGGTAGCCGTGCACCTGCTGTGGCTGCGGCTGGATTGCGGGCGCGATGGGCCGCTGTGGCGGCGGAGGCGTCAGGTTCGACTGGTGGGTGGGCGAGTTGTATGAGGGGGGCGGCGTCATCGAGGCGTACCCCGGCGGCAGCTCCACTATCCCGTTGGTCAGCTGCTGCAGCTTTGCCAGGCTGCAGCTGGTGCTCTGGGTGGGGTTGGCACCGCCGGAGTAGCTGTAGCTGGGCGCCTGCTGCGAGAAGCCGTGCGGCGACGAGGTGGACATGGCGATGTGGCTCAGCCGCTGCATTGAGCCGTGACTAGCTTGTTGGTTTCCGGCCTGCTGCTGGTGGTGGTGGTGATGCAAGAGCGATGAAGATGACGATGACTGCGGTTGGATCACAGACGCCAGGGGCAGGCTGACCATGTAGGAGCTCGCCATCGAGGCGGCCGGGCTCGCCGTCGTGGAAGACATGCCTATGTTCACGGCGGTGTGGTAGTTGTTGGCGGGCGCCTGCGGTAGCAGGATGGTGCCCACCGGGTTGTTGCCAACCATGTTGGAGAGGGCAGCGGAGGCCGGGTGGTGAGAGTACGTCGGTTCCTGCGGCTGGTGGTGGTGGTGATGATGAGATGGCATGTGGTGAACTTGAGATGGGGAGTTAGCGTGCACCGTGCTGGGTACAGAGGAGCTGCAGTTGGTGGATTTGCTGATGTGAACAGAGTTCATTCCCGTCGTGATGGGTACGTTGATGGGAGGCTCCCTCTCTCCGGAGCAGAAGTTCCCCTGCTGCAGAGGCTCCATGTAGGCAGGCTGGGGCGGGGTTGCCGTCTGCGGGGCCGACTCGACTGATCCCGGCTGCGGCATCTCGTTGCTGTTCATCGAAGACGGGGATTCCAGATTCAAGTGGTTGACATCCACATCGCCAGAGTTGAAGCCGCTGTTGGTGGACGAATCCGGAGTGTACACGCCGAGATTGGTCATGTCTGGGGTAGGGGCATTCTTATCCATCAAGCCAGGGGTGGATTCGGATGGAGGACGATTGTAACACGGGTTGCTCTCCGTCCCTTGGTCTTCGTGCATTGAGCGAGAATCGTATTCAGAGTGCATGTCTTCTTCATACTGAGAATAAATCCTGTTGCTCTTCACTGGGCATAGTCTGGGTCGGTTGGTAGGAGGCGGTGAAAGGATACTCTCCCCGTTGATGAATTCCCCTTCGCTGGAGCTGTGGCATTCGTCACCCGAAGCTCCAGTCATTAGCGAATGCTGGTGGTGGCCGTGGTCAGAGGCAGGGGTTTGAGGGGTAAGGGGAAGCTGATTTGCAGTGATAGCATCATCTGAATGGGGAAACCCTGTGGTCGAGTTATCAGTGTTTTTGTAGCTATTCACAGAAGCAGGAGGTTCAAAGTGATCTTGGGTCATGGCTTTGTCAGACATCTGAGGAGCAATTTTACTATGATTTGGTGTTTCCCTGTTAGAGGAATAATCGTTTTGGGCTGGCATTGAATCATTATTGAACTCTGGAGGAGGGAACCTGGGAGGAGAGTTATCTATTCTGTCAGTTTTCTCGTTCAGGGTATCATTATCGACATGATCACACAAGGATGAAACCAAAGATTTAACATCATTAGAGCAATTTGAAGAGCCTGAAGGTGATGCATTGTTAGGTACATCTTCAGTTGGAGGGGCACAACTTTGTGAATTAGCATCATGGAACATATCAGCATCCTCCAGATCTGGGTTTGAATCTGCACTTATGCCATTACTTTTGAAAAGATATTTCTCTTCTGTCACATCTTCACAGTCATCAGTACGATCATCGTCCATTTCTTTCGATACATCCATAGGATCTGCATTTGCCAATGTGCAACTTTCTCCATCATTCAAATTACTTGCTGTAGTAAAACCTTCATTAGAGTCATGGTATTCAGAATCCGAAGAGTTTTCATCACTTGGCTTGATTGCGTTACTCTTTGGTTCAGAATCATCTGGCTTTTTATCACTTTTATCCTCAGATTCAGGTTTGAGCTCTTCCTTGCTTTCAGAGTTGGAGTCCTTTATTTCTCCAATCAGATCAGATTCTTCACTAGGGGGACTATGAAGAGGAGATTTAGTAGAGTTGGACTCTAATCCATTTAGTTCAGAATTATGATTGTCTACAATAGCAGGAGCTGAATCCTGAGTATCACTATCAGCCGATGTCTTCTTTTCTGATTCGGTATTTTCGTCAACCAAAGATTCCCCTAAGTTTGGCAACCTGAAATTTGGAGCACTCTCTTCTTGATTGATGTCTTTCTCTTTTTCTGAAGCTTCAGAACTATGAGGAACAGAGTCCAAAGTGTCTTCACTTTTACTTGCCTCATCAGGAATAATAGTTGAGCTATCATCAATCTCCATAGGAGCCACGACTTCTGATACCTAAAAAATTAAAACACATTTATTTAGTCTTTTATCTTCATTTTACTTACATACTAAAAAAAACAAGCTTAAAAATTTTGGATAACCAAACTTAGGAATCTTTCAAAACTGGATAGTTGGGTAGTCAGATATTTTACCATCAAAATTAATTCTTTAATTATATAGCCCTCTATTAAAAAGGAAGCTTAAACTAAAACTTGTTGCTTTAAAGTAATTCATAATTAAACAATAAAATTTTTTTAACAAGTAAACAACATTTATTGAATAACACACACAAATAAAAATTCTTATTCTAAAAGGTATTTTAGATACATTAAGTCTTGTTTCATAACTTGAATTAGAAATATTAATAAAACAATTAGAATTCTTCTCAGCCCAAGGACCAAATGGCCACTCTTCTTACATACTAAAGAAAAATACAAATAGCAATACCTTTGGGCGCCCTCTCTTCTTTGGCGGTTTTCTCACAGGCGACGTAGGAGCAGGTCTTTTGGCTCTCCGAGGCAGAGAACGCCAGTTGTTTAACTCAGATTCTTTATTCTCAGAGCTTTTAGGAGGTGTGGACTCGAGAGTTTTATCCTCAGCTTCTTCCTGTTCCTTATTACTGTCCGTTATCTCCATAGAGCTAACCTCTGCCTCACACTTAGATGTCTCTGCCACAACTGAATCTTTCTGTTCAGAGGGTTTTTCCTCTTCGACAACAGGAGAAGGTTCCACTGGTTTGAGGGCTTCTTCCTCAGACTTTTTGCAAGCAATTTCGGTTTCAGAGAGGGTGAACTTCTGGTGCCGCAGTCGCATTCCGTACTCGACCGGCTTGACCTCCTTCTTTTGCCTCTTTTTCAGTTTGAGCAGCTTCCGGTCAGCGATTAGGTCTGGATTGGAGTTAAGTATCTTGGCCAAGCGCTTCACTTCCTTGGAAAGTTTCTTTTTGCGGCCAAGTTTCTTCATTTTGTCTACCTTTTTCAACAGATTACTCTTGTATCTATCTGTAAAGCAAACAATAATATTTTACTCAATTATAATTTTGACAAGTATAAAGGGATAGCAGGTGATATATTTTATGTGCAAGTCAGTCTACAAGTAAAAAAAATGTAAGTATTATTGTTATCTAGATCATTACAAGCTAACTTTTGTAATCTTAAATAAGAAAAACTATTTGGATATGTTCAAGATTCTAAAACCAAATATACATTTTTGAGAGTATATGAGAAAAATAGATAGACTCAATCCCAATTTACTCACATTAATCCTAATACTATTATAATTGTGAATGTTTGTCTGTCTGTTTGTTACTTTAAAACCGGGAACACCGGGATATGAAAATTACCGGGAACTTTATGAAAATTATCGGGAACACGGGGGTATGAAACAAAATACTGGAGACACACCGGAGTGATTGGTTATACGAAAAATGAGACACGTAACTTGATAGAACTTTAAAAAAAAGGTATTATACCTTCCACCTGTGCAAGGCCGGGCAAATCAGCTAGTGTTCATATAAATTCAATTAATCGATACTTCCATGAATGGAAAAAAACATCTACTATTTTCAATCATTTACTGAAAATGGAAAAAGCAACTTACAGAACTTTAAGAAACTAATTATTCAAAATCATAACGATACATTTGAAATTGCTATTCAAATTCTTCCTAATCCTACTACTATTACAATAGTGAATGTTTGTCTGTGTGTTTGTTACTCTTTCACGCAAAAACTACTGAATGGATTTTAATGAAATTTTACAATAATGTAGCTTATACATCAGAATAACACATAGGCTATAGTTTATTTAGAGAAAATCAGTCCTTCATTCTTTTTTTCCCCATTTTCCTTGCTTTTTTTCACTTATTTTTCCGTGTTTGAAAACCTGTTTTACCAGTCATGCAAGCCAATAATAGGGAACTTTAGTAGTACCAACCAATGTTGTAGTTACTAGGCAATTTTATTAATCTCTATATAAATAAAAACGTTTGTGGCTGTGTGTGTATGTGTGTTCCGCATCTCCTTTTAGACCACACCGAAGGCGTGGACATTTCCTTCATTTAAAGATTTTTTTCCCTTTGAAATAAATATATTTACTGAAAAATAAAAAAAATTTCATGGAAAACGAGTTAAAAACAAAACATTGTTTCAAATAAGACAGATCACTAGACTTTTTCATTTACTAGACTTTTTATTATAGTTTCAAATTTGTTATTTTATAAAGGCACCAAGATATTTAACATTACCAAGAACATCGGGATTGTAAAAAGTGACAAGAACACCGGGATTGGAAAATTAGCGGGAACACCGGGATAGGATATTCACCATAAAGACACCGGGTCATTCCATGTGAAATCAACCAATTAAAATGCAATTTTTGCAGGTGATGTCTCAGATTTTCTTGAAATTTACAATATGTGTTGTACACACTTAGTGTTGTAAAACTGTGAAGTTCCAGATTTTTCTGATGACTTTTTCAAGAGATATGGCCTTTCAAAACTTCAAAATTTTCAGTTTTCTGGAATTTTAGGTAATTTTCAAATAGCTGTATCTCATCAGCTATTCATGCTAAAGACATGAAATTTGTTTTAAATTATTCAGTATTGTATGATGTTTCATAATATATTAACCCTAACAAAGATATAGATTTTTAAAATTTAAAAATTTTTAAATTTTTCAAAAAAATTTAAATATTTAAAAATAGGTATAATTGATTTTCTTTTTAAAAATATATTATTTTAAACACACTTTCAGCAACATATGGGCCAAATTTCAAGATGGTATCTTCATGGGTTCAGAGAGAAAAAAATGTTTTCTACCATAATGTGCTCTTATATTTGGAAAAAAAACACATATTTTGAGCTAGTAAAGATCATTTTACCAACAAATACTACCAATTTATTTAGGAATATTGATATTTATGCATAATTTACACTTACTTTTTCATTTTGAAATATTTAAATTTTAAAATTTTAATTTTTTAAAACTTAATTTTTTTTTTAAATTTAAATTTTGAAAAATGAAATTTATTTCCAATTAAAATTAGACAATTTATAAGAAAATGTTCAACATAATACTATTACTTTATCTAGTATCAAAGGATTGTAAGAAGTTCTAAAATTTTAAAAAGTAGAAGATTAAGATGGAAGAGCTCTAAATAAAATTCATTGTCAGAAATGAAACCGTAAAAAGCAATCATACAATAATTTTGTCTGAGAAATCTTATTTAGTAATGTATAGGTATAAAATTGCAAATTAAACATACCCAAGTGATGTGTATCGGAAAAGGAGAACAGTCTTGTTAGTATTTATTCTTTATTCAAAGGTATAAAAGCACGGTATTGTTGTGTTCCAACAATTGTTATGGCTAATCTTGTTTTTAATGACTTTTCTTCTTCAAACAGTCTGATATGAAAACAAAACTTTTATGAGTTTTTAGTAAATCCCCTGTGGCAAAATCAATTTCTTTAAAATAAACAAATTGAACTATTGCCATAGCATTGTTCCAGTGGAAGCCTTGTGTAAAACCATCTTGTAAAACAAATGAATAATTCTCAGCTAAGTCTAAAATTATAACAGCTTCTGTTTCCTCCAATCCTAATTTCTTTTCAATGGTCAGTAAAAAATTTACCATCCATCTCCTTTTTTATGTCAGCAATATCGAGTATATTGAAGAAGGAAAGTCATTAAAAACAAGATTCAAAAAAGCCATAACAGTTGTTTGAACACAACAATACCATGATTTTATACCTTTGAATACAGAAAAAATAGTACTAACAAGACTGTTCTCCTTTTCTGATACACATCACATGCATGTGATTAAAGCAAGTTCTTGTGAGGAAGATGTTCCATTTGAAGAGATTGTTGGGTATGTTGCCTGTGAGAATGAATGGTGGATGGGATGTGTTATGTCAAAAGACCAGTCAGAAGAAGTTGAAATTTCTTTTTTACATCCCTGTGGACCAACACCATCATTTTCTTATCCAAGAAAACCAAATATTTTGACTGTGCCTAAAATCTTTACATTGTGTAATTTACATCCAAAAACTGCAAGGGGAAGAATATATCAAGTTCCTGAGATTTTGCAAAAGTCTGTTGTAAAATTTTTCTAAAATCTAAACTTGTGTAATTCATAAGAAGAATTTAAGAACTTAATTATGTAGTAATAGGTGTACATAATTTGTAATTTTATACCTATACATTATTAAATAAGATTTTTCAGACAAAATTATTGTATGATTGCTTTTTATGGTTTCATTTCGGACAATGAATTTTATTTAGAGCTCTTCCATCTTAATCTTCTACTTTTTAAAATTTTAGAACTTCTTACAATCCTTTGCTACAAGGTAAAGTAATTGTATTATGTAGAACATTTTCTTATAAATTAACTAATTTTAATTAGAAATAAATTTCATTTTTCAAAATTTAAATTTAAAAAAAAATTAAGTTTAAAAAAAATTAAAATTTTAAAATTTAAGTATTTCAAAATGAAAGTAAGTGTAAATTATGCATAAATATCAATATTCCTAAATAAATTGGTAGTATTTGTAGGTAAAATGCTCTTTACTAGCTCAAAATATGTGTTTTTTCCCAAATATAAGAGCACATTATGGTAGAAAACATTTTTTTTCTCTCTGAACCCATAAAGATACCATCTTGAAATTTGACCCATATGTTGCTGAAAGTGTGTTTGAAATAATATATTTTTAAAAAGAAAATCAATTATACCTATTTTTAAATATTTAAATTTTTTTGAAAAATTTAAAAAAATTTAAATTTTAAAAATCTATATCTTTGTTAGGGTTAATATATTATGAAACATCATACAATACTGAATAATTTAAAACAAATTTCATGTCTTAAGCATGAATAGCTGATGAGATACAGCTATTTGAAAATTACCTAAAATTCCAGAAAACTGAAAATTTTGAAGTTTTGAAAGGCCATATCTCTTGAAAAAATCATCAGAAAAATCTGAAACTTCACAGTTTTACAACACTAAGTGTGTACAACACATATTGTAAATTTCAAGAAAATCTGAAGACATGAGGTTTTGACCATTGGTTGATTTCACATGGAATGACCCCACCGGGAATACCGGAATATAAAAATTACTGGAAACACAGAGATAGGAAAATTACCCGGACCACCGGGATAGGAAAAATTACCGAGAACACAGGGATTAGAAAATTACCGGGAACACCGGGATAGAAAAGAGGCGCCTGGGATACCGGGATGATTTGTAATATTGCTAATTTACAAAATTATAAATGTATTTTAAGGAAACTTTACAAAAATAAATTTATACACCCCACCCGTGCAAGGCCGGGTATAACAGCTAGTACTATTATAATTGTGAATGTTTGTCTGTATGTTTGTTACTCTTTCACGCAAAAACTACTGAATGGATTTTAATGAAATTTTACCATAATGTAGCTTATACATCAGAATAGGACATGGGCTATAATTTATAAAGAGAAAATCAGTCCTTCATTCTTTTTTTCCCTTCTTTTTTTCACTTATTTTTCCGTGTTTGAACACCTGTTTTACCAGTCATGCAAGCCAATAATAGGAAACTTTAGCAGTTCCAGTGTTGTAGTTACTAGGCAATTTTATTAATACCGTTTAAGAAATTTTGAAATTAAAGCAAAAAAATGGATAGAAAACCAATTTTGAAGCATAAAAAATAAAAAATAATTATATAAATTCAAAATAATAATATTGGAACAAAATCTACTTATTTTGTGTTTTATTTAATTTTTAGTATTAATACCAAAAACAAAGAGTCACTTTGTTTTCGAGAGTTTTTGCACTCTTTTGGCATCATACTTATTGATTTCAATATTTAAAGGTGATTTTGTTTTTGCGCGGGACAATGTGATTTAGTTTTGAAGCGAGATTTTGCTTTTTGGAGGTGTAGGAAAAGAGTACCTACTAAGAATTATGCCGCGAAAGCGTAAGTCTAATATTTCCCAAAGCTCTAATAAAGCTCGAGCTATGAAAGTAGCTAGACTTAACGAGACGTTTCAACAAGCCGAATTGCAAAGACTTGAACAGGCGGAGCTTCAGGCAGCTCACGGAGCTGCTGAGAGACCAGAGCAGTCCCAAGATTGGCGTCGACAGAACGCTGAGTATATGGCATCTCAACGGGCTTCTGATACTGAACAATTCCGAGCTTGACGTAAAAAGAACGCTGAGTGTATGGCATTTCAACGGGCTTCTGAGACACCTGCATAATCCCCAGCTCGACGTAAAAATAACACTGAGCGTATGTCAAAAATTTGGTTTTAATGCATAACACACTAACAGTAAATGTTAATATGTTTTCATAATTATTTTAAGACATAGCAACACACGGCGGGTACTGCTAGTTCCCAATAAATCTGGAAGTTAAAATTTGAGGAACCCTGTCATAAAACTTACTTTTTTTGTTCTTAAAGCATTTGGTTTCAAATATACTTTTCTTCTTTTTGTGCTTCTTAACTACCTTGGGACTTTCTTTGACTAAGTCATTCTTCTCAACCAGCTTTTCCTCCTTCTTGGGCGATTCCAAGCTCTGACTGGGGGATCGTCTCCTTTTCGGAGTGGTTTGGATGCAGCTTTCTTCTGTGGCATGGCTGAAATCATCTTGCGTCTTTTCATTCCTCTTGCGATACTTGTGACCCTTTTCAGGGGTTTGAATGGGCTGTTCAAAATTGTTTTCTTTCTCAGAGTTGTTGTCTGGTTTGACGAGTGATTTTTGTAACACGTCTGAATTTGGAGAAGGTGTTTCACTGTTTGAAGAAGTGTCGGAATCTTCATCGTTCTGTTGAAAAAGCATTCAATTAAGTAAATGAAATAAAACTTAAAATTCGCACAAGTAATCACTCGTTTATGCAATTTAAAAACAAACCTTCAATATAATTTATTGAAGATTAAAATTACATTTCGTTTGAACAATTATTTGCAACAACAAACTTAAGTAATAAAATTTATATTTTATGAAACGTTTAACGAGCTTCAAAGAAAATTTGCTTTTGTCTATTTTGGAAGGAAAGTTCACAGCACGTTACAAAATAAGAAAGCCGCACTAACCAAATAGCCTAGATGAGTGCTGTTATCTTAAAAATAAATGCTACACTAATTAGGTTCAATAAAACTTAATCCTAGATACAAATATTTAAAAAAGTTTAAGCTTAATTTAGTTCTAAGCACTTTGGCTAAGTAAAGGGGTATTACCAACCCTGTCATGAGATAAAATATACCTTATCAGAATAAATGTGATTTGTAATCAAAGGTATCCAACGAAGACACTCAGGATCCAACTCGATGCGACGATGACGATTGGCAATGACTTTTGACATATGCTCATCTAATACCTTTTTACTAAGAGCAATGATTAACCTACAAAGAAATTTAAAAATTATAACACTATAAAATGAATTCATCAAACTATCATCCAAAATAAATGTTACAAAATTATAAGCCAAGATCAAAAAACTGAAAAATGATATTAACGTATACATCAACTTCCATTATAAGTTTGCTGCAAAAAGGTATGCAGTGTTTCTTGTCACAAAAAGAGATTTGATTCTACAAACAAACAACTAAATCCAGCAAATATCAAAAAATATTGTAGAAACTAAACATTAACTAACTTTTCATAAATAATGGTTCAACTTCAAGCTGTTTTGAACACTGGAATTTAGAAATACCCCAAAATTTGCAAAACAATCGATGAAAACAGTTACATCAATACTGTATTTGGTGTCTAAAATATGGTACACCTAGTGACCATATTTCACTAAGTGAGACAAATAACAGAATAGAAAAATAGTTTTGAAACAAATTTATTCAATGAAATTTTACTGGCCAAAATTAAATAAACAAAAAGTATTCTAGTCAAATGTAAAAAAACATTGTTTTTTTCAAATTAATTTTCAACAACAATTATGCTCTTAAAAAGTACACCCATAATGGTCTCAGATATAGATGTGACGTAAAACTCACTTGTTTTCAGAATTTAACTGGATCATATTTAGTTCTTTCATGGTACTGATAATATCCAATGCACTTATACCCGTTTCCTGAGCTATATCTATAAAAAAAGTTTTGTTTATGAGCACACATAAGTAAATAAAAATTTCAACACAATTTCAATGTAACCTACATTAAATTTTATAATAGCAAAATATATCATAAATTTCTTTTATTAAACCTGAGCAATAAGCAATTGAGTTACAAGTTACAAGTTACAATACATTTTGAGACCTTTGCAGACTATATGTTAGTCGCTTCGTCTTCTTCTTCCTGGCAATTGAGTTAAAGCTATCATATTTATTGTAATAACTTAAGGTCAAAGCTAAGTTAGAAATGCTATATAAATATATAATTTCCTTGCATATCACAAGTATAATTTGTAACAACACTTTAAAAACTATACAACTTACTTTTGATATTTATTTGATGATTGCTTTCTTTTTTATACCATGTATGAATATATTCTAGCAGTACACTTTTCCAGTATGATAAATAACTAATCCTTCCTAAATCAGATAGAGGTTTTTCGGGAGTACCCGGTAAACCTTCTTTTCTTGATAACAAATAACCTGAAAAACAAATGCTACATAAAAACTCAATAGTAAAGTTAAATAATGAGATCCTGCCATTTTGTTAAAGAGGTGTATAAAACTGATTTTAGTTCATCAACATAATTTTGGGAGTTTCTTAACACTTAACACATACATAAACCCAATCTGCCTAATACCTCGTCTAACTTACTATTGGATTCTAATATTATTTTTGTAACAGTTAAAGATCTTAAAAAAAAGAGGGGATTTTTCAGCAAATATCACTTGGATTAATAGTAGCAGGGAATAGGGTTGTTTCCTTCAACTGAAATTGATCATTTTAACACCAAAAACACTAAGAGAAATGCAAAAGAATAATTTACCCACGCTCAAAAAATTTTTAGACCAAATAGTTAATGAGTTAAAAGCATTTAAAATTTGGAGCCGCAAAAAAAGAGGCGTGGCCAGCTGTGACGTCATTTGGTATGAACCGGCGAAAAGTACCGATCCTTTGCCTTGCCTCTTGCCTGCATTTGTGTTTTGTTTTCGAACTGAGTATTTACGCTTTGCTTATCATAAATATTTTAAACTAAGCTTTCGTTTATTGTTCTTTTACATCATTACTGTACACAAAACAGGATTAGTTTTCAAATTGAGCTTGGTTTTATTCAAGCAGATTCGAATAATTCGCCGAAAATTTCGGTTTTAACTTCGGTTGATTTCCTTAGAAACGATACAGGGTTCAATAAACCAGAAATAGAGGAGTTAAACAAGCAAGATGAGTACTATTTCGTATTCTGTTTTTAAAGTTTTAAAAATCTATTATATTTATTAATAAAGAGCATTTTTAGTTCGAGTACACTCCAGCATTGTGGTAGGGTAGTTTTATTTTCAACTCCCGTTTTGATCCTGAAAAAAGTAGTAGGAATTTTGAAATAATTTTACTATTGGTAACTAGTTACATCTTTGAGAATCAGTTAACATGTTTTCTGGAAAAAATCAGACATTTTTTAACTATTAGATATCGAGTTTACAAGCGTGCACCTCGGTCTTATTTCCCACCAACCCATAGAGAAATCTTTTTCGACATATTCCCCTTTTTGATGGTTTAAAAAATAAAAAAAACTAATGAATATTTAAAAATAAGATAATTATCGAAGGTTACAAACATATTTAGTTACATTTCAACGTAATCTCCTTGAAATGAACTATTTATTGCACCTTTTTCACAAGTTTTTCTATCCCTCATCTTGAAAAGTTAGATTTTTCGTTGATTCGCAGGCTGTAGCTCCATGAATCACCAATGCCTGGAACTTGGCTGTTGCACAGCATATGGTTTTAAACCTGCACAATTGCATACTGCAAAAATCACCTGCCTGCCCATTGTTTTTTGTTAATGCGAAAAGAGTTTGAAAGAATAGAAATTACACAGGTTTGCAATGAAAAAGCTGTTTGAACAATTATTACGATTTCCTATGTATTTTGGTGTGCTGATAACGAAAAAATATTGAAAAAATCCTGTACGTCAGGATTTTTCACAAATTGCAACATAATATTCTAATTTTCCCATTTTTTATAGTTTGAACATTTCTAGCTCCTCCCTTTTTAAAAATTAGGAGCTGTGAATGATGCACATAGTAAACTATCTCATCAGGATATTTAGAGATAATTATAGGGATTGAAATAAAATATTAAGCAAGACTTAATCGTGCAATAATGAAGGATTTTTTTTGTATAGTTCAAAGAAACGTTCTTGTTGATAATCACAAGGGTAAATTTACCAAGAAGAGCTTTATAAGGTGGAAAAATTGGCTGAAGAGTGTGTAAATGAGTTTATTTTAGTTATATAATCATTTTTATGAAGAATATGTAATAAAAAATTTATTTTATAAGCATATTTTTATTAAAATTGAAATATTAACTTATTTTACAATCATATCTAAATTGTCGGGAAACATGCCATTCTAGGGCAAAACAGAGATCATTTTTGAGTTTAGGGATCCAAAAAACATTAAAACTAATCACCTCATTAATAAATTTGGATTAAAAAATCTACTTCTTAAGTGTATTTACATTTTTTTAAAGAAATGTTGCTATATTTGCTCAATTTGTTACAAAATGCAATGTTTTAAAAATAAAAAGAGGTCATATTTGGATTCAGCACACCAAAACACATGAAAATGATATTCAGATAAAGTTTGAGTCGAAAAATAATTTTTTTTAAAACATACTTTCATTTTCTTAAAAAAATTGGCATTTTTGTTAAATTGTGAAGAAAGGTGAAGCCTTATGATAAAATGGAGGGCAGTTTTAGATTCAGCACATCAAAAACCATAAAAGGTTTTATGGAAATATTTGAATAAAAAAAATAGTGTTAAGAGTCAATTTTTCAAAATTTTAAGGCATTTCCAAAAAAACCTAAAGACCTGAATTGTCAAAAAACGTGACGTCCCTGGGCAAAATGGAGGTCATTTTTGGATTCAGCGCACCAAAAATCATAAGGTTTAGGTGAAATAGTCCAAACAGCTCGGAAAAAATTTTTTTGCGGACCTGTGTTATCATATTGGCCGGGGGAAATAAGTTCGGGAAGCGCACTTGTAAACTCGATATGCTCGATTGCTGTATATTAATAATGTTTAAATTAATACGTTAAAGTTTTGAGATGATTCGATAAGTTTAAGATAGTAATTTTGGCTCTAAAACTGTACAAACTAGTAATTGTCTATAGTTCTTTAGTACTTCCCTCGTTCCGTTGAGCAGCTGGCATGAAATAAAATCAAGACAGATGTTTCTCTGAACATTGAGAGCTGAGAGTCTTTTCCATAATATCAATGTTTTATTTGTTTCCAATTTCGAACAACAAGTGTTGCATTTTTAGTTTATTCAAAATTATTCATTCGCGCTTTACCGTAATTTAGCGAGTGCAATTCTCACAAGCTAAAATAATGCGTGCTTAAATATCGCACTGATTTCTGGATCTATAATTTAACTTAAGATAATTTAACTTAAGACATATTACTAAATAGCTGTGTCTATGTGAAAGCTTTCTTGTGTTGATTTTGATATAGTTTACAGAAAATTTTCTTCAAATGACTAACAAATACCGAGAGAAGTTTTTCCCAATAGATGTTTTGTTTGAGATAAAAATTTCTCCTCTTAAACTTATTATTATCATCTCAAAACTTTGACATCTTAATAGCATTGAAAATATACAACTTAACTTTTAGTAGCCATTTTAATCATGCATTCCCAGATCTTAAAGCGGCCAAATAAATTTTACGAAAAGCGTTGTTTGCGGTCTTCTTTTGTAGCCGCAATTTTGAAAAGAAATAATACCCCTACCAAAACCATACATTGTATTCTTAAATATACGTTAACCACAATCCCCTTTGTTTGAAATCTCCACCTATTACCAGTTTTTCAAAAAAAATTCAAAACCAAAACTTAGTAAAAACTGTCAGAACTTTTCGGACAACTTAATATCTTTCGTGAGCAATTTGTGTTATCAAAAGAACTATAAATTATGAAACAAATAAGAAGCACTACATGTTTACTACACTATGTTTTTTAATAGTGCCAAATGGATACTTTAAAAGGGTCTTCACAACAGTAGAGTTTGGAAGTAGCGGAGCCCATTTTATCCTTCATACAGGCTTTGAACCATTTCTTCCTCAATTTTTTGTTTCTTGGAACGATTAAGAACCTTTTACTATGTGTTTTTGCAGTCGATGAAGTGCATCCTGGCACAATGCAGTATTCATAAGCTTTTTTTACTTCGGAATCCATTCTTTTTTACTGATGCACGTGCTTTCTATTGGGAAAAATAAGAGCGCACGATCGGCGAAACCTCGGATACTACCAAATGACGTATCTGCGCAGTGGCGCGTTTTTAAGCACTGTGACTGCGCATCCTCTTTAAAAATTAATAAAAAATTAAATTAAAGTCGTAGCGACCTCGGGATTTTTGATAACAACTTTTTTCACTATATTCTACCAGGAAAAAAATAAAACAGAAAATGGGAAACTACCCTATTATTGTCTTAAAGGGAGAAAAACAACTTTGACTTACTGAAATCGATGAGAAAACGGCCATATCCTTGTCTTTGATACTGTGGCATAGTCATTATACAAGATACATTATACCTCTGTTGACATAGCTTTTCCTGAAAACAACAATAAAAATTATAACAATTTAAAAGTTGAATTTATTCTACTTTTATAACTAAATATAAGAAGTTTTAATAAATGAACACAACTTCAAAATGTAAAAAAGTAAATAAGAAGCTTCTAACAATAATATTTAAGAATTAACAATGTAAAAATAAAGATGGAACATAACTCTTTAAGTCATCCATTTTCTTATAATGATTATAGCTTGCATTAGTATTACATTCAATAAATTTAATATCAATCATAAATCCAAAGATATGTTTGCGTGCTTTTCAGATAGATTGTTATCAGATCATGCATATTAATTTAGTTGAGCACATGTACACAAGACTGTTATTCCAGACAGAACTTACTTTTGAAAAATATCCTACAAAGTGGCAGCCAGCTTCATCATTTTGGGTCAACACATAAAACAAAAAAGGTTCCACATCATAGTACAGAGTTTTGTGGTCTAAGAAGAGTTTTGCAAGAAGGCAAACATTTTGGCAGTACAGCTTATTCACATTTCCATCAACTTCAAACACAGATAGGTTATCCTTGCGATAAATTTCTGTACCAGGGGGATGAGACCAGTTGCACTTACGCTGGAAGAGGGAAAATCAAATATTATAACACATATTGGACATCTTTAACATATCTTTCAGAAAAGCAGACTAAATCACAGTTTTTCTTACCAAATGCCTTGATAGGATGTTCTTGCTTTTCATGTATTTCAAACAGAATTCACACAAAAACAGTTTTGGTAGCCTGTGAAAAAAATTTTTATCAGAAAAAACCAAGATAATACAAGTACAAATATACCAGCGTAAAACAATGCTAACTCACTCATAGACAATTCTTTTACCAATTCATGAAAAACACATGTAATGTTGAGAGTGTAACTAATGTTTCAAAAAATGGAACTTATAAACCAGATTAAACCTGATATTTGGGTCAAACATAGATAAGCTATAATTTATTTAAGAATCTAGATTTGTAATACAATTGCAGTAATAACTTTTAGTTCTGTTATTCATTAACCTTGTTTTTACCTTCATTATAGATTGAAACAAGAAGATGTAGGCTTCTTTAAGTAATAAAAATCAAGAAAATTACACTGGCCAGTTCACATGCTTTGAATTTTAAAAATAATGAAAAATTAGCTTTGCCCAAGAGCAAGGAAATTTGCATATTTTGAGAACTGGTTTATTTACCTGGCATATTCTTGAGGGTATGGTGAAGAATACCAGGTTTCTATTCCATACTTTCCAAATTCAATAGCACCGGGACTTCGGCCTTGCGGCTCAGGAGGAATAGAACCATGTCCCATAACCTGGGATAAATTCAAAATAAATTAATACACATACACATTACTTAAGATATTCATATATACAAAAAAAATATAAATTTTTTACGTTTTTAAGCACACAAAATATTAGAATAATAAAGTTGTATAAAATATCTTCACTCTTCATGTTATTTCAACATTTTATATATAACCCTGAGGGGGAAATTTCCTTAAGCCTTTAGCATATATTCATTAAATACGATTTTTGCTAGTTTTTCCTCCAAACTTATTCAAGTGATAATCTTAGTAAACACATGAATCAAACCAAAGCTTACTTTCAGGGCTGTTTCTTGAACGTTTTTAAATAGGTTTACATCATTTTCTGTGACACCAGGTGGTAATAATGGCTTATGAGGTTCAGAAACAGCATTATCTGGAAAGAAAAAATAATAAAAATAAATTTTTAAACTCAAATTTACCAAATACACTATCTCTATACAATGGAGTACATTGGGGGATTCCATTTCATCTGATTTTAAGCTTTGACATTTAAGTTTTGAATGATTGCCATTGATAAGTATTAGAAATTAAGCAAGCAATGAATACGTAATACATGTGAGAGTTGAGAATACTCCCGCTCGTGTCACTGCCGGTGAACACCACCGCAGAGTTAATAGAAGGATCTGTACAACTAAACTGACGAGAATCGTCAGAAAGGCGCGAGAACTGTTGAAGAACTTTGTTTTTGTTTGACATTCTGCTCTCGGAGAGGAAGAAAGCAAGAGGCGGAAGCGCCAGCTTGTAGTTTTATTGTAACTTATAATTGTTGTTTAAATGTTGTTGTTTTACCTATGGAGTTCTTATTAAGAGCTGGCGTCTCCCCCTCACATACATTCCTAGAAATTTTCAAACCAAATAGATATCAACATTAGTGGATTAATTTAGAAGCTAATTGAGACTAATTAACTACAATGAATTTTATAAAGACGATTGCTGAGATTTTTAACCTAACCAAAACTTATCACATTTCCACACAGAGAACATATTTTTAAAGAGAGCAGTTCTCTTAATATCAAGACGACTGAATACTATTGAATTCATCTGGATTACTCCCTCAAAAAATTCTTCATAAAACACTTTTGGGGGTAAAAAAGTTAGATTTAGCATTTTTAAGGACCACTATTTAGAAAATATATCTTCGCGGAGTACTACGGTGAACGCCGTTATATAAGAACATCTGTCATGATTAAAAATTCACAATGGGCGGTAAATATAAAAATAAATAAAATTTTTATTAGTTAAAAATTTTTTTCATCAAAATGAAACGGTTTTTCATCAAAAATGGGCTAACAAGTACTGTCTACCCATGTCAACATAAACATAAACAATGGACTTCAAATGAAGTGTACAACTAAACAAATCCCGATCTATCCAAACAAGAACTTGCGATACCTTTCATCAATGCATCCCGATTACGAAACTCACCTACCTAGAACACGCAAGAGCTCCTGCGACAAATTCCGACAAAGCCGATCGCATGACAACGAGACCAAAACATGCCACCCACATGCGGCTACTTGAAATCACAAACACAAGATCTCCGTTAAAAGTCACGAGAGAGAACCGTTGGTATTTAACATTATCCTCGCGTCAGAGAGAGGGAGAAAAAAGGAGACACGACGGACACAAAAACAACACGACGAGCCGGACCGCGACAACTACTTACTACGCAGCTTTTTCGAAAAGCGAGCGCAGAGCCACTCACCGCGGTGCTAAATTACGCCATTGATGAAAACGACGGAGCTTCGGAGATGACGATGACGACACCCCGGCTTTCTTCTGAGCGTTAAATCAAACTGGCCGTTTAAAAGCGGTGGAGGATTCCTTTTCTTCTACCTGAGACGAAAGAAGAGACGACGACCACGGCGGCCCGTCAGGAAAAACAACGATGCGACGGCCGCGTGCAAGCGGCGATTCGACATCTGCGGATTCATCGTTGTGAAATGTTTACATCCTGCCTTCGGGACACAGGGGAGGGGGGAGGGAGGGGCGGAAAGGTGGGAGAGGGAGGGAGGCGAGGAGAGGACTTCCTTCTCAAGCTCTCCGATTTTTCCCACGAGTGTAGCGGTTTCGGTGTCGGGGGTCAGTCACAAATAGGTCTTTCGAACGGGGAAACAAAAGGTGTTTTTATTTGCATAACCCCGATGCGGTTAAAAGCGGGTGTATAAATAAATACTACACACCTATCTATGGGTTTGTTTCCCCGCGGAGTAGGAGATGAGACGGTGTGCGAGTGGGGAAAAAAGCGGTTTTTCTTGATTCGCACATTGTTCGTCGCGCAGGTAGGTTGCTTATGGAAACCAATTGTGCGACCGTTTTGCTAAATGGAAGCGAAGCTTTTTTTTATACAATGGACGGCGTTGGTTTCGAAACCGAGCGTTGGCTATTTAGGGAGGGGAGAGGAAAGAACGAGCTGGAATATCGTTCTATTGAGGTTCAAAAGGATGAAAAACGCCCTCCGTACTTTGCAGTTAGGTAACTCTTTTCTCCATTAAAAGAGGGGGCGCCCGCGAAGTGCAATAATTCTTCCCGCTTTATGTTTAAAAAATAGCAACTTATACTCCTGGATTATATCGCTCATAGCGAAAGAAGTTGAAACTCTCCCCAATTTTTTTTTACAAAAGGTGTCAAAATGATTTCTTACATTGCGCCAAATTAATTAAAAATAACAAAAGAACTCTGGGGTGCCTTAAAATGTAATGCTCCTTAAAAATCTTTACCAAATTAAGAAAAACCTTTTATTTCTGAATGATAAAATTTTTTTTATCGCTATTGCTTCAATAAGGCCATTCGTAATGTCGGACCATTGAACGCCTATATTTACGAGCACCCCCCCAAAAAAACAGGAGGAATTTTAGCTAATATTTAGAAAAAATAAACAACTGGACTTAAAGGTTGTCAGTCAAATTCCCCATCAATAGCCTTCGAAACAAAGGGAAAAACGTTTCCGACAGTGCAAACGTCCATTTAACAATGAGGTATTCTCACGTTTTGAGATTAAATTTTATTAAAATAGTAGATAAAAAACCATGAAGAATGATGTTTACATCAAGTATTTACGTAGCCTAGTTTCTGAGATATAAATTTTTGTAATTTCGTTTTTTTGTTTGGGCGCGAAAACACTTTCGAATCCCAAATCATGCGCTGTGATGTCACATCCAATAGAAGCCCGTTTTCTGATCACGTGAAAACAGAAAACACAATGGTTTCCATGCGCTGTGACGTCACACCCAATAGAAGCCCGTTTTCTGATAACGTGACTTTTCTGACGTTTTGGCAAAAATAAAATTGAATTTTAAATTATTTAAAACACGTTTTTGAACTTACAAATCAGAAATTTGGGAGTTTTAGACCATAATGTATCGAAAAAGTATAAAATCAAGCAAATCCCTCACTCATGCAAATACCTCATTTCACATCTCCTATGAAATGCTGTTATCAAGGCAAAAGGAGTATTGCAAAACATTTAAGAAGTATTTTAACTATTTTAAAAACTACACAAGGGGAGAAACGAGGAAGGCTGATGAAAGGAGAACAGGCTACCTATATCAGCTTTTCACATGAATCTACTATGAAAGATTAGGTGTACAAAAACGTACCAGAAAAGACCTTACGTAAGCCCACTGATTTACATGCCGTTACATCGTATAGCAGCAAAATTTAATCGACTCAAAAACTGGTTCTGAAACGAGATTTGCCAGAAAAAAAATGCGTACTTACGATTTTAATTATGTTAAACGTTCCTAGAAAGTTCGCCAGAAAGCACATTCGTGAAAACAACACTCGTCTTTAATGGCTACTTGACCTTTGCCTTTCGCGACAAAAAAGGTCTCGGTTGACTGGTTCTCCACATCCTATTCCATTTTCACTTATACTTTTTTGTTTCCATCCAAACAGCGATTCTCTTCAAACAAAAGAGGCCATCATTGAAACATCTTATAGGTTTACAATTAGTTACGCCGCTATGAGCACACATACATTTACATACACATTGCGAGATGATTACAAGTGAAAGTGGACTCGGGATAAGAACAAAAACGGATTACCTGATGGTGCGACTTAGGATGACCACAGAGAAAGGGTTGTGGCTTAAAAGAGACCAATGCTGCCCACTTTCTTGTATAAAAATAAATTTCTCAAGATGATTTTTTCAACAAAAAAAATAGGTTAAGCATCATCTGTGTACCGCGGTGGCGAGGAGCTTTTGCAACAACACAGCATCAGGAAAAAGTGAAGTCGTCGGCATCAAGGTGATTTGAATATTTGTCGAGGTCTTAAATTTCTCACTCAAACGCATGCGCGGACGTATTCAAAAACTATTCTTGGACGTGCGGAAAAATGCAATCATGGAAATCCAAGAAAACAATCGTTTTCGGGATGAGATGCCGCGAGAGGAACGCTTTTAATGATGATAGAAAAAAAAATTAAAACGAATTAATGTACGCGATGGGACTTTGCAAGAAAAAAATCGTTGGAGAGAAGGTGCTTTCATTTTTTTTTCTCGGTGACGGAATGGGTGAAGATGTCGTCATCCTTTCTTCCAAAATTAGTTTCTCGGCATGGGAGAGGGGTATGTCGCCCAATAGGTCATCAACCAGCCTTCAGGGCGAAAAGAACTAAACACTAAATGAGCATTTCTTGAACAGGCATTCTTTCTGCACTCCGTATTTAGATTGCAAATGCCGACATAATACATTCTCCGAAGTCTAGGGCACCTATTACAGGTTATGTTGAATTTAATTGAACACTTAAGTCAAATCACTACTTTTCTGCTAATGAAGACCCCGCAATCATTTAATCAATTTCTTAATTAGATTACCGAAGGAAAACGCACTACATCACTTATATAACTGTTACGGGTGATGTTATAAATCAGGGCATTATTATTGTTGGCCGCCTATTAGGCAAACTCTAGGCAAAGTGATAAACACTCATTGCCATTGAATTTATCAAACTGCCATCCCCACTTACGGTATTAATAAATAATAATGCCCAGTTTATCACTTTGTCCATAACCAATGTACTAGTTGATATTTCGGTGAATGTCAATTAAAAAGAGTTCTTATGGGAAAAATATCTTTTCATCTTTGCTTTCGATGTGCTCTAACGTCCGCCGATTGAAATTGTCAATCCATTTCATCAGAACTACGGATTTTTTTCAAAATCCATACACAAAAAACTCTTTCATCGATTCGATGTCCTAACAGCCATAAGCCGATTCGATATTGCCACCCACAGGAGCAAGTGGGAAAACTATCGTGGGCTGACTCATCGATGATTAAAACAGTGATACCCTGTTTGCTCACACCCACTTGCACATCCTTTGTTCCCGCACCTGCAGCGCCATCTGTCAGCGCTCAGCAAATTGTATACTGCAGCGCCATCTGCGCTCTCGAAAATTGTATAAGTGAAAAATAAACACAGTCCACTTAACTACCGATGTAAGAGGTCGTTATTCCCAACGGTCCATTCAGCAGCTATCAACAAACATTTGTGGTCAAGCCGAGCCTGAGAACCGAGCAACCATGGCTCTAAACAGAAAAAAAAGTCTACTAAATAGCAAGGTAAATAATTTAAAAATCTTTCTTGATGAATTCAACGGTAAAGAAACCAAAACCGAACTGGACATCTTAACGCTACAGAAAAAATACTATGCTGTACAACAAATACAGATTGAAATCAAAGATGTAATAATCGAATACATCAATCTTCCTAAACAACAAAACGTCGATGAGCCCATCGAGGAGTTACAAAACTTGGAAGAAGCCGCCATGTTATTAGAAGTCAACTTCCAGATGCTTCTTCCCTCAACACAAGACAACGACAACCAAAAAGTCGAGAACTTCACTCCTCACCTTAAGCTTCCAGATATCCCTCTCCCAACATTTTCAGGCAGGTATGAGGATTATTCAGTATTTAAAAAACAATTTAATTCAATGATTGACTCTCAATTATTATCAGATGAACAAAAATTGTGTTATCTTAGATCAGCATTAAATAATGAAGCGAAACTAATCGAAAGTTCGGAAGATACCTTTAAATCTTTGTTTCTAGCTTTAGATGAACGTTTCGAAAACAAAAGAGCAGTAATAGATAGCATAATAGTTAACACACTGAATTGTGATAAAATTTCAGATTCTCCTTGTGAGTTAAGGAAATTAGTGGATAATGTAAAAAGAAATCTTAGGTCATTAGAAAACCTCGAATTTAAAAGAAATGACTTGTCAGATATTTTAGTGTTAAATATCTTGGAAACAAAAATCGAAAAAGAAACTAGAAAGGCATTTCAAATGTCCATTAAATCAAACGAGGTTCCATCCTTAGATATGTTTTTTTCCTTTTTGGAAGAAAGAGCCCGTATTCTAGAAGGAATTAGCAAAACCACTAGTTCTTCAGTAAATGATAAAAACTCAAATCAGTGGAAGCTTAACAAAAATAACCCTAACAGATTCGTGAGGGATAACCAAAACCACTCCTTTGCAACTAAAAGGTCATTAATTGTAAACTCTAAGCAAATCATAAAACCGTGTTCATTATGCAATGACGAACATTCTTTGTTTAAATGCCCTCAGTTTAATGATATGTCTGTCAAACAAAGAATCGAAACTGTTAAAAGCCTCAATCTATGTAGAAATTGTTTAAAAAACCATAGAGGCATTTGCAAATCTAACATTTCTTGTTTCTGTAAAGGACGACATAACACATTGCTTCATTACGAAAAACCAAACGCCAGATGCAATGAATCATTCCTTTCCCTTGATAACCAAAAACAGAACTCAAATGTTGAGCAGCTAAATTATTCGGCTCCACCTTTCTTCCCCAAAAGCTCTATGCCAGACGAAAAAGTTCTTTCTGTGAGTCATAAATCGGGGATTCTATGCACTGCTGTTGTTTTTATTGAAAACGCGCGTGGTGAAAAAATAAAAGTCAAAGCAATTCTCGATTCTGGGAGTAGTATAAATGCTTTATCGAAAGAGGCTTTTGATTTCTTGGGACTAAAAAAAGAACGGTGTGATATTTCGTTATCTGGGATAAATTCCAAGGAAATGAGTGTTAAAAGTTCTGTTTCAGCAACTATTTCAAATGAAAAGGGTAGTTATTGTAGAAGCAGTACATTTTTTATTTTGCCCAAAATTACTGATTTAACGCCGGTAACTAGGATTGATGTTACAAATATTAATTTGCCCAAGGGTATAAAACTAGCTGATCCAGAGTATCAGATCCCCAGTAAAATCCATTTGTTAATTGGGTCTGAATTGTTTTTTGATTTGTTACAGGCAGACAAATTTAAGTCAAATGATGGTTCTTTAATCCTACAGAACACTGTATTCGGTTACATAGTGTCAGGATCAATTAATAGTAATGAAATAAAATTCTTTTCAGGATTAATTTCTAAACATGATAATTTAAATAATTCACTTCAGAGATTTTTTGAGTTGGAATCCTTTCCCGACGATAGTGAAGATATTAATAAAAATAAATCAGTTGAGGAGCTATACTGCGAAAAACACTTCGTAGAAACTGTTTCGCGAAATGATACAGGTAGATATATAGTCAAACTCCCATTAAAAGAAAAAGGTAGGGAAATGTTAGGGAGAGGTGATTCTAGAAGTACTGCTGAGAGAAGACTCAATCATCTATGGAGAAAATTAGACGGTGATCCAGAAATGGCAGCTCAGTACAAAAGCTTCATGGATGAATACCTCCTTCTCAATCATATGGAGAAAGTTGAAATCCCAAAAGAGGACTGCTATTACATTCCCCATCATGCCGTACTGCGTCCAGAGAGTTCATCCACACCCTTACGAGTGGTCTTTGATGCAAGCCAGAAGAATAGCCAAGGAGTTTCGCTCAACTCCATTCTCTTGAACGGTGGTACTGTGCAACAGGACTTATTCTCCATCGCGACAAGGTTTCGCCAACATCAGTTTGCATTTAGCGCTGACATCAGCAAAATGTATCGTCAGATTTTGATTGCACCAGAAGACAGAGATCTACAATGCATCCTTTGGAAACCAAGCCTGCTCGCACCGGTCGAAGAATATCGACTACGAACTGTCACCTACGGTACATCTTCGGCTCCATTCCTCGCGACAAGAACCCTCTTAGCCCTTGCTGATGATGAGCAGAAAAATCATCCTATTGCTTCTGAAGTAACCCGCAACGACTTCTTCGTGGATGACGTACTTTCAGGAGCAGATTCCCTCGAAAAAGCCAAGGCTCTACAATCTGATCTCATCCAACTTCTGGAAAAAGGAGGCATGCACCTTCACAAGTGGATTTCTAATCATCCGGAACTATTACGAGGAAACACAACTTCTGAATACGCCTTTGCGTCTCCAGATGCAGCAGTCAAAACATTAGGCATGCTTTGGTGCTCAAGTTCAGATTACTTCACATTCCAAGTGACTGTGAACCTTCAAGAAAGCTACACCAAACGCGAAGTCTTGTCTACTATAGCTAGACTCTATGATCCTTTAGGACTAATTCAACCAGTTATTTCAAGAGCAAAGATCTTTCTTCAAAAGCTCTGGAAACTTTCACTGGACTGGTCAGATCCTCTTCCACCCAAAGAGCTAAAAGAGTGGATAAACTTTCTTAGCCAATTACCTGCAATAAATCAAGTGCGAATTCCTCGATGCGTTGTTTTGCCTAAACCTACAGTAATTGAGCTCCATGGCTACGCAGACGCATCACAGCTGGCCTTCGGCGCAGCCATCTACTTGCATTCCAAGAATTCTCAAGGACTTGCCCAAACCAGACTTTTGTGCAGTAAATCCAAGGTAGCTCCAATCAAAGCTCAGCAAGTGTCGAGTCAACTGACTATTCCTCGCTTGGAGTTGTCAGCCGCCTTGCTCTTGACACGACTCACTGCTAGAGTTGTGCCCATTCTCCAACTGCCTTTGGATCGAATCTGTCTTTGGACGGATTCCTCAATCACCCTCGCCTGGATCAAAACTCCTCCCGAGAAATTACGTCCATATGTGTCCAACAGAGTAAAAATTATTCAATCCTTGGACTCTAACTTTGAGTGGAATCATGTATCTACCAAGGACAATCCAGCAGATATCATCTCTCGTGGTGTAGAAGCACGAGCTCTCATCAACAACGAGTTGTGGTGGGAGGGTCCACATTCCTTCAAACGTGAAAATCTTAATGAACCTTTTATTGAACTAAGTGATTTTAATAATATCTATTTCAAGGAACTGAAAGGAACCCCTGAAACTGCCTTAGTTCTAGCAAAAAATGACTTCTTGTCTAGTTTTCTAAATTTAAGCAATGATTACCGAAAGCTAGTTAATGTTTTCGCTTATGTTCTTAGATTCATTGATATTTGTAAAAATAAAAAGGGCAATTCAGGGTCCCTTTCAGTAGAAGAAGTAAATGCTAGCGAGTTACGACTCTTATCGATGGCTCAACAAGAAAGCCTTAGTGAGGACTATCAGCTTTTAAGGTCTCAAAAACCAGTAACATCTTCAAGTAAGTTAAAATTTTTGTCACCATTCTTTGATAAAGATTCAAATGTTATTCGAGTTGGAGGTCGCCTTTCAAACTCTGATCTCCCCTTTGATGCCAAACATCCTATTGTCCTTTCTAAAAATCATAGGCTAGCAAAGCTCATTTTATTAGATTTGCATAAAAATAATTGCCATATCGGTGCACAATCACTATTGCATGAATCCAGACAAAGATTTTGGATTATACGTGGCAGAGATCTTGCTAGAAGTATTGTTCATGAGTGTGTAAAATGTAATAAATGTAACCCACGATTTCTTGTTCAAAAGATGGGTGAATTGCCAAAAGAACGTTGTTCTCAAACTTTTCCCTTTCTAAATGCAGGAACGGATTTTGCAGGTCCATTTCTAATTAAAAATAAAAACCAACGAAAGGGTCCTTTGCAAAAGGTATATCTTGCTATTTTTGTGTGCATGACCACACGAGCAATTCATTTAGAAATAGTGTCAGATCTAACCTCCGATGCATTTATTGCATCATTGAAAAGATTCACGTCCCGTAGAGGTAAATGCTCTACCCTCTTTAGCGACAACGCCAAAACTTATGTAGGAGCCAACAATGAACTAAAGCGGTTGTACAATTTGGGTAAATCAACCCGATGAAAAATTATCTCACTTCTTTTGCTCTGAAAGAATTAATTGGAAGTTTATTGTTCCTCGCGCTCCTCATCATGGAGGAATATGGGAAAGTGGAGTTAAGAGTTTTAAGTTTCATTTAAAACGTCAAATTGGCAATTTAATTCTTACATATGAAGAGTTTCTGACAATCACTAACCAAATTGAAGGTATCTTAAATTCACGGCCATTAATGCCACTTCCCAGTGAGGCAGGTGAATTGGAGGTCCTAACTCCAGCTCACTTCCTCATTGGAAGATCTATGCTAAGTATACCTGAACCAGAATTAGTTGATATTGTTGACAATAGACTGAAAAGATGGCAAAGAACCACTAAAATTACGCAATCAATATGGAAGAGGTGGTATAGAGATTATCTTTGTCATTTAAATCAAAGATCAAAGTGGTATTTTGAAAAAGATAACGTCCAAATTGGGACAATTGTTTTAATTAAGGAAGACAATTTGCCATTAAACTCATGGTGTATTGGAAAAGTTTTAAATGTTTTTAAAGGTAAGGACGGTTTAGTAAGAAGTTGTTTGGTAAAAACTAAGATGGGCGAATTTAAACGTCCTATTACAAAATTAGCTATTTTGCCCGTCCATAATAATAATGATTAAATATCTTTATATTGTTTATTTTTGTGTATTATTGTATAATTAATGTTAGATATATTTTGTATTGTATTTTGAAATTTCATTTCAACGCCGGGAGTATGTTCCCGCACCTGCAGCGCCATCTGTCAGCGCTCAGCAAATTGTATACTGCAGCGCCATCTGCGCTCTCGAAAATTGTATAAGTGAAAAATAAACACAGTCCACTTAACTACCGATGTAAGAGGTCGTTATTCCCAACGGTCCATTCAGCAGCTATCAACAAACATCCTTCAAGAAGAAAGAATCTTCAAAGGATATTCCTTTACGAACTATGACGGTAAAAAAAGTAAGGAGACAAAGGCAATTGAAAATAGAACCATAACCAAGAAATTAGTGATGTAATCACGAAATCAAACATCCTTTCAGCGAAAAACGACACTCGCATCAATTAACGGTTTACCGCTTTATCATGAAGCTCAAATAGTTGTCAAAAAGCACTTAGCAATCCAAGATCTCACCAAGAGATTAAAAGAAAGCTGTCAAGGTGTAACTCAGCATGGCAACACCGACCGTTTTACGACACGAAGGATTTTCATACACATATCGCCTTTTCTCTCACAATCTGTCAACAGCAGCATCCCAATTTCGCAAGGTCGAAGATAGGGGATGGAAAACGTCGAAAGCCTTTCGCCTCCAGTTAATAGATCCAGTTACAACTGAATCCGAGATGGTAGCGAGACAATAACGATTTTGGGTCAAGGATTGGGTAAAAAATATTTGAGGTTCGATTAAGCAATACTTCATGAGAGAGCGATTAACTGCCTTTCATGGACCAACTGGAGAGATTTCTCCGAGGAGGTCTGGGTTGTTTTTGTTCTAGATTTGATACGGGAGGAAAGTGAAGCAAGGACAAGCACTTCCTCGTGAAAAAAAACCCTGAAGTTATGACAAAAAATTACGCCGAAAAAACTTACTGGGGTAACCGACAAAGAGTTTCTTTCAAAGTGGGCGGCGACGTCTAATTGGGGGGCGGTTGATATATTACACGAGTGGTGGATAGAGAGGACGCACGATTGCCCCGAGATAACACAAATCAAAACCACGACGGATAAAAGAGTTAAAAACTTATCTCAATAAAGTGAGAAACTGGAAATGGTCTTATCAATACGCCTAGAAAAACTTGCTTTAAAAGATAATGAAATGTGAAGAAGTTCAGAGAGATTGAAAATTGCCATGTTATGGCAAAAGCTTTAACTAATCTATCTGGACAAACTTCAAGATTGGGTCTCAAAAAATACATTTCAATTTAAATTAGAGGAAGGAACAATATAAATTTACACATCAGTTGAAATAGTATCGAGGAATGTAATCCAAAAGGGGGGATAAAGTGCTAGCATTTTTTCAGCTGGTGATTTTTAAGGCTGGGGTCACTTAAGTTATTATTTAAATTTAAGATAGATTCATTCTTATTGATACCTAGGGAGCCAATAGTGGTCAGTGACTTTTAGAAAATTTCACAGGGAAAGGGAAGACTACAAGACCTTTTTTAATGCATGCTGTTTCATACCTTCATATACCACTTATTGGATATCTAAAAACATTCTCATTGTTTTTCTATAGGGCATCTCCCATATATGTTTAAAATTTCTAATCTCTTCGAAAAAATACTTTTAAAATAAATTTAGACCAGCTGAGGAAAGTCTTTTATAAAGAAATACAGCTCAAGGGAGAGAATTAGCAAATTGATTTATTTAGAAAACACTGTGGAGAGGGATTACAACCTCTCATGAAAACGACTTAAGCAGGATTTCAGGATAATCGCAAGGGATTCTGTGTAATTAAAAGCAATTCTGAATGTAAAAATCGGAGAGGAAGGACCCCCCACAGCACAACTTTCCTCGTCTCTTTACACCATTATTGTTCCCCGGTCCTTATCGGTCCTCGCCCAAGCTTGACACACAATGAAAAGAGAACAATCGATACAACCGAAATAAAAAAAATTAAAACGCGAACACCCATTTCTCTTTCTCCCGCCGGACACACAATGGACGCCAAATCGCCCGGTGTGATTCACGCCAATTATTACAGACCTATTAACCAGTTAACCTTGTCAGGGCGGACTTCCCACCCCCTTAAAAAACACCAAAGGAGAAGAAGAGACAAGAACACGATCCGCAAAAACCGACCAATCAACAATCGCTAAAATCTCTCGGATGAAGTCACTCGAGCGAAACCTGATTCATGGAAGATGACCTTAAAAAGAAGTCGGGATGGTTTCAGTCACCTCTCCACACACACACACAGCAGAGACTTTATTAATATATAATAATAATAAAAAAAGACCTCCCTTCAACCTTGGGAGAGCGAGCATAGAGAGATGGTATCTCCTTCTTATAGTAGTTGTAACATGCCCGGGCCCAAAAGTAGGTAGAAATAGAAAAGTGGCCCGGTTGCACCCATAGGTTGCACCTGGTTACGGACAGATGGTGGCGTGAGGCATATGCTCTTTCAGGGGGCGCAATCACAATGTGAGCGAGCCCGCGCGCCGCCGAGGGGGAGAAAAAAGGCAACGGCTTGCTGAATCAGGCGGTCGGTCAATAAGCGGCAGACAGACACCTCATCTTTTTAACGGCCGGCCGACCGGCACAATTATGGATCGAAACAAGAGAGAGGGGTGGGGTGATCCAATCGGATGCACCGACGCAAATGAATTTTCTCCCGCGCCGCGAGAGGACTCAATAACAACCGAGGACGGGAGAATTCGGTGGCAACGGCCGCCAAGCGAAGGAATTCGAACGCTTCGAATGGGGTTTTCAGAGTTAAAAAATACCGTGGCATAGCTTATGATTACCTGTATTCGTTTGGGAAATGACTTAATATCTGAAAAAATTTTAATTAGAGGGGGAAATTCTTAGGGAGACTCAATTCCAAAAATTTTTCTTCTCAATTAACAGCATTTTATTATTATTTTAGGGCAGGGGTTCCCAACCTTTTTGCACCTGCGTACCACTTGACTTTTTGAGAAATTTTGGCGCACCACCAGACCTAAATATTTTAATTAACGTATAATATGTGCTCTTCTAAAAGTGTTCAAAGGCTTTTTGAATTAAATTCCTGAGAAAACTTCATATTTAATGGTTAGATATTTGTTTATTTATAACATGCTTATCATAAAGTAGAAATAAAAAGATAAAAATGGTATTAATTTAAAGTTTTATTTATTATACCCATAGGACTAAATATAAAAACATACAAATAAAAACCGTACCACCTGAAACATTCCCACGTACCACTAGTGGTACGCGTACCACCGGTTGGGAACCCGTTTTAGGGGATAAATTAGGTAGCATTTACTTCATAATTATTCATATTAAGCACAAAAAAGCAAATTCAATAATTCATTTTTTAAAAATATTACAAAAAACTTTTTTTAAAAATTGCTCAAAATTACCCTTTAAAAATACTATTCATTCCTTAATATATAGTCGTTTAACTTGATATTTTTCTTGACATAAATCAAACATATATTGTAACTTTTATGTATGTATAGAAATTTGAATATCTTGATTTTTTTAAATTTAATTTACTTTTCTTTATTTTTTTTCATCTTCATATTATTCTAAGGTCTAAGGTTTAGAAATGCACTTGTAAGGGATTGTAATTCCATAAGTGTAGAGTCTAAACACTTCTTGTTTTTTTCTTGTTAATTATTATTAAACTTTTTATACAAAAAAACTAAAAATTTGGTATTTTTAAGAATTATTCAAGTTTCTACTTTCTTGCTTTGTAGAAAATTTGACAATAAATATATTTTTAAATCCATACATAGAGGTGTGGAACCTATATTACTGATAATGACTACAAAGTTATAAAAGATATTTGAACAATTAGAAAAACATCTCCTTAGGATTTTAAAAGATAAAAACCTCGTATTGAGAAAAAGCCATTTAAAGATTGAAAAGCTATGCTTTACTAAGACTATGGTTCAGAAAACCTCCAGATTTTTTAACTTAGAACCTTTATTTCATTATAAAACATTGTAGGAATAATTCTAAGGGTATTAGCTTCATTTTTATGGAAAATTCTCAAAATTGAAATTTTGACCAGATTTTGGCACTGAGTTTTGGTGGCTTAAGGAATTTTTTTAATTCAGAGAAGTTGGGGGGGGGGGGAGAAAATCCTTTGAGATAACAGGGTTAATATATTCTATTCCAAAATAAAAATTAAGAGTGGTCTGGAAAATACCTGATAACACAATAGCTGACATAAGCTTGTCTTATTTGGAAGAGTCCCTTAAATCAAGCAATTAAAATGAGAAAAAAATTCACTAAGTTTGGGAAATTAAAAGTAATATTACTTGGCCGATTTTTATTGTATAAAAGATTATATATTTATTTGGTAATGCTTGGAAAATTAGTTGAATACAGTAGAGCCCCGATTATCCGCGGAATTGGGTGGCAAGGGTATCGCGGATAGCGAAAATCGCGGATAACCCGAAAAAAGACTAAAAATGAGGTGAAAACACGAAAAACATATTTCAGCATAAAAACCATGTTTTATTGAACAAAAAACATGTGTAAAACTTTTAAAATGTGTACAATACACAGCAGAAACCTTTGATCTACATCTAAAATGTCTCTAATCTCATCTAAAATTTGCTCTCGTCGTTAAAAATTTTTTCGTGGCACTCGCGGATAATCCGCACCGCGGTTCATCCGCTCGCGGATAATCGGGGTTCTACTGTAATTACTTGCAGATTAGTGAAAAAGGTATTTTAAATTTCTTATGATTTTAAAATATGTGGTTCCCAACACATAGAAGTTAGCAGACCACTTAGTCATAAATTAAGTAATTAACTGACCACCAATTACTTTCTAACATTTTAAACCAGGCATTCCCAAAGCGGTTGATATCAACCCCTAGGGGTCAATGGGATTTACAAAGGGGATCAATGAAGCTTTAAAAGTTTAGGATTTTATAAAATTTCCTGGAAAATTAAGACTAAATAAACCATATCTTATCCATTTATCTATATAAAATACTTTATTGTGATTCTGATCCAATTATAAACTCAAGATAAGATATTTGTAAAAATAAGAGGAACAGAAACAATTATAGATTTTTTTTTAGAAAAAAGCTTTACTTGATTTATAAAATACATACCAATTCAGTTGAAAATTTTAACCCTCAATGTAATTTTTTAAAGAAAGAGAAATTATAAGTGTTTGGTGGTCTATGAATATGTAAAAAATGTATGGGGGTTGATATGAAAAGTTTGGTAAACCATTCAGAATGTTCAAATTAAAATTTGAAGTTACATTTTTCACAATTGAGCATGAAAAAATGTGACAATCAATTTTAATTATTTTAAATAAATTTTAATAATATACACAAACCATCATATATAGTCCTAGTCCATGGTACACTACACTTATATAGTTCATGGACCATTGGTTAGAAACCACTCTTATAATAATAAACAATTAAAGACTAAATGTTGATATCATTTCTGCAACACTTTCTGTAAAATCTAATCTAAAAAATTATTTCTTGCGTGGGTACTTTTTATATTTTGTTAGAAAAGGATACATCATAAAATATATTTATTCAGACCCCCCAAAATAATACATAACATAAAATAATCATAATACCCTTGTTATAAGTATTTACATTATAATGATTTCTGTTTAGTTATTGTTTTTTAAATGTTTCATTACAGCAGAATCTCAAATAATCGTCCTTTTTGTACCTGGGTGTGGTTGGGACATGTACCGTTGTTTTCTAATCATGCTACCTTTCATAAGTCATTTAACAGTATGCTTAACATTGTAATAAATTAAAAGAAAAAAATTCCCAATCAATAGAAATAAAAACAGGACATTTTTAGACACCAAAATATGTTTTCAAAAAGTGAAATGTTTTATTTGGTCAATGGTCCAAACAAATTCTTCCAAGTTTTAAATTCCAAGGCAGTTAATCAAAGATTAAATACAAAATCTAGGTTCTACTGTACATTAATTACAGTAACGGTTTGAGGTATGTGAATCCATTCATGACCTCCAAGTGTAAGATTTCATTCATTAGATCTGGGTAATAGTCAATTTCTCTCAAACATTTAATTACACTCAACTCAATAAGTTTAATAGAGAGAAACTTTACCATAAATGGACAACCAGAGGAAAGTGGTCTTTACATTATCGTTTTTATAATAGGTGCAACAATAAAGAAGTAATGATAACACATAAATGAAACAATTTTATTCTCTATACCTAACCCCATAGCTAGCACATGCATGCTCTACTACAGTGATGCTGGGAAAAAACAACTTGATTTAAAATTAATCATTCTGTTGAACCTTGTTGTCTTTAAATAAGGTTTTTCTTGATAAGGGTTGGAAACTTGTATCTGCTCTGCTATACTTTTCAGATTTGTACAGAGTTATGAGAAAATTTTTACAATTTAATTTTTAACCCTACAGAGCATACTGTAGCCATTTGGCTACACGACATTTTTCCCCACTCGAACTTCCATTTCCAAATGGCAACACCATGCAATAAGTACAATAAGAAGTCAAGACACAGAAAACGCCAATATAAAAGGACCATATAAATTGAAATAAAAAAATTTTTCAGCTTGAAAAAAAATTGTTTTGAAAAGATAAGTTGTTTTTTTATATTTTTAGAGCATTTGGTTTTATTTCCCTTTACAGTTAATTTCACAAGGGACACAAATCAATTTCACAAGGACAAAGTTTTTTGTCAATTAAAAGTAGAAAAAAATAAAATTATTTTTTTAGTATTTTTTTACTTATTTACACCATAATAGAAGTCAAATAAAAGATTTTCAAGTGAATTGAAAAAATCATGCATTGTAGGGTTAATATTGTGTTGATTAGGGTTCGGCATTTTGCATGCAAAAAGGTATTTTTACCAGGACAGTGGCAAAAACTGGTGAAAACTTAAATTTACTGATCTAAATGCAGTTAACTGCTTTGATAAGAATGATAATGTTTTTTTTCTAATGGGCGGGTACAACTGGACAATATGAATGATAATGTAGTTTGTGAAATTCAATTTTTTATACTTATGTGATAAAATTGAATCCAAAAGACAATATAAAGATTTCCCTTATTTGAATTATTGCATTATGAGGTTGATAGGTTATGTATATAACTTTCATACTTTATTTCAATCTAAATTTATTGCAGTAATAATTCAGAGTAAGTTATTAGTTATTTATTAATTTAAGTGTTTTTCTGTGATTGTTAAGTAAAGTTAGGCATTAAGCGACTGTATTTATGCAATTAGGTGTTTCTTAACCTTAAGTGGGTAAAATAAAGAAAATATGCATTTAGAACCTAATTGGCAAGGATGTTTTTTCCACTTTTTCAACCTGCGGGAAAAACAACCCTGGTGCAGATGTTTATCTTCACGATTTAATCTTGTGTGTCCTAGATGATTTTATTTGTACACACAAAACATGCATATTGTATTATACACAACATGACTTCGATTATACAATAAGTTTGGCCACATCTAACACTAAATTATTCAGATAATGGAATTTAACTGGCAAGACCAACTTTTACCAGGTAGTACTTGGGAGAAATTTACCAGAAAAGGAAGCAAGACACCTCAAATGCAGCAAACATCATGGAGTTCAAAGGGTTAATGAAACCTAGTGGTTTGCGATTTTAACACCAGGTTCAATTTTCCTCATATAGACTTGCATAACTTCTTTACCTTTCTATCATTGTTGAGGTTAGGATTTTACTTTAGCATAGAAAGTCTTCCTCCACTTCTTTGTAAATCCTGGAATAAGAATGCTTCCTTTCCTTCCTCTTCAATTCATTTGTCCAGTTAAAAAAAGATGGGTAGGGTATTTTCCTTCTATTGATTTTGGATGCGCGTCTTCTTGCTGACTTGAAAGTACTGAAGTCTTGGTCACCAGTTGGATGCAGTCCTTAAGGTTGGTTCAGATAACAATAACCTGTGTCTCTCTTTACTTTTGTTATTTACCCGGGTCAACCTATTAGCAGTTCTTAGATACCTATACAGGGTGTTCGGAAACACCGTGGACAAACTTTGAGGGGCGGTAGAGGGGACCTAGACAAGCATATTTTGTACAGGAATAGGGGGTCACAGATGCACCGTTAAACAGCTACAACCCTTAATGTGATGCGAGGGCGTTACAAAAGGCGGTTTTCCTAAGGCCCGTTTTACGAAACAAAACATAATAAAATAAAAAAAATTATTGCATGAGGTACAGCAGTATCATTATCCATACTACTTCCACCATAAATTTGAACAAAATTGGACCACTAGTTAACCTGTGGGGTGGTTGCAATAAAACTTGCAATATTTTTTTCCTTAGTGTATTGTATTTTTTAATGGTGGGAGTAGTATGGATCAGGCACGGATCCAGCACAGCTCTAAGGGGGGCACTTTTCTTGACGATATTCTCTTGTGGTACCATTGGGGGTATGGGGGTCCTCCCCCAGAAAAAATTTAAATTTGACTAGTAAAAGTAGCATATTAACTCATTTTTAGAAAGTTTTGAGCCTAAAGGGGGCACTTTTCAACATTATTACCTTTACTTTTTGACCAAAAATGTCAAAATTTTGGAGATTTCCTATAATTAAACACTAAATACCCCATTTTGATACTAATGGGGGTATGGGGGTCCTCCCCCAGAAAAAATCTTGAAATTAGACCTGTAAAAGTTGTGTTTTTACTCATTTTGAGAACCTTTTTGGGTCTCCAAGGGAAGGGGCACTTTTCAGAGTGCCACCCCCTGGATTCGCCACTGGTATGGATACTGTTGTACTAGATACATTATTTTTTCATTTTATTATGTTTTGTTTCGTAAAACGGGCCTTAGGAAAACCGCCTTTTGTAACGCCCTCGTATCACACTAAGGGTTCTAGCTCTTAAACAGTGCATCTCGACCCCCTATTCCTATCCGAAATATCCTTGTCTAGGTCCCCTCTACCACCCCTCAAAGTTTGTCCACGGTGTTTCCGAACACCCCCCTGTATAGCAGTTCTTAGATTTTTATAGGTTTTATTTTTTACAACTTTTACTTTTTAAGTTGGATTCAGTAAGTTTAAGGTTTTTTTACATTGCATTTTGCTGAAGGACAGGATTTTTCTCTTGCTTTTTCGGAGATTTATTAGTATTTTTAGAATACAACTTTAAAAAATCTTCATTTTATAACTAAAATTTAGTCACTTTTAGTCTCATAATTCAATAGAAAGACATTTTTAATAATTAAAATTTACCTTCTTTTGAAAAAGGTAATAAAGTAAGCATATTCCATTGAAATTTTTAAATGTAGATCATTCGACAAATTCATGATTCATTTCTTTGAATGGCATTGAATTCTTGCATGACTTTTTAAAAATAGATTAAAGCAGTAATGCTAGTTCTTGTTATTAAACATTTCCTTGGAAAAAAATAATTAGAAAAACCTTAATGGTACGGATCAGAGGTCTCAACACTGCAACCTCTTCCTTTCTAGGTTGAGTACTTTGCCTCCCTCTCTGAATTATTAAAATTTATAAAATGAAATCTACAATAGTTGTATTTTTTACGGGTAAAATCCTGTGTATTCTTTTAAAAAAATTTTTACACATTAATTTAAGAAAAACAAGTAATAATTGGCAATTTACAAGTGATAAAAAGAATTTTTAGTCACCAATTTTAAAGTATTACACTTTTTCATTTTTATTTCCCCTATATTCCCCAACCCCTTGGCTGAGAACCGCTGGAACGTGTAATGCCAGTTTTAACCCAGACTATAGTCTGTGTAATTAAAATAGGCGGTTGGACGTCACAGTTGAAGTTCATCGCCTTGGTAACTAAGGAGAAAATGTAAGCGGTTCTGCTTTATTTTTGCACATCATTTAAGGCAGGGCGTGAAATTAAATTGAAATTTTGAATCTGAATAATTATAAAAGTAATTCGAATTTCTTAAAAAACAAAACGATAATCTCTTTGAAAAAAATAATTGTATATTTGTTTAAAATTTTGTACTTCTACCATGATTAATTTTTCTTTTATAACAAAAAAAGTGTTCCGATTATTTCATTGGCTGCTGTGACGTGACACGAGTTAGATTCAATGACAATCTTGGGCGGTTGTGGGCTTGGCGTAATGTGGGGGGAAAATAAGACTGTTGGAAACCATGGCAACGCACAGAGAAAAGGTGTGGAGACTGGGGAAATCACGTGACTTTTCAACCGCCGATTCTAATTACACAGACTATAACTCACTATGAAATTAGCAATATTTATTTAATATAGATTTTAAATACACTGTAGTAATTTTTCTAGAGAGGTATCAGAACACTGTTCTGGTGCATTATGTCTGATATCAAGCCTTTCATACACATATTTTATTTGAAATCAATGCTGATTTTAAATAATTATTAAGTCCTATAAGCCTGACTGCAAAGCTCAGAGAAATCACTGTTCACCAATAACTCAACTCATGGTTTTTAAAATAAATTTCTATTCCATAAAATGTCATATCACAAAAGCTTGCATTTTAAGTAATTAATATGTTTCAGATTTAAAATTACTTAAATGATCAATATGCTACAAACATAAAAAACTTTCCCTTCAAACCAGGCTGTAAATAATTTATTAACGTAATTTTGAAACAACATGATATAAAAAATGTTGAACATATGAAAGAAATCAAACTTACCTTCACTGCTACAACTAGAGACACTTATCCTTCTCAGCATTTTCTTGGAATGTTTTGATTTCTTCAACATAGCATAAGAGTGGCTGTAATTACAAAGTATGTTATTCCCTTAGAATTACAATTTAAATACTAAATAAAATTTAAAAATACTTAATTTACAACTTAAACCAGAAATGATGAAAAAAGTACTTTAATAATGCTCAGAAAAATCTATTCATTTATTGAAATTTTTAAAATCAATGTACCGTGATTAAAAAAAGGCTGCTATTCCTTGCCTTTTGGTTTTATCAAACAATTGTAATTGGAAGTTGCCCTTCCTGCAATGCAACCTCAAGGTGGAAAGTTCAGTCTTATAATTATAAAATTTTGGGGATTTCTTTTTTACTGGGAGAAATGTTGGAAGTAGAAATATTTTCTGCATAATGCTAATACATCTTTCATCAGAATTCTCATTTTTAAAGTTATAAAATGTAATCTTAAAATAAGGCAACTTTTTAAAATCCCAATTAGATTACAAATAAATATCTTTCATACCTTTTGATTTTCTTGACAGCATTGAGCTTGAAGTTATGTTTTTTATAACGTTCTTTGACACTTGCAGCCATTCTGTTGATGTGGTTCTTTTCTTTGTTCAGCAATGTCCTTTTCTTACAACCATCACACCTCCACTTACCTATTTAAAAAAAATTTCAAAATTACCAAGCCATATTGAAAAAGGATAATTTTCCAAGTACATGTGCAACACTATAAAGACAATTTTGAACAATGAATTGAAAAAAAAACTGTTAATTCTAAACATTTAAAATGATTAGATTTCTAAATACAAAATGTATAAGTTAAATTTTACAAAACTAACTATTAGCCCTAAACTTAAGCTATGTTGCACTAATGCACACATAATCTTCTTAAGGCTGTGCAAATCACTGAGAAATAGGACACTTGAAATGAAGAGTAGGTATGTACAACATTGCTTGAGTGTTGGCAGTGTTTTAAAACCTCTTATTCCAGAAGGAATTGACAGTTGCATTCATGGGTGCCACTCTCCAAATATTGCAGGACTGAACTTTGAACTATTCTTTTAATCATTTCCTTCCAATCTAGCATTTGTTTTTAAATTGCAGAAAAACTTATGAAATATTATCTGAACAATTAAATCGGTCCATTAATTTTAAGTTAAACCTGAATTCAAGTAAAACAGGCTTATTTGTGGGCAAAATGTGTGACGTAAATACCAAAATTTAGAACAAATCACTGGCAATCTGTCAGTTGATTTTGTGTTCATAATAAACTTGGAAAGGAATTCCATTCAAAGAACTTTTAGAAAGACGGAATACCATCCCCAGGACTGAAGAGTGCCACCCATATTTGCATTGTATTTAAAAAATACTAGTAAGGAACTCTTATAAAGAATATTGAGTCTGGTCCAACAAATATCCAGATCTTAAAGCTTTTATTATTTAATTGAAATTTACAGCAAAGGGATAAGGTTGTAATAGCTCATATAAAAATACATAAAAAATATTAAATGTTGTAAAGCAGTAAACACAGTACCCATAAATAATGATTGTGTGTTAATAGTGAAAGTTTAGAAACATCTTAAAATAATAATAAAATCTATAAACCCAAATTATAATGCTCACTTACCTCTTGCAGGACGAGGAAAAACTGGTCGCACGCAAGTAGCATGGTATATTTTATCACACATATTGCAACACAACATCCGTTTCTGCAAAGAAATGAGTTTGAGATTTAACTTTGAAATGTGGCGAAACTCCATGATTATGAAAACATGCACCATCAATTAAATTTAAGTTTGTGTATAGTACATAAATACTGCTTTTGTATCTAAAAATAAAAATTTTGCTATTTTCTAAATTCCTTGAAACAAATTCTCTTCCATCGGAGAAGAAACCTTACAATAAAAACATTGGTGTAACTACCAACTCAGTACAGTATATGTATAGGGGACTAAGGAAAAAAATCACGTTTGGATTTTTCCAAGACAGGTAAAATCACATTTTGATCATTTAAAGTCCTCAACCTATAGTCCAAACCTTTGTGAGAAGGGAGATATTTTTTATTAGCAGACTTGCCAACCTCTGAAAGTCAAAAATCAGGAGATTTTCCCAAGAAATCAGGAGACATTTTTATCGACGTACAGCCCTTTGCAAACCAATTATAAAAAGATAATACATTCACATTGGATCCAAATAAAAATTTTAATATTTAAATGTTTTTATTTAGTTATTAAAAAAATAAAGGTGTAAAAATAATAACTTGTGGACTTCTGACCATGGTAAAGTTGTTTTTTCAACATCGCAATAATGACTCAAGAAGAAGCCAACTTGACGAAAAAAAACTAAACTTTTGAGAAAATTGGCTATTTTCCTCGATTTCCAGGACGCTGGTTCCTGCTTTTACCACTGAGCTATAGACACAAACTATGTGTCTATAGCTCAGTGGCTTTTACTGAAGCACCTTTTACTTTCTTCCATTGCACTAATCTTTTTAGGAATATATATATAGAAGTCCTTTCATTTCATTTTAAAAAACTTCTAAAGACTTGGAATGCTCTCTACTTAACTGACGTAACCTTCGATCCCTTGCCTCTGCAGGTTGGGGCAGAATTTCGATAAACGAAGAATTCCGAAGAAAAGCGGGAGAAAACCGAGAAAGCGGGAGATTTTTGGAGAAAATCTGGAGGGCGGGAGAAAGAGCGAAAATCCGGAGTCTCCCGCCAAAATCCGGAGAGTGGGCAAGTCTGTATTAGCTAAAATCTTCAAAATTGGATTTTTAATTAATTTTAATAACTTGACAAAATTTGTGTCCATAGGTACAACAACGTGCTCTCCCATGGACAGACCCAGTTGTACCTGTGGACACCCGTAAAAAGAGAAGTTTTAGCTGAAAAACCTAAAAATGAACATTTTTATTGATGCATTACCTTTTAATAACCTATTTCAAGCCTTTTTAAAATTGGTAATAGATTTTTTTAAAGTAATGTAGTTTTAGATCGTAAATGATCATTAAAACGAAGTTGAATAATAAAAGTCTTGATTTTTTACCAAAAACACATAAATCACAAGGGATTTTCAGATCAAAATTTAAGGCAATAGTTTCATCAATCATGCTGATTGATCTGATCACTTCACTGATAAAAAAAACAATTTGATCAACGCTTAGTTGTGCAAGCATTTGGTGGTAATAACTTCTGCAAATCTTCTTCAGTGAAAATTTAAAGTTTTTTTTAATCATCATACTTAAATGCGATAGGGTGCTTTAGATTTTACACCTTGATTTTACACTAAATGTCAAGTAGAATCAATTTTAAAAAGTAGATTAGATCACAAAATATTTTATTTTTCATCTAAAAATCACTTGAAAATAATCGCCGACAAATCGATAACCATTTAGAATTAATTTAGCATGCATTAAAATGTAACCTGATTCTAAAACGCCGATTAGCTACAGACACCCACAAAAATGTGTCCGTAGGTACAACACTTATGGTGTCCGAAGGAACAGCATCAAGTGTCTTTGCATTCAAAATTCTACAAAACATAAAAGAATTGAGGCCTGACGATTTCTAATATCAAAACTAAAAAGTCAAAATCTTGGGGATTCACCCCATATATCCCATTTTATCATATCATAATTATATGGGAAGAAAATAATTAATGTAGTGATGCACTAAAAAAAACTTCGAGCATCTAAAAACAGTAAATTTATTTTATAAAACTTAAATAATATTTTAAATAGCTGATTTCACGTTAGCAACTAGATAGCATCTATTTACATTCAAAATCAACCCCAAATTCAATTTTACATATTTTCTCGAATTTTAAAATGAGGTGGCTGAAGGTACAACCGTCCGTAGGTACAACACTCTCCCCTATAATTATATTTTTGATAGTCTAATTTCATCAGAAAAACATGAATTAAAGCTTATTTATTATTCATTGAATAAAAAAAGGTTCTTCTAACTTGAAGAAACCTATTTCTTCTAGGTGGTTTTTCCCACTTTATAAGGAACTAGCCAACCCTGGTATACAGATAAAGTTATCTGACCCTTGGCTTCTAACCCACTCAAATGTAAGTAAATTAGTTGCATGTTTTTTTTAATATTTAATACACCTAAGTGGTTTCTATGAAATTTGGATGGAAGAATAGCTGAAATAAATACACATATGGGATTCTATTACATATACATATGGATTCTAAATTACATATGGGATGCTATGAGACTTTAATAAAATAAATAATTCTATAATAATTTCATCTAAACTGAAAATTTGTAACACATGTTTATTAAACAGAAGTCCAAGTGTAGCAAATGTTAAAACTTTTATGAATAAAATATATTGTTTGATGAATTATTTCAAATAAAAATTTTAGAGGAATGACCTAAATTACAAGTTTTTAGGTATAATATAGTGCTAAACACTTAAGGTAACAGACTGGGTTAAAATTGTTGTTTTCTTCTAAAAAATCGATTTTTATTTATGATTTTATTTTAAATTTGAGATCTAAGAAGGTGAAACACATAAAAAGGAAAATTTTAGTATCTGTTTATCCTATGAAAATTTTTTTGAAGAATTATTTTTGTATATTTTTGATCATGGCAATTGTTGCAGAGCAAAGGTCTTATAAATTACTTAAAATGATTACTAATTTTCTCCGCTCTGCTAACTTGTTATATCACAATCAAAACCATCTTGTGATCTCTTAATACTTTATTACTATCTGAATTTAAACCAATTTAAACTATGTACACAGGATTTCACGAGAGAAATTTTAAGAGTGGCAGATATTACAGTTGCCACTAACAATACTGGAAACAATTTAAAACACTAGTTGTACGATGAGTCGGAACATACTCCCACCTTTGTATTGGAGAGTGATCTTAAAACCAATACAAACTAATTTAACTATTTAACTTAAACTTTAGGTCAGTTCTCACACAAGCATATTTCCGTACGTCTAGCAGGATCTAACTATGCACTTGCGTAGGAGTTGCTTTATACTTCGCACCATTTTCTCCCACCAAACACCGTGCCATGGTGCAGAAGATGAGCTGAAATTTCACTTGATTTTTTCTGAGTTGAGGACTTAAAGAGGCTTAAAAATGCACTTGTCTCAAAATGAACAATCGACTTGACTTAAAAGGACAATGGAGGATGAGGACTTGAAGAGGCTCCAAGCGACACGAGAAGGTTGTAGAATTTAAGCTTAGAGAAAGTTTCATCCTTCCACCTCAGGAATCTTAGATAATCACGGTCCTCAGGATTGAAGAAACTTTTACGAAACGAGCCACATCGAAACGTATTGGTCAGAGGTCGAATCACAAGACGCTTAGTGTCTGTACGTAGTCTTGCTTCAGCATGTGTAGTAGCACTTGACACTTTGACTTTACGTGATCTACGTAGGACTAGGGATTTCCTTTCGTCTTGGTCGATTGAGGCAGCCTTTCCACAGTCTTGACTGTTTTGGGAGCTTTCACAGAAAATGCTCTCGTTTCTTTCAGGCAGGATGCTGAAGGTTCTGCTAACTTCATAGAAGGAGATTCTATCTTATACTTATGATGATGTTCAAATCCAGCTTTGTCATGGGTGAACTTTTCCTCACTTCTCATTTGCGTATCCTCGTGACTCAGAGAAAAAAGTCGCTTGGGTGCGCTGGGATCCATTTGTCGTGGCTGGGCGTAGTAGCGTAACAGCACTTTTGCTTCGGTGAATTTGTCTCTATACCCCTCCATCGTGTCGAAGTCATCATCGGTGGGTGCAGAGAGCTCACTCCACGAAACATCCATGGCAAACAAGCGCTCAGCTTTATCTACAAGCATGCCGTATAATATTTTAACTTGTTTGTCATCTGCTTCTGTTTCGATCACTTCTTTAAACTCTTGGAACTTGCTCATAAAAACACGCCGTAGAGCTGTTCTTACAAACTCCAGCTTACTTACCTCAGCATTAGGGCCGTCGTTTTTCTTTTTTGGTTTAGCCATTCTTATTAAACAGATTCTTTTTCAATGACGCCAGGACTTGATGAAACTTAAAGCGTCCAAACTTAAGCGGAAAACTTAACTTCCAGCTGAAGTATCATGACGTAACGTAAACGTAGAAAACTTAACTTGCAGCTGAAGTACCAAGGCGTAAACGTAATAAACTTAACTTGCAGCTGAAGTACCAAGGCGTAAACGTAAAAACTTAACTTGCAGCTGAAGTAACATGGTGAAACGTAAAAGTAAAAACTTAACTTCCAGCTGAAGTATCATGACGTAACGTAAACGTAGAAAACTTAACTTGTAGCTGAAGTCACAAGGCATAAACGTAAACTTAACTTGCAGCTTGGCTTCACTGCCGTTGACTCCATTAAACTACTTCAAAAAGGCAGTCCTGTCGCGGACGCCACTTGTTGCAGAGCAAAGGTCTTACTTAAAATGATTACTATTTTTCTCCGCTCTGCTAACTTGTTGTATCACAATCAAAACTTCTTGTGATCTCTTAATACTTTATTACTATCTGAATTTAAACCACTTTTAAACTATGTATACATGACTTCACGAGAGAAATTTGAAGAGTGAAATTTGAAATTTCTGAATGTTGACTCTTTATATTATAATACATGCTGTCTGCTAAATTCGAAGAAACATTTTTGAATTAAGGTATTTTTGAAAGTAATTTTACTTTTTATTATAATGGTTTTTACTATGAATTTTTGTACTTTTTTAATTTCAAACACCTGTATTTCACTTCTATTTCACAAATTTTAATTTTTTTAAATTACCAACACATATTAGTATTTTGCAAAAAGCTGATTTGTATCAATAAAAAGTTTTTTATCAGTAGTTGTTGGCAGGAGTTTAAATTTTGGCCTTATTTTTATTCAAATTTCTCAATATTAAAAAAATAATTTTTAATAAACTAGGGAGCTACCGCCCCCTGCTCGCTATCATTCACCAACCCCCGTAAACTGCTGACGCAGGACCTTTTGGAATTGCTTCGCAATTTCCACAAATTCCAACTCGCTGAACTTAATACACTTTATAAAACAATTAAACAATTTACAGAAAAAACGTCAACCAACTTTCCAAAAATACGTCACCAAATCCCCTCCATGAATAAATCTTCCTTAACACTAGAAGCTCCGGCTAGTGCCTCATACCTAGAACCCTCAAATACAGTCATTTTGACCGCTAAGCTTTTTTCACCGAAAATAACCTTTAAAGCCAGAAATTTGCATGTGATACTTATAGACATTGTAAAAAACATTGATTACATGATATTTAAAAACATTTTTTGATTTTTAAATACCAATTTTGTGGAAAATTACGGAAAATCCACTATTTTACACCATTTTAACATACCTATAAAAGCCGTAGTAAAGTCAAAGAACGTTTACTACACGCATACTTTTAATAATTTTTGCATGCATCAGAAGGCTGGTACTGTCCATACTTTGCATTTTGAATCCGTGGGGACGACTTAATGACGTCACTAACTCATGTAATATAAAGGTGGACACAAATTGGAGCCGAGCGGCGAAACGAACAGCCACGAACACGCTCTGCGCAAGCGCCGCTCTACCTTAAGAAAAAATAATAGACTTTATATCCCCCATTTCTTTCTCAATTCGAATGCAAATTGATGTTTACCATTTATTTTACTAATTTTAATTTCATGTCCAACCTAAATACACAGTATAACTATGCTTAGGTACAAAAAAATTCTCACCTGCATTGTCCAGATCCGGCATTTGCTGTGCTTATCCTAGTCGTTTCATTTTCGGCATAATCGCGTATAAAATACTTATTATGAGTCGAACCGTTTTCTGAGCACACTCATATGCTCTTGTAAAAACATTTCTTATAACACTGTTTCAAGTTTCAAATGCTTTTCAATGAAAATCAAGCGTCTGCTTATTATAACATGATGTATCATGACAGATATTCGACATGTATCTTTATTTTCACTCATAAAAAGTTTTCGAAACATAATAAATCGATTAGGCCTTGAATATTTTCATATCAAATGAAGGAAATAATAAATCTTTCGTTCACAAAATGATAAACCAGGCGTGGGAATTATAAAAAGCTATCCTAAGGGATGAGCAACAAAATAATGATATATTTTATGATTTTCTGGAGTCAAACCATATAATTTTTTTAATTTTATGGAGGAACCCTTTTAGGTACCACGTAGAACCGAAAGATAACAAAATTTAAGCGATGGAGTTGAAATAAGAACGTAAAATACTCAGCGGTCAAAATGACTGTTTTTGAGGGTTCTAGGTAGTTCTTTAATTATCTCCGGAACCCGTTTTGCAAACTAAACCAAATTTGGACAGCAATAATAGCAGCAAAACTTAGGAAAAGTCACAAAAGTAGAAGTGCATAACCCAAATATTTTAGAAGAGAACGCGTTTTAAAAATGCAAAACGGTCAAAATGACCGCCCCGGAGCTTCTAGTGTTAAGCCTGAATATATATATTAACTCAAACTTATCAAAAATTTAAACGAAATGTTTTTAAGAATATTTATCTTAATTATTTTTAATCTATAATTAAAAAAATAACTAATTCTAATTGTTTATCAATATTCGGACCAAACAAAAACCATTATTTTAAAGTAACTCGTTAGTATAATATGCCTAGTGTTTATTATTAATATTTTTATTTAAACCCAGACTTGTAAAACAATACCGTTTGAGCAATTGAATATAAGAGACAGAACATCACTCTATGTTTACAATTAATTTCGATAAAATCAGACTAAAAATTATAAATATTGGACAAAAAGTCTGAAACTTTAGTATAAAATGGCGTACATGTAAGTTTTTAGAATATGTTTTTATCAGTATTTGAGTGATATTTCATCAAGAAAGTACTTTTTTAAATGGTGAAAAAACATGCTTCATCTTAAAATATAGCGTCAATCGGTCGTTGGGATTGGATGCATAATAATTTGATTGATAGTACTTGCTTTGTAACTGTGACCTTATCCGTTATCTAAAAAAATGGAAATATTTTAAAATTGAGAATTTTTTTGAAAAATCGAAGGGCCTACTCGGAAATCCGGACAATTTGATACCATATATGTGTCATTCGGTTCAGTAATTAAAAAGCCTTTCTCTGGAAACCGTTCACCAAAAACTTTTTTTTAGAATAGAAAGATACCTTTTTGCAAGATTTTCATAGTTTTGGTTAGCTCTCAGAAAATAACAATTTTTTAGTTCATATTTTTTTTAAATGTTTTCTAACCCAGTTGGTTAGTGAAAAAACTGTTGAGTTTGGTCATTTTCAACTTGAACTAATGTACAGTTGGGGAAATAAAAAACGACTCAGTTGCGATTTCTGGCGAACCACTTGGGTTAGGAAGACAAATGAGGTGTCATTTTTCATTGTTTAAAGTATTCATTAACCAAAAAAATTTTCGAGTCCTTAGGGGGTCGTCTTAATATTAAACGAAACACTTATTTTTTTCAATGGGGACCCCCAATTATTATGAGATTTTCTGAAAGGCCATCCCTCAAAACCCTTAAATACCCAGTTTCATAAAGATTGACTCACAATTAAAAATTTAAAAAAAAAATTAAAAAAAAATTTAAAATCTTGAAATATTTTTACGGTAATCGATTCAGGTAGTAATTTTATGAAGAAAGCCAAAATTTCAATCGATTTCACCGAATAGTTTTTGATAAAAACGAACTTTAATCTTAAGGGGCGGTATACCGTTGCCGAATACATAGGGGAGAGGAGGGAGGAATGGGACAATTTTCACTAAATATTTTTTTATTAATTATCCCCTGCTTATTCATAGATGCAAATGGTTGGATAATAAACTTGCATGTTTTAACTTAATTTTTTAAAAATGTACAGTTCTTAAATGTTGTTTAATTTTATCACTTTTGATCATTCAAATTAACAAGAATTTTGTCCCATTCCTCCCTCATGGGTGGGAGGAGTGGGACATGAGTATGGGAGGAGTGGGACACTTTTGAAAAATAAAGAAAATTAGTAAAATGTAATAATGAGAAAGGGCCTAGTATTTTACCTACTATTCTTTTAACCTTTGCCCACATTTTTAAACAGCTTTCAATCTTATATCTATTATAGAATAATTTTTAAAAAATATTTAGTACACTTGAACTCTTTCTCATGTTGTTAAGAATCAATAATACTTGGAATTGTTAATTCAAGAAAAGAAAATCATTTCAATTGAAGCGATAGAAAGCTATCAGAAATTAATATTTTCAAATTTTGTTTACATTTTTGCAGATTTTGTTTACATTTTTCAGAGTGTCCCATTCCTCCCTCCACACATTGCTTTTAAAATATAACTTGTCACATAAACTATGCTGGTGTTAGGCTTTATGAAATTGCAGATTAGCATATATTATATCTTTTAGATTACAATGGCATTATATAATGTTTGTTCTACAAATTACATGAGAAATGAAATAAAACTTAAAGATAGACTGGAAATTTACTTTGGAGGTGGGAAAATCAAATGTTTACAACTATAAACAGAAACTTGCTGCTGGATAAACTAAATGGAGGAAATAACAAGAAGCTATAAGAAGGCCATCTAATGACCAAATTGGAAATAAAATAAACTGATTTATTTTTCCATAATTTCAGCTGTCCCACTCCTCCCACTGTCCCATTCCTCCCTCCTCTCCCCTACCGCGAATGTTCTTTCTCGTTCCTTTTTATCAAAAACTATTTGGTGAAATCGATTGAAATTTTGGCTTTCTTCGTAAAATTACTACCTGAATTGATTACCATAAAAATATTTAACAATTTTAAAAATTAATTATTTTTATTTTTAAAAAAAATTTTTAATTGTGAATCAATCTGGATGAAACTGGGTATTTAAGGGTTTTGAGGGATGGCCTTTCAGAAAATCTCATAATAATTGGGGGTCCCCATTGAATAAAAAAAGTTAGTGTTTCGTTTAATATGAAGACGACCCCCTAAGGACTCGAAAATTTTTTTGGTTAAAGAATACGTTAAACAATGAAAAATGACACCTCATTTGTCTTCCTAACCCAAGTGGTTCGCCAGAAATCGCAACTGAGTTGTTTTTTATTTCCCCAACTGTACTTATAAGAATTTTTGAAATTGTTTACCTTATCTGTTTTTATGCCACATGTAACACAAATTTTGCATTGGTGGCACAGCCATTTAGATTCATTGATTTCTTTTAGAGCTTCTGATGTCAGGCCAAAGCAAGATGGATGACCTAAAGAAACAATTATTAAATATACCACTTATAAACCAGTAAAACATAAAAGTTCATAAGGTGTCAAAGTCTTCAACAAATTTAAAGTAATTTTCCTAAATTAAATCTTTTACTGATATATTTTTACAAGCGCAGTAACGGACCCTTTATCTGGCAAGCTCAGGGCCAACATCATCCCTGATTTTGGGTCCTTTCCTGAAAAAAGGTCATTAAAGATGCAGCTGCTTTAGTAAAACCTAAATACCCGCTTCCCCCTCCCTACCATCATTTTCTGTTCTCGTAAATCTAAATTTCAGATCATATGAACGGGAATTAAAATTGCGTTAAGATCGTGGCGATGTCACGAAAGGCGCGGCGCAACCGTTGCGCTTCGTAGCAGCATTTGCTCACAAAATTTTTTTTATTCTTAACGCTAACTGGATATCAGGTTTCCGGATAAAGGGCCCGTTACTGTACTAATCTACAGGTAGTTTCAAACAAGTTTGGTCTCACTTGTTTGTTTTGTAATAAAATTCAATCAATCAATCTTTCGAGTTTTAGCATGTTAAAAATTGACTATACATGCTACTTTTTGGTATTTTATAACGCTTTTTTATGAGAAAAAACAACTATATATGACAGTTTAAAAATAGTCAAAGCCCTCTTTAATTCTAATAACTCCCCCAGATTAGGGGCGTAGGTTGCCCCTATGTGATTTAGAATATTCACTAAATGAAACTAGAAAACTAGAAACAACCAAGCACATATGATAGTCCGACCTGGAAAAAGTGCCCGAACCTACGAACCTGGTTCGGGGGAAGCCCCTGCCAGCTCCATAAGAGCAATACATTAAGTTTGGCAAATTTTATTAGGTTCGGGGGAAGGTTACAACTTTTTCCAGGTCTGATGATAGATTATAATTCAAAATTTATACCTGTTTTAGAACATTCACAACAGATAAGCAAACTTTCATTCTTTGAAGAAAAGGCTTCTTTGCAATAGCAACAACACAGGATTAAACTTGAATGATTAGTGTTATTGCGCTGAAAAAAAAATTATGATTGGCATCAATCGGGCATTATAAAGTGTTTTTTAAGCATTTACTCATAGAACAAATAACTGCCATACATTGACAAATGATAGTTTATAATGTTTTTAATTCAGAATTTATTTCATTCTAGTAGAATAGTTTACATTAAGAACTTATATTTCACAGTGCTTATCACATTGCTTATGATTCCACATGTGCTATCTTAACTTTTTGATAATAGGTAATTCATATTTTAGAAAGCATCAAGGCATAATTAGTGCTAATCAAGGGTGCAGAATATGTCAAAATGGTCCAACGAAGTTTAGGGTAAATTCAGGAGGCTATGGGGAAATTTTTGACTAAGTCTATAAAGGAATAACTACAAATCCAATTGAAATTAGTGACCAGCAAATATTTTGGCTAATGTCAATACCATTTCTTCTAACTGCTATGGAATTAAGGAGAAAACTACAGTTACGGATGTAGAGTGGAAAACTATGTAATCTAGGTTGAAAAATACCAGTTCCCTGGGTAAATGCCTGAAAATTAGTGATGAGTGGGAAAAATAACTACCAGTGACAAGGTTGGTGATTTAAAGAGATGGAAAATTTCCGGAAATTTTGGGTAGGCGGAAAAAAACCGTTTTTTTTTTCCGGAAAAGTCCGAAAAATTGACCTTTTTTGCATAGAAAATAGTGGTTTTTGAACACATATTTTTTTAGAAGCTAAATAATCATTCGTTGTATAAAAATCAATAGTCATTACAAGTTATTAAATCATTAAAAATTAATTAAAAATAATTCTTCCAAAATAAAAATATGCAGCATTTTACAAGTAATTTTAAAACAAAAAAAACTACAGTTTTTATAACTATAAAATAATATATGCAATATAAATATAAAGCATGTGATTGTAATAAATAACATTAATTTAATATTTATTTATTAAATATAAAGTACTTTTAATAAATTAATTTTGTATACAACATGATCCAATAACAAATAACAGATGTTTGCTATAATATTTACCATCAATATACATAATTGATCCCAACTTTTTTCACATAATCATTGCAATTATGTTTCTTAGAAAGGTTGAGAAGTTTTAATAAAATTCTGCCAATTTAAAAAAAATGTTGAAGTCATTATATAAAAAAACTAAAAATTCATTCATTGTTTTGTTTAAATATTTTTGGAACTTATTTTTTTATTATTTAATTTTCATGACATTAATGTGTTCATTGTTCAATAAATACTCATATACACCATAAATATTTTTTAAGCAGCCCTGTAAAAAGCCTCCAATAATCCCAAACTTTGAAATCTGATCTAAATTTTTTATTAAATTCAGATAAAGCGGAGAAACTTTAAGATGTAGTAAGCCATTTCATATGTTTATGATTGTTAGACAATCTGATTTAAGGGTTAAAATATTTTTAAAGTGCTGCATTTTATTATTAATATATAAGAATACCAAATTTATATATATAATATTCTTCTAATCCTAATTGGTATTATTGATATTAATTTGCATTGCATAATTATTTTCGTTTTTAGAGTAAAATGAATAACACTTGGATGTTAAAATAATTTATCTTGCAGCATACTTTTTTCAAATTTGTGTTTTCATGTGAAATATTGAGTATAAAAAATATCAAATGAGAAAACATTAGAATGTGAAGGTAGAAAATTTTTAAATGCATACAAACTTTAAAATTTTTAACTTTTCCCGAGCGGAATCCAACTTTTTTGGGAAAAATTTTTTTATTATATGGTTAAAACTTCATTTTTAAGTACTTTATTGTAAAAGAATATCATCTAAATAATATTTTAATTGATATCGGTTAATATATAAATTCTAAATAAAGTATTTTAAATTAACATTTTCAATTTTTCCGGAAAGAAATAAACCCTTCGGAAAAAAACCGGTTTTCTTCCCAAAGTTTCCGGCCATTCCCATCTCTAGTGATTTACCAAAAAAAATTTGTGTTTTTAAAAATCTTTTATAACTGTGATTGATATAAAAAATTAGTTAATAATCTAAATTTTTTTCAAATTTTAGTAATATTTCAGATTTTAATTAATACTTCGTAATGAGAGCAAACTATGCAAATAGGTAGTAATACGAAAACAACATTTGTTTTGCACATATAATTTAATTTAAAAACTTTCAAATTCAAAAACAGACATGTTTCCAGGATACTTGGATCCTCTTTGTCAGTGTGACGATGCAGGGTTGCCAACCTGAGACAACACTCATCCGTAATCGCCCCCCCCCCGCGCAAGAAAAAAAATTCGGAGTGACGCGTGGCTTGACGACCGACGCCAGGCTTTCTGCACGTAATAAAAATGGCCCAATATTTTGATAAGTTTTAGAAAAGTCCTGAAAACCCAAATATTTGAGAAAAGAAGGCCTTTTTTTCTCCCATGAATCAATCATCCATGCAGATTAGAATATTCCGAATTCCGATTGATTTCCCCTTCTTATTGCATATCTCATCAGTTACTAGCAACTAGCGTTATCGTTTTTATTCGCAATTCTAAGTAAAAAAAAATTTTATTGTGTAAGGATTGAAGCCAAAAACAGAGAATTGAGGAGAAAATTTAATACATTGTCGTTATAATATAATTAACGTAGTTTCCGTAGTTTTTCTAGCTTTATCCGTAATTGCGGAATTCGGGGCTGAAATGCAGAATGATTCCGCAAAATCCGGAATGGTTGGCATCTCTGGACGATGTAAGCATGACTATCAGTACATATATAGCAAGAAATAAAGTTACAGTGAACCACAGAAAAACGGGGATACTGAAAAAATGTAGGGTTGAATCAAGAATCCAAATTTGAGAGGAAAAAGGGGCATTCAACAGATCCTTCACAAGATAATTAGAGAAATGATTAATGTAATGGCTTTCATAAAATTCGAGGTAAAGAGTTGAATTAAAGTTTTTAAAAATGGCAGCGGAAGAAAAGTTAAAAGTATGGCCGTTTTCCCAAATATGCTGGGCTATCGCTGGTTTGTTTAGTTCTTGTTTTTTTAAGGTAATTGATATGTTCTTTAAATCAAAATTTTAGGGCACGTCTGGTCTGTCCAATATAAGATAAGCCGCAATTACAAAAATTACATGTGCAAAACAAACGTTCTTTTCGTATTATTAATACTTTTAATACTTGTTTTCAATTAGTAGGAAAAATTAAGTATGAAGCATGATATCAGTTGAGAAATAAATATTCTCTAACTTTTCAAACGAAAAGGGTTAGCAGGTCTACTTTTATAAAAATTACTCTTATAATAAACATCTGACCATATTTTAAATATTTTCAAATATACATATGTATTGACTTTGTTTGAAAGTATTTATTTAAGAATTTTTTAATACTGTGCCATTACTTTACTATAATGCCAGTAAGAAGCACTACGGATGATTAGTGGTCTTCAGGAGAGTTCTTAACTTGCTATCAACTTTTGTACTCTAATAGTTGCTTAAGGGGACTCAGTAATAAAATTTGGTCAAAATTTCGAATTTGGGGTTTTTCCTATAAAAATGAAGATACTACCCTTAGAATTATAATGATATGAGGTTTTTAAATATAAAAATTGTGAGGTTTTCTGACCCAAAGATAGGCTTACTGAAGCATAGCTTTCAACCTTTAAACTGGTTTTTTTTAAAACAAGGTTTTTGTCATTAAAAATCCTAAGGCTTTTTTATAATTGTCCAAATCAATTAAAACTTTGTAGTCATTATCAGTAATGTATGTTTAACACCTCTACGTATGGATTTTAAAATATATTTATTACAAAATTTTTTACAAAGCAAGAAAGTAGAAACAGCATATTTTTTCAAAAAAAAGTTTTTTTGGACCACCCAACTGGACACCCTGTATAACTTAAGGGGATCGACTGAATAAATATCTACTACATCCCCACATCGGCGGCAACTTTATGGTGATATATGGGGTCATATGGAGGTTTATACGGAACATCGGAATTACGATATTCGAAAATCTTTGTTTCGATATATCAACTTTTAAGGGCCAAAAATCAAATTTTTTTACATATTTGTATAATATTATATAACTTAAAGGTAACGACTGAATAAAAATCTATTACTGCTTAACCAACGATAGTAAAAGGGTCATGTGATTTTGACAATGCTGGAAATAGTATTTCGGAGGGGAGACAGGTGGAAGTTGAGGGGCAGTTGATCGAAAGAGGAAGAGACCTTTGCTTGTATATAGAAGCAAGACCCCAACTATCACCGGTTTCCCAACTATCAGAGAGCTGTGCAAAGTATGTAAAACTCATGTGACCCTTCATGTTTAAAACAAATAAAACATGTTTTTTGTTTAAAATATTTTTTTACCCTCAACATAGAAATGATAAAAAATATCTATGATATTAAAAAAATTGAATTTGACTTCAAATTGAAATTAGATTAAGAAAGCTATACTTTTAAATATTTCCACACTTTTTCTTATAACACCAAACAGTTTGCTCTTTTAAATGATTTTTTAAAGTTTTCTTTCCAGCATCATGCTCTTTATCAAGCAATGTACTGCCTATGTCATGGCGATTTGTACCCAAGTCTTATACTTGGCACCATCTTTTTAGACTCTGAGTGATCCATACATGAAAATAGTGAGTTTGTTGCCTAAATAAAAAGAGCAACTTCCTAAAAACTACATGTGTTTTAAACAACGATTTTTTTGCTTTGTTTAAAACAAGTGATTAAACAAAGTGTTTTAAACATAACAACCCTGATCATGAGTGCTAATAATATGCACTTCTTCCCAGGGTTGGCAAAAACCCGGGTTTTTTTGAAAAAACCCAAGTGGGTTGGGTTTTTTTGGGGTTTTTTCAATAAAACCCTGAAAAAACCCATGTAAAATGGGTTTTTTCGGAAAAAGTGTGGGTTTTTTTCAAAATTAAGTGGTTTTCTCCAAGAAAGTAAGTGGGTTTTTTCAAATTTTAGTGAGTTCTTTCTATGTGAAATGTGTTCTGTCAAAATAATGTCAGTTTTTCCACAGATAAGTGGGTTTTTCAAACTTTTTATACTTTGAAAAAACCCACTAAAATTTAAAAAATATCCTAAACTTTGAAAAAACCCATTCAATATTGAAAGAAATCTATTCAACTTTGAAAAAACCCGCTGAAATATAAAAAGATCATCTTTATTTTTTATATCTAGTTTGAACTTTAAACGTCCTAAATTTTGAAAAAACACCCTTCAATAAGGAAAAAACCCACTGCACTGAATAATGAAAGAACCTATTTAACTATAAAAAAACTCCTTGAAATTGAAAAAACACCATTTAATTTTTAAAACCTAGTTTAAATTTTGAAAAACCCATTAGAATTTTAAAAACATCATAAACTTTGAAAAAAACATATTAAATTTTGAAGGAATTGCCAAAATCTTGATTTTTCTTGAAAAAACCCAAAAATGGGTCCAAAATGTGGGTTTTTTCACATGGGTTTTTTTGAAAAAACCCATTGGGTCCAACCCAATTGGGTCCAATCCAGCCAACCCTGCTTCTTCCTGTCTTTTGTTAGATTTTCCAAATTACTAAATGGTTTAAGTTTCCAAATATTAGCATTGATATATTTCACACAGTAAAAATTATTTAAGCCATATTAAGAAGTATTAAAAAGGCTTAAACTACTAAACTGGGTCTTAACTTCAAAACAAGTTCAAGTAGTTTTTCTAGTGTTGCACGAACTGGGAACTGAAGTCCACAAAATCAATTAGGTGTTATTAAACCACACTTAAGATGGGAAAAAGTAAGTTACTTAACCAAAAGTCAAGGTAAACCACAAAAAAAAGGCATGCATACTTTGTGAGGGCTTAAAGTAGTATTGCCACGAGAGATGTTAGACGATGCCCCAGAATCTGTTGAGCCTCTACGGATATTCGTCTTTAGGCGATATGTTCGCCCTTCATGAATCACAACTCCATCCTCCGCTGCTTTTTTTGCAGACTGAAGAAGTTGCTGTGCCAAGTCAGCACCTGGATCGATACTGAGAGTAAAAGTCTGTCGCACATACTTCTCAATCGCACGCAAAGTCGAGCCATTTGCATCACCCAGCTCTTTAATAGCCTTGATGATAACTTTCTTCATATCGGTCCCAGAATGGACACGAAGGGTTCTGCTTTTGAGGTTGCATAAAGTTCCAGGGTCTTTGTATGAACACAAGCCCTTTGTGAACACCTGTTAAGGGAAGAATATGATTAATGCAGTCCAATTCTTAGTTTATAATAGGGGAGAAAATAAATTGGAAAACAGGGACAGTTTTCGGTATTTAATTTCAATGGGTAGTAATTAAGTTAGATTAGAATAGATCAAAAGCCTTTATTTTGTATTTATACAGGAGGAAGAACTTAACAGAAATTCTAACACGGACGTACTTGTGAAGACAGCATAATCTTACTAAATAATTACTTTGTAAGGGGACTTCCTTTAATTACGTAAGGTGTTTTTATAACATGGTCTTTATTGTAAATGAAAATTGTTCAAACACTCGGCCTTAATTAGAGGGTTTTTAAACTATTTTTTTGGAATACACTAAATTTTCCTTTCTCCACTAGCCATATTCATTAGTTCAGTGACTACCAATCTTTTCATATCCCAAGGACCACTAGATGCCAAACCAAATCAGTGGCGAACCACACACACTAAATAAAAAATTTCAACACAATACGAACATTCCTTCTGTTGCTGTCTTGCGCCCTAGAATTTGGAAAATGAATTATTTTTTAAATGTTTTTTCTATAATTCTTAAAACATTTACAAGCACTTTGAAAGAGCCAACTTAATTTAAGACTATTATTTCCTTTTTATAGTGTGGAAAAAAACTTGAAATTCCGAAAGATCAACCAAGATATATTTGATTCCTTTTTCATTTCTCCCTCATATTCTTTAATGGTATTTAAGTTTGCCAAAAGACCAATGTCCCACAGACTACATGTGGTTGGGGAGTTAAATAACTGAATTTAGATTAGAAAGTAGATAATTAGAAGTAAAAAATTTTTAAGGTGCGCTGTTTTGCCAAATATGAAACAATTTCTACAAGTTATCCTTTGCTTAGTTTATTAGTATCTGACAACACTAGTCAATTATTTTTACTATATATGTATTACAGTACTACATGAGTATATAAAATAATTAACACAAGCTAATCACTAAAATAATCATTTGATTTTCAGAAGAATGTTTTACTACAAATGAACTAAAATGGGAGGTTACGTTACTTTCCACTCTGTTACCAGTTAGTACTTACAGTAAATTGTAAGCTAGCCTAATACAGATTAAATGTAATGAGGTACTTTAGGATTGGCCGAGTGCAAATATCAAGTTTTATGCAAAATTGCCTAAATTAATTGATTATCAAAATATAACACCGATAAAATAACTCAACTAGCAGTGTGTCTTTTAATTTTTGTAACATTTTTATGAGTAAATAACAAACTGTTGCCAATATAATTAGATTGAATATTTGCACTCAACAAAAGTACCATATGCTTTTAATGAGAATTCGTAGGTATACTAACCATCTAAAGTAAAAAATATTCAAATAATAGAGTGAAACCTTGATAGCATGTTCTTTTGTCCAAAATAATTTTCTGTACATAAATTACTTTAAAAAACCTGATTTAACATTATCTCACATTACATGTTATTTTCATTAGTCCCTTTAATGACGCTAAATCAAGGTTTCACTGTTCTTCAGAAAAATAATTACTATTTGGTGGTTTGGGGTCTAGAGAGGGCATCAAAGAGCAAAATTATTTCAGCAAAATAATTATTTAGCAGCATTCACAGCAAGTATTAAAGCAAAAACACAAGAGCAAAATATACAAGTTCAAAAGAAGCTTCATCTGCCGCAACATACCTTCACAATCAACCCCTTATCCACAGCTCTTTCTAACTCGTCTACAATTACTTTCTTATCAATCCTGCGACTCTGGCGCACAACCATCATAATCCTGTCCAGAGACGGTCTTTGCTTTTGATACTTCACTTTGTGGATGGCATCAATTATCCATTCGGTAACCTCGTTCGAGTCCTCATCATCACTGTCTTCGGGGACCCGCTCCTCTTTTAGCTCCCTTCGATTCATGACCGTTTAAGAGGTTTGTGCAGACACATGGCAAAGGAATTTACTACACTCATATTTTCCCCCACACATCAAACACTACCACAACAGCATCTACATTGCAGGTGGGAGGGTGGCAACAGATAAATGCATCAAAAAAGCAGAGAAAACCTGAAAGAAATTTAACAAAAGAGGAAATCATAATCAAAAACCACATGCAAACTAAGGCAAGCAGAACTAGTGAAAATGAAAGGCTGAAATAATAAAGGCAAAACATTGCACTATCATTTGGTACTAGTAATTATTTTGTTCATAAATTGAATTTTTAAATAAAAAATGGGTAATATTTTATTTTTCCTAGATTACCTTTCAAATTTATTTTAAAGCTTTTCATATTGCTAATATCTATGCTTTGCTTAGTGACAGCTAAAAAGTTTCATCTCTATTCACAGCTTGATGAAATCGGAAAAACTACCTAAGGTACAACTTACATGAAGATAGTACTGTAATTTTTTTAGGATATCGAAGGAGTATTACAAAGAAAACTTTCAGTTCTAATACTACTACAAAAAAAACATTAAAATGAAAATCACCAAAATAGATTCATTTTTTTATGTGTTTAAACGGGCAATATTCTACAATTCCATAAACACAGGATTGTACTATTCAAAAAATTCAGGGGCATGTAGTGACATTTATTTTTCTGTATTTATAGACAGCCTGTTTACGGACCTGGAAAAGTGCCCAAACCTACGAACCTGGTTCGGGGGAAGCCCCTGCCAGCTCCATAGGAGCAATACATAAGATTTGGGTAAATTTTATTAGGTTCGGGGGAAAGTTACAACTTTTTCCAGGTCAGCCAGTTGATCATAAAAATTTCAGCTTATGCCTTGGATTCTTCTCAAACTAATATACAAGAAGGATACCCTTATAAAGGGCGCAACATCCCTAAGTGGCCAAGGCCTACGATGCCCATCTTCATTTTCCTGACCGTGGTCCTGGGGTGCTAAGCATATGTCCCAGTTAGGTGGTCAGTCTAACGCAAGACCCCAGTGTTTAGTTCCAAAGCCCGCTCGGTCCTCAGTTTATCGATTCAATGAAGGAATGAAAGGTTGAGTCAACCTTGCCCAGCCCAGGACCAGGAAGTCAAACCCCGGACCTGTGGTGTGGAAGCACGACGTGCTACCACTGCCCCACCGGGTAGCCAAATTACAGGTTTTATTTCACAAGATCTTTAGCAAATCGAAATATAGGGGTATCACAACTATCTGTCATGCTGCTAAGAGAGAAAAAAGTAGTTGTTCAACAACTATTTTACAATGAACCAAATGTACTATAACTAAGTTAAGCTTTTAATTAACTCATTAATAAAAGCAATGAAAATTAATGTTTGGTTTGCAAAGGCAAAAATTGCACTGGGGAAAAGGAGCACACATAGGTTTAGCATAGGCTTGTCTAACCAACTACTTAGATACAGTATAATATAATAACTGTGCAGCAGCTCAAGCATGATAAAGCAGATAAAAGCAAGCAAACAGAAAGTGACAATGAAGCGCTTAAGCATTTAAATTAGCATCTTGAAATAATTTATGATAGCTCTTACACTACAAGGATCAAAGTTAAACTTTGGCCTACCTGAATGGCTTGACGTTCTACGGGTCAAAATGGCATAAAATTTTAACAGACTTGGAATTTATTATACCTTTATAGAGTGAGCAGCTCTTTCTATGAACAATAAATAGTCCTCTAAACCAAAGGATATTCTAACGAATGAAATTATCACTACAGGGGTGCATCTAGAAAGAAATTCGGGCCGAAAACGGCCCCTTCACAAAATTCCGACCCTCAAAAACGGCCCCTTCACAAAATTCCGACCCTCATTAACGGCCCCTTCACAAAATTCCGATCCTCAAAAACAGCCCCTTCACAAAATTCTGGTTCCCAAAAACGGACTTTAATCAAGCTATATGCACTCGCTAAGTGTAATTTTATTAAAAAATATAAATATATTTACAGAAATAGGACCTTATTTTAGAATGAAATATTATTTTCACAAAATTCAATGCCGTTTTTCACAAAATTCAATTCGATTTTTCACAAAATTCCCAAAAACGGCCCCTGGCAAAAAATCCTGGATGCACCCCTGCACTATGATAAAACAATCTGTACTTTTATTATCTGTGCGTCATAAGGAAGGAGTCATTAAATCAGGGGATTTATTGTAAAAAAGGCCTGCACAACTTAAACATTGTTTATGTGGTTCAAAATATGTCATCATACTGGTTGCAGGCTAAAAGTTCAACTAATTATTTTCTCCTGACAATAAAATAAATTGAATTATACAGGGTGTTTCAAAATATTGTTGCACGGCTTTTATTCCGAACCAACGTCTCCTAGGGTCACGGAAGTAAGGTCTACCCCTGGGTAAGTGAGCCTGGAGAATGCAATAAAATGACTTACAGTGCCCCTAGTGGCAAAATTAAAAAGTTAAAAAAATTAATTTAAAAACTAAAAGAGATAGAGCAAAAACCTCAGTGAGAGTATTGTTGACGTCATTAAGAACTCACTGAAAAAAATTCATGAAAATATCTTGAATATTCGCCAAGATATTAGCATGTGAAAATAGCACTTTTTCAGGGGTCAAAAAAGAAAAAGTTCGCATATTTGCAAATTTTTTTGATTCAATTTTGTGTTCTTTAAACTAAAAAACACAAAACTACAAAATAACACTGAAAAATTTGCGAATATGTGAACTTTCTTTTTCGGGATATCTCGGGAGGGGATATGGGGTATTTTTAGTGGTTTTCTACATAGAAAACCACTAACCATACTTAGTTTGACCATAGGGTCAAAAAGGAAATTTCCTGAGTTTCGGGGGGGGGGATATATCTTCAAATCCCCCCTCTGGCTACGCCCCTGGCTTCAAAGGTGGCCCACAGGCGTTGTGCAGGCCTGGTATGAAAAATCATGTACTAGGGCAACTGTCATTTCACACATAACTTTTACTTCAATTCTGAAAGCAAAAATTAAATTTTATGACATTATGATGCATAGAACACTTTCCATACGTTTTGGTACCAAAGTTTTAATTTGATCCTCTTGAACATTGAATACTGGTTTTGCAATAAAACTATTTTTTAAATGAAGAATTTTTTATATGTGCAATGTTTTCAAATCAAGTCAACCATCACAAACACATATATGCATATTATGAGCTCTCGGTTCTTACGAATCATTCCGTCAACAGGGCAGCGACCCTCAGATTTAGTGACACTGTCTAAGAGATAACATAATGCTTTTCAGATAGAATGGAGCACTGTTGACAGGATAATATGGAAGTACCTCAGCTTTCAAACATGGGCAGCTTCAGGGGATATTTTGAGAGAAGGTTATTTCAAGGAGTACTGTTCCTCACTTCCTAAGACAGTGGTTGCAAACTTATGACTATCAGGTCAAATAATTAAGTGAAACAATTTATCGTCCAGCTTTAAAAATGGTCCGTTTTTGGAGAGGTTGCAAAGTTGGCAGTATTTCATGGCCGATCGGCCGTGAAATCGTGGGTAAACACGGCGTCCGGGTATCAGCCGGCGCCAAGGAAGCCAAAAATGGACCTTTTCTAAAGCTGTTCTTAATTTATCTAGCGAGCCATGTCATCAAATTGGCATGGTTTTATTTTTGAAACCCCTTTTATTAGCGATTTCCGGTTAATTTTAACAATTTGGGCCAATCGCCAAGGGTTGGCAAATAACGTGATAAATTATTCTCCCTAGTTTACAATGCAGCCCTCGATTCTATCAGGGGTGCAGAATATGTCCGAACGCCGAAACAATGTTTGTGGAAAATTCAGACAGTTGAAGGGAAAGTTTTTGCCACAGTTTATAAAGAAAACACTCTACAACTCCAATGTGTTATTTTATTTTGGCGGCTGACCGTATCATGTCCTCCCAATTCTACATAAATTTAGGTAAAAACTCGGGAATTACAGATGTATAGCGGGAAAACTGCGGTTATATGCAGAAAAAAACAACGTATCTATGGTGTGGGTGGTGATTTCCTTAAAAATAACATTTTTGTTCGATCACAACGTTGTTTTTGTCTTGACGGGAAATTTTGAAGAAAATATGGAGACATTTTGAGGGGGAAATTGTGGAAACATTTTTTTTGCTTTCAGACCCACATTTCCCCCCTTAGTGGATCCCTGGACTCAGGTTGTCAACCGTTCACCAAGAACACTGCCCAAGGAAATTTCATGCCTACATTTAAAGACAATGATTGAATATTGGTTGCGTTTCTATGTAACATATAACCAGAAAACATAGGATCTACTAGAATTATATGACAACTGGCTCAAAGCTTGTATACTTGACCATAAACTGATATAACTTGACACATTAATTAAAAATAAATGAAAATTTTAAGTAGGTATCAAGCAAAAAATGCACAAGAGGAGGGGGACACAAAGCTCAACCAATTTAAAATTATACAGTAGAAATATTAGATGAGACTAATTAATAAGAAAATTAGAATACTTTAACCATTGGTTTCAATTATTAGCACGAAAATAAAGAAATATTTAAACATCTGGAATAAATATAAACCCGAAAGCACACAGAGTTCAATAGAACATCGATTACTTACCATTTTCAACTATTTAGCACACTAAATTGGATCAATGACTCACGAGTATTGCATCAAATTTCTAGTTTATTTGATAAGTAGTGAGTATGATACCAGTTGAAAACAAGTAGGACGTCCAGCACAGATGGTTTTTAACACACTCCACAGAGATTGAAAGTGTAACGCTTAATCATCCGAAGTAATACTACAGCAATTATGAATCATTCGGCTTCGCTGCGACGAGAAAACACATAAACAATCACAAAGCTAATACTGTAGGAAGTAGAAGCTGATTATAGTGAAACAGTTCCGTAATCAATTCAAGCAAACTTCATTAATATTAAACCATCACAGGAAGATAAACAATGTCGGCTGTCGTAAAAACCTTCTAAACAAAAGGCAGACATGTAAATATGGCTGCAGAACAAACAAAATAGTTTCGTCAAACAGAATCAAAAGCTTTAATGGCACATCAATTAAAGAGGATCAAAGATAGAATATTAGGCTACGTCCACACTTCAAAATATTTTTCTAGTCTTCGAAAAACACTAAAATAAACAAATTCCAGTGATAATTTCAGAAGCATATAGATCTCATATACACAAAATAGATTTCACCACCACGTACTTTCAATCAAGTAACAAAGCTATGTAAAAATACGAAATATGATTGGTTCATTTGTTTAGCGGCAAAGAAAAAAATTGACAAATCTGGTTAAAAAAATATTTAGTTGAAAATTTTACCGTAAGGTGTAGGGATATATTTTGCACTTGGTATTCTGCGTATTTTCTCACTCCAAGAGTAATTTCCTTTAAAACAGTATAAATAGAAATATTAAAAAGTACGGAAATACCTTCATATTTTAAATTTAAAGTATTTTGATTGAAAAACAATCACTAACTTCACTAAAAAAAGGAAACTTCATAGGAAAAACCTAAATTGGTACTTGGAACTAAAAAGGTGAATATATTCTGAATTTCAAGTATACCAGTCAAATATTCCAAATTAATTCATTCTACTTAATCAATTTATTCTATTAATTCTTCTAACATCAATTTATTCCATTTAACTATTCCTTCATGGATTAAGTTTTCTTTTTAAGTTACAACCGTAGCCATAGGCCATACAACTAATTTTTTTCACTTTGTTTATTTTTCTTGTGATTTCATGTGCATGTGGAAAAACTTGGATCCATAAAATTTTAATCTTAAAAGAGTAAAAGGTAATTACATGGGTTAATTGAAATTATTTGCAAGAAAGAGGTATTTAAATAAATACCAAATACAGCCAAGTGTTTCATTCACTTGCTGTTGCTTAAAAATTGGTTATTGGGTTAGGGGTCTTCCTCAAAACCCCACAAAATCATTCGTATATAATATTAGAGATTATCATGCAATCCAGATTCTTAAAAAAGTTCCTTTTTTTTTCAATTATCAGAAGCAAATGATCAAAACCATTTATTAAGTATTTATTCAGTACATATTCAAGGGCTGAATAGGGATCTTGATCTTTGGCTTTGATATCTTTCTTTATTCATTTGAAATGTCCTTACAGCAGTAATGAATAATAACTCTAATTCCAAAATCGTACGCTTAATGCTGAAAACAAACAACATGGTGCAAGATCAGATTTTCAGATGCTTCTCGAGATATTGAACTCTTTTGTAGTTTACTTAGGGTAACCTCATTCATGTTGTAGTTGGTCATTTATCGCTTAAAATCTAATATATATATACAAAATAGGATCCCGCGAAAATTCTGTTTGTGTGTTGTCCCTTTAAAGGATTTCGGTAAAATCCCATTTCATGGGTACGCCTTGGCGCGTTTTTTGGCGCCAAAAGCGAAAGTCGCCAAATTCCAAGCTGCGGAAAGCTAAAAACTTAGTCTAAACTCCTTTTCTTAATAAGGAAACAATTTAAACATATTATAACATAATTCAAAGTATTTATCACTTGAAGAATTTTTAAGACTTAAATACTATGATGCAATAATAATATAGTTATGACGTCTTCTTTCTCATCCGATAAATTAAGCAATGGCATATAATTTCAAAGATTAATTACCCTGTATAAGATCCACGTAAATACACATGTATTTCAATACGCCATACTGAATATTAAAGTTCCGGCGAATATCCGCTATCGGATTCCGATCCGCCATTTTGTCATTCATCAACATTGAAAAGTACTCTCATCAAAATAACTAAATATAGTAAGATACTTATACAAACATCCTAAATCAACTAAATAACTCTTCACTCATGCATTTTTAGTAATAAAAAACACAAATAACATACCATATTCCCGTACTCAAATCCACACATCATACGCCTTCCAAAACACAAGAACTGTTTTGAAAATGTGCAGAAAGACATAATATTTGAAATCCGCGCATATTCAACAGTCAGTGCGCACAAACACAACTCGGTTCTTAATAGTTTCTGAAGGAATTGATTCGAATGGATTTGATACCAAGGAATCGAACCCTTAAAGGGATCGATTCCAGCTGGAAATGAATCTTAGGAATCGTGCTTAATCTTCTAATTAATACAGATAATTATTAATAAATATGTTATATTATTAGTATACATTTTTATTATTATATGTTATTATTATATTTTTATTATTATACATTTTTATAATTTTTTATAATATATTATTATTATTATACTTTATTATTATTATATATTATATATTTTTATTATAAAATATTATTATATATTATAATATCCGTATTTTTCTTGTTATTAATTAAATTAATAAAAATTACTAATTATCCTTTATTTTAATAATTATCCTTCCTACTTTTTCGATACTGGCCCTAAGGAATCGATTCCAGGTTGGAATCAAATCCTAGAATCAAGCCTCAGGAATCAATCCCGGAATCGAATGAAACGATTTTCAGATCCCTACGCACAACATGACAGCTGATTTGTTTTCTGAGTCATTTGCGTCATCACTCTTCAATTGGCCATTTCGGAAGTTTACAATGCAACGCAGGATACAAGAGCGCATTCTTACGTCATTTTGGATGAATCGCGCACTGCGTTCGTTATTCTCATCGCGATCGCTAGACTTGGCAATATATCTCTGACTACGTCATCTATCGCCAACCCGTACCCATCAACTAGACTTGATCCAAGGATTTCAATGGTCTAAAACATTTTCTCCTACTCTCAGAGTGGCTGTTTCTTAAAAGATATACCCTGTTAAAATTTCCTAATGTTACGATATGGATGAGATTAGTCCTGCCTTTTAGCAATGGATTTTGTATACACTAGGTTTATAATTTATGGGCTTCAAACGGAAACAGCATTTTTTCCTACTTCATGAGTGCTTCTTGCTGTTGCATTGATTTGTTAGATTATATTTTTACTCTCTTTTTGTTTATTCTTTTTGACGCCGTTGATTCTGTTATGTTTTGATTTGTGGATTTCCATTTCACAAAACTTGCCTTAAGTAGTTATCGACAATGCGATGTATTGTATGTTCTTAATGATGATGTTTGTGCTTGGTTCTTTTTCAAAGCATTAGCATTTAAATTATTACTGTAGGCATTTTTTTTGTAGTATTCATATACCCGTTTTTTTTCTTGAAAGGACTTTGAGGTTAATTTGGAGCAAAAGGATTGTACCGGCGAAGCCCGTCTATATCAGGGTCTTAAGTTAAAACCACCCGGGCAATACCGGGTATAGCGCTAGTAATTTATAAATCTGAACTAATACCAGTATCATTATTTTATTTGCTGACCTTGTATTTGCATTTATGTTTTCTAAGAAGAGCATGTTAGGGGGCTTTTTGCTTAAGGTTTAGATTAAAAATTTTCACTTTTACCCTCAAAGATACATTTTCATATAGGTATCATCTGCATCCTCCTCCTAATAGGTACATCTGATTGTTCTCAACCCTCTTTCTTTAAATAATATTTGAATTAACCCTCTGACTGAGCATCCCACGATTTCCATGGGCACGTGTTTTTCTTCCTTTATAGAGGATTGCGTCATATATAGCAAATTAGCGATTAATCTGATTGTGATTCAATAAACTGAATAGAAATTAACTATAAATCGATTGAAATTTATTTTAAAAAATTTGGGAGGGATACCATCTGAAATTGGTTTTTCTGGCAACTTAGTTTCACTTTATAAAAATCTATGTAAAAAATATTTTCAAGAAAGAAAAAATGCATTTTCAATTCCCCAATATATATAGATTTAAAATATGCAATAAAAAATTACACAACTTTTGAAGTATTTTCGGTTTACAAATTGAGCAGTCAGAGGGTTAAGAGACTCAACTCCAAGGAAATATTTGACTATAATCAGGACAGTTCATCATTGGAATGATAGAGAATAGCTCTTATTTTTATTATTGAGTAAATAAATATTGACTATTTACTATTGAGTAAATAAATAAAAAACTTATCCATTCCTATTATATTTTTTTTCAGATTTAGCAGAAGATTTAAATCAGAGTTTCAAGTATCATTCAGTGTCTCAACAAAATGGTAAAATATGTTTCTTTTAACCAAAAATTTTTTTTGAAAAAATACTTCCTTTTACACATTTATGTTATTCTTGCAGCCGAAAAAGAAGCTATTCAACAAGCATAACTCAACTAAATTTCTTCTCTATACTGAAGACAGAGATGAAGATGGGAAAAAAATCCAAAACAACACTTTGGTACCTGTGACAGACCATGTTCCGGTAATATAATTTAAAAAATTCTATATTTAATCATTAAATGGTTTTAATCTTATAGACATCATAATCCCTTTTTAAGGTTAAATATTTTGCTAACCCTTCTGAATGAGGAAGTTGCATGATTTTTTTAAATTGATTCTTCATGCAAAAATAAGCAACTACTCAAAATTTGAGGCCAATCGAGAAACTTTTTGATTGCAAAAAAATTAACAAAAATCCCCTTTTTCAAAGTGCTCAAAAACGCTAAGAGTTTGGGATGTGACGTCATCGTACGGTGACCATTGTTGGAAAGCAGCGGAGTTGATTGTATGTTTGTTGACGTAATTGTACGGTGTTTCCACTTAGCGTTTTCAGTCATGTGTTTTTTTCTTGACTTTTAAATTAAAATATTTAACTTGTACATTTTTTTGAAAAATTGACTAGATATTTCATTATACCATACAAGAAACCATAAGGAACACTTTAATGTTTATGAAAATCTGCCACATGCAACTTCCTTATTGTAGTGTTAAAAACTAAAGATGTTCAAAGATAATAAAATGCTAAACTAATGCTTTTTACCATCAAAATCATATTTACAGCCATAAAGTCATCGAAAAGTACTATAAAAGAGTAGGTTGCATTCTTAGAAACTGAAGATAAATTGTTCATTGGACCCTTTTTGAATACCAGTGTAACAAATATACCATTGAATCGGCTCTTGCTTATTTCAAAGATGCTGAAAAGTTTTAAAGATTTATTTTTTTATTTTAATTTATTACCTAAATGTAATATTTTAAAATCTGTGTACTTACACGTTAATAGCTGTCAACCGTGCCGCTGAATCTGATAATTTCCCTCATGATTACACTAGACATTGCCAACATCAGAATATCAAATTTACTTTATTGATTAAAAAAATAGATTCAAAATTACCATTAATATGCTCCAGAAAATGCTATAGTATTTTCGAAAATAATTGAAAATAATAATTATGAAGCTATAACAAAGTGAAATGCCAGTTACAGCTCTATTTCTTTTCTTATTTCAATTCAGATCTCATTTTTTTTATTTTCCACTGCCAGTTTTTAATTTACAGCTTTTTATATAGAACAAAAACTTCATTTAGGGACCATTCAAATATTATGTAAGCATGTTTTTGGTCATTTTTTACCTTCATCATCGATTTCTAATATTAACATTAAGACAACTTTTTGATAACTCTGATTGGCAACATCTTCAGATTCAGCATCACAGGTTGACAGTGTACAACAAGAACCAAAACTTGGAATCAAATTTTAAAATATTAGTATGACCAAAAACACATTTGATTTGTATTTATTTATATTTTAGGGAAACTCCTTGATTATTTCACAAATAGCTAGTTTATATGCTAAATCTCAAGAAGGGAAGACTTCAAGTGAGTTTTAAATCAGTTTCAATGACTTGAAAGTAAAGTTCATTATTTTATGTAATCCAGCTTGCACTTTCACAATACAGAAAGGCCCCCTAATCCGGCAAGCTCTGGACAGGCAACATCCCGAATTTTCAAATTTCCGGATTATGGAACAATTTCCAGGAAAAAAACACTGAAAAAGACCGCATTTTTCCAACTGTCGGTATTGGAACGAAATAACACGTGGTCCCTCAAACAGAGAAATAAAAACGTGATGCAGAAAAATAAACAATCCATTCGCTGAATATTCACCAAAAGGTTTTAATCCCGGTTGATGGAAATTTTACTCGGCCCATAATTCATTACCAATCAAGAGGTACTTATACGCTGCACCGCTGACAACATGTGGCAACAACATAGTTTGTTGATAAGCATGCTCTCTTTCGATAAGTGGGGGAGAACATCAGAACTCAGTGCTCCATCCGCGCAGGGCTGCGGCGACAGCCTCAATTGAATCCCTTTTGGAACGCGCTGATTTCAGAGCAAAAAAAATTCATTTCGGGATAAATAGGCGGGGAAAAATACGGTTTGACCTCAAACAAATTCCAACAAAAGGTTTTTCAACGGTTTTGGACTCTACTAGGTGTCCTTATTGACCAAAAAAAAGTTTACCACAATCTGACAACCGGAAGTTGTTGTTTTTTTAAATTTAAAAAAAAAAATTTAAAATCCATAAAAAAACGATAAATAGGGCGAAACAAAAACTTTTTTCGGTGTTAAATTATATATTCGATGATAGTTGACATTTCTAAGTGAAGAAATTTATAAAAATTTCATTTATAAGAATCTGGCAACCATTAAAGTGCATTTTCCAAGATGGCGGCCTACGTTTTCATTAAATGACAGTTAAATCGGTTTTCTCGAGTAAATTCCATTAATTGCGATGAAATGTGATGTTAATTAACTCAATAACTTCAGATAATGCTGTAAATTTGGTCTATCCGATTGAAATAATAAAAAAACAAGCAAAAATACGCGCATATCTGCGGAGGTTCCGAGTCCCGATTTCACTGGGTATAGTCACTTTAAAAGTTCATTACAGCTTGGAAAAAATTCCAACAAGCATTTTCTCAACGGTTTTAGACAGTACTAAGTGTATTTATTGCCATGTAGAAAGTTTACCAGAATCTGACAACCGGAAGTGAGTTTTTTTCAAGATGGCCGCCGATGCTTCAAATAAAGAGATAATAGGGAAAGAACCATAATTTTACAGCTATGAAAATTTTTTATGGGTTCAAAAAACAAATATAAGGTACTAGTCAAGTTTTCTTATCATACTTATAAATATAAATTTCTTTTACAAAATCTAGAAACCAGAACAGGGCTTATTTCCAAGATGGCGGCGTACGTTATTTTCTAAATTGACGGCGTTTTGTAAAGGTTCATCAAATTAAAGAAAAAATTCCAACAAGCATTTTCTCAACGGTTTTAGACAGTACTAAGTGTATTTATTGCCATGTAGAAAGTTTACCAGAATCGGACAACCGGAAGTGGGTTTTTTTCAAGATGGCCGCCGATGCTTCAAAGAAAGAGATATTCGGGAAAAAATTCCATTTTAAGTGCTAAAAAATTTTTTTTATGAATTCTAAAATCAAATATCAGGTTATAGTTAAGTTCTCTGATCAGAGTGGTAAATATAAATTGCGTTTATAAAATCTTTTAACCAGAATAGGGCTTATTTCCAAGATGGCGGCCTAGGTTTCTTTCGGAATTGCCGGCGCATACTGGATAATTTTAAAGGTTTATTAAATTAAAGAAAAAATTCCAACAATCATTTTCTCAACGGTCTTACACAGTACTAAGTGTATTTATTGTCGTTACAAAAGTCTACCCGAATCTGACAACTGGAAGTGGGTTTTTTTCAAGAAGGCCGCTGATGCTTAAAACACTAGAAAAGCCAAGAAAATTGAATGTTTAGCGAAAAAATACCTTCTGATATGTATGAAATAAAAACTTGATAACTTTAGACTTGTTTTACCTAAAGTTAAGAACCTAATACTTAATTTTGGAACCCATAAAAAAATTTATTATTCACTTAAATTAGGGCTTTTTTACTAATATCTCTATTCTTTAAGCATCGGCGGCCATCTTGAAAAAAACCCACTTCCGGTTGTCCGATTCTGGTAAACTTTCTACATGGCAATAAATACACTTAGTACTGTCTAAAACCGTTGAGAAAATGCTTGTTGGAATTTTTTCTTTAATTTGATGAACCTTTACAAAACGCCGTCAATTTAGAAAATAACGTACGCCGCCATCTTGGAAATAAGCCCTGTTCTGGTTTCTAGATTTTGTAAAAGAAATTTATATTTATAAGTATGATAAGAAAACTTGACTAGTACCTTATATTTGTTTTTTGAACCCATAAAAAATTTTCATAGCTGTAAAATTATGGTTCTTTCCCTATTATCTCTTTATTTGAAGCATCGGCGGCCATCTTGAAAAAAACTCACTTCCGGTTGTCAGATTCTGGTAAACTTTCTACATGGCAATAAATACACTTAGTACTGTCTAAAACCGTTGAGAAAATGCTTGTTGGAATTTTTTCCAAGCTGTAATGAACTTTTAAAGTGACTATACCCAGTGAAATCGGGACTCGGAACCTCCGCAGATATGCGCGTATTTTTGCTTGTTTTTTTATTATTTCAATCGGATAGACCAAATTTACAGCATTATCTGAAGTTATTGAGTTAATTAACATCACATTTCATCGCAATTAATGGAATTTACTCGAGAAAACCGATTTAACTGTCATTTAATGAAAACGTAGGCCGCCATCTTGGAAAATGCACTTTAATGGTTGCCAGATTCTTATAAATGAAATTTTTATAAATTTCTTCGCTTAGAAATGTCAACTATCATCGAATATATAATTTAACACCGAAAAAAGTTTTTGTTTCGCCCTATTTATTGTTTTTTTATGCATTTTAAAATTTTTTTAAAAAATTAAAAAAAAACAACTTCCGGTTGTCAGATTGTGGTAAACTTTTTTTTGGTCAATAAGGACACCTAGTAGAGTCTAAAACCGTTGAAAAACCTTTTGTTGGAATTTGTTTGAGGTTCGGCCCTTTTTTGAGCTATTTTCCCCCGCCTAAAACATGCCGGATTTCGGAACATTCAGTTTTTGGGACGCTGGATTAGGGGTCCGTTACTGTATACATATATTTCATAGATACTTAGAGCAGGCTATATGATTAACTAGGCATTATTGATAATGCCTGGTTGAATAAATAGATTGTGTTTCTTAACTGTACCAATTATAAAAGGATATAAAAATGTTCAAAAGGATAAGGCTAATTCAAATTGGTTAACTAACTTATTTTTTTAAATCCCAAATGCCTTTTTTGTTAATGCTGTTACAGGGTGGCCACAGAAAATGCATTTCAAAATTCCCTGATAATTCCAGATTTTCCCTGATATTTTATAAATGTAGGAAATTTTAATCATCTATAAAACGGGAGAATGACTGTAAAAATCGGGACAGTGGGAGAAAGAAGGAATATAAATAAGATTATTCCCAGACTCTTTTTGAACACATTTGCAACTATACTAATTTATATAGATTCAATTATTTTATTTTGTAGGGAGGAGAATGAAAATGCACATATTTAAAGACTTGAAGTCTAGAAAATTATTGTATTCATTTTTGAAATTAGGCAGATTTACAAAATATCCCTGATAATTATCAAATTTTCTAAAATTCCCTGATTTTTCCCTGATAATTCCAGGTTTTTTAATTTTCCCTGACAATTCCAGGTTTTTAAGGTTTTCCAGGTCTGTGGCCACCCTGTGTTATCTAATTAAAATTTCTGCTTTCAGAATATGATGAAAAATCTGAGCCTAAAATACCAAAAACAAGAAAAGCCACTGGGTCACGTGCAAGCAAAGGTAATACTAAATTTTTTTTGAAAATTCATTTCCTGTGAGTTAATGCTGCTAAAGTTAAAACAATGTTTGATTTAATATTTTTACTCTGACTATTTTTAGTATTGGATTTAATGGGTCAGTCAGTAAAACTGTTTTATTTAAACAAAGACAACTTCATGAACACTCATGATTATAGCTTTCTGGACTTTATCTAGGTTCTGGCTAATTCCTGTCGACTGTTAGTTTCACTGTCACAGGAAATTGGCTTTGGCTATACATTTTCATTTTCAGTGGCACAGTCAACATGATAGTACAGAAGTAATTTATTAAATCATTAATTTTTGTTAGCACCAAATCTGGAGAACATATTGGATCAAATGGAAGTAATCTCTGATGAAGATGAAGAGACTGATGAGGATGATCTAAGTGATGTGGAAGAAAAATTGAAAACTATGCGTTTTTTTGATACACTTGGAAGGTATGGAATTCGTTTTTTTTAACTTCTTGATGTGTCTTGACATACAAATTCAATAATTTGCCCAAATAATCAAGACAAGGGGCATTCTAAAATCATCCATTTTCAAGAATTTCATAACTCTTTATTTTCTTTGTCCCATTTCAGTGACTCATCTGCTGTGGGGATTCCACAATTTGAAATATATGGTTAAAGTTTCATTTGACATTTCAAATTGTATTTCATGATTTTCTTTACTTGAAAACTAGTAATTATTTCAGGTTAATAAAAATTTCCTGGGGTAACACTGCTTCTTTAGTATCATGAAAGCTGTAAAAAATGAAGTTGGTGTTATTACTGATTGAACAATCTCTTTGTCCTCAGGTCTAACCCTTCTCTAGTAACAAACAATGGGATTTTTTAATGGACCACAACAATTAAATATTAATAGTTGTTTTCATGGGCATCATTTAGGGGGGCAATCCCCCCAAAGTGTCCACTGTTTTGTGAAAAACAGCTGCAAGTCCCTTAAAAATTCTGTGACTAAAACAAGAAGATCTAGGTGTAACCTAAAAAGCCTTAAAAACTACTTTTGAAGGTCAAATTTCAAAAAAATTCTGGGGGAGAACCCCTTGTAAAATATTGATTAGGGTATCCCTTAAAAATCGAAAGTCGGGGAAACTTTTGCGACACCCCCTAATTTTTTTCCTTTTGGTATCCTAAGAAAGTATGCAAAATCTTAAATCGATCAGAAAATATTAACACGTGCCTCAAACGGCCTAAAGTTGAGAAATTTTGACATTTTTCTCATTTTTTTGAAAAGTTTTAAAAATGCCTTAAAATATTATTTTGTAGAATAATAGGGCTTTAACACATCTAAATATTCATATTTGACCGTTTTTCATTCCTAGCTAGGCGAAATTAGAAATTACCCAGTTTTTAGCCTGGTCATCAATCGGAAAATCCTCAAATTTGCCCATTTTATACAGAGAATAGAGGATACAAAAGTCAGTGGGGAATGACTTATAACCACGTAATTCCATAACTATAGGTACCATTTGTAGACGATATTGATGTACAGATAAATTATCTGGATCATTAATTAATTTCTAACATTTTAATTACAGGCGCCATATTGGATTGCATTACCCCTAAAAAATTCTGCGCTAAACGGCATGGGTTTGTTTGGTATTGGGGAATGCTTATTTGAGGTTACTAATCTCAATTTATACAGTCGAATCCGCTTAATGTGATCGCAACTGTCTGAGATCAAACTGATAACATTATCCGATTGATAACAATAAGCGATTTTATATAAAAAAAAGCAGCAAACAGTGTAACTAGAGTGTTTGCTTTAAAATCAAAACTACATAATTGTAAATAATTTATTTAAAAAATTTACACTGTATTTATATTTGTATGCGCTACATTTTATCCTTCCAATCCAATAAATCACTTTATATAATCTGAATTCCTGTGAACAAGGGAATCAAATCTCGTATCAGAAACATCTGCAAGGCTCCGATAAGCATGGAATAGGACACGCCCTTTAACAGTTTCTGTTTTCTTTCAATAATATGGGGAATGTGTATTTTCTTTTCCTTGCTCATTAGTTTCAGAAAAAAGAAGCACCAGATGCTCTAGGGGGGCAGATGATTACTTGTAAAAATTGACCCTCAAATCAAAACAAAACCCGAAAGCAGACGTTTTTTAAGAGATTTGGATGAATTTTGATAACATTAAGCGGCGTGTTGATCCATAGTTGATCACATTAAGCGATGCATTTTACATTAAATTAAATAGGAATAATCGGGACTTGTCGATTTCGATAACATTATCCGATTGATAACATTAACCGTGATCACATTAAGCGGATTCGACTGTACTAATAAAATCCTTATATCACATTTTAAAACTCTTTACTCAATTCGAATGACCAGTATATCTACAATCGTAAACCATGATTTCATAACTATAGGTATAATTATTCTTAACGCATAAAAGGATCAATCGAAATTCTAGAAAAATATTGAACAACTAGACTGCAGCGTATTCAGAAGTATTGTATTGTATTGTTAAAAAATTGAGGTTGTTAGAAAATTATCCGCTCTTCATAATGATTGAGCCTACTACACCCAGATTATCCATGTTTTTAATCATGTCATTAAATATGTTATACTATTATTGGCAGTGGCGTAGCCAGTAAAAAATTTCGGAGGGGGATGTTGATATTTCGGGAGGGGATATGGGGTATTTTTAGTGGTTTTCTATGGTCAAAAAGGAAATTTCCTAAGTTTCGGGGGGGGGATATATCCCCAAATCCCCCCTCTGGCTACGCCCCTGATTATTGGATACATAAAACTACCGGCAATTCAGCAAATTAGTAACATGAAAGCATATTAAACATTGATATTTGGTTCTTAGTTATATTAATTAGTTTCTGTCATAATATTTCTAATACTAATTACAGTTTCTGTAACTCTTCAACTAGTCTTAACATTTTTTCGCACTGTACGATCTGATCGTTATTGAAGAGAAATTAGGTTTTGAATTGATTTTTTGAGAAGTTTCTTTATAAAATTAAATGATTTTAAACCCTTAGTGTATTATGAATGAGTCTAAGCTGTATAAATTTTACAGAGTGAAGTGTAGCTCTGGCTTAAAAACTGACTTTAAAAAAGGACTGGTTTCAGCAACCATTGTTAATATTTAACATATTATCAAACACAATATCAGTATCTAATAGGTTTTTATGCTGCAGGAATATTTTATGCTCTTTATGCATTCAAATTATGATAAAATACTAGAACAGTCTTTAAACATAGTTCAATATTCTGAGTGCAGTAGGCTCACTCATCTTGAAGAGCGGGTTAATTTTGTTTCAACTTCAATTTTTCAACTAAGTTACAGAATACAATACTTCTGTATGTACTAACGAACGTCTAGTGTTTCAATATTTTTCTAGAATTTCTCTTTTCCCTATTATGCATTTAGAATTTTATCATCTATAGTTATGTAATAAGAATAAGAGATATACTGGTCATTCGAATTGAGTAAAGAGTTTTAAAATGTGATATAAGGATTTTATTAGTATTAATTGAGATTAGTAACCTCAAATACGCATTGCCCAATACCAAACATATCCATACCGTTTATAGCAGAATTTTTTTAGGGGTAATGCAATCCAATATGGAGCCTGTAATTAAAATTGATGATTTTCCGATTGATGACCAGGCTAAAAACTGGGTAATTTCGCCTAGCTAGGAATGAAAAACGGTCAAATATGAATACTTAGATGTGTTAAAGCCCTATTATTCGACAAAATAGTATTTTAAGGAATTTTTAAAAATTTTCGAAAAAATGAGAAAAATGACAAAATTTTCCAACTTTAGGCCGTTTGAGGCACGTGTTAATATTTTCTGATCAATTTAAGATTTTGCACACTTTCTTAGGATACCAAAAGAAAAAAAATTAGGGGGTTTCTCAAAAGTTTCCCCGACTTTCGATTTTTAAGGGACACCCTAATATTGATGCCTGTTACAGTCTTTTTCCCTTGAAAATTCTCCCACTTAAAAGCGGTTCCCTTTCCCCATAGTTTGAAAAAGAGATAAAATACTAGTTTAAAGGGGTAATTATCAAGTGTTTCCAGGAAAGATTTTCTGTTCCCCTCGAAACTTCTACGTATCTTTATAATTTTTCCCTAGAAAATTCCATGGTTTATCAGGAAGGTCTCAAAATGAGCTAAAACACTACTTTAAGAGGCAAATTTTTCTGGGGGTGTCCCCCTTTTATTTACTTGGAGATCTTGTAAAATTTAACCATTATGTGTAATATTTTTCAAATACTACTTTTAAGTTATATAAAACTTAATGAATAAATGTACAAATTAGGGGGTACCTTAAAAATAAAGTAGAGTCAACCCCCACAAAAAGAAGTTCGGTTATGGCATAGCCTAGCTCCCCAACCAAAAACTGAAATGACGCCCCTGGTTGTTTTGAAATTTAAAATTTGATCCTTTGAGTGGGCATGATGTATTATTAAGTCACAAACATTTAGTTTCATAAGGACCATTTTCTTACAGCTGTGACTATTCTTATGGCTTCAAAGTTGAGGTTGATGAAGGTAGCGATGTTTCAGAAGAACTTGGTCAGTTTTCTGACATTGAATCCAATTTTGATTTCACTGACCTTCCTCGTGAGAGCACACTCACATCAACTAAAGAAAATTGTCCAGATAATATCAAGATGCTGAACGAGGGTTTTGATAAGGTAATTAGAAGTATTTTTTTAAATCTGCCAGGTTTTTTATGTTTAACTACTTTATTTAAAACCTCTGTTATCGAGCCTCAATCATCCAAGACCAAGCTATCAAATATTTTTAGAATCCTGTTGCGTTTAACCTAAAAAATATTTTGTCATTCCAAATGTCCCTTTTCAATACTCGACTGGCTGGAGAAAATTATTCTCTTCCCTGATTAGCTGTTTTACATGCTGTCGGTAGAGCCACCCTAGTAACGTTACCATAGCTATGAATTACAATGAGGGTATCTTAACTTCTGTATTGGTAAAAATATGCATTTAAACATAGAGGATTTATGGTAGGTAATTATGATTTTCACTTAAACCAAGTTCTTTGGTTACCCGAGTTAGTCTCAGTCTGCATTTACTTAACTTGGGGATAATCAGGATTCTACAGTATTAAACTTTTTTAATGTGTTTGGAACCTAGCGTATACAATATCAATATTTGTGGAATTCCCCATTTAGTTGATGTTTCATGTAAGGTGTTTGCCAAAATTCAAATTGCTTTATAAAAAGAACAAAACAATCACCTTCCTAATTTCAGGTTCTTGAAGAATATGACGATAACCAAATCGGAGCCCTTGATGATGAAGAAATTTGTGGAGTTTTTTCAACTGAAAATGAGCATATTCAAAACTTCATACAAACTCCACTCAGAAAAGATGTGTAAGAATTCTTTCAGTCTATTTTTATGGGTAATAGATATTTTGTTTAAAAAAATTGAACACAATAAACTGCAGCTCACATAATGTACTTTATGACCACCTTCCTAGGACATCTAGATCTATAAGGCCCTACTATCATACTATTCCCTATTACTGAAAAATATTATAAAAAATAGGGAACACCAATCATATAAGCTCATTCTAAACTAGTAGTGTACTCTTTTGTTACACTGAAATGATGTTACAAGAACATTCTTTGGTTTACATAAAATGATGTTTCATACTTAGGAAACATTTTAAATCAAAATAACAATTTCTCTTATTCTTTCTCAGAGAACTAGATGAGTTCACTGAAGACTTAAAAGAAAAGATTCTAATGTACACTGAAGTAGAAGAGGAAGAAAAGATTGTGGAGGTTGCTATTAAAAAACCCATAGAATTTGATTGTGAATCAATAATAAGTAAGTGTACTCTTCTGATATATCGCCATTCACTTAAAATAATAACTTTTTGCCCGGATCTGTTGCACAATGATGTAAAATAGGGCTCTAACATTTCCCATGATTATGCCATTGTATTTGTCATTGCTTTCTAACGCCAAGGATATTTCTTTTAGAAATAGTAAAAAAAAGATTTGATTTCACTCTTGAATTGACTTGAACTTATCCATAATTTTTCCTAGTTAATTGCTGCACCACAAATCTTTTAAGTATTCATTCTAATCATTGTGCATTTTTTATTTTTAGGTACCTATTCAAATCAATATAATCATCCTACAATTATCAGAGAACCATCTAAAGTAAGAAGTATTTTTATTTTAAAATTTATTTTGCTTTTTCTTATGAAATCTTATAAATTTCTTGTGAAAACTGTTTTAACCCTTTATTTACCAACGGTACTTGTAAGTACCACTAGCGCAAGTTAAGAACTGCTGATGTTTGGCGAGTTTTGGCTATTTGGCGCCATATTTAGAAGCCACATAATTCACTTAACATTAGTTGGGGTAACTATATAGTGATTTTTATCGCTAAAAACGTGGTGCATCAGCAGTTCTAAACTTGCGCCGAAAATAATTTGGTCAATAAAGGGATAACCCGTTAAATATATTTTCATGTGAACAGTATTGCCTTTTAAAAATGACAAAAGCTATATTCTAGAGACCTAGTGTTTTCCAAGGAGTAGAGATAGTTGTTTGAGGCCATTTTTATCTTCCCAAGATTTTGGTAACTACGTAACTTTTGGATGTCTCACACCCAGCAAATATTCAATGGGATTTCAAGAAAAAATCCCTACAGAATAGCATCGAGTTAAAATCCTCACTTCTGCAGATGGGCTTGGAACATACCTTAGTGCAAAGTTTCTCAAACTGTGGGTCGCCAGTCAGTTTTTGGTGGGTCGCGAGAAGATTTTTAATTTTTCTGAATAATATGAAGTATCTTTTTATAATTTTTACAAACGTGTTACTGACTTTTGAATTATCAAACTATTATTTGAACTTTTGAAATTTATCAAATTACCATATAGTAAAACGAATACAAATTTGAGGAAAAACTACACTACTTGGTGTCGAACGGAAAAGGCAATTAATGTAAATACGTACTATGTGTGTCACTTTAATGTGCCGATAGTGCAAATCTAGTCAGCTATTCAAATAAGATTTGATAAAAAATATTCAGTATTTCCCCCATCCACACCGGGAGAGCAATGCAAATTTTAAGAATTTTCTTAGGAAATGATGCAACTACAATTTATCCCCTATTGCTAAAAAATAAGTTAAAACCATGTTTTTAAGGGTCAAATTTTAAAATTTTCTCTGGGGGAGGACCCCCAGACCCCCTTTGGCGCAAGTTTAGAACTGCTGATGCGCCAAGTTTTTAGCGATAAAAACCAATATATAGTAACCCCAACTAATGTTAAATGAATTATGTGGCTTCTAAATATGGCGCCAAATAGCCAAAACTCGCCAACCATCAGCAGTTCTAAACTTGCGCCCCCCCTTTTTATTGTAGGGATCATTGATAGCCCACAATTAAACTATTTCATACACTCATATTCATATGTTCACTTTTAATTTTCTAAAAAGTTTATTTCAAGTAGGTGGGTCGCGTTAGATTTTGTATCTCAAAAGTGGGTCGTGATGTTAAAAAGTTTGAGAACCCCTGCCTTAGTGCATTTGGCACAAAAAACAGAATGAATCTTTCTTTAAGTCAGTTGTTTTTTCACAAGTACAATCACAAAATAATTCTGCTGTAAACAAGCAGCATTAAGACTGTATTTCAAAGAAATTAACTTATAACATGAAACATGCAACAACTTGTTTAAAACAGAATCTTAAGTCTTAGAATTTTTTTTCCTAACACAACATTAGCATAGCATCAACATTTTTCAACATCCTATCAAAAATATGTGAGTGCATATAGTTACTGACCTTCTCCTTTCCTTATTAAAAATGTATTGTTTTGCATTTCATTCTTATTTTCAATTTAGCTATCCATCACTGTTCCCCTACAAAAGTATTCTGTTTCAGATAAAAAAGATTCAAGTGTCTAACAATCCCCTTCATAAATCATTAACTAAGAGTAAACTGAAGCAGCTGGAGAGTGTATCAGAAAGTGAGGAGGAATCTGATGACGAAGTCTCTGTAGCTAGCACCTTCAATATGAGAAATAAAAATGAAACTCCAGAAGAAAAGAAAGAAAGAAAACGATTATTTAAAGAAGCTAAGAGAGTAAGTATGGTTGCAAAAAGTTCTGAACTTGGTCATTGTATCTTCCAAAGATTTGGGATTTTTAAGTCTTGCCATTATTAATTATATACTTTTTTTACCATTTTGATTAAGATTTAAGGAGTGTGGGAGTATTTTTGAAAAGTTAATAATATTTAGAGGAAAAGATCCAAAAACATGTTCGTTTTGGTACCTACTGCTTTTTCTCAAAATGCATTAATTTGTCCATTATAAAATTTTTTTTAAAAGCGATGTAAAGGTGTCCATTTATTTCAAGTAGTCCTTATTTAGACACCAGTTTGTTTGGATCATTGCTCTATAAATTATGTTCCCTAAAATTAGTTTCTTTTAACTTTAAGATTAAATTACTCTGAAACTAAGTCAAATTAATTAATATTTTATACCAGTGACCTTCAAACATTTCTCTGCCAATGTTTGAAACTTCATAACGTTCCCATCAAATAGTTTTCGAGTAATGAGACTATCAAAATAAAAATTATCTGAAACAGAGGTGACTGGCTTTTTTAATATAGATTCGAAAATGTGAAATGAATTATTCTTTAGTTATTCCTTTTTTTTACTTTCAGGAGAGCAGAATGTTGAAGAAAGAAAATAAAATTGCTTTCAAAGATGAAAAGAAGAGACAGGTCATTCAAGCTATTAATGCAAAAAATAATAAAGGAATGAGACTCATTTGATAAATTATAAACTTTTTGTAAATAAATAATTCTTATTATAACGAAGAATGTTTTTTTCAATTCAAAATTGAGCTGTCACATCACTAGAAAGGGAGAGTTTTAATCTCAAATCTCCTGCATTTTATTGATAAATGCAAGATTTTACAAAAATTTGGACTGAAGTACTAACATTTTTAGATATTTGTTACTGTAGCAGCAGGTAAATATTGGATATTGCCAATGAAACGGACGTTATAATTCAATGTTTAATTAGATTTAAAGGGTGTAAAAATGTCTCGTGATAATTATTTATTTTTTCTCAATAAAACTAGTTCTGAAAAAAGTGCATGTTTGAAAATTTATTTCCTGTGGTTTGAAGTGGGGTAAAATTATTGTCTGTAACAGATGTTACATCAAATAGAAGCCTATTTTCCCTTGGATGTCATTAGTTCAGACAAGTCTGTGAATTTATTAGACTCATAGGTTTTAAACATAAAATATTACAAGATATGTATATGTATGCAATTTATCACAGCTTAAACTAAAAAATTCACAATCCTGGTTTGTATTTTTGTTATTCTAAAATTTTGTAAAGAATGTTGTATTTGTAATTATTTGTATTTTCTTTTTCCTGCCAAGTAATTGGATTATTTCTGTTTGGCAGTGTATATATAAATAAATGTAATAGTCCAGGGGCCCCCGCACGTTTTTTTTCCGATTAATAACCGGCTGAATCTTCGTAAGTCGCTTTGTTTCCTCAAGACGCCCAACTTTTCTCAGCGTAAAAATCTCCAGAGAGGTAGCTTATGAACTGCGCATGCGGGCAACATGTCGATTTGGTGATTGAAAAATATTTATTAATAACAACCTGATTTTTTTACACCGACAAGGTAAATATTTAAGTAGTTAAATGGCTGCATTGTCCTACAAATCAAGGGGTACGTTTTCATAGTCCTACACTCCGAACATGTCCATTCCACGGCTATAATTTTTTCATTAATAACGACCTATTTTTTTTACACAGGCTAGGTAAATATTTGTGTAATTAAATGGCAGCATTGTCTTACAAATCAAGGGGTACGTTTTCCCAGTCCTACACTCCGAACATGTCCATTCCACGGCTATAATTTTTCATTAATAACGACCTGATTTTTTTCACAGCCTAGGTAAATATTTATGTAATTAAATGGCAGCATTGTCCTACAAATCAAGGGGTACGTTTTCCCAGTCCTACACACTGAACATGTCCATTCTACGGCTATAATTTAAACATAAAAAAAAACATAAAAAAAGCAATTTTAAATAGTTTGGTCATGATTTTTTCATAAAAAAGTATGGCAAATCGTAAATGTATGAAACCCCGGACATTTAGCGACCCAGGACATTTCCCCGGACATCTCTAAAAACCCCGGACTGTCCGGGGTAATCCCGGACGTATGGTAAGCCTATCAATCCTACCATTGAATTTAATGGTAAGATTCAGGGGTGCATCCAGGATGTTTTGCCAAAGGCCGTTTTTGGGAATTTTGTGAAAAACGGAATTGAATTTGTGAAAAAAAATTTTCATTCCAAATAAGGTCCTATTTCTGTAAATATATAATTTTTAAAAAATAAAATTACACTAATCTAGTGCATATAGCTTGATTAAAGTCCGTATTTGGGAACCGGAATTTTGTGAAGAGGCTGTTTTTGAAGATCGGAATTTTGTGAAGGGGCCGTTTTTGAGGACCGGAATTTTGTGAAGGGGCCGTTTTTGGCCCCAATTTCTTTCTAGATGCACCCCAGATATTGAGGTAAATAACAAAATCATCCATTAAATCATCTAGAGGCGTTCAAAACAATTTAAATATTAATCATGGTTTTGCTCCATTACCATAAAAGAAATTAATGCTTTTTATGGAAAAATTTAAACTTAAAAAAGAGAATGCAATATTGAATTCATATATTTCACTCATCTTACTTTTAATAACATTCTTTGAATGATAAATTGTTCTTAAAATGGCACAATTCTTTTATTTCGCTTGTCGTATTTTCGGAGAAGAAACCAAAAATTGGAGTAATTCTGATAAAATCGGAGTACTTGACAACTATGTTAGTCTATGGCAGTACGAATACTTGTTTGGTCTTCAAAATCCCTTCATTCTTTAAAAATAATATTTTTTCTTACTGTTCTGATACTTTTTTTGTATTATAATGAAGGATAACAAATGATGTTAGGATAATTTTTGCTTGGATTTTGCATGTGCGGTTTAGCTGTATAGGTATTATAGTGCAAATTTGTTGGGTGTACGAATACTTTCTGGACTGACTGTAAGCCACTCAAGTACCCTAGGAACATCGTTTATTGTTGTTACAATATTGTCCAATATAGAAAATACTGATAAATGTTGTACATTGTGTAGCAATTTAAAATTGTTAAAAACCGTGCTTAAATACATTCAAAATATTATTTTTAATAAAGAAAACACATTATGATTAACCTAATTTTAATAACAATGTTACGAAATTGGTCAACTTCTCAGTACCGATTATAGTCTGTGTAATTAGAATCGGCGGTTGAAGTCATGCGAGTTCCCCAGTCTCCATGCCTTTCCCCTGTGTGTTGCCATGGTTTCAACCAGTCTTATTTTTTTCCCACATCACGCCAAGCCCACAACCGCCCGAGATGGTCATTGAATCTAACTCGTGTCGCAGCAGCCAATCAAATAATCCGAACACTTTTTTCGCTAATAAAAGAAAAACTAATCATGGTAGAAGTACAAAATTTTAGCAAATATATGCAATTATTTTTTCCAAAAATATCCCCATTTCGTTTTTAAAAAAATTCGAATTAGTTTTATAATTATTAAGATTCAAAGTTTCATACATATATTTAGCATGACTATAATGTCATACCAAAAGCACTCTTAAATGTGAACTCCACTTAAAAAGTAAAGATATCCTTACTTTAACTTGGCTATCCAATGATTTTATATGCAATGAATAGTAACTTGAAAACAAAAGATGACAGGCTATAACTACATTGCTGAATCTTGCAAATTTCAGTATTAAAAACATTATTGAAAATAAGCATTTATTGGGTTGGATAATACAATGGATAAAAAATAAAGATTTCATAATTCATCTTTAAAAAAACAAGGTAATCAAGCAACATAGGATTCAGTCAGGCTCTTAACTAATTGACCTAAGGTTATTAAATAAAACTCAAATAATTCATAAGCCCCTCATTCGATTCAAAGTACATCTAATTAACACTCTTTGCCTAAATTTGTACTAACAACCATTTACAAAATTATAATAAATGTTCAAAAAAATTTTAATGAATCAATGGAATTATTTGTATTTTTAAACCTTTTAAAAAATTTTCTTGATATAAATACTACCTATTAATATTAAAAAAGAATCATTTATCAAATAACTAGAAGTAACAAAAATAAGAAACTTCAATTAACCATATTGTAAAATAATTCCATAATATTTTTTTATGCTAAAAATTTTAATTTTAACTAATTGTTATTTTTTATCAATATTACTATACTTAAATAGATAAGCTTATGTTTTAGAGATGTTTTTAATCTTTACTGTCCCGAATAAGTACAACATTTTTTAGGATATAGATAACAATATATACACTTCCTTCATGAAAAACTTATTTTAGAGCATGAAGATGCTGAACTATACTACTTTTACTAACGTCTGACTCATTCAATTTCTTGACTAATACGGAAAGAAATACCAGCAAACATCCCAAAAATATTGCAGTTTTCATAAATACCAAATGAATTATTTTAACTGGTAGATGAATTTGGATAGGAAATACAAAACGAGGTGTTAGCATTGTAGATTTGATGAAAATAACTAATTTCTCCTCTTGAGCAGCACCTTAGGACTCCTGCAATTATGGTTTTTCCTTAATTGCTATTTCCCATAAAAATCCTATGTTCTCCCATACAAAAGTCCAAGCTGTAAAAGAACTAAAGCACTTGAATGTCTTAAGGGTTTGCAGTTCTCCTTCTTCTGGCAGGTGGAGTGTCTTTCTTTCCAGGTTCGTCTGTTCTTTTTCTTTTCTTCTGATCCGTCTCAACCTTTCCAGAGGCTGATTTTCTAGTTCCTGAAAAGAAAAATGGTTATGAGAAAATGATTGATATTTTATTAGGACGCCTATTCTAGTGGTTACCTAACTAACTCAACATATTTTGGAACCACTAGTGTTGTTAGAAAAGAAAAGTTACAGGTGCATCTTTTAATTTTTTAAAGTTATTTTTATTTAAAGGGATGAGATTGACAAAAAAGCAAAAAGTTTGAAACCTGCAAGAATCGATAAGAAGATCGTAAACCAAATAAAATTATTTAGCTGCCTCAGATATGAAAATGTACCATAGGAAAGATCCTCGTAAACGAAGAACATCTGAAATTTTTGTTGAAAAGTTTTTAAAAGCCTGAAAAATCTCATCCCTGTATTTAGTAGACATTATTGGTGCATACATACTTTGTTTAGTATAAAGCAAGCCAACACATATTTGCACTATACTTTTATAAGGACCTATATGTAAGGAGAAGCTGACTTAAGAGGTTGTAGCCCTTGGCAAATTCGGAGTTGGGTTGCAAATTAAAAACACTTTAAGAAAGCCTAAATTACCAGTATTTTAGCAATAAATTGACTGGAATTCTACTGAAAAAGACATAGCTGGCACCATTCTAACCGCCTATTCACCACTAACTTAACCTACGGTTAACCTGGAATCAAGCTTTTTCGATAACTCTGATTGGCTTAAAACTTGTTTCCCTCTTTCAACTACTAATGGCTATATTCACCACTAACTTAACCTAAGGTTAACCTGGAATCAAGCTTTTTCGACAACTCTGATTGGTTTAAAACTTGTTTCCCTTTTTCAACAACCAATAAAAAGCTTGATTCCAGATTAACCTTAGGTTAAGTTGGTGGTGAATACAGAGGTAATTAGAAGTTTTGATTCCAGGTTAACCCTAGGTAAGGTTAGTGGTGAATATGGCTGTTACAAAAAATGCAACCCCAGAATGAAAAATTAGTGAACCTGTGTTTCACACATCATCTTTGACTAACAGAGGCAAGATTGATAAATTTTGATTTGTAAATAAAATAAGTGATTGGTTCAAGCCAGATCACAATGCTTAGGCAAAATCTTTTTACCAAAAGAAATAACAGAGGTGCAGAATATGTCCGAACGCCCGAACGATGTTCGGGGGAAATTCGATCAGCTCTGGGGAAATTTTTCCTAAGATTAAAAGAAAAACTAAAAAATCCCAACATCATTAAGCTGAAAAACAGATATTTTGTGCTGTGACTGCATCGTAACCTCCAATTTCAATGTTAAAACAGCGGAGTTACGGATGTAGAGTGGGAAAAACTAAGGATCTGCGCTAAAAAACCTAATTTTCTAGGTGAATACCTGGATGTTGGCTTTTCCTTGCTTTTTGATTGGTATGCAGGAAAAACAATCTATCAGTGGTAGAATGGGTAATTTCACTATTGATAGCGTTCTTGTTTAATCACATCGATGCTCTTAATTAAAATGTCGAGTTCATTAAGGAGACATTACAGGTAGCTTAAATTTGAGATAATTAGAAAATTTTTTATGTTTTAAGGAAAGGGGCACTTTTTTGAGCAAATATTATAAGTGTGTAAGAAAGACTAAAAAAGAGTATAAGGATCATTCAAATTTAAATTTATGGATTATTTGAAAATTATTGATTTTGAAAGAAGTTTAAGAACTGAATAAACTATTTTTTTAATGAAATTTCATTTTTGGGGAAATTTTGGAGAAAAAAATTGTGTTCTGGGGAAATTTTGGATCCTGGAACATTTTCTGCACCCCTGAGAAATAAGCTATAGGATCTATCCCATCTTGTACGATTCCTTACTATGACTTCCCTTTCTTAGAGATAGATAATTCTTTATTTTTATTAATGAAATAAAACAGTTAATCTGATGAATGTCTCTTTAAAGCAAGTATACCAAAAATAATCTACTAATCTAGTCACTGGTTTATGCAGTTGAAAATTTATGAGTAATGTTAGGATTGAGAGAGTTAAAGAGAGAAATCAAATACAAAAATTCTAAAAAATCATAAATGGAAACTTTTTAGCCTAAGTTTGGCCAAACAGTACCTCTTAAAAAATCGGTAATGTTCATAACTAAAGAGCACAATTAAATTTTTGGTTTCATGTAAGTCTGCACATAAGGGTCATTTAAAACAAAAACTCAAATTTACCCTTTTTGAATGTTTAAGGACTTCTTGGAACCACGAAGGACCTCTTAGAATAAAAAAATACAATCAAACCTGTACCTGATGGAAGAGAAGAGTCTGCATCCTCATTTCTGAGACCTTTACTTGATTTTTCTTTATCAGATTTAGATTTAGCAGTAGAAGCATCACTTGATCTCTTACTTTCTACTTCTTTTTTAGATTCTCCCTTAATGCTCTCTCTCTTTTTAGTAGAATTTTCCGACGGTAAAGAAACTTTACCTTTTTTACCGGAAAGTTGTTCCTTCTCGTTTTTAATTTTCTTACCTAAATTGTCCGGCGTGTCAGGTTTTCCCTGCTTGGAACTTGAACCGGCCTCGGCTTTATTCGACTTTTTTACCGAAGAGCTTTGAGAAGGGGTTTCGCTCTTGGGTGTTTTCTTGGAACTCGAGGAGTTCTGAGCCTCGACCTTATTCTTTTTGCTAGCAGACACTGGGGTTGCAGAAGGCTCCGGCGTAGAAGACGGAGTCTCTGATTTGACAGTTTTTGTGGAATAAGGACTAGACGCTCGACTCGACTTGTTTCCTCTACCAGAAGACGCAGGTTCCTGCTTTCCCTTCACGTTCGATTCTACACTGGAAGCTCTCGAGTCACTTCTGTGAGTTTTGGTTGGTTTGTTAGATACAGGAGTTTGAAATGCATTTTTGGTGTTAGGGGTTGAACTTGGTTTTACTTTGGAAGAACCTATTTTTTTCATGCCCCTAGAGTTGTTTTTGGGAGTTTCACTCTCATCCTTTGGCGAATGTGGAAGAGAAACGCCATGTCTTTCATTCGCCATATCGTCAAATTCCTCTGGTAGTTCAAATTCAACTTCTTCATTAGGAAAAGGTATTATTTCAGATTCATGCTGAAAGAGCAAGACACAAATCAATATTTTGATACATTAGGACCAAAAACAAGCATATTAAATATACTTTTCATATTAAGATTAACAATATAAACAAAAAATGCAATCAAACAAATCATGATTTTATTTTATATTTTTATAACTTTTTTTAAATATAGCAAAAACGCTTAATACATGGTTCCCACTCTTTGAAAACATTGAAAATCAAGGACTTTTCAAGGACCTTGACAAAATTTTTCAAGGACCTTTTTCGCAAACATTTAAAAATTAGTCATATGTCAAGACTAGTCATTTTTCCCGCATACAATCGGAACTAGAGGAGAAGTCGCTCTTCACTGTCAGTTTGTAAAACTGGCCGCAAGTTATGTTCATAAGAGTACTTTTAAAGAAAATTTCTAGAAAAAAAACAAAGAAAGGTCTGAAAAAATTGTTAGATTAGTGGCTGAGTGAAAATTCAAGGACCTAAGTCATTTTTCCAGGACCTAGAACGTTTTTCAAGGAGTTTCAAGTACCTATATTTAGCCTTACAAAATTTAAGGACTTTCAAGGACCGTGGGAACCCTGTAATAATAAATTAATTCTTTTAACTTTGTTTAACTTACATCAGGAAATAATTATAAAAAAAAATTTTATTTGAATATTTACGATTAAGGTACCTTACAACGTTGAGAGGCCTTTTTCCCCCCAAGTGATATGACAACATTTTCCCCCTCATAAAATGGTTAAATGGACATAGAAAACACATTGTAAGCAAAAAAATTGTGAGAAAAAAAATTATTTTTCAGAAAAAATGCTAAAAGTTCTTTTTTTACATTAAAAACGACATGTACGGAAAACACTCTTATTTTAAAACTACTCATGATATGAACATAAAATTTCATATTAACCCTCTTAAATATATAATCTACTTTGTGAACCAGGATAAAAGCTGAATTTCATTCCTATCAGAAGATACAAATCATGACTTAAAAATTTTAGCATTTACCTAAAAAATTTTTTTCAACAAAATAGAAAAGTGATTCAAAAATGTTTTTTTGTAAATACACATAAAATCCTGCTTCACAAGCTAGAATATGCATATTCGAACCATCATACCAAATTTCAAAATAATATATCAATTATATTTGTAGTAATGATGTTCACCGTAAAGCAAATTTGTTAAAAATAACATACAGAGAAAAACGCATTTGAAGTCTGCCACTCCCAGTTGAAAAGCTTGCGATATGGTTTTTTAAAATTGAAATATCTCGGCTTCTACTTTGTTTAGAGACAAACCAAAAACTGTTTTGAAAAGAAGAGTCCATATTTTCAGGATATTTAATAAAACTTTTTTCGAAATTTTGGTAAAAAATCGGTTTTTCAACATAGTTTTAAATTTAGCTGCTACAAAATGCTCAATGTGGTGCAACATCCCTGTGTATGGATCACCCCAGAGCCTAAAAAGATGGTGCCAATTATAAGGCTTGGGTACAAACCACCAAATCGCCATGATATAGGCAGTACATTGCTTGATAAAAAGCATGATGCTGTGAAGAAAACTAAGTAAAAATCATTTAAAAGAACAAATTGTTTGTGGTGTATATAAAAGTATAGCTTCATTAATCTAATTTCGAATTGAAAAGTCAAATTTAAATTTTTTAAAATCACGGATTTTTTATCATTTCTATGTGGAGGGTAAAAAAAACAAATAAAACGTTTTAAACAAAAAAAAACACGTTTAAAACAAATAAAACATGTTTTTTGTTTTTTATTAAAAGAACATGTTTTTTTCCAACCCTGACACCACCAAGCGTTTTTGTATAAAATGTGCAAATTTAAACTTTAATTACAATGCAAGGTCAGAAGGAGGTGATACTGAGTGAGAATAACACTTCCTATCCAAGTCAAGTCTAGTTGGGCTTAATCTACCAGTAATATCTATTTTTATGATAAGGAAATATACTTTAATATTCAGAAAAGGTACTACTTACCAGAGCTGCCATGTCATACAAGGATTCTAAATGATCCCAGATGATCTGTGACGGTAGCTCCTTACTTATGTAGGAACTGAATCTATCATGGATTACAGCCATCATGAAGTGACGATTCACTCCTGCAAAAATGATTATATAGCTGTAACCTTAATTTTTAAAAACATACAAATACAAATACAAATTAAGTCGACCAACTACAGGCGTAAGCCCAGCAAGGTTGGTCCAGTCTTTTTAACCCAAACTACCAGAATCCCAGTATCTGTCAATTTTCCCCTTGAACTCGTTTACCCCACTTGAATTTACGATTGTTTCAGGCAACGCATTCCATCTATCCACTACCCTATTAAAGAAATAATGCTTTCTACAATCCGTCTTAAATTTTACTTTATTATACATATATAAAACATATACAATACCAGTTAAAGAGGAAGGAATTAAATATTTCTATTCATTTTTTAACTAAAAAAACTTAGAATAGCAAATTGAATTAAATGGATTTTGGCTCTATTCCAGTGAAATGCTGGATAATAAGGGTGCAGCTACAGTATTATTATAAGCCCTTTCTGCCCATGGAATAAAATGTGCATTGCAAATTAACATGATTTTCTTAGCTGGTTGGTTGCGACTAGGGTTTTAAATATTATAGAAGGAATCAACACCAAGTAATTGAACCCCCGAAGGAACCGATTCCAGCAGGAAACGAATATTAGGAATCCAATCACACCTAATTTTCTAATAAACACCAACAGTTATTTAACCCCTTCTCTGTCGCATGTCATACGACCATCGCAAAGTGGCCCATTTTAGTAACAGTCGCGTTCCAGAGGTTTAGAATCGAACCTCTGGAATCGATTCAGGAAACGAATTGAACAAGTTTTAAGATCCCTAGTCGCAACACCTTGCGGGATTGTGAAATTCAGGAATAGCAAAAACATAAATTATTCACAAATAAATAGTAATGCTTCAATCAAACTATTTTGACTGTATAAAATTACTGTTTTATTGCTTTATTTTACTTCAAATGAAATGTAGGGGAGAGGAGGGAGGAATGGGACAATTTTCACTAAATATTTTTTTATTCATTATCCCTTGCTTATTCATAGATGCAAATGGTTGGATATTAAACTTACATGTTTTAACTTAATTTTTTAAAAATATATAGTTCTTAAATATTGTTTAATTTTATCACTTTTGATTAGGGCTGCCCAACCTCCAGCCCGCGGGCCAGATCCGGCCTCCGAGCCCTCTGAATCCGGCCCGCGAACGAAATTAGAACAACCAGGGCTCACACGCCTGCGCCAAAACCAAATTTTGATACATACTGATACAAATTGCCTATTTTACCAGCTCCTGCGCCAAAACTTCGCCATTTTCAGAGACTACTACTACGGATGCCATCGTTAAACTACGGATAACAGCGAAAAAGCTACGGAAAATCGGAACTGGACGGCCGGAGGGCGTCAAGTTGAAGTTGGCTTCTTGCATTGTTAGTGCGATGTGGAAAACACAACTTTATAGTGGTTAGAAGCCGTCGTTCGGTGTTTTTAGGATCGCATTCTGCGGAAAAGTCGAAAAATAGCGATTTTTCGCGCAAGTACCGTTTTTCCAGCACGTAGTTGAAGATGGCTTCTTTTCACATAGCTGCCAAGTTTTACGGATTGTCCGTAAAATTAACGGATTTGCACCAAAATTTACAGTTTTACGGATCGACCCGAAATTTTTACGGAATTTACGTTTTTTGCATTTTTTCTCCGTGAAAACGTAAACAAATCTTGTTGCGCCAAGATAAAGTCTTGTCTTCCTTTTCTAGGTGTTTGGAAATGGGTAAATCGCGGAAAAAGCAACGATTTTTCGCGAAAGTTTCGTTTTGTGCCCTACCTTTATTAACAGAAGAAGAGAAGAGGTTATTGACCTCACATTAACTTCATCTGATATATCCAATCTTATCATACATGTGATTACTCTGACAATAAGTTGGCGGAAATATTTCTTATAAAAATCTATGGCACCTAAATTTTCTTTCATTTTAAGTAGAGGGGGTACATCGGCTTCCATACATGTGATCACTCTATCAATAAATTGGCGGAAAATATTAAAAAAAATTCAATGACAGCTAAATTTTCCTTCATTTTAAGAGGGGTCCATTGGCTTCTACTTCCCGAGATCTACGATTCGATATGCTAGTCATATTTTTAGCTTAAATCAACTAGTATAGTATTCATATTATTTCGATTTTACTTAAAACTTATTACTGTACAACACTCGCGGCTAGAGTTTTCAGTAAAAACACGATTGGAAAATAAGAAAGTGGAACTTCAATTTTGCAAATCGAATTGTTGGATTTTAATTTTGCTAAGCAAATTGGCGGATTTCCGCCAATTGGCGGAAGAATCACATGTATGTCTTATTGAGAATTGGCATGTTAGTGACACTCCCTCACTTTCAGATCACCGCCTTATACAATTCTGTATTAAGGATGAAATCCCTGCTGAATTATTCAGAAACATTAAAAACACAAATTGGGACCTTTTCAAGGACTCTTTGGTTTCTAATATTGCTAACCTTCAGGCATTAAGCAATAATTGCTTAGTGGAGGAGCTTGATAACCAAGCAAGCAACCTGACAAACGCTATTATTGAATCTTATCATGTAGCGTGCCCCCTCAAACGGAGACAGTATCCCTCTGGCAAAAGGGTATGGTGGACCAATGAGCTGGAACGCCTTCGCTTAGAGGTCAGGAGAGCTCATAGGAAAGCAATCAGAAACAAATCCGATGTTAACTGGTCCAATTTTAAAAACCTGCAAAGGAATTTTAAAAAGGAAATCAGGAAAACTAAAACCAATTCATGGAGATCCTTCTGTACTGAAATTCAGTCCTACCATGAAACTGCAAGAGTACATAAGATTCTTAAGAAATCTCATGAATCTCAACTCACATCGGTTTTGCGACCAGATGGTAGTTACACTGTAAGCCCTCTGGATACATTGTCGACCATGCTGAACTTTCACTTAGGGGACGTAAGTGTCACCTCTGCCCTCCCTGAACACCCGTTGGAACCTCTACATAGCCCATTAGATTTGGCTTTGGCTAAAACTATAGTGAATTTCGAGAAGGCTAAAGCTGCCTTAGACGAGTTTCTTCCCTTCAAATCTCCAGGGAATGATGGCGTTTATCCGATTCTGCTCCAAAAGGGTTGGAACATTATTGGCCACACTCTAGTGGACATATTCGAATCCAGCTTGGTTTTAGGATATGTTCCTAAGGTATGGAGAACCTCACGAGGTGTATTTCTCCCCAAAGCAGGGAGAGACACGTATGAAAAACCAAACTCTTTTAGAATGATCACGCTGACATCTTTTCAGCTGAAGTTGCTGGAACGATTGATCTTCTGGCACCTTCAATCGGATAACAACCTAAATCGTATTTTTGGTCTAGACCAACACGGTTTTAGACCTGGCTTCTCCACAGAGTCCGCCCTTCATCAACTGGTGTGGAGAATAGAAAACACGATTATAGACGGCCAGTTTGCCATTGGCATTTTACTGGACATTGTAGGAGCCTTTGACAACATTGGCTTCGAGGAAATACATAAAGCCCTTATTGGTAATCATATTCATCCTATGATAACCAAATGGATTATCTTTATGATCAAAAACAGGAAGGTCTGTGTTAGTCTCGCTGACTGTGTAGTGCAGAGAGATATCTCTAAAGGATGCCCGCAGGGAGGTATTCTTTCCCCTTTCCTGTGGAACCTGGTCTTCAACTCACTATTAGTACTTCTACGTGAGGAACCTGGCCTATCCCAAGCTTACGCAGATGACCTGATTGTGTTACTTCGAGGTCTCGATATTGGAACCTTACACAATCAAGCCCAGCAGATCTTGAATAAAGTCTCACACTGGGGTGAAGCAAATGGCCTGACTTTTTCTGCAGAAAAATCAGAGGTCATAGTTTTCACCTGGAACAGGAAGTGGAATCTGGCAGATTTATATCTAGGCGACCAGATTATAAACCGCAAAGAGTGTGTTAAGTACCTAGGATGCTACCTGGTTATAAACTTACGTGGAACACCCACGTCAAAGAAAAGGCAAGAACAGCCACAAATGTATTAATACTTTGTAGGCGGATTGTCGGTAGGAATTGGGGCCTTAACCCTAAATCCACCCTCTGGATTTATACTACCATGGTTCGGCCAATACTCTCCTATGGATGTATGATCTGGATCAATGTCATTAACAAAAGCACATATGTAAATATCTTACAAAAGGTGCAAAGACTTGCTTGTCTATGCATTAGTGGGGCCTTTAACAGTACCCCTACTGCTGCATTAGAGTTTCTACTACAAATTCCACCCTTGAATCTGTACTTAAGTGGGGAAGCAATTAAAGCCATGTATAGGCTAAACAAAAATGGCACATGGTGCAAAAGAACCGGTTTCGGTCATAAAGGCCACCTGAAAAGCCACATTGATATCTGCCTGGACTTGGGCAGAGAGATCCCTACAATCTTTATGCCCAAAGATGCGATAACCAAAACAATAGTTCCAGACAAACTATTCACAACCCACATTCCAAAAAGGAATGAGATAGAGTCTCTAATTGATGAAATTCCAGTTGGATCAATTGAGTGCTACACCGATGGATCAAAATCAAACTTCGCTGGAGCCGGAGCAATCATGAGAACCAAAGGATCTGGAGATGATTTCCTTAGATTTCACCTCTACCTGGGTAAACTAACAACTGTATTCCAGGCCGAAGTTCTAGCAATCAATATGATAGCCAAGGAGCTCTTAGCTGAAAACACAGTTGACAAGAATATATATATTCTCTCTGACAGCCAGTCAGCTATTCTTGCCCTGGCTAACCGTCCGAAGTTCCAAAGCTGCGTTTTAAACTGCACTCAAGATCTCAACACTCTGGCCCAGGCTCACAATACCATTAATCTGGTTTGGGTACCAGGCCACTGTGATTTTGCAGGAAATGAACTTGCTGATAGAGTGGCTAAAGATGCTTCACAACTACCCATGTCGGGCCCAGAACCATTTTACCCAGTCTCATACCAGACCGTTAAAAAGGATGTAAGAGACTGGATTAAAAATAAACATGATGATGTGTGGTCTAAACAACCAGACTGTGCCCACTCTAAAGTGGTCCTCGGTATACTCAACTTATCAGGAAAACTCATACACCTCAGTAGATCTAACTTACGCCAGGTTATTCAAATAGTTACCGGACATGCTTATCTGGCTAAGCATCTGCACAAATGTGGTCTATCTGAATCTCCTCTCTGCCCAGCGTGTGGAGAAGAAGAAGAAACTCCAATCCACTTCTTGGGACGGTGTCCGGTGTTCTCTGTCCCTAGAAACAAATTCTTTGGGTTTCCCTACATCAGCCTTGATCAAGCTCTTCTTTACAAAGGGCTGTCTGGCATATTAGGGTTCCTAATGTACACAAAACATCTCCAGGTAAGGTGAATTGACCACGATAAACAAGCAGTGAGACGCCCTGTGAGCTCTTTTTTCGGTAAAAGAATCTATGCAGGGAATTCCCTCTCACAGCTGTGTTTTGGTTTATAAATATAGACATTAAATCTATATAGATAACTTGTGTTCAAGGAAACTCCCCTCTCCCTCCTTCTTTTTCCCCTTAACTTACCATCGCACCCTTGCTCAGCCAAGAGTTGGCGTTTGGTGGTTTGGGAGGGATTGTTGCGCCTCATCTTCAAATAGTGTTGGTTTAACGACCTTTATCGACCCTCTGAATCAGGGAAGGGATCTTTGGCTAATACCGTATTATGAGTGGCAGTTGGGGATCCCACCTGTTTATCTTTACCTCACAAGGGAATTACCTTTTAAAACTCTCGGTTTTAATTGACATTTACCGGCGGTAGAGTAATGGGCATTATTGCCTAAGCTCTTTTCCCTCTACCCCGAGGAAGAGGGAGACGCCACCCCTAAGTTGAAAGTTGTGCGCTGCGTGTTCCGTTCCTTCCGCGACTATTTTCAACTACCGCGGACGCCAAGTTGAAGTCGGCTTCATCTCGTGTCAGTATTAGAATGCAGGAAAAACTACTTTAACGTGGTCAAAGCCAACTTGTCCGATTGTTAGAATGACGATCTTGAAAAGCCGAAAAATAGCGATTTTTCGTGAAAGTTCCGTTTTATCCGCGATTGCTTCCTACCGGCGCGGCGCCTAATTGAAGTTGGCTTCCTTTCACTATAGTATTTACATTGTAGAAAAATCAACTTTACTATGGTCAGAACTAATTACTTAGGAGGTGAATTCCTCCCTCATCGGTGGGAGGAGTGGGACATGAGTATGGGAGGAGTGGGACATGAGTATGGGAGGAGTGGGACACTTTTGAAAAGTAAAGAAAATTAGTAAAATGTAATAATGAGAAAGGGCCTAGTATTTTACCTACTATTCTTTTAACCTTTGCCCACATTGTTAAACAGCTTTCATTCTTATATCTATTATAGAATAATTTTAAAAAAATATTTAGTACACTTGAACTCTGTCCCGTGGTGTTAAGAATCAATAATTGAATTACAATGTAGTACTTGGAATTGTTTATTCAAGAAAAGAAAAGCATTTCAATTGAAGCGATAAAGATAGCTATCAGAAATTATTATTTTCAAATTTTGTTTACATTTTTGTAGATTTAAACAGACAAATTAAGTTTAAGCTGATTTTTGCAGATGATTTGCATGTCCCATTCCTCCCTCTTCAGAGTGTCCCATTCCTCCCTCCATACATTGCTTTTAAAATATAACTTGTCACATAAAATATGCTGGTGTTAGGCTTTATGAAATTGCAGATTAGCATACATTATATCTTTTAGATTACAAAGGCATTATATAATGTTTGTTCTACAAATTACATGAGAAATGAAATAAAACTAAAGCTAGACTGGAAATTTACTTTGGAGGTGGGAAATCAAATTTTTACTACTATAAACAGAAACTTGCTGCTGGATAAACTAAATGAAGGAAATAACAAGAAGCTATAAGAAGGCCATCTAATGACCAAACTGGAAATAAAATAAACTGATTTATTTTGCCATAATTTCAGCTGTCCCACTCCTCCCACTGTCCCATTCCTCCCTCCTCTCCCCTAATTAAGTTTCTTAATAGGTTAAATGTGAATGTTACAAGTTATCTTTACAACTTTAAATAAATTAATGATATTATACAGAGGGTTTAGCTAATAGTATGCAACCTAAAAAAAGGCAGGGGTCTGTCTAGGTTTTTTATAGACCTAATTTGTGAAAATTTTTCAGTGAATTTGTGAAAATATGTTCAAAATCTCATGTAAATAATTTTTGGCTGAAATCTAGAAGTGGGTTCAAATGCCAGGCGAAGTAGTAGCGCCAAAGTGCGCCCTAGTATCAAAGTGAAGTTGCTAATTAAAAATTTGCCAAGAGGCGCTAACCCGAACCCACTTCTAGATTTTTACATAATTTTAAAAATGAAAAACAAAGGAAAATTCAGTGTTAAATGCCTAAAAAGTTTAACTATTAAGAGAATATAGCTTCCTATAGAACTTTCTAAAAATTTTATTTGTGAAGGTATCTTTTCACTATAACCGAATTTGTGAAAGTACCGATTTATCAAATGGTGAAATTGTGAAGGTACCGCAAAACAGTAGTAAAATTGCCTTGCACAGACCACTAAAGGGGGTCAATTGAGAACTCTTGATCTACATAAAATGTTCAAACATACTAGTTAATTGTAACATCCTGTTCAGTCTTAAGGAAAATTGCAAGGTCAGATTTGGAGACCATGAGTAGGAGAAAACCAAGTTCATGTATTAGACTTATTAGGGGCCATCCATAAATTACGTGAGGCGTTTTTTCCAAAATCTGGACCCCCCCTCCCCCCTTGGTAAGATTTAGTGAGATTTTGCTGGACCCCCCTCCCCCCAAGTGAGATTTACCTACAACTTTTTAAAAATAATTTGCAGTATCTTATCTGTGTGTATTCCTTTCTGATACTTAAAAACATGAAAATCGTATAATTTCTAACTTAAAAAGTTGACGTGAGATTTTGATCGACCCCCCCTCCCCCCTTGGTGAGATTTTTCCAAACCCCTCCCCCCCTTTTTGACCTCACGTAATTTATGGATGTCCCCTTATTTCCAACTCCTCTTCTACCAAAATACTCAAATCAGCTTTATATAATTAAAATAGCGGAAAATCCAAATAATCCAGGCCTGGAAGACAATTTAGGTGATAATAGGTGTTGCCAGATTCCATTTTTTTTGCCTTTTTTTGACGCAGGCCTGGATTCTTTGGAGGAACCAAAATAGCATCTAAAGAAAACTATGTTCAGTAATATTTTTATCATCTTAACATGTAGCCAGAGTAAATAGGTACTTAAATCTTTCTTCAGAATTAAGAGGATATAAACACAATTGGAAAAACTGTTTGCTACCAGGAAATTAATTAAATCATACCCATGTTACAAAGTAAGACTTATTTAGATTTAATCCTTCATAAGTATTGTATCTGTTTAAGTTGATATAGTGATACTGATATTAAGAACATGAAACTAAAAAATATTACATCACTATAATTTACAATTAACAAATGAAATGTACCTGCAGTGATTTTTATTCAATCATCTAACAAAGATAGAAATAAAATAAAAAGTATCATACAGTTCGTTTCGATTATCAACGCAAATGTAAAACAAAACTTAGTATTACGATTATTGCTCCCTAAAAATGAAATGTTTAATATTTATAACGATTTATTGACATGCAAGATCAAATATTTTGAACACAATATCATTTCTAAGGCATATTAAAGCTGAAGAGCAGTAATGGCGACCCATATGACACACACACGAAATACAATTTGCCATATTTACTCTTATCCTCATCATTATTCGCCAACTTAATGAAAACAAAGTGAGCAAGACTTTTAGTTTCATCCTTACCAACTGGCTTCAATCCATGCATGGCATAGAACAGCAGAGTTTCAAGATCTTTGTCCCACACGATTTCATCGCTCTCTCTCAACCTCGGATCCATGTTTTGAAGAACATCCTCCCGTATTCGTTCCAGTATTTCTAAGAAATTCATCGTACGAGGCTCTAGCATTTGGAAAACATTGAAATAGAGGTCTGATTTCATGCACTATGCGATGACAGTACAAATCGCATTCATAGACATATGAAATATTAAAAAAACAACCATAAAACAATAATAATTTATATTTTTTTACCGGTAATTATAGAAAAGAAAATAAATTACCAAGTTTTCGCACTCGGTAAGCAGACAATTTCGCAGCTAATCAGTAACCGCGGTTGTTCATGTTGTTTTTCTATGAGGCTGTGACTCTAGCTGTATTTAGTTAGTGGGAGGGGTTAGCAAGAGTCTGCGGTTCTCGTCAAGCCAATCCTCATCTATCATCTCATGGGTCTAATGAAAACGACAAAAACTTTTTCTTTTTTACAGTGGTGAATCAAAATTTAAATTATAATAAAATGAAGAATCAAGATTCTTTTTCAAACAAATGAATATAAAACAAAGACAACTGTAATTTAGAATCGAACATAAATATAAGCAGAAGCTTGATCGTGTTTGTTACTGTATTTTACATGGGCACTGTATATTTGGACGGCCTTTTTTCAACTAAACTCTACTCTAATTTCCACGGCCCGGCGTTCCATTGGTTCCATCACTAAGCGCCGAGACTGCTACGTAACCACGAGACCTACAGCACATGCGCCACGGGCCGTTTGGGCCGTCCAAATATACACTTCGTTTTAGGCATGGGCATAATTTAGGGAGGACGGGGGGGAGCAGGGAGGAGAGAGTAATCAGGAGGCGAAATATACCACTGAGTGAAGTACTGGTGATACCGTTTCTGCGCATTATAGCTCGGGCATAAAGTTCCCATGATGCGCGAGGAGATGCGAAGAAGGAACGTCATTCGCTCCGTGGAAAAGGAGCGTATATTTCGTCACCCAGTCCAGTGGCGGATCCAGGATTTGGTTTTTGGGGGGCTAAGAATTTTCCTTATCCATTTGAATCTTCTTGTTAATATTAATACGGAAAAGGTAGTGAAATATCCTGATCCAACTTCCAAAAGGGGGTCTGGGGGTCCTCCCCCAGAAAATTTTTGGAATCCGAATTTCGGGTACAGATTTTTTGCATTTTGACAAAATCTTAGTAAAATGTAGTTGTAATAAAAGGGTTACAAGTGCCAAAGGGGTCTGGGGGTCTTCCCCCAGAAAATTTTTTAAAATTTGACCTTAAAATAACAGGGTTTTAACTCATTTTGGTGCATAAAATGTCATTTTTTTTTCGAGTAAAACTTTTCATTTGGGGGGGGGCTTGAGCCCCCTAGCCCCCCCTCTGGATCCGCTAGTGTCGCTAGATGTCTGGCTGCTACATAAAGGGGTCCGTGACGATAGAAAGTTTAAGAACCACTGCCTTAGAATATTATGTTCTTTAGAACATCAATTTGATTTTAAAAATTCTTAGCCCCCTAAATAAAATAAGACATTTCCCCCCATGAACCCCTTTAATTAAGTCCATGCCTGTTTTTTAAAATATTATGAGAAAAATTTAGAATGGTCGCTTCATGCTGTGCTAACAGATGGGGAAAACTAAAAGAAGATGGAAATCCTTTCCGCGCGGACGCACATTATTTGGATATTCGATAAGGTGTGATGCGGTTTCGGCCGGCGCGCTTACACACAAACAAACAGCTGCAGCTGCATAGCTTCTCATAAAAATAAGATTTGGAGGTTTCCTTTAAAATTTTGAGGAAATTAAGACTTTAAAACTTGAGTTGTAAAAAGTTTTTGATTTACATGGGTTAAAAGAGGATTTGAATAGAATATTTGCAGTGAAGTTTGCGGCTCTCTTGGAAAGACAGGGCGCCGCCATGGAGCATAGTTTGGTAACTACTGGACTAAGTTTACAGCTTCCATAAGTACTACAATCGCCCTGCACTAAATAGGAAATCATAAATTTCATTAAAATAAAAAGTTTTTTTTAAATTGTAAAGTTCGCTTTTTTGCATATTAAGCACTATCAAGGAAAAATAGGTTTTACAGGTATAGTATGGGGACAAGTGTATTGCAAAAAAAATCTTGACACTCGATTATGGTGTAGCTTTAATTTAAGTTAAGGCTAAGTGGTCCAAAAAAATTCGATACTTTTAAATTAGGGTATAGCATTAGTATAGTATGACCCTGTCGTTTAATTTAAGTTCGTTTTACCGTATACTAGAATGATTACTATCTATTGCAGGGTCGATTTATTATGACTATCCCTTGGAATTTCTGATGTAAAAAATCCTAAAACATTAATTATAGAATAGAGTCGCCCAAAAATAAGTACAGGCAAACTTGTTTTTGTGCAGGGGATAGGGACCGCATAAAAGAAAACGCATAAAAAATCGCACAAAACTTCGCGAGTATAGTTATAAAAAAGTTTTCGCATCACAATTAAAAATAAATTTTTTATGCGGTGGTTAGGGAGCCCATAAAAAAGTCTGGTAGACGGTAGTAAAAAAACGACGGTAAGTGAAAAAAAACCTTTTATATTCGGACCGTGTAACGCAATCTCCATGAACCTATATGACTGAATGAGGTATTTGCATGAGTGAGGGATTTGCTTGATTTTATACTTTTTCGATACATTATGGTCTATAACTCCCAAATTTCTGATTTGTAAGTTCAAAAATGTGTTTTAAATAATTTAAAATTCAATTTTATTTTTGTCAAAACATCAGAAAAGTCACCTTATCAGAAAACGGGCTTTTATTGGATGTGACGTCACAGCGCATGAAAACCATTGTGTTTTCTGTTTTCACGTGATCTGAAAACGGGATTCTATTGGATGTGACCTCACAGCGCATGATTTGTGATTCGAAAGTGTTTTCGCGCCAAAACAAAAAACTAAATTTCAAAAATTTATATCTCAGAAACTAGGCTACGAAAATACTTGATGTAAACGTCATTCTTCATGGTTTTTTATCTACTATTTTAATAAAATTTAATCTCAAAACGTGAGAATACCTCATTGGGACAGTTACCATGTCGGTGACGACTGATGTTTCACTAGATCCTTGTATATGTCTCGGTAGAAAGATATACAAGATTTTTGTTCTTATGTTCCAATATAATTGGAATGAGGCAATTTTTTTAATACAGAAACTTTTACTTTTTTTTACATTTTTCCGTGTACAATTTCAGTTAGGTTTTACATGCATAACTTCATGAGGTTCAATGATTGTGATGAACAATTTACAGCCGGTTGCGCACGCCTAGGGTATTTCCTTAATTTATACCCTGCCCTGAGGCGTTTTAGTATCAATATACAGTTTGCTTCTTATAGTATTGTTCTCCTCAGTTAAAATTCATTGCTCAAATTTTTATTTTGGTAATCAAAATTTCAACTTATTTTTAAATGAGATGAAAAAAGATGTAATGCACTTAGTTTTGGCTATCTAAAATTGATCCAGCATGAAACCAATTAAAAATAATAATTAGTGAAATTATATAATTACTACTTTAATTCAGGGTTAATTTTGGCCAATATTAGTATGCATACGCTATTATTTAATAGTCCCATTATTCCAAAAAAGTGATGAGTGTTGAATGTTGAAAACTAATTTTACAATTTGTTTGAGCGTGTGGCTTCACTGGACTAAAAACAGTTAAATCCCAAACTAGTCCATAAAAAAATTCACATGGTATAAATGAAAACATAGAGCTAATTAAACAGTTACTTTTAGATGTGAAATTTAAGGTACCTGTACCTAATATGGACACCCTAAGGAAAATGTATTTTTTTACCCCCTTGTACACGTCATGGACTCCAAAAATGTATGACCACTATCCCTGGACTGTTGACTATCATTATTAAAATTAGCGACCTAGTAATGAGGTATATGCATGAGTGAGGGATATTTGCTTGATTTTATACTTTTTTGATACATTATGGTTTAAAACTCCCAAATTTCTGATTTTTAAGTTCCAAAATGTGTTTTAAATCATTTAAAATTTTATTTTTGCCAAAACACCAGAAAAGTCACGTTATCAGAAAATGGGCTTCTATTGGATGTGACCTCACAGCGGATGATTTATGAATTAAAAGTGTTTTCGCGCCCAAACCAAAAACGAAATTTCAAAAATTTATATCTCAGAAACTAGGCTACGAAAACTCAAAACGTGAGAATACCTCATTGTTCTGGCTTAATTTCAATGATAAAAAAATGTTTGCAAGTATCCATATTAGGAACCACCTGTCTCTATTATGGACAGGTGGCTACTTATTGAACTTTTACACAGGGTGTATGGAAAGAATCACTCTTCCAAGGGATTTTAGAGGAGAGGGGATTAGAAAAATTTCTTAAAGTATTGCAAGGGAGGGGGGCACAGTAAATATCTTCAGAACATGCGCTTCGTAATGTTATGTACGGAGATTAATTAAGATTAAAAATACATATGAACATTAGTTTATTATGAATTAGCTAAATAAAATAACATAAAACAGATAATTATTTTACAAATTTCTGAATCTGAAGATTCACTTGCTGTATTTCCAATGTGGACATAAGGTGTCCATAATGGGAAAAGGGCGTAGTTTTACTTAATCTTGTAATAAATAAACAAAGAAAACATTTTTAAGCAGTATACGCAATAGAAAACGAAAATATGTTTTATCCGCTTTCTAAAACACTCCACTTTTTAATATTTAAAGTAATTTTACCATATCTAATAAGAATTTAAACTTAACCTGTAATTACGATCAGCACACCATGAAAACACAAATTTCCTTCAAAATGGCGAACAGCGCGCTTTTTTGAACCTTCCAGACTAAATTATCTTTTCGAAGTGTATATTTGGACTGCCAAAACGGCCAGTGGCGCATGCGCTGTAGGTCTCGTGATTACGTAGCAGTCTCGGCGCTTAGTGATGGAACCAATGGAACGCCGAGCCGTGGAAATTAGAGTAGAGTTTAGTTGAAAAAAAGCCGTCCAAATATACAGTGCCTTATCTTTTAAACTGCTTTTCTTCACGGACATGTAGTGCCAACTCTCGATCAAGTTTCTTACTTTTTAAGATATTAGGGGTGTCCATATTGAGAGCCCTGTCCATATTGGGTACAAGTACCTTAAATAAATAGTAAAAAATATTGGTATTTAGTTACTTAAAATGGCGCAATATTGTATCTCTGTATCTTTCCTAATAGCAAACTATTTTGCTTCAAGAACCGAAATGAATAAAAAAATTTTTACTGGAAAAAATTCTCGAAGATTTTTTTTTGCCGTCTAAAAGAAGAATGCAAGAATCAAAAGTTATGGTAAGTTAAAGAGTGTCATTCGTTTAATTTTATTCTCAATTCTTCTTTAAAGTTATTAAAGGAATATCCAAGTAATTTTGAGTCAATTATTTCTATTAATTTCCATTATTATTTGCATAGACTGTTTTAAACTAAAGCTGTCAAAATGCAAATTCCAAAAGATTTTACATGCGCAATAAGGAAGTTGCATGTGTCAGATTTTCAAAAACAAACAAGTGTTCTGTATGGTTTTTTGTATGGTAAAATGAAATATCTAGTCAATTTTTCTAAAAAATGTACAGGTAATTAAATATTTTAATTTAAAAGTCGAGAAAAAAAAGCTTGACTGAAAACGCTTATTGTTTAAAGATGTCAACAATCATGCCATCAACTCCATTGCTTTCCAACAATGTTAATCGTATGATGACGTCAACATGCGATGATCCCAAACTCTTGGCGTTTTCGCGCGGTTTTAAAAAGTGGATTTTTGTTAATTTTTTTGGCAATCAAAAAATTTCTCGATCGGCCTCAAATTTTAGATACTTGGGTACTTGCTTAGTTTTGCAAGAAGAATCGATTAAAAAATTTTTAAAAAATCATGCAACTTCTTCATTCAAACTAGATCTGTATTTGTTAAATGAGGACAATGGGGTCTTTATAAATATTTTGTAGTTAAGTCTTTTCTATATAATTTACATTTTTAATTATCCTGAAATAGCTATATCCATAAATCAAATGTCAAATTATTAAAAAGAAAGGATATGAAATGTTTTTACTATATGGATAAGTTAATAGTGATGTTATTTTTGAACTTTTCAATGACTTTAAGAACCTAAAGAAGATTTTGATTTTGCTGAATTCAATACTTTTCTAAACAATACTGACTACAACATTTAAGGGATTGTGGTTTTACTAAAGAATATAGTTCAAAATGATACATTAAGAAAAAACAAGGTAAAAACTGTAGAAAAATGCAGTTTCTTATGATTTCCAATTGAAGTAGTTTGATAAAAAAATTTTGTTTTCAACTTCGAAAGAATGTCGTTAAATTTTTTTGTAAAGAACTAAATGTCTTTAGAATCTCGTCCTCTAAAATGTTTGCCACTCTTGCTCTTATAAAAAAAATCCTAAACACACTATGGTACTGCGAGGCCGGTTAAATTCAATATCCAACAACTTTTCCCACCCATATTTACCCACAACCTGCTTTAATCTTTGAAAAACTCATACCCTCCAGAAATAATTTCTCCAACTGCTTTCAAATCCAAACATCTGCAAGGGGCCCTGGAAATACCTACCTTCACTTTCCCTGAAGAAATAACGCACAAGGAGGCAGCTTAGAGCTACTATTTGCATAACTAGAACCTCCCACCTCCTCCATGAACCAATGATAACACTTCATGGACTGTCTGAAAGCAACGCGAATGGCGAGAAAACTTCCACCCCGTTAGCAATCTGATACCCCATTGGCTGTTTTCCGTTTATTTTTTGCCTGTTTATCTGCTCGCCAATCTCCCTAGACACAGAAAACGAGGCACTTTACTTTGGTAGCGATAAGCTAATCTCTTTCCGATAAGGAACACCAAGAGCAGATTTTGATCTATATCTGCGAGTCAAGGACTAACCTTTTGGTATGTTCAGTTTCATTATCTGCTTCCATTATCTAATTTGTAAGCGGGGCGATCCTTTACAATTTGAATGCAAAACGATGGTTTAACTAGACATGCAAACAAACTCCACTTTAGATTTGTTAGATTGATGGGTTTGATAGCGCTAACTTTTTAATCAGTGTTTAACTGCGTTGTTAAGCAGTGAATGAAGAGTATTGTCCCTCAATTATTAAATGATGGAGTGGATTTTCTATACAATACAACCATTACATTCGATAGGAATATGTAAAAATATTCATTAAAGTTTCTTTTCAAACTTTAACGGTGCTTTTAAATCTTCTGCAATATCTCTTGGTCACACTTGTTCCCTGAATCTCAGAAGACATCCTATTTTGGGTTTAAAATAATGCCTCCCCTTTGAGAAAAGACGATGGAATTTTAAATTGTATTTTTAAGTCTTATGAAAAAAATATCTAAATATAATTTTCTTGGATACAGAGCTTTATTGTATCAAACCTAATATCCTATAAATTTCATTCCGAAAAAAAATTTTGCAATTCAGGTTTCGCTAAACTAAACAGTTTTATGGTTATTCTTCTTAGTCTAAAAAATTCTAAATCCAAACAAACATTAAATTAGAAGAGTGGCGAGGTAATAAAGCGTAATCTATAAAAAGCCTGCTTTTTGATGACTTCTTTCATCAAGATTTGTTATAAATTTAAACAAATATGATGGAGAACCTAAAATTTAAGTCTCTTTTGGAATTAATGAAATTAACGGAGTTTTAAAATTAATGGCATTTGATTCATGTTTATCGTTAGTCCAATTATTTTATTGATTCATGCAATTTCATTTTCCTAGAGAAGATAAAGAAAAATTATGTAAATTTTGTTGTCTGCACAATTTACTAGAAATAAAACAAGGGCTGGTAGTAATGGATTATCTTCTTCCCAAAGTTTTACATTTACACAAATTTTGCACGGTTCTTAGAGTTATTTCTCAAACCTTTTAGACAGGTAAAAAAGTTTTTCCTGGAAAGTTTTTTTTTCTTTATAAGAAATAAAGTTTCTCATATTGAGCATAAAGATTTAAAACATGGTTGAAATAAATATTTCAACGCTCAAAGACGAGAAAACACGATTTAAATGTAAAATTTGAAAAGAGATAAGACTTGATCCATCATGAATAATCAATATTCTATTGAATACAATCCATCATTCTGAGCGTTCAAGAAATTCTTTTGAAATCTTTTGGAGATCTCTGCAATCTCACACACTCTGAAGGATATTGTTATGTCTGTGGATATTAATAAAAAAGGGACGATAAGAACCATGTTAAATCTTATGAATTGCAATGAGAAAAATATGAGCAAGGATTTTTGTGCTCGGCGTACTCACTAATCTCTAGAATTCGCATCCTAATTCAATGTGATTAAAAAGACTACTAAAATAAGATTCATCCTGATCCAATATAAGGAATTCTCCATTTTATAGAAACAGGATTGAGTTATTTAGGTATTTTCTACTATAGGAAATAAGGCACCTATTTCACAATATTCAGTAGGGTATTTTTCTTTTATATATTATCCTCCCCCCCCAAAAAAATAAAGTTGGGTGATTTTGCAATCGTTAAAACAGGGGTCGGCAACTGGCGGACCGCGGTCCGCATCCGGACCGCGTGAAGTTATTTCCTGGACCGCCATACCATTTTGAAAATAATTAATTTGTACTTTTACGCAACAAATATTAACTTTGACATGCTTTTTAAGGGTTTAATTTGAAAAAATTTCCTGGGGGGAGCCCCCAGACCCCCATTTTAATGTTATAACTTCTAATCATATTATATTTAACAATTTTATTAAGCAGGTAGCATACTCAAATTACATCTTTGTAAAAATTTATGTGCAACTGAAGATAACAATTTAAACTAGTACTAATAGTAGCCTATTTTTTCTCCGGACCCCGATGAAAAATTTTCAAAATTATTTGGACCCCAAGTAAAATTACTTGCCGACCCCTGCTTTAAAAAGTTGTCCAGTCACAAATAGCTTCACACAGTTTTCCAAGGGTTTCATATATACATATATCCCTCTCTTATGTCCGAAGTTGTCACATTTGGTGGACTCCAGTTGGATTTTTTAAAATTAAAACCAACCTAAATTTCAATGATACACTTCAATTTTTAACTAGTCATTTTCTTCATTTGATAGCATATTACTTTTAAAATCTGAAATATGTACAACCGATTTTCCCACCGTATACTGGATAATTAATAGAAATAAATCTTGAGAGAAGCAAACATTTTTAAATTTATTATTTATTAATTGGTTAGAAATTTGTGCCATTACATTTATACCAAATGGACCGTGTCTTCGGATATTTCATTTGTAAATGAATATTGTGATAGCCAATTTTGGTAAAAAAAATTATGAATATATTGCCTAAACCTTTTCTTTCTTTTCATTTTCAATTAAAGCTGAACGTTTTCAATGTAAAAAAAGTGAGGGGGAAAGGTTTTTATAGGACACGAATGGAACACAGTAGAGGTCTTTATAATACACGTTCTCATATCCCCGATTTCGCCATTTGGCAAAACACTCATTGTTCTTCAAAAGGTTTTTCTTTTTGAAACAAAGCGAAAAAAAAGTTTGAAATTGAAGTTAGCCATCTTAGAAACTATTAAAACTATATCTACAAATGAATTGGGGCTTAAAATTTAGATAGTGGATTCATTAATCAGTCATCTCTGATCTAAAAAGAGATAATTAGATCCATGAGTTATAGTTTGCTTTCATAATTCCCAACACCAAAATGACGGTCTTTTAATATTTTTTCTTTTAAAATACCATGTCTCGTTTACAAATTTTTAAGTAATGGAATAAATCTGAAATGATTTAATATTTTGAAATTTAAAGAAGTTTTAAGACTCAAATTTAATGCTCCAAAGCTTATTGAGAACTATTTAAACTTAAACTTTCACTCAAATTAGAATTTCTTATTTCCTTTTAAGGAATATATTCTGTGTGATTAAACTAGATTTTTAATACTTTTGATGTAAGTAAAATTTCCTGAAGGTAAAATTTAGCTTGAAAAAGGTTTACCCATTCTTTCAAAAGGAGATACATATTATGTTAATCTGATACATGATAAATTTTAACTAAATTTTTTTTCTTCCACCAAAATTATTATTTTACTTAGAGTACAGATAAATATAATAGATCTGATTTCTGGGGTTGTTAATTGTTTATAAGAGTGGTTCCCAAGACTGATTAAAAAAAGGTTTTTCACAGCTCAAAGTAAAACAACTTCAAAAAATTGCAAAAAAATAATATTAATAAGAGAGGGAGCATCCCAAATACATTTCCAATTATTGTTAACTTAGGCATAATTTAAATTGTAATCATATAAATTAAAACTTAGGTTTTCCGGGCTTGTTGGCTGTAATCTTGCATCAGATGAAGATTTTTGACTCCTCCTACGGGAATCATCTTCAGTAGGATAAAAAAAGTTTAAAGTTACAATTCAAACGTCAATATCAACACAAGATGTAATCATAAACATTGCTACTCAATTTTTCAAAACTTTTGTTAAACTTTCTCTTAAAAAATGGGTGCTTTTGTTTTATATTAGGGAACGTACCCATACTACGTGACCCATTCAGGGGAGGGAGGGGGGTCTTCAAAATACCACGCTCGGTCACAGGGGGCCTTAGGGTTTCGTCACGTAGTCAATTTCTTATAGTCAATATGACAAAATTAAACCAAATTAATTATTGAAATTTGACAAATTAAGACTAATTAAGTCATATTAATTATTAAAATTAGACAAATTAAGCAAAATTAATTTTTTTAAACTTTCTGTTTGCAAAAAATGATGGCAAACCGTATGTATGAATTACTACGTGAAAACTAGAGGGGGAGGGGGGGGTCTTGGCATATACTACGGATGGTCACCAAGGGGGGGAGGGGGGTCAGTATGGGTATGGGTATACGTTCCCTAAGCATCTTGCTGCGGCATACCTGATGGTTTTTCTCAGCAGCACCTACTTTAAGATTCTGGATTCTTCCCTTACAAGTAATAAAATTTGCATAAATGCAAGGAAGTATCATTAATTCAGAGAGGGAAATAAAGTTCTTAAAAACTTATAAACAATAAACGTTATTTCCAAATCAAAACATAGTACTAGTATTTGAAAGTGTGGTTCCTTGATAATAAATAGGTAAACCTTTTGAAATTTATCAATAACATTTTTCTGGTTAATGTGGATATTTTTCGTAAATAATGTGAATACTTGAATACGTAAGAGTTCGAGGCACACAGTTTAGAGCACTGGTTTATGAGCTTAATTTGTGTAAGCATTTGGTACTTTTCTGTTATTTATCCCGTTGTAAAATGCCAAACAGTTTTAAATGCCAAAGATTCAATTCGGAGGGCCCTCGGAAGAAGAGGTTAAAACGTTTGGAGGAAAATTCCAATCGACACCACCATTAGGGTGTCCCTTAAAATCGAAGGTCGGGGAAACTTTTGCTCCACCCCCCAATTTTTTTCCTTTTGGTACCCTAAGACTGTGTGCAAAATCTTAAATCGATCAGATAATATTAACACGTGCCCCAAACGGCCTAAAGTTAGAAAATTTTGACTTTTTTCTAATTTTTTTGAAATTTTTAAAAATATGTTTAAAAATCCGTTTCCAAATAATAGGGATCTAACACATTTAAACATTCATATTTGACCGTTTTTCATTACTAGTTAGGCCAAAATGCCCAGTCATCGCTTACCTTCTGAGAGTATAACTAAATTATTATGAAGAGTGGGTTAATTTTGTATCAACTTCAGCTTTTCAATTAACTTATGGAATAAAATACTCGTGGACACACTGGAGTCTGTTTTTTAAATTGTTTCCAGAATTTCTCTTGTCCGTTTTATGTGTTTAGAATTTTTTAACATATCTATAGTTCTAAAACATGGTTTGCACTTGTATTTGGAGATATGCTGGCCCTTAAATTGCGTAAAGAGCTTTAAAAAGTTGTCCAAGATAATTTTATTAGTCTTAATTGATTTTAAGAAACCACACACAAACACCCATTACCCGATATCAAACATGCCCATACCTTTTTTCCAGAATTTTTTTTAGTTTTAATGTAATCCAATATGGCGTCTGTAATTAAGCAACCCATAATTAATTCGAGCTCCAGAAAATTTATATCCACATCAATATGGTCTACAAATGGTGTTTAGCCATGGAATTTTGCGGTTTTAAGTCGTTTACCACTTCCTTTTGATTTTTCTATTAGTATAAAATGGACAAATTTGATGATTTTCTGATTGATGACTAGGGTACAAACTGGGCAGTTTGGCCTAACTAGTAATGAAAAACGGTCAAATATGAATGTTTAAATGTGTTAGAGCCCTATTATTCGGAAACGTATTTTTTAAACATATTTTTAAAAATTTTCAAAAAAATTAGAAAAAAGTCAAAATTTTCTAACTTTAGGCCGTTTGGGGCACGTGTTAATATTATCTGATCGATTTAAGATTTTGCACACAGTCTTAGGGTACCAAATGGAAAAAAATTGGGGGGTGGAGCACAAGTTTCGCTGAATTTTTGAAAAAACGCCCAAATAAGGGACACCCTAACGACCATCCATCCCGGAAAATGGAATAAATAGTTACTCTTCAGGTCATGAAGGTTTTCATTACTTTATAATGCAAATCCAGCTTGTATTTTCTTGGAAGGCGGCTGGGTATTAATTAGGGTTACACTTCCAAATGTATTGAACTTTATGGATGGCAGAGATATTTTTAACGCCTCTGGAGAGCGTATTTCACGCATTGAAAATCGGAAATACGCTTTTAAATACTAACCAAGCGTATTTTCACGCGCTTTGATTTTTTAATACAGGCTTTGCTTAAATAAATGCATGGCGCCCCACTGAAATCGAATAATAATTTTCCTACTGAAATTTGTTACATTTTAAATAAATATTTCATTTAGAATGTTTAATGAAAAATAAATTGTTTTATTTATAATGATTAATATTTTCTACTAATTTTTAACAGGTGCTATATTTTAAAAACCAAAATTGCATCCTTATTTTTTCTATTTCATTTTGTCCATTAAAATTTGAAGATTTTTTCGTATTTCACTCCTCATAAATGAATTTCACACCTCCTAAAAAAGCCAAGGAGTATTTTTACTCCTCCGAAAGAGGTCCTAAGAATAACACGGGGTCAGGCGATATTTGAGAAATAGTAGTAATAGGAAAAAAATCTCTCTCTCTTCGGAAGATAGTTTGAAAATTAACAACGTGATAGATAACGTAATTGTACTAAAATTTTTAACTAAAATCTACTCTCGGCAGGCATGGTGGAGTACCGCGGAGTGTACGAGCGCGGTTGGGAGGAGGACCCCGGCGGTCCCCGGTGGGGGTACGGCCCGGAGTCGCAACTGGGCATCGTCTCGGCCGGCGAAGAGTACGCCGGCGGATCGGCCTACTTCCACCATATCGGGGTGGACGCCCCCTGCTACACGCCGCACTGCAGGCCGCCACAGACCGATGCTCCGACGTCCCCTTACAGGGCGGCTTCGCACGGTGAGTTGAGAAATTTACTTATGCATGTAATTTGTTTGATGGATTTATTAACAGGATCCCTAGTAAGTAGCATAAGCGTACTTATTAGGTGAGAAAACTCCAGCTCTCAAGCGTCGTCTCCAACCGTGGACCGGTTTCGCCTTTGTTAGGGCTCATCAGCACGGTATAGGAAGGTAACGCAAGAGAGCGGAGGGAGAGCTTTTAGTCTAGCCGACTTATAACGGAAAAAGTGGTGACCATTGATCAGTCCTCCACTATCTGCCGGAATGAACTGCGCATTCCCTAGAACAGATTTAATTCCCGAAAGGCAAGGTATGAAAAGAAGAGTTCTTCACCAGTAACCTCTGGTTAGAGGAATGTGTGAGAAAACTCCAGCTCTCAAGCGTCGCCTCCAACCGTGGACCGGTTTCGCCCTTGTTAGGGCTCATCAGCACGGTATAGGAAGGTAACGCAAGAGAGCGGAGGGAGAGCTTTTAGTCTAGCCGACTATAACGGAAAAAGTGGTGACCATTGATCAGTCCTCCACTATCTGCCGGAATGAACTGCGCATTCCCTAGAACAGATTTAATTCCCGAAAGGCAAGGTATGAAAAGAAGAGTTCTTCACCAGTAACCTCTGGTTAGAGGAATGTGTGAGAAAACTCCAGCTCTCAAGCGTCGCCTCCAACCGTGGACCGGTTTCGCCCTTGTTAAATTAAATCTGTTCTAGGGAATGAGCAGTTCATTCCGGCAGATAGTGGAGGACTGATCAATGGTCACCACTTTTACCGTTATAGTCGGCTAGACTAAAAGCTCTCCCTCCGCTCTCTTGCGTTACCTTCCTATACCGTGCTGATGAGCCCTAACAAGGGTGAAACCGGTCCACGGTTGGAGGCGACGCTTGAGAGCTGGAGTTTTCTCACACATTCCTCTAACCAGAGGTTACTGGTGAAGAACTCTTCTTTTCGTACTTATTAGGGTTATGATTCTGATATTTTTTTGAAGTATTCAAAAGCCTAATGTTGCATTCGATGAACTTTTGCCCATATGTTAATTTTATGGCATTAATTTCTTTTGTATTGAGAAAAATCTTGCACTCTATCTCAAACCATCAGGCCATTAATGTGCCACGATCCAGTCTGGTGGCTCAAAAATGAAAGTTATTTTCGAGAGTTACGGACCAATACTCATCATTGGCCACCACTGGCTTGTAAATATGAAAAAAAAATCATAACCCTAACACTATTTCTCAGAAGAATGATTGTTGCTTTGAAAGGAAAGGGATCGTATTTAAGGTTTTATCGCCCTATGTGGTGCTAAAAAATTTTATTACTGCCTCCGCACTTAGACTTTCTTTCCCATTTAGACATGCAAAATTTTGCATTAATTCTTACCATGAGTCCGCGTTCTAAGATTGTACCGATTTTAGTTCAAAAAAGTTGTCAAACTTGACTTACTTACTACTTACTTGGCTTATTCCTCTCCCACTCCATCATTAGCTGGAACATAGGGCCTCCGTCATATATCTACACCTGACTCTATTAGTGGCAAGATGCTTTGCCTCCCTTTATGAAAATCCAGTTGAGTTTGGTTGCAATGCTTTTTCGCCATATTGTTCTAGGCTAGGCCTTCCCCTCTTTTGGTGGCCCTGGGGGCATAGGGCGGTGCAAAAGTCTATGGATTTTTTTTGGAATTTCAAAGGCACCCCTTCTCATGTTGTTACAAGTACTGAAACATTATTACCCGCAAATTTTCAGGTCTCTATGCCAATTTTTGACCCCGATCTCCTCAAAATAAGTTTTCCCATGTTAATCTATAAAGGTTACAAGTTAACGTTTAGTGTTTATACAATGCAGTCATGTTGTACAAATAAAACACACTATATTTAAGCAACTTTCTTCAAGACAATTTTTCCATAAAACATGGAAGCAACATTTACATTAAACCAAATACCCATCTTACGTTTGGTAAATGTTTATTTCACTTTTCAGGGGGGCCACTGTACCGCCAAACCCATCCCTCCCCTCTTCACCCACCAGCTCCACCACCCCCGTGGTTTCCCCCGGAACCGTCAGTGAACGCCCCGTGGTACTCCTCGGGGCCCTACCCAGGCAGCAAGGCGCCCCCTCAGCCCTTGGAAGGGCACCCGTCTCTCCAGAAACCGCCCCAGCACTACTACTTCGGGTTCCCTCCGACGCCGCCCAGCGACCATCACTCAGCCGAGGTGCCGACGGTGGACCACGGCAGCTACGGCTACGAGGCGTTCCCAGGTCCCGCGCGGCAGCAAACGAGCTCTGGGTACGGACAGGAGTCCGTGCAAGGTGAAGTTTTGTTTTATTGTGATACTATTGCATGCGCAGGTAACGGAAGGGGGGATAAAGCTGGAAAATTATTTATGACATCAGGCTAATTCCATGCGAAACTCACACTACAAATGAGCTAAATTTGATTCTTATAATCAGTTATCACAAGTGAAGGATTATTATTTGATTAAATTAGATCTTCCGTCTTGTTGATGCTTGGTTTACATAGACAAGCTCAACTAAATTTTTTTTATTTTATGATAGGTTTTCTGTTTTTGGCAAAATCAAAGACTACAGGGAAATGTAGTGTGAGTCATAACTCTGATTTTGCCTAAAATAATCAAATAGTAATCCTTGGATTGTGATTTTAAGATTCAAATTTAACTCATTTGTAGTGACACTCACGCATGGATTTGATTTGGTTTGCCCGAAGCAAATAGGAGAACAGCGGCGTTCCGGAAAATATAAGCCAAGTTCCCCTTTGTTTTCTTTTTCAGTATCTCAATCTTATTCTTACTTTCTCACATTTCGTCCTTCTGCAAGTCTTTGTAAGTTGGAAGGAACTTTAAGATGGAAACATAAGCATGAATCAAATGGCAACATGGCCTATTGATTGTAAATTCAGGGAAGTCTCTTTAAACTGAAAATATACTTGCAAACGGAGAGAGCTTCAGCCATTGGCATCGTCGGCTCCTGAAATTTGAGGGGAACCAGGTTTCCTCTGCATAAGGAATTCACAACCCCAGGATTAAATAAAATCTTTTTCGGTTACCCCCATTCACTGATTCTAAAGTCAATGAGGAACTAATTAAATTTTTTCAAAAGGTTTTGTAAATTGACAAACTTTTTTGGGAATCTATCTCCCTCTTTATAAGCCTCTTATATATGGTGCCATTAGTAAATTAACCCCATTCTTTATATTTTACTTAAAGTTTGAGAAATACATTCAGCAAATTAAGAAAAGTTAAAAAAAAGATTTTAAACAATGCTTATAATTATTTAAGGGAAGCATCCTCCCGTCCCCCCCGGGATCGACGCTCGTGGCCACACGGCCACAGTTATGAAAGTTTTAAAAAGCTAAAAGAAATAATAAAAAGTGACAAATATTTATACCACGTTGATTTGAAAACGAAATTCAAATATATGTATAAAAAAAATCGGAAAAACTGTTTTACATTTAAAATTAAAATTAATATATCAAAAGAATCTAGACATTTTTAAACAAAAATGTAACAATTTGAATACGAATTAAAAATTCTTAACATGAAATAGTCATGACCTTAATAATTAACACAAAATGGTCGGCTCAAACTATTTTCATAGATCATAAAAAACCTTTAAACTTCTTTTCTTGCTTGTTTCCTCATAATATTTGTGCAAATTTTATAAGACCAATACGTAAAATAAAATAATACACAAAATTAAAAAATAATTAAAAAAACGGATTAGAGATTAAGTAGGTAATTTTTTTAATTTGCCCACATCTATCCTTTTCTTTATTATCATGTGAAACATATACATTTAAGTTTATAAGAATTCCTTTAATTATGATAATTTATTTGAATCTATCAATTAGAAAATAGCTTTTAGAAGAGGAAAATCCACTCCATCTGTACCCAACGCTTTTTGTTATTCAAGTTGAGGTAGTTTTTTTTCTTGCAACAAGTATACCCTCGCCGTAAAACACTTTTACAGGTATTATTAGCCAGGTTGTTTTTTTCTCAATGCATTGGGTCTTAACCTTTGTAGCAACTGTATCTTTAAGGGTGTAAGTAATTTCCGATGGGGTACCCATCATGCTTACGTCATAAAGTAATATATAATGACCTGTACTTTATCCATTCCGATGCAATGCTGGGTTCGCTTTTGTGACACCCGGTATTTGATGTGTTTATGGTTCACATCTAATTCGAGGGAAAATGAAAAATCGGGGAATTTTATTTTCATGATTCTTCAATTTATCAATGTGATCCATGCTTTTTTGTTAATAAATTTGATTTTTAAGTAAAAAAATGTCTCTGCATACGCCCTAAAAATTATTTTCATGATTTTTTTCCTAATAATTTTTTATGAGAAATTTCAAAAATAAAATGTATGTGTCATCCCTTGTGTTAAAGATAATTTTACAATGTTTGATTTCATGTAAAGCTTACCTATGTTTCCGGAAAAAAAATTTTTGCAATTACTTTTATAAGACAAGTTTCATCAATAAAATGGTTGTGTCACCCCTCGTTTTAAAAAAGCATATAATATTTAAATATTTATTAAATTTTATTTAATTTATTAAATATACACGAGAGATATCCTCTCTCCCAGAGAAAAAATCTAGCTTGAGAGAAACAGGAGCAAGTTTCAACGTTTAGTGGGATTTCTAACTTCACGAAAATGGGTTTCGCGTGCTTTTTCGTGATTATGCTTAGTGAAAATAGCCATTTTGTTCCTTAGAATCTGTAGTTTACGAATCGCGATGGTGGACACTTCGGGTCTGCGCCAGGGGATGGTGAGAGGCGCAGAAGTGGAAAATCGACGAGTTTCAATTTTGTGTCGTTTGGAGTCAAAATGGTTCCTTTTACTTTTTTAATTTGCTCAAATGCTCCATAATACGAGAGAGGCGAGGGAGGACTAACGGGACATAGAGTTTGGAAAGGATCAGTTCACTCCAGTAGAAGGGGTGGAAGGATAAAGTGGAACTTAAAAATTTGTAAGCCTATTTTCTCTGAGGCGCAGGCTTATAGTCGTCTATTAACGTAATGAAAGGTGCCATTCTTTTCCTTATTTTCAGGCGCGAAAGAATTGCGAAAGTAGAAATCTGGCAACGCTCACTAGGGGTAGGGAGAGGGGAAGGAAAAAATTACGAAAATCAGCAATATCTCATGAAAAATAATTTCTTTTCTGCACCAACTGCGGTTGAATGTTTTGTAAATTGACACCAAAAATGGGTAAAATGCATTAAACCGAATTTCGAACGATTCTTCTACTTAAAATAGGGCCTGAAAGGTATGGAAAAAATAAGGGGAAATTCTCAACTTTTAAGTCTTTTAAAAACTTAATTTTCCTCGTGAAGAAGCACTAATTTCAGGCTAATTTTTCCCTTTATACACTTAAGAATACGAAATACCATTGTAGATATCTGGGACCTGCGATTAAGGAGGGGGACAGGGGCAGAAAAAATATTCCTGTTTTTATACTCTTCGTGAGAGTAAAATTCAAAATTTTCTACTTTTAGTAGAGTCATAAGTGGTGCAAGTAAAGAAGATAGATACCTGACATGTCTAACAGCCCGTTAAAAAAGAGTTCCTCCCATAGGAAGGTGAAATGGAAGGGTTAAGCGGAACATAAGGAATTATATGGGATGTTTTGAAAAAAATTGTGTCCATTTTAGTGAAATAATGTAGAAATCTATTTGAGCAGGTTCTATGTTATCTGTAGAACTGGAAATGCGTTAATAAGTAACTTTCATTCTCGACTGAGGATAATAATTGGGGCAGAAAAAAAGTTAAAATTATGCTTTACTGAGGAAAAGAGTAATTATCCTGTTTAAAAGGTTTTATGGACTGAAATTTTTGATTGGGGTCACTCAAGGTGGTCTATCCTGAGAAGCATAAACTCATCTTTGGGGGTTGAATGGATGAAATGGAATACTAATTCGATTTTTTGACAAATGGCGTGAAATTTCTTGGAAGAGAGTGATAATAAACAAATCGATTCCTCTTTCCAACTCTCTCGAATGGGTTACCCGTCAATGAAATTTGGGAATCAAGACAAGGGTCCGTGTTCGGCGCAGAAAAATTTTATACATTAAATTTTAGTTTGTATAATTGTGTCTAAATAAGATAAAATATCCCTAAAATAAGAAAATTCATAGCAGACATGAAGGAGACCCATGTTAAAACTGTTTCTTGGAGGGTAAGAGGATAAAAAAGAATATTAGGGGGTATTACATTTTACTATTTTACTAAAAAGTGAGTATTTCTCGCAAAAATTGCATTAAAAGGATTCGATTTTCCAATTTTACTCCATGGAATATGATACGTTTAAGATAAATCTGTAGTATTAGGCAGGGGAAGGTTAGTTGGGCAAAAAAAACCTGTAATTATTACAAATTTAAGACATTTAATTATTTCTCAAAAAATTAGAATATTATAAAGTTTTTTTGTCTTAATTTTGTAATAATTACAGGTTTTTTTTGCCCAACTAACCTTCCCCTGCCTAATACTACAGATTTATCTTATACGTATCATATTCCATGGAGTAAAATTGGAAAATCGAATCGTTTTAATGCAATTTTTGCGAGAAATACTCACTTTTTAGTAAAATAGTAAAATGTAATACCCCCTAATATTCTATTTTATCCTCTTACCCTCCAAGAAACAGTTTTAACATGGGTCTCCTTCATGTCTCCTATGAATTTTCGTAATTTAGGGATATTTTATGTTATTTAGACACAATTATACAAACTAAAATTTAATGTATAAAATTTTTCTGCCCCGACCACGGACCCTTGTCTTGATTCCCAAATTTCATTGACAGGTAACCCATTCGAGAGAGTTGGAAAGAGGAATCGATTTGTTTATTATCACTCTCTTTCAAGCAATTTCACGCCATTTGTCAAAAAATCGAATTTGTATTCCATTTCATCCATTCAACCCCCAAAGATGAGCTCATGCTTCTCAGGATAGACCACCTTGAGTGACCCTAATCAAAAATTTCAGTCCATAAAACCTTTTAAACAGGATAATTACTCTTTTCCTCAGTAAAGCATAATTTTAACTTTTTTTCTGCCCCAATTATTATCCTCAGTCGAGAATGAAAGTTACTTATTAACGCATTTCCAGTTCTACAGATTACATAGAACCAGCTCAAATAGATTTCTACATTATTTCACTAAAATAGACACAATTTTTTTCAAAACATCCCATATAATTCCTTATGTTCCGCTTAACCCTTCCATTTCACCTTCCAATGGGAGGAACTCTTTTCTAACGGGATGTTAGACATGTCAGGTATCTATCTTCTTTATTTGCACCACTTATGACTCTACTAAAAGTAGAAAATTTTGAATTTTACTCTCACGAAGAGTATAAAAACAGGAATATTTTTTTCTGCCCCTGTCCCCCTCCTTAATCGCAGGTCCCAGATATCTACAATGGTATTTCGTATTTTTAAGTGTATAAAGGGAAAAATTAGCCTGAAATTAGTGCTTCCTCACGAGGAAAAATAAGTTTTTAAAAGACTTACAAGTTGAGAATTTCCCCTTATTTTTTTCTACACCTTTCAGGCCCTATTTTAAGTAGAAGAATCGTTCGAAAATCGGTTTAATGCATTTTACCCATTTTTGGTGTCAATTTACAAAACATTCAACCGCAGTTGGTGCAGAAAAGAAATTATTTTTCATGAGATATTGCTGATTTTCGTAATTTTTTCCTGCCCCTCTCCCTACCCCTAGTGAGCGTTGCTAGATTTCTACTATCGCAATTCTTTCGCGCCTGAAAATAAGGAAAAGAATGGCACCTTTCATTACGTTAATGGACGACTATAAGCCTGCGCCTCAGAGAAAATAGGCTTACAAATTTTTACGTTCCACTTTATACTTCCATCCCTTCGACTGAAGTGAACTGATCCTTTCCAAACTCTATGTCCCGTTAATCCTCCCTCTCCTCTCTCGTATTATGGAGTAATTGAGCAAATTAAAAAAATAAAAGGAACCATTTTGACTCCAAACAACACAAAATTGAAACTCGTCGATTTTCCACTTCTGCGCCTCTCACCATCCCCTGGCGCAGACCCGAAGTGTCCACCATCGCGATTCGTAAACTACAGATTCTAAGGAACAAAATGGCTATTTTCACTAAGCATAATCACGAAAAAGCACGCGAAATCAAGTTAGAAAATCCCCTAGTTGTTTGTTACACAATTAAACAAAATTTCAAAATTATTTTATTGTGTGTAATAAACAACATTTAAACTTGACCCTCCTTCCTTAATCATCCTTTAATCAAGATTATTTTCCCCATCTAGTTTAAGGCCTGATAATGACTAGATTTATTTTAGAGGATGTTCCCTCACAAAATAAATTATACATACGCCACTGCTGTCATTTACCTTATCTATCCACAGGTCAGAACTGCTCCTGTTCCTGCCGACAATCAGTTCCGAATCCGATTCCAAACTCCCAACCTTACCCGCCTGCAACTCCCCACCGGTTCAGCACCGGGGCTCAGCCACCCGGTTTCTGTCCCCCAAACCAACCCCCACCGGTTCCACCTATACTGAACCAGCCACCTTCTTTACCTCCAGTCACCAGCAGTAAGACCGAGACAAAAGCAAAATCCAAGAAGTCGAATAAAGAATCTCGCCCAAAGAGACAAAAGGCCAAAGTTAAAACGAATACAGGTGAGTAACTTCAGTTGGTCTTTTAAAGTGTTGGATAGCTGCGTGAGTGGTAAAATTTGAGGTGTTGTTGGGAAAATGTATTTGTTTATTCTTACCAGGAACCTTGATTTTAATTGATAGAAAAACTGTATTCACCTAGTTTTCTAAAACAAACCATTTCACCTGTTCAATCAACTTCCGAAATGTCTGCTTCTACCATTCATTTACACTGGGCACCAGTTTTCATGTCAAATTCTAGTAATCATAAAACAGTCCAATGACCAATCCTATGACATACAACCAAAACATGTAAACGAATCCGATTACTTCAGGTTCTAACCGGAAGTTCAGCGAGCATGGTGGAATACGGTGAATAGTACTTCTATTATGTTGAACCAAGTAAATTTCAAAAACGTTTGCAAATTAAATTTGATTAAGCTGAGATAAAGTTAAGATAAATCAGTAATAATTCCATTCTTAGAGATAATTATATCTTTATTGAAACAGAAATTTCTTTAAAAAGAAAATTACTCCTGTAGCTCTGATTTTGATTTCTATACCTATGCAATAGATTGCCAAATTTGTAAATGTAACAGCAAAATTTATGATATCAATGAGAAATTTAACCGAACTATTTAAAACTGAATATTAAAACAAAATCAAGATTATTGGAAACAACAAAAGCATGCTTTTTTATAAAATTAAGGAATATTTCCTTTCGGAATATATTTCATTTGAGTTTTTATGGTAAAGTTAACTGCGAGTTTTTAAGGAAAAAATCCCTTCGGTTTTGATTAAAAGTTTAGGGAAATGTATTCTTCCTCTTGATTTTAGAAGGCCGGGAATGTGTCAATTGTGGAGCAACGTCCACTCCTCTATGGAGGCGTGATGGAACGGGGCACTATCTGTGCAATGCTTGTGGGCTCTATCACAAGATGAACGGACACAGCAGACCTCTGGTCAAGCCAAAAAGGCGTCTGGTAAGAAATTAATGCATGTCAATGTAAGATAATTTCATCTTTTAGGTCGTTGTTTTTCCGTACTCAACAAGGACTTACGGACTAATAAAAATAAGAGGAAAGAGTGCAAAAAGAGAGGAGATGGAACATTAGATGACTTTTAAATAAGGGAATGTCCATCATCCATGTCCATAAATGATGTAGCACTTTTTATCCACTTTTGACCCTTCCTTATGTCACAAAATCTAACCCTTCACTAGCCCTTTTGTCACATGTCAGACTCTCCTACTAACAATATGGCAAAAACTTAAAATCCCATTCTAATATTCGAGCTGAAGATTACTCCATCTCGTACTTTCAAAAAGGACTTTCATTTCTTTAGCATAATTTTATCGAGAAATGTGTTTATATTTCGGTGTAAACTATATTTTCACAAAAAAATTGCTGTTGTGGTTTTGTGTTGGTTTACAATTTGTGATGCCATAATTACTTTACCCCCTCTCCCCCTTGCAACAAAACGTTATTTATTGATAAACTTTCCCCCCACCAAGCGTGACATTATTTATGGACAGCTTATTGTTTGATAATCTTAAATTTTGCTTCCAATTACCATTCGGAAAGATTGGAGTAATATTTTGTTAGTGTGACTATAAGTCAAAAAAAGTTTCCAGTTTTTGTATACTGCCGGCATCGACACTTCATTTTCAACCGAGGTGGATACATTTCTCAGCGGTAGCTGCGGCGGCACCAAAACAATATCGAAGTGCATTGCCGTATACATGATATCATCCAAAGGAATGCAATCCACCTACCACGTAGATGTCCCCGATAACCGCCTACCGAACATGACGTCACCATCAGAAAACACCCCACTCTTCCTAGATCAATTCCAAGCCTACATTGTCCACAACATACAAACAACAACAACAACAACGCAATGGGATCGACTTCTGCGAACAGTCCACCGACCAACTCTCGACAAGGCACCCATTGTGGCCAAAAGAAAGCGTCAACGCAACCACACGACGGGCATGGTTAGCGAGAAATGGAGCGTTTCCCAGAAGGGATGGTGCTGGGATCAGTAGAGCGAGACAGGTGTGCAGCATCCCCCCTCCTGATGAGGATCTTATCTCGAAGAGACGATCTCGGATCGTTGGAAGATACCAAAATAGTGTTCCGCTGGAGATCTTCAAGGCAGGATTTTCTGTATGTGTAAAAGATAATGGATAACCATATGTACCTATGGGTCTGCCCACACTGGATGACAATAGTCGCGGAATCCATTAAGATCCTTATTAAGCGGAGGGGAGAAAGAAGGGGACTCGAGGGGAGATGCACTATACTCCGTGTAAATAGAATAGGCTGCTCGTCACCATGGTAACGCAATAGAAATGCAATGGGAAAGGACTAGTAGTGAGCCGCCGCGCCGATGCAAATTACACATGCGGTTGAAAGGGAAGAGAATGACCCATTTTCTTCCGCTGCAGGAGTAGTCTAAAACCATCACCCCTCAACTCCCCTTCTTTTTCTCCGTTTGATAAGGATCTTAATGGGTAGTGCGACTCGAGTCGTCCCAGTGTGGGAAGACACCATGTGTTTCGGTATAGATGTTACAGTTAAAGTCCGGAAATCAGTTAATTTACGGAAAACCTAGGTAATTTGCAGATTAACGAGGGTGATCCGTTAAAGAGCGAAATTTTTTTCAATTTCTAAGATTACCTAGGTAATCTTGAAATTACCTAGGTATTCTGCACCCTACCGACTAGACACTCGTTAATCTGCATACTACCTGTAATCAGTTATTTTACATATTAACGAGGGTGATCCGTTAAAGTACAAAATTTTATTTTATTTTATAAAAAGTTTAAGGAGGTTGGGGGGGCTGCCGCCCCCCCAAACCCCCCTGCCCTAACTATAACCAAACTCGTTTTGGGGGTAAACAGTAACAATGACGAATCAAAAAAGGGGGATCGGTACTTTTTTCATATTACACAAAACACGCAAATCCCACAAAAATAGTAATGAAATAGCAATTTTAAAACTAGAATATAAAAACAATAATAATAGAATATTAAAGTACCAACTGAGATTTGTATCAATTGTGGTTTTCGATCTCGATTTGACAGCGTATTTCAATGAGCACTTAAACTAGCAAATCTTAATGAAAGCGCGGTGTAATCGGCTGGCAGCCTGCACTGAACTATTGCTAGGATTCGCGATCGATTACATATGTTAAACCCTTGCCCAGGTTCCAGCGATTGTTGAATTAACGTTTGTTGAAAAGATATTTCAACAGCTGGGACATTTGCTTTCGTTAAAAGAAATCTCTGTCACTCTGAAGTCGGAGCTTCAACACAATTGTTTCAAAATACCCGTTTTAGTAGTAATATACTGTACTTAATCATGTAAATTTACAGTACTTACTTGCTTGTATTATTTTGTTTTAACATTCAACATGACAACTACCAGTGCTACGCTCTAAATATGAAATCAAAACACCAAATATGACAACAAACTACGTATTGAAACCCAACTGCGCAGGGGTAAGCGCATGGCGCAGTAAGCACCTCAACATTTTAACAGAAAGTATTGAACGAAACAAACTATTTTGAACTTTAACTATCAAGAGGCCGTTATAGTGTAGATTCCCTAGGTAAAATGCGAAAAACTCAAAAATCCGCACATTAACGACAGAAATCAGTTAATCTTAAGTTTACCTAGGTATTCTTCAGATTAACTAATTATCAACTTTAGCGGTAACATAGAGACATTTCCTGACAAGGAGGGGTGGTTATAAATTATGATATCGGGCAAGTATTCGGATGCTTGGTGCTGTGAATGCTGGCTGCAGGAAGAGACAGCTTGAAAGCTGTCATTAATTACTCCAAAGGATTTTTTCCCTCATCTGGCATTGAGGATCCAGGACTAGAAGAGACCAGGGGGTAAAACAAGGCAACATGCCCAGAATTACCAGAATTTGGCAGAATTCAAAGAATTACCAGAATTTGGCAGAATTCAAAGGGGGCACTCTCGAAAGTGCCCCCTCCTTGGGCTGAAAAGAAAGGGAATATAGAAGTAAGTAGATTTCAAAACGGCAAAAAAAATTTCAGTCATATATGCTCTTTTTCTTTACTTTGTTTTTCTTTTTGGCCTCTTTGTAGTAGTGATGGGCAGGTATCGATACCAAATACTTAAGTACTCGATACCTATAGGTATCGAGTGTATTCGATACCTATAGGTATCGAGTGTATTCGATACCCACAAAAGTATCGATACTTTATTGACATATTTCGTTTTAAATTTTTCAATGAAGTAATCTTTATTATAACCACTGTAGATCAAACGAAGCCTAATTCCGTTTTCATTTTGCAACGCTCAAACCCAAGTCGTTATCATCCGCGAGAGAAATTTGACGCGGCTAGGTTTTTCCCCGCCAAATCCTTCGCCTCTATCCACCTCCAGGCCCGTAGCTACGGGGCTTTTTGATGGATCGCTTTCAGTTTTTTGAATATTAGTCTGATTATGGATAGGCCCTAAAAAAAATTGTCCCTTCAGGTTCATTTCCCGACATTGAAAAAAAGTACTCGATACCTAAAAGTACTCGATACCTATAAGTATTCGATACCAAAGTATTCGATACCTATAAGTATTCGATACCAAAGTATTCGATACCTAAAATTATCAATTTTGCCCATCACTACTTTGTAGCCCAAGAGGCGACTTTCCTTAGATTGTTGATTGTTCAAACTTTTTCGTTCATCCATAGCGCTTGTATCAAAAAGGAGTTATTTAAGTTTTAAATCCTTTATTTTCCCCTGACTCTAATATCATCGTCTGAGTAATATCTGTACGCTTAAAAGACAACTACAAGGTTCGGATCGCGATCATAGGTTCGGAAACTATGTTTCGCCTATGTTTATAAAAAATAGGGGTTGCAAAAGTAAATTTCATAAGGGATCTGGAAAGATTCATAATGAAAAAAAAAGTAAAATTTTGTCTGTTTGCTGCGTCCTACCAAAGGTACAGGTAATTCTCAAAAAATTCCCTCCCCTTGGAGCCTTGCTGAATCTGCCCCCCTAGGTTTTGCATGGGATGTAATAGCAACTGAAGAAAAATTTGTTTCCATGTTATTAAGCTACAATACTTTTTTACGAAACAATGAATCAAAAAGAACTTTTTCATCTTTTTTATGCGCTTTGGTTCTTACCATATTTAGACTAAAATGTCTTAGAAACATTCAATGTAAACAATTAGTTAGAAAAAAGTATCAAAATCGTTGGTTCAATCAAAGGTCTATAATTCTTAGCATTTGTTATTGAAAGTTATGATGGATAACAGGGGCTTAGCCAAGGGGGAAGGATTGAGGGGCATATTCCCCCGAAAGTTAGAATTTTTTTTATCATAGCAAAGAACAAAATTTTAGTCCCCATCCCCCCGAAAAAAACAAATATCAAATAAAATCAAATTTATTCCCAACACATATAAATATACTACAAGTTTTTTATGTACAAGAAACATGAATAATTGAAATAGGGGAAAATAATACAGAAAAATATACAAAAAATAAAGGAAAAAGGGGGGGAAACATTGAATGATTATAATATCCCAAAGGGAGCCAAAAGCTCTTCCATGGGGTGACGGATTCCTATTATAAATGAACATTTAATAGAATAGAATAAATTGAATCAATGTATATAAGGAACTACAATGCAAAACTTCATTTGGAATACAAAACAAAAAATATGCCATAAACTAGATACCCTTCTTGGATAATCTCATTAAAAACAAGTTTAAAACAAAAAAAAATAGGGTTGGCGGGGCTGGCTAGATGTTTTTTGATATTTTAAAATTTATAAATTATCACCTGACTTAATTTAATAAATTTTCTATATTATTTAGATAATATTATTACAACTAACACTACTAACCACTAACTAGATAACACTATTATTTAGATAATTAAAGATAAACAAAATACAAAGTTTTTTAAAAACGTTTAAAGTTTGGTTCTATTTAATTTTCATGCGGCAATTTATTGAATAGAATAACATAAATAATCGAAATGTTTTTTTAATATTTCTTTTTAAGGGGTTGGTACATACAAAATAAAAATTATTTTTCCTGAAACTATAATTAATATTGAGATTAACTTTTTCTGCTGTGGGAAATTTCTTTAAAAAGGTAAAACTATTTAATACATGACATTTGTAGATCATTTAAAAGATTAATTCTTGAAAAATAGCGTAAAACAATTCCCTGTAAATTAAATAAAGGTTTTATATTTGTAATATACTCACAACCCCAAACCAAGATTCCATACTGGATACGAGATTGCACCCAAGCAAAATATAATTTCAAAAGTAACTCAAATTTGTTTTGTTTCTTATAATGATAAAATTTAAATAGAAAAATCTTAGTTTGCTACAGATTAAATTTATGGTCTTTTTTGTTTCTTGTTCTTTCAGTTTTGGTTAACAAGAATTCCCAAGTATTTTAAAGATGGGGTGTATTTAATGAGATTATCGTTACATGATTAGATTTTGCAATCGCAAAATTTTAAGTTAAGATTTATTTCAGATTTAACCACCTTTAAATTTAACATTATACAGCATGTTTTTCTACTTTTACCTACAATTAATTTGATGGAAACCAATCATAAAGGACTTTTAAATCTTGATTTATTATATTTTCAGGAGCTTCGTTATTTTCAAGATTTATTATATCCCCCTTCGAAATTTTTTTTGTTATACCACTGATGGATATTAAGTAACCAGCTTATTAAGTAAAATTTTAAAAAATGGTTCTTTAAAACTTCCTATCGTAAAAAGGGATTAAACTACTTTTAATTTGACTATAGCATTTAAGTCTGTGTAAAACGTGATCAATGATGCATTTGTATTTCTATCCCTTTTTATTATGCCTATGATCATTAATGTCCACAAAAAATAAAACCACCCAACAGGTTATCGTCCTTTAAACTTAAAAATTTATGTCCAAGTTCGCTGAACAATCGCGCTATCTCACCTTCCCATCAAAACGTATAACTCTTTATTTCAATTAATCCCTTTTAGGTTATCTATGAAATCTAGATACTAATTTACTTCACAAATTAAACTAATAACCCCGTCAACACTCAGAAGCTATTTTTAACTAGATACTTAACTGGAACCTCATTTAAACCCATTTGAGCTAAATTGGCTGACATTTTCCACATCTCTTCATAACAACATGCCTTGTGTTTCAAAACGAGAACTATGGGAAACTCGAAGCGTCGCAGCTTTTTAAAACATTTAAGTAACTGGGTTTAAACGAATCGTTTCATCTTTTCTACGAGATATGACGAGGAGATAGTAACCATTGCGCTATCTCATCTACCAGTCCTTCTTGCTATCAGATCGCAGAAATCTCTGTACGAGGCGACACTGTTTGCCATGCATACCGCACGAGGTTCCCGGTACGAAGGATGACACTGATGAGGTTGTTTCCTTGATTTCGTTTTTTTTTGTTTGTCTTTTCTTTTTAT